>CM057452.1:1081525714-1082792857 GCA_016271365.2 Neoceratodus forsteri | reverse complement strand
CCCCTCCAGGTAGTCTTCTAGCCACACGGCTCCCTTCCACTTATGCATCTCTCGCAGCTGGGATTCCAGGACCTCCATGGCCTTAGTCGATGGTTTCCCCTGCCGGGTAGACATGTCACACCTGTAAGACACTGAGAGCCCCCCTGACCTAAAAGACTGATTAGTAAGGCATTTACCCAGGTCCTTCTCCCAAGATGGAGACAGGAGATCCACCCCCTTGTGGCAGCCCCCCATCCCCCACGCACCCTACTCCCAGCTGCCAAGCACCGCATGGATTAAGGAAATTGGATGCTATGTTGCTCTTCTGTACTTGCATGCAAGGGGACTCAGCCCCATTGTACCCCCTCACCCAGGGCGCACTGAGGAACGAGCAACCAGCTGCTCAGCATGCCTCCTGGTGGCCCATATCAATAAATAAGCAAATTGTCCCGCATCTGCCAGGAAGGCACAGGCCCCAGCGCAGTCCGACTGCATGAGCCCAAACACCCAGCACCCTCCTGGCTCTCAATCCATGCTACATTGTTCTTTCATGAATATTTAAATATATATATATATATATATATATATATATATATATGTTTTTTAGTTGTTTTTTTCCCCCTTTTGATGTTATGTGCCATCCACATTGTCATGGCACTATGCAACTCCCTACTCAAGATGATCACCAACTCACACGAGATCTTTGTCACCTGTGAACCTTTTTGCCATCCCCAAATGGCCACCGTGATTCTCGTGAGAGCTCGTGCAGAAACCTCGCACTGGCAGGTCCCACAATGCTTGAGCCAGGCCTGCGAAATATATCAGGAGGCTGCTGGAGCAAGACAAAAGCCCTTATCATCCTCAGGAAGCCTGACCCAACCAGGCCATGCCAAAACCCCAGTCTGCTCCTATTGCGAACCCCCCCTGGCAGTGCTCAATTGATCTGGCCCTCCCCGGGCCTCCAGGATTCCCCCACCATCCAGCATCAAGCCCTGATGCACACCACCAGGTGTACTGCCGGCCCCTTCTCTATGGCTGGACTCTCTGCCTGTGCCCTGCACCACACCGCTGTGGCCTATTCCTAGTATGCCACAGAGGAATCCCCTCCTGTGAGCTTGCCCCAGGGTGAGCCGTTTCAGTGCTGCCATGGCTGCCCCGACAATGCAGTTGACTGCCTCGCATCCTTGCCCCATCTCCCTGCTCACAGAGGAATGGCCAAGGAACCACAACTGAGAACACCGGAGCTGCAGGTACCCAGATCTGCTGGATCCCAGGTAATGATCTCCACCAGGGGCAACAACTGCAGTGTGGTGGAGGGCCTACTGTGTAGGCTAGCCTTGCCTAAGAATGTTTTTATTTTTTTTTTTTTTTTTAAACCACTGCCAGCTCCCGATGGTCTACAATGGAGCCTCGGAGATGGGCCCGGCAGCCTCTTCCCATCCTCTGGTCCCTATCAAGGAAGACACTACAACACTCCAAGCTCTTTCACAGGTCATTCCTCTAACTTCTAAGGGCCAGTAGCAGCCAATGCCCTCTTTCTCCCCAGGCCCTGCTCACCCCCAACCACCAGGCATAATACCCCTAAGGCCTGTTAGGCCTTTACCTGGTTACTGTTCCAGCTGGATGTCCTTATCCCTGAAGAGTGAAAGGAGAAAGAGGAGGGACTGCTGGCTACACTCCAAGAAATTCCTCTTTCTCCTTCCCCCCGATGGGATGTGACCCCTCTCCCAGTTGGGAGGTCTTGGCAGTCCTCTGTCCAATCTCTGGACCCTCTCTAGCCCGCTTGGGACCACCTCTGTCTTCCCCCACCCACCTACTTCCCAGGTCAAGGGGGAGGATGGTCCCAGACAAACTACAGCTGCTGACATCTGTTGCAGTCTCTGTATTCTATGATAAACATTCCATATCTTGAATGTGGAGAAAAACAGAAAAAAAACAGGAGGAAGAAAGTAGGCAATAATACAATGACATCATCAATGACATCACTTGCAGTGGGTGGAAAGACTATTTTATCACAAATGCACACAAGTAAATCTATTGTTTCTACATATAAACATGATTTTCCCAAAAGTAAAAAGTAAACAAAGTGCCAATTTTATAAGCGCAATAAGGCACTCAGGGGTATATGTAAAACATATTTTATAGCACGTCCAGTGGCTGAAATCACTCAGCCTTTGGCCTCATGCCTTGCTACACCCCTGGCCATGCTGTAAAATATGTTTTACACACACCCCTTCATGCCTTATTGTTTACATCAAGAATGAACCCAAAACACTTGCACTGAGTGACAGCACTTATCTCGTTATCATCCAGAGTAGTAGCACTAAGGTTAGGGGAGTATTTTTAAACATTTCCTTGTTCCAAAAAGCATCACAAAAGTTTTTGTTTGATTTAATGTTAATTGGCTGGATGGGAAGCATTTTGAGAGACTGCCATAGTCAAGTGGAAGACTTATTTATGACAACAGATTTGGGACCAGCATCAAAGTTAATAGAATCATCTGCACACATATGCAGATGTCAGATTGGACATTGAAGGAGGGAGGGGTCACTCATGAAAATGTTAAAGAGAAGTGACCCCAGAACAGACCCCTGAGTGGCAGCTGTAACTTCATTAAGCAAAATACACTGGATTGCTCATGTTTTTGTATTATTTTGAATATTCAGTTGCCCCTGTTGTGCTGCACAAACCCAGCCTGTCCTGCAGCCCATGTTCCACCACATTCTGGCTCAGGTCTGGCTAGTGGTGCATCTCATAGAAACATACAGTAGATGGCAAAAAAAGATCAATGGTCCATCCAGTCTCCCCAAAAAGTACTGGATTCTGATCTGTTTTTAGGATTTAATATTTCTGAAATTAAGTGCCAAAAATCCTAAATCCTAAAATGCTGTTCACAATCCAAATCTGAACTGGAATCCGATTCTGATTCTGATGTTAATTGCTGGCAGGTAGAGGAAGCCTGTACTTCCACCTCATCCTCCCAGATCTCAGCAATTTACTGTATATGAGGTAGTAAATATGTAGAGAATGAGTTCTGGCCCTTGCAGAGTGTTCTGTGCCCTTTGGAGTTAGGGAGGTTTGTGAAAGTGTGTATTTTGTGTGCCAGACTTCAAAACCATCCTATACTCCTCATCAGTTCTGCTTTGTGCATATTCGTTGTGTACAAATTAGTGTAGTAATTCTTATATCTGTGTGTCTCTGTGAGGCCTAGCAGTAGGGTCAGTATTTCGTTCTCTTATCTCTTTAAAGTAAAATGTCAGTCAGGCAGGGAACAGTGAGTCACAGACTGCTGACTGCACAGAATGTTTGTATTTTTTGCTGAGCTTCATATTTTTTTAAATATTTATGGTGGTGGAAATGAGACAAAAGCATGCCATCAGAGAGGCTCCCTCAGTGGAGGCCCTTAAGAGGGGTCTGAAGATGCATCAGTTCCATCAAGCATATGGGCACTGATGGTTCCCTCTATTGAGTTGTCCCAGTTGAGTTTTATGTCTTTGATTATTTACTGTTTACGTATTATTCTGCAAGTGAATTGTATAGTGAGTTGGGCCTCTTGAGAAGGGTGCTGTTATAAATAAACTTTTACTTACTTACTGACTTACTAGTCAGTGTCCAGGAGCAATGCATCACCTTGTGGGCATGAACAGTGTGCTGAGGAGGGAGGGGAGTCTGCATCATCTTATTACTCACTACCCAGAGCGTCAGGAGAGTACTACTGTTGTAGTGGGCTTCACTGGCCTAATCTTCCTTGGTAAGGTGCATTCTGGGGCCAAGAGCATAAATGATACAAACCAAACTGATCCCTTGGACTAGGGAACAGGAGGGGTACTGATGTTGCACGTCCCTCACACACTAGTGCAACCATTCAACTGGCTTCAGATTCTGATCTGACAAATGACTTTCCAGTTTAACACTGCAAGGCTGTGGAATGAAATTTCTCCATCAATAAGAAACCTGCCTAAGTTAAGTTCTTTTGTTATCGTGGGTAGTGCGGCCCATACAAAAGTCTGCACTTGCACTTAAAACCAAATTGTCAATACCTGCAAAGTATCTTTGTTACTATGGCAATGTGGTAAGGAGAAAACACTAATTATGTTTTTATAAATTGACTTTTGTAAATTTATTGATGTGTTGTTGTTGTGTCATTCAGTAAATTTACTTGTATGTAAGAATGTTTGTCGGGAATCTAATTGTAATCGTATGTTTTTATGTATGTACAGGACAATTCTGTAAATAGGTACTCTGGGCTTAAAGTTTATATCCTGTTAAAAAATAAAGTTTTAACTAACTAGCTAACATCTGATTCCTGGGTGATTTGCTGTAGAAAAGAATGAAGGGGCCAACGATTTCCACCCATGTAGGGCACACTAGGTGAGAGCCAGAAAACAAGTGCCGCACCCTATGCAGCACCAGTGACTGTTGCTGTGTCCAAGAGTTAGCCAGTTCAGCCCCATTCCATCAGAACCTTATTTTAGAGAAGGAGATCACCAGTCAAGATCACCCAAGTGAAGAGAAGCCTGTTGTATTATTCAAGGTTGACATGCCTCAGACAATTAAGATCCCAACTAAGTCCCCTGATTTACCTTCTGACAATTACAGAGAAGCAGAAGAGGTCTATCAAAGTCAGAAGGGAAAACAGGTGGGAAAGGAGTCTTATTCTTCATCAGCATTGGATATGTCAGTTGGGAAGAAGGCTTCTAAGAGAACATCTGTTGCTGCCAAGAGGAAAAGTGGTACAGCCGAACATGCTGAGGATGGTGGTGGTGGCACTCTTGGACATTCTGAATCCAAATGTCTCAAAGACTGTAGCATCTAGACATACTTGAGTTGAAGGCATGTAAAGCAGACATTAGATATGCTCAGTGTGTGATATGCTTAATGAAGATTAGCAAGGGGCAGCCACCAGCTCTCAGCACATCTGGTCTTTGCACACACTTATGAACCAACCACCATCATGAGCGAGCTGTGAGGACCAGTGTACAGCAGAGTGATGCAGATCCTTGTCTTTTCAAGGAAACACACTACAAAAGATATAGATATAGATATAGATATAACCTATAGCACTGCTAAAGAAATGCCTGATAACCATGTGTGATGTATTCTATATCAAAGTATACAGTACTTATCAAATAACAGTTTTATATGCTCACTTGCCTTAGTAGTTTTTTCAGGCTTCCATGTTATGTTTGTGCTGCACTAAATACTACAGGTTGAATCTGTAAAGCTCCTGCAACATGTGCAAGACCTTATTCTGTGGTGTGACAGCAGCAGGATAAATGCAGAAAAATGTATGGCTGGTATGTTTAAATGTTTTGCCACATTTACAGCAGTTGTCACAGCTTTACAGCAAAATAATGACACATGCGCCAAATAACAGACGTTGTGGCAGATGTGCACGATAGCTAGATCACATTTTAGGTGGTCTAACTTATGGGCATGAACATGAGGGATGTGGCTTGATCATGCATGCCCTAAGTCACCAATGTGGGGCTGAAAATCCAGCCCTTTATGCTTTATTCATTTTTATGTTAAAAACAAAGGAAAGGCATAGCAATGCAAAGAATGGCATTGTGTTACTCAAAGCATCCTAAAAAGGCATGTTACGTCTGTTAGTACTCAGCTTCTTTACTGAAAATGGAAAAAATAATGAGGGCAACAATTAAAAACATGAGGTCAGACTCTAAAGGTAAAAGTTTTCATGGTTGTCTTGCTTTAAGATAGTATGCATCATTCTGTAAGAGGAAAACAGCAGAACCAGAATTGTTCAGTTACATGGTTAGTCTCTTCATACTTCACCGAAAAATAAGTATTTTTGATTTTTTTTATAAACTCAGCAAAGAAAAATGGAGGGTTTACCTTCTATATTAAAGTTTTAGGCATCTTTCTCAATGTGTCACCCCTTCTAAATGGAGCCACTTGTGTAAGCAGAAGTAAGGATTAAGCACCTTCCCACGGACTGTCTGAAAAAGGGCAGTGAGTTTGCGGGCATGTTGACTTGAGGATGCCCTGTTCCTCGGGCCAGACATCCTCCAGTGTCATCAATTTTAAACCAGTAAGAGTACCATTATGTGCCACCTTAAAGTGTGTGCCAAGTAAAATGAGTTCAGTTTACCACATGTGATGTCTCTCATATGTTCCAGGATGTACACTCTATTAATTTATTTGCTTTTGTTAACTGGGTCTAATGGACCACATCAATCTGAAGGGCACAAAAACATGTTAATGACAAAGTTAGTGCTACAGGTAATGCATTGCCTTATCTCCAGTGTTTTATTAATTGTGGAATGATGAACGACTTGCCTGTGTGAACGTACTTGCCCACCTTGCACTAGCCACATCTCTGGAAGCCACACCCCAGTAATTAAGTTTTGCTCTGGTGACATGACTTCTTGTTGGAAAATTCCCAAGATTTTAGTCTGTTAAAGGTAATTCTGGGAGCAGGACCAATCACATTGGCAAAGATCTTATCAAGCCAGAGGAACATACAATTGTAGCTGATGGTATTGTCATTTCTTCCAACTATACCATTAAACTATGTAACAAATATGATCAGTCCTGGGGTTCCTCTTGCTGCAGTGGTGGAGGAAATGGACCTGGAAACATAATAGGCAAAGAGCTAAAGCATGACAAGCAGTGCACATCCACTGTCACGAGGGCTAGCAAAGTTCTGAGATGACTTAAAAGGGGTGAGTTAAGTTGAGCAAGGACAGCAATCATGCCACTTTATAGGGCTATGATCAGGCCCTTCTTGGGCTACTGCATGGAGTTCTAGGCTCTTCAATATGGCAAGTATTTGTCAATGCCAAACATTTGCTTGCTTAAAGAGATTGCATTTGGGATACACATGAAATGCACGTATGTTGCATAACTGTATCATGCATTTTGAAAAATAACAAAGCTATGACTGAACATTGAGAATTTTCAACATACCTTCATAACTTTAGGTATTTTTTTAAGACTTGGACCCCCAAATTGTCAACATAGGCCCAGATATTCAAAAGGGTTGCGCCATGCGCAACCCACTGATGCGCTCCGGCACGATATTCAAACAGGAAAATTGCGCAGCACAAATCCCGATGCGCTTGGAGCACATCAATAATGTATGCAGGCACAGGTAGGGGGGGCATGCCCATGCAAAACCTGCACAGCCCGATATTTAGCCCAGGATGTGCAGAGCCATGCATGCACAACCCCTACCTGCGCCTGCACAAAGTTAAGCTAAACAAAAAGGAACAAGTGATGGCCACCCACAGGTGAGTTGCCGCATTGCAGGGTGCAACACAACAGCTACCACCTGTGGGTGGCCATCCGAGTTCCTGCCGCACCTGGCCGGGCCCCCCCTATGCCCCATCGCAGGCATCCCTGGAGCGAAATCCCCTCCCTGTCCAATATCCCTGGTGGTCCAGTGGACCTCTATGTGCCTGATCGCAGGCATCAGTACAGTCCCCCCCTTGTCCAATATCCCTGGTGGTCCAGTGGACCACACTGAGCCAGATCGCGGGCATCTGTAATAGAACCCCACCCAAGTCCAATATCCCTGGTGGTCCAGTGAACCGATCGCTGCCCGATCCGGGCATCAGTACCTCATCAAATACCCCTACTACCCTGGTGGTCTAGTGCCCCCACCCACCGCCCACTGAGCCCCACCGCCCTGCCCCCCATCAGTCGGTGGGTGGCAGCACCACCGCCTGCCACCCACCGCCCACTGACAACGCTCGGGAGGGCTGCGCCCGTGGTTCACAGCATGAGCCAATGGGCATGCAACTCATACCGTACTACTCAGTCAGATATTGAATGAATTCATTCACATATCTGGACTGAGTAGATCGACTGCATGCCCATTGGCTCATGCTGTGAACCAATGGGCGCTGCACCGACTGCTGCCAGTCAGTGGGCAGCGGGTGGCAGGCGGGTGGGTGCTGCCGCCCACCGACTGACGGGGAGCGGGCAGTGGGGCTCAGTGGGCGGGTGGATGGGGGTACACTAGACCACCAGGGTAGTAGGGTATTTGATGAGGTACTGATGCCCACGATCGGGCAGCGATCAGTCCACTGGACCACCAGGATATTGAACTTGGGGGTTCTATCACTGATGCCCACGATCGGCTCAAAGCATCCACTGGACCACCAGGGATATGGATGTTTTTTATATTACAGGAATGCCCGTGATCGGCTGCAGGGGCGCCGGTCCCTCGATGGCTGCTGCCTGGCAGGGCGCCAGGCGCAAGTCGTCGGGGATCGGCGCACCTGCATGCTAATGGCATGCAAATGGGGCCGTAATGGGATGCAAATGGCCCCCTGTGCATCTTGCATAAATTATGGCCCCATTTGCATATCCCCTTTTGAATATCGCAGGTGCTGTGTATGGTGCAATGGCACTTGCGCCAGCACATCTCCATGCTCCACTCTGGCCACTTGTGCTGGTGCAGTGCCACTGTGCCATGCACAGTGGGGGTGGCCAGGGTGTGATATTCAAAGCTGCTGCGCCATAGCGCAGCTCCGTTGAATATTGCCCAGGCCACACCCCTGCGCAACAAAGTTGAGCTGCGCCCAGGCTTGCGCCACAGCCTGGCGCAGTTTGAATATCCGGGCCATAGTCTTTTTATGACCCCACTTCATGAACCTGATAAGTGAAATGTCTCAAGTCTGGCCCAAAAGGTGATTTCACTGAATGACTGCAAAATCACCTTTTGGGCCGGATTTGAACCATTTTCACCTATCTTGTTCATAAGGTGGTGTCATAAAAAGAATATGCTAAAAATCTGGAGGTGAAATATTGAAAATTACCAAAGTTATGAGTGAGTGTTGAACATTTGCAACATACCTCCATAACTTTGGTGTTTTTTAAGATATTGACCCCAAATTTTTAACATAGCATTTTTATGACCCCACTTCAGAAACCTGGTGATATTTTTCAAATCTGCCCCAAAAGATGATTTTGCTTTTCTACTGAAATCACATTTCAGAATGGATTTCAAAAATGTAATTTCACGTATCTTATTTATGAGGTGGGGTCCCAAAAAGGCCATGTTGAAAATTTGGTGACAAAGTATTGTAATGAGTAAGAGTTCAAACTGCATTGAAAAGACATTGTTTCTTTAGTTCCTGGTCAGTATTGGAGAAGGACATGCCTTGTTGAAGAGCACTGGTGGGCCATTTATAGTTGAGCGAGGGTGTGGGATGGGTGCTGAGTGGGGGGTCAGGGTGGGGTGGGTGGTGGTGGGGTCAGCATCAAAAGACATTGATGACCAGTTTTCTGCTTTTCAGGTTATACTTACTAAACAAAACCAGAGTCGGCACCAAAAAAGCGATTGGAAGGTGTGTGGTTGTATGGCAGAGGATGGGATGCCTTCTTTTCAGGGGATCACAACACCAGGAAAGCAATCAGGACATTGGTGAGTTTTGGCAGTGGGTGAGATCTCTGCATTTCAAGGGACTACAGTACTGGAGAAGTGATCAGGGTGGGGGTGTACATCAGTGGGTGGGACTTCTTTCAAGGGATGGGGACAGGGCACTGAGGAAGCAATTGGGAGGTGGGTGGATATACGGCAGAGGGTGGGATGTTTCCTTTTCAAGGATGGACCATGGTTTGAGTGAGGCAACCAGAAGGTGGGCTGCTGTATTGCAGTGGGTGGGACTTCTTGAAGGGGCTGGGCATAAGGAAGCAATTGTGAGGTAGGGGAGTTTCTGCAGCAGGTGGGAATTATTTTTCAAGGGACTGCGGCACTGGGAAGCGACTGGGAGGTGGGCAGGTGTAGGGCAGCAGGTGGGATTTCTTCTTTTCAAGAGACTGCAGAGCTTGATCATGACTAATGCCACTCAGTTGTTGCTGGGTGGTGTCATATAAATGAGAGTCTACAGCAGCTGTCTCATACGTATGACTGCCTCCTTTCAACTACATGAAGTTTCTACCCATCAACTGTCAGAGCCTAACGAGAAGGTAAAGCCAGAGACCAAGTAGGGTCTGTGACTTTTGCAGTAGGTAGGGAAAAAGGGCAGACTGGATAGGCCTAGAGGTCCTTATCTGCCTTCAATTTCTATGTTTTTATGCTAGAGCAGTGTTATGGTCAGCCTTGCTGATCATTGGGCTGTCACCGACAAGCCCACTACAGCCTGAGCTGCACTGGACTCAACAGTGACACACCTCTGAAATGACATTATTTCAACAAAATGTTTGCTGTGCAAGCAGACTTAAAAATGACATACAGGCAGCTGACAGGGTGCAACTGGTAGGCACTACAATGGTCAGGGGTATGTAGGACATAGGCTATGAGGATTCAGGTGACACCTATGGGCAAGAAATCTGGATTGTGCATACTGTACATACTCCCTAAGTGCTGCAGCAGGGGACAGCACAACTGAGGGAAAGGATTTGGGGTACATAAGCTGAAACCAGATAGGCACCGCCCTTGTCAAGAGAGCAAATGCAGTGCTGGGATGCATTAGGAGGGGGAAGGGTACTTTAGGTCAAGGGAAGTGATCCTCCCCAGTATAAGACCTTTGTTGGACCACACCTGGAGTACTTATATAGTTCTGTTCACCACAATATAGAAAGGATACTAAAGAGATTAAAAGGTTCAACACTGGGCCACCAAGGTGGCTAGTGGCTCAGGAGACAAGAGCAACAAGGAGAGATTGGACATATTCAAATTATTCAGCCTACAGAAGGCTGAGAGGGGACATTATAGCACTTTCCAAATACTAATGGGAATTAATAGGGCCGGGTACAGATTGATGTTTGAGCTGGCAATACAAACAGAACTTGAGGACGTGCCCTCAAACAAGGGGATGGGGTGTGGGCTTAATCAGAGAATCTTTAGAAAAGATTACTTCACACAGAGGGTGGTAACGTGATAGCCAGCTTAGTGAGGTTAGGGAAATTAGCACTTTTCAGGCTTTTAAAGCAGTGCTGGACAGAATCCTGAGAGAGAGGCTGGCATTCAGGGTTACATACTGGAGCATGAGAAGGGGTAGCATTCCTGCTGTTAAGCTTTGATGTGTGTCCACTCTTAAATTAGGTTTTCCAAATGGGGTTTGAGAAAGTGACCAGCTCTAAAAACTTCACTGGACAAATTACATCACCTGACCATTGATTAATTTCCTAGAAACCGCCCAGTTTGTTGCTAACGTTCCCATATCTACCCACCAACAGCCTATCTAAATAAAAATAAACCTTTTACCATTAAATTAAAGCTTTTTTCACTTTTTTTAAATACAGTAACCCACTACTGGGCTTAGATTTCTTTAAAACAAATGCACTTCTGGGAATCATTTAAAAGCATTCAAGCTTTGTTGCCAGACTTATATATTCTACCCAGCAACAGCCTAATTACAGGAAAATAAAACCTTTTTCCATCTAAAATGATTATATATTTTATAAGTGCAACAACCCACTTCAGAGCATTTTCTTTTAGAATTAATGCACTTCCCACTTGTATTGAAAGGCGCTCAGCCATTGGCCTTGCACCTTCTAATTCACCCATGGCTTACTTTAATTCTGTAGATTCTGTGCCCTCTCATGGGTTATTGCTTACTGTCATGTAGCAGGAGGAGTGGACAAAATAGACACCATTTCCTTCCTTCATCACAATACTATGCTACTATGTTACCCTTAACATGTTCAGCTTGGAAAAAAGGAGGATGAGAGGAGACATGACCTCAGTCTTCTACTGTACATATAGTGGAGCATACCAAGTTGTAACACAGTGTCTCAAGTTATTGCATGACAAAATGGATTAACTGCTATTGAAATTGTTTTATAATGCATAGTAGAATGTTGTTATAGGTAGAAATCTACCTTTTTATAACAACATTTTACCATCGATGTGATGTCATGATGTTGTTACCCCATCGATGGTACATCACATCGATGGGTTAACAATCAGGAACAGTCTGGGCATGCGTGCAACTGGATCGGATGGCCCTGAAACGGCTGCGGCGGTGAAGCAGAGCAGCGGTGACATAAAAAAAAACTGCAGTAAGTGACTGCTTTCTTTGCTAAAAAAAACCCAAATGGTACCATACACAATAAAATATAATGTATGGTACATCGATGGTTAACCGTTTTTTAACCCATCTCGAGGTTGCCATGGCGATGTAAACCTCACGAGCTTCGCTCGTGAGGTTTACATGGTCGGCCTGGCAACCTCTCAATAGTTAAAAAAATGATTAACCATCAATGACCATACATTATCCTCTATGTTTACTGTAGTAACTACTGCAGAATGCTGCAGTATTGGATTGCATCCTGGCGGGCTCCACTGGACTCAACTGTATAAACAAGATCCAAGAGCCAGAGCTGTTTGATATGATGCAGCACAGTAGCTCATGGGATAATACCTTGTAGTTCACAAGTGGTAAATTCAAGGCAAAAATTAGAAGTCACTTCTTCCAGAGGGTGGTAAACCTCTGAAACAGCATACAAGAGTCGCAGTGGATATGAATGTAGTACAAGCCTTAAGGTAACTGAACCTGGACAAGTTTCTACCTCTCAAGGGAATCACAGGGTACCTTGGATAGTAGAGTGGGTATATCCCAATACATTTGTACATGTATACTGCATTATTATTCAGCCCTGTGCTTACGAGGCAGGGAGCACACCTGACAACTTAAAATTATTATGTTACTACGAATGTGTAAGGATTATGCCATGAGGGAGATGTGGATTAATTGTCCCAGTGACCCAAGCCTCCCAAGTGACTTAATCCACTTATAACGTGGCCATCACCACCTGTAAAAGACAGACACTGGACTTGCTTGGTGCTGAAATCTTCATGTTTATTTACAAACACAGTGACAACAACGCTGGAGAGAAAATACTGTGCAAACACAATTCTGTGGGCTGCCAGCACACCCATGTTGGATCTGAACTGCTACGGCAACACAGCACAGTAACAATTTTCATGGTGCGCTGGCAGAACAACAACACTTGTGCTACAACTTACTCATGGTACAGCTGACGAGGGAAGTCTGAATTGCTCTGTCCAGTGCCGCACTGCCGGGAACCATGGACCTCAAAGACACAAATTCCTGAGGCTAACAACATGTAGGAGGGCAGAGGGGAGATTATGCTGCACAGCTCATGGGTGGTACTCCGCTGTCGGGCAGAAAGAAGGTTATGCCTCACAGCTCAAGGGTGCTACTCTGGTATCAGGGGAGGTGGAAGGGAAGATGGAGATTATCTGCAGCTCAGGAGTTCAGGAGGGTGGGACTTGTATCTCTGATCATGCAAGTAGTGGAGTAAGTTGGGAGAGCACACAATAATGTGCCACTCACCGGAGACAGCTGCAGTATGGGACACCACTTGTTGCAGTCAGTATAGGGAGATGACATTGCATAAGATCTTGTGCAGTAGGGGAAGGGGGCTCCAGGAAAGAAGTGCAGTCAGGGACATAGGGGGATGAAAGTGCCTGCAGCTATCAATCCTGTTCCCCTACCACGTCATACACAGTGTCCTCCTTGGGACTCACAGTGAGCACCTCATTGCTGAGCACCTTCAGGAGCCACTGCCAGGTGTCTCCAGCAGCCATGGAACAGTAGAGCTCTAGCACTCCACTCTTCACTAGCACAACATCTTGGGGACCAGCAGGAGTTGGCGACAGAGATCCACGTGGGTGACTGGGTGGGGAGGGAGTATATTTGACACAGTAATAGCAGCCACACAATATTCATTGATGCATGAGTGTCCTGAGATCCATGGGGTGGGTGGGGAGGGACCAACTTTCACAGAGTAACAGCACCTGAAAGAGACTCACTGATCCGTCAGTGCACTGACATCCATGGGGCGGGTGGGTAAGGAGGGACCACATTTCAGATAGTAACAGCAGCTGACAGAGGTCAGAGATAGCACAGTGGGGTATTCAACATGCTACTCAGAGACTTGGGAGACACTTTGGAGGTAGCACTTCACAGCCACTAGTTGGGAGACAGTTGTGTGGCTGCTCCAGGTACTGCAAGACCAACCGGGGATTACTTGAGAATTAATCCATGGTTGCTTGACACGAGCCGACCAATGGGAGCGCTCCATTCACACTGCTCTTCTCTGGCCATGTTATAAATACATTTAAATATGTTAAATCCAAAAGCAAGAATGCTGACAAATACTTTCTGTATTTAGCAAGTAGAAATAGTTTAGTAAATACACTCCATACCAAAACAGGCAGAAAATGGCTGTATCTGAGAAACAATCTCATGGATTGGTTTAGTCTCTGCACCACGTCAAGGTGGCCACCCACACAGATGACCATGCTCATGATGCATGCGGAGGATCCAACTCACCGTCATAAAATTTCTCCTAATATCATTTATATACAACTCACAGCTCACTTAAAGCCACTCACCAAGGCATAACCCTTTCTAAATCAATCCATGAGATTGCTACCAAGAGTCAGCCATTTTCTGACAAATGCAGTACTTATCAAATCTCATATAAACTCACTGTTAACAAACCACCACCAGAATTATATAATTGCTGATCGATAGTTTTTTATTACCAGATGAAGATAGGGCTATGCCATGCTAGTCCACGTAAATACCATGATTTGGCTAACGAAAAGCTGAAGATACAAGGTTACCTGAAGAAGATGCAGTACTATAGGCCTCAAAAGCTTATATCACCAGCTTTTCAGTAGCCTAATAAAGGTATTTACCTAGCAAAAAGATTCTCTTTTTATTTCTCTCCCAGTTTCTTATTCTCGAAACTCAAGGCAATCAATTTCAAAATGTTCCACACTTAAGTTTTACAGAAATAATTTTGTAAAGTACTCATTATGTTTTATTGATCCCACCCTTCTGAATTAACTGCCTTTTCATTTTGATGCAAAAAAATGATTTTTTTTTTGTCTTTTTAAATTTAAACTGCATGAAAATGTGTGCGCACAATTTTAATGTGAATATAGGAACAAGAAACCTATTGGTAGAAAATGCCTGTTACCATTTGTCCAGTGTGACTGTCCATTCTTACCTGATGTTGAATGAAAGAGCCCTAGAGGCTTTTCATTCCCCCCTTCCCCCTCCCTGTTTGGTGCGATCTTTACCAAGCCCTTGTATCTGTCCCACCCCCATATGAATACCTTGTAAGAGGGTGGATGGTATTTAGTGGAAATACAGTAGACAGGACAAAATTATTTTGGTGCAAGGCACTTGCCAGAGTTGCTTATTTAAAACAAAAAACAAAGAAACTATTTGGAAATAAAATAACCGATTACTGATGAATACTGATGCAGAAAAGTCAGTCACTGCTGTAGACAGCCTTTGGCAGTCTTTTTGTATTCAATTTCCTGTTCACTGGACTTGAATTTCTTTACATTCCCAATCTGAATTTTAAGGAATTTCCGAAATTAAAAGTCCCCACTCTCAATAGGAATTTCTCAGAGTTCTGAGTTTCCTGATTTGGTAGGCTATGTAAGTATTCACATGCTCAGCTTACTTACAATACAAGCTTGCTACAGCAGTTTCTTGTCAGAGCTCAGAGGACATGTCTTTCTTTCACCCGGCTCCTGGCTGCACTGAATGATCTTAGCTCATAATTAGCTCTGATTTCAAGTTCAATACCCACTGTAAACAACAAATAAAAAAGGCCAACCAAAATTTGAATTGTATATTAAGATATATTGCAAGCAGGGACGCAAAAGTAATGATTCCACCTTATATAGCTCTGGTGAGACCTCATTTGGAGTATGCAGTTCAGGTATGGGCACCTCAAAACAGGGGAGAATATTGTTAGGTTAGAGTCTGTCCAGAGGAGATTTACTAAATCAATATATGGATTGAAAACGAAAACATATCAAGACAGATTGATGTCCCTCAACCTATACTCTTTGGGATATAGGAGATTTAGGGGTGATATGTGCCTACTGTTTAAAGCAACAGGAGAGGTTAACGGACAGACCGAATTGGGAATTTTTCAAAGGACAGATGAATATGGAAGTAGAAAACATAACAAACGGCTGATACTATCTACTTGGAAGCATAACTCAAGATGGCACTGGTTTAGCCAGAGGGTGGTTACACCATGGAATGCTCTACCAGCGACTGAAGTTAACAGTGAGAGTAAGAAACAGTTTAAGGATAACTTGGATTTACATTTTGGGGACTTAGTACATAAGTTTTGAATTTAATAATAACAAATGGCAAGCATTAAGGGCACGAGTCTACTTACTTGAATACATCTATGAAATCTGAATTTGGTCTTAGCCTCTCAACAAGGGCTTTTCAAAGTTTGACTGATTTAAAAAACATAAGACACCATTACACAATTCTGTAAGGGTTATTTACCCAAAACGTTCAGGATGTACCAAGAAAACATAAAAATGTATTAATTAGGGGTGGACTCTGGCTAGGATCCACCTCTGACTCCTCCTCCAGCTTAGCATAGCCCCACCTGTCTACCTTGGTTTCATATTAAAGCAGCAGGTGAGGGCCAGCCAGACCTCTATAAGTTACTGCAGTCAGTAGATTCCCAGAATCAGTCCATAAGCCTACCTGGTCTCAGGTAAGTGAGTAGAATGTTTATACTGAACTTATGAAATGCAGTGATTTGCAGTGCTTACACATGTAAATATTATGAATCTATAGAGATGTGGCGTTTTAAGAGATTGTATGTTATGTATATAATTATGAGTGCTAACGTAATAAAAAACAAGCATTTGTCAATGCCAAATGTTTGCTTGCTGGCATTAGCACTGGAAGTGCAGGACTTAGACAGATGCAGAATAGGAATGGCAGTGAAGTATTGAACTGACGCCAACCACACCCCCACTCTGCAGAGATGGACAGGCATTGGGGTGTGCCTTTGGGTCATCGCCCATAACGCTCACACCATTTCACTGCATCCTACCCTGCAGACACCGACAAGTGTCAAGGTGTACCTTGGGGTGTTCAGGCTTTATACTCACCCCATTCCATGAGGAAATATGCTGAAAAGGGTGTAGTATAGGAGAAAGGGGTGAACTTTGGGGCTGAAGAGCCCAAAGCACACCTCGATGCCTGCCACTGGCTGCGGGGTGGGGGTGGGGGTGGAATGGTGTGAGCATTACTGTCGACAGTCCCAGGTCACACCCCAATGTCTGTCAGTCCCTACAGGGTAAGGCATTATGGTCAGAAACCCTGATACCCTGGGCGTTTCTTGGCATTTTTATTCCAAGTTTTCAACATGGGCTTTTTGCGACCCCACCGCATGAACAGTGACACTATCAGTTTGTTAGCTGAAAGGTGATTTTGCACAGCAACTGTACCATTTGTTGCCACAGGTGCGAAAACACATTTCGAACAGGATGTGAAAAATGACAGCTGTACTGTTCATAAGGAGGTGTAAAAAATTGAAAATCTGAAGTGAAAATATAAAAAAATTGGTGAAGTCATGAGCGTGCATAGAAACTGCGCAATGCACACATGTAATGCAATTATGTTGGGGATTTTTTACACCAGATTTTTGATGTAGGAATTTTGGTACCTCCGCTCATGAACAGTTGCACTGTGATTTTCTTAAGCTGTCCCGAATGTTGATTTTGCATAGCAAAGTTGCCCATTGTGTGCCACAGGTGAGAAAACATGTTTCAGGCAGGATGTGAAAAATGACAGCTGTACCGTTCATAAGGCAGTGTGCAAAAATGACAATGTTGAAAATCTAGAGTAAAAATATAAAAAATTGGTATGCATATAAACTGCGCAAAGCACGCTGGTAACGCAGTCATTTTTTGGAATTTGTTCACCAGATTTGCAACATGGGCTTTTAGGGACCTCTCCTTGTGAACACTGTCACTGTGATTTTCTTAATCTGTCCTGAATGTTGATTTTGCACAGCGACCACACCCGTTGTGTGCCAGATGTGTGAAAATACATTTCAGGTAGGATATGAAAAATGAGAGCTGTACTGTACATAAAGAGGTGTGGAAAATGGAGTGAAAATATAAAAAATTCTCGAAGTTACGAGTGTGCGTGGGATCTGAGCAATGCACGCTCATAACAGTCATTTTTTGGAATTTTTTCACCAGATTTGCAATATGGGCTTTTTGGGAGCCCATCTCATGAACAGTGACACTATCATTTCGTTAATCAGTTGCGGAAGGTGATTCTGTGCAGTGACCGTGAAATCTCCTTTTGGGACTGAATAATGACATGACAGTAAATGAGTTCATAAGGTGGGGTCCCAAGATCCCCATGTTGAAAATTTGGTGCCAGAAGTTGAAAAAATGGCTGAGATATCCACCTAAGTTTAACACCCCCCCACCCCCATTTATGCCATTATACAGTTTACTGGCATTTCTTCAGTTCGTGGTCAGCTTTGAAGAGTGCAGACGTGTTCCTGCTTCACCGAAGATTGCAGCGCCAACCTCTGGAGGTAAGTATGGGGTGAGGGGGTGTGGGGAGGTGGGGTGGCAGAGGGTGGGTGCGTGTTGGGGGAGGAGGGCACCGCATACAATG
Source organism: Neoceratodus forsteri (assembly GCA_016271365.2). NCBI lineage: Eukaryota > Metazoa > Chordata > Ceratodontiformes > Ceratodontidae > Neoceratodus > Neoceratodus forsteri. The sequence continues at coordinate 1,082,774,456 of CM057452.1, read as the reverse complement.
AGGGACTGTTTTCTTGTTTACAGGTTAAAAAAGAGAAAAACTTTGTGGTAAGGTTTTCTTTTTTACAGGTACATTTGGCATGCTGGGGTGGGCTCCCAGTGTGCCACCTGGGTGTTTTTTGGAGGACTGGAGTCAATGGTGATTGGGCACCCCATCAGCAAAGAAAACGGGTCTGTGTTTGGGGGGGCAGGATGCTGAGGGGGTTTGGGTGCCCCCTTGGCAGACAAATGAAACTACAGGGACATCATGCCAACGGGATTGGGCTCCCCATTGGCAAATGAACTGGAGAGGGGGCATGCTGACAGTGGGATTGGTCACCCCTGATGTAGGCTTTTGAGGGACTGTGAGAGGCAGATGGCAATAGCCGCCGCCATGTTTATTGAAATGTTACACCAGGCAAGGCACGCCATTCAATGAGGGGATGCTCCCTCACTGCAGCAGCAAATTTCTTTCAAGTTGGTGGCACACTTCTGAGCTGCTGTCACATACAGCGTGCTCATTCATTGGTGTCACAGAGACAAATCCCAAAAAGCAGTGGCAGCATTGGCCACAACAGGGCTGCAGATCCATAACCTGCTACTCCAGCAAGCTGTCACAACATGTTTCTTGCACATGCGCACAAGCAAACATAAAAATGTATCAGGATGGACTGGTCCAGTGGTGCTGAAGGTTGAGGAACTGGAAATCACATCTCGCACCATGCCGGCGACCCATGTTTTGGAATGGGCACGGGCTGCTAGGGGTCGGCAGGGAAGGAGAAGGATCGAGCATCTGGTGGACTGCTCTCCTTTTCCAGGGAGGGTAGAAGAGCTGGCTCCAGTGTCGCTCGCCCTTTGGCGGAGGCTGGAGGGCATGGTGCCATGCCACAACATGGGTGGAACTGGGATGGACGCTTGCCATAGGCATCAGCGTCATTGCACATTCCCAGCTCAATGGGGGCTCAACATCTGAAAAAAACTCCACCGGCCCCCATGTATGAACCAGGGCTCAGTGCCCGACCCTTCAGTCACCTTCAGTTCCACCTCGGCGGCCCCACTCGGAGGGGGGGGCATCCCCAGGTGAGGGTATGGATCCCCGCGCTCAGGGCGAGCCTGCTCATGGGACTAGAAGACATAAAAATCAATGAAAATAAAAATGCATCAGGAGATAATGGACAGTCTGGTTGAGCCCTTATTAGATCTGCATATATTTAAATCTTGTCTTCTAGATATCAAACAGATATAGATTTAGTTAGACCACCCTACTGAATAACTTTGGATATTTGGGAGTGAGGAGTGATAATCTGTTTACATAGAAACAGAATTTTGAAGGCAGATAAGGACCACTTGACCCACACAGTCTGCCCATTTTCCCTACCTGTTTTAAGATCATTTTCATTAATGGAGTGTATGCAAAATATTTGGGTGACTTTTTGCATATTTGAATATGAAATCCAAATAAACTATTCATAGAGCTAAACCAGTTCATATAGTCGATATAAATTTAAAGTGAAGCAAAACATTTTGTGGGACTGGGTCGGCAGCAATAGTCATCCAGATGTAGTCTATGTACATATAGCATTAATACATACACACACATGTATATATATATATATATATATGTATATATACTGAATATATATATATATATATATATATATATATATATATATATATATATATACACAGTATATACATATACTCATACTTATAAGCTCATATAAATAATCATATACATACACCCAAAATGCTTCAACACAGATAGGTGAGTAAGGAGAACCTTCACCCTTCCGTGGAAACACAAGGGTATGCACACTACTCGAATTACTGAAATTAGCTAAGGCTAATTCTACTTGTGACTTCCTTAAAAATTGTATATACTATATAAATATTTTGTAAGTGCAAATGACCTACTGAGTTTACTTTATAAATGTATTGTATTTCATATTTCTTCTTAATCTATGTCTTGTAATGACTGCTTATCAAACAGTAAACTTGTACTTCTGCGAGTAAGTGAAACCCTTTCACTTGTGGGATTTATTTCATTTTACCTTTGCAACGCAGTGAGACTTTTAGTGATTTATAGTATATCACCCCATATTACATCTCTGTCTGCTTTGTTCCTGTACCTTTATTACTGGGATTCATACTGGGAATTTAAGGACAGAAGAAGGCAATAAGCCCAGGAAAACTGTCCCTCACTATTCAGTGATAATAGTCTTTCTGTGACCCATTGGCTATGTAATGTTCTAGTGCATACTTAAATGTATCCAAACTGGTGCACTCTGCCACTTTCCTAAGCAGAGAATTCCAGAGGTTCACAATCCACTGAGTGAAACAAAATGTTCTCCAAACCATCCTAAAACTATTGACTTTTGTTGTTTAGTATGCCCTCTAGTATAGTGGACCTATTTTTTTAGTTCTAGACCAATGGAAAAGAGTAAGTCATAGATACATGTACATAGATTCAGTGCTCCCTCGCTATAACGAACCTCGTTATAGTGAATTATCGGTTGTAACGAACGACTCACTTGGCTCCCATGAATTCAGCACTTGTCCAAAACATTACCGTCATAGCACTGTATGCGTGTCTGCACTGAAACACAGGGCTGCACTCAATGTCTCCCATCAATTAAACAAATAAATTGAATACCCCTGTAATGCAATCATTCCATCAAATAATCAATTAACAAAACCAGTTTCACTAATAAAACACACACTCAGTTCAGGATTCAGGATTCATATTTCAGTGTTAAACACCGCTGCTATATGGATGAAGCAATCCTCATACTCGGTCCAAACAAAGCTGTCTGTCCTGGACAGACTAAAATCTGGTGAAAGCCTCAAGAAAATATCTGCAGATACCGGCTTTTCAAAATCCACAATTTGTACTTGGTACAAACAGGAGGCCTCGCTGCATGAGTTTGTTGCAGAGTGTAGTGAGCTGGAGGAACTTGAGAGAAAAAAATTGAGACTTGCCAATGAAAAACAGATCAACACTGCCACACAGCTGTGGTTTACCCAACAACAATCAAATGGAGTGCCACTGTCTGGTTCAGTTCTACATGAGAAAGCAGACCAGTTTGCCAAGCAGCTGTATGGGAGGACAGCTGCTTTAAATCATCTGCTGGATGGCCCTGGCTCTTCCAGAGAAGACATGACATTAGGCAAGTGGCAATAACCGGTGAGCAGCACTCTTGCGATGATCAAGCAGCAGCAGAGTTTCTTCCAAACCAGAGAGATGTAATCTTGTCAGGGCGGAACACACCAGAACAAGTGTACAACACTAACAAGACTGGCCTGTTCTGACAGTGCCTCCCTGATGTCACTCTGGGATCAAAAACAGAAGAAAACACCAGTAAACGTGTCAAGCTCTCAAAAGACCGAATCACACTGCTGTTTTGCACTAATGCTTCGGGAACACACAAAGTGACTCCCTTGTGTATTGGAAAGTTTGCGAAGCCGCACTGTTTCTACCACATAAACTTAATGCATTGCCTATCGAGTATGCCCATAGGAAGAATGCATGGATGACAAGTGGGATTTTTCAACACTGGTTCCTTAACACATTCATGCCAGCAGTTCAGAGACATCCAAGACTGAAAGGCCCCCCCACCCCAAAGCATTGCTTCTACTAGACCAATGCCCCGCACACCCGTCGGAATCTACTCACATCTAGAGATTGCAAAATAAAAACCCTATTCTTGCCCAAGAATACAACTTCTATAATCCAACCAATGGACAGGGGCATTATAGCAACTTTCAAGAAACATTATAGGGAAAGACTCCTTAGCGATCTTGTTGCCTGTTCTGAAGAAACTACAGTTACTGAGTTCAAAAGAAATTAAACTTGCTAAAAGTGCTTACAATCGCTGGTGAGGCATGGAGCAATGTGTCAGAACTGACTGTGTGCCACTGCTGGCTAGCAACTCTGGGTCCGTTGTTTGGGGGTTTGTTGAAACCTGATTTAGAACTGGAGTTTGATGATACAACAGAGATTACTACCATAGCAACACAGCTCAATTTGATAGAAGAAGGGCAATCAGCCAGTGATTTAATTGACGATTGGATATCTGTTGATGACATGATTCCCACCAACGATCAGCTGACCAAGGAAGAGATAGTGAATGCAGTGATGGGAACGGAACAGGAACAGGGCAGGAGCAGGCTGATGAAAGTGAAGACTCAGAAGAGTCAAAAGAAGAGGGCAAAGCAGTTCCACCAAGTCATATTGCAGTTGCTGGACTGGAAACAGCTCTGGAGTGGCTACAGGCTCAGTATGCGGACCCGCTTAAGGTACTGTAACTCAGACAGCTGTTGTCATATTCACAGGATTTGGCCCGACAAAACAAAACAAGCAGAAAGGCATTACAGACTTTTTTAAAAAGTTAATTACTGTAGAGTACTGTATTAGTAAATGTACTGTTACTGTAACAAGTCATTGACTAGTATGCTGCTATGATTCTGCTTTCTCCGTTTCTCTATGCCGTGTAGCACATTTTTGCACATTGTTGCATTTTTAAACATATTTTAAAACCAAATTAAACCAAATTAAACCAAACTATGTTATCAATGCAGTACAAATGCAGTTTTAGTACAGCACATTAAACTTCGTTTAATAACTGATACCGTTTTTAGTGTTTGTTTGTTGGTTTGTTTCTAACTGAGAAACACGGATAGCCACTCCCTCGATGTAACGAACACGCTAGTATAACGAATGTGCTTAATGGCTCCCGTTTCGTTCATTATAGTGAGGGATAACTGTACATACATAGATGCTGTCGGCAGATAAGGACCACTAGGCTCATCCAGTCTGTTTATCTATCATTTTGCACATCATTAATTGATCATAGAAACATAGAATTTTTTGGCAGATAAGGACCACTTGGCCCACCCAGTCTGCTCAGTCTGTCCTTGCCTATACTGTCACCACAAACCCTACCTAATCTCTGGTTGCTACCCATCCTCTTTGCTTTCCTATGAAAATTTCTTTGCATGGTTGAAGCTCACAACTGTTTTCACTCCCACCACCTTCCCCGGAAGCCTATTCCCTGCGTCCACCACTCTTTAAGAAGTACTTCCTCACATTCCTCCTATATTTTCCCCCTTCCAGCTTCATTGCATGCCCTCTTATCTTTAAGCACCTTCTCTTCTGATACTCCCCTCCAATACCTTATTCACCCTAGTGAGGTACTTATAGGTCAGTATCATATCCCCACTGTCCCTCCTCTCTTCCAGGGTATACATTTTGAGATCCCTCAGTCTCTCCTAATAGATCTTACGATGCAGCCCCTGCACCATTTTAGTTGCCATCCTCTTGACACTCTACCTTGTTTATAGGTCACTATCACGTCCCACTCTCCCTCCTCTCTTCCAGGGTGTACATTTTGAGATCCCTCAGTCTCTCCTAATAAGTCCTGTGATGCAGCCCATGCACTGTTTTACTTGCCATCCAATGGAGAGCCTCTGCTCTATGTCTATCTTGAGTTGTGGTCTCCAGAACTGGACACAGTACTCCAGACAGGATCTCACCAATGACTGACACAGTGGTAACACCACCTCTCTCCCTCAGGTGCTGATTTTCCTTCCTATGCACCCCAACATCCCACTGGCTCTGCCTATTGCCTTGTCACACTGCCCCACCACCGTGATATCTTCAGATATGATAAATTTAAGGTATCTTTACTGTTTGGTGACCATCAATACCTCTTCCCCTACTTTATGCACTTCCCCTGGGTTTCAGTGATCTAGGAGCATGATTTTGCATTTGTTTGCACTGAACCCCTGTTGCCATAGCCTCAACCACCCCTCAAGTTTTCTTAGCTTTCTAGTCATTCTTTCCACCCTCCTCCAGAGTATCTACCCTATTGCAGATTTTGGTATAATCTGGAAAGAGACAGACTTTCCCTTCCAGATCTTCTGAAACCGTGCTTAAGAAGACACTGAAGAGAACTGGTCCTAGTAATGAGCCCTAAGGCACCCCACTGGTCACTCTCCCCTCATTAGAGTGACTGCTGTTTACCACCACCTTCTGTTGCCTATCCATTCAACCAATTCTGTACCCAGTTTACTACCTCCCAACTGCCCAGTTTCTTTTTAAGCTTCATATATGGTACGGTGTCAAAGTCCTTGCTGTAGTCTAAGGCTTCCTGGTCATAACAGCAAAAATAATACAGTGCGGTTCAAAACTGCGCACAGCAAAACACAGAAAGCAAGGTTAGTGCTCAGAAATAACAGCGAGCGCTACGTTGACGAAATCCAGAAACTGCTGAAAATGAACATTAGTGGGGGGCTCCACCCCAACTTAATTATAACAAACTCCACAAGTGGTGAAACTCGGGGAAACAGTATAAGTTGGAGGGAGAAAAAAAGCAACACAGGTTGGGGGGTTAACAGAAAAACACACTGACTGGGATCAAACCCCTGGTCTCCTGGACGCTCTGCCACCAAAGCTGCTCCTGCTCTCAGCCCCCAACACCAAGAGAGCAGTTTGGTGAGACACCACCCTCTCCTCTCCTGAAATGTGAAGTCAGCTACAAAGTTAGTGGGAGCATACATGCGCTACCATAACTCAGTAGCTGTTGTCACTTACGCTGTAATTACCGTGTTGTTTTTCACTGTGTTGTTCCAACAGTGCTATATTAACTGTACACCAGTCTAAGTAGACCATGTCCTCCACCCCACCCTGATCTATTTCACTGGTCTTCCAGTCAAAGAAATCAATCAGGTTCATCTGACATGCCCCCCCCCCCTTGAATTTGTGCTGCCTTGGGCCTTGTAACCTGCTAGATTCAAGATACTCCACTAGTCTTTCTTTTGTGTCTCCATTAACTTCCCCACCATTGACATTAGACTGACCAGCCTATAGTTTCCAGCCTCCTCCCTGTTGCCACTCTTATGTAACAGGATGGCGTCTGCCCTGCTGCAGTTCTCTGGAACCACTTCTATTTCAAGTGAGTTGTTGAATAGAGCTGTCAGAAGTGCAGTCAGTACCTCCCTAAGCTCCCTCAGTACCCTTGGGTGTACCCCATCCAGCCCCATAGCCTAATTTACTTTCAGATTCACGAGTCATCTCAGGACTCTTTTATGTGTGAATGGACATCTCTCTCCCTCCAGTGTTTCTGCTGCTTCTATGTGGTCTGTCCCACTCTCCCTCCACTGTGAAGACTGAGAAGTAGTATCTGTTCATGATAGCTGCTTTTTTCCTGATCCTCCTCTGCACAGTCTCCCCCTGACCTTCTAAATCTCACAGTCCCTCCCCTCATCTTTCTGTTTTCGCTTGCATCTGAAAGAGGTCTTGTCCTCTTTAGTTAGCCCTTTGGCTATCCTTTCTTCTGTTTGCACCTTTGTGCCCCTCATCTCCCTTCCTGCTTCCCTCTGCTTTTCTGGGTACACCTCCCTATCCTCTTCCCTCTGTATCTCCTTGTACCTCTTGAATAGTACCCCCATAGCCTTTACCTTCGCAGCCACTTCCCTCAAGAACCATAGTGGTCTCTTTTTGCTTCTGTTCTTACTCACTTCTTTTTGCACAGAGATTTTTTGCCTTCACTATGTCATCCCTTATTTTAGCCCACTGTTCCTCTACCCCACCCAGAAAATCCTCCCCCCCCCCAACTAGGTCATCTCTGAGACATTCACTTATTTTTTTTAAATCTACCCTCCTGAAGTCCAAGACCCTCATCTTTGCGTTGTCTGTCTCTGCTGCCATCCTTATGTTAAATCACACTGTACAGTGATCGCTGTTCCCCATGTGGAATCCCACCTTGACATCTGCAATACTGTCCTTGTTTGTGAGAATCAGATCCAGTATTGCCCTATCGTGTGTGGGCTCTCTAACTAGTTTCCTGAGAAACATCCCCTGCAGTAAGTCTAGGATGGCCCTGCTTCTAGCCAAGGCTGCAGCTGGGAGGTCCCAATCTATTTCCTGAAGACTGAAGTCCCCCACCAGCAGCACCTCCCCCTTGTATGCCATCATGCTCATGGATTCTCCCAGTGCCTTATCCAGTTCTTCCCCATGTGTTGGAGGTCTGTATACCACCCCACTGTAAATAGTGGCTCTGGCTCCAGGGTGACCCACAGCACCTTCAATCCACCCTTTACATCTTGATTCCTTTGCATTTCCATTGCTCTCATACCCTCCCACACATACAGCATAACCCCTCCGCCCTTTTTCTCTTCTCTAGGTTTCCTGGACTGAGTGTAGCTTGGTATAGCCAATTTAGCCATGTCCCAATCATGCATCTCTGTGCACCATGACTAAGTTATGGCCACAAGATCCAGGTCTACCTCTGCCATGATGGCCTCCAGGTCTGGAATTTTATTTCCAAGACTCCTTATGTTGGTACACATACCTCTCCACACTTTGCTCCCACACTCTGCCTGCAACCTCCCTCCCCCCCCCGTCTTTTTTGCCACCTGAAACTTTCCTCCCTCCCCCTTACTACCCTCTTCATGCCTTGCCTCTAAACACTCCCCTTTCCACCTCTTCTGTTCTTGTCTTCTTTGCCCTTTATTATGCTTCTGCTACCTCTAACTTGTGCCCTGGGGGAGTTTCTTCCCCTCAGGCCCTCTCTTCATTTTACTTTAGTCTGTTGGGGGGTAGTGCAGTTTATACCTCCTTTCATATTACCCCCTCCTCCCTCGGCTGGTTTAAATGTTTATCAAAGTAACATCTAGACCTTCCACTTAGGACTGTGGTCCTTCTTCCCAGACAGATGTAGGCCATCACCTCTGTATAGACCCATATCCTTCCAGGTTGGCTCCCAGTCCCCAGTGAAGCCAAACCACTCCTCCTTGCACCGGTTCTTCAACCAAGTGTTGAAGCTCCTAGTGCAGAGTACCCTAGCCTCTCCTCAACAGTAGACAGGTAGCACCTCAGTGAATTCCACTGTTCATGCTACTTACCTTAAGCCCCTCCCCACTTCTCTAAACTCTCCCTGTAGTACCCCATCCCCATCCCTTGTTAGGTCATTTGTCCCCAGGTGGACAATGCCATCCATCTCCCACCCTGTCCTGCCACCCTTGCTATCGTTAGGATCTACTGTCCATTCCTCCAAGTCAAGGTACCAGGAAGGCAACTAACCTCCTTCTCTTCTCTTCTCCCCTTCCTTCTCCCAAATCTATCCCCCTTACAGCTGAATCTCCCACCAGAAGCTGCGTTCTACTCTGTTGGGGTCCTTCACCTTCCACGTTGTGGCCTTCTCTTCAGAGGACACCCACATCCTCCCTTGTCACCACTCCAGGTGCCTACTCACAGCAGTCCTGTTATGCCAGAACTGTGAAAGAATTCTGTGGTGGCACACACCATGGAATGTGTCCCAGAGCCCCCAAGATCCATCAGCTCCTTTTCTGTCTAGGCAACCTCTAAAGCAATGACAACAGACTCACTGGCCCCTGGGTGGGGAAAGAGGTCCTCTGGATCCTGCAGCTTTAAATCTGGCATATAAATTGTCTACCTGCACCTTAGGTCCCCACCCCAGATGAAGGGTCATGTATCCAACCTAAAGTGCCAGGGGTTTTGTACCTACACTCTCTGATGTGTACTGCCAAAATAAAACCATGCATTTTGCAGCTTTTGTCATTTTTTAACCTTTATTACCAGAAGCAGTGCAAGTATGGGTGTTTTTCATTTCTAAGCTATGCATTTCAGTTAGCACTCCAAGCTATAAAAGCAAAGCTCAGGGGATTTGTGCTTTCCAGTCTGTAGTCGCTTTAATCTTGCAATGTTTTCCGTGCTGCCACCATGCTTAGGCAAAGCAGTTGGCATTTTTTCCCAAATTCAAATAGCTGTTTTTAACCCTTTATAATTTATTACCAGCATTTGACAGTACACATCTCCTCCCAACCTATGCCTGTATATCATACAGCTACAAATTCTGAAGATTGTTCTGTTGGAGGCCAACAGATATGAATGACAGTGATGGCAGTGAAGGAACTAGGATAACACCTGATAAATTTACTACCACAGTGATGAACTGCATCAAGAGTGCAGCAGTGTCTGCAAGATGCTGTTTGCTAATCATGGACATATTCAATTGCAGTTCAGCTACTTTTGAATAGGATTTGGGAATTAAGAGCCTATTTCAAGCATTTGAAAAACTTAAAACAAAAGAAATAAGTTTTACAATAAGGAAACACTCATATTGTATAAAGAAAAAGGTCGGGCCCCATGTGGTCCAAGGTTATATAAGGTGCCAACAGGTGGCTTTATTGTCTACTGTATATTTACAAAGAAAGACGCTCAAATGAAATAATTAGCATTTTGATTAATCAAGTTAAAGACATTTCTAATAACATATGTTTGGCTTGCCTCATCCCCCCCTCGCTCGTTTGTCCATCTCTTGCTCGTTTCCTTGTTTTCTTCCTTCTTTCCCCCTCTCTTGCTGTCCTGCTGCCCCTTTTGTGTCTCTTCCTCTACCTTTTGTCCTCTTGTTTGTTTTTTGGGGGCTTCCTACAGCTGCTCATTACATGCCTCCCTGCCCTCTCTACCGTAGCAGCTTGTGCTGCCTGCTGCTCTTCCTCTTTTCTTCTGCCTCTGCCTCCTCGCTCGGCTACACATTGATAGCCTGATAGCCTTTGCTCCCCTGCCTTCCTTGTCTTCTCTAGCAGCCGCCGCTCCATGCCGCCATTTACCTCATGGTTCATGAGGCGCTCGCTCCTGCAGTCTACTGGATTCCTAGCCCAGTGCCTTCAGAACTGTGATTTTGCACACCAGGGGCACCCCATTGCTCCTCCTCAACCTGCCTTGCTGCACTCTCTCCTGGTTTCCTCATTCATTCCCTCACCTAGTCAGCTGCCTTGGAGCTGTTTTTCATGTCCTGAGCCTTGTACATTGTCATTTGCTCCAGCCCTCTACAGGAAATGACCCACAGTCAGCGTTCTGTCAACTCCCCTTTTGCCTTTTACTTCTGCATCACTGCTGAGCTCTCAGCTGGCAAACAGGAGGGCCATTCAGTAAGGAAATGGAATTTCTACCGAAGGGTATAGCACTGCATTTGTGGGCAAAAAGAGGGTCTGTTCTTTGTTTACTTCTGATAAGATGCAGCGGTTCTAATTGCTGGTGTCAGCGCTGTTGAGCAGGAAAAAAAACCTGGCCGCCCAGTTAGTCTTTAACGAATGCTATGAATATTTGACATTTCTATCAGCTCTCTAGAGAACAGCAACGGAAGTAACTACCGACATTGGGAGACCTGAATAATAATCGACTTCTAACCTTTTCTTCTTATTTACTTTTTGGGCCTAATGTGATAAAATACCATTCTGAAATGCACAACACTCCATTATACTCTTGGGCATCCATCAGCGCCTTCCTGTAACTTCGAATGCCTTACAGCAGTCACCATGGAAATCCTCTCCAATGCATAGGTCATGCTTGTCACCGCCAGTTTTCAGATATGGCACTCTGGGGTGCCCTTCACACCCTGAATTTGCACCGCAAATGATGGCAACTGTGCACACCTCTCAACTGTCCCTCATTTCCAGGACATTCATAATTTTAACCCTCAAGAATTCCTTTGTCCTACATTCATCCCACCTGGAAAGTGTTGCCCTCATGTAAGGCATTGCATCCTTAGTCTTTAAGGAATTCATTCATAATGTGGAGGATCCTAAATCAAGAATTAACTTTGCACTTATGGAGGCACTGGTTTCTTCAGTGTTCTGACCTGCGGTGTATCCATTTTGATATGTGTCCCCATTAGAAGGGCCAGAGTCCACATTGTCCCATGTTTTTGATCATCTAACATAGAAACATAGAAATATAGAATTTGACAGCAGATGAGGACCACTTGGCCCACCTAGTCTGACCACTCCCTACCTACTGGATAAGCTGCAGATCCTAGTTAACCAACAGCCTAAATTCTTCCTACCCCTCTCTGTGTACACATCTCAGTGACTACCAATTGCGAGGTATCCAGCTGGGGCCCTATGACTACATGCATTCAACATGGTCCATACAGGTCTACTTTCAACCCCTGCTTCCCTCCTTCAGCTCGCCTTCCACCATCCCTAGGGAGTTATTAAGTCCTTCTGAATGCTGCTGCCTGTTCATTTACCCAGTGTACCTGCCTGCTCCCCTCAGTTCTCCTCAGGCCTGCAATGCCCCAGGCCTTCATTCTTCAGTCGATAGCCCCCTGGATTTGCTTCATGTACTTAACCCATCAGCCTGTCATCTATACTGGGAATGCTCTGCCTGTCTGACCTGTCAGCAATATAGTACTATCTCATTTCCACATGCTTTTGCACCTGTTATTCCCACCAGAGAATAGCAAGACAGTAAGACTTCTACCTCGCCTCGGTTTTTGCCTTCTGCCTGTGCATCATTCCATTACCCTCACCTTATCATCTCAAGAATATCACAGTTTACCAAACCCAGTTGCTCTTCGCCTGTGCAACCCACCTACCCGTGGGCCTTCAGTCCTACCTGACCTGCAGTATTTCCATCTGTTATATTCCAGGGCTTTATCCCCGTTCCACCTATCAGTACTGTAGTCCACAGCCATTCCCTCAGGATATTGATTCCATAGAGACACCAGTCCCCTGCTCTGCAATGTTCTTGTCAGCTCAATGTTCCTGTCAGCTAAGTGGCTCTACAGTGCGAGCTTTTCCAAGGATACACATTAATACTCCTATTTGCTATCAGCACCCTTGTGTCAGCCAGGATATCTATTCATGTTTCTGCCATTCACCCTGCAGCTCTAGCACTGGACATCCTCCATGTGATAAGGCCCATTGCTTCCTCGGATCCATTCCTACAGCCATCCTTATTCAACAGTCTACCAGCCGATGTACCAACTTGCCAATTCCCCTCTATTCCAGATGGACCTATGTGGAGGTTCCACCTCTCTTAGTCCCCTCAGGCTGACCTACGTGGAGGTCCAGCCTGTCTTGCTAGCCTACGTGGGGCCTAACTCAATATTCCCTATCTCTGCAATTCTTTAGGCTGCCCTATGTGGAGGTCCAGCCAGTCCTGCTAGCCTACGTGGATGCCTAGCTTGACTCATGTTTCCCTTCCCCTTAGGCTGACCTACATGGAGGTTCAGCCAGTCTGCTAGCCTACATGGAGGCTAGTCGACTCGCATTTATACTTTTTCTCAGGCTGACCTACATGGAGGCTCAGCCGGTCCTGCTAGTCTACGTGGAGGCCTAGCTCGATTCTTATACACCATTCATACCTCTGACTGACCTACGTGGAGGTCCAGCCATTACTATTAGTCCACATTGGGGCTTAGTATTATTTTATAGCTGCCTTCCTCTAATGGACTCGTGTTTACTTGTTCACCTGAGCACAAATTTATCGTTAGCAGCTGACTGCCAGATCCTCTCAGCTGAGGATCCTACTTCTGCCTCATATTTCAAGAGTTTGAGGACATTATTCATCTTCTGTCTCGCGAAGAGACTTAGCTGTTCTCTTATCATACCAGTCCCCTGAAATGACATTTCTTCTTTAAACTTCAGGATTGTCCACCTCTCTTACTTCAGCCATTCCTAGATGTGATTCTGCTCCCTGCTCCCAACAATGGATTGAACATGCTTTATGAATCATACTCAACCTATTCACCTATGGACTTAGACTAAGTTTTGCTAACTGGAATTACTACTTGCTTCTTAATGGACTCATCATCAGTTCTTCAACTACAAGTTCTACTAGAATCCCCCTCAAGATCTACTCTTCAATCAAGCCTCGAGATGTGGATTATTCAAGGGCCTCTTCCTTTAAGTTTATTAGGATTACTCTCCTTTAGTATGCACAGAGGACAGGTAGGTCAGTAGACATGGTTCCTCTGAGGTTTCCACCTAAGGGGGTTTTTCCTCTCCTGCATGCTACTAGCCACACTCTCCGGAGTTGGAGAAGTAATTTTCTAGCTATTACCTTTCTTTTTGGGCCTTCCATTCCACCCTCAGCTAAGCATCCGGCCTAAGGTGGGATATAGAGAAAGGCCAAAACATCAAGTTCTACCAGATATTATAGTTCATGCAATTCAAAGTATCCAAGCACCAATCATATCCATTCAGTTCCTATGTCCTACAACCACTGACCTATCTCCATATCCATTGCTAACGTACCTAAGCACTAACCATACCACCCAGCTCCCGCATCCTGCAAGCACTGTCCTACGTACTGTTCTAGCCCGAATGTTCTAAGCACCGACCATACCACTCAGTTCTAAGTACATCAAGCATTGAGCTATGTACCACACATAGAACTGAAATAGATGAAACAAAATCTAAATAATTACAACTAAAAGAAAGCTAGGATTTTAAAGAGACACTGTCAGCCCTTTACTTACTTTTTCTGCAGTTATTTCTAAATGTACCTGCACTGGCTGCAGCAGTCCCTCTACAATGCAGTATCCATAACATTACTTACTTCCCACATAAAGTAGGTATTTTTACTAATTTTACTACAAAGCAAAACCCTCTCAGTCCACTCCTATTTACCATGCCCAGTGCCAAAGCACGGTTACATTTCCGCATGGCACTAAAGCACCACAAGGCTCATACATTCATTATTCCACCCAAGCTCAGCTAAACACAGTTTTTAATAGTATAAAGATCACTGAATAGCTGACCAGGTGGCATGAAGGGCTGAGGTGCTGGGCACCTTACCTCCTGCCACACCAGTGACCCAAGTTCGGGAATGAACTCGATTTGCTCGGGAACCAGTGGGGTGAGGAAGGATCGAGCATACCTAGACATCTTTCCTTCCTTGGGGGGGGTTATTGTGGTGGGCTGCTTGCTTGACACCCAGCAGTGGCTGGATGCCAGCACATGAATGCTATCATGAAAGGAAGGGATCCCATGTTCAGGACGCCAGAATTGGCAGAGCTCAGATATTGCGCCAACAGCATGTCCATGGGCCCAGGGAGAAAAATCAGGAAAGCCACCAGAGGCAGCAGAATGTCAACCGACCAACCACATTTCCCACACCGGTGGCCAGGCACAACCACAGTCCTGTGGCTGAGGATACTGGTGAAGGTAAATCCCGGAGGAGCCGGTGATAGGAACTCTGTGGGGGGCAGTTAGAAGGGGCTGCCAGGCAGACCAAGAGATAAAATGTATATGAGAAAAAAAAGAAAGCTAAACTTGGGAAAGTGCTGTATTGAAATGAGCACTCAGAGTTTGGGAAATCATGATCTGAAAGTCAAGCCATGTACATATGCACGTGCCCATGCCCAGTACAATGGCTTGACTTTCAGACTCATATTCTAACTATTACTCATTTCAAAACAACAAAGCGTGTCGAGTTCAGCTTTTCCTCAAGAGGCTAAGGCTGCGTGCGAACACCAACCTGAATCTCTCCCCACCTGACCTTTTTCAAGAACGTGATCAGGCCTGGAAAGTATACAGAGCTACCTCTGTTGTTTCTGACCTCCAAAAGTACAGAACCCTAAGGAATGCCTGCACTTAGGCAGTGCACTCTGCCAAATCTGATTTCTTCAAAGCCCAGCTTGACGGCTGCTGCTCCACCCCAGCTGCTTTCTGGAAGACCGTACACTTCCTGCTAGGTTCCTCCTCCCTTCCCCTCCCCCCCGGCCTTCTGTCCCCTGATAGTGCAGACGAAGCTGCCTCCTCTATCAACCTTTACTTCACCACCTGTGCCTACCCCAGGGTAACCCCTCTCGTC
This sequence comes from Neoceratodus forsteri, assembly GCA_016271365.2. Taxonomy (NCBI): domain Eukaryota; kingdom Metazoa; phylum Chordata; order Ceratodontiformes; family Ceratodontidae; genus Neoceratodus; species Neoceratodus forsteri. Next base: position 1,082,758,853 of record CM057452.1, on the reverse strand, counting down.
CCGCTCCCATCTCCCAGCCCCTTCCCCCAGTTCCCAGACACACTCCCCAACAGCCCCCAACTCCACACATCCCCCCTCTCCTCCCTCCCTCCCTCCCTCCCTCCATGTCTTCCCTTTTCCCTCTAGAGGTACTCAGAGCCCTGAAATCCCTAAACTCTTCCAAACAGAGCCCTGACAAAATCAAACCCAGAATCAACATACTCACACTCGAGGAGAGACTTCAATATCATTCCTGCCTCCTTGCCAAAAAATACAACTGGGTATGTTCTCACTCGGGGCCCAGAATGCTCCTTCTCCCCAAGCACTTCTACTGTTGCCACTGCAGTGCCTCCAAGACTATATTGCAGATCCCTAGGGTCAGGACTGCACTAGCTCAGAGATCCGTCCCCTTCAGAGCACCTTCCTGGTACAATGCTCTCCCCCCACCATCACCTCTCTCACCAAAATAGGGCCTTTCAAGGTCGCACTCAAGAATCACATTCTGTACACCCACAACTGTGAGTGTCCTCTTCCAAAACCACCCTAGGCCTCTAGGTGCCTCTCTTCAGGGGCCAGAGTCTAGCCAGCCTTGACAATGTCTCTCCTGAGGCAGCACACTTTGTACCTCATAAGAAGTTACTGTGTTTGTACGTTAGCAACTGTCTAGTTAATGACTGTATAGGACTACAGCTCATTCTGCTAATGGACATGTTAACAACTGCCTAGCAACTATTTGTATAGGACTGAAGTTCATCTGCTGAATGACACCATCACCCTGCTAATTGTTTTCAATGTTCTCCATCGTATGTATTACCTGTTCCTTCAACTTTTGTTACTATCTGTATTTTTCTCTTTGTATCATGATGCAGAGCCTTTGGAAATGAGTCTATGACTCAAAGGGTTGTAATTCTAATGTGCTTATAAATAAATAAATAAATAAATAAACCCCAATCTTTTGAAAATCTCAGCCCCAGCCATTGTCCCTCCTATCACTCACCCACCTCTTTAATCTCTCTCTCAACTCAAGCTCCCTGCCTAAAGCTTGGAAGCTGGCCAAGGTCATTCCCCTGCACAAAGAAGGCGACCCCTCAAACCCAGGCAACTACAGGCCTATTTTGCTTCTTTCCGCCCTCTCCAAAATATTGGAATCCCTCCAATCCAAAAGGTTAAACTCCCACTTGGCCGCCAACAATGTCCTAATCCCCTACCAATCAGGCTTTCGAAGACACCACTCCACCTCCTCATCCCTTCTTCGCCTTACCAACCATATCCACAAAGCAATGGACAACGGTCACCTTACCTTGGCCATCTTCGTTGACCTGGCCAAAGCGGTTGACTCCGTTGCCCATAATCTTCTAATAGACAACCTTGCTTTGGCATGCCTCCCCCATCGCCGTCGATTGGTTCAAAGCCTACCTGTTGGATAGGTTCCAGTCTGTGCAGTTGGGTGAAACTAAGTCTTCCCCCCTTCCCATCCTTGCTGGAGTTCCACAAGGGTCAGTCCTCAGCCCCACCCTCTTCACTAGCTTTATAAATAATCTGCCATCTGTCTGCACTTCCTCACATGTCCAAATGTATTCAGACGATTCAGTTATCTTCACTTCAGGCCCCTCCCTTGACCAAGTCGTATCCATCTTCCAGTCCAATTTTGAGTGTATTCTGCATTGGTTAGATGCTAAATCCCTTAAGTGTAATACAAAAGAAACTGTCGCAATGGCGATCGGTTCCGCCCAGAAACTGGCAAAACTGTCCTCGTCTCCTTATTCTACACTCCTGATGGGTCCAAAATCTCACCTGTGGGTAGCTACAAGTACCTGGGAGTCTGGCTGAACCCCAAATTAGACTTCTCCCTCCACCACGATGCAATTCACAACAATCTCCGTCCCAAGTTAGGTATGTTACACAGGGATAAAACTAATCTCTCCGTCCCAGTCAGGAAAGAAATCATAACCAAACTTATCCTCCCTGCCTTCAATTATGCCAATGTAGTCTATAGTGCTGCCCCAAGTCCTCCCTGGCAAAACTAGATCCTCTGTTCCATGATTTCTGCTGTTTCACAACCAACCTCCCCTACCACATGCATCACTGCAACCTATATCATACAGTATCCCTCCCCTCACTAGCCAACCGCCAACTTGCTCACTGTATGTCCTTCATCGCAAAATTCTTGTTCAACACTCTCCCCTCCTACCTCTCCTCTCTAATAGCCTCTGCCCCCAGCCCTGGCTATGCTCCATGCTCTCATGACCCACGATCTTTCTCATTTGCTACTCCATGCTCTCTGGTGGGGAAACAAGCCTTTGCCTTCTGGCTCCCTGCCTTGTTGAACACACTACCCCTTGCGGTTCAGGGCTTGCCAACTGTGGAGACCGTTAAAAAACACTTCCCCTCCATCTCATTGTCTCTGCTACTCACACCCTTAACTTACCATTTCCTATGTCCATCCCCTCACCCAATTCCCCTCTCCCACCCCATCCTTCCAACGCAGCCCTTATTGTGATTCTGCTGTAAATTGATTGTGATTCTGCTGTAAATTGAGTACCTGCTGTTTTTACTGTCTCATACCAATGCATTGCTCCTGTATCCCTATACCTCTGCTCCCTCCACTGCATCATTCTTGCTGTGTAACACTCTGTTATGCCATGTATCACTGTTATCTTATCATACTTGTATTTATTTGTATAAAGCTGTGTAACTGCATTAATGTTGCCCTTCCCCAGGACACACTTGGAAACGAGCTTTGGCTCAGTGTGCCTTTCCCAGTTACCAACTTGTAAATAAATTAATAAATAAAATACTATTAAAACATGTGTTTAGCTGAACTCAGGTGGAATAATGAGTTCACAAGCCTTCCAGCGCTGCAGCGCCATTTAGAAAAGTGACCGTGCTTTGGCATTGGGCATGGTAAAAACTAAGTAAAGGACTGACAGAGTCCCTTTCACAACCATCAACACCAGCTGCAAAATAAAAGCTAACAACACTTGAAAATCAAGTAGCTGAAGGGAAAAGGAATGAATATCAACAAGACAGTGCAGATTATGAATCAAACCAGGTATTTGCCTTAGAAAGCCCAACCCAATCACCAAATAAGGCCAGATGCAGATCCACGTCCCGTCAGAGGAGCAAATCCAACTGCTCCACTTTGAGAGATACAAGGGTTAGAGCACAAAATCGTGGACAACAGGAGCAAACAAATTTGTCAGTTTTTTAGAACAGCAGCCCCAGTCCAATAATGCAAGCAAAGGCCAAAGCAAAAACAGAAGAGGAGGAGGACAAGAAGGGGACGTTGAGGAGGCAGAAACAGGTGAACCCAAATAGCCCTGGAACCTCAAGAATTGAACAACCAAGTCCTAAGTATCTCCAGTGTGATTCTATCTAATTCTCAATACAAGATATTAAGAAGGGGTTAAATTTTGTACCCTCACCATAAATAAATGAATTTCAAATTCATGTAGATGTGCAAACATTCTTTAGAAAATTGAATCTCAAAAAACACTGCTCCAGAAACAACATGATGGAGTATATGGGAAATGAACTGCTGTCCTTTCATGAGAACGAGGTAACTCTGCCATCAGTACAAAATGATGCAATAAATGTCATAAATGTGGAGATGTCAAATAACATATCAGAGGACATTGATTTAGACCCGTAATTACATTTATTGGAAGAAAATGAAAATGTGAACACTGGCAGAGATGCACATTCTATTTCCACCAATACAGAGGCTCAGGATTTAAACTGTAGTCAATCTACATTTGAACAGTCCCACACTGAACATGAACAATTGAACTAATTTCAGACCTCAGCTCACTTTCTTTCCATCGGCATTTGGCTGTCACTCAACCACTACAGACATACCAGATGCTTGAGATGCATGATATAAATAAACTCATGAATGCAAGGTGGCCTAGACAGTGACATAACCTGACAGAAGATGAACAATTGGCACTAATGGAACCGCAGAAGAACAACCACATAGAAATAAAACCTGACAATAAGGGAAGTCTAATCATAGTCAGGGACAAAGCAAGTGTTGTAATGAAATTCATTGGCAGTTATCTGAGGACGCTAACTTTAGAGCTTTAAACAGTGACCCCACCACATCATTAAAAAGGAGGATTGATAATTTTTTGTTTGAGTCATGGGGCTCAATTTTTAAATGATTGGGATGAGTGCAAGGGGACTGCATCAAGGAGAAATGGAGCAAGGGACTACCTGTGCAGCACCTTGTGCCAGTCCCAATTTTCAGGTGCCTCTTGCAGCAACTAGGGGGCTGCCTGTGCTGGTCAGACTTGCACCATCCTTGTGATGGATGCACCGGTGTGGCAAGGCGGAAGTGGGGTTTGCGCCAGGGCAGCACTGCAGTATCGCTTTAATTGGGGTTTTGCAAACCCTGACAGTGAGCACACGGGATCCCAGAGTTAGAAGCTGGTCTAACAACCCATGCACCACTCCAAGTGCCATGCTGTAGTGGGAGGTTGTCTATGTCCCTAATTGCAGCCACTGCCAGGGGACATTTGCTGCTCTCCCATACCCGACCAAGTGTCCCAGCAGTGGTGGGGCCATGGCTGGTTAATGCCAGGGCCTCCCCCCACCACAAGTCACAGTACTGCCCCCCCCACCCACTGCCTGCCGTGAAGGGAGCTATTACAGTGCCATGCCCAGGGTCTGTCGCCATCCACCACCCCCACACGCACCCCAGACTGTCCTTCGGGGACCCTGCCAGCCACCGGCTGCATGACTGCTGGGTCCCCCCCCCATGTCTGCCAATGCTGCCCAAAATTCCCACAATCTGTAACATTCCTCACTTATGCACCAGTTGTTCACCACACAGGACAACTTGCGGCAAACTTGGGGAGTTTGGCGCCAGGACCCCAATTTTTACAAAATTGGGTGCAGGGTCCCTGGTACACCCAAGTTTGCCACAGTTGGGGTGTCGGTGCAAGGTGCAATGATCTAACGGGGCTTTGAGAATTGAGCCCAGTAGTCAGAATTGGATTACACAACGGGAAAGGGACTACATGATTACTAATTTTTCCAAAAATGCTAACCTTTTGCTTATTACCAAACATCCACAAAGATCAACATAACCCCCCAGGATATCCCATCATCTTGGGTCAGGGATTGCTCCATGAAAAAATGTTAATCTTTGTAGACCATTTTCTGCAGCAATCGGTGCCCACAATTCCATCATTTATACAAGACACCATGGCCCAGATATTCAAAAGAGTTGAGCCATGTGCAATAGGGTTGCGCCTGCACAAGTCCGAAAATGTACCATTCTGTGATATTCAGCAGGAGGCATTTGCGGCCCACAAATCACGCTGAGCAACAGCACAATGATAATGAAGGCATGCGCAACTGAAGTGGGAGGAATCATGCATAAATGGCGCAGTGCGATATTCAACAACTTGTGCCATGCACAATAGGGGAGCAAGCGGAAGTTGCGCCATAGCGGAAATGAGCCAAAATAAAAGGGAGCAAGGGAGAGCCACAAGAACGCTACAGGGAAGCCACATATGAGAGCAAAACACAGCAGGACACACTGGGCAGCAGGGACACACAGAGCCAGGTAGGAAAGGGTACCTGGAAGCAATAGTCACAGGGGAAGGTGTGGGGAAACATTGCACAAGGGGGAGGTACACCACACAGCAGTAAGGCAACCACAGGCAGATGTTCCCAGTGCAGGGGAAGTAGCAGTGAGGACAGCAGGGGGAATACAGTAACAGCTGCCGGGGGGGTGAACACAAACCAGGGACATGGCCAGTGCCACCTTCCAGATGGAGGCCGTTATGAGGGGGGTGAGAAGGCGGGCAGCAGGGGGGCGTGGCCATGGAAGGGCCCATCAGCGGTATGCCCCCAACAGGCAGTACCGAGCCCACACCAGCTTCGAGCTGTACAGTGATACCTCAGATTGTGGGCTGGTACCGCCTGAATCAGGCAATTCTGAGGCGGCTCTGTGAGCTGTGCAGTGATGTGATGTAGGCACCCACACGGCGGAGCCATGCCCTGTCAGTGGAGACCAAAGTGACAGCTTGCATATGCTTGCTTGCCACGGGTACCTTCCAGAGACCAACTGGGGACACCACAGGCATAACCCAGTTGGCCACATCATGCCACCTCACCCAATTCCTCAGCGCACTGCTGCCACATGCTGCAGAGTACATCCATTTCTCCAGCACACTGGCGGAGATCACAGCAAACATACAGGAGTTCCACAGGGTAGCACGTATGCCTGGCATGCTATGGGCAATAGACTGCACCCATGTGGCCATCCACACACCACTTGACCCCGAGGTGGCCGCAGACATCAATTGCAAGGGCTATGCCAGCATCAACTGCCAGGTGGTGTGCGATGCCAGGGGGCGCATAATCAATGTCTGTGCCACACACCCTAGGGGAGCACACGATGCCTTCATCTGGCACCAGTCAGCACTGTGCCACAGATTCTAGAGTGGGGATATCCCCACTGGACACCTAATGGGTGAGTATGCAAACCACATGGACAATCATAGGGCCTGTGGGGTCATGGTCAGAGGTGACATGGGTAGTGGCCTACATGGCCCAGGGCAGGGTGATGCTGATCACCAAACTAAACCTCCACCCTCTACACACAGGTGACAGTGGATACCTACTCCATCCCTGGCTGCTCACACCCTACCGGTGGCCCGTGACCCCATCACAGCAGCGCTACAATGAGGCACACGCCACCACACGTATTGTCATTGAGCGGGTGTTCGGGATGTTGAAGGCATGTTTCTATTGCCTGGACACCTCCGGTGGTAGCCTACAGTACAGCCACTCAAAGGCCTGTGGGCTATTCCTGGCCTGTTGCATCCTGCACAACATGGCCAACAAATGTGGGATAGCCATACAGGTCGAAGAGGGAGACAGCGATGGGGACGATGAGGACGCCGGTGATGATGGTGATGGGGAGCCCCTCCTTGGCTGACGGGACCCCCAACTGCTCCGGCTGGCACAGCTGTACTGGGACACCATCACGGAGGAGCACTTCAGCCAACCCAGGTAAGTCATGGGGCCATGTGCAACCACCAGTGGCTAAGGCACAACCCACAACCATGCATGGACACACACCAGGGGTGCATGCCATCAAGGGAAGTGGCCGGGCATGGAGCCACACACACAACCAGGGATGGGTGAGGTCTAACATGCCATGGGGATGGACACACACACATGTGTGCACACACACACACACCACACCAAACTTGCACAAAGAGTGGGAGGCACACCGACCCAGAATGCCACCCTTAGCCACACACATGTCCACAGACTACCAAGCCCACTGCCTGTCCATGTGCGTGTGTCAGATGCTGAGCTCCATTGCACGTTGGTGTACAGTGCAATGCAGGCATCATCATGCACACATGACTGTGGACAGCAGCCGGGAGGGTGTGCAGATGGACTGTGTGTCCGCGTGCAGGGCCGGGTACCCACCCGTGCACTGCCCACTGAAAGACACAATGCATACAGGGCAGCACCAGACAGTAGCCACGTTGGGAGACAGGTCAGTCACGTGACACAGTGCCCCGGCCACCAAAGATGCATGGGCAGCCCCGGCGAGACCCGCCAGCACTGACAGGCCTACCACTGGCCTCATGGGGTGGCACCGATGGTCCCCCAGGGGTTCCACTGCGTGAAAGCGACCGTGCTCACGCACGGGTCTGCAGCACACTGAACATGCCTGTGACAGGTATGCTCGGGATGCCCACAGCTGAACCCGGTGTCGACTGTATGGTGTCTGTGATGCATGGGCACATGACTGTGTGCCCATTGCGGCCATGACAGCATTGAATGCCTGTGCATGCCTGTCAATGGCAGCGGTCACATCCTCCCACAACCAGTCCATCCCTGCCAGGATCAGAGCGGTGTCTCTGCTGCGACGCTCCCCTGCCAAATCCAGAGCCACACGCAGTGCATCCACTGATGTTGCAAGCTGCATCTGCTGCTGGACTGATGCTTGCAGTAGGCGGGTGTGCTCATCCAAGAGGTCATCTGCCTCCTCGGCATCCTGTCCCTCAGGGTGTGCGTGGCCCTGATGCTCAGCACCCCCTTGAGGGTGGGCGCTGTGCACCAGGACCAGGTCTGGGCATGTCCACAGGTGGTGCACAGATGCCGCCGCTGGACCCTGTACCCCCAAGCCCATTGGCTGACCGCTGATGCTGCCCCTCTGGCTGCCACTCCCCAGGGCTCAGTGGTGCTGCCGCAGTGGCAGCAACAGTCCCACTGTCCTGAACAAACACCAGTGCTGCCCCACTGGCGCTGACAGGCACAGGCTGGGACTGTGCTGACATGCAGGCCTCCACGGCAGCACCACCCACAGCCATGGCCACGATGTTACCTGATGTGTGGCCATCCCATGGCACACACGTGTCACTGCCCATGCAGTTAGCGACATCATCATCAGTGATGGACTTGGCACTGGCCCGTGTCACAGCATGCTGGCATCCATGGGACGCTGTCACGCTGGGACACGGGCAGGGTTTCCTCCGCACCTGTTACAACAACATCAGTGTGGACAGCCAGGCAGGCCCACTGTCGCACTGAGCCACATATACCTGTGGAGGTGGATGGGCCCTCCACCATCCCCAGCTGACTGTCCTCAGCGGACAGGCCCACCACCGCTGACCCATGCAGACGCTCAGGATCCGTAAGGGAAAACGAAGTCGTGTTACTGCATGTGACCTACCCTGCCCCCCCCATAGATAGACCATGACTTACCATGCAGTGATGGGCCACCACCTGTGGCAGCTCGTGCTGCCGTGATGGCAGCCACCTTCTCCTTTATCCTCCTCCTGTCTGTGCCCATCTTCTTCTTGCACTCCTGCACGGAGCACTGGTGGCTGCCATGCAGGTTCACTGCACACGCCACTTCTTCCCATGCAGCAGCACGGGCCTGTGGTGTTCCCTGCCATCCGCTGAGAAGTGGGTCCTGGTCCAGGTAGGCCTCAAACAGGGCATCTGTCTCAGCCTTGGTGAAATTAGGCCTCCTCCTCCTCCCACCACTCTGTTCCTCCTCTCCCACAACTTGCTTGGTCATTATTTAGCCTGTAAGAATGGCAGTTGTTACCTGTGACTGTGCAGTCCCATGCATGTCCCTAAATCCATAGTCCACACTCCCAAACAGCATGCAACTCACCAATAGACTGCAGTAACCAACTATGGCCACTGCAGCCCAATGTCACACTTTTATAGCGCAACCCATGCAAATGAGGCGAGGCGCAACTTTAAGTGGATGCAAATTGCAGTGCTGCGCCATTGCATGGCTGATTAGCTGTTTTGCATATGACGACTGAATATTGCGCTGTTGCGCTTTGCGCAATTGTGTTGAACATGCTGAGCCAATGGCGCAGTTCTGTGACATGCATAGTACACACCTCACTGCGGATGCCCGAGTTGCTGACGCAGGCATCTGCCGTGCTGCTGATGTGCTGTGCACGGGAAGCAATGCAGGGCACGGCCACCATTGTGCCAGTGGTGCTATAGTGATGTTCACCTACATGGCGCTGTGGCACTGGGCCATCATAGGCACACTGGGGCAATAGCGCAGTAGGCCGCTACTGGCGGTAGCACACAGGCAGCCAATTGCGCTACACACATTGGGTTCCAATGGCACTGTGCGTGTTCATGCGCCAGAGACCCTTGACCCTGTGCCTGACCTTTGCCCCCTAGGTGCCATGCATCAGGCATGGGTGCACCACTATCGCGCTGTTTGGTGACAGCGCGATAGGGAATGGTAGTGCTGTACCGCGCAGCATCTGCACGTGGGGAGCCACGCTGCAGAGCACCATATTTGCAAACTGAGCAGAGAGAATGGCATGTAGGAGGGCTGCTCAATGGACGCAGGTGGAACTGGCTAACCTAGTGGCCATAGTGGAGCCACACCATGGACCACTGTCTGGGGAGGCACCCCTGGACAGGTCCAGGAGCCAGGTGTGGGAGGAGGTGGCCACTGCACTGGAGGAGGCCACTGGACAGGGGAGAAGTGCTGAGCAGTGGCACCATAGGTATGGGGACCTGCGGTGGAGGGAGCCAGCGCTGCTAGCCCACCTGCTGGGACGTGCCAGGAGGGGCATGGTGCCACGGCCAGGTAGGTGTTACGTCAACATACCTTTATCTTCCATATGGGTATGATGGTTGTATGTGTCCAGCACATGGGGGAGGGACCGTCTAGTGTTGGCTGTGGTGGCGTTATCAGGGTGTGTGGTGCATGGGTCTGACTGGGTGGGAGGGCACACACCTGGGGGCAGGGGGGCTTTGCTATGGGATTGTACTGATGTTCCTCTCTCCATGTTTTCACCACAGGCCCAGAGGAGCAGCACCTGGCCCGTGAGCTGTGGCACAACAAGGAGGAGAGGGAGGCCAGGCGGGGCGAGGGTCCCCAGCACCCAAGGGACCGGCCCGATGATGGTGAGTGCCATACCTCCATGATTACTATTGCATGCTGTGTAACAGGGTGGGCAGCGGGGCATGGCCACCATCCATCGACACCACTGCCATGCACGCAACTTGTTACAGTCAGCACTGTCCAGTGGCAATGCATGTCTGGGAGTGCGTCGATGGTGGTCCATACATGCACCAGATACATGGCTGTGCCACTGCCTTTGCACCACATAGCCATGTCACTAAACGGCCATGGTGGTGCTGTGCATGACTTGGCCGGTGGGTGTGTGCAGCATTCCGCATGGCTGTATGCGCCTCGGTGAGCAGGTCATGTGAACGTGATCAATGTGGGTGGTCACACACCATCACAGAGGTATGTCCCATGGCCGTATGCCATGCACAGTGGGTGGGCTGTATGGGGCTGTGCATTCACACCTATTGACTGTGCTCCCTTGTCCTAGGTATATGCCAGCTCAATGACATCCGGGAGGCACTGCGGGAGATCCTGCAGGTGGCGAGGGCGTCCCTGGATATCCTTCGCCAGATGGACGAGACCAGGGTCCTGAGGGGGCACAGGCAGCGGAGAAGCCGGAGCAGGGAGCGGCGCTCCCGTTAAAAGTCCCTCTGCCCCGATATCCCCTACCCCCTGGACCCACCCTCACACCCCTCCTTTCCTGTTCCATTTGTCCACCCCTGCCCCTTACCCACCCCCACCTTGTTTGTGGCCCTCCCCCCACCTTGTATATATTGTTGTACATAGTTACCTTTTATATGTTGTTTTAATACAGTTCTTTTGATATTAATACTGTGGTGGTCTCTGATTTGCAGCTGGCTATAGGTGCTCAGCTGCAGTGGTGTGCATGGTGTCAGAGGTGGTCTGCTGGCATGTCAGTGGTGGCTGTCCATGCAGGGCAGCCACTGTACCCGTCACAATGCTGGGTTGCCTCCTGTCACTGGTGTGGTGCATGTCTGCCTCGGGTGACACTGTGGCCTCCACAGTTGTTGACCCACCTCCATGCTGTGGCTTGTGTGTGTTGCAGGGGATGTGCACCACTGCCTGTGACTTATGCTCCGGGAAAATGCTGGTGGTGTACAGGTCTACAGTGCCTGCGCAGGGTGGCTAGCACTCCAGTGCCATGGAGGGCTGTGAGTTGTGTGTACACAGTTTGCATGGGCCCACGCTGGGGGCTTGGTTGCCCCGCCACTGTGTCCCTGTGTTGTTGTGCCCTTGGGTATGGGTGGGTGGGTGTCTGTCCATGCAGTGTGTGGCATCCAGTGCGGTGCATGCTTCCACGCACCACTGTGGGTGTCTGCACTGGCTGTTGTGGCCAGTGCTGGGTTGGGGTGTGTCATTGGGAGAGTGTGCAGGGTGCTGTACCACTGGTGGTGGGGTACAGGGCATGCCCTGTCCCATGTGGGGTACCTCGTGTGCCGACGCATGGTTGTTCTCTCAGTAGTACCTCAGGGGGGCTGTGCATGGTGGCACTGTGTATGCCGTTGTTGCATTGCTGTGTGCTGCGACCTGCTGATGGGTGCTCATGGTGGGGCTGCCTTGCATGGTTCTGTGGTGCACAGGGTTGCAGTGTCACAGTGGGGGTGGTGGCATGCATGGGGTTTCCTGCAGTGGTGGATGCTGCTCCTGGGCAGGGTGTCTAGGGGTCACGGTGCAGGGTGTGCTCTGCATTGGGGGGATGGTGTGGCATGGGGTGGTCAGCCCTCCTTGTGTGCCAGTCACAGCTTGCCGGGGGGTGTGATGGGGCACCATGGGCCAGCTGTGGGTTGTTTGCTGGTCTCCATGGGCTGGTGGTTATTCTAGCCCTCCCCCAGTTGTGCAGGGCATGGGGTGTGGGGGGACGATGTCTGTTCTGCTGTGTGTTCCTGTGCCCATCTGTGGCATGGGTGGTGGGCCTCTACCTCCCTGGTTGTGCAGTTGCATTGCTCTGTTGCTGGGGGGCATCCCTGGTTGCACTATGGCACCTCTGGACAGCTCAGCTTCCCCTCCCTAGTTGCGCTATGGCGCAGGAGGTGCGATATTTAGTCATCGGCTGTAGGCGCAGTTTGGCCGGCTCAGTTTTTGAATATCGCACCTCTTGCACATGGGCGCAATGGACTTGCACTTGCTCCTGCTATTGCGCACTTTTTGGGCGCAGTTTGAATATCTGGGCCCATGAATTTACCGTCAAAATTGAATGATGTGGTATGGTCACAGAAATATTTGTAGATGACGAGCGACAAAAGTTTGTTGTATACTTAAGCAATAACACATGACTGGGTGTGTTATGATGGGATAATGACCCACCTCATGTGGATTGAAGCATGAGGCAAAGCTGAGTGCTCCACCAGCTGAGAAGGACTATTAGCCCACCATAATGCACCCCATGGAGTGCCTTATAGTATTTATGAAATGGGTCCTTAAAGGGACACTGTCAACCCCCTTAGGTCTCAAAGTGTCTCTAGTTTAAAAAACACATTTTATGATTGCCAACATTCTGTAAAGATTGCTGATATAGACGGTAGTTTGATTCTGACTATTTTTTTCTTTAAAAAAGTGAAAAACAGACTGCCCACCATACTGGTGTTACCACACACGCACAGGTTTGTTTACATTCCTTGATCAGCTCCAACTGCATCTTTCCTATACTTGGGAACACCTACAACACAGTCTAGCCCCTCATGATGCAGTGGGAGTTTAGGAGGCTACTGCCTCATGAGTGACTGCACTGTTTGGGTGTGTTTGTAATGCTCAGGAAGTATGCAGTAGGAACAGATCCAGGATTGTAAACAAAACAAAGTTGTTTATAAATATACAATAGCATGCATTTCAGTTCTACTAAACAAGGAGACAGACAAAACAAACAGCAACCTCGATGAAAGTTAGAGAAGGTAAGCAATCATAAAATGAAGGTTTTTAACTAGAAATAATATGATGAAAAACAGGTTGACAGTGTCCCTTTAAACATATTTTTGTTGAGATACATTTAGCTGGGCTATTGTGCAGGGATAACAGCACAACAGAAAATGCCTCTTGGCCAATCAGGGGCCAGTATTCTTTCTACTCATTTCATAATTCAATACAACATCACCTGAGTTTGACTGGTTTGCAATATCATTTGAATACTAACCCCATCACATCTGAATTTCCAGCTGCGTTTATGATACGAGCTACTCAGCTAATCCTGACTTCAGACTATTTTGTTTTTGGTAAGAAGTTCTTCTTGCAGATGTCTGGTACTGCAATGGGTACCACCATGCTGCCCTCCTATACCAGCCTTTTTTGTGTTGGTAGTTTCTTCACAGACAGGGTGGTAGATGCCAGGAAAAGCCTGCCAAAAGAGGTGATGGGGTGAAAACAGTGAGCAGCTTCAAGCATGCATGGTATAGACACATGGGAATAAGAAAGGAAGACAGGAGGAATTCCGGTAACCAAATAAGGTCCAAGGAGTCAGACTAGGCAGGGAAAAATAACGGAGACTGAATGGGTCTTCTAGCCTTTTTCTGCCGATAAATTCTGATCTGTGTTACTCACAAAGATTTTCCTGATGCAATTTAGGGTCCGATTTAAATTATTGAACACTCTGCTGCATTGTTTATGGCTTTTCAAGTCATTTGCAACAGTGATCCTTAGGTCTCTTTCCTCATTTGCTTTTTCCCTTTAGAGTACTTGGCCAGTCACATGTTTGTAAAATGCAAGGTAGAAGTGTTTTTTTCTCACGCAGCTTGTTCCTCCTACCACCAATGTTACCTGTGCAATTTGTTCTGTTTCACTGGTGCTTTACGATGTTTCATATCTCTGCCATACTGGGAGTGACACAGATGATGCACAATGGCCTCAGCTGTTTCCAGTCTGTGGCAGCCATGGTAACCTCCACCTCTGCTGGTATCCCTCCACCACCCACCTGTGCCAGCTGCACAAATGACTTAACTGACGACAGGCGCTCAGCCCCAACACTGCTATCGCCACCTCCCACCCAAGCTAAACAATTACTTTTCCAGCAGTGGATGCTCAGTCCCACCACCAGTATTTCCCCCACTGACCTAACTATTACAAATCCAGCATACACACACTCTCTGATACTGCGGTGCCCAGCCTCCAGTGCCAGCACACAACTTCCCCCATAAACTCTGACACTGGACTTCCAAACTGCCACTGCTGGATGACAACACCCCTGATCCACTCCAGCATCAGGATATTCACCCCCCTGTGCCAGCTGCCAACACAACTTCCATAGAAATGTAGAATGTGATGGCACATAAGGACTGCTTGGATTTCCCAGTCTACCCGTTTTTCCCTACCTTACGTTATTACTGCAGACTCCACGTGAGCTATAGCCAAGGCCCCTAGAATTCTGCGGCTGCAGAATTTTGCGCAGAACTTGCAATCTACCGCAGAACTTCTGTGGTGCTGCAGAATTCACTCTTCTTGGTGATTTTTTATTAATATTTCTGTTTATACATAGAATCTGGTTCCCTTCCCCTCTTTTTATATCCAAAACCCCCCTATATGTTCAGAACGTGATGTTATCATTGCTATAATATCATACATTAGCTAATGAAATGGCTGCATTCTACAACAGAAATGAACAGTCACTTATCTACCACAGCTCCCACTGCCAGATATGGTGGCACAGCACATCATGCATGGTGATATTTGCTCAACCTGCACTACAGCCTAATACAATTTTCAGTCTTACATTGTTGCACTAGGGCCAGCTTAAACAAAACCTTGTCAATAGCACAGCCCTGTTAAGTCCATATCTCACTTTGTACAAACCTATTTGTGCCTTTAAGGTATAGAGGCACTATCTGAAATGAATAACTGGTAAAATGAATTTAACTGTCTAAATTTTTAAGAAAAATAAAGTAATTATGCCCAGAAAAGTGAAATATAATAATGTGTAGACCTGTTGAAAGAATAGATCTGTTAAATAAATAATTGCACTGTACGCATTTTTGCCAGGGTTATTGATTACATATTGTCATTGGTTGATAGAATCACCTAAAAGTTATTGAGAAATGTTGTGTGCAGGGACAGCTGTTGGGCCAGAGGGTAGCATGCTGTGTTTCTGTGCCGGCAACTCAGGTTGAGATTAGCTCTGGGAGCTGGCTGGGCAGCACAAGGATTGGTGGAACACATCACTGCTTGGAGCCTGGGAAGGTATGGTGCAGTGTTCTGTCACATGGTGGACACATTGTGATGGGCTGGAGAGCTGTATTTCACAATTGGTTCACATGCATGTCATGACCTGATGGTGTTACACAGTGTTTCAGGGAAAGCAGGTTGACATGAAAAATGAGTTTTGCAGTAACTCCTCTATTCCATTTCCAATGGGACCTGTATGAATGAGGATGCAAGTTCATGGAAATTGAAAATATATATATATATGCACATACATATATATACACATATACACACACACACACACACAGTATTTCTCTCTCTCTCACCAAACACACACACACACATGCATATTTGTATGTATGTTACAGATTGCATATAAATATATTTTTTTTATTATTTTATTTAGTTAAACATCAGTTTAGAAACCTTTGAGCCAGAGGCTCATTTACAAAGGTACCTGGTCACAAAGAGGACATCAGAACAGTAGTACAAGGGACACAGTACTTACAAACAAAAAAGTTACAGTTCGATTACAATTTTGTTACAATAGAATACAATTTCCAACGAAGCAAAAGATAACAAAAGGTGCAAAACTTATGGTCGGGGGAGAGCTGGTGGGGGTAGAAGGGAGGGAGATAGGGGAGGAGGAATTAGTAGGGAAAGGAAGGGAGCCGCTCAGTGAGCATTGTCAAACAGAGTATATATATTTTTTATTTTTTTTACACTAGGCTAGCGGCAGTTGCATTTGCGAGAGCTAAGCAGGAAGTTTCTGATCCTGGGCTTAAAGCAAGCTAAGGTTAGTGAGTTTGAGACACTGGCAGGGAGGGAGTTATACCAGTGGGGCGCACGGTAGGGGAATGCCCTCTGACCTTGAGAGGTCCTGGCTCTCGGAATAACTAGGGTAGCTCTTGACGAGCTGCGCGTGATCAGGATCGGTGCAGTACGGCGAATGGAGTTGGATAGGCCTATGGGGATAGGCCAATGTGAGGGCTTTTAAAGGTGAGCTGGCATGTCTGATACATGAGTCGCTTCTTCCAGGTTGAGTAGGTAGCCAAGGTGTACAGCTCACATGTGTGAGTGAGTCTGGGAGCACCAGTGATAAGTC
This sequence comes from Neoceratodus forsteri, assembly GCA_016271365.2. Classification (NCBI taxonomy): domain Eukaryota; kingdom Metazoa; phylum Chordata; order Ceratodontiformes; family Ceratodontidae; genus Neoceratodus; species Neoceratodus forsteri. The sequence goes on along the minus strand of CM057452.1, from coordinate 1,082,742,249 downwards.
TGCAGGCCTTATTAACTGTGAGGCGAACCTTGTTGAGGGCAGTCTGATCTGCTGAGCTAGACCGGAAGGCCATAGTCAATGAGAGACATGACAGAGGAGGTGACAGCCAGGCGGAGGCATCAGGAGGAGGCATTTCTTGTGCCGGTAAAGAATGCCTAGCCGTGAGTTGGCGAGCAGAATTTAGGGCAGATACGTCCCATGGAATGAAAGTGCAGGGTCAAAGGTTATACCAAGATATTAATAGGACTGCACCTGGTCAATGACGAGATTGAGTGGAGTGGACAGCTAAGGGAAACTTGCTGTACTTATTTTGGGGGTGGGAGAAGAGCATCGTTTTTGTTTTCTTAAGGTTGATAACAAGTCGGTGCTCAGAGAACCAGGTAGCTGCAGAGTCAAAGACTAGTTGGAGGGAGTTCTGTAGCAGCATGGGGTCATTGTGGGAGGCAACGAGAACAGCATCATCAGCATAGAGAAGCATCTTACCCATACAACTGCTAGGTAGGGAGTTAAGAAAGAGTGAGAATAGTAGGGGTCCAAGAATTGAGCCCTGCGGTACCCCAGAGCGAATGGGGCATGTTTCAGAGAGAGTACCGTTGACTTTCACACATTGGGAGCGGGCGGAGAGATAGCTAGTGCACCAGGAAACAGGTCCTGAGGCAAAGCCTATTAGGTCGAGGTGGAGAGCAAAGAGGATGCGAAACAGTATCGAATGCTTTAGACAGGTCAATGAATATAGCACCAGCCAGGGCACCAGAGTCCAAGGAGGCATGGAGGAAGTTGGAAAATTCCAGGAGTGCTGTATTGGTACTATGACCTGCTCTGAACCCGTGTTGTTCAGGGCAGAGAACATTGTACTTACAGAGGTAGTCAGAGACTTGGGACGCCTACAATTTCTCTAACGCCTTAGAGAAGGGGAGAGGATTGAGATGGATCGGTAGTTACCTGAAGAGTCCTGTCACCACCTTTATGGACAGGGGTAACTGTGGCAATCTTCCAGGCAGAGGAATTGTCCGAGACAAGTGATTTGTTGAAAATGCGCGTAAAGGTGAGAGGACCTGATCCAGGACCTGGACGTAAAGGCAGGGATCAAGTGAGTCTTACCGATGGTGTTACCTTTAGGCTTTTAGCAAGTAAGGCCTAGCTTCTTGCATGGTGACACGCGTGAGGTTGAAGGAGCGGGCAATGGGTGGTGGTACAGATGGAGGAGGTGGACTGAAAAGTTACCAGGAAGTACTGAGCTAAGGTCGGTAAAGGAGTTATTGAGGTGGGTGGCAATGAGGGCAGGGTCAGAGGAGGCGGTATCATTGATGTTGAGAAGAGAAGGAGAGGGGGACTGGGAGTGACCATTCAGTTGCTTGATGTTGTCCCAGAAGCACCTGGGGTTCCCCCAGGAGGAGGTAAGAGAGGCTTGGTAGTATTCCGCCTTTGCTTTGCGGATGGCCCAGGTGCACTGGTTGCGGGCGGCAGCATAGGACTGCCTGTCAGCTGAACGGCCAGTAGCAACAGCAAGGTGCCAAAGATTGTCGCGCTGCTTAAGTTGCCACAGTAGGGCAGGGGTGATCCAAGGGGCATGTTTCACTTTGGACCTCCTAGCAGTTATGGGAGCAAAGATATCACAGGCAAAGTTGAAAGTGCTTACAAAGAAGGCCAGGGCCAAGTCAATGTTGGTTGCCCTCGTCAGAGAGGACCAATCAGTGTGGGCAAGGAAGCGCTTAAGGCCTATGAGTCCCCAGGCCTAAGCCGCGCCGAGAGGTGGTTTTGACCGGGATGAGAGCCGAGGGTTTCCCAGTTGAAAAGCACAGGGAGTGGTCACTGAGGCAGTCAGGGAGGATTTGGATGTTGTGGATGCGGATTGGCCTGTTGGTGAGGACCACATCCAGAGGGTGCTTGTCCCCAGGGTTTTTCTAGTAGGCTGTGAGACCAGTTGAGTTAGGTCAAGTGAATCGAAAGCCTCATGGTGGGAGGAGGATGAGGGGCAGAGCCAGTTTATTACAAGTAAGCCCACCAAGATTTGGTCCGACGAGTTGGGTAGGGAGGTGAGGTAGTCAATTAGGTGGGCCCAGGGCCTGGGATTGGTCTTGGGGATATATAGGCTACGGTTAGGAATAATGGGCCTCTAGCTGGGTCAGGGGACAGCTTTAGAGTAAGTGCCTGGGCCTTATGGTCGAGGTCAGGCGGGGAGTGGTAGCCCCATGAGAGACTCCTTCAAATAGAAGACACAGCCCCCACCTCTCCTGCCGACACGGTCCAACCGGTGGAGAGTGTAGCCGGGGAGAGAGACATGAGAGCTAGGAGTGGAGGGAGACAGCCAGGTTTCAACCAGGGCAACAACATCAGGTTTATGAAGTGTCATCCAGCAGTGTAGAGAGTCCAGTTTTTTCAGAAGGCTACAGATGTTCATAGAAGCAATGCGCAGCCCAGGAGATTTCAGAGGGAGGACCAGTGCTGCCAGGCCCGGGATTGGGGTGGACATTGCCTGACAGGAGCAGAAGGAGGAGGGCTGATCTGGGGAGTGCACAATGGCGGGATAGCTTTCGACGATTGGAGAAGGGGTGATGGAGGAGTGATGAGGGGGTGATCACCAAGTGAAAACAGCTACTAGAGAGCAGTAAAATGTGACAAGTGAGGTATTGGGAGCAAATTGTTCAAACTTAATCAGGCTCCCTCTAGTGGCAAAACAAAACAATATAAGGAGCTAATGGAGAAAAAAAAAAAGTATATATAAGTGATACACAGTGGGAACCTCATGAGTGGTGTAGAAAGCACATACAAATATATAAGTGATAGACAGTGGAAACCTCATTAGTGGGATAGATAGCATGCATATAGACATACCTTATTTATTACATGAGATCCCCTCTGCATATGTCATTTATGCAATAGGCTAGGACCTTAAGGGAGAGATATTTGTTTTGCTTTTTTAGGCATAAAATTATTTTTATAAGTCTGTTATTTTTTGAACTAGTGCCACTGTGCTTTCCACCATCCTGATTGCTATAACTACTGCCATGAAAGTGAAGTCAGGATGACAAGCTGACACTATGATGTGGTAGTTTGTTAGTGCCGCAGAACTTCCACAGAAATTACAAACCACCACCGCAGAAGTTCTGTGGCAAATGGTAGTCTTGCCGCAGAACTTGGTCCCACTGTGCCGCAGAAAAGTAGGGGCCCTGGCTATAGCTCTTTCTCCCTCCCTCCATCTCTCCTTCCTTCCCACTATGATTTCCTTGTGCCTATCCCATGTATTTTTGAACCACACCACTATTTTTGCTCCCACAACCTCTGCAGGAAGGCTGTTCCAGGAATCCACCATTCTTTCTGTGAACAAGTTCTTTCTCGCATCTCTCCTGAATCTACCCCCCCCAGCTTTATAACATGTCCCCTTGTTCATGAGCACTTTTTTCTGAAAAATGCTCCCTCCTGTACCTTATTTACCCCTGTGAGGTATTTAAATGACTATCCTATCACCCCCTTCTCTTTTGCAGGGCTTACATATCGAGGTCCTTCAGTCTCTCCTCACAGAGCTTTTAACACAGACCTTGTACGATTGTAGCTGCCCTCCTCTGGACCACCTTCACTCTATCTGTGTCCTTCTGTAAATGTGGGGCCTGATTTTCAAAGGGTGATGTAGGCTTTGCGTCAAGCCCTGTGACAAACCCATTTTTTGGTAAAGCTGTGTCAAACTCCTTTGTTGCAACTGCAACCAATTTTAGTACATCGAACGCAGTTGCGACAGTTTCCTCAGTTTACGGCAGTTTGTGCCAAGATTTGGTGCAAACCCTGTAAAAAGGGTTCCCCAAATGGCACAAGTTTGACCAGGGAAAAGCTGGTCTAACATGTGGCATTTGGTGTTCAAGACTGAAAATCCTGATCTCCAACTGGGAGAATGCCACAAACTCCATGCGTCAAACGATCAGGGCGCAAGGGGCTTGCAGCATTTTGGGGCCTTTAAAAATCATGCCTGTGGTCTCCAGAACTGGATGCAGTACTCTAGGTGGGGTCTTACCAGCTCTATGCCGAGGCAACACCATATCCCACTTTATGTTGGTAATCTCTCTCCCTGTGCATCCCAGAATCTTACTAGCCCACCCAACTGCCTTGTCATATTGCCTAGCCATCTTTAGGTCATCAGATATAACACTCCCAGGTCTCTTTCCTGCTTGATAGTTGGCAGTACCACTCCACCCATTTTGTACTCTGTCTTTGCCCCTGGGTTTCTGCACCATAAGTATGTTATTTTGCCCTTTTTCACATTAAACCCAGCTGCCATAGCCTTCTCTACTTCTCTAGTGTCCTCAGGTCTCTGTTTCTCCTATCTACATCCCCACTCAGAGCATCCATCCTAGTGCAGATTTTGTTGTCATCCACAAAGAGGCAGGCCTTTCCTTCCAGCTCCTCTACATTGTCACTTATTAAGACATTAGAGGATTAGTCCCAGCACCGATCCCTGAGGCATGCAGCTGGCCATACTCCCTTCCTCAGAGTGAACTCCTTTTACCACCACCCTCTGTCGCCTATCCCCTAACCAATTTCTTATTCAATTTACCATCTTTGGACCAACTCCTAAGATGCCCAGCTTTATAGTCTCCTGTGTGGAATGGTGTTGAAAGCCTAATTGAAATCTGTCTAGACCATGTCCATTGCTCCACCCTGATCTAATTCCTTTGTCAGTCAGTGAAAGAAATCTATCAGATTAATTTGAAATGACCTCCCCCCATGAACCCATGCTGCCTTGGGTCTTGTAACCTACTGGATTCAAGATATTCCACAATCCTTTCCCTCATCAGTGACTCCTTTAACTTCCCACCACTGATGTCAGGCTGACTGGCCTATAATTGCCAGCCTCTTCCTTGCTACCACTTTTGTGTAGTGGGACTACATCCGCCCTCCTCCAGCCCACCTGTTTCCAGTAAGCTGATCAATAAAACTATCAGTGGTGTAGCCAGTACCTCCCCGAGAACCCCCAATACCCTTGGATGCACCCTGTCTGCTCTCATTGCTTTATCCATCTTCAGATTACAAAGTTCCTTCAGGACTCTCTCCTCCAAAAAAGGACTAGTATCCACCTCCCTCCCTCCAAAGCTTCTTTTACATTTTTGTGTCAGCTCCCCTTCTTCCTCTGTGAACACTGAACAAAAGCAGTTGTTCAGGATATCTGCCGTTTCCTGGCCCCCCTCGGCACAGTCTCCCCTTTTCCTTTTTAACCCTTTCAACCCCACCTCTGGTCTTCTTCTTTACCTGCTTTTAGCTGAAGCTGCTGCTGAGAGGCTCCAATCTGTATCTGGCAGGTTGAAGTCCCCCACCAGCAGCACCAACCCCTTTTCTACCTTCTTGCCAGTGGCTTCCACCGGTACCTTATCTAATTCCACCCACTATGCTGGAGGTCTGTAGATCATTCCAGTGTGAATAGTGGCTCCATTCCCTCTCCCCAGGGTAACCGCCAGTATTGCTGCCTCCCCCTGTATTTCCTGTATCTCCATAGCTTTTATGCTTTCTCTCACATAAAGCATCACACTCCCTCCTTCCCTTCCCTCTCAGTCCTTCCTGAACAGAGTGTAGCCTGGTATGGTCATGTTCCAGTCATGGTTTTCAGTGCACCGTGACTTGGTAATGGCCACAATATCCAGGATGGCCTCTGCCATGACATCCCCTAGGTCCAGAATCTTATTTCCTAGATTTCTAGCATTCATACATGATCTTCCAGATTTTGTTTCCACTCTGCTTATTACCCTCTTTTTTTTCCATTTTGCCTTCCCTCCTTTCCCCCCTCTTTTTATTGCTCCTGTTCCCTTCTCCCATTTTCTCTACCACCCTGTTTCATACATGATCGTCCAGACTGTTTCACTCTGCTTATTACCCTCTTTTTTTTCCATTTTGCCTTCCCTCCTTTCCCCCCTCTTTTTATTGCTCCTGTTCCCTACCCCCAATTTCTCTACCACCCTGTTTCCTTTATCAAGTTGCACCCTGGGTAATTCATCTCCTCTCAGGTTCTTCTTACTCAAGGCAAGGCCCCCTGTTCCCTGCTGTAAACTGATATAAATTCTGCAGCAGGGACTCTGAACTTCTGCGGCACTGTTAGGTCAAATTCTGCAGCAATGTTTAATGTTCTGCTACACATTTATATATAAATATAACAGAGATAGCTTTACAGTTTTGGGGACCCCAGCAAGGATTGTCTGTAGGGAGGAGCTTCGACTTCCATCACATAAAAGTAAGCTACATAATTTCCCTTAAACCTTCTGTTTTATTCTTTTGCTTTTCAGAAGCTGTCCTGGCTCTCCATATTTATCTAAATCTATTTAGGGCTTAGTGCTATGTCATGCAACATTAATGGCTACTGGCAGGCACTGCCTCAATGTACTGGCAATAAAGCAAATAGCTGACTAGTTGTTCTCCAAGGGACAGCTTGAAGTGGACTAGCTGTGGAGTACCAAAGATTCCCCTCCTCTGTGAACACCTATCAGGGGCCCCATACACAGTCGTAGTTGGGGGTGGCAGGCTATTGGTGCATATAGAGACTGTACTGCCACCCTGAAAACTGCCATATATTAAAAATATAAACTATAAAACATCAGCAGTGTCAGCATGATTATTTTTATCTTTTTCTCTGTGTGTTTCACTCTTTCCTTCTTTAGTTGTCACATTTTGAATTAATAATCTTTAGTTTTGTTGTCATTATCACAAACACACACAGGAGGTCAGGCTCTCTGCTTCCACAGTGCCAACCTCTGAGCACAGTAATGTGAAGAGGTAAAAGACAGGGTAACCCTCCTGTCTGCTTTTGGGTCCAAAACACCTTTAGTCTCAAGTTCTGGGAGGATCCAAACTGTGAACCTTATGCTAGCATACCCAATGTACAGGCTCAGATACGTACCCTCTTTGGGGACTGCGATACAATCTTTCCCTGGGCACCAAGCCAGGCTTCCAAAATGAACCCTTAAAACTCTGTAAAAGACCTTAGGTATATTCTTACCTTTTCCCAGTTTAGTAACACCATGAAGCTTTCCAGAACAGCTGTCAAACTTAAACCATATATACATCACATGCAAAAAGAACTTGGGCAACACACCCTGGCAGTCTTTCAAATAGTATATTTACTAAAAGATGATAAAAATATGGAAAATGTAAACACAGAACAATGTATCAAAGAACTCACAATCACATAAAAGAACAAAAGGGAAGATTACAAAACAAAAACTCTTACCACAATACAGTCAGACTTTTTCTATTTAATGTATTATCTCTATAGTGCTTATAGTTGGATCAGAGAGCTGTCTTTCTTGAGTGCCAAAATGATATGTCTCACTAAACAGTTCAGACACAGTATAGTTTAAACTGTGTCTCTCTACACCCCTTCTGTGAGTCATCTCGCTCCTCCTTTTAGAATACAAGAAAATACAAACAGGATGTCCTATCAGGAGGTATATTAAATAAGTGACATCAGCAAAAACTAATTTCCCATATTATGAGTCTTTTGATCCACCAGTTCCCTTAAAGTTTTACAACCCTGCAATTCCTCACCTAAGTGTGAAATAGCTGGCAGGAATCAGCTTAATGATGTCCTGTTTCTGAAGTCATAACATATATATTTTAGTTTCCCAGCTTCAGAGCAGCAACAGGTCATAAAACGGCCATAAAATGCAATTTCTCAAGGAAGTTAATTATATTACAGAGATCTCCTGTCAGTGTAATGTATGTAGCTTCACTGAAACCTGTGGGTGGGGGCACCCATGGAACACAGACTGTCTTATATGAGACAATCACATACTATATTTTTTATATTACAAATAGCATAAAATAATCATAACCAGATGGCCAAGCATCACAGTCCTCCCCACCTAGACTGAATTTGAGGGCTCTATCCCCTGCATGGGATGAGCTTCTCAAGTCAGTTCACTCCTCATATAGATGCGGCAAGCTATCCTGTACTCTGATTGGTCACTCCAGCCCTATGTAAGATTGTCATGTCATACCCTTGCATGGCAAGACTCCATCTTAATAGTCTGCCATTAGTTTTTCCCATTTGTGTCAGCCAAACCAGGGGGTTGTGGTCAGTTTGTACCTCAAAATGCTGCCCATATAAGTATGGTTCTAACTTCTTTATTTTATTTTATTTATTTATTTGTATAATTGATTTACAACCTTTGAGCCAGAGGCTCATTTCCAAAGGTACCTTGTCACATTGAGGACAGACAGAACAATTTAGGTTACAGAATACAGGTCACTGACTTAGAGTTACACAGAATGATTTCATACATTATACAATTTAGTAGCAATTACAGTGATACAGCTGAGCACATGCTGGTTTTAACAGAGGCAGGATGCACAGGGGGAGAAAGTGGGGGGGTGAGGTGGAGTGCCGCCCAGTGGGCGTTGTCAAGTGTAGACAGATCGAGGCACCATTTAGAGACAGGAGCAGCTGTGAGTGTTAAACAGCTGGCTCTGAAGGGCAGTTTTGAAGTTGGAGATTGTGGGGGCATTGGAGATGGGAGCAGGGGGAAAGAGTTAAACCAGGATGGGGCTCTGTAGCAGAAGGACCTCTGACCATGGGTGATCCTGGATCTGGGGACCAGTAGAATGGTCTTGTTGGAGGTTTGTGTTGCGATAGTGGGTGGGGTATGGTGGATGGAGGCTGTCACCCCGGGAAGGGAGAGCCTGAGTAGAGTTTTTTTTTGTGAGGAGGCAGGTTTGGTAGCGTAGCCATTCATCTAGGTTAAGGAGTTTTGCCTCATCATAGAGTTGACATGTATGTGTGAGCCTGGGGCACCAGTAATCAGCCTGCAGGCCTTGTTAAGGGTGAGGCGGATTTTGTTGAGGGCAGTAGTGTCAGCAGCACCATAAACTGGCAGGCCATAGTCTACAAGGGACAGTGCTGAAGACGTAACAGCAAGTCGGAGAGCATCGGGGGGAGGCAATTTTTATAGTGGTAGAGGATGCCAAGCCATGCGTTAGTGGCAGATGCAAGGGCATTAATATGGGTGTGGAAGGTGAGGGCTGAATCAAAGGTAACCCCAAGGTATTTGTAGAAGCAGACTTGTTCAAGCAGTTGTTTGGTACTAGAGAGGATAGGGAGTGGGTAGTTGCAGGCTTTGTTTTGGGGGTGGGCGAATAGCAATGTCTTGGTTTTTTTGAGATTAATGATGAGTCTGTGCTCTTTAAACCAGGCTTCCGCATCATTGTAGGATTGTTGTAGAGAGTCCTGGAGGGAGATGGAATTGTGGTAGGTGGCAAAAATGACAGCATCATCTGCATACATAAGAATTTTGCCAGAGTATGCACTGGGCAGGGTATTTAGATAGAGTGTAAAGAGTAGGGGCCCAGGATGGAGCCCTGGGGTACCCCTGAGCAGATGGGACGAGTTTCAGAGAGTGTCCCATTGATTTTGACACACTGGGAACGAGCAGATAGATAGCTTGAGCACCATGCCAGGGGGCCAGCAGAGAAATCAATGTGGCAGAGGGCATCCAGCAGAAGAGGGTGGGAGACAGTGTCAAAGGCCTTTGAGAGGTCAATGAACACTGCACCAGCTAGGGAGCTGGCATCCAGGGAGGAGTGTAGGAAATTGGAGAACTCAACTAGTGTAGTGCCGGTACTGTGACCAACACGGAAGCCATGCTGCTCTGGGCATAATATGTTATGCTTAGTCAGATATTCAGTGATTTGAATGGCCACCACTTTTTCTAGGGCTTTGGAGGGGGGGAGGATGGAGATTGGTCGGTAATTGCCGGCGGAGGACCTGTCGCCCCCTTTATGAATGGGTGTGACTATGGCAGTTTTCCATGCAGTGGGGAATTGCCTCAGGCAGAGGGATCAGTTAAGTAGGCTGGTGAGTGGGGTAAAGACTTCATCCAGCTCCAGCCGGAGAATACTGGGGTCCAGGGAGTCACTGCCGGGATTATTGCTATTTAGCGCTTTAATTAGGAGAGGTCTAGCTTCCTGGGTAGATACCTTGCGTAGGTGTAAGCTGGGCACTGGAGGACAGGAGGAGGTAGGTTGGGGGGTGGGTCAAAAAAATTACTGGGGAGGACAGAACTAAGGTCAGTAAAGGAGGTGTTAAGGCAGTTAGCAATGCAAGCAGGGTCAGTGGAGGTAGAGCCATCAATAGTGAGCTGGGATGGGGAGGGGAGCGTGATTTCCCATTTAGCTGTTTAATATTGTCCCAGAAAGTCCGGGCACACCCCCAGGAGGAGGTGAGGATGGCCTGGTAATGGTCGTCCTTGGCTTTACGGACAGCCCATGAGCACTTGTTCCAAGCAGCATTGTAGACCTGTCTGTCAGCCATCCGGCCCATTTCAGTGGCAAGGTGCCAGAGGTTATCCCTATTTCTAAGCATTAGTAGTAGGGCAGGGGCAACCCAGGGTGCATTATGTTTTTTGGATCAAATTTTGTGAGGGGTACAAAGAGATCACAGGCCTTGTTAAAGGTTTGGAAGAAAAAAGCGAGGGCAGTGTCAATGTCGGGTGCATGATGAATGGGGGACCAATTAATCTGGGTGAGAAACTGTTCGAGTTTAATCAGCCCACCAGGGCGGAGGTGCCTGCGGAGTGTGGTTTGGGCTATGGGTTTGGGAGTGGGGGCCACCCAAAGGAATAGGTTAGGGGAGTTGTCACTTAGGGAGTCTGGGAGGACCTGGATGTTATGGATTTTTTGGGGGCGGTTGGTGATAATGACATCCAGAAGGGTACTGGTTCCTCTTTGGGTTAACTCTAGTGGGCTGGGAGATGAGTTGTGTCAGGTCTTGGTCAGCGAAAGAATCTTGAATAGTGGAAGAGGAGGCACTGAGCCAGTTCACATTAAGGTCCCCCACTAGGATTTGTTCTGCCTTGTGGTAGAAAGTGGCAAGATATTCTATTATCGATATCAGCACTGGGTTCTGGTTCTTTGGGGGAATGTAGGCAGTGGTGAGACAGAAAGGGCCACTGGAGGGATCAGCAGTGAGTTTGAGGGTAAGGGCCTGGGCCCCATTCACAAGAACAGGGGCAGGGAGCGCTTGTCCAATGATTGTGTCCCGGGTATAGATTGCACAGCCATCCCTGCATTTGCCTACTCGGTCCTCCTGGTATAGGGTATAGCCTGGGAGGGAGACAAAGGAGTCAGGGGTGGATTTGGACAACGAGGTTTCAACTAGGGCTATGATGTCTGGTTGATGTAACATGACCCAGCACTGGAGGGCATCACATTTTTTCAGTAGGCTGCATATATTCATGGAGGCTATGCGGAGACCAGTGGACCTAGCAGGTGGGCTGAAGGGGCAGGGCCTGGGTTAGGATGTATATTACCAGATAGGAGTAGTAGGAAGACCAACGCTGTGACCAGGGGGTGGCAGTATGTCAACTTCCGGGGGGCACGCTGGGATGGGGAGGAGGCCATAGGGGAACAAGAAATGGGCAGAGTTCTAAGGGTCGGGAGGGCAAGGATGAGTTGCAACCATGGGGAGCCAGGGTAGGCAGCGGGGGGGCAGCTAGGGGTGGGTGCCATGGGCCAGGGTACATGGTCAGTGTAGGGTGGGATCAGACTAAGTCAGGGAGAGTTGGAGGTGCTGGTACAAGTGGGCCAGGGGAGATGTCTGGCTGATGGGATGTGGGTACTAGCATGTAAATGAGGGGGAGACATTTGAGGAGGAGGTGTACAAACATAATGTCTAAGGTAGCAGCAGGGCAGAAAGGTTCAAGTATCTTGGCTGCCCCTCAGAAGGAGTGGATACCACTTTGGAGTAGTGGTAGTGTCACAGACTCTGGTGGACAGGGTACAAGGTTTGAGACCCTGGTAGGGCAGGTGAACTAGGACCTGGGTGAGAATGGGGATCCAGGTTCTGGGGGATTCAGGGCAGGCTGGGTTTGGGCCAAATCCAGGGTGGAAATAGTGACTCCTAGTGGTCACTGAGGGTTAGTGGCAGGCTGGGTGAGGGTCTGGTGGTAGGGCAGGGGGGGTCAGTAAGTAGGACTAGCTAGGAGGCTGGGTATGAGAGTGAGGTGTGGGTAGAAACAGAATGAGAGTAAGGGAGAGCAGTAGTGTATGTAGGTAGAGTGGTTCCAAGAAGTAGGAGGAGGAAATTCAGGTAGAGAAACAGAGGTGAATAGTCAGAGGGTCCCTCTAGTGGCTAGCAGGTAGAACCTGCAAATGGAAAAGTGGGAACTTAAAAATACAGCAGACAGGAAGTGATGTCATAGGAAGGGACCAATAAATCAAGGGATGTCCCTGGGTCAGTGGCTGGGGTGGGCAGGGCAGTTGATGCGTAGCGTAGACGGGCTAACACCCCTCACAAAGATGCAGCTTGAGGGAAGAGGTATCCTTTACCTCTTAAGGCGCTCTCTGTGTCCCAGCTCCAGGAGGGAGCTTGCTGGTGTCCGCTCGGCCCACACTATGGCAAGACACGCTTTTTCCACAGTAGAGTAAGCCTGCTCCCTGGGAAGTAACATTTTACTCAGGTACACTACAGGGTGATCATTCCCTTGGTTGGATGTCTGACTCAGTACTGCCCCAATACCCCTGTCTGAGGCATCAGTCTGGACTATAAAGGGTCTGCTATAGTCAGGACTTGTCAATACAGGAGCACTGCATAGTGCCTCCTTCAGTCTGGTAAAGGCTTTTTCACAGGCTGGTTCCCAGGTAATTTTCTTAGGCATCTTTTTCTTTACCAGGTCAGATAGGGGAGAAGCCAGGGCACAGTAATTGGGTACAAATTTCCTATAGTACCCTCCTGTCCCTAGAAAACTCCTGACCTGCTTCTGCATTTCTGGTCTGGGCCATGCCTTGATCACCTCTATTTTTACTTGGTTAGGACGGATCTGTCCCCGGCCTACAACATGCCCGAGGTATGCCACTTCAGCCATGGTCACTTGGCACTTCTCAGCTTTGACAGTGAGCCCAGCCCTCTGTATCCTGCCCAGCACTTCCCTAAAGTGGGGAAGGTGTTCCTCCCAGCTGGCACTAAAGATTGCAATGTCATCCAGGTATACCATGATGTACTCCTCAGCATCATTTAACACCTGGTTCTCCAACCTTTGGAAAGTGTCCAGGATGTTCTCCATTCCAAAAGTCATTACTTTAAATTCAAATAAGCCTATCAGAGCGATGAAGGCTGACTGCTCCCTAACTCTGTCAGTTAACTTTACCTGCCAATACCCCTTTGTCAGGTCAATAGTCTTAAGGAATGTCACCACTCCCAACTTGTCCAGGAGTTCATCTGTCTGAGGCATCAGGTGGGCATCTGACTTTGTGGCTGCATTTAGTCCATGATAGTCCACACAGAAATGAGTAGCACCATCTGGCTTGGGCACAAGGACTACGGGTGAAGCCCAGGGGCGGTGGGATCTCTGGATTACCCCAGCCTTTCCTCCACCTCCCTCCTAATGTCCTTTTGGACAGCCTCTTACACCAGATATGCTGTCCGCCATATGGGCGTCTGTGTCCCTGTCTCCACATCATGCATTGCTAGGGGGGTTAATCTATGCTTGGAGCAAAACAGGGGGGCAAAGTCTGCTAAAACCTCCCTTACTTCCCGGATCTTGTCCGGGGCCAGCTGGGGTGACAGTTTAACTGCCTCCACAGAGGATTCCCGCTTGCTTTCTTGCAGCAAGTCCAGAAGGGTGTCTCCTTCTTCCGTCCCCTCCCCCTGGACTACATACTGCAAACACCATGTCAGCCCTATTAGCATATGGCTTCATCATGTTGACATGGTACATTCTTTCTGTATGTCTTCTGTCAGGTAACTCTGTGATATAGTTCAAATCATTTACCTTCCTAACTACTTTGTATGGTCCTGCCCACTCAGCCTGCGGCTTGTCTTTCCGGACCAGAATAAGGACCATGACTTCCTGACCCACCATGTACGCGTGAGCTCTGGCTCTGCAGTCGTACCACACTTTTTGTTTCTTTTGGACAGCTGCCAGGTTGCTCTGGGCTGTTCCCATAAGCTTTTTCAGCCTTTCCCTAAACCTAAGGATGTAATCCACTATGGGAGTTTTCTGGGTGGTGTGCATACCTTCAAAGTCCCCCCAGATCAAGTCTAGGGGCCCACATACCTGGCATCCATACAAGAGCTCAAGGGGGGAAAATCCTGTTGATTCTTGGGGCACCTCCCTGTATGCAAACAACAGGTGGGGAAAGTATTTCTCCCAGTCCCTCCCATGCTGTTCAGCAAACGCTTGGAGCATTGACTTCAGGGTACTGTAAAATCTTTCCACAAGCTCATTGGCTGGCAGATGATAAAGTGTCATGTGCATCTGCACCACCCCACACTTCTTTTACAAACATTTAATCAGGTCCAACATGAAGGAACCCCCTTGATTGGTGATAACCTCCTGCAGAAACCCAACACGGGAGAAAATCCCAAGTAAGGCATCTGCCACTTTGTCTGTCCTCAGTGAGGACAGGGTGACTGCCTCTGGATACCAGGTGGCATAATCTATCACAGACAGCATGAACCTCTTCCCAGAGGAGCTGGAGGTATTTAAAGGCCCCACAATATCCATTCCCACACTCTGGAATGGCTCCTCCACTATGGGCAATGGAATTAGGGTAGCTTGGGTTTTCTTACCTGCCTTCCCTATTTCTTGGCACTGGTGACAAGACATGCAATACTCCTTCACCTGCTGGATGAAATTGGGCCAATAGAAATTCTGGGCCAACTGCTGCATAGTAACATAGAAACATAGAATTTGATGGCAGATAAGGACCGCTTGGCCCGCCCAGTCTGCCCAATTCGCTACCTAATGGATAAGCTGCAGATCCTAGTTAACCAGCAGCCTATTTCTTCCTACCCCCAACCCCTAGAATTGCCTTATGACTGTCCCATGCATGCTTGAATTCCACCACTGTTTTTGACTCCACAACCTCCTCCGGAAGGCCGTTCCATGCATCCACAACCCTCTCTGTGAAAAAAGACTTCCTTAAATTACCTCTGAGCTGCCTCCCCCCCAATTGTGCCCCTTGTTCTTGCACACCTCTTTTTTTGAAAGATGCTACCCTCTTGGACTTTGTTGATTTCCTTGAGGTACTTGAAAGTTTCTATCATGTCCCACCCTCCCTCCTTTCCTTGAGGCTATACATATTAAGCTCCTTAAGTCTCTCTTCATATGTCTTCCAGTGCAGACCCTGCACCATTTTAGTTGCCCTCCTCTGGACAGCTTCCATCCTGTCTATGTCTTTGCGGAGATTGGGTCTCAGAACTGCACGCAGTACTCCAGATGGGGTCTGACCAGCTGTCTGTACAGAGGGATAATAACTTCCTGTTTTCTACTGGTGATGCCTCTCCCTATGCATCCCAGTATCCCCCCAGCCCTCCTTGCTGCCCTCTCACATTGCTTGCCCACCTTTAAGTCATCTGATATGCCTACCCCCAGGTCCCTTTCAATTTTTGTTGTTGTTGTAGTGCATGCGATTCCCAGATGACCAGACAAGGGAATATTGTGTGCAATCATGAGCAACTGCTCACAGTTCCCCTGGGGAACTACAAGCTGCCTGCCCATCACCCCTCCATCTGTCTTCATAGCCTGAGTATACATCAGTCCATTTTTCCAATAAACCTTATGTTTACCGTCACCTCCCTGTGCTCCGTCAGAGTCTACCCAAGCCATCAGCTTCTCTAAACTAGGGTCAATTCTCTGAGCAGCTGCAAACTCCTTACACATTCCCAAGGCATGACACAGGTCCCCTTCAGTCTCTAAACTAAGATCCCTAGCACTAGTGTCAGGGCACTCAGGATCACTGTCATCCCTAACCCTCTGACAATGGGTCACCTCTCCTTCTTCGGAGTAACCCTCCGTAGCTGTGGGGTTAACTGCTACTGGGGAAATTTCTACCCCCTTTTCTTTAGTCTCCATATCAGGAGACACAGGCTGGGGAACCAGCCTCCCAGTGGTTTCCACCATGGCTTTTGTGGGGTCCAGGGAACTACAATTTCCCCATCCCACTTGGCTATGGGTAACTGCACACACCATCCCCTGTTTGAGATTGTTGCCAATGATGACGTCAACTGCTAAAGTTTTGGCTACAGCCACCTGTTGCACAGTTCTCCCTGTTTCACCCCAGTCTACGAGAACACTAGCGAGTGGCAATGTGGTCTCCTCACCAGTGAACCTTTGCACAGTTACAAATTCATTGGGTATAAGCTGACCAGGCTCTACCAGATCCCCTTTTACCAATGTCAGGGATGCCCCTGTGTCCCTTAACCCTTGTGTCTGTACACCATTCACCGTGACTGGGTGCATGTGTTCCCTCATTTTCACAGGCATGCTTCCATGGACACATTAACAACCCACTTCTTTCCTAGCCCCATTTTGCATATTGCTTGTCCTTTTGGAACACTGGCAATATGCCCAGTTTCTTTACAAACCCAACATTTGTTTCTTTTCTCAGAAAAATCTTTTCTTTGAAACCTGGGGCTAACTGGTTTTGGTGGAGGCAGTGAGGGTTTTAGCTGCCCTGAAGGTGCGCTTTTCCCTTTCTGCGCTGCCACGCCCCCCCATTCGCTCCTAGAGCAGGTCTGCTCTTGGCATAGTGGTCTGAGAGTTCAGCAGCCTCTTGCACTGTTTTGGGATCTTGGTCCCCCAGCCAGGTTTTGAGTTCTGCTGGGCATGCCCCAAAAAACTGTTCTAACAAAATAGCATTTTCAAGTTTATCTACCGAGTTTGCTTCAATACCTTCCCACTAACGTTTTCAAAACTGACGTTGTTTCATGGCTAGATCCTCGTAGCTCACATCAGGGCTTCTCCTGAGCTTACGGAATTTAGCTCCATATGCTTCTGCAGTTAAATCAAACTTTTTTAACAGTGCAGCTTTAAGTTTGCTGTAATCATTACTGTCCTCATTGTCCATTTGACGCAATGCATCCCGAGCTTTCCCCGATAAGTAGCGGTTTAGCTGGAAACTCGAGAACCCTCTAAGAATATTTGCCTGAATACAAACCTTTTCAAAGGAATTTAAAAAGGCATCCATATCCTCCCCCTCTTTAAATTCAGCTATCAATTTGGAATTCAACTTGTAACCCAGACCTGTAATTCCAGTTAAACCCAAGCCACTTACCTGCTCTGGTGCTGGTGGTTGGAGTCGTAACTTCTCCAGTTCATGTCGCCTCTGGCACTCATGCTCTTCACGGTCCACCTTTTGCTGTTCACGTTCAGCTTCTCACTGTTCTCACACTCTTCTCTCTGGAACTCCAGCTCCATTCTGCGCAACTCAATCAGCAGTTTGATTGCTTCTGGCTCCAGAATGCTGGTGACCTTCCCCTGCTGCTGTGGCCCCTTTGTTGGCACTAGCACTGGCCCTGCTGTCATCCTCACTGGATCTGGACACTGCACTGGCTGCTAGCCCCTCCACGCCCAAGGTTTGGTCCTTTACAGTCACAGTCTGTGACTCAATGCTCTGGGCATCTGCTGCCATCAAGGCATCCATGAGGTTCTGCTTGATGGCTCTCGCCTTGTGTAGGACTCCTCTGTCCTGGCATAACTGCCTCAAGTAGTCTGTAGTGTACCCACTGTAGTTGGAAGCCATCTTCTTCTCTAACTATGGCTAATCTAACTTGCACTTTAGAAAAAATAAAACCAGTAGGAACGTGACTATAAGCAAAATTACATAGTTCTGTTTCCTTTTTTTAAAAATAAATCACTGCCTTATTTTGCAAGTGAGCTGTGCAGTATTAAGCTGACACACTGAACAGTTAAAGCTTGTGTTACCAAATTTATTGCACCGCTGCTAACCAAATCTATCACAAACGCACTCAGTAGGTAAGGCCCTCTGCTTCCACGGTGCCAACCTCCGAGCACAGTAATGTGAACAGGTAACAGACAGGGTAACCCACCTATCAGCTTTTGGGTCCAAAATACCTTTAGTCTCAAGTTCTGGGGGGATTCAAACTGTGAACCTTATGCTAGCATACCCAATGTACAGGCTCAGATATGTATCCTCTTCAGGGATTGCGGTACAATCTTTCACCAGGGGCACCAAGCCAGGCTTCCAAAATGAACCCTTAAAACTCTGTAAAAGACCTTAGGTATATTCTTACCTTTCCCCAGTTTAGTAACACCATCAAGCTTTCCAGAACAGCTGTCAAACTTAAACCACATATACATCACATGCAAAAAGAACTTGGAAGACACACCCTGGCAGTCTTTCAAATATTATATTTACAAAAAGATGATAAAAATATGAAAAATGTAACACAGAACAATATATCAAAGAGCTCACAATCACATAAAAGAACAAGGGACGATTACAAAACAAAAACTCCTACCAAAATACAGTTAAACTTTTTCTTTCTATCCAATGTATTACCTCTATAGTGCTTATAGTTAGATCAGAGAGCTGTCTTTCTTGAGTCTCAAAATGATATGTCTTACTAAACAGTTCAGACACAGTATAGTTTAAACGGTGTCTCTCCACACCCCTTCTGTGAGTCATCTAGCTCCTCCTTTTAGAATATAAAAAAAATAGAAACAGGATGTCCTATCAGGAGATATATTAAATAAGGTGACATCAGCAAAAACTTAATTCCCAAATTATGAGTCTTTTGATCCACCAGTTCCCTTGAAGTTTTACAACCCTGCAATCCCTCACCTAAGTGTGAAATAGCTGGCAGGAATCAGCTTAATGATGTCCTGTTTCTGAAGTCATAAAATGTATATTTTAGTTTCCCAGCTTCAGAGCAGCAACTGGTCATAAAAGGGCCATAAAATGCAATTTCTCAAGGAAGTTAATTACATTACAGAGATCTTCTGTCAGTGTAATATATGTAGCTTCACTGAAACCTGGGGGGGGGCACCCATGGAGCTCAGGCTGTGTTATGTGAGACAATCACATACTATATTTTTTGTATTACAAATAGCATACAATAATCATAACCAGATGGCCAAGTGTCACAGTCATCTTTCGTACACTGGTTTCATTTTTTTTATTTTCTTTCATGTGCACCTCATTTCCCTAGCAAGAAAGCCCTGGCATCTGCAAGGTCCTCTGACCATGGGCTGTTCTAGGGCAGGTAATCTCAGGATAGCACCTAATCATGTTGCCCTCTTGGAACCGCTATGTTGGCTTGCGCACAGACACAAGCAACATAGTGGCACCTTACGAGTTTTAGAGGTGTGCCGCTGCTCTGCCAATGCCCTGCTCCATTTTGCATGTGGGACCACACAGCACCAATAAATGGCTGAGCTGTCTATGACAGCACTTCAAATGCAGTGGCATGCAGTTGAAGGGAAACCACTACAATTTGCATACTGCCTGCGTCAGCAAGCAGCGGCTGTCGTCAGCCGCCTCTCCATCCTCATGAAAGCCAACAGGGGTGCCCAATCCCCCTATCGGCATGCCCCTCCCCAGTTCCTTTGCCGATGGGGTAGCCCAATCTCATCAGCATGATGCACCCTCCCCATCTGTTGTGTGCCAAGAGGATACCCAATCCCTCTCGGCTCAAGCATTCCCCCCAACACTGTATGGCCGGCTAGGTGCCCTATCCCCGTCAGCTCCACTACCCCCCACAAACATCCAGGTGGCATGCTGGGAGCCCACCCCAGCATGTCGCATCTCTTTTTTTTTTTCATAAACCCTGTAAAAAAAAAAAGGTCCATCATGGCCTCTCTTGCCCCCTCCCCCAACCCGTGGCCACCCTCTGCACACTCACCTCCCCACACCCCTCTCACCCCATATGTACCTCCGGTGCCTGATGCGACAATCTTCAGTGGACCGGGAACACGTCTGTGCTCTTCAAAGCCGACCGCGAACTAAAGAAATGCCAGTAAGCTGTATAATGGCATAAATGTTTTTTTTTTCAACTTTGGTGCATATCTCAGCCATTTTGAGGAATTGTGGCACCACATTTTCAACATGAGGTTCTTGGGACCCCACCTCATGAATTCAGTCACTATCATCTGGTTATTCGGACACGAAGGTGATTTCCACGGTCACTGCGTGGAATCACCTTTTGGGACTGATTAACAAAATGACAGTGTCACTGTTCATGAGATGAGCTCTCAAAAAGCCTATGTTTCAAATTTGGTGAAAAAATTCCCAAAAAATGACTGTGTTACAAGCGTGTGTTGCACAGTTTCCATGCACACTCGTAACTTCGTAAATTTGTAATATTTTCACTCCAGATTTTCAATATTCGCATTTTTTCACACCTCCTTATGAACAGTTTAGATGTCATTTTTCACATCCTAGCCAAAATGTGTTTTTGCACTTATGGCTCAGAATAGCACCGTCACTGTGGGAAATCACTGTTCAGGACGGATTAAGAAAATCACAGTGCCACTGTTCATAAGCAGAGGTTCAAAAATACCCATGTTGAAAATTTGGTGGAAAAAATCCAAAAAATTATTGTGTTATAGGCGTATGTTGTGCAGTTTCTACACACATTTGTAACTTTGCCAATTTCTCATTTTTTCTCCAGATTTTAAACATTGCCATTTTTTCACACCACCTCATGAACAGTATAGCTGTTATTTTTCCTCATCCTGCCAGAAAAGTGTTTTCACATCATTGGCACCAAACGACGCAGTCATTGTACAAAATCACCTTTCCGGACTGACTAACAAAATGATAGTGCCACTGTTCATGACGTGGGGTTACAAAAATCCCATTTTGCAAATCTGGGGTGAAAATAACTACAAACGCCTGGGGCATTACGGTTTCCAACCATAATGCCCTACTCCATACAGACTGCCACCCAATGGGTGTGACTTGGGATCGTCGCCCGCAATACACACACCATTCCACCCCCACCCTGCAGCCACTGACAGGCACTGAGGTGTGTCTTGCGGTTGTCGGGCCGGGCGTTCACCCCATTCTCCTGTACCACACCCACTTCAGCATATTTCCTTATGAAATGGAATGAGTGTAAGGCCCAAAGACCCCAAAGCACACCGCAATACCTGTCACTGTCTGCAGGGTAGTGTGAGATGAAATGGCATGAGCGTTATGCATGATGATCCGAAGGCACACCCCCAATGCCCGTCAGTCTCTGCAGGGTGGGGGTGGGGTTGGCGTCATTTCAGTACTTAAGTGCCATTCCTATTATGCATCCCTCTAACTCCTGCACTACCAATGCCAGTGCCAGCAAGCCATCATGCAGCATTGACAAATGCTTGTTTTTACTTCTGCCTCTGTAGTATCATTGTGTTTCTAAGTCAGTCAAAGTTTCCCTTCCCCTGGAGGAAAAAATGGCAGCAGTGCTCCCACCTGTACTCCAGACCAGACCAAAATGCTGCAATGCCCTCTGCTCTCTTCTTCCCTCTTCAAAATATTGCAAAAGAAGAGCTTTCTCCTCCCCCACCTCCCACCTACCTAATGGCAGTAATGCAATCTCCTCCCCCAATCTACCTAATGGCAGCAATAATCTGTCCTGCCCTGTCTTCCCCGGACCTAATCACAGCAATGCTCTTTCCTCCCCCTTCCCCATAATGACTGTAATGCTCTTTGCAGCCTCCTCCCACCCTTGACCTAATGGCAGCAAAATATTTTCTCCTGTGCCTCCAAAAGTCTTGCCTGCTCCCAGTTTTTAAAATCCAGTGTAGCCCACTTCTACCCATTTCAGTACCACTACCCACCCAGGAAGGAAAATGATGGTATTTGCAATGCTCTCCAAACAATTTTATCACAGAATGTTAACACACTGGGGGCTGGATGTCAGGAAAGTAAAGTAGAAAGAGATAAGGCTTCCAGTTAATAGAGCCACAATTAGATTTATTCAAATTGGGGGTGGGCTACTCTGGATTTGTTCTTTGGAACCTTACCTGGTTACCAAAGAATAGAAAGAAAACTGACTACTGTATTGAATGGTCAAGCTATTTGTGCTTTTAAGGGAAACAGTGGAAAAAGCATAGCTTTACCCAGGCACTACTAACATTCCTGATCAGTGCTTTCAGGCAATACTTTTCTTTTTTTAATTCCTCTAATTGTTTTTTTAGTGATTTAAACAGTGGTCTACAGCTTTCACTTTCTATTGCTGGCAGCCACCATTTCATGAGTAGCAGAGAGCTTCCTGAGCTCACCTTATGCTAATATGACCTGCTAACCAATAGCAGAGTTCAAGCAACCATATTAGCATACAGTGAGCTCAGGAGGCTCACTGCTGCTCATGAAATGGCAGCTGCCAGCAACAGAAAGTGGAAGTTGGTAGCTGTTCTAAATAATTTAAAAAAGTTGTTACTATCTGAAAGCAATAATTGAGAGTTTCTGTAGTATCTGAGGAAAGCTGTGTCTTTTCCATTGTTTTCCTTTAAAAAAAACGTGGACGCTGCACTGATGCTCTAAATAAATGTACTTGTCCCTCAGTGGCATTTTTAATTGTGGTGCAGTAAGGTTGAAATCTGTCTTGTCCACCCTTGCATATTGTCCTGGAGCAACATACAGCAAGGCAATGGCAAGGCTTAGCAATTTTTATTTAAAAAGGCGCCCAATCCCAGAGGCTCTGGGTACCACACAAAATGAGATAAACAAAATAATAAACACAAATAGACTCAAAAATAAGTATCATTTTTAACATTAAAATTCATAAATAATAATACAATAAGATAAATTAATCTCAAAATAGACTAAAAACAGGAAGGCCGGGAACTAGATCTAGGCCATAGCAGAATGAACTCACTAAAAAGCTAGGTCGGGAAAAGCCTGGGCGAACTGAAGGGCCTTTAGGCGGGCCTTTAATACCTCCAATGATGGGGCTTCCCTAACCCCTAGGGGTAGCGAATTCCACAGGATGGGGCCGACGACACTGAAAGCCCTGTCGCCAGCCATTTTTAGCCTCATCCTGGGAATCGCCAGGAGGCCCCTACAGGAGGAGCAGAGGGGACAGACCGAGAGAGCTGCTGTAAGAAGGTCCATCAGGTAACCAGGGCCCTGGCCGTGTAGGGCCTTATAGGTGAGAAGATTTGCCTTAAAGATGTTTAAAAACTAAAAAATGTATCATCTGCAATGTCATTATGATTTTCTCTGTTTTCTCAATTTGTTTTTCTCTTCCCTTATTTAGTTTCCACATTTTATGTAAATAATCTTTAGCTTTTCACTTTTCTTACCTTGGTTTAATCTTTTTAATTTCTTTAGTCTATCCAGCATTCTCTCATTCTTTTCCTGCCCAAAAATGTTTTTATTTACTTAGCTGTCCCTTTGCTTGCATTTTTTATAATTTACATTTTTCTTCCCTAGGCACCGGAGTTGACCCATCAAGCTGGCAACCTCACAGCCCCATCCACAGCAACCACTTGTGCTCTAAACCCCATAAGGATAGCAAATTGCACCCCCCAAGGGCACTTTCCTCTCATGGTTTTAGAACAGGTAAACCCCACCACTGCTCATCTCAACCCCACCACTTTCCTAACAAGCCTTGAGAATGTCATTGAGTGGTCTTGTAGATATAAATGTATGTCATTAGCCAGCCCAACACTGTACAGTGATCCTCTGCCTCTTCCTGCCTCAAACATATTGTAAAGTCTCCTCTTAGACATTACTCTGCCACCTCATAAAACAAGAAAGACAAACCCTGCATATCTAAGCCCCAACAGTCATTCCACCCAGAGCCTCACTGAGTCACTCTGTTTTCTATATTGGCACCCTTTTCTGGTCCAACAGTGTAGGGCAATCCTCCGCCTCTTCCTATTACTGCTGGACCCAGATGCTGGATTCATGCCCCAGTATGGCTTTGTATGGGCCCTACAAAGCATTACTGGGATAAGAAACAAGCATTTGTCAATGCCGAATGTTTGCTTACTGGTATTAGCATTGGAAGTGCAGGAGTTAGACAGATGCAGAATAACCCCACCTCAACCCTGTAGAGATAGACAGGCATTGGGGTATGCTTTTGGGTCATTGCCCATAATGCTCACACCATTTCACCTCACCCTATCCTGCAGACACCAACAAGTTCTGAAGTGTGCCTTATGGTATTTGGCTTTATAGTCACCCCATTCCATAAGGACATATGCTGAAATGGGTGCGGTATAGGAGAATGAGGTGAACTCTGGTGCCGAAGAGTCCAAGGCACACCTCGATGCCTGTCACTGGCTGCAGGGTGGGGGTGGAATGGCATGAGCTTTACAGCCGGCAATCCAAAGACACACCCCTGGTGTCAGTCTGTACAGGGTGGGATGTTATGGTTAGAAACCTCTAATGCCCCGGGAGTTTCTTGGTATTTGCACTACAGATTTTCAACATGGCCTTTTTATCACCCCCACCTGATGAAAGCATTTGGGACCTCTGCTCATGAACAGTGGCACTATGATTTTGTTAATCTGTCCTGAACGTTGATTTCCCACAGCGACTGTGCCATTCTGTGCCAGATGTGCGAAACCACAGTTCAGGTAGGATGTGAAAAATGACAGTGGCACCATTCATAGGGAGGTGTGAAGTGATGGCAATGTTGGAAATCTGGAGTGAAAATATTAAAAATCCTCAAAGTTATGCTTGAGGTGTACCCACCCTTGGCCGTGCAGAAAGAATGAGTCTCTCTGCTCCTCTGCATGTTCCCCCGGCTTGCTCCTTACCCCTTCTGCCTTATGTTTCCACCGCCCCGGCAATGTGATGCTTGTCAATTTTGTAACTCATGCCTCTGCAGCCATAAGCTGCCTCTTGGTATTGCTCACTCTGCAGATTTTTCATGAGAGCCCCTTTTCATTGCAGGCCCCCCTCGCTCGCTTCTGTACTCTGCTCCCCCTAGTCTCATTTCCCAGAGCTATGGAGCTGCACTTTCTTGCCAGAGCTCTCTGCTATGAAAACCTATCTACCTGGGTTTCTCTTGCTTCCTGCCCCACAAGAAGGGAGCAGGTGGCCTTGGCATCTGGAATGCCGGCCTGACTGCCTCCTTCCTTACTACGCACCAACTTTAGATATAGTTTGTGATGTAAATAGTTATGTGTTATGGCAGGCCATTTGCCTGCTTGGGGTAGTTTTACGATGTTGTGACTGGGTATTTCGTATGCTTGTTATATTTTTGGGAACTGCATGGAAGGGTTACTCTGGTGCTCGAAGGTCTAAAGGGAGATATGTGCAAGGACTCCCAGCCTCCCCCAGCCTCAACCATCTCTGCGTTTGCATTATCTGCTAGAATCCTATTACTTTGAAGAGATCATGGGTGATTTATGTGGATACACCTAGAACATGTAGGGCCTAAGCACCCTGATAAAATGTAAGCAGGTGTTATCGCATCTAAAGAGGCTGCAGGTTACGCTGGCTTTCCTTCAGGAAACAAAAATTGTCAAAGCTGGCTCATGATACATTGTCTAGGGACTGGATGGGGCAGGTCTTTTCCTCCACTGCCCCTCCCAGGAAGAAGGGGATAGCCATACTTCTTCACAAGTCACTCACCTGGTCTCTCACTCATATTAAATCTGACCCACAAGGAAGATGGTCCTTGCTCTATTAAGCATGCCTGAAGGCCCCCTGCTACTGGGCTGTATTTATGGGCCAAATCAGGATGCCCCCACCTTTTTCTACAAGGTTGCCCATGAGATTGGCCTATTGCCACCCCCCTTCAAATGCCTATCATACTGGGGGGGATTTTAATTTAGTTCTGATTCCCCAGCTGGACCTCAGCACCCTGACATCCCCACAGCACCTTAAGGCCTGCCTTGCTTTGCATCAGCCGATGGCTGACTCAGATCTTATTGATGTATGGAGACCCTTCCACTGGAGGACAAAGGATTACAGCTTCACCTCTCTGGTGTATGGCTTGCATAGCCACCTAGACTTTTGGCTAGTGTCAGTGGCTGTCTGTGAGAGTACTGTTGGCACCAAAATTATGCCTAAAGTCCTCTCCGACCATGCTCCAGTTCACTTGCATATTCTTTGGGAGCCGCCTTCTCCCAAACCTCCTTATGAAAGTTGGAACCCCTTCTCCTAAGGGACCCAGAATTCATGAGATGGATTTCTTCGGAGGTGACTCTGTTTCTAAAAGAAAATCCACCCCTCGACACATCCCCCGGCATTACTTGGGAAGCACTTTAACTGATGCTTCAGGGGGCTATCATCGGCTATGCAGCTAAACGCCGGAAGCAGAGAGAACAGCTTCTAGACTCCCCAGAGCTGCAACTAAAGCAGCTGGAGGCCCAAGCAAAAATGACTCCCCGCTTACTTCCAAACTCTGCTTTTGCTAAAAATCTGCTTAAACCTGCATGGAGATCAATGACTTACTGTCTCGTAAGGGAGAGATCTCCATCCTAAAGCTCCGTCAGTAGTATTGGGAAGGAGGGTAAAAGAGCGGCAAAGTCCTTGCTTACAGACTCCACAAACAACAGGCTGCCAGGCACATCGTTGGTCTTCAGGACCAAGCTGGCAAAACCCAAACTGACCCACAATGGATTAACTCGATCATGGAGCAATATTATAAGGACCTCTACTCCTCATCCAGACAGCTGGATTTCGAGAGAGCTCAGGCGTTTCTGTCTGATCTTCAGCTTCCAACACTCAGATCTTCTCAGGCCATGGAGCTGAATCACCCCATTACACTGACTGAAGTGGAGGCTGCCCTGAGATCACTACATACCGGTAAGACTCCTGGTGGCAACTCAGCTGGCCCACCAAATCCCCTCTCCTGTCTATGGTGTACAATGAGGCCTTGGACAAAGGGTTTTTTTCCCCCGACCTTGCAAGAAGCGATCATCACCATGTTTCTGAAAAATGGTAAGGACCCTACTCTCCCAGCAAGTTACTGACCTATATCACTTATTATCTTGTTTCTGACATTCATAGGTGAATTAGGGGCTGAAATCTGCCAATAATTATCTTTTTCTGCTAGCTACCGTGTTCTGCTGCCTAAAACTGCAATTAGGAGTTCTACCTGCCCCGTTTCTTTGTTTAAATTCTAGCCCTGCCTATTCTTCTCCCTAGTTAAATCCCCTCCTTTCCTTTCTCCCCCAGGACTCTCCACCCACCCTGGCATGCCTAGGATCCTACACGGTCCCTGGACAAGCCGTCGCTCACACACACAAGGTGGTCCTGCCTGCAGGAGACCGCCTGCCCCGAAAAGCACAATGCAAAAGGTAACTCTCCACTGGAGAATGGTCTATGCCACTTGCCCAGCTGGTTCTTTTGGCGTTGCTGCTAGCAGAGCCCCCAACGGCGCTGTGCGCCAGCTCTCCACCCGCCTGCCCTATCTGGGCATTTACTTACATAGGTTTTGCATGTCAGTTTCAGCTGATACCCAACAGGCCACTTTTCCATTAGCTCCTTATTGTTTACTACCACTAGGGGTCATCAGCTTATTATTCGTGCTCATCGAGTGCCTGTGCTTGATGTTCATATCTGCACTAAGGCTCATCGAGTGCCTGTGCTTGATGTCCATATCTGCACTAAGGCAGTTTTCTTTCTTCCTACAATGGTACTATCCCGGCTCAATATGACACACAAAATTCTGCTTGCTGTAGTTACCAGCCTGCTGCTCTGTTCCCTTGCTAAGCTCTCGCTGCTACCCTGTCCCCACAGTAGCACTTGGCTGCATAACTCATATGGAAATTTTGAATTCTCTAACATGCTGGTTAGTCCAGCCAGCAACCTTGATCTTACCCCACTATTGATTCCCAGATTCTTTAATTGTCTCGTGGCCACCTACCTAGATCGTAGACTCTGCCTTAAAATTATGATGGTCTCTCCTATCACTCATCACAAGCTCTGATATCTCTTGTTGCTTGCAATCCTATTGGCAGGTGATGTAGAATGAAACCCAGGTCCCTTACATCCCCAGCCATGCAACAATGCCTTCTGGGCTACTACTGGGGGGCTCTGCATAGCCCATCTAAACATTAGGAGCCTTACACGCAATTTCACGGAGCTGGAGGCCTGGGTCTCCACCTACAATCCTGATATTCTATGCTTATCTGAGATGTGGCTTAAGTCTTCCACCCCTGACTCAATCTGCTTGTTATAAAACTATAGCCTTCTCAGGAATTACAGACAGTCTTCTAAGCAGGGTGGAGGAGTTGCACTGTTTCACAAAACTCATCTAAACATCTCACAAAATACTATACCCCAGTCCTCCACTTGTGAGTCTCTATATGCACTTCTCCACTTTGGTGCTAAAAATTTACATATAGTTGTTCCTAATAACCCACCACAGGGAGGACTGTCCACCTTCATAAATTTGCTGGAGGACTCAGTAAAACTATCAGGTCATAATGAACTGCTTATTCTTTGGGACATGAACTTAAACTGCCTTGGTCAAACACATAGCCAACTTCTATCTGCAATACAGAACTTTAGCCTGCATCAAGTCATAACAGCCCACAAGGATCTCCCCTAAAACAACGTCTAGCACGTTACTGGATTGGGTGTTAACAAATAGGATTGACAGAATTATGGATGCAGGCACTCTACCAGATACTATATCAGATCACTCCCCCATTTATTGTGTGTAGCAACACTCTAGCTCCCAGTCCCTGCCCCCACGCTGTATCACTTTTAGGAACTACGCAAATGTGAATCAGGCTAAATTTCTGTACGAAGTTTCATCTGTTGACTGGTCCTATCTTTCTCAGTCCCTGGATGCACAAACAGCTCTGAATTACTTTTTAGACCAATTTTGTTCAATTCAGGATAGACATACACCCCTAGTGACCCGACGTGTGGAGGCAACACCCACTAAGTAGCTGCACAAAGATCTCCTGGCAGCTTTACATGTCAGGGATAAGAGCTGGAGGCATTTTAGGCTAACTGGCATTACTGCTGACTACCACACCTATAGGACCCAGAGAAGTGATTGCAAAAGGCAGATTAGACTAGCAAAAAGTGCATATTGTAAAGGGCTTCTGATGGAAGCAACAGGTGACTCCAGAAAATTCTGGGCATGTGCAAAATCATTCCTAGGCACAAAGAAAACTCACCAGGCAGATGAAATGTTCATTGGTGGTGTCCACTGCAATAACCCCAGGACCATTGCAGAGGCATTTAATAAAAAATTATCTGACCTGTCCAGCCTTACATCTGTCTTCCTGAATGGTCAGCCTTTACTCACCCCTCCTGCTGCCACTGTACTTGCCCCACATTTCCCTTTAAGGCAGTATCAAAATCTGATGTCCTTGACCTGCTAAATACCATCTCTGATAATACTAGAGTAGGCTCTGATGGGATAGAACCCAAACTCCTAAAACTTGCCACACCATCTATTTCCCAGCCTCTGTCAAGGATTTTTACCCTGTCTCTCTGCAAAGGTGTTGTCCCTGATATCTGGAAAATGGCTCGAGTCACTCCAGTCTTTAAGAAAGGTGATAAAAGAGATATGTCCAACTATCAGCCATTGGCTATACTATCAGCTCTGTGTAAAATCTTGGAAAAGTTAGTATCAATACAAGTTATCGAATTTATGTCTAAATATAACCTGCTCTCGCCAATTCAATATGGCTTTCGGAAGGGTCATGGCACCTCCACGGCCCTGCTTCACCTTACTAATGACACTTTAACTGCTATGGACAATGGACATCTTACGGGAGCAGTTTTTAATGACTTAACAAAGGCTTTTGACTTGTTGATCATCCTCTTCTGCTTGACAGTCTCCTAGTACTGGGTTTCTCTCAAAACTCAGTTGCTTGGTTTAAAAGCTATCTGTCAAATAGGACTCAGCTCATTAGATTCAACTCTGCTATGTCCAGCCCTAGGGCTATTAAGCTAGGTGTTCCCCAAGGATCAATATTAGGACCCATTCTCTTCTCCATTTTCATTAACAGTATCTCTCTGAGTAACCTGGCTGCTCAGCTATCCTTTATGCGGACGACCTGGCCTTGTACTGTAGTGATAAGAATATTCAACATATAAACCAGACCCTTATTATTGCTTTTAAGTCCACCCAATTTTGGTTCCTCCACCATAAGCTAATCCTGAATGCAGATAAAACACATACTATGCTGTTTGGATCTGCAGTCAAACTAAGTAAAAACTGGGACAAATTTGAAGTTTCTGGTCAAGATGGGAAGGTCCTCAAACCAGTTCACTCTTTTAAGTATTTTGGAGTACTCCTCGATGAGAATCTTAATTTTGGTCAGCATATAACATCCACCTGTAAATCAGTAAATGCCAAAACTGGAGTAGCCTACAAAACCAGCTGTGTCCTTACACAGTCAGCAAGATTAGCTGTAGCCCATGGGATCCTGCTCCCATCGCTATCCTATGGGATAGTTACCTATCTCAATGCATCCAAAACTCTCCTCAGGGAGTGGGACACTACTTACAACAGCATCTGCAGGTATGCCTCAGCCTCTCCCTGGTCAAAACACCATTGCAAACTTTATGCCAATCTAATTTGACTACCCCCAGCCTTGGCTCGAACTCTTGCCCTTGGCTCCCTGACTGATAGTATTAGAGTAGGTATCCCTATCTCTCTGGCCTCCCTACTAACTCCGCAGACCTCCTCTCATGGCCTATGATCAGCTGATAAGTCGCTGCTGCAAATACCTAGATGTAAATCTAACAAAGGAACCCTTGAATTCTCTCATTCGGCCACTAAACTTTGGAACTCCCTGCCTCTTGATGTACGCTTAGCACCCAGTCATACCCAGTTCAAAAATAGTTGTTGTTTCCTCTTCAACCAGGTCTCCTGTGCTTGTTTCAAAGCCCCCTGAATTTGCTTTCGATTCTAACCCACTTCCCCCACTGCTGTAAACTGCTCTCCATTACCCTGACCATTTAGTTATATTATTCTAGGCACTTATTGTCTCATTTTGTTTGTGCTCTAGATACCCTTAACCCAGCAGCTGTCAGCCACATGTGATGTTTTTCCCACTGAGTCGTTTTAATTGAATATAAACTATGAACTATTTTGTTAGCTACTCATGTGATTTGTGAAACCTTGTTTCAGCTCTGTATGTACTATGTCTCTACCCTAAATCAAATGGTATTCCCTGTATATCCTTACTTATTGTAATCTCCTAGGTCGCGCCTGAAAGTAGTCATGTTTTGGCTAATGGCACTTATCTGGTAAACAAAAACTAAATAAATAAATGTTGTTAGCAAACTCTTTATGAAAGTTCGGGCCACTAGACTAAACCCTCTCCTTGCTTCCCTCATCCACCCCTCCCAAGTGGGCTTCACCCCTGGCCGGTATAGCAGAGATCACATTAGGTCACTGGTTAACCTTATGCATCAGGCGCAAATACTCCCCACTCCCTCGGTGGCAATAGCCATAGATTTTGAGAAGGCTTTTGACTCCCTGGAATGGGATTCTCTGGGTATGGTGTTATGCCACTTTGGGTTTGGGGAACGGTTCCAGAACTGGGTGCAAGCACTCTATTATGAGCCTGCCACCAGAATTAGGACCAATACCACTCTCTCGCCACCTTTCCATTTGGGCAGGGACACCAAGCAGGGCTTCCCCTTGTCCCCTCTACTCTTTATCCTAGCAGCGGAGCCACTTGCAGCAGCCATCAGACAGCACTCCAGGATTTGGGGCATTCCTGTAGGGAGTACTTCATTTTCCACACATATGTATGCCGATGATTTGCTGGTCACTGTGGAAGACATGTCTGTATCCCTCCCAGCCCTGCTCTCCCTTTTGGCATCCTTTGCAGACCTCTCCAGGCTGAAGGTGAATAAATCCAAAACTAAAGTGCTGCCACTTAACTCCCTATGCACTCAGCCCTTGGTAGCATGTTTTGGGCTCAAGTGGACTCCAAGCAGCCTGGTCTATCTGGGCATTCACATCTCTCCTAATCTTCCCAGAATCTGGGACCTCATTAAGCAGCTGCTGGTGGCAGAACTCAGGACTGAATTGGATAGATGGAAAATGCTTCATCTTATGCTCACTGAGAAAATTTCAGCCCTTAAAATATTGACATTCCCAAAATTTTGATCCTCTCTCCCTCATTCCCCTAATTCCTCCTGTCAAATGGCTCCACATTCTTGACAAATCCATTGGGCACTTCCTCTGGGGTAACCAAAAACCTCGGTATAGCAGGAGCAATCTATGCTCCCATTGGAAATCTAGAGGTTGGAACTTGCCATGGCTGGAGGGCTATAATTGGGCCTGCTCTGTTTCTCAGACCCTCAAGTGGTTCACTGCCATTTCCCAGGACTCACCTCCATGGCTTTCCATAGAGAAAGCAATAGTGCAGGTTCACAGCCTCCCTCTTTTAGTTTATAATCCCCCCCCAAAGGTCTCCTGACGCACCCTACGATTGCCCCTGCAGTACACATCTGGAATAAGGTACATGCCAGAATCAAAGCAAATCCCAAACCCCATCTTTTCACTCCACTATATGGCAATCAGCACATAATGGTTGAAAACAAACCCGTGATCTAGCCTAGATGGGAGAACAAGGGCATCTCCCGTCTAGTGGATGTTGTCAATAATTCAGGACGTAACCTTCTGTCCTTTCAGGACCTTGCCACTGAAAAGGGTATGTAAAAGCAAGATTTCTGGAGATACCTTCAGCTGCATAGTTCACTTATGGAATACCTTAAGCGGCACCCTTCCAGTACTGCTGGATCTCAGAAGCTTAATGATTGGCTTGCACTCCCGCGTAGCCTTGCTAATAAGATATACACCGCTATTCGGGAGACTATCCCCTCTCAATCCCAAGAGTCCAAACTTAGGTGGGAGAGAGCATTGCATCTTACCATTGACTTCAGCTGCATAGCTCACTTATGGAATACTTTAAGTGGCATCCTTCCAGTGCTGCCGGATCTCAGAAGCTTAATGATTGGCTTGCACTCCCACGTGGCCATGCTATTAAGATATATGCCACTATTCAGGAGACTATCCTCTCTCAATCCCAAGAGTCCAAACTTAAGTGGAAGAGAGCACTGCATCTTACCATTGAAGTCTCCCAATGGAGCCTATGCTGGAAGTGGGCTCATATATGCTACCCTGATACCCGAAGCTGGCATACCCAAAACTAAATATTGCATCACTGGTAAAGAACACTGGATGTGCTATACAAGGCCAAACTCCTGGATAGCAACCTATGTTGGAGATGTCAAATCAAGCCTGGGGACCTACTCCGTATCCCCTGACAATGCCCACTGCTCTCCCCCTTCTGGTCAGCAGTGGGTCAACTTGCCTCCCAGACCTTGGGACGCTCGATCCCAGTGGATCCCTTAGTAAGGATCCTGGGCCTCCCTCCCTCTGTTCCCCAAATTAACTCTTCTCAGAACTGTTAGCTAGCCCTGCTTCACATAACAGCCAAGTGCCTTATCTTAGACAGACGGCAATCTACTAAAGTTCCAACCTTATCCGAACTTCTCCACTCACTCATGCTACTAGCTTCACTTGACCTTATAACCCATGCTCTTTCTCATAAATTTGAATCATACTCCACCTGTTGGGTGCCTTTCCTTGCTTACTTAAAGCCCAAAACTGGAATCAGATGAGCCATGTCATGATCCCCGCTTGTCTCAACTGCTTTCACTCCCAACTTATTGACTGACCCTGTTGCCTCAATAGTAGCCTGCCCTTGCAGTCTGTAGCCAAACAGCTCTACCCCATCACACTTGTCCCTGTACAGCTGTGAGTTTATCCAGTCTTGTTTGGTAGTTATAGGATGTTGGGCAGAGAAGCCGCCACAGGCCATGGTGACTCATTCAGCTGCACTTGTTTTCTCCATATACTCTCCACTGCTTGCATCATCACCCACCTGGTAGGTGCCTCCCTTTCATGCAACCTGATGTCATATATATGTAAAATGTATGGATTTCCTTTTCTTTTGCTCATTGGATGGCTGTTTTTCAAGAGAATCCCTCTCTGCTCTTATTTCTTCCTGGAGTAGTTTTGTTAGTTGGTTGTTATCCTGGATTTTAGCGCCGTAATGTGTTTTACTACCTGGGCTTTGTATGTTTGTGAAATTTTCAATAAAATTTATTAACTAAAAAAATAATTCTCAAAGTTATGAGCGTGCATGAAAACTGAGCAATGCATGCTCATAACACAGTCATTTTTTTTTATTCTTTGACAAAATTTTCAACATAGGACCTATGCTCATGAACAGTGTCACTATGATTTTCTTAATCTGTCCCAAATTTGATTTTACACAGCGACCGCGCCATTGTGCACCGGCTGTGTGGAACCACATTTTGGGCAGAATATGAAAAATGACAGCTATACTGTTCATAAGGAGGTATGCAAAAATGGCAATGCTGAAAATCTGAAGTGAAAATATTTAAAATTCTCAAAGTTACGTGTGTGCATGGAAACTGTGCAATGCATGCTCATAACATAGTTATTTTGTGGAATTTTGTCACCAAATTTTCAATATAGGCACTTTGGGACATCCGCTCATGAAAAGTGTCACTGTGATTTTCTTAATCTGTCCTGAACATTGATTTCCCACAGCAACCATGCCTTTGTGTGGTGGATGTGTGAAAACACATTTTGGGCAGGATGTGAACAATGACAGCTGTACTGTTCATAAGGAGGCATGTAAAAATAGCAATGTGGAAAATCTGGAGTAAAAATCTCAAAAATTCTCAAAGTTACAGGTGTGCATGTAAACTGCGCAATGCACGCTTGTAACACAGTCATTTGGGGAAATTTTTTCACCATATTTGAAACATATGCTTTTTGGGAGCCTACCTCATGAACAGTGGCACTGTCATTTCATTAATCAGTCCCGAAAGGTGATTCTGTGCAGTGACCGCGAAATCACCTTTTGGGATCGAATAATGCCATGACAGTGACTGAATTCATTAGAAGAGGTCCCAAGAACCCCATGTTGAAAATTTGGTGCCAAAAGTCAAAAAAATGGCTATGATATCCACATACTGTAAGTTGAAAAAAAAACATTTATGCCATTATACAGCTTACCAGCATTTCTTCAGTTCATGGTCGGCTTTGAAGAGTGCAGATGTGTTCCCAGTCCACCAAAGTTCATCGCACCTGACTCCGAAGGTAAGTAGGGGGTGAGGAGGTGTAGGGAAATGAGGTGTGCAGAGAGTGGGTGTGAGTTGGGGGAGTAGAGGGGACCTGATGGTGAGGGACCATTCTCTTTGTTTCAGGAAAAAAAATAAAAAAAAGATGTAGCGGGAAGGTTTTTTTTTTTGCTGGTTTGTTTTGTTTGTACACTGGTTGGGCTCCCAGTGTGCTACCTGTATTTTTGGGGAGGGAGACTTAAGCCGAAGGGATTGGGTCCCCATTGGCAAAAAGCCTGTTTGAGGGGCATGATGCCGAGGGATTAGGCACCCCCCTCAGCTCACAACAAATGGGGGGGACATTATGCTGACGGGGATTGGGCTCCCCATCAGCAAATGAACTGGGGTGGGGGCATGCCAACAGGGGGATTGGGCAACCCCATCGGCTTTCATGGGGCCTGTGAGTGGATGGCGACAGCTGCCGCCATGTTGTTTTGAAATGTTACACCAGGCAAGGCACTGCCCTGCAGTGAAAGGTTGCTCCCTCATTGCAGCGGCTAATTCGTTTCAAGGTGTTGGCATTCTGTCTGAACTAATGTCAGCAGCAGCATGCCACTGCATTGGGAAATGAGGGCCAAGCCTAAGAATGCAGTGGTGGCATTGGCAACCACAGTGCCACACTTCCAAAACCTGCTTCTCTCCTAAGCTGCCACATAATGTTTCTTGCGCATGCGCGCAAGCAAACATAAAAAGCATTCTGGCCACTAACAGTGATAGGAAAAGGCAAAGGATTATCATGCAGCCTTGGACTAAAAATAGGGTGCCAATATAAAAAAATAGGGTGACTATGGGAGGCTCTCAGGGTTGGGTGAAGATGGTTTGAGAGGTTGGGGTGAATTTTAGTTCTTATAAAGCTACAAGCAGGCAGAGGAATTGCTTGAAAGAAGTGGTGTCAGTCTCTGTCTATCTTACTGGAGCAATTTCTGTGCAATTTCTGCAGCCAACCCCAAATTCTTAGGCAGGGTAATAATTTCTGTGGCAATCACAGCGTGCCGCAGAACCACAGAAAACAGACCTTACTCCATACCTCAGCCTGTGGGGGGGGGGCAGTTTTTGCCTCCCCGATTCCTTCTACAACCACCCTCAGCTACTTTAAATGTGCATCGAAGTAACATTTAAACAATCCACTGAGGACTGCAGTTCTCCTTTCGGATGGATACAGGTCATCACCCCTGTATCAGGCCGTTATCCTCCCAAGTGGGTCCCCAGTCCCCAGTGCAGCCAAACTCCTCCTCTCTGCACCATTCCTTCAGCCATGAGTTGAAGCTCCTTGTGCAGAGATCCCCCCAACCCCGTTGTAGACAGGCAGCACCTCAGCAAAAACCACTGTGCACTCTACATGTCTAAGACCCCTCCCAGCTCTCTAAACTCTCCCTGCACTATTCCAGCCCTGTCCTTAGCCCGTTTATTAGTCCCCAGGTAGATAATGACATCCAGCTCTCCCTCCTGTCCTGCTGCCCTACTGATTCACAGTATTCACTTCACATCCCTCCGGGCCATGGTGCCTCATAGGCACCTAACCTGCCTCTCCTCTCCCTTTCTTATTACCAAATCTATCCCCCTCATAATCGAGTCCCCCACCAGATTCTTCTGGGGTCCTCTACCACCCTCCTTGGGGTCTCCACTTTTGAGGACCCCCATATCCTCCCTGGTCACTTCCACAGGTGCCTCCTGCCAGCGGTCCTGCCCCACCAGAGCAGTGTAGGAATTATGTAGTGGTACAGGTTGAGGAATGTGCCTCTGTCCCACCACTCCCACCCTTACAGAGCCCACCACAGTCCAGCTGTTCCTCCCTTCCCCAGCATCTTCTGAGGTAACAGTTGCAGACTTGGGGGTCTATTGGTGGGGAAGGGGTCACCCATATCCTAGCCAACTCAGTCTGGGGTCTAGCGACCTCCTCCCTCAACTTAGAGAGGTGCATGCAGATGGGGCAGTGCCGAAGTCTCCAGAAGGTCTATCTGAAAACTGCCACCCACAGTCACTGCATTGCACCACTCCCAGCATTCACAATTTCTATTCTTCCTGAGTTACCTGGAAATATGTGTTTACCCTTATCCCTGAAAGGGTGTTTCTAGTTTTCCTCTTTTTTGTTTGTTTTTATTTGTGTTCCCCCATGCTTTGTTTAAATCTCTTTATACTACTTCCCAAGACAAAGTGTTGCTTTTATTCCCAGTTTTGGCCTACCTTTTACCTTCCACCCTTCTCTGCAGTAACTGTTACACAGTAGTGAACAGGTCTCTTGCCTCAGTTGACCCGGCCTTAGTTAGTCAAACTTGGGGAGAAGACTTCTGATGTTTATATGAGAACACTCAAGCCGGCTCACCAGCTCGGTGGTAGAGCTACTGCCCATGACACCAACAGCCAGAGTTTGGATGCGAGCCCAGGCTGTCAGTGGGCTGGCTGGGTGAAGGAGGACAGAGCATCCAATGGACTGCTCTCCTCCTCTGGGGGGAAGGTGGGGAAAAAAATCAGTGCCTGACTGGCCCTGGCAGAAGCCGGGGTAGTGGCAGCCTGAACCAGATTGGTTGGGGAGGCGTCGGTGACGTTAGCATGATGTCATTCCATGCCACATCTCTCAGGGTGATGAAACAGGAAAAAGCCAGATCACTGCAGGATGCCACCCACTGTGCTCCACAGGCCCCAAACCATCAACCATGGTGCTCCCCTGGTCAACCATGCTTGAGGCAAATGGGGGGGGAGTTGTGCCCTCCAAAGGCCCCAACCTGTGGAGTAAGCCAGGGAGAAACATCCAGGGAAAGGAAAGTCTTGGGGAAGATGGGGCTGGGGGCTTGGTCAGGCTGATGGGAGCCAGTCCGGGGAGATAAAAAAAAAATACTCAGCCCTTTGGGGAGGGTGGATGATGGGGAGGAGGAAGACCAGGGTTAGCGCTACATCACCATCAAAAGTAGCAGGAAAGTTGTGAGAAGCATAAGGATCTGAGGCATGTGCCTAAAAGTAGGTACTTGTGAAGAAAGGGGGGGGGCTGGTGTTAGAGGGAAAGACTGCAGGACAATGTCAAGACTTAGACAAGCATTTGTCAATGCCGAATGTTGTCTCGCTGGCATTGGCATTGGTAGTGCAGGAGTTAGAGATGCATAATATGAATGGCAGTGAAGTATTGACCTGACGCCAACCCCCCCCCAACCTGCAGAGACTGACAGGCATTGGGGTGTGCCTTTGGGTTGTCAGCTACAATGCTCATGCTATTTCACCTCAACCTACCCTGTAGACACTGACAAGTGTTGTGGTGTGCTTTGAGGTCTTTGGGCCTTATACTTACTCCATTCCATAAGGAAATATGCTGAGATGGGTGTAATATTGGAGAATGAGGTAAACTTTGGGGCTGAACACTGCAAGGCACACCTCAATGGATGTCACTGGCTGCAGGGTGGGATTTGGGGTTGGAATGGCATGAGCATTACAGACGATGATCCCAAGTCAGACCCCCGATGCCTGTCAGTCTCTACAGGGTGGGGTGTTACAGTTGGAAACCCTTCCGCCGTAGGCATTTGTTGGCATTTTCACTCCAGATTTTTAACATGGGCTTTTTGTGACCCCACCTCATGAACAGTGGCACTATCAGTTTGTTAGCTGAAAGGTGATTTTGCACAGTGACTGCGCCATTTGGCACCACAGGTACGGAAATACATTTTGGGCAGGATGTGAAAAATGACAACTGTATTGTTCATGAGGAGGTATAAAAAAATGGCAACGTTGAAAATCTGGAGTGAAAATATGAAAAATTTGAAGTCATGAGCATGCATAGAAACTGCACAACGCGCGTCCGTGACTCAATTATTTTTGGGATATTTTTAACCACATTTTCAACGTAGGCATTTTGGGACCTCTCTACATGAACAGTGGCACTGTGATTTTGTTAATCTGTCCCAAAAGGTTTTTTCCCACAGCGACCACGCCATTGTGTGCCACAGGTGCAAAAACATATTTCAGGCAGGATGTGAAAAATTACAGCTGTACTGTTCATAAGGAGGTGTGAAAAAATGAAAGTGTTGAAAATCTGGCATGAAAATATTGCAAATTTGCGAAGTTACAAGGGTGCGTGGAAACTGCGCAATGCATGCTTGTAACACAGTCATTTTATGGACTTGCATCACCAAATTGTCAACATAGGCATTTTAGGACATCTGCTCATGAACAGTGTCACTGTCATTTTCTTAATCTGTCCCTAAAACTGATTTCCCACAGCGACCGTGCTACTCTGTGCCGGAAGTGCGAAAACACATTTCAGACAGGATATGTAAAATGACAGCTGTACTGTTCATAAGGAGGTGTGGAAAAATGACATTGTTGAAAATCTGGAGTGAAAATATTACAAATTCATGAAGTTATGAGCATACGTGGAAACTGCATAATGCACACTCATAAAACAGTCGTTTTCTGGATTTTTTTTCACCAAATTTGCAACATAGGCTTTTTGAGAGGCCACCTCATGAACAGTGGCACTGTCATTTCATTAGTCGGTCCGGAAAGGTGATTCCACGCAGTGACCACAAAATCACCTTTCAGGATTGAATAACACCATGACAGTGACTGAATTCATGAGGAGGGGTCCCAATAATCCAATGTTGAAAACTTGGTGCCAAAATTCCCCAAAATGCCTGAGATATGTTCCAAAGTTGAAAAAAACTATTTATGCTATTATACAGCTTACCGGCATTTCTTCAGTTCCCAGTCGGCTTTGAAGAGTGCAGACGTATTCCCAGTCCACTGAAATTGTCGCGCCATGCTCCAGAGGTAAGTATGGGGTGAGGGGGTAGAGGCAGGGTGCACAGAGGGTGGGTACAGGTTGGGGAGGGAGGACACGGACTTAATGAGGGACCATTTTCTGTTTTACAGGTTTAAAACAAAAAAAAGGAAAACATTGTGGGAAGGTTTTTTTTTTGTTTTTTTTTACAGGGACATTTGGCATACTGGGGTGGGCTCCCAGCATGCCACCTGAGTGTTTTGAGGGTGCTGTAGCCAGCGGAGGATTGGGCACCCTCGTCAGCACTTACCGAGTGGGGGGGCAAGAGCTGAGGAGGATTAGGCATCCCCCTTGGCACACAACAAATGGGGGGGACATTATGTCGATAGGGAGTGGGCTCCCCCATCAGCAGATTGAACTGGGAATGGGAGACTGAAGCCAATGGGGATTGGGCTTTCCCGTCAGCAAAGAAAGACTGTTGAGGGGGGGTGCATGATGCTGAGAGGGATTGGGCACCCCCTCGGCACACAATTGAATTGATGGGGTATTATGCTGATGGGGAGTGGGCTCCCCCGTCGGCACATGAACTGGGTCGGGGCATGCCGACAGGAGGATTGGGCACCCCTGAAGTTGGCATTGTGGCAGCAGCAGTCACTGCCACCATGTTTATTGGAATAATTCACTAGGAAGGGCATGTTGAGAGGCATGTTATTGTGCTGCTGCATGATGAGCTTGTCTCTCATTGCAGCGGTACTTTTCTTAGATGTGGTGACCACTTTACATCAGTAGTGTAAGTGGTGAACAAGAAGTACAGGAACTCAAACATTTGCACAAATGACAAGCAAAATTAAGATCCTCGCTCTGAAGGATAACTTTTGGGACTTGAGGGGCCGTTGGACCTTTTTCTGCTGTCGACATCTATGTTTCTGTATGTCTATAAATTCCAGAAACATCCGTATAGATATTGGTGCACCCAATCAGAGATGTCAAAGTATTTCTAAAACAAATTAAATTGTTCTGCAAGTCAAACTGTGTGATGGAATCAACTGATCTCATGTCATAGGCCAAGAAATTGTCATGTCAGACCTCTCTTACTGCTCTGTCCAGCACTAAAAATACCACCAACAGCTTAATCTGGTTCAAGGTCAGTTGGCATTCATCTGTATCCCCCTCCCCCGGGTCGTGCCTGAAAATAGGCAGGATTTGTCTAGTGCACTTACCCAGTCAACAAAAACTAAATAAAT
Organism: Neoceratodus forsteri; assembly: GCA_016271365.2. NCBI lineage: Eukaryota > Metazoa > Chordata > Ceratodontiformes > Ceratodontidae > Neoceratodus > Neoceratodus forsteri. The sequence goes on along the minus strand of CM057452.1, from coordinate 1,082,701,491 downwards.
TATGTTACTGTTGTAAGAATTTCATTTCAAATATCAGTAGGAAGAAGTAGAGGAACTCAGTTCCTGCTGCAAAAAAGGTACAGAAACTGAGTTCCTGTGCATTCCTGCTCACTTTCATCACTGCTTTACATGTTGCTGGTGTCAACGCCTGCATGCTGGCTTATTGGGGAATGAAGGATGCACCTACTGATGCATGCCCTGCATTCGCCCATAGTGACCGCACCTCCAGATCTGCTACTACTGCGAGATGTTGGCTGGCATGCAAGCGCGAGTCAACATAAAAAGGGGGGAGACAGGCCATGTTGAAAGAGGAAAGGGAAGAGTATGAAAGGTGGGGTGAGGTAGGACATGAGATAAACAGAGGAGATGGACAGTAAGATAGAAGGAACACTGAGGGGGATGGAAAGGAGGTATAGAAAGGGCAAAATGAGAAAGAAAAGGGGAGTGAAGCATAGTCAGTAAAAGTTGTTGAGGACTAGTGGAGGGTGCTACTTAAAGTTATAGCAGCTAGTCAACAGGGATGGCAGGGGAACCCCGTCACATGAATTTAGTAGTCAGCACAGGTAATACTTTTTTAAATGCAGAATACTAGGTGTAAATTCAGCTATCCATAAAATTAATTATTGGAGCAGATGTGGCAGCATGTTCAGGCAGTGCAAACAAGTACAGTAGTACAGTATAGTAGTCAGCACAAACTAATTCATAAGAGTAAATTAATAAAAATTTAACAAACCAGAGACGCTACCTAAGCTAAAGCAGTGCAGGGGAAATACAAATTAAACTAAGCAGACTACACTGGGTTAGTTAAGTAAAAACAGGTCTAGAAAGGGCTAACTAAATACATACAGTGCAGCACTAGCCTTGTACAAGGAAGGAGATTAATGAGCACCAATTTGAGCTGGCACATGATACCAGTGTGCAAATACAAATGATTCAGTAAGCAGGAACACATCTTGCATCAGATGAATAAAGCAGGGAATTTGAGGCCTTGGCTGAGGGCTGCAGTGAATAGAAAAAGATAGCATAAGTCCTCGTGTTGAAGGGCCATTTGTTCCCATCCAATGGGGTGGTAGAGTCTGGCAGGTCAGTAACTACTGGCTGGTGACCCGCTTATCATTAATCTCTTTATTCCTCCTACAGTGCCAGCCCACTACCCAGTCTGACCCCCCAGCCCCGTCACTAGACATTCCATGGACTTACCTTAGTCTCAGGTCTTCCTCCATGCCCCCACTCATGGCGGGGTCAGCAGGTCTCCACATCCTGCCAAACAATGGTTCTAGTTCTCAGAGAGGGCCCTGTTACCAATGTAGGCCCTGTGAGGGATCAGACCTCTCATACTGCTCTGTCCAGCATTTTCCCTCGAGTGTTTGTCTCCCCATGGGATGCCAATAAAGGTGTGTGTGTGCAATCTCACATGCCAGCATGCAGCATGTCACCACCAGCCTCCCCACACCCAGGGTATTGCTCCTCAGTGCACTGTCACCTGTGGTTATCCAGGGGGAAGTAGCATGCTGGAGCTGACTGCCCTTCCCTCTCCTGGAGGAAAAGAGCATCCTCTGGGATGCTTGAGCATCCTCCCCCCCTCCCCCACCAGTCCCTGAGGACCCAGACTGGTTCCCAAGCTCAGGTAACCAGCGTTGTGAACAGTAGCTCTGCCACTGTGCCAGTGGACAGTGCCGACTGGCTGGTGGTGACCCCAGAGACAGATTAGGCAGGGAACATCTGGGCAGACTGGGTGAGCCAAACAGTTCTTTTTGGCAAACAAATTCTGCTTTTATGTATCAAATGATAGAATCCCACAGAAGTATGCTTGTATAGTCTTGGAGGCTGGCAAGGTGGAACCTGCAGACAAAGTTTCTGGTGGGCTTCCCACAGATCAGTGTCTTGCTAAGGACAAGGTAGCTCACAGATTCCAGTGCTACAGTACAAGCAGACAAGGGTCCAAGTGGGCACACAAATCTAAGCCTTTCTGACAAGCAAATGAGTTAACTGGTTAGCGTTCCAGTGAAAAGTAGAGGGGCCACAACTCAGTGTCCTACAGTTGTAGCAATTGATGCGTCAGCATATTTCCTAAGATTTCTGTAACATCTGTATAGAAAGTCCATGTCTGCCTGCAGTACCTCTGTATAGCCAGCAGAGAGAACCTATTTAGAAATATTATAAAATATCTGGAAATATCTGACCATGTCAGTTGCTTCAGTAGTTCAAGCAAAGGTCCAGCGGATCTGACTAAATAGAACAATGGACCCCAACAAGCTGTATTCCCCCAGTCCTAAGCTAAACCACCAAGTAAAACTCAGCACAGCACTAACTCCCCAGAGTCTGATGACAGAACAGTGGCCTGTGCCCAGACCCAAAGGGACAATAGATAGAAACATAGAAACATAGAATTTGACGGCAGATAAGGACCGCTTGGCCCACCCAGTCTGCCCATTTCCCTACCTAATGGATAAGCTGCAGATCCTAGTTAACCAGCAGCCTACTTCTTCCTACCCCCAACCCCTAGAATTGCCTTATGACTGTCCCATGCATGCTTGAATTCCACCATTGTTTTTGACTCCACAACCTCCTCAGAAGGCCGTTCCATGCATCCACAACCCTCTCTGTGAAAAAATACTTCCTTAAATTACCTCTGAGCCGCCCCCATCTTCAAATTGTCCCTTGTTTCTTGCATACCTCTTTTTTTGAAAGATGCTACACTCTTGGACTTTGTTGATTCCCTTGAGGTACTCAACAAAGTCCAAGAGGGTAGCATCTTTCAAAAATGGAAGGACAGTGCCAAAAATTAGTATAGGATAAAAAGTTGCCTACAAGCAAGAATCAGATTACTGAAAGACATTAAAGCAGACATTCACACCATGTTGGAAGCAGAGGACATTCACAGGAGGAAGCTGTGGGGAGATGTGTGATCCTTCTGAATTGTAAGTAGTTACAAATAGTTCAGGGAACACAGAATTGCACATCGAAGCAGCTGGAAAGCCTGTTTTAAGTTAACTCTCAGAGATCACTTGATTGGAGCAGATTTTTAAAAGTCAGTTCTAAAGAAAATACATATACTCAGTGTTGCATTACTCAAGATTAAAATACAGGAGACCTTCACTGGTGATGTGGTCAAAAAGGATGTAGATACTCAGAGTTGAACTCATAAAACTATACCAAAACTAACCTACAGACACAGTCAGTAAACTATCTAGGCAGCAGTCTTGAACAGTGAATTAAATATGAATTATAAATGTAAAAATAGATAACACTGATAATTACTGTAATAAAAAAGTGCATGTATTGGAAGAATATGTAAGCAACAACACATGACACAGCATGTATTAAGGTCAACTGATGCATTCCCGGGTGCCTTGTGAAGCAAGAAGCTTGTGGCTTTGTGCCTTCAATCATCTGGAAAGTGTATTGACTGCACTCAGTGCATGCCCTGAAGTCTGTTCTACCTCTCCACCTCTCTTTTCATTAAAAAACACTTTCAGCCATCTCTTCTGACCCCTCCCCCCCACACACACACAGACACACATACACAACCATCAACTTCAGTTCTTGATTATCCCTTGTGCTTATATTTGCACTTAGGGTGAACAGCCCATTCCAGTTTACCATGTTTCTGCCATGCAGCTATTCATACGTGTCTGTCATGCTCCCCCCCCCAATCTCCAAAGCATGCAAGTTGAGGTCTCTCAACCATTCCTTGTATGTTTTCTCCCATTGCCCCTGGATCATCCTGGTCACCATCATCTGCACTGCCTCCACCCTGCCACAGTCCTACCACAGGTACTGGCTCCAGAACCTTGCATAGTACTCCAGGTGGGAGCGAACCACAGACCTATAGAGGAGAAAGATCACTTGCCTGCTTCTACTGCTGATCTGTCTTTCTGTACACCCCAGCATCCTGGACCTAGCCTCTGTTCTCTAGCACTGAGCCCACATTTTCAGACTGTATGAGATTACTACTCCCCAAGTGTCTTTCCTCAGGTTTTGTTCCGAATGTGCACTACCTTGAATTTTATGGTATTGAAATTCAACTTCCATGTCCTGGACCATTATTCTAGCTTTTCCTAGTTCTCCCTTATTCTCCTGACCACCAGCTCACTGCATATCTTAATGACATCTTCACTTGGAAGCCTATCTCTGTATTGCAAATGAATGTGTTAAAGAGGACAACTCCAGGACTTAATCCTGTGGCACTCCACTTGTCACTTCCCTAACCTGTGAGTATTCTCTGTTTATGAACACCCTCTCTGTTTGTCCCTACAGCCAAGTGCCTATATAATAACCACTGCATGTTTTGTCCATATGTATAATCTTTCAGCTTTCTCTGTGTGGAAACTATTTACTGCTGTCTTGTTTCTGATTTGACGTTACCTGACTGTTGATGCTTGTATTTGTACTCTCCCGAGTTGTTCCTAAAAATGGGCAGGGTTATTGCCTCATGTGCTTACCTGGTTATCAAAAGCAAATAAACAAATAAATAAATAAATGTTCTACCCATTCTGTTACCCTTTCTTCCGCCCAAGATGTTTTACCTTCTTGATCAGTCTTCTGTGGGGTACTGAGTTGAAAGCCGTGCTAAAATCCAGGTATAGCATGACAACCACCTGTCCCTCATTGGCAGCTCTCATTACCAAATCCAAGAACTTAATCAGCTTTGTCTGACATGACCTCCACCTTGTGAATATGTGTTGCCTGTTATCCTGGAAGTTGTCTGCCTCCTGGAATTCTACCAATGTTTCCTTTAGGCTAGATTCTAGTACTTTTCTCACTACAGATATCAGGCTTACTGGTATATAGTTTCCTGGATTGTCCCTACTGCCAACTTTGTGCAGGGGCACTACACCAGCTGTCTTCTTGTCCACGGATAGCACCCCCAGTGATTGGAGAGCAATGTTAGATATCTGCTAGCACTGCTGTGAACACCTGCACCATCTCCCTCAGCATTCTTGTGAGCATTCAGTTCAGTTTCATAGATTTATTCACTTGTAATTCTTTCAGTCCCTTCAGCACTCTACACCCTACCTTTGGTGATGGGAACACTATTGGACCCCTCCCAATCCTTCAGCCCAGTTGCACAGTTAGACAGTGGGCCATCCTTTTCCTTTAAGAAATCTGATCACAAATAGTGGTTCAGTATGATAACCTTACCCTTCTCCCCTTCCTCCCACCCTTCCTGTCTTAACCTAACTCTTCCTTATTTATTCATGCACTTCTCCCACATATACTGGACAACAGTTTTGTCTTCTTGTTTCAAATCCTCCATGAACATCAGTTCTGCCTCAGGTTTTGCTTTTGTCACTATCCTGCGCGACAGTGGGATGGTGTGGCTGTTAGTAAGGGAAAGGTTCTTTACGTAACAAAAAATATTTTTTGTACAAAGTGCAACAAAAATAACTGTAGCTGAAAATAATTGTGTTGGTTAATGCCAGTATGAAGTGAGTGCAAGGGAGTGTGTGCATAGGCAGTTTGGAACCAAGAGACATTGATTGTGGCTGGTAGAAAGGAAGTAGTTTTTTACTGTAAAAAAAAAAAGGTATTGTAGAGAGTTCAACTAAAAGAAATGCAACTGAAAATGATTTTTGATGCATACACTGTTGTTGTACCAAGGTTGCCAAGTGCAGGTGGCAATAAGGAAATGGTGCTCCTGTTTACAAAAAGTTTTCGCAAGCACAACTGGGCTGGAAGCACCAGAAAGTGTAATTCCAAATGCATTGTTATTTATTTTGATGTGCATAGTTCACTGATTGACAAAAATGACTGCAGACTTATTTATTTTGCATTGTATAGTTTTCCGGAAAAAACATGGCTGCCAAATTGTTTGGAAAAACTATGTATTGGTGTAGTAATATGTAATGAGGCTGTGTGCCAGGATGACAGTGTACTGAGCTAAATCAATGCACATTTATGTGGTAACTTTCAAGACTAAATGGACCACAAGTATTTCTTCTGTCCATACACATCTATTTTTTATGCTGCTGTTAAATGTGGATGTATTCCTTACTCATTTTATAAAGATGGCTACTTTATTGCCATAAAATTAATATAACATAATAATGATAGTTACTGTAGTGAAATAAAAAAAATACAAAGAATACATAACAATAGTTGCAATATAAATTGAATTAAAAACATACTTATTTTTACTATATTTTTTACCAAAGGTAAGATTGAGAAATATTGACATTGTAATCATGTTATTATTTTAGAAAACACTACAACAGAAGTGTACTGTTTGTTGTTCTAATGTTATGCAATGTGCAACAGAAGAATACTGAGAGTTGCTTAAAGACTCTGCAAGGTTTATAGTTATATAAGTGATGCAATCTATTTTGGAAGAACTACAGATTTTTATAATAAGCCATGCAATTTATTGTCGTAAAAATGTCTTTATTTAATCTATGGAAGATACAGTGGTCTGTAATTAAATTAAGTTGGTTAATCTTTCTCAGTCATATTTCTTCTAGATAGATAAATAGATAGATAGATAGATAGATAGATAGATAGATAGATAGATAGATAGATAGATAGATAGATAGGACAGACAAACTGACAGACAGAGAGGCAGGCAGACAGATAGATTCATAAGAATCAAATATGCCATTGAGTCAGGAACTCATTTACGCTGGATTCCAATAGCTGCAGGACCTGGTTAAAGCTTGGAGAAGTCGCAGTTTATAAATTATAGCTTCTAAAAATAGCTTACTAAAAGCCTTGGTTGCATAATACACTGTAATCTCTTTTAGCTGAAAAAAGAAAGATTCTCATTACCAGAGCACCAGTGAGGAAGGTCAGAGATAAGCTATAATGACCACATTTACTCTCCATTATATTATTGCTAGCCTACACACACACATGCATACACACACATAACTCTTACCACTGTGTTTGCACACCTGTAGCCTTTATGCTGTCGTAGAAGTGAATTAATTATTTGAAAGATTGAAAGTATACTTCTGCCATGCTTGCCAGGTCACAGAGAGGTCCTGGCAGCATAAACATATTGCAGAGTGCAATGTTATGAAGCACCAAAGTCAGGTAATACACTTTGATAGACCTGGGGTCACTACCCCCAAATATGTTAGCCACTGAATGTCATAACTTATATTAGATATATACCATGCAAGTCTACCACATGCTTCCCTGAAAAGTGCATTGAGTGGCTCTCCAGGGTTTGAATAATCTAGTTTATTTTTTTTCTCAGTAGACAACTATTCCATTATGAACCAGAATCAGACACATAAAGAGCACTTTTGCTTTGCTTGTTTTTTCCTGAGGCATGACAATCTAAGGTGAAGAATCTTTGCTAATGAATTTGGCACTGGGATCAATATCATGCTAGTCAAGGCAAACATAAACATGTTTCTGAAAATATAAAGGACTACAGCACATTAAGGAGCCAATAATGAGAAACACTAAAAACACACTCCTAAAAGAGAACTGCCTTGAATGTGCAAGCCTGTGTTTTCTTTAAAAGCTGTTTATCAAACACTTACTCTTATTATTTTATTGTTCTTCCTTTACTGGTCTTCGATAATATGGGTCACCAAAATCCTGTAACGTCACTGGTTAAACTATGTAACATGACCATTAATTATTTTCTGCAAAATGCTAAGGAAAATGAAAAACTCTTAAACTCCAAATTCTCATGAAAAAAAATATTTTTATTTATTTATAGTTAATTTGCCACCTAAAGAGGTCCAACCAACATTTCGTGGCCATTAGGGCCACTTCCTCAGGGCCCAGAGGTGGTCCTGTTTTGTAAAACAGAAAGAAAATTGACAATCACTACATATTACAATATAAAATTCCTTCTTTAGAAGAGCTAAATTAGTGTATTACTTAAGCCTCCAATGTTCATTAGATACCCTTAGTTTTAACTGTCTCATACGTAGTAATGTAAAATCCCATTAGAAACTCATAGACCAACTGTCTTCATGCAGAGTCCACTGGAGGTTAAACTTCCCTGACCTCCAACCTCTTTGTAATACTATCACACATAAATTATGGCTCTGTAATACATCAGGAACTATTGTAACACATCCCTTTACAGCTTTATACATTAAAATTTAAGCTGTTCGATTCTACATACAGGTACTTTCTTATAAAGCTTCCTTTAATTCCTGAAGGTCAAAGGTCAAAACATGTATTAAAAAAGCTGTTTAACACTTCCCATAACAACTTTGTTATGTTGATATGTGAACTGCTTGATATATACACTTAATTACTTAGCTTTGTTGTTTATTTTGCTATGGCAAAGTGTTATTTAGAAAAATGGAGGTAACTTTCTATTTTAGTTACTTGTTGTTTAGCTGTTCAATTTCCTCAGTGATAGCAGTTATTCAACGTATGCATTCCGCATACCCTGTGGTCAATATATAAAACATTTACTCATGTTAGATTACTTTCTTGATCAATACATTCTGTTTAGTTTCTTTTCTGTTAGTGATTTAATTATAAATTAGAAATGTAAATACACGGTTTACTGCTTGCCATGTTGTAGAACTACCTTTCATCAGCCCCTTGGGGTTATATACTTCAAGTCTTTCAGTTAACTTTGCTCCTCATTTAGTTTCGTGTTGTTTTTACTGTGATTTAGAAGATGAGTATGCCATCATCCAGCGACTAAGTGGATTGTTTCCCAAAGTTTATCACCTTCATATTAACCAACTTTTTTCATATATATTTCAAATATCTTTAAATGCTATACTGTTGTGTTTGTAAATACCATGTCAATGCTACATTTTGCATTTCATTTGTTAAATCTCCTTATTCTGGTGTGTTGTGTATCTTTCAGTGTTATCCCCAGAGCTGCTTGTTAAGCTTTTTTAGTTTAGACAGTAATGCAATGTTATTTGCTTCCTTCTATTTCTGCCCCCTCCATTCGACTTGCTAGTTTGCTCAGCTCTTGTTTTATGTTATAGTTCTCAAAAAATTGAGGCTGGGTTAAGCAACCACAATCTAAACCCCCTTTGGCTTGCACATTGATTCATTTCTGACAACCGAACACCTCACCTGAACTGCATATTTTGTGTTTTTAAACAAAAGTCTCTTTTATCAGTGAGGTAACACACTTCAGTGTGTGCAGTCATAAGGAAATAGTGCACTTCTCAGGTGATTGCTACACTTGTCTACTCCTCATGTCTCACAACCACCCAAGGTGTGCATTATTCCCATATAACCACACAGGATATCCTACGAACATACAAACATAAAATTTGCCAGCAGATAAGAAGAATCAGCATTTATATAGCACTTTTCATACATCCCAAAGTGCTTTACAAGCAATGCTAGACTGGTAGTGAAGTGACTGAATGTGTGGTGGCGGCCATATTGCACATTATCACCCACACACAGACTGAATAATTGCATGAACTGGTTTATGGGAAGGGGAATTTTGGCCAGGACACCAGGAATGTTCCCTACTCTTTGCGAAGAGTGCCCTGGATTCTTTACTTCCACCTGGACACCCAACAGGATGGGCAGAAGGGACCTCAGTTTAACGTCTCATCCGAAAGACGGCACACCCCAGCAGTACAGCACCCCCCAATACTGCACTCGGATGCCAGTGATTTTTAGGTGCAAGTCCAATCCCGGTGTGGGATGAAAACCCACAACCTTCTGGTCCAGAGACAGATGTGCTACCAACTGAGCCACACTGACACCTATCTATCAAGTCTGCTCAAATGTGCAGCTAGCACAACTTATTCTGCAGCTGCCCCTTCCTCCCACCCTCCCCTTGGCCCCCCCTTGCTTTGTCCCAGCCCCTTTTGAAGCAGCCCACTGCTCTACTGGATATTTCTGCTGGTAATGCATTCCACCCAGCTACCATCCTCTCCGTAAAAAAGTGTCTCCTCATCTCCCTCCTGAACCTTCCTCCCTCCAATCTCATATCATGGCCCTGGGTGTCCTTCCCCTGCTTTACTTTGAACAGCCCTTCTGTAACTGTCTTGTTTGTTCCTTTCATGTACTTGAAAGTTTCAGTCATATCCCCCGTCCCTCCTCTCCTCCAGTGAGTACATGTTCAACTCCTTCAGCCTCCTCTCGTATGGTGTACCCCAGCCCATGGATCATCTTTATCACTCTGCGCTGCACCCCCTCCAGTAACTTAATGTCCCTCTCCAGATATGGGCACCAGTACTGCATGCAGTACTCCAGGTTCAGTCTAACCAATGATCTATACAGTGGCAGAATCACCTCCCCCCGTCCTCAAGGATATACCCCTTGAAATGCAACCCAGCATTTTGGTAACCTTTGCAGCTGCCTTCCTACATTGTGCTGAGTTATTCATTGACCCCGTAATGAGCACCCCCAGATCCTTCTCCTCCTCTGTTTTGGCTAGCTGCACTCCCCCAAGCTGGTAACTCCTCTTTGGATTTTTCATCCCAAAATACAGCACATTGCACGTTTTGGTATTGAACCCCAGTTTCCAGGTGTCTGATCAGGTTTCCAGCATTGCCAGATCATCCTGCAACCCCTGCCATTCCCCTATGTCATCCACCACCGCTCCCATCTTTGTGTCATCAGCAAACAGACTAATCTTGCTCTTGATGCCCAGTGATATGGCTGCAATGAATATCCCAAACAACACCTACTGGGTCATAATGTTGCATGCTTAATAGCGTACGACATTATGGCTAACCCAGGATAGTGCCATAGGCAAGAGCGAATGGTGCAATACTGCATATACTACTGTACGTGGTATTGTACAATTAACACCTTCTCAGGCAGAGAATAAGACCTTTGCTGGGAGTGGGTTCTGCTGAGCAGCTGCCGTGGCTCACTGGACTGAGCCACAGCAGCAGGAACCAAGGTGCTGCGTCTGGGATCGGGTTTGATTCCTGGTCCCAGAATTTTTTTTTTTTTTACTTTGTGCGCTCCCCGAGTTAACCCCCGCCCCCCCGTGGTTGAGAATCTTTAGTTGGGGGTGGGGGGTGCAGACTTATGCCTCATGGCAGAAATCGCACTGTACTGGCAGTGCGGTTTTGCCTTGCAACATAATGTCTTGCGACATTATGGCCCCATGCCCAAACAACACTGGTCTCAACACCAAGCCCTGCAGAACACCACTCGTCACTACCTTTGGGGATGAGAGCTCCCCACCCACCACCACCCTCTGTTGCCTTCCTGAAGCCAGTTCCTTATTATCTCACCGGCTTTGCACCTGCCCCTGTGCCTTCTAACTCACTTCCCAGCCTCCCATGCAGCACTGAGTCGAATGCCTTGCAGGATATCCACTGCATACCCCCATCCAATTGCCTAGTTACCCAGTCATAGAACTCCACCAGGTTGGTTTGGCAGGATCTGCTTCTTACGAAGCCATGCTGTTTGATGTCCTGTAGCCCTTTGACCTCCAGGAGAGACACCAGCCTCTCCTTCAGAATAGTCTCCATCAGCTTACCCATGATGGATGTGAAGCTCACCAGTCTGTAGTTCCCTGATTCATCCTTGGGGCTGATTTTGTGGAGGGGCACCACATGAGCCATCCTTCAGTCCTGAGGTACACACCCTGAATGTAGTAAAGCATTGAATAGGTCTTCCAAAGGTCCAGCCAGTACCTCTGCCAGCTTCTTCAGTACCCTGGGGTGGATGCCATCTGGGCCTGGCACCTTGTCCACCCTCAGTGATCTCAAACCCTCCAGAACCCTGCCCTCTGTGATTTCACCATCCGTCACTCCTCCCCCTTCATTCCTGCCCACCCTTGGATATCATCCCCCCCTTCTCCTTAGTAAATACCAAGCAGAAGTAATCATTTAGCACTTCTGCCTTATCACCCCCTGCTTCCACCCATCCCCTCCTTCCTAATCCTTACTATATGGTCCTTACAGCTCCTTTTCTCCCTGATGTACCTGAAGAAGTCCTTTTCCCCCTTCTTAATGCCATTCGCTAGCCTGAGCTACTTAGATGCCTAGGCTGCCCTTACTGCCCTTGTCACCTCATTTGATTCCTTCAGGTACTCCTCCCTGTCATCCCCGTCCCTATTTTTTTGTACCTCCTAAAGGCAACTCTTTTCATCATTACCTTTTCCATGTCCTCATTGCTCACCCAGCTAGGTTTCTTTGCCCTAGCCTTCTTGCTCTGGGCCTTGCTGCAGGTTCTGGTTGCCTCCACTACCCCCAGTTTTATGAACTCCCACCTCTGGTTAGTGCCTCTACTAGGTTAAATTCTGGCCAGGTTCCCTTTTACCACTTCCCCCATCCTCCCAAAGTTAGCCCTCCTGAAGTCCAGCACCCTTGTGCTGAATTCCACTTCTTCCTTACCCATATCCAATGTGAAGCATAATGAGTGGTGGTCACTCCCAGCCAGCGGTTCTTCCACCCTCAGTTCCCTCACAAACTCCCCATTTGCCAGCACAAGGTCAAGGGTATTCCCTAACCTGGTTGGTTCGCTGACCATTTGCATCAGGAAGCTGTTCTGGAAGGCATCCAGCAGAACCTGCCCTTCCCCCTTCTATTCCTGGTTGTTGGGGTGCTCCAATCCACAATCATCACACTACCCTTCTTGCAGGTCCTCCTGATCTGTCCCGCTAGTTCACTGACTAACTCCTCTGACTGTGAGGGTGGCCTGTACACCACTCCCATCCTGAGAGTCCTATTTTGGAATCCTGGATTGGCATCCATAGTGACTCCTTACTACCATCCTCCCCTTCCTCCTGTACACATTTCAGTCCTTCTCTCCCATGTAGTGCCACCCCTCCTCCTTTCCCGTTTACTCTATCCCTATGAAATATCCTGTACCCCGGTACTGACAGGTCCCAGTCATTGTATTAGGTGGCCCATGTTTTGGTGATGGCCTCCATGTCCACCTCCCCCTCTACCATGAGAGTCTGTAGCTCTGCAGTTTTCTTCCCAAGGCTTCTAGCATTCAGAGTGACCACCGTCCACCCCTTCCCCTTCCCTCCTTCCCCTCCTGCTCTGCTTTACGAGCATCACCACTAGTACTTGCACTTTGTCCTTTGTCACTATTATGGGGGGGTAAGCTCATATGGCTTCCCAACCTGAGGTCTCTGCATGTCCCTTGCCCACGTGCCACGCCCCACTCCTAGTTTAAATTCCCAACTACCTCTATGTACTCCTCCATCCTCCGTTTCAACATTTTCTTTCCCTCCTAGCTCAAGTGTAGTCTATCCTTGGCATAGAGACTACTGTCTTCCCAGATCCCTCCCCACCTCACCCCCACCAACCCATACCCTTTAGCATGACGCCAGGTTCTTAGCCATCTGTTAAATTCCTCTATTCTAAGCTTTCTTGCTGTGCTTGCCCTGTGCACTGGAAGTATCTCAGAAAGTTACTGATCTTCCTGCCCCCTCACATAATTGTCCTAGTTCCTCAAAACTCCTCTGGACTATACCTACCATCCAGTCAGCCAAGTTGTTTGTCCCCAAATGTATAATTAAATGAGGCTTCTCACTACCCCTTCTACCATATTTTAGAAGAGGTTGTCCCACCCTTTCTGCTGTCATTCCCAGCATGGCCTCCACCCAAATGTGACTATGCCTCTCCCCCTTGCTACCCCACTTGACTTCTCTTAGTATTGAGTCCCCCAGCACAAGGATTCCACCCCTCTTATCAACTGCTTGCTTCCCTTCCTCCCCACCTCTCACTCCTGGCTCTGCCTCTTCCTCCTGCACAGTAGTTCCTCCTTCCACCCTTGTTGTAATTCCCCCAGCAGAACTTCCACCCTCTCTGGTTTCATGCAGATTTCTAACAGTTGCTCCTCCAATCTCATCACCTCTCTCCTCCTCCTTTCCCTCTAGTACCACAAAACAATTTTCTGAGGACCCTTCTCCTATGCCTGCTTTCTCCCTCCTCATACTAACCCATTCCCTCCTTTAGACTCCATGACTGTTTCCACTTCTCCTCCTCCCGTCATCAATCCCTTTCTCCTCCTTTCTGTTGTCTTTTTCCCTTGACCTGGGTTTCCCTGATGCCATTCTCCTTGGCCTGGGTCCCCCTGTCTCTGCTTCCCTTCTTCTGACACTCTCCTCCCCCCTGTTGGCCCAAACTGACCTCCCTCCTCATCTCCACTCCTCCCTACCTCCAGTATTTGGCTATAACCTCCTCCAGTCTTCCTTGCCCGTCTTAGCTCCTCCTGCAGCCACTTGATCTCCTTTTCAAGTTTTCCCATTTGATTGCACACTAAACGTCAACTAAACAACAACTATCAAGTGTTTTCCTTACTTAGTAACTTCAGTGGGTGTTTCTGATTTTCAGTCTGCTGCTAAGAACCATTTTAAAACTCTGTGATGACATTTTAAGGCATTGTTGATTGGGCATCGAGGGTGTCTGCAAAAAAAAAAAACTTGGATTGTTGCCCCATACATTTAATCTGTAATTTTTAATCATACATCTACACATCAAGTTTATTCTGAAGTGGAAGCCACAATGCCCTCTTTGTGGCAATATGATAGCTATAAGACATGACATTGTGCTTTATGGTGATATAATTGCATGTCTCAGGTGTGTTGTTAGGCACGAGGTGCAGCTGAGTGCCATTAAAAGCATCTGAGAAGTGCAATTATATATATTATCATAATGGCACATTCAGGAGTGTTTTATAGTGTTTATATAATGGCATTTAAATATTTGAGTTAAAATGAATGAAAATAAGAAGAAGCTATTTTAAAAAGATAAAAATAGGGCCTTTCATTGAAATATGCTTCCATTTTAACTTTGAAGACAAAAACTAGTCCATATTCTGGTAACTGGATTGGTTAGCTAAAAACAATAAAAGACAATGAAAACTGTGAGTGTCATGCATTTTCTATAAGAAAAAATATATTGCCTTATTTGCATTTTAAATCAATACAGATACAGTATTTTAAATGGAAATGTGTTTAAAACTTTGAACATACCAGGTTGTTTTTTTGGAGGGGAGAGGGGGACACCCATATATGATAATGTATGTGCCATATATGAACTTCAGTAATGTAATTAGCAGTTTGGGCCTGCCTAACCAGTTGTGTTTTCACACCTTTTCTCTTTCTTTATATAGTATTTTTGCCTCCTTCTTCATCCTGTTTCTTTTGTCTCTGTCTTTCCATTCATTCAACATATGGAATGTTTGTCATGGAATGTTTACCATGAAATACAGGGATTCAAGATTATGCTCGGTTCCACTGGCAGAATGTTCCTCTCCCAGCATACTGGCCAGGATATTCAAAGTAGTTGCACATGGCGCAAGTGAGTTGTGCTGGCACAACTAAGTTGCGCCAGCGCAAGTGCGGACTTGCGCGAAGGAGCGATATTCAGTGGGAGCCAGTGCACAGTGCAAATCTCATTGCACCAATGCACAACTATAATGAATGCAGGCGCAAGTGCAGAGGGCCTGCCCATGAATATCCAGCACTGTGCAATATTCAGCCATGAAACCAAGTGTGGAGCAAAGCAGAGATGCGCTGAGCAGACTTGTTCCTATAAATACAGGGCACAAGCACACAGAAAGCACTTGCGCCAGGTGAGAGGGTGTGAGAGAGAGACAGGGGGAGAGAGAGAGAGAGAGAAAAAGAAAGAAAGACAGAGAGAGAAATAGTGAGAGACAGACAGACAGACAGACTAAGGCAGACACAGAGGGAGAGGGAGAGAGAGAGAGAGAGGGACAGAGATGGCATTGGAGAGGGAGACAGGGGCACAAAGAGTGTGAGAGACAGGCAGACACACTGCCAGGCAGTGCACCAGGGTGACACACAGCCCACAGCAGCCGACTGCCCAGGGGGATATTGGACATCAAGGGCCATGTATAGTGCACCCTTCATGATGGTGGCCATAATGAGCAGTGTGAGGGGGCAGGAGGAACAGTGACGTAGCCGAGGAAGGGCCTGTCAGCGGTATGCCCGACACAGGTGGTACCGTGCCCGCATCACCTTCAAGAACTACAATGACATGGAGATAGTAGGCTGATACCACCTGTACAGGGCCATTCTGAGGCAGCTCTGTGAGCTGTGTAGTGAGGAGATGCAGGCACCCATCAGACAGAGCCACGCCATGTCCGTGGAGACGAAGATGACAGCCCCATGTGCCTGCTCCCCACGGGCACCTTCCAGAGACCAACAGGGGACACCACAGGCATAACCAAGTCAGCCACGTCCCACCTCCTCACACAGTTCCTCAAAGCTCTGCTGCCACATGCTTCAGAATACATCCATTTCCCCAGCACACAGGCAGAGCGTACAGTAACCATGCAGGACTTCCACAGGGTAGCACGCATGCCTGGTGTGATTGGGGCCTTTGACTGCATCCACATGCCCATCCACATGTCACCTGGCCCCAAGGGTGTGGTGTACATTAACAGGAAGGGGAGACCGAGCATCAACTGCCAGGTGGTGTGCAATGCCATGGGGTGCATCACCAATGTCTGCGCCATACGCCCTGGGAGTGCACATGATGCATTCATCTTGCACAGCTCTGTGCTGTGCCACAGGTTCAAATGTGGGGACATCCGCACGGCCACCTAGTGGGTGAATGCATGGGCAAGGGGTGATGGGCAGAGCAGGCCATGGGATGGGGGAGGGCAGGGTGGGCCTGCTGGTGTGGGCACCAGGGAGAGGCAAGTGGCACAGCAAGAGGCAACTACTGTGCAGGAGGAAGAGGAGGAGCAGGAGCGAGAGGTGGGGAGGAAGGGAAGCAAGCAGCATTGGATGGCAGAGGGCTAACCATGTCATTATCCACATAGGAGACAGTGCCTATCCACTGAGGCCCTGGCTGCTCACCCCCTACCAGCGCCCGTCTTCCCCAGCAGAGGAACACTACAATGAGGCACATGCCAGCAAGTGCAACATCATTGAGCATGTATTTGGCATGCTGAAGGCACAGTTCTGGGGCCTAGACAGGTCTGGCGGTGCCCTACAGTACAGCCCCTCGAAAGCCTGTGGCCTATTCCTGGCCTACTGCATACTGCACAACATGGCTATTGACCGTGGGATAGCTGTCAAGGCTGATGAGGGTGACAGTAGTGGGGATGATGGAGACAATGGGTCAGAGGGTGGTGGACAGCCCCCCCCGGGCAGAGGGATCCCCGGCTGCATTGGCAGACATGCCAACACCAGGACACCATCGCACAAGAGCACCATGGAACACGCAGGTAGGTGGTGCAATACTCATGCATGGGTCACACACACACAGGTACAGCACACATGCAGGGGTGTGCATGGCAATGGACATGCACACACATAGGCATGGGGCAGGGGTAGGGGAGTCAGTGGCACACAACCACACACATCAATACACAGCAACACACACATACACACACACACCCACGCACCCACACACCCAGGCATTGGCATGTGGCATAGATCAGATGCATTGTACCATTACACAGGCGCAACAGGTGCTGAACTTCCCTCATTACACCCACGCCACATGGTCCAGCGGCCGGGCAAGCACACACACAGGCAGTGTGCAGCATGACACACAGGCACCATACCAGTGGTATGCACACACATACCACTCATGCATGTACAGGGCTGCAGCTGCAGACTGCAGTCAGGGTGGCATGCACATCAGGGTTGCTGCACGGGACCATGGCCACCGCGGCCGCCAGGGGTATACGCCAGGGCAATTGGCAGCCACAGGCTGCACATCGGCCACAGGGGTGTTTGCAACAGCCTCCCAGGGGTTGAACAGCGGGACTGCGACGCGGTCTGCACGGAGGTGCGTAGGTGCCCAAACAGGGCAGCCCCAGGCGTACCTGGGGTGCCAACATCAGAGCCTGGCATTGAAAGTGTGGGTGTTGCCCGATGCTGGGATCATGGGGTGGACATTGCACTGCATGGGGTCAGCAGTGCCTGGCCATGCCTTGTGGCAGGCAGCATCGCGAAGCCATCCATGATCGCATTGGCAGTGTGATCCAGGGATGCAGTCGTGGCCTCCTGCATGCGCTACATTCCCACCAGGAGCTGCGTAGTGCCCCTCTTGCACTGCTCAGCCAACTGGCGAACCTCCACGTGCAGTGCACACACCCCAGCAGCAAGCAGCACTTGTTGCTCTACGGAAGCCCGCAGCAAACGGGTGTGCTTAGCCAGCAGATCGGCATCCAGGGGAACCCAGGTGGGACGCTGAGCCTCCTGTGGTGACCAGCCATGCTGCACAGCCCCCCTTTCTGATGGACTCTGCACAGTGGGGTCCTCGTGGGGAATGTCCATAGCTGGTGCCCCAGCAGTAGACCTAGCGTCTGGCTGCCCTGTGGCACCTGCAGCCTGCTGCTGTTGCCTGTCCAGCTGCTGAACACTGCCCAGCACCTGCGCAGCTGCACCACCACCAACACAGGGCACAGCCATGGCAGTGCACACAGCTGCACCCACAGTGGTGGCAGGCAGCTGTTCCCCCGCCGGCAGGGCACTGGACATGTCGCCTGTGGTGGTGGCTGGCATGAGCGTCTCCCTGACAATATCACCCATGTTGTCCAGGATGATGGTGATGTCGTCATCGGCGTCGGACCCTGCCCTGATTTGTGTCTCCTTGCAGAGGACACCAAAACTGGCATCCTGCAGGAACACATCCAGGGCCTTGTCTGACCCCATGCCCAGGACATCCGCCTGGACGGTGGTGGTGTGCTGCAGCCTATCAGGCCCCTGGATGCCTGTGGAGGTGGAGGGCTGGTCCTCTGGGGCTGGTCCTGCATCCACGGCTGCTGCTGGAGCCCCATCCTCTGCATGTAGGCATGCTAGTGCTAAAAGAGAAGAAAGGTGTGTCAGTGATGCAATGCCCACATGTGCCCCCCCAAACTGCCACTGTATGTGTCTGGCAGCGTGGCAGGCACGTTGATGTGCACACATGCACAGGATATGCATGCTGGCAGCATGCGTGACAACATGCCCGTGTATGCACCCTCCATGCCACCAGCTGTGCATGGCTGACATACTTTCCATGCACTGATGGGCTGCCATCCATCTTGAATCCTCCTCCAGGCAAACCCTCCATCATGCTGCAGTGCATGGTGGCTGCCACCAACTTCTTCTGCACCGTGAGTGGTGGCACATCAGGAGGCCCCGCTCTGTTGGCCTTCCAGGAGGCACAGATGGCTGCCAGCTTCTCCATTATGCACCTCCTGTCTGTGGCCACCTTTTTACGGCACTCCTGTGCTGACTGCTGGTGGCTGCCATGCTGGTTAATGTAGTCTGCCACCTCCTCCCAGGCCACAGCCCTGGTCTGTGGTGTGCCCGTGGCACCAATCAACAGTGGCTCCCTGTCCAGGTAGGCATCAGACAGGGCCTCTGTTTCATCCTTAGTGAAACTGGACCTGTGCTTGCGAGCAGGCCCATGCTCTTCACGTCCGGACATGTCACCTCCTGTGGACATTGACAGCACAGTGTGTTAGTGGCAGCATACCCCTGTAGCGTCCTACCCCACTGTGCTGTCTGCTCCCAGAGAGCTGCAGCAGCATGCGCAACCCACCTCAAAGGATGTAATATCGGTCCATGGCCTGTGCTGTTCCGTGGCACTTATATAGCGCATCACATGCAAATGAGCTTTGGCACAACAGTAATGACATGCTAATTCCCCCAGTGCGCCACAAATTGCCTGATGAGCTCATTTGCATGTGGCACCTGAATATCGCGATTTTGCTCCGTGTGCAATGATAGTGCTCCGGAGCAGGTCACAGCGCAATGCACACACATGCACGGTGTGCAGGACCGCAGTGCACATACACTGAATGGTATGTGTGTCCTGGTGCTGTACTGTGGTGTTGGCTAGGCTGCCTGGCATGCCCTGCAGAGCAGTGCACTGCCATTGTGTGCATCACGGGGTGGCATCGCCAGCTGCTGCTTGCATTGTGATTCTGCTGTGCTGGATGTGTCGGGCAGGGACTCACCCTGTGCACAGGGGTGGGGGGGTAGGCAGCTGCTGTGGATGGTTACTGATGTGTACCTGTCTATGTTCCATTCCCAGGGCCTGAAAATCAGAGGAGAGCAGCAGCAGTGGTGGCGGCAGGATGGCAGGCCACAGCGGGCCAGGGTGGTGATGCAGGAGTGGCTCCAGCACCAGTGGGGCCACAGAGGGTAGGTGGGGCTGTCATGGTCCTTTGCACTGTACATGGGAGTGGCGGGGGCGTGGGTGTGGGCATGGCTGCCTGTGCCGTGTGCCATGACAGCTGTGTGTGTCATACTGTGCCATGTGCCTGCCACTGTGGCGCATCCATTGGACATGTGTGCCAGCTGTTGGGGAGGTGGGTGTGCGCCCGGCTGCCACTGAAGTTGCTGTGGTTCTTCTGGTGCACTGTGCCATGTGACTGCTATTGCGCAGTTGGGTGTCCACTATGCGGTGGGGACCACCACTGTGCACTGTCGCAGTGTGCCATGTTGCTGTCAGGCATTGGCCCACCCCCCCTGCAAGTGGCCGGTATGGGCCATCCATGGGGGTGTGATCCCACTGCCCATTGTGTGCTGTGGGTGGGCATGGTTCCTTGGGACATTGCACTGATCACCTGTCCTGTTCCTTGTCCTAGCTGTCCAGCAGAGGTGTAGGCTGCCCCTTTACTGCCCGCTGCTCCGGCAGCTCATCTTAATCGTCTCGACCACCATGGAGGCAGTGCTGCAGGTGCAGAGGATGCTGCTTGCTGACAGAAGGCAGTGAAGACGGCAAGGGGCAGCAGGATATGGCTGCCTTTAGTTGGTACCCTGCAATCCTGTTTCCCCAGCTGTGCCTCCCCCTGCAGTCCCCCTTCTCACTGTACAGTCCCTGTTCCCAGTCCCCTTCCCTCACTTTCCTACCCTTACCCATACCCTTGTTTTGTACATAGTTCAGTTCTTTAATATATCTCTCTTTTGACATACCTGCCTGTGTCTGTGTCTGCTTTGCAGGTGGCATGAGGAGCCATGCTGTAGTGCCCCAGTGCCTGTCCATGTGGTGTGCATGTGTCGGGGTGAGTGTTGTGCTTTTGTGGTTCACTGTTGTGAGCTGTGGTTTGCCCCACTGTGGTGGTGTCCCTCCCCTCGGTTGGTGGCTGTATCTTGGGGTGCCCATGGGGCGGCTGTCAGGGGTGTGTGGTGGGTGTGTGTGTGGTGATGACACATGGCCATGGTCTTTGGTCAGGTACTGGCTACATGCTGTGTTGGGGCCCCTGCTTGGTGATTTGTGGCCTGTCCCATGTGGTCTGTCGCACTATGTGCCTCCAGGTGCATTCCGTGCCTACTGTATGGGCCACCTGTGTGCCTGTGTGGCGTGTGTGTGTGTGCTTGGCTGCTTTGTCCTGGGTGTGGCCTGTTCTGGTCTGGGTGTGTAGGGGGAACATGGCCTGCAGCCTGTGGGGGGGCCCCTTGGTGCCCTCCATTGGCCATTAGCACCTCCTGTTGCTTACTATCTG
Source organism: Neoceratodus forsteri (assembly GCA_016271365.2). Classification (NCBI taxonomy): domain Eukaryota; kingdom Metazoa; phylum Chordata; order Ceratodontiformes; family Ceratodontidae; genus Neoceratodus; species Neoceratodus forsteri. The sequence goes on along the minus strand of CM057452.1, from coordinate 1,082,680,197 downwards.
TGCCACTGTTGTGTTCTAGGGTGGGGGTATGGGTGCCTGTGTGCACCCTGATGTGCCCAGCTAGTGGTGTCCTCCTGTGGCCTGTCACTGTGCTTCCCTGGCTCTGTCCCTGGGTCACTACTCTGTGCTGTGCCCCCCTCTGTTGCTCTGCTGCTCTGCTCCCATGGTTGTGCTGGGGTATCTCTTTCTGTGCCAAGGCGCAACTGTACCATATTCAGCTGGGTTGCGCTGGTGCAGTGCGGCCATCGCAATCTCTGAATATGGCTCCTGTTGCACTACAGTGCATTGGATTTGTGCTGTGCTGGACTTGCGCTGGCCTTTGGTGCGTTTCTGAATATCTGGGCCACTGTATACATGCAACAAAAGCCTCAAGTAGAACCGGAGCCGCTATCATATCTCTGTCAGGTTAAGCAGCAACAATTTCCCTAATAAACAGGTAAAGTGGGAGGATTTTTCATTATCATACAAACATATGAACATATGAATCTGCCAGCAGAAACAGGCCTCATGGTCTGTCTAGTCTGCTCTAGTATGCAGCTAGCACCTCTAGTTTGCAGCGGCCCCATTAACAAAGCTGATGCATTATCAGCAAAGACACACTTGCAATGAAAACTATAAGCAGTACGTAATGTTTCTAATTTGTCTATGTGTATAAGAAGAGTGTGATGATCAGGGAAACTACATAAGTAATAAACCACAACAGAGTGTGCATTATAGGATTCTAATGCGCAGACCGAAGGTCAAGTGTCTTTATGCCCCTGGGGAGTGCATTAAAATCATATGATGTACATCCTGGAGGGGCTTATTATGCTTATAAAATGGCTCTAAGTAGGCTTCATAGAGAAGAAAAATTAGATCTGGCACCTGACCGTGCATTTATAGAGATTTAATGCATGGTCAGGTGATATCTCTCAGCCAATGAAATTTCTAGATTTTTTCCTAGCCATTTTATAAATCTAATTAATTTGTTTTGATTTTTATTTAAGGAAGTTGTATTTTAGGGTGTAGTTGAAGGTTTTTAGTATGTAAAAGTAGTAGCCATCTTTGTGCTGGAAGATCAGTTCTGGCTGTAGGAAGAGTGATTTCTTCATTGTGTGGTGTGGCTACTAAAAAATGTGTTCAGGTTTAGGACCAAGATGACTGGTTTTACCTAATTACATTTCTTTGATGTTTGACCCATCCTATAAATATAGGATAGTGACTGGGGAAGGTTCACAACAGAGCTATGATTTCATCAAGAAATTCTGATGACATCTCAAACCACGAGCATGAAGCCTTAGTGGTATGATGCCATCAGAATCTCAAAATGGAAATTACAGTTTGGTTCTGCTTTTTTCCCCGGCCACAGTTTTTAATAACATATGATGGAACATTAACTAATATTTGTTTCTAGAACTGACAGTGGAGGGGGGGATAAAAGTTTTTTTCTTTATACTGTATATAGATTTTTCTGCCTGCCCACGGATATGTGTTTATTGATTTTGTTGACCAGATAAGTGCACTGGGCAAACAAATGCCTGTTTTTAAGCACAACCTGTGAGATTACATGCAAAATGCATTACAGAGAATAATACAAGGCAAAACCACATTTTAGTGAAACAAATCAGCATACATTACAACATACATAGAAATTAGTATGTCATACAGTCACAGTAGACATCCAGAACCAGTGCAAATGTAGCATCACATACACTGGGGACATGGAGAGTTCATTTTGAATAAATAGCCATGGTCATGTAATACAGGTATGTACGTATGTACGTTTACATGATTATGCAAATAACAGTATGCAGCCAAGCAGGGCAGGAACACTTGGACACCTTGAGTAGGTATTCATGATACCTGCTACAAAACAAGGCTGCAGAAGGGCAAAGTGTAAAGTGGAATCTTGGACAGAATGGAATTCCATAATGTTGGAGCAGCGTAAGCAAAGGAGGATATCCTACAAATCAGGGATACCGTATGTCCATTTCAGGTGATTTCATCATCACTTGGAATGCAGGGGATCTCCGCTTGTTCCTGTCTCCTCCATGGCTGTGCTTGTCATTTTCAACATTACTGAATGCTCCTGTGGAAGGACAGGAGCAAGTGACAGTTACCTGCAGTTTAGCCTGTCTCCTGACATGGGACTGGAGACTGCTCCCAAACTCAGCTCATCTGCATGGTGGCACAATGCGCTGCCCCTGGGCCATCAGGGTGACCAACCTACACATTTTCAAGTTATCAGTCATAAAATATTCGAACTGTCCATGATAAAATACACAGGCAAAATCATAACTTTCAGAATTTTAGTTATGTTGATGGTCTGTCAGTTTATGAAATATTGTGAAATTCTGGTGTTCTCTTTGTTGTCTGCCATGTGATTCTTTCTAGCTAAGATGCCCATGTACAACAGCAGATCACTCCATACACAACAGATGATTGAGAGCAGTAAATCATGTCCAACTGTACTGCACTCTCCCTGAACTCCATTGCTCAGAAGGTTCCATCGTACACTATAATTGTTGCTGTGGACATTACCATGATGTCACAAGCAGGGTGGGGTTCCCTCCTGTTCTTGTCCTCAGTGCTACCCTTCATTGCTTTTCTTTTTGTGTACTTCTGCCACCTAACTTGTTAACTTGCTACTATTCATTTGTTGCAACCTGTCCTCTTTGTTTGAATTTTTGTTCTATTGTACTTTTGATATTGCATCACTTTCTCATGTTCCATCCGCTGGATCATACTTAAAAATGAGTCTAAGTTCAGTGTGCCTTTCCCAGTCACCAAGCATTACATATATAAGTACTGTATATACTGTGTGTGTGTGTGCGTGTGTGTGTGCACGTGTGTACGTTTGAGCGCATGTGCGCATGCATGCATGCATGTATATCTATCTAAATGCTGTCACCTGGTTAGATGCAATGCACCAATGACCATGCATTATCCCACAATGAGTGCATGCCTGCACTTCTTTCTGTTTTTTATCCCCCTTCAAAATATTTTTGCCCATTTTATAAGACAGATGTACAACATGAATGGGGATAAAAATGACAAGATAAAATATATCTTAGTGACATCAGTTAAAGTAACATCAAGTATTTATTTATTTACTTAGTTATTTGTTTCAAACGTTTCACCAAGAAAGACATACTTAGCTGCTAACAGCTCATTTCCAGATGTGCCCTGGGGGGTAGAGGATGTGAAAAAATCATATACAGCAAATACAATATATCAAGGAGCATTATCAAAAATTGAAGATGGCTCAAAATATCACATGTACAGGTAATGAAGGAAACAAATTGCCAAGACACAACTAGCGGGGAGGTGAGGAAGAGAGTCATGGACAGTTACAGGAGGGAGAAGAAAAGTCATGAAGGACAGACTTTAAGGAGAAAGCTGAAGAGGCAGAGTGAATTGCTAAGGGAAGGGGGGACCAAAGTTTAGGAAAGTAATATGAGAATGTAAACTGAGCAACAGTAGATTTTCTAGAAGGAATAGTTAGGGAATGGGAAATATTATTGTGTAGAGAGAAGGAGGAAGCTGAGGGAGAGGATAAGAGGGATGTAAGGTAGGAGGGAAGGGAACCAAACCAGAATACAGATATAAAGGAGGCACAATGGGAAAGGCACCTGACATCAAGACAGGGTAGTAAAAGGGCAGAGTAGAGTGAGCAATGGTGGGTACATGGGGAACAATCTAAAGCAAAATGACAGAAAGAGTGAAAGAGGGGGTCTAGTCTGGCAAGGGAGGATTTGGGAGCTCCACTATAGACTACGTCACCATAATCAGAAATAGGGAGAATCAACTTTAAAGCAATTTCACAGCAGATAGGAAGCAGGATACTCGCTTTGTTCTTGTACAGCGCACCAAGCTTGGAGTGTAGCTTCTGGTGTATGGCATCCATATGAACTAAGAAATCAAGATGGCAGTCACACCAGCACCTGAGGTACTTAAAAAGAGGAAACATTTTCAATAACAGCACCATCAATGGTGTGGAAAGATACTAGAAGGGTGAGCATGGAAAGCCTCTGATTGGTGCTAAAAGTCATAGAGACTGTTTTTTTTTTTGGCATTGAGTGATAGCTAGTTAGAATGGAACCAGCACTGGCTGTTGGCAAATACCAGCTGAAACTATATGGTAAGATCATGGGAAGAGGAGCCAGATGCAAAAATAACAGTAACAACAGTGTACATATGAATGGACACAGAGGAACAGACTGAAGGAGGTATTTTAAGAATATGGAAGAGAGACTAGGACCCAGAACAGACCCTTGGGGGATACCTGTGCAGATAGGAAGAGGTGATGAAATGGAGCTACCTATCTGGACAGCTTATGACCTACCTCCAAGGTAAAAGTAAAACCAACTGAATGCAGTGTCAGAAAGACCCACTGCTTTTAAACTTGTCCAGAAGGAGGGTGTGTGCCACTGTGCCAAAAGTAATACTGAACCCATCAGAAAGCAGTTTTCATAAAGCTGATGACATCATAATGCCTAGTGCATCAAATCTGATCAAGATATCACAAATATCTCATTGGCCACTGTGAAGGTAGTAGGGCTATCTTACAAGTTGATACATCACAATGGAATACTGAATCAATTAGAGACTGGTCAAAAACAAAAGAGGGCATTGAAAAAGCTACAAAACTCCGTGTCAGGCAGGTTAGCAAGTACAAGAGAAAAGCAAACATTTGTCAATGCCGGATGTTTGTCACTGGTATAGATGTCCTGGGGTAGTAGAGACCTTGTGGTGCACTTTGTGGGTTATGTACATTACCGCATGCCCCCAGGTGAGTTGTGAGGTGGGTTATGAGGCATGAGGGACAGCTGAGTGTTATCAACCACCTGGTAAGTGTGGGCCAATTGACTCGATGACATCATGGGTTGCAAAGCCACAAGTGATGTCATCAGGTCACTTGGCATAAGAACAAAAAATATCAATAATATTTCCGGTAGGGGGCAGCATATTCCATTTATGCCATACCGCCAAAAAAGTGAAAGCAATTTTATTTCCTGCCATTTTTGGCTGGTTATGAAAAATCTAAAAGGCATCTATAAATAAAACACCAATCATTTTGTAGATATTTTTATGCTCAAAGTATCGTGCTATAATTTTTCATTTTAAAGTGATTTGCATTTGTTTGTTGCAAAAAGTGAAAAAAATGAATGTTCTGCTGTTTTCTGCTAATTATAAAAAAAGGTATCTATAAATGAAACACCACTCATTTTGTAGAATATATTTGTGCACAGTACCACACTACCATTTTTTGTTTTGAAGTTCTTCACATTTGTTTGTTGAAAAAGTGAAAAATTTGAATTTTCTGATGGCTTTTTTGTGCTAATTATAAAAAATAAAAGGTGTCTATCAATGAAACTACTCAGTTTGTAGATATTTTTTTTCTGAACAAATTTCGTGCTGACAGTACTATGCTATCATTTTTCATTTTAAAGTTATTTGCTTTTGTTTTAATCGAAAACGTGAAAAAAATGAATTTTCTGCTATTTTTCTGCTAACTATAAAAAAAGGTAGCTATAAATGAAACACCACTTATTTTATAGATATTTTTGTGCTGAACAACTTTTGTGCTCACCGTACCATGCTATCATTTTTTTGTTTTACAGTTATTCGCATTTGAATACGGCTAGTACTGCTAGTATGCATGTGTAAAAAGAGTGTTTAGGTGTCCTTTAAAGTAGTGTGTGTGTGTGTGTGTGTGTGTGTGTCCCAGTCAGTGAATAGCTCAGGACAGTTCCTGGATATTTGAAATTCCTAGGCCTCATGAATGATCAGCTGTGTCTGCTGGCCTGTGTACATCAAAGGAAAGAGCTGACCCATGATTGGGCCGACTTTTCATTTTCAACTAGAGAAAGTCGCAGCCCAGCAAGCTGAAACTGTGATATGCTCACCCTGCCTGATGATTGGTCGAACCACTTTAAGACTGCTCTGCTTTGAAGGACAGTGTCATACCTCTCAAAGCCCAACTATCATAACAAAATGTTCACTGTGTGCACATGTGCATGGTGAACAAAATGAGACCACTATGGTTCAGACCGAGTAGGGTCTGCGGTGTCAATATAGGTAAGGAAAATAGGGCATAAGGCAGACTAGATAGACAGGAAATCCTAATCTGCTGACAACTTCCATGTTTCTATGAGAACAGCTTTACCCACTGATGACATCACAATGGTATGCTGTTGTGACGGTGCAGCCAGTAGGGTGTCACAATCAGGGCAACATCATCACAGCTTGTGCTATTGTGGCATCCCAGATTCCAAACCATCTGGAACTGTAAGTGCTGGGCCGTAAATGTTTGCCTCTGCCCCAACTTTTGTGACCAGGGGAGTGTTTATATTTATTTAAAGGGGGTGCTGGGGGGATGAAGAAAATAATGTTGGTGTCACCCCTTTGCCTGTGCTCTCATTTACCATGTGCTCTTTGTTTGTGCACTAGCATGGGTGAATCCATCGCAATAGCCAAGTGCAGCACTAAAGTAATTACATGCAAGATGCTCTGAGGGGCACAGCTTAAAGTTTGCTCTTTTTTCCTTTTCTATTTTTTATACTTTCTATTGCAAAAATACCTAAACACTTGTCATGCAAATCATAGTGACATGGGTGAGAATGAGATGTTTTCAGTGGCACAGTTTACATTTTTTACTTTTTTCCTTTTCTAACTTTTTATCATTTCTATCACAAAACCACCTAAACACCAGTTATACAAACAAATATGACCCAGGTGAGAGTGAGACAGTAGAAATACTATCACTCGCTATGCTTGACCTCGTCTGATGTCACTAGTGGTTTCACAATTCATAAGGGCAAGAGGTCAAGTATAACTTGCGAAAATACTTCTACTATCTTATTTATTTATTTATTTGAATTTTGATGACCAGGTAGGTCAACTGAGACAAAGTCTCTTTTTCAGTGACGACCTGAGGAATAAAGCATTCCAAGACAAAACATAGAAGCATAGAATTTGACGGCAGATAAGGACCACTTGGCCCACCCAGTCTGCCCATACAATAATACACATAGAATAGTGCAGTGAGTCATGATGTACAGTTGAGTCATAGGTAAGTAACAACAGTACCCAAGTAGGCAATAACCAAAGGATTCAGGATTACATGCAGTTTGCAGGTAGCCAGGGGAGGCAGGAGGCAGATTAACATTTTATACCATGTGCAACGACATTTATGCCATTCACATACCAGATGTCAACAACTTAGACAGCAAGATAACTAAGAATAGTTAGATTCAACTGCATTTGGTTAGAGACATGGGTTCAGGTTACAGTCAGAAGTTATTCTAGGTAGAGGAGGAGTGAGAAGTGGGGAGAGCAGCTTGTCTTTGAGATAGGAGAGAAGGGAGGCTGTTTGTGACCGTTGCGGAGATTGAGAGAGACGCGTAACATTAGTCACATGTGGCCTTACTTGTTAACAATTACCTCTGCATAAATGATGAAGAACTCATCCTTGTAGAGTTTTTTGAACTGGTTAATGGTTTTGCAGGAAAGTAGAGGGTAGGGCAAATTGTTGCAAATTCTGGGGGCGGTGACCGCATAGGATCTTTGGCCTATCTTTAGCCTGGCCTTCGGAAGCTCCAGTAATGGTAGATAAAATATTTTAGTACACGAGGGGAAGGTTTTAGGGATAGCAGGCCCATCAGACTGGGAGGGAGGCTGTTGAATCAACTTAAAAGTGGTACAGTGCAGAGGGAAGTCAAATTTGTTGTCAAAGGTTGGCCAACTTAGCTTGTTGAGTACAAGACAGTGGTGAGTATGGGCAGGGGCCGAGGTGGCAAAGTGAGCTATCCTATGGTATGTCTTTTTTAACTTGTTCAGTAATGGAGCCTTAACCGAGTGGATGACAGGTGCCACATAGAATAGACCAGGGAGTAGGGAGGCCGAGGCAGTGGTCACTCTGGCATGCTTTGAGAAGTAGGGCCCTGAGTGGTAGAGTAGCCCAAGTTTTTGATTAGTGGTTTTGATGGTGTTGTTTATGTGTGCTTTGAGCACTAAGTTCTCATCAAGCATGAGTCCCAGGTATTTGAATGATGAGATATTTTCCAGTGGAGTACTTGAGGTGGTTTTTAAGATGAATAGTGTGTCATATGGGGTTTTGAAGTAGGTGTGATGAAAGAGCCTAGTTTTGTTTTTTTTTCTCATTGAGAACCAGTTGGTTATTTAAGAACCAAGATTCTAGGGCATGGAAGTCTACCTCAAGATTTGCGGTCAGGGTGTGGATATCCTTGGAAGATCTGTAGAGTATTGCATCATCCGTGTATAGTTGTACTGATGCACCACCACAGTTAAGAGGCAGGTCATTGATGAATATGGAAAATAGTAGGGGATCAAGTATGGACCCTTGCGGTACCCCGTAGGTAATTGGTGCTAGAGGGGATAGTATGTTTGCCCATTTGACACATTGAGAATGATTTGCTAGATAATTTGAAAACCACATGAGGGAGTTATTATCCAGTCCGATGTGATGAAGTTTAGCTAAGAGCAGGGGGTGATTAACAAGATCAAAGGCCTTAGTTCGATCTACAAAGACTGTGCCAGTGGCTTGGCCCAGATCCATGTTATTGAACAAGTCAGAAGTGACATGGAGGAGGGCAAAGTCGATTCCATGGTGTTTATGGAAACCATGCTGAAAGTCTGTGAAGATGTTTGTTTGTTCAAGGAATGAGTACAACTGGTCATAGAAGATCCATTCTTGAATTTTTGCAATAGGGCACAGCATAGAAATTGGTCTGTAGTTTTGGGCTGTATCATCTGTGCAGGATTTGTGGACAGGTACCACCACCGCTGTTTTCCATTTGTCAGGGATAGAGTGGGTGATGAAAGATTGATTGATTAGCATTAAGATGGGCAGGGAAAGTGCTGATGCCCCAGGAGGAAGGAGTTGCTGGTATAACTAAACTTCTGTACTTGGACTAAGAACTAGAACTCTACTACTGGGACTTTCAATTTAGGGTAAAAAAAAAAAGTTAGTGTGTTTGTCAGAGTTAGTTGAAGTGAATTTTTATCTGTGCAGTTATCTAGGTGCTTGTGTCAGGTGGCTGAAGGGAATTGTTATCTGTGCCATTAACTAAGTGTAGAAAGATTTGCAAAGTAGGGGGAGTGGCTTAGCTTGAAGGAAGCCAGGTTAAAGCCATATTTAAACACTGCCCTAGATAGCTTCTGCCAGAGTACACGCAAAGAGCACCAGGAGGAAGGAGCTGCTTGTATAACTAAACTTCTCTACTGGAACTATATTGCCCTCCTTCCCTGCCCCCCACCCTAAACCAGTTCTACTTTTATATGCACAGGATTTGACTGACAACAGGAACTTCCTGTTTGGGAGCAGGAAGTGAGTGGTCACAGAGCTACCAAAGACTCACCATCCTAGAAAGGATAAAAGTAGCACTCCATCCCCCCTAGCTGCTGGAGGTCTGACTCTAAGCAAGTAAGGAGACTACTGAGAAATATAGGAACTTCTTGTTTCAGAACTGGAAGATCAGGAGTTTAAAGGGCACAGAGGCAGTAAGTAAGTAGGGAGAAAAAAAAAAGAAAAAACAGAGGAAAGAGTAAGTATTCCAAACAACAGTTAGGGGGTCAGAAATAAGACATGATGGGAGTGGTGCAGTGCAGTGGCTGTGGAGCAGCAGTCTTCCGGGAGACATTCTGGAGGATGCAGTGTTGTCCCATCTGCAGGCACCTCTCTGGGCTGAGGGAGGAGGTTGCTCATCTCCAGGCTGAGTTGGCCAGGATTTGTGGGACCTCTTCTCCCACCCAGGGACCACGAGGGCCACTGCCGTTGCCTCAGAGGTTGCCAAGAAAGAGCAGTGGTTGGACCACAGTGGGCTCAGGGAAGGTGAGGGTGATGGAACAGAGGCACATCCCTCCAGTTGTACCTCTCTACAATTCATATGCCATTCTGGCAAAGTGTGGTTCCTCTATGGAGGCACCCACAGTGGAGACCAAGGAGTATGCTGGGAACCTCCACAAAGGAGACCCACAGAAGGGTGGCATGGGATCCCACAGGGGGAAGAAAACAACTCCTGGTGGGGGACACCATTGTTAGGGGGTAGAACTGGGGGAGGAAGGGGAGAGGAAGGTAAGGTGCCTGCCTGACGCTATGGCTTGGAGGGACAGGGAGCGAATCCTCAGGATCGCTGGAGCAGCTGCACAAGGGAGGGAGCTGGATATCATTGTCCACCTAGGGACAAGTTACCTGGCTAAGAAAGGGATCAGAGCAGTGCAGGAAGCATTTGTGGAGTTGGGGAGGGGCCTTAGACAAGTGGCATGCATGGTAACCTTCTAGGAGGTGCTGCCTGTCTGTGGCACAGGTGAGGCTAGGGTGCTCCACAGCATGGAATTCAATCAGTGGTTGAAAAACTGGTGCAGAGCTCAGAGATTTGGCTTCATTCGGGACTGGGGGTCCACCTGGAGGGATGCAGGCCTATACTGGTGTGATGGCCTGCATCTGTCCAGGAGGGGAACCAGAATCCTAGGTGATAGGTTTAAATGCTTCATTGGCAAGCATTTAAATTAGCCAAGGGGGAGGCACTAGAGAGGAACAGTGAAATCTTAGCCCCCCCCCCCAAAATAATCAGGGTACTAAGTGAGGTAAACAACCAAGACAGAGATGTTGATAGGGAGAAGGGCAGGGGTAAATGGAGAAAATGGCAAACACAATAAGGACAGGGATGGGGCAAAAAGGGGTAAGACCATCAAGAAATGGAGGGTAATGAGTAACAATGCCCATAGTCTGGGCAACAAGCTCCCTGAACTGGTAGCCTTGATGGAAGAGGGATGCCTGGATATTGTAGAAGTCACAGAAACATGGTACACAACCTACAGGAGAGACAGGGAGGGGAGAAGATGGGGAGGAGTAGCTCTCTATGTAAGGGAAGGGATAAAAGCAACTGAACAAAAGAGTAAACAGGGAGGAGAGGAGGCACTGTGGGTCACCTTAGAGGCTGGAAATGGCACCACAATCCGCACAAGGGTTGTATACAGACCCCATGTCAGGAAGAGAAATGGACAAGGATATGATAGAAGGCATCTTTAGGATGGTAGAGAAAGGGGAGATACTGTTGATGGGGATCTTAATATGCCAGATGTTAACTGGAGCACCTTTGCTGCAGCCACATCCAAAAGCACGGCCATTCTCGATGCCCTTCAGGTGGCATGCCTCAGACAGCTAGTTTTGGAACCAACTCATGAGGGAGCAATCTTGGACCTCATACTCTCAAATGGGGACAGTGAGAGGATCTCTGAGCTAGAAGTGGGTAGCCATCTGGGAACAAGTGACCACCAAACAGTGTGGTTCAAGATAAATTCAGTTATAGAGTCAAGCCATACAAAAGTGAGAGTTCTGGACTTCAGGAGGGCTGACTTTGGCAAGATGGGAGAGTGCCTTAGAAAAGCACTAGCAAACAGGCTAGAAGGAGGAGTGGAGCAACAATAGGGAAACATCAAAACTGCCATCACAGAGGCAACAAGCCTTTGTGTGAAGCAAATAAATCAAAATGAAAAAAAAAAAGCCACTATGGTTCTCAAAAGAAGTGGCGGTGAAGCTTAGGGAGAAAAAGATAGCATTTAGGAAGTATAAGGAAACACAGAAGGAGCAGGACAGAGAACCGTACCACTTAAGGCACAAGGAAGCAGGAAGGGTAGTCAGAATAGCAAAGGCCAAAACTGAGGAAAAGATAGCCAACTCAGTTAAGAAGGGGGATAAAATCTTTTATAGGTATATCAGGGAGCGTAGAAAGACAAAGGGAGGGATAGTGAAGCTGAATAGAATGGATGGTGGGTGGGCAGAGAGGGACAGTGAAAAAGCAGGGATACTGAATGAATATTTCTGCTCAGTATTCACAAAAAAGGAGGAGTGGGAGGTGCCTAATCCAATTAACAGAAGCACTCTGGATAGGGGGGTCGATCCCAGTCCTTTCATAGAAGAAAGGGTCCTGAAAGAACTACTCAAACTGAAGGTGGACAAAACAATGGGGCCTGATGGAATTCACCCCAGAATTCTAAAAGAATTAAGGAGAGAACTAGTGACACCACTGACTACCCTTTTTAACAAATCATGGGAGGATGGTGTGATACCTAAGGACTGGAGGAAGGTAGATGTGATTCCCCTTCACAAAAGTGGGAGCAAGACAGAGGCAGGAAACTACAGACCTGTCAGTTTGACCTCTGTGGTAGGGAAAGTGATGGAATCACTTCTGAAGGAAAGAATTGTTGAGTACCTAGAGGCCAGTGGGGCACAGGCAGTGGCGTCATGCCCATAGGGCCCGAAGGGGCATGTGCCCCCTCAATATCATGGAACAAACTGTAAAAAAATGCATATAATTTTTTATTTTGTTTTCCACAATCCCAAGGTCCAAAACAATATGCTTTTTTTGAAGTCGTTGGTGGTGGGGGGTTGGGGCGGAGAATGGGATCTGCTTACTCAACTGCAACTTCAAGAAAAGCGTATATGCTAGCTGGCTGGGGTGTAAGAAGTGATGGGTAGTCTGTGATGACATTCGATATAGTTTCCACCAATCATGTCTCCTGTTCGTGCTCTCAGTCTAGTCTGCCTGTCTCTAAGGAGCTCATCAACTCAGCTTCCCAATTCCACAGTGATGCCGACAAGCCACATGGCAAAGCTTGCATTTTCTGGCACTATCTCCACTGTGCATGTGAGGAAGACAGACACAGACTGAAGAGAAGACGGAGCTCTGCCATTGCAACCGAGGAGTTTAAACTTTCACGGTGGGTGCGGCGGTAATTATCCAACTGGTTAGTTACTTCAAGTAGGCTGAGCTTTTTTATGTGGCTGCTGTGAAAAAGAGAGAAAGAGGCTGATGGAGAGTCTGCCTCTTAGAGACAGAGTGAACAAGCTTGAAACCTGGGCTCCTGCACAGCAATTCTCCTTCCAATCAACCTCCATCAGAGAAGTAAAAGAATTAGCTGAAAAAAAAATGAGGAGGGCTGTTGGATTTTTAAGGGCAGTGTTGCTGACCTGGCTGAGGGAGATTGGGGGCTGGGACTGAAAGTGTGCAGTCACTGCTGTGCAAACTCTGCAAACAACAGGTCCAGGCACCACACCAAAGGAGCGCCACGATTATGGAGAAGCAACAGATCCTGCAGTCCTAAGGCAAGACAAGGTAGGAAGTTGAAGGAAATAAAGAATTTTTTTTATTTGCTGCCTTCTCTAGCACCATGCTGCTGGCATTCCTAAGGTATATTATTTTTCTCACCTGCATTTTTAGTTCAAGTAAATAAACAAAAAGGGGGAAGCTGAGTTACTGAACAGGTGGAGAAGAAGATAAGCTATTTTTGGGAAATATCTCTTCCTTGAACTTAAATTGCTTGCTTAAGGTCTCCCCATTTCCTATTCACTGGGGCAGCAGCATGTAGGACAAGGCAGGGTCACAGCTGGAGTCAGTGTTGGCTAAGGGCAGCCCATATCTTCTAGCACTGAGGTCTCAAGCCCCTCTCCAGAGTAAGAGCGTCTCACCAGGATACCCGGACATTTCTAGTTGGGCCACTCGCTGTTGATTACATGTCCAGTTTTTAAATTCTTGAATTATTTAAGTTTGTCATTTATTTTCTAATTAAGTGGGGTATTTGGGCATGTAATTGTGAGATGCAAACACAGAGCTACTGTGATAGTGGTACGAATGTGTCACCCTGGGGCTTCGCCTATTGATTTTCTAAGTAGACCCCTGTATCTACTTTGTAGGTGGGACCCCTGTATCCCAGAGTGATCCCCAACTACTCAGCCACCCCTTCCCAACCACTCCTGGGTTTCAGGGGATGGGGTTCATACAGATTAGAGAGAATCTACGGCATGGTGTAGGTAGTTGCTTGTGATAGCTCCTTTGGAGCATACAGTACAGTACAGTACAGTACAGATGTGGGTATATTTATCCTGCATGTGCACTTGAAGTTGTGCATTTAAAGGGGCTGGATGTTGCTGCCACAGTATAAAGTTACTTAGTTTATTTTTAATAAAACAACTGTACCACATACAGCGTTGAAACTGTCAGCATTCAAAATTATTTCAGTAAATTTGTATATGTGGTTCCAAAGAAATAGTTATTTGAATTGGCCAGAAGCATTCTAAAATGACTTGACAAGTTTAAAGTACTGTAAAGGAAAATGCAGAGATTTGGACAGGCTCAACAAATGCAGTGTAGTGGGGGTATGGATATAGTGTATGTGTGAAGAACCTCATAAACTCTTTAACACAGCCTGATGCATACTATTTAATTTATTAAACAGATGGTTTCTAGGCTTAAAAATGAGATTGAGCACCTACTGTACGTGTGCATTGCTATTTTAATTTAATAAAATTTGAGTAAAACTTAGGCCATGCGTAAAAAAATAACTGGGTGGGGGCCCCATCATTCATTTTGCTGGGGCCCCCAAAATCCTAAAACCGGCCCTGTTGGCAGTAGAGGAAGAATCTATTTGAACCACATTTGAAGCAGTGTTAAAAGGTCAGTAAGCCAAAAGAAACCATTCACCACCATAGAACCCCCCAGATTTACAAGTAATAAACCATCTGTATACCCATAAGGACAGTTCTTGAAGAAGCCCATTGCCCATCACCCCCCATGGTCATCAACCAAAATAATAGAGGACTTAGAAGAGAGAGTCCAAGCCCTCTTTGAATACAAATCCTTTCTCAAACTGCAAAATGGCAACTGTCATTTATTTAGAGTATGGTGCTGCAGAAGACCTCCAGTCCAATGCAATATGGGTCCTGAGAACAGGCCACATCTCTGACAAGTAGAAGCAACTGCCACTGAAGAGCAGAGGAGAAATTTCTTTGAAAATACAAAAGATCACTGTCCATAGACTGAACAGAGACAGAAAAAAATGCATCATTGCTCTATCATTATGATGTAATTTAGCATGTTGGGGAACAGTTTCCTGGCCTGCTGAAAGTCACCAAAATGCATCATTTGACTTACATTTTTCAAAATTTTCTCAGGGGAGCATGCCCCCAACACACCCCTAGAGAGGTTTAGATTTTGTGCCCCTCCAAACTTTTGGGTTGCATGACGCCCCTGGGCACAGGACCCAAGGCAGCATGGGTTCACAGCGGGAATGTCATGTCAGACGAATCTAATAGATTTCTTTGACTGGGTGACCAAAGTAGTAGACCAGGGAGGGGCTGTGGATATGGCTTACCTAGACTTTAGCAAGGCATTTGACACAGTCCCACACAAAAGATTAATAATCAAGTTAGCCAGCCTGGGAGTGGGTCCCAGGGTGGTAGCCTGGATAAAACATTGGCTGGACAGCAGGACACAGAAGGTAATTGTATATAGAGTCCACTCTTGAAGAAAGAGGGTTACTAGTGGGGTACCGCAGGGTTCAGTACTGGGTCCAGTCCTTTTAATGTCTTTATAAGTGACATTGCAGAGGGACTGGAAGGAAAGGTATGCTCTTTGCAGATGACAAAAGATCTGCAACAGGGTTGATACACAAGGAGGTGTGGAAAGGATGAGAAGGGACTTGGCAAGGTTGGAGGAATGATCAGAGTATGGCAGCTTAGATTCAATGCAAAGAAGTGCAAAATAATGCACCTGGGAAACAAAACCCAGGGGAAGATTACACAATGGGGGAGAGGTAGTGACAACAACAAAAATGGAAAGGGACCTGGGGGTAATCATATCAGATGACCTTAAGGTTAGCAGGTAATCATATCAGATGACCTTAAGGTTAGCAAGCAATGTGAGAAGGCAGTAGGGAGAGCTGGGGATGCTGGGATGTATAGGGAGGTATCACCAGCAGAAAACAGGAAGTTGTTATCACTCTGTACAGACAGTTGGTGAGACCCCATCTGGAATACTGTGTCCAGTTCTGGAGACCACATCTCCGCAAGGACATAGACAGGATGGAGGCAGTCCAGAGGAGCAACTAAAATGGTGCAGAGTCTGCAAGAGAAGCCATACGAGGAGAACTAAAGGTGCTTAATATGTATACCCTTGAGGAAAGGAGGAGAGGGGGACATGATAGAAACTTTTAAGTACCTCAGTGGAATCAACAAAGTCCAAGACGAGTAGCATCTTTCAGAAAAGAGATGTGCAAGAACAAGGGAACACAATATGAAGATAGAGGGGGGACGGCTCAGGGGCAATGTGAGGAAGTATTTTTTCACAAAGAGGGTGGTGGACGCATGGAACAGCCTTCCTGAGGAGGCTGTGGAGTCTAAAACTGTGGGAGAATTCAAGAATGCATGGGACAGACATAAGGCAATTTTTGTGGGGGTTAGGAAGAAATATGCTGTTGGTTAAATAGGATCTGCAGCTTATCCTGTAGGTAGGGAAATGGGCAGACTAGGTGGGCCAAGCAGTCCTTATCTGCCGTCAAAGTCTATGTTTCTATGCCCCAATGTGGAGGAGTTTAGGGGGCATGGTGTCAAAGCCCGGAGAGCTATCACATTTGAGTCTCTTAAACAACTTTAAGACCTCAAAACTGGTGGTAGTTTTTATATGAAAGGATGGACGGCTGGTCTCGTGTTGTTGTTGATTGGTATTGTAGTACGAGCAAATGGGGGGGAAGACCATTTTTGTAGGGAGTAAGGTCTGTAAAGAAGTTGTTTATTCCAGTGGCAATATCCAGAGGTGTTGTGAGAGTGGCTCCATTAGCGGTCATGATTCAGGGAACAATTCATTCTCTACCGTTTAGTAGGGTATTCATCTGGTGCCAGAAGCTTTTAGAGTGGTAAGGTTTGTTTCTTGTAAAGATATAAGATAGTCTCTTTTGGTCATCTTTATTTTATTTTTGCATAAATTGCAGAGCTGACGATAAATAATCCAATCAGCATGTACCCCAGATCTCTTAAAAGTCTTCCAGGCTTTATCATGTGTGCACATGAGACCCCTCAGTTCATTAGTTAGCCAAGGGGCAGGGAAGCCTTTGGATCTTCTGGTTTTATATGGGGCAAGAGAGTCAAGGGTGGCTGTGAACACTGAGATAAGATAGTCAAGGGCCTGATTTATATCATGGAGGGTGTTAATTAATGAGCAGTCAATGGAGGCTAGGCAGCTATTAAATTCTTCCTCGTTGAACTTGGTCACATCCATGGTTTTGATTATTTGGGGGGTGGACAGGGTGCAGAGCTGTTCCAGACACAGTAGGTGGGTGAGTGATCATTCAGGGAGTCTGAGAAGATACCAGCAGCTTTGATGTTAGCTGCCACGCTGGTTATGATCCAGTCGAGAAGCGTGTGTCTCCCAGACTTCATGTTCAGTCTAGTGGGTTGCTCTATGATCTGCATGAAATTGATGTCCTCCAGAGCAGAGTGGTACTGTACGTTTTGTGAGCCAAGCCAGTTAAGGTTAAAGTCACCACATACCATTGTGTCATATCTGGGGATGTTGTCCAGGCTGGTGATAATCTCCCCATAAGAGGAAGTGTCTGGGAGGCAGATAAATGCAGCCTAACACGAGTTTCTTGGACCCACCAAGAGTGATGGTGATGAAGATATGCTCAGCCAGAGGGTGGATATCCAGGTCACCCATTTCATCAGCAGTCAGTTCAGTCCTGGCATAGATCATGACACCCCCACATTTTCCACGAGCTCGGTCCTTCCTAAAGATGGAGAATCCAGGAAGGATGACCTTGTGAGATTTGACATCAGGTTTTAGCCAGGTTTCAGATATGCATAGGGTGTCAGGTATATGAAGCTGGGTCCATGCTTCAAGCTTGGGCATCTTACCTCTGATGCTTTGGATATTCATGTGAGCTATTTTGAGGCCTGGGTTGTTGGTCCAAGTAGGCAGCTGTCTCAGGGAGTTTGGTACGCTTCCACAAGGGGTGTTAGTGGTACAGCCTGAATTCGGCCCAGGGTTTAGTTCAATGTCCCTGGATAGCAGCATAGTATAGAGGTGGCACTGCATCAGGGGGGTATGCAAGAAAGGTCATTTTCACCACCATCTGATTTGAGTTGGAGTTAGGACTGTTTTACATCACAGGGCTAGTAACTGGAGACACAGATGCTGTGAAAACTTTAGACAGGAATGGGTATGATGTTGGCTGAGGATAGGGCATGGCTTGGTGGTCATTAGGGACCTTGAAGTAGTGAGGGCTGGTGATGGCCCATAATGCAGCAAATGTGCCAAGCAAATTAGTACCACTCCTGTACCTTTTAAGCGTAGCATGTTTGTGGTATGTAGTGGGACTTCCTGGGAGCTGTTAGTCTGACCAGAGAGGAGCCAGAGATGGTAGAACTAAGGATTAGTTTGAAGTGTCCAGCCAACCCCAACGTACTTGGGAGTGGCTTATGAGCATTTAATGGAGGTCTGGGGTGGGCTGAAAAATCGAGTATGCAGCACTGCAAGGACTGGGTGCTACCTACTGGGAACCAGGGCTGCTTTTACCCGGTAGGGAGATCCACAGAGCTGGCTCATCCATGGTGTACAAGTCTGATGAAGCCTCTGTCCAGTAGGGAAGAAGCAGCAGTGCTTCTGGCCAATCCTGTTAGGGTAGCGGGGGGCCGTGGGCCAATGAGTGCAACAGCCATAGATCTAGGTGGCAAGCCGTACCTCAGTGCCAGAGGGAGTGGAGCAGGTCTCGGCCTTTAGCTGGGCACAGAGCTTCTGTTGTGGGAACGATCTGCGGCGCCACTCAGTTGACACTTCGAGGAGGCATGGAGCTGCTTTAGTGCCAGAGGGAGCAGAGCGGGTTTCGACCTTCAGCCGGGCACACAGCTGCTGTTGTGTGGATGGTCTGTGGCACCGCTCGGTCAGCACTTTGAGGAGGTATGGAGCTGCCTTAGTGCCAGAGAGAGTGGAGTGGGTCTGGGCCTTCAGCCAGGTACAGAGCTTCTGTTCTGGGCACAGTCTGTGACGCCACTTGGTCTGCATTTCAAGGAAGTGTGGAGCTGCCTTAGTGCCAGAGGGAGTGGAGCAGGTCTTGGCCTTCAGCCAGGTGCAGAGCTTCTGTTGTGGGGATAGTCTGCAGTGCTGCTCGGTCAGCACTTCAATGAGGCATGGAGCTGCCTTAGTGTCAGAAGGAGCAGATGTTATAGGAGTACTGTAGTGCCCCTGTAGTTAGAGTTGAGTAGGGTGTTCAATGTTAAGCTCCTCACATTGCACCTTGGTAGCTTTGGAAATGTTCAGCAGAATAGCCCATCAATTTGTATTTTCCATTGACATGCCATGTTGTCAACACCTGGAAGTTTCATGATGGCATCTTGTGTGATTTCTAAGATCTGGATAACCCATATGATGGCTGCATGGGCAGAGATCTGCAAACATTTGGCTATCACTGTAGGAGAACAGCGGGTCACCTCTGGAACCTGATCCTGTGTTCTCCTACAGTGATGCAGCAACATCATGACAGCACTGATTCCATAGGTGATGTCCTCTGTGACAGAGCTCCCCTCCACACCATGGCCACCCCTTCCCCATGGTGCACTACTTTGCGAGTGCGCATCCGCTACAACTGTGCATGCATGAGTCTCACACTTGCACAGTTTTGCACCCGCCACAATCTTTCAAATGGCAAACCATCTTTGCTCCGAAACCGATGCTCTGATGCCACCATTGCCATTCCGTGACTCATGCTGCTACCACTCCGATATCGTCATCACTGTGAGAGCTGTGCTGCCACTGCTCTGCTACCCAGACTGGTAACAGCTCGCCTATCGGCTCTGACCAGTGTTTGTTATAAAAGGGTTAGATTTTTCCCTATACGTTACATGTTATTTTTTAGCATTTTTTTGCTCTCCTGTACAAGCTGCATGGTACTGAATTTCTGCACTAAACTTCCAGGGTAGAGGTGGCCTGTACAAAGGTAGTGTCATTTGAAGGTTTTCTGAAAAAAATATTAAACAGTTCCAGAGTTATAAGGATCTAAAATTTGGTTTTGGATAGATGTCTGGTGCAAACCAAAAACGTTTGGTTTGTGACACTGTTTTTTGGTTCGCATTACTTAGATATCACGGACTAAAAACTGGCCTCACAAACCAAAATTATTTTTGGGGGGTTGTGAAGGCTGCCATCTTGTTTCTTTCTTTTGGCTACCACAACAATATGAAAACATATATAAATGGACACTTCGAGAAAAACAAAAACATGATGCAGTCCTCTCCACAAGCAACCCACCTGCCTAGGACAGGCCAAGAAGGTACCTGCTGGCCACGCTCCTCCTTGGTCCATAAGGCACCATCTGGTCCTGGACCAAGAACAAAGGAAAGGGGAATTTTGAGCCTTCCTCCCAGTGGGGACTGAAAGGTTCCAGATGGTCTGGAGCCCTGACATTGGTTTCCTGCCCAATGCTGCAGCCAGTGCTGAAATCATTGGACTAGGGCATAAGACTGCAGAGAAACACTGACCTTTGATGTTTCTTCCTTTAGCAGCTGTGTAGTGAAGTCCTGATCTTTTTGCTTGCCAAGTCACTCAGTTGCACACTTCTGTGAGCAGTTCTGTGCAGAGCAGCATTTGCATAACTTGCACTGGCCTGTCAGTGATTTGTTGATTTTATTTTTTATTTATGGCAATCCTGCCACTAATGTTTCCTTAAATGGACTGTAGAGTTAATTTTCAGAACTAATTTTAAGTTGTACAGTGGTTACATTGCGTATTAGATTGCTGATGGTAATTTCTGAACTTTTCTTTTAAAGTTTAAGACTTTTTCTGCATTTCTAATCTGTCTGGCTACTAGACCTGCCCCTAGGACCTGGCACCAAGCATTTCAGGTCAGATATATGCCCCCATTTAATACCCTTTGTTTGAACTCAGTGTTGCAATTTGTTGCTAGTACCAAGCCAGAGTCTGTAACAGAGCCCCCTCCCCATCATCCCAAGTCCTTTCAACTGTTAATTTTTTTTCTCTCACCCCTTCTTGCTCTGACCCCTCCCCCGACCTCCACCAAGGCTTATAACTGCCATCTCTTCTGTTCCTCTCTCTCAGGCTGATCGGAGCCCACTGAGCTGGTACCGCTGACTCGGTCTCCTCCACAAGCAACACGCCTGCCTAGGACAGGCCGAGAAGGTGCCTGCTGCCCACGCTCCTCCGTGGCCCATAAGGTAACATCTGGTCCTAGACCCAGAACAAGGGAGAGAGGATTTTTGAGCCTTCCTCTCAGTGGGAACTGAAAGGTTCCAGATGGCCCAGAGCACTGACATTTTTTTCCTGCCGAACGCTGCAGCCAGTGCTGAAATCATTGGACTAGGGCATAAGACTGCAGAGAAACACTGACCTTTGATGTTTCTTTCTTTAGCAGCTGTGTAGTGAAGTCCTGATCTTTTCGCTTGCCAATTCACTCAGTTGCACACTTCTGTGAGCAGTTCAGTGTAGAGCAGCATTTGCGTAACCTGCACTGGCCTGTTAGTGATTTGCTGATTATTTTTTTTTTGTCTACTTTTCCATTTGCAAATTATGCTGTAAAGCCACTAGAGGGCAATAACATGTGTAGGTTGCAATCCTCTATCCACTGCTCTCCCCTAACACTTCTAGTCCTGGGTCATTCATACCCAAAGCAAGTTATCAATGTCCTGACATTCAGTGGTGTGATCTGAATCTGTAATCCTGTACAAAGCTTCAACTACCCTACCCAGAATGGTTTCCATCTCCCTCCTGGTTCTTACCCTTATCCCAGTCTCCCCCTCTACACTTATTGCCACTTCTCTCTCCCCTTCCCTTCCAGATACCTCCTTCATTCTGTCAATCACCCCCTACAGCTCCCCTTGTAAGCAGACCCCACTTTCCCTACTACCCTCCATCATCTCTGTTTTCCCTTCCTATTCACTTTGCCTTTCTTCATTTCCTTATCTCCTTCTCTCCACCCCTCCCTCCCTCTTCCCCTCCCTCACGTATTTCCTACTCCAATTACAAAAGTCCTAAACTTCACTATTTCATCCTTGCCCTCCTCCTTCTTTCATCAGGGAACATCCACCCCAACCCTGGCACTATTTCTTCTCCTACCCTGGCTCCTTACCCAAATAACATGTCTCCAAACCCCACTCCCACTACAACCCTCCCTAACGGGTTGAAGCTCCTCCACCTGAACATCTGCAGCCTGCTACCTAAAATTGACCTACAACAAACTCTTATGATTTCACACACCCCTGAAATCCTAATTATTACCGAGACATGGCTCAAAAAAAGCACCCCTGACAGTGCCATTGCAATCCCTGGGTATTCCATCTCCAGACAAGATCAATCAGGTCGTGGAGGGGGAGTAGTCATGTATATCCTGTCCTCACTGCAGTTTACTACCACCCTATCTACTTCCATCCCAGCTACCTATGAAGCCCTTGTCACCTGCATTATTCTTCCTTTCTCAATCCCAGTCTTTGTGGCTGGCATCTATTGCTGCCCAAGCATTCAACCCTCGGTCACGACTGAACTCTTAGCCAATATCACTACCCTCTTGCAATCTGGTGAACTTTTGATAATGGGTGACGTGAATCTAAATTGGTTGTCTCCCAAGTTAAACAAGCTATGCAATGACGTCGCTGCTCTAAACCTCACTCAACTTATACTTGAGCCCACATGCCCTAATCCCAAAACACAAAACCACACCCTGCTTGACAGGGCACTCACAACCCGCCCGCACCGTGTCATTAAATCTGGTCTCCTCCCTGATGCCCTTAGTACCCACAACCCCATTTTCATTGTACATAAAGTTCATCACCCCAAACTTCCACCTAAACTCATACAGCTCTGGTCCTTTAAATCCTTAGACTTTACCCCAATCAGCTCTGCACTCGCTTCCACCAACTAGGGCCCCCTCTCCATTGCCATTTCTGTTGACTAAGCACTTGACTATTTTAAGGATAAATTCATTGCCATCTAGAATGCCTTTGCTCCTTTCAGATGGACCAGACTCCATGGGTTTCACCTCCCCTGGATCACCTCCGAACTACTGGTCTGCTTCAGGGAGCATGATCGGGCCTGGAGAAAACACAAATCTACTAAACATCCAAACCACTACGCCAAGTACAGAATGCTGCGCAATTCATGTACTAAAGCTACTAGACTGGCTAAGTCTGATTATTTCAACTCCTCATTCCTGACTAACGTTAACTCTCCATCTAAATTCTGGAGGGTAGTTCATGTCCTATTCTCTCCTCCCTCTCACCCTCTCCCTCCAGTCTCAAAATAAATAACTCCTTAGTTTCTGACCCTGGCTCAGTGACCAATGAATTTAATGCCTACTACACCTCATGAGCCACTTCTATTCTAAATTCCCTCTCCTCATTGCCACCTACTAAATTCAGCCCTTCGCCTAAGCCAGTGCCTACCCCTCCCCCATTTTCATTTTCTGCTATCTCCTCTGATGAAGCTCTTAATGCTCTCCTATCCCTCAACCCCTCGAAAGGCTCCTCACCAGATGAGTTTGATCCTAAACTTCTCTACCTTTCTGCTCCTGCAATTGCTTATCCTGTCTCCCTAATCCTTAACCTGTCCTTTATTTTTGCCCAAGTACACTCATCCTGGAAACACACTGTAGTCCTTCCTCTCCCTAAGGGTGGTGACACATCCACACCAGGCAATTATTGCCCCATTTCCCTCCTTCCTACCCTTGCCAAACTTCAAGGACATTTAGTACTCTCTCAACTATCACCCTTCCTCTCTGATGCCTCCATCCTCACCTCCTTCCAATTTGGTTTTCAGAAGAACAACTCAACAACCACCTCCCTCCTCAGGCTTACTGACTCCATTCTTTCAGGGATGGATGATGGCCTGATCACCTCTGCCATCTTTGTCAACTTAACCAAAGCTTTCAACACTGTTTCCCATCCCCTGCTTCTTGATTCACTCTTCTCAGCTGGCCTTGCTCCGTCGGCCACCAACTGGTTTAAATCCTGCCTCATTGGCAGGACTCAATCATTCAAAATCCTTGATTCCATCTCCCCTCCACTCCCCATCAACACTGGTGTCCCTCAGGGCTCAGTGCTTGGTCCCCTATTCTTCTCCATTTTCCTCAATGATCTTCCCACAGCCTGCTCATCCTCTTCTATCCACGTGTACGCTGACGATACTGTTTTGTACAATTCCGGCAAAAACCCTGCTGCTGTGCAAACCAGCTTACAGCATAACTTCAACCAAGTTTGGCTCTGGTTTGCATCTCACTAGCTTTTTCTAAACGCCAAGAAGACAGACTCAATTACCTTTGGCACCAGACAGAGACTCTCTAGGCTCTGGGCCCTACCCACCTGTCACACCCTTGATGGGACCATCTTGGAAGACACTTCCTCATTTAGATATCTGGGAGTTTGGCTGGACCAGCACCTCAACCTCTCTGTGCATATCAATGCTATCCTGAAGAAACTGCACCCCAAGCTTGGTGCTCTGTACAGGAATTGTATTTGCATCCCGCTGACTGCGAGGTGCGAAATTGTCCAGAAGATAATACTCTCCATCTTTGACTACTATGACGTAGTTTATGGTGCTGCTCCCAAATCTTCCTTGACCAAGTTGGACACTCTCTTTAACTCCTTCTGCCACTTTGCTATTGACTCCCCTTCTGGCTCCCACCACTGTGAACTCTATTGCTCTCTAACCTTCCTTCCACTATCTCACAGACGCATCTCTCACTGTGCCAAACTAACCTCCAAATTCTGGTTCAGGAGCTCCCCTTCTATCGCTCATCCTCTCCCCCTCTCTCTCTCCACTCCAACTCTCCCCACCCACTCTCTCAGATCAAATGATGCCTGCACCTTGATGGTTCCCCTCCACTCCACCCTCATCAGTCAGACTGGTTTCACCCATCATTTCCCCAAAATTTGGAATGCCATCCCCCCTGAAATACGACACTCCTCCTCCAACTACTCCCTTACCTCTGCCCTACACAATTACCTTTCCCTCGGCTGTTCCTGCTTTAACCCACCTTAATACCTATCCCCAGTTTCTGCGTTCCTACCATGACCCCCCCCAGCAGGGTTCTCAACATCCTGAAGGGTGAAATCAAGAAATGGCTACCCCTTTTCCTCATATTCAGTTCTTGCCTCTCCCCCCTCTCTTCTCCACCTGCCCTTCTGGGTCACCAGTGTGCACAACCTAACCCCATCCTTTTTACTCCAACAGCACTTGCGTACTACCTTGAGTCTGCTCCTGGCACACTCATGCACTATAAATGGTTCTATCGCATTATTACTGTTTTGTACATTCATATGTTCTTTTGTATGATTTTGGACATGTATTGTAATTTACCCAATGTTCCACTACTGTTTATTGTACAATACCTTGTGATCCAACTGTTGCACAATCTTACAATGTTGTATTGTTTGTACTACCCACATACTATTGTAACTGATCATCCTTCACAACCCTATGTAGCCCCTTCCCCCAGGTCACACCATGAGATGAGCAACTTTTTGTTCAGAGCACCCTCCTGGTGAAACATTTCAATAAATAGATAAAAATAAACCTTGGGACCTCCTAAGGAAGATTCTGATGTTTGTTTCTTTTTGTTGTTATCAAAATGTGCAAGAAATAGTATTTTCTTACTTTGGGATTATCCTCATCCAGTTTTTGGTTCATGAACCCAAAACTTTGGTGTGAACCAAAAATTTTGGTTTGTAAACCATAAATGTTGGTGTGAACCAAAAAGTTTGGTTTGCAAGCCAAAAGTATTAGTGCAAACCAAAAATGTTGGTTCATGAACCACAAATAGTTGGTTTGCAAACCAAAAATGTTGGTGGGAACATAAAATTCTGGTTTGCAAACCAAAAATATTTATGTGACCTAACAATTTTAGTTTACAAACCAAAAATGTTGGTGTGAACTAAAAATGGTGATTTACAAACCAAATATTTTGGTGCAAACCAATTATTTTGGTTTGTGAACACAAAATTTGGTGTAAACCAAAAATGTTGGTTTAAAGTGAAAATTAGCGTTCACAAAACAAAATCAGTTTGAACTGAAACTAGTTCTCAGTGAGTGAAGTTACTGCTAACAGGCAAGAATGTCCTCATGTCCCCCAGCAAAGTCTCCTCTACTCTGTAGCTCCCATTCCAAATCTCAGTCTTCACTTACACATCCCAAGTAACTGTATAGTGAAGATAAGCCTTCTGTTTTGCATAGGGCCCAGAGGGCCCTGTACCTCTGCACCTATAGCTGCATGGAATCACATAGCCGAGAAAGCCCTGTGCTTCCACAGGCATGAGTTTTGGCCCTGCACATCTATATCTGTAGTTACATGGAAGCATAGTGACCAGAGAGACCTGTGGTTCTGCAGCCCCCCAGACAGCCCCACATATTATTTGCATTCATAGCCAGCAAGCAGATGGATACTTTATTTATTTATTTTATTTATTTAGTTTTTGTTAACCGGACATTATCCAACATGATGACTATTTTCAGCCATGACCCAGGAGAGTACAGAACATAATGAACATGTACAAGTACATTTCAACAAGGTAAAGAGCAAACAATACACTTTTCATGGTAGAGAGCAATGTACAGAGATGCAAGAACAATAAGGGAAATAAAACATAACAAAAGGAGAGGGCAGCATTACAATTCCCTAGAAGTGAAACAATTTACAAATGGTAAAAATATCAGGAACTGGAACATAACAGCAGACAACAGTAAGCAAGCAAGCAAAACAAGTAGCAAATGTTGTAGGGATAAAACATAAGATAATACAAGCAAAATATAGTATTAGGAGAAAACGGCTGGCAGATCTAACTCTGCAATAAAATTAAAAGATAAAAGAAGAGGAGGAGGTGGGCAGGAAGGAGATAGTACGGTAGCATAGGGAGAAGAAGGTAAGGCAAGGAAGGTAGAGTAGTAGTATAGTGAAAGGAGTAGGGGAGGATATATATATATACAGGAGGAAACATAAAAAAGATAGGAGGCCAGGCAAGAGAAATCAGGATAGAGGAAGAGTGGCTAAAAGGAGCTAGAGTAGAGATATAGGAAGGGGGAGAGGGTTAGGGGGAGAAGGAAAGGTCTTACCAGGCAGGCAAGCCTACAAGACCGAGAAAAGAGGTCAGAACATGTGCAGAGACAGGAGAAGGATAAAAGGGCATTGGGGCAGACAAGTATACCAAACTATCAGGTAGGGTCAAAACAAGTGCAGGGGTCAGCACGTGATAGATAATGACAAAATTAATTTTTAAAGCTCTGATGGGACCCAGTCATTCTGAGTTCTAGGGGAAGTGTATTCCAAAACTGAGGAGTCACATACTTGAAAGCACCAGTGCCTTTTGTGATATAACATCTGGGAACATTAAGTAGAGATTTTTCAGCAGACCTCAGTCTGTGAGAGGCTGTATGAGGAATTAACAGCTCTGCCAGAGATTTTGGGGGGTTGAGCCTGACAATAGAGTCAGTAAGGGAGCCAAAATAATATTGCCTTGATGCAGAAGGGGAGAGCCATCCCAGATCATAATAAAGCTGACAGTAGTGCTTTAGTCAAGAGGAGGAGGACGCATATTGACATATGTTATTGTATGTGACATCCCATTTCTGGAGGGTGGTCTTCTGGGCTCCAGCAAGGATGGGGACACAATAGGTTAGGGAAGGTAGCAGTATTCCTCTGGCAATGGTCTGTTTAGCAGACGGCGTTAGCATGTAACCAGTCTTGTACACAGCACCCAGTTTGCAGTTTACTGTCTTGCAGATGGATTGAATGTGAAGGTTAAGATCCAGGGATTGATCAAGCAAGACCCCGAGATAATTAAAAGATGTGACAATTTTGAGTTTAATACCTTCTAGGTCATGTACCATAAGGGAGGAAGGACAGTTTCTGAGTTTAGGGGCCGAGCCTAGGAGCATGACCTTCATTCTTCTTACACACATACACACATACACACACACACACACACACACACACACACACACACATATTTACACAATGGGATAAAACAAGAATGTACAGATAAATAAAATATTTACATGGCAGTAGGACCTGGAGTAATAAATCATTTGTCACCATTACAGGTGAGTCATCACCATTTATCATCAGTTGAGATTAGTCACAATGGAGTTTTTAACCAATGGGAGAGAAGCTTGAATAATGCCTGATAACATCACAGTGACCTCAACTGCATTCAAAACAGAGCAGTGAAATCAAACAGAAACAGTTCATTCTTCATTAAACAAATAATATGAAATCTCTTCATTTTAAAACATGTTGTATAAATTGGACACACAATGGCCAGACTCAGAATATGCTGTTTATCATCACTTGTGAGGGGGCAGGACTTTCATAAATCAAAGAGCAGAAAATCCCACACCATCCACCCAAAATATGATGCTGTTCACCAAGGTATCCAAAAGAGCAATTTTTATTCAAAGTGCCAGTGCAAATTTTCTTTCTCAAAGGATCTGTGTGTAACAAAGGGAACCCTTCCTTTATACAGCATTGTGGCATCATAATTGTGAGACCAGAAACAATGACATAAAAAAGTGACAGTGCATAAAAGTTAAAATGCATATATAATAAAATACATGCAATAAAGGGCAAATTTAAAATCATGTACCACTACCAGCAATATAAATACATATATATCTTTACAAATTTCATAGCCAAATTTAAAAAAATCATGAGAATTCGAATCCGTGCCAAAAAGTCTTAGTGGGGGGCATGAAGACTGAAGGTCAGATTAGTTCCCTCGATGATCTGACAGAAAATGGCTGCACAGTTGAAAGCCTGTAAAAGATGACATATACACATTACATTAGTAAAACCTCCATAGAAATAATTTCCAAGATGGCAAAATTCATCCATACCATATAGCCCTTCAAATTAATTTCAGTGTGTGGTCTAGGGGGCACAGGTCTCTTGAATTTGTAAGTTTTGTGATGGTCAGATGTCTGTATCCTGAGATCCCAATAGTGCAAATAGTTGAAAGATCTGGGGGGGGGGGCTGTTTTTTTGCTCTCACCTACAGCACAGACAGTTAGGAATTTTGTTCTGAAATTTTCAGGGTAAAAGGGGCTCACCCTAGAAAGGTGCCTGTTTTGGGTTGGTGAAAAAATATTAATCTGTTCCTTATTTATAAGGATTTGAAATTTCAGTTCTGCACATGCACAGCTGGGTCTTTTATTATTTGCTGGCTCACAAAAAAAACATAGAAATGCAGACAATGATGACAGAAAAAGAACAGTGGTCAGTCCAGTGTGCCCAGGTTCCCTATTTATCCCTGGCATTTGCTTTCTCTGCAGGATCCTAGACCTCCACATCCATCCCCATTCTCCTCCCAGTGCCCGCCGATCTGAGCCCACACTATAACTTTCATTCTGTCCCAGCTGTGCTTGAAACTACCAATGGTTTTATCACTCACCACTTCAGCTGGAAGACTGTTCCATGGCTCGACCACACTTTCTGTAAAATAATACTTCCTCATGTCCCTCCTGAACCTCCCTCCTTTATGTCTGCCCTGAACCTCCGTCCTGTCAGTTTCCACTCATGTCAACATGACCATGAACTTGTATTGAGGCTAAATAGTTCCTCAAAGGTCACCTTATTAATTCTCTTCAGTAACTTGAAGGTTTCTCTCATATCTCCCCTCTTCCTTTTGGTCTCCAGGGAATACATGTTCAGTGCCTTGAGGTACTCCTCATAGGAATTACCTTGTTGGCCCTGAATCTTTTTTGTTACCCAGTGCTGCACTGTCTCCAGCCTATCACTGTCATTCCTGAGGCGAGGGCTCCAGAACTGGGCATAATACTCCAGGTGTGGCCTTACCATGGATCTTCATAGGGGACATATTATCTGTTCTCTTCTGCTACCAATACCCCTGCCAATACATCCCAGCATCCTACTCACTTTGCTATATGACTTATTGCACTGATTTGATTGTTTGAGGGAGTCACTGATGATAACTCTAATGTCCTGTTCCTCAGTTGTAATGTTAAGTCTCACCCCACGTATTCAGTACTCTGTTCTGGGGTTCATTTTCCCTAGCTGCATTACCATGCACTTTTTTGCGATTGAATTTCAATTGCCAAACCTTAGACCACCCCTCTAGCTTTTGTAAGTCACTCTGCATTTCCTGGATTCCCTCATCGCTATCCACCCTCCCATAGAGCTTAGAGTCATCTGCAAAGAGACACAGCCTGCCCTAGATTCTCTCACTAATGTCACTGATTAACATTAAAGAGGACAAGACACAGGGCAGATCCCTGTGGTACTCCACTCATGGCCTGCCTCTCTTCCGATTTGACCCTGCCAACCACAACCCTCTGCTGCCTCTCTTTTAGCCAGTCACCTATCAAGTTTACTATGACTGTAGCTGCACCCAGGTCCTCCATCTTCTT
The DNA here is from genome assembly GCA_016271365.2 of Neoceratodus forsteri. Taxonomy (NCBI): domain Eukaryota; kingdom Metazoa; phylum Chordata; order Ceratodontiformes; family Ceratodontidae; genus Neoceratodus; species Neoceratodus forsteri. The sequence goes on along the minus strand of CM057452.1, from coordinate 1,082,650,003 downwards.
CAGCAAGCATCTTTGAGTCACTGAGTCAAAAACCTTGCTAAAATTGAAGTAGAGCAAATCCACAGCATGGGCTCTATCCAATTTCTTGTCACCCAGTCAAAGAAAACTATCAGGTTAGTTTGAAAGGACTTCCCTGCCAGAAATCCATGCTGATTACAATCCTGGAGACTACTGCCCTCTTCTGTGAGTTAAAATTCTTCTTTTGTGAGAAAAAAAATCTTCTTTCATATGGCAGCCATCATGTTGTTTTATTTTTCAAAACAAAAATTGAAAACCCATAAAAAATATGCCCTGAAGAAAACTGAATACATGAATCTAGCTAAACAGGACCCATTTAGTTAGATTCTGGTGTCTGATTTTGAAGAAACACTCCAAAATATGTTTTTGGGAAATCCCTAAATTCTGATATGGAAGGCTTAGTGAGGGGTTTTGATTCATCTTTGATGGCTGAACTTATTCTTTTGTGAGTCTCATGAAAGAATAATCATGGCTCATGAAAGAAGAGGGTAGGACTTTTTTTATAGTCCTTTTGTGAGCTGAACTTCTTTTATGAGTCATGAAAGACCTCACAAAAGAGAAATTATGGCTCATGAAAGAAGAGGTTGGGACTTAGGTTTTTCCACAGTTTTTTCATGAGGTCATACAAAAGAACCATTGTTGTCATGAAAGATCTGTCAATGAGCAGGACTATCTTGAACTGTGAAACCACAGCTAGAGTAATGCTGCTAGCTTCAACTAAAACAGTGAGACAGATCTCTCACTCTCTCTCTCTCACTCTATCTATATCCATCTATCTGTCTGTTTGTCTGTCTGTCTATCAAGCTAGCGCTGCTAGCTGGCTAGCTATCTCTTTAGTTAATCTATTGTTTTTAATATTTTTTAAGTGAACTGGGGTGCCCATTCCCGATATTGCTTCTTTCTCTCCCCCAAGGTCACACACCCTCTAATCCCAATGTTTTATTTTTTCAGTACTAAGTGAACCGGGGTGCCAACTCATTACAGCTTCTCTTGCCCCCTCCAGGTTGCCTGCCCCTTCCCTTAATATATGTGATAGCACCAGGGTGCTCATCCCCAGTGCTGCTGAAGATCATCCTTTCACTGGGGTGCCCAATTCCCAGTGTTGGCTTGTGTCCCCATAAAATAAAGAAAATTGTCCCTCATTGATCTTTTTTTTAAGTGTAACCTGAAAAAAGAAAACAGTCTATCAGTTATCTGATCCCCCAGACCACATCCTCCTTGCCTGACCCCCCCACTTGGCACCCACTGTCCCACACCCCTAAAACACCCTCACACATCTGAACATGTCTCACAGCATAGCTCTACTCTCCAACTGAAGACGCATCATGCTGCTGGAGCTTGCAACTGTGATATGAGAAGGTAAGTTAGGTCTGGTTTAATGTATTTCAGTGGGGTTTGAACTTTTACTCATAGCTTTCCCATTTTTTAATATTTTTTACACCAAACTGTCATAATGGCCTTTTGGGGATTCCACCTCATGATCAAGGGTAGAGAAATTATCCAAATCTGTCCTGAAAGGTGATTTCATGGTTGCAGCATAAAAACACCTTTCGGGCAAGTTTTGAGAATTTTCTCCACCCTTGTTCATCAGGCAGGGTCATAAGATGGCTATGTTGAAAATTTGGAGTAAAGTATTAAAATAAACAACAACGTTAATAGTATATGGTGAAAGTTTTCAATGCATGCTCATGACTTTGGTAATTTTCAATATTTTGACCCCAAAATTGTCAGCATAGCCATTTTTTCACCCCATCCCATGAACATGACAGCTATCATTTCTTAAATCCTGGCCAAAATGCGTTTTTGCACTCGTAGCATGAAATAACCTTTCAGTCGGGATTTGAGAATTTTTCACTAACTGGGTTCATGAGGTGGGAGGATAAGAAGGCTATGTTGGAAATTTACTTGCTCATAAGTTTGATAATTTGCAATATTTTGACCTCAAGTTTTCAGCATAGTAATTTTTTCATGCCACATCATGAATTTAATAGCTGTTATTTTTCGAATCCTGGACAAAATGTGTTTTCACACCTGTGGTGTGAAACAATGTTTTGGCAGGGATTCAAAATTGTTCACCTATGCGGTTCTTGAGGTGGGGTCATAAGAAGGCTATGTTGAAAGTTTGGTGTAAAAATATGATAAAGTGACCAAGTTATGAGTGAAGGTTGAAATGTTTCTTTTTCTTCTGCAGCTTGATGGACTCCACATTTGGCACAGGGGCCAAAGTGCCCTGTGTGTCTGCAACTGCAGCAGCACAGAAGTTCAGGGCCTGTTCTGCAGCTAGACAGACTCCTCATTTGGCACAGGGCCCTCTGGGCCTTGTGTATCTGCATCTGTAGCCACATGGAAGCACAGGACACAGAGGGCCCTGCACTTCCAGAACTGGATCGACTCACATGGTGCAGAAGTGCCAGATCCACAGGACTCTGCACTTCCATGCCCAGACACACTCTTTATTTGGTGCAGAACCCACAGCCTGATGGACTCCTCAGTTTGCACAGGGCCCAAAGGGCCCTGCACATCTGCATCTGTAGCCACATAGAAGGGCAGGGCCTGGAGAGCCTTATGCTTCTGCAGCCAGATGTATCTATTCATGCAGGTCACAAAGGAACCTGTGTGAAAGAGCATATGACTCCGCTAACTCAACAAAAAATGAAATTAATTGCAAAAAACTGTGTCAATGCAAAAGTTAGGGTTCAACTTAAAGCAGCTAAAGTATGAAAATGTGATGTTGGGGGTTTCCAACCCAAACTCCCCAATCCCACAAGCAACAAGGACAACCCACACAAGCAACCACAGACAGCCATCATCGGGTAAGACAAACAAGATACAACTGTTTCAACATGACACAAATGCAGTAGCACTGATGTGCTACTGCACCTTCATGGATTTGTATGTGCTGCTGCATAAGCACAGGCTCCACAGGGGCCTGCAGTTATGCGGCCACACCTGTGGATGTATGTCGTACCACATGTTCTGCAGATAGAAGGCCCCATGGGGTCTATGCCTCTGCAGACAGAGGTACTCATGCTTGCTGTACAAGGCACCTCACTAGATAGCATGATCTGCTACTGCATTATTTTCTATATGCTGCTGTGTAACTGAAAACCTGCTACCCCTGAACTATTTCTAGATCTGCTGGTACCATGATACCTACACTTCTGTCTGCACAGTAGCAGGCCCCACAGGACCTGCCCTTCTGGAGCCAGAAGTCGATGTGCATGTCTTACACCTGTGGTTGAAGTGGTGCAGGCCCCTCAGACAGAAGTACTTTTGCAATTTTTGTATCTGAAAACTTACTACCCTCTGGAACAATTTCTAGATCTGCTGCTAAAACCATTATGCCTATATTGCAACAGTACTTCCATCTGTATGGTGGCAGGCCCCACAGGGGAGACAGAAGTTGGTATGTATGTCTTACACCTGTGACTGAAGAGAAGCAGGCCCCTCAGGAGCCATTGTTTCTGCAGACAGAACACATGTTACAATTTTGCACTTTGTAGCTCCCACCTTTCTGCAGCCAGAGGTCGATGTGTATGTTTTACACTTGTGGCTGCAGAAGTATAGACCCATCAAGAGTGCGTGTATGTCTAACAGTGTGCAAAAGTACCTGGGGCTACAGAAGCACTGGCCTCGTACAGACCTGCACTTTTGCAGATAAAAGACTCTTGTAATATGGGTATCATGAATTAATATTTGTGGCTGCAGGCTTCTCCGCTTCTGCACACAGAAGCAATGCTGTGATTTGAGTATCCTCTTGGAGATTGTTTCAGATGCAGCTTAGCTGACAGGATGGTTGATTATTTGTGCAATTCAAACATATGTTCAAGTGTTTGTCCAACATTTTGGACCTTTCAAAAAAAATGTTTTGGGCTGGCCTGTTGGAACAGCAGTAACGGTACTGCTTGATACGCCAGCGACCCAGATTCAGTAGCGAGTCCGGGTCATCAGAGAGTCGGCCAGGGGGGAGAAGGATTGAGCACCCAACAGGCCACACTCCTTCTATTGGTGGGATGGGCAGTGCTCCTCACCACAATACTGCCACCACCTGGGTGACCACGGGTGATGATGGTGCAGCAAAGGAGGCAGTAAGAGGGAGGGACAGACGTCGGCCTAGGACCAGAGCGGAGGTGCAACTCTGTGCACCTCCAGCTCATTGATCCTCCCTGCATGTGAACATCTGGAGGGCAGGGAGAACAAGGGAAAACAACCCACGACAGCACCAGTAGATGGATCTCTGGTGCCACAGCTTCAGTACATGCTTCCCCCTGAAAGTATGGGGGAGTAAGAGGGGGACTCTCCCTCCCCAACCCAGGGGGCAATCCGGGGGTTCTGGAACCTATGGGAGGTGGTGCACTCCTAGGAGCTAGCAGTGTGCATGAGAACCCCCAAGAGAGGAGCAGTAGTGGAGAGTAAAAAAAAATGTTTTGAAGATGTTCTGTTTTCTCCAGTTTGTGAAGCCCCCATAGTGGATCTGTGCACTGGATGCAGCATCAGCTGAGAGTTGGGACTACGCTGTGGTTTTGATTATCCTAGATTTCTATCTGCAATGATTACTGAGTGTGTATGTCATGTGGTGTGTCTAATGTCTTGCAGTGTGCATGCTGTAGATACAAATCCATGAAGATAGAACATTAGCGCTACTGCATTTGTGTCATCTGAAAACAGTTGTATGTTGCTTTTCTTACCTGATTGATGGCTGTCTATGGTTGCTTGTATGGGTCTGTCCTTTAGCTTTAAGTTGAAGCCTGACCGGTACACTAACACAGTTTTATAATGAATATATACACACATATATATACTGATAAATAGACAGACAAACAGATATACAGACAGACAGATAGGTAGACAGACAGACAGATAGATAGATATCAGTGAGCCACCAGCTGATTGGCTTTCTGTTACCATGGACCCTTCCACCCATACCTGCTTGCTGCCTTCTCTGCTGGCTTGTAGAATTGACCAGTCACATTGGACTGCATGACTGCTGCCCAGTCAGATCACCTGGAGCCCCCACCAGTCAGGAGGCTCCTTGCTAAACCCTTGCTCACCAATCCAGTGGGACCTGTTTGGAGCTGAGCCTATTCAAAGGACTGCCTTTCCCATGCAGGTCAGTGTGGGTGGGTCCAGTATGAGTGGGGCAGCAGGAGTGGAGAGTCTGCCAGAATTAGTTGGAACAGTCAAGGCAGAGGACACTGCCCACTGATATATAGACTGTGGTGTCATAAGTACTGGTCTACAGTTTCCTAGAGAGTGCTATTATCACACTTCTCTCCTATATTAGCCCTGTCCCCACTAAAGCTCCAGAACTCCTTTTCTGCCTAGTTATGTTCTGTTTCTGTGACCCTGAGTGATAGTATGCACATGTAAAGTGCACAGTTCGGTCACAGAGTGTCTTTATGTGATTTCTAGTTGTTTGCTTATAGTTGACTTACAGTACATCACCCTAAGTTCTGTCATGTTGTGGCTACTTGGCATCATAGTAGCCCTGGGTCTCCTACATGCCACCTTTGTTTGTCTCACTGCTGAAACCACTCCCTCCGGCTTCCACCAGCCTGAGCCCATTTTCTAGCATGCTTACCATTTCCAGTCAGTCGGTCCAAGCTACATGGTTCCTCTGGCACCTAATTATGTTATGTATGACTTACATGTCAAACACAACCTTACTCTCCCCTCCCCCCATCTGCCTATCACTGGCCATAGGAATCGAAACCCTTATGGCTAAATCCCTCCAAATTGCCTTGTCTGGGGCATTGAGTCGACCCCTCAGCCTGGGACACTCACTTCCTCTCTCTTCACTATCCCCCCTACCTGGGCAGGTACTAAAGAGCTAAAGATTGCCCATCTTAATACTTGGAGTCTTCTTTGCAACTTGAAAGAAGTCACTACTGGGTAAGTTTTTATCAGTCTGACATGCTATGTCTCTCAGAAACTGAAATTAGGCCTACTGTCTCAGTTGCTGCCAGTTGCCTCCCTAAATACAACTTTATTAGACTAGATCACCCTTGGTGGTGGTCTGATTTTATATTATGAGTCACCTTAATGTCTCCGTGATACTCTACAGAATCACTACCCCTCACTATCAGCATGTGGGTTCTTGCATGCAATACTTCTTGGCAATACAAAGAAGTTACATGTAATTTGTGTGTATAATCCCCCTAACAGTGGCTGCAAAGGGCTGTCCTGGGTCTTGGAGACTATTAGCCAAACGGTAGGGTCAAAGAGATGCTCATTGTGGGTGACCTTAAGCTCAACTGGTGAGTCAAAATACTAAGCAGTATGACACTTTGCTTTCTAGGCTAAGGCTCAATCAACTCATTACTTCTCACACTCAGCTCCCCAACTGAAGGCCAGAATACTCTCCTTGATTTTGCTCTTGTCAAACAGGATGGATAGGATCCCTCTTTTTGGAATCTTGCCTGCAATTACAGATTACATATCTATTTACTGCATATGGCATGTATGAATTCCACACAGTCCTAAGGTCATTTTCCTCAGGGATTTTTCAAAGCTTAATGATGAGCAATTTCTTGCAGACCTAGCCTACACAGCTTGGTCATCTGTCCTATCTGGCCCCAACTGATTCAGCTGCTATTAACAGTTTTCTCTCAATTTTCTCTTCTCTTCAAGAAGCACATGCCCCCTTTATTAGGAGGAGGATCCGGGTACTGTTACCAAGTGGCTTCATAAGAACATATTATCCCTATGAAAGCCAGAGACAAATGCTGGACCTCATATAATGTCTACTAAGCTACTGTTGTTGACCTCAACAAGTACAGGAGGCAAAGAAATGTGTGCAAGAGTGTAATCTATTTGTCTAAAAGTAATTTCTATAGGAGTACCCTTATGGTTACCGCTAGAGATCCACATAATTTCTAACAGAATACTAAGGGCTTAATGGAGGGGCTGTGAAACAGCACTCTAATGATCGCCTCCTGGAAGGAGTGAATTTAAATCACCTTCAGACCACTGTGAATGCATTCAGTATGCAATTTAATAATCTTGCTGCTCTAACTTCCAAGTTCCCCTCTCTTATTATACAGGACTCACCTGAGCCATTGTCCATGTTGTCATCCCCTATCCCTGATTTCATTTCAAAGTGATGAGCTTGGGTGAAAACTGTAGACTTTTGTTCAACCTATCCCCCTATGTCAATACTGGCCATGTCAAACTGGAGCTCAGACATCTCCATCTGGGTGACCCAGTCCTTGCCCTCCCTGTTTCACATATTCGTAACATGTCACTGGTCTCTAGCACTATTACAGATATCCGGAGAGTGGATAAAGTGGTACCAGTTTTTAAGTGAAGAGACCTGAAGTGTACTGGGAACTTCCATCCCACTGCACTGCTATCTGTCCTCATCAAACTGCTCAAGGAAAGCTGGTGGCATCTCAGTATAATGGACATCTTATTTATTTACTTCAAAAGTTTTACCAGGAAAGACATACTGAGATGGTATCAGCTCATTTTCTGATGTGTCCTGGGTAGAGGTGGAAGAGGACAGAACAGTGCAAATACAAAGTATGAAGTACAAAAATGTAATAAAATGGTAATAAGTGTAACAAAATGAGCAATTACAGGCAATGCTTCTGAGCAGGAATTCAGCAATACAATAAATTAGAGAAGAAGAACAATAAGAATAATATGCAGTGAGCAACAAAACAATAATAACAGGGGTTGGGAACTGGCTGAAAACTTGGGAAGAGGTGGCCATGCTTGTGAAAGTATAGAGCAGAGAGTGGAGGGCAGCAGAGAAAATTCCTAGACCCACTGTCAGGAGGAACTGCAGGGTTGAGTAGTGAAATCATGGAGGAGAGATTTCAGAGCATGAAGGGAAGCAGAGGAGAAAATGGACCGGGGGGGAAGGGGAGAGCCCCAGAATTTATGTAAATGGGAACAGAAGGCAGCTTGATCAGCACAGGATTCCATTTGGAGGAAAGCAAGAGAGCGAGAGAGACAATCACCAAGAGAGAAATAGGTAGTAGGGGGAGCAAGGAGAGAGGTGAAATGCAAGATAAGAGGGGAGCAAGCAAAATAAATTTGGAGAAACATATGCACATTGGGCAGGGCTGGTATCAGAGGAGGGCAGAGGAAGGGGTGGGGGAAGGAGGTGTACAAAGAATGGTGATGACTGCTCAGGGCCACGTCAAAGGCAAATTCACAGAAGGAGTGAAAGAGAAGGTCCAATCTGGTTACGGTGGACTTGGGAGCAGCACCATAAACAATGTTACCATAGTCAAAAATAGGGAGAATCATCTTCAGAGGATCACTACAGGAAGCAAAATGCTCCTATTATTATTGTAAAGTGCACCAAGTTTTGGGGCGTAGCTTCTTGTGGATTGCATTCACATGAACAGAGAGATTAAGGTGATGGTCCTGTGAGTCCCCGGGGTATTTGACGGAAAAGACATCTTTGGTCTGTCTTCAATCTGCTCTTTCATAACCTCTTATTTCCCGAGCAGCATGGCTTTCAAAAAGGGCATAGCATTATGAAAGCCCTTACTAAAGTCTCCATGAAAATCAGGGCCACTATGGGCCAAGGTAACCTAACTAGGGCTATATTTGTAGACTTATCTAAAGCTTATGACCTGGTTGATCACACACTCCTTTGCACTAAGCTCTGCACCTTTGTACTATTTCCTCCATGCTATTAACAAGTTTGTTAATTATCTTCAGGGTAGAAAACAGCTAGTCAAATTTACAGCCTGTTAGCCTTGGGGTCCCTCAGGGGGTCCATCCCTGGACCTATTCTTTTCTCATTTTTTATAAGTGATCTCCCCTAAGTGCCTGCCTTTAGATCTTCTACTGTCTATGTGTTTGACCTGGTACTCCTTGTCAGTGCCACAGATACCCCATGTATTAACTCTCAGCTTAATGCTGACCTCCATAGTTTTCAGCCCTAGCTTGAAAACAAAAGGCCTGTCCTGAATGTGAAAAATATCCAAGAGACAAGGTCTTTGGGTTCTCAGTCAAGATTAAATCCTGTCCTGAACCATTAATGCTGTCCTGTGCTGACAGCTTGCCCACCCTCCCCACCCCTGCCTGTTCAGTCTTTAAATACCTTGGGATAACTCTGGACCTCCGACTTGACTTCTCCTACAGATTCATAATGAGTGTAGAGATGTTAATATTAAACTTGGCTTGGCCTACAGGGTCAAACACATTCTTGCCACACTGCTTGGCAACATGTGTTCCAAAGCTTTGGAACTCTCTCCCATTATGGGGCTGGAGATCCCCCTCTCTATTTTTTCTTCAGAAGATCCTTATAGGACAATTTGAAGGCTGGGTCAAGATGTAACTGTACCTGACAAGTATTTTATAGAATGGTATCACCTAGTCATGTTACTTCTGCTGACCTCTCACTATAAAACTATTAGCTATGCTACTCTTCTGATATGTTTTGGTATCTGTGATCTTCTAGTCTCTAATATGTTACCCTACTTACTTTTGTGTTTTTGGCCCCTATGCACTATCAGGTGGGAATTATGCACCAGAGGCATGTATCCCTCCTGCCTAACTACGCACCTGCAAACATGTGAGCAATGGCCATCTTCATCAACAGCTGCCACCTGTCCATGGGTATACCCACCACAGGCATGCAGGACTATGCTGGGCAGCCATGGGTGGAGTCGAGGACCCAGTCGGGCATCCAATGGGATGCCTGGCATGAGTCCCACAAGGGATCCCTTATGCAGGCAGGTGCAGGTCCAGGTGTGTGAATTGCACCAGGGGACACCCAGACCCACATTCGACATGGTCCTCCTTGCCAGATCCCATGGGCACTGTGAATATGCCACCCAACACATGGTGGCCCCATCCCCAAATGTCAGGGGCACCCCTCACCTCAACACAGTGCTGCCGCAGCACTGATTCTGACAAGCACCTCCCAGCACATGTCAGCCCCATCCTTGCACAATGTAAGCCCTGCAACTGGCATGTCCATGATCTGGGCTGCAGTGTACCCCCCCTTCACTGCTGGGCATCTGCACCTGGGACACTGCCTTGTACTACACTCCCTATGCACCCCCCTGGCCTGATCCTGTATGCACTACCCCAGCACTGGTGGTCAGTGTTCCCCCACCTCCTGTGGCACCAACACCCATCCCCCTAGCCACCATACCTTAATGCCAGTGCTGTGGCTTGGTATGGCCAGCAGCACAGCCCTCCTCACTCCTCCACAGCTGCTGGTCATCCAACAGCTGCTTGGAGCATGCTGCCTATATGTAGGGGTGAGCTCTCTGCAGTGGTCGGATGGCCGGTGGCCATGGAGGTGTGAGGAGAGCTGTGCCACTGGCCATTCCTGGCCATGGCACTGGCATGAATGTACAGGGGCTTGGGGGAGTTGGGTTTCAGTGCTGCAGGGGGGGGGTCCACCACTGAGGGTGTGGGGGTACTGGGGTCAGATCCTGGGTTGTTGTGGCTGGGGCATCCAAGTGTGCGAGGGGGAAGGGGGTTGTATGGCACTACAGTGGGCCATGGGCAGTCATCTGCCGGGGGTGGGGGCTGTAGGCATTGTACAGGGGACCTGGCAGCCACATGCTGGGGGTTGGGGTTCTGGCCATGCCGCCCTGAGGTGGGGTGGGGTGTGTCCACTGCAAGATAGTTGCAGGGCTGGCTTGTGTGTGGGGGGCTGGCATCTGCCTGGGCATGTGGACAGTCATTGAGGGGGATTCCCTATCCCACCCTGGGGCACGTGTGCGGTACAGCTGTGTGTGAGGCTGGGCGCATAGGGCACTTATGGCAAGGTCTCCCCTGGCATAGACAGCACCTTCCTTTGCCCCCCCAGTGCATGGCAGTACATGCCTTCCTGCATAGCACATGGTGCTGTCATGCTCCCACTTGCTCCTGGCACATTGCTGTCCACATGGCCAGTGGATCAGGTGCATACCAGCTGCATGCCCCTTGTTGTGCATCCCATGCAGGGGGCGCAATGAGTTCAGAGTGGCTAAATGTCGTGGATCCATGGCATGTAGCCATTCCACCAATTAGTGCATAGGAGCCATTATTTGTAATATTGTTGTCTTTGGACCTTGCGCACCAACAATTAAATTATTTATTTTATTTCTGTACTACTGTAACTGGTGGCATTTCCCTTTCTTTCTCTACTTTGTAACCTCCTGGGTTGCTCCTGAAAATAGGCATGTATTTGTCTAGTGTACTTAGTTGGTAAAGAAAAAGTAAATACATTAAATACACAGTGTGTGTATATGCATGTGTGTGTGTGTGTATATATATATATATATATATATATATATCATATACACATACTGTATATATTGCAGAAACCTATGTTAATGGTGTAGTTAGGGTCAAAGCCATAAAAGTAGGAAAATGTGGTATTATTTGCCTTGGGGCTGTTGGCCCTAATGCTCACCCCATTCCATAAGTAAATAAGCTGAAATGGGTACATTATATGAGAACAGGGTGAGAGTTAGGGCCATTGACCCCAAGGCACTCCTTGATACCTGTTGGTGTGTGCAAGGTGGGTGTGGGGTATTAGCATTGAAAACTTTAATGCCACATTTCCCTACTTTTGTAGTATTAACCCTAAAAGGAGCATTAATGCCATTTTTTGCAATTTATTTCCTTACTTTTTGGGATAGTATAATAATATCTTAATTTTACTGTGTGCTCCCATAAGTCCATAATGATATCCATATGTGTATATGGGAGCACAGGGCGTGCATGCATAATGTAATTGTCCCCTATCCATAAGTTTAGAGAGATTATAATGAGCTCTCATTTCCCTGTGGGACCACAAAGTCCTTGGAACCCTGCGGTGCCATCAGTCCATAATGTTATATGTCCATATGCTGCCATGCATGCATATTGTCAGTGGCCCTCATTTTCGTGTAAGCAAAGTAGTCATTTTGTGAATGCATGGCACAGTATCACAGTCACTGTGGTCCCATTCATAAAAATTTCCCCTGCACCTGGAAACAAGGCCTGGAAACATGCAAATATGCATAAGCTGAGCATCACAATGAGTCTGTATCGCAAAGCGTTTTCGAAATATAGCTTCCGAAAGATACCCCAACCATTACAATGTTATCCTATAGGAAATCACAAAACTTCAAAATCTTATAACTACACAACAGAGAAAAATGTTCTCAGCAAACTAGTAAAAGGTACATCTGTAGGGCAAGCCCTTTGTACCCTGAAAATTTCAGCCCATAAGTGCAAACCATTTGTTTGCAATGAATTGACAAAGAAACAGATGTATCTGAAAAAGTAGTGTTGCAAATTCATTTAGTGGCATGGCATTATTTATTCTACTGTGAAATCATAAATAATGCCATGAGACCTTTTTGATGTCACAATACCTTTTTTGATACCACGACAGCAAAAAAAGCACAACAAGAAAAAAAATTGTGCATGTGGAGGCACAGGGCTTCCATGCATGCATATTGTAATTGTCCCTCATTTGCATGTGGGAATGCAGGGCCCTCTGGGCTATGCACTCCCATCTAGCCATACTTTTAGAGAGATTATAATGAATCCTCATTTTCCCGTGGGACCACAGGGCCCCTGGGACCCTGCAGTGCCATCAGTCCATAATATTATATGTCCATGTGCTCCTATGCATGCATATTATAAGTGGCCCTCATTTTCATGTGGCAAACCAGTACAGGTGTCATGTTGTGAATGCATGGCACGGTATCACAGTCACTGTTGGCCCATTCATAAAAATTTCCCTCACATCTGTAAACAAGACCTGGAAACATGCATAACAGCTTAGCACACCTTGCTGCGCGTTACAATGAGTATGTATCTTGAAGCGTTTTTAAGATATAGCTTCTGAAAGGTACCCGGACAATTGCTTCACGCTTGACACGGGTGCCTTTGCTGCTGCAAGCAGCTGGGTGGGCCTCTTCCATCCACTGGCTGCTTTCCTCACTGTACTGCCCTCTGATCACCAGACCGAAGCTTCACCCTTGACACGGGTGCCTCTGCTGCTGCAAACAGCCAGGCGGGCCTCTTCTGTCCACCGGGCTACCTTCCTCGCTGTACTGCCTTCCGATCACCAGACTGAAGGTACGCTGCTGAAACTTGACTGACCAGAACCATCATCTCTGCCTGCTGACAGGCTGCTGCAGTTCTTTAAGTTCTTTGCTACTCTGTCTCCTTCGGGACTTTAAGCTAATGTTAACATACTGGTTGTGGTACTGGTTAAGCCTCTCTAAATTGTCCTGTGATTCCTAATCTAAACATGAACCTAAGCCTGTTTACAGCAATTTTGCACTGCAAGGGTAGTTTGAAGTGCAAGTTCTTTTAGGCTGCAGGTTTGTAGATTTTAAAGTATTGCAGCTCTCTTTGTTTTAAGGTCCAGTGCTAATGTACCCTGGAGCAGAAACTAACTTTAAAGTGATACAGTTTTTTCTGTTTAGACTAGATTTCATTTGGATCACAGTTGTAAGCTTTGCCCTGCAAATAATCCAATTTCTGCTTCACTTTCTCTCCAACTGTCTCCTTCTTGCATGAATTTTTATGCCCACCCCCACCTCCAGCCTTTATTAAATACTCTCCCTCCTCCCTTGGCACCACCCCTATGCAATCTTCTTCCTTCCTACTCACCAACATTGCAACTCTACTTAAAGATACAGAGTGAAGCTAGTAGGCCTAACACTTGTCCTGTCCTTCCCTTAAAGACATCTTCCTTTTTAGGTCATCGCCAAACTGTAAGGGTACACATCTGCCTATAAGGAAAGGACACCCCCCAAGCTCCATCACATCTTAATTTATTTTACTTTCCTCCCCCTCCCAAGACCCTGCTTGCTGTGCCACCACCCTTTTCCAATCTTGGACATGTCAACCAGACTAATGCTAATTCTTATACTCCTGCCCACTATCTGTTTGCAGCCACTGAATGACCCTAAATCAGCTGACTCTCTTATCATGGAGCACCCCTATGGCAACATCTACAGCACTATAACATTTGTGCATAGCTGTGGCCCATGTGCCAACTGCATACCTAGCAACACACCCTGGCCTACCTGGCCCAGAACGCATCCAGCTTGGCTAGGCTTCCCCCCTCCCACAGTCCTGCCTAAACTGGCCGTTCTCTCTGATAAGCATGCAGCTCGAATGAATCCACAAAGACAGCACGAAGCTAGCCTTAAACACTTTAAAAGTTACCTGGTCAGATTGGTTCTCCTGTTACTACTGCTGTCAGGCAACATCCACCCTAATCCCGGCCCTCCTCTATTTCAGGGGTTGAGTGCAACGAAACCAGGCACCTTAACCTTTGCATCACTAAACATCTGCAGCCTGACAGCAAAGTTTGACAACCTTCAAGCCTGGGTAGCCCTACATAATCCAGATGTACTGTCTGTGGTCGAGACATGGCTCACTCCCAAGATCCCTGACTGAGCCATCAGTCTACTGGGCTATTCGATCTTTAGGCATGATCATAAATCTAAAAGAGGTGGCGGCTGTGCAATCTACCTTAAGGACAGCCTTCAAGGCATAGTCCTGAATTTACTCAGCATTGGGTCGTTCACCCAGACCCTTGCCATTAAGGTTCTTCTTGGGGCCCATAACAAAACTGTCTCAATTCTATCTGGCTACATCCCCCCAAAGAACTCGGCCCAAGGTCTCCATGCTGTCATAGACTGTCTTGGAAGCCTAACCCTAAGCTCTGAGGTTATACTCTTAGGTGATTTCAATATTAATTGGCTTGCCCCTGAGGCTAACCAATTCAAGGATGCAATTCAGGCTATCCACTTTACCCAGCTCATTGAAACCCCCACTAGGACTAACTACAGGATGTGCACTAGTACTTTGATTGACTGGGTGCTCACCAACTGACCTGAGCATGCCTCTAATGCCTCCGTCCTCCTGGATGACATCAGTGACCACTCCCATGTCATGTTCAGTTGGGCTAATAATTTCTCCAAACCACCTCCTAGAATAATCACCAGCAGGGTTCTCAAATCTGGTCATGCTGACCATTCAAAATGGATCTCCTCAATGCTGACTGGTCCTCAGTTTTTGAGGTTTCCGACGTTGATGACGCACTCGACCATTTCATCCTCCTCTTCAGTACAATCTGTGACACCCATGCTCTTATAAAAAATGTGGAAGATCGAAGGCTACTTTAACCCCTGGATGAGCCCTGATACCCTTGAGCTAATGAAAAACAGAGACCAGCTCTGGCATATAGCTAGGGCCACTGGCTGGCAGTCTGATATCCTGAACTACAAACGTGCGAGGAACAACTGTACCAGGACCATCCGATTAGCCTAAAACATATACTATAAAGATGCCCTAACCAAGAACTGGAAAGACAGGCGCAAATTCTGGGTTAACCTAAATGAGGTCACCTGGCAAGAACTGGTGAGGTCACATGGGCTCTGCGTTGATGGCTTCCCCATCCTTGACCCTAAATCTATTGCCAACACCTTTAATAATGCCTTCACCGACTTGCAGCATGTTCTCCCTACCGACTTCTTCTCCCCCACCATCCCTGTTGCACCCATGCAATCCCCATCGCATCCCTCCTTTCACTTCAAGACTATTACTTTCAGGGAAACCAGGAAATATCTGCACAAAGTGCTTGGGAAGGGGAGATTCAGTGGGGATAACCTTGACTTGAAACTAATCTCGCTCTCACTTGAAGAAATCCTGTCCCCTCTCACCCATATCCTTAACCTCTCACTACGTCTCACAGTATTCTCCCAAAAATTGAAGGCTGCAGTGGTCACTCCTGTGTACAAGGGTGGGAATCGTGCCCTCCCCAGGAATTATAGACCCATCTCTATACTACCACCAGTCTGGAAGGCCCTTGAGCAAATCGTTGCCAATCAACTTGTCAATTATCTGGACAAGCACATGCTCCTATGCACAGAGCAACATGGCTTTAGGACTGGGCATAGCACCACTACAGCCCTCCTGGAATTCACAGGCTTCATCTACAAATCCCTAGATTTTGGCCAGCTAGTCAGGGCTATCTATATTGACCTAACAAAGGCCTTTGACATGGTCAACCATGCCCTCCTAGTTGACCAACTCACTGCCATAGGCCTTGCCCCTGAGGCAGCTACTTGGTTCCGCAGCTACTTACACTGCCGAATACAGCAAGTCAGGATAGATACCTTTCTCTCTGACACCAAGCCTGTGTGCTCAGGCGTTCCACAGGGGGTCAATACTGGGGCCCCTCCTCTTTAGCCTATTTCTGAATTGCCTCCCCCTAGCCAGTCAGTGCCATATCCTCCTCTACGCGGATGATGCAGTTATCTTTTCTAATGGCTCTGACCCCACTGCTGTTGAGCAACAGCTACAGCGTGACTTCACCAGCATTGAGTCATGGTTCAAAAATCATAAATTGATAATGAACTACTAAAAAACAAAAACCATGATGTTCACCAGCCTTAAGAACATGCACAAAAACTACCCACTATCAATATGTGATAGGGGTGGTGTTCCTCTTGAATGTGTTCATCACTTCAGATATCTTGGAATTACTCTTGACAGCTCGCTCTCTTATGGCCTCCACATAGACATCACAGCTAAAGCAATCAACAAACGCTTAGGGCTACTTTATCACCATAGGCAGAGCCTGACCCCTGAAGCCCTCAGCACAGCGGTCCACAGTTCAGTGGGTTCCCTAGTGGACTACAGACTGCCAATATATGGCTCTGCCACAGATACTGCCCTCCGACATATAAAAACTGCCCTTAACAATGCCTGCAGACTCAACTTAGGGGCACACCGACTAATCCACACCTGCAAACTCTATGCAAAGGCTCACTGGCAAACACTCTTTGGTCACTTAAAATATCAATCCTGCCTCCTGGACAAAAAGATCTGCCTTGGTCAGCTCCTGACTGGAGTCCAACAACTCCTAGTTCCCAGCACTAATCCCATGCCCACCTGAAATTCAGAACTGCAGTCCTTCCTGACTCCAAAATGTTGGATATCTCAAGGACAAAGGTCCTTTGCCTATTGGGCACCATTGTGGTTCAACTCCCTCCATGAGAACATTATTAGCCTGCCCACTCTGTGGACCTTCAAAAAGAACCTAAAGAACCATTTAATACAGGAATCTCAATGTGTCTGCCATTGCTAGCACCTAGCAAAGGCATCTCCTACCATCTGCCCCTCTGCCAAACAGACCTCTCTCTCTGTCTCTCTCTTGGACACCCTGCACTTGGGGCTCAACCCTCCACCCCGTGTCTCCAGCACGTCTATGCGCTAACCTTCTCATGTCGCTGACAACTAACAGGCTTCCTGTTGGGTACAGTTATTTAGTCTGTTCCTGTATGTATCCGACTGTGTTTACCTTTTCCAGTTTTAGTTTTTGCTGTATTTTTTGCATTCCTTTGTTTAAAGACCAAGGGCCAGATATTCAAACTGCACTCTTCTTAGGCGCAAGCCCTTGCGCTGCGCAAAATAGTTGCACGGGGGTGTGGCCCGGGTGATATTCAAAGGAGTTGCGCTATTGAGCAACTCCTTTGAATATCACCCCCTGGCCACAGCCACTGTGCATGGCGCAGTGGAACTTGCGCCACCACAAGTTGTCAGAGTGGAGCATTCAACTTGCGGTGCTGCAAGTACCATTGCGCCATGCGCAAAATCCCGATATTCAAAAGGTGACATGCAAATGGGGCCATAATTCATGCAAGGCGCGGGGGGGCCATTTGCATCTGATTATGGCCCCATTTGCATGCCATTAGCATGCAGGTGCGCCGATCCCTGAGGACTTGCGCCTGGCGCCTGCCAGGCAGCAGCCATCGGGCGACGCCTCAGAAAATCCCACCACCACCCCCACTGGCCCGATCACCAGCAACAGCAGAAATGTCCCCCACCAGCCCGACCGCAGGCTGCATTGGTTTAAAACAACCCACCCCTGCAGCCTGATCGTGGGCATAGTTTAACCCCCACCAGCCCGATCGCGGGCAACAATGTCTCCCCTCCGAACACTTCCCTGGTGGTCCAGTGGACCGTAGATCCTGATCGCGGGATGTAATCATTAACCCCCAAACATAGCCCTGGTGGTCCAGTGGATCGAAACTCCCGATCACGGATATAATTATTAAACACCCCCAACATCCCTGGTGCCTAGTGTTCCCCACCCCACCACTCATGAAGCCCCACCACCCAGCTCCCCGGCAGCGGCGGGCGGCAGCATCCACCGCCTGCCGCCCACTGACTGACTGCGGTAGGGCTGCCGCCCATTGGTGCAGAGCAAGAGCCAATAGGCGTGCAGCCCATACCGTACAAAGACAGTCCAGTTTTGTGAAGATGAATATATTCATTCACAAAACTGAACTATCCCAACCGCAATAAGGAAACTACAAGCCATTAGCTCTTACTCCAATGGCGTCAGCCGTAATCAGTCGGCCAGGCGTGTGAGTCGGCAAGCGGGTGGGATGCTGCCACCCGCTGGCTGCGGGGGGGCGGGGTGGTGGGGCTTCATGGGTGGGTGGGTGGGGAACACTAGGCACCAGGGATGTGTTGGGGTGTTAATAATTACATCCGTGATTGGGAGTTTCAGTCCACTGGACCACCAGGGCTATTTTTGGGGTTAATGATTACATCCCGCTGATCGGGATCTACGGTCCACTGGACCACCAGGGATGAGTTCGGAGGGGAGACATATTGCTGCCCGCGATCGGGCTGGGTTGAGTAAACTATGCCCGCAATCGGGCTGTGGGGGGGCATACTTCTCAACCCTCTCGCCCTCATAAATCAGGGACAAGACATTAAATATCAGGACACAGACCCCATATCAGGGAACATCTTAAGATTTGGTAGTATACACTCAGAAAGCTGATAGAATTGGGAGGATTTATGTAAGATGCATTTTCTGAATAGGAAGGAACCTGTAACTTAATATTTAACATTATTTTATGCTTACAATCCCCAGTGTTCTGTCACAAAAATACAATTGTTATGAGGGACAGAGATAAATTCTGAGGCATAATCAGGGATGTCTCTGAAAATCAGGGACAGTTGAGAGGTATGAGGGGGGGCACAGGGAGTGGGTTGGGAGCCAGCCACAGGTTGCAGCTGCTGTGTTGCGCCCTGCAATGCAGCAGCTCACCTGTGGGTGGCCCTCAACTTAAGCCTTTTTTTTTGGCTCAAAGTTGTGCAGGCGCAGGTTGGGGGTTGCGCCTGCACAACTCTGCACAGCCCGGCTGAATATCGGGCTGTGCAGTTTATGCATGGTTCCTCCCCCACCAGTTCAGCATGCATTCATTTGCATTGCGCTGTTGCTCAGCCTGTTTTCAGTGGCGCAACTGCCTCCTGCTGAATATCGCAGAATGGAGCAAGTTCAGACTTGCGCAGGCGCAACCCTATTGCGCATGGCGCAACCCTTTTGAATATCTGGCCCCAAATGTACCTAAATGTTATTCTAATTCTATTGCCTTGTTTGTCTCAATCCTCTGTATAATCACCTACTTGTTCTAAACGTATTAATGTGGAACCTATGCAAAGAGCTCTGAGCTCAAATGGTTAATCCTAGATCAGATATAAATAAATTGCAATGTTATCCTGTGGGAAATCACAAAACTTCAAAATATTGTAATTATTCAACAGATGAAAATTTTCTCACCAAACAAGTGAAAGGCACATCTGTGGGGCAAGCCCTTTGTATCCTGAAAATTTCAGCCCATAAGTGCAAACTGTTTGCAATGAAGTGACAAAGAAACAGACATATCTGGAAAAGTACAGTAGTGTCACAAATTCATTTAGTGGCTGACATAATTTATTCTACCGCTAAGTCATAAATGGTGCCATTACACCTTTTTTGATGCTGCAATACCGTTTTTGATCCCACGGTAGTGAAAAAAATGTGACAGAAAAAAAACATTGTGCATGTGGGAGTACAAGGCCCTGTGGGTCTGTGCTCCCATACATACATGCATATTGTAACTGTTCCTTATTTGCATGAGGAAATGCAGGGCACTCTGGGCCTTGCTCTCCCATCTATCCATAAATTTAGACAGATTATAATGAACCCTCATTTCCCTGTGGGACCACAAAGCCCGCTGCCATCAGTCCATAATGTGATATGTCAATGTGCTCCCATGCATGCATATTGTAAATGGCCCTCATTTTCATGTAGACAAACCAGTACAGATGTCATGTTGTGAATGCATGGCACAGTATCACAGTCACTGTAATCCCATTCATAAAAATGTCCCTGCGGGAGATCACATGATGCAGGGCTCCTGGTAGCAGTGCTGATTAGGAGCTCCCGCTGCCTCGCACCTATCTAGTCTTTTTTTTAAGGTTTTATTGGTATACTCGCCATCTATAAAGTGAGCTAGGAGGTCTTAATTGCTGTTGGGCCTGACTGGTATTGATTTTGTGCCTGTTAGTCACAATTTCTGCTATTTATGGAGGCTGACATGAAGCAGGCCTTGCCAAGGCGTACTCCACCAGCCTCTCCAGAAAAAATGCCTAAGAAGCAACGGGCCCAAGGAGAAGGTTTGGATAAGTCGAACCCTTCATCCACAGCTGTTGTTCCGTTATTGGAAGATCGCTTTCTTCAGGAAATGCTCTCTTTCAAGGAATCACTTTCTGAGATATCAGCGGAGCTAAAATCTCTTCTTACAGATTTAACTGACCTCGCACATCGGGTGGGGGATACAGAGACCCGATCAGTCTCGCTAGAGAAGTGGAGAGAAAAGACTGATCCGGAGATATCTCACTTGCGGCAACAGATCTATAAGCTTCAACTGAAGATGGAGGATTTGGAGGGCAGGAGTCGACGGAATAATATTTTGATCCTCGGTCTGCCTGAATCAGAGGAAGGCCCCAATATTATTCCCTTTGTACAGAAGCTGTTACAGAAACTGGTTGGCCCTTCTCCTCTCAATCCCAGCTATCAAATTGAAAGGGCTCATCGTTCTCTTAGACCTCGGCCTCCCCTAGAAGCTCCCCCCAGACCCATTATTGTGAAGTTCCTAAGTTATTTAGAGAGGCAGCATGTTCTTAGCAAAGTCAAAGACTTGCAGAAAGTCATATGGAAGAAGGCAACTCTCGGTTCACTCAAGACTTACCCCCGAGAGACGCACCAGAAGCGGGCGGCATATCACTCTACAGTCAGCAAATTAATATCTGCTGGAATCCCCTTCAAGATACAGTACCCAGTGAAATTAAGGGTATCTGTGCATGGCTTCTGGTTGACTTATGAGTCTCCTGATCAGGCCTTCTCGGACTTAGTTACACGGCTACCGGATCTTTTCAAAAAGGACTGAATTTGTTATAACGCTCATCTGTCTTAATTTTGCTTCGAGTGTAAATGATAAGTTGAATCTGGTTGTTTTACCTGATGAGGTGGCATGGGTTTGCTGGTCACTGTGAGCGCTGGGGGGGATCTCTGATTTCGGGTTGGATAGGCCCAGTGGGGAGCTTGAGCTTCACCAGGGAACTTTTGTTCAAGGTGGGAGTTTGCCTGGGGATGGACCGTCTGGTGCTCTTTTGGTTCCCTTCCTCAATTCATTCCCCAAGCTTGATGCAGCGTAACACTCAATCAGTGCTTCGGGACATGGGAGGTACTTGTAAGTTGTTTTTTTCTGATATGGGCAGTATATTATCACTGTTAACTCCCCTTTTGGGATTGTACCTTGAGGTACCTCTGTGTACCGCTGGTCAGTATCCTTATTCTCACAAGGATCTGGAGTGTAGTGATCTGCATTCTGGTCAGGGCAATTCAGTTTAAGACTTACATGGTGGTTTTTTAATGGCCTGGTCTAAACTGGTTGGGGAGCTGACGGTCGATATGTAGCAGGGAATATGGTAGTAGGAGGATCGATGTGGGCACTCTGATCTCTCCTGGGTGCCTCCTCACCTTGATTTAGCTTTGGAGTGGCAGTGCTGAGCTTCGGCCCTCTCCATGGGGGGTGTCGCTCTCTCGTAGTGCCTCAAGTACATTAGGGGTCAGTCCTTGTTATTTGTTGATTTGGTGGGCCTCCCTGCAGTGCATTGGACTTAGTATCAAGGTTTTTTCCCCTTACGGATAGTTATTGGGGTTAACGGGGGGACCTCCTTTGTTCTTCCCAATGGCCCTCAGAGCCGTGAGTGTAGGGGGTCTGGTAGGTTAACCTTGTCACACTTACCGTTTCTGTTACACTTTCTGCTAGCAGGAGGGTATCAGTTGTAGTAAGGGGTGAAGGGTCAAGACTAATTGCTGTTTGTTAACTGTTTTTGTTATTATATTTGAGCTTGGTCAGCCGGGCGACTTCCGGCTGGGTGGGCTTATATATGCTCTGGTAGTCTGGGTTGAGATATACTTTTTCCTAGTTTTAATTTTAGGGGCACCTCCTGGACTGACTTATTAAGATGCAGAGGGTGACCTGGAGAGTAGAGGGGTGGGTGGTCCTTCAGGGACGCTCTCTTTGTGGGGATGCCTGCTCCTAGCCAATTAAATTCCAGGTCAGCATCCCTTATGGTAGCTTTCATTCCTAGTTTGGGTTGAAGTATTTACCTCAACTATTTCAGGGAAGGGGGAGGGGGTTGGGGGTGTGGGAGCTCCGGTCGGAGTAAGACCGGGTTAACTGCATAGCGTACTAGTTAATGGGGGGTACGGCATCTGGGCTCTCCTTTGCCTGCTGGTTCCTATTATTAGTTATTCTTTTTGGCTGCAGTTCCGTTTTTTTGGCAGGAAGTTTCTGGTACAGATGAGATATTTCCATAGGCTCGATTGTATTATCGGGGAGCTTAAGGCTGCCATGGGTGGGTTATGTTACTGTATTAAGCATTTTCAGATATTATACATTTTGATTGACAGGATTATTGTAAATAGTTTTGGGGTTTCAATGGGGGTGGGGTCTCTATGGTTTTCTGGATTACTGTTATTTCTTGTCATTATAGTATTAAGGGTTTCCACTTTGTATTTACGGTTAATGGGGGTGGGGGCTCTTTATGTCTTTTGGGCTGAAGTTTTTCTTCCAACACAGTCAATTCTGACAGTTCTGTGTATCTAAGGTTAAGTGGGTTGGGGGTTAAGGTACCTTGGGTTTACATACTGTCTGACTTTTTGTATGAGTATGATGTTACGGGGGGAGGGCTTCTGGGGTGGGATGGAATGTGCCATAAGGGTTTAGTTTATATACAGCTGGGGCTACTTTTCAAGAGGTTTTGCAAGATTAAATATGGCTTATAGCCCTGTAAAGGTTATATCATGGAATATCAGAGGAGCCAGGGACATATCGAAAAGATATCAGATTCTTAAACATTGTGCCCTTCTGAATGCGGGTATTATTTTGCTTCATGAAACGCATTTGGTTAGTTCAGAAGTACTTAAGCTATGTAGCAAGGAATCTCTCAGGTGTTTTCGGCTGGAGACTCCCCTTGATTCGGGGAGTGGCCATATTAATTAAGAGGGATATTTCTTTCCAGGAGGAGATGGTCCTCACTGATCCCAAAGGGAAATATGTATTGGTTAAAGGGATTTTGAATAACATTACTGTGGTTCTCGGTTCTGTATATGGTCCGCCAGGAGGGGATCCAGATTTTTTAATGAATTTGGCTAGCGAAATAGCTTAGTTTCTACCCTCCCCTTTGATACTTTGGGGGGGATTGGAACATTCCACCAACCCAGGACTTGGATAGAACATATAGGCCTTTGAAACCTCTTTCGTCTTCTCAGAATGCTCCGAGGGATTTAATGTCTATGTTGGGCTTGTGTGATCCATGGTGGACATTGAATCCTTCACAGCAGCTTTACACATTCTATTCGAACATCCATCAGTCATGGTCAAGGATTGACTATTTTTTAATTAGCTGTTCCTTTATCCAGGGTCTCTACCAATCCGGTATTGAGCCTATAGTTATCTCTGATCACTCAGTCACTTGGATAGTTATCTCCTTAGATGTTAAGGCTCAGCGGGATACAGTCTGGAAGCTTAATACTCAGATTCTTAAAGATAACAACTCGGTTTCTCACATTAGAACTTCGATTTCCACTTTTATGGAACATAATGACGACCTCAATATCAGAGGTGACCTTCTTTGGTGTTCCTTAAAGTGTTATCTCAGGGGTGAGTTTATCAAAATAGTTTCTGGGAGGAAGAAGATTAGGGAGGCTAGGGCTCTAGCCTTGTTAACTCAGATTAAAGAGAAAGAGAACTCCCTGGTTTCTAATACCTCTTTAGCTACCCTGGAAGAGCTGATGGCACTGCGTAATGAATATTCGGATTTGGTCAAAGAGAAGGCTGAATATGCTCTTCTCAACACTCAGGCCAAATATGTCGACCAGGGTGAGAAGGCTGGCAGGATGCTTGCTTTATGGTTACGCCAGTTAGAGAGTTCCCGTCTAATTCCCTTCATTCGGGCATCGGACAGCTCTATTAAAAAAGAACTCCGAGAAGTTGCCCAGGTTTTGAGACCTTTTATAAAACACTGTATGGTAAATGCTCATCTCCAGCATCATTTCAGAATATGGAGGCCTTCCTGGATTCTTTGGATCTCCCTGTCTTGGATGATACATCTCAGGCTTCCTTGCTTTCTCCCATAACAGTAGATGAAATTGTAATGGCTATCAATAGCCTTGCTCCAGACAAGTCACCCGGGCCTGGTGGGTTCCCTTCGAATTTTTACAAAGTATTTGCTAAGGAGTTATTCCCCCTATTGCTTAGCTTGTATAATTATATGTTCACGGCTGACAAACTGGACCCATCTCTTCTGGAGGCAACAATTGTTCTTTTGCTTAAGCCAAACAAACCCTACTTAGATCCAGCTAGTTATCAGCCGATCTCTCTTTTAAATTGCGATATTAAAATTCTAGCTAAGGTACTTTCTTCTCATATTAAGGCCTTGTGGATGCCACTCTTGAGTCCGGAATAAGTAGGATTTGTGCCTGGTCGGTCTTCTGCTGACCATTTGAGAACTCTTACACATATTTTTCACATGGCCCGATCTTCTCAGTCTCCAATGTCTTTAATTTCTCTTGATGCTGAGAAGGTCTTCAACAGGGTGCATTGAGAATTTCTATGGGTTACTCTGAGTAAGTTAGGTTTTCCTCTCCCCTTTTTGCAATGATCCAGTCAATATACTCTTCTCCCTCAGCAAAGATTTACTGCAATGGGGTCTTCTCAGCCAGATTTCCATTATTTATTGGTACTAGGCAGGGATGTCCTCTCTCACCTTTTCTGTTTAATCTGTACCTGGAACCCCTCCTTCATCAGTTGAAACACTGTCCTCAGATCAAGGGTATTCCATTCGCTAATCAGTCCCTAAAACTATCGGCATATGCAGATGATATTCTTCTTCATCTGGACCAACCGGCACATTCTTTGGAGTATGTGTTAGGGGTTATTAACCAGTTTAGTAGGCTATCTAATTATAAACTGAATATTTCCAAAACGGAAATTTTTCCGCTCAGTAGTTACACGGTGAAAATGGATTTTGCTCATTGGGGTATCAAATGGTCTTCCCGCGCAATTAAATATCTTGGTGTCTATTTAACTAGGGACCCCATCTCTACCAGGAAACTTAATCTGGATGACCTAATGGGGACCATTCAGCATGATCTTCAAAGATGGCAAAAGTTACCCTTATCCTTATGGGTGCGGATCAATGTGATTAAGATGAACGTTTTGCCTCGTCTTTTTTATCCTATAAACCTGCTGAATCTGTGGCTTCTGATATCTTTTCTTAAGCATCTACATTCATTGGTTTCTGGGTTCATTTGGGGTGGTAAACATCCTCGCCGTGCTTATGGTAAACTTAGCTTACCCAAGAATATGGGAGGCCTTCCCCTTCCTAACTTTTTACTCTACTATTGGGCGAGCCATTTAGCTAAGTTGGGGAAATGGTTTCCTCAAAGGGAGTTGAACTATACCCCTATTTGGCTCCAAATAGAGAACAATCTTTTAAGTGCTAATCTCATTAATCCCGTCACGGTATTTTACTTGGGTAAAAATTCTTTGCCGGGGACATTGCGTGACTCGATAATTGCCACCTCGCTCAAGGTTTTTTCTCAGTGTTGCACATATTTTAGGATATTCCCTAAATACGACATGGAGCAACTGATACTGACAAATCCTAACATTAGAATAGATGGTTCCTGGCTGCCGAATCACTGGCTCCCCCATCTGATCGGGGCGAGAGTGAAAGATTTATTTTCCCAGGATAATCTACTCTCTTCTCCGGAAATTCTAGCTAAATTTGATATCCCCAAGAATCAGATTTTTAAAGTGCTTCAGTTAAGGCATCTTGTAGGGGCTCTCTTCGGTTTTAAGCCTAAAACTACAGGGGCTAATTCTCTACTGGTTCAAATATCCGATTATGCTTTGAAACCACACAATGTATCTACAATATGTTCCCTCCTAATTTCTATGGCTGGTTCTAGTCCCCTTGCCAGTTCAACTAGCTGGAATGCGTTACTCCCTGATCTGTACATTGACTGGGCTCAGATCTGGAAGGACCTTTACTCATACCATTTCCAGGACAGATTTAGGCTCACTCAATACCATATATTGAACAATATGTATTATACTCCGGTTAGATTGGCCAAAATTGGCAGATTACCGGACTCTAAATGTACTCACTATGGTAAAATGGAAGGCAATATGGTGCACATATTCTGGTACTGTGAAAAAGTATTCCCGGTTTGGCAAGAAATTAGTTCTAAATTGGACCCCCTGTTGGGATTGGACGACCTGTTTACAATTGAAGTTTGTCTGTTGGGTATTTATTCTGGTATTCCGGTCAAAGAGCGTAGATTCCACATTGCATTGATATCTATTATTGTTAAAAAGTTAGTCCTTAAACATTGGATGGATCAATTAACCATTTCCTATATTGAATGGTTAAATGATATTTCAGTTTTTTTTAGAACAGAGCGCTTAATTGCAGGATTTCGTAACAATATGGCTGGTTTTAATAGGAAATGGGGTAAGCTTTATGCGTTATATTTAATTTAATGGTGCTGTTAATTGGAATTAAAAGGGAAATCAGGGCATGTCAGTTGGATGGTCCTCTCTCCTCTGTCACTAATTGTTGGCACACCCTGGGGAGGGCTGGGTTTCGGGGACTGGGGCGTGGAGGGTGGGGGGCTTATTTGGTCTATGTAGTACAAAGGCTGTTGTGGTCTTTTGTTACATTTATGTATTCTATTTCTCATGTATGGCTAATAGCCCCCTTGGTTTTGCGTATTTAATGATATAATAAAATCTCTTAAATTTCAAAAAAAAAATAAAAAATGTCCCTGCACCTATAAACAAGGCCTGGAAACTAAGCTGCACATCAAAAAACATCAAAACCTTATAACTATGCAACAGATGAATATTTTCTCAACAAACCAGCAAAAGGCGCATCTGTGGGGCAAGCCCTTTGTACCCTGAAAATGTCAGCCCTTAAGTGCAAACCATTGGTTTGCAATGAAATGGCAAAGAAACAGATATATCTGAAAAAGTAGTGTCGCAAATTCATTTAGTGGCACAACATTATTTATTCTACCACGAAACTATAAATGATGCTGTGACATCTTTTTTGATGCTGTGACACATTTTCTGAAGCTGCAATACATTTCTTGATGCCATGATAGCATAAAAAGTATGACACAGAAAAAAAGTTATGAAAACACTAAAATTTAAATCATTGTAACTGTGGAATCCCTTCATATTTTTTTCATGAGACATGTCAAAGGCACTTCCTTGGCACAAGACACATACTGCCTGCAAGTTTGGGACAAAAATTGCTTTCCATGTAGGCTGTAGCGGAGTGCAAAAAAACAGTGTTAAGTATAGGAACAAATGTTGTTTTCTAGAAATGACACAGCTGTACCTCAGAAACCGCACAAGCAGCCATCACAACAATTTTCATACATCAAAACTTTGCCTCCTAGATCACACATAGAAAATTCCAGCTCATTTTGTCAAAGGGAAGCAAAGATATTAACATTCAAAATTTTAGGTTTAACATTAAACAGGCTACTCAAGCCTAACTATAGTGGTGCTGTCATGCCACTATAATATATGTGCTGTAAAACACTTATTTACAGATGGAAAGGGGTGAGTGTTAGGCTTCACAAGCCCAAGGCACACCCCATACCTGCTCTCCTGCCTGGTTTGGGAGGGTGCGATGTTAGGGAAACCCTAATGCCTCATTTCCCAACTTTTGTCATTTTGACCCTAACTGGAGCATTAATGAAGTTTTTTGCAAATGATTTCCTTACTTTTTGAGATAGTGTAATAGTATCCTTATTTTATTGTGGGAGCACAGGGTCCTTTGGACACTGCACTCCCATCCATCCGTAGATGCATTTATACAATAGGGGTGAGCATGTAACCATGACAATAAAAATATGTATTCTCACTGCAGTGGAACAACTCTGAGATGACATAGACACTGTGGGTTTATTTCCTGATAAACCCACAGTGTCTACATCAGCAGCAAATATACTCACAATGGTGATGTCACCAGAGTCAGACTATCTACCCTGCAGCCTGCATGTAACAGCTTCACAGTTTCTCTTTCTCACTGAATCCTGCAACTAACTCAATTAGCATTGTAAAAGACAATCACCTGTGTCCCATAGTTATTCTGACAATCCTAGCACATTACTGTGCTGCTCTAGTCTTCAAACCAGCCTCCTTCATAAACTAGTTTATCTTTCTGGGTGCTGACTGTAACAGTTTCTCTGTCTCAGTGAAGCCTGCAACTTACTGAATAAACAGTCTGTTTCTCACTCCTAGCTGCAGGTAACACAATTATCATTGCAAATCACATGCACCTGTTCCTCATACTATCTAACACTCCCAGCCTATTCAGAAACATTTACACATACACTCAGACCACACACAAACAGTGCTGTCAGTATAGCCTAGAGTTTAGAGTAACAAGCAATGAACCAACTTCCTACATCCAGCAGCCCAGACCAGTGTTTAATTCTCACAACTTCCATTTCAATACTGTGTAACTCTGAATAAATCACTTAACTGCCCAGTGCTCCCAGGTCCCCCCCGGAAAAAAAACTTACCCAATTACCAAAATAAAGTAAACAGGGAGGGAACACAGAAAAAAATGTTCTAAAATGTACTAGCCCTATTGTATAAATTGCACACATGATGTAGACTGAATATGGCAAACATTTACCCATGTAGAGTGAACTGCAATAATATCAATCATGCCTTCGCACCGTGATATTATTACAGTTCACTCTGTACTCATGCAAATATTTGCCATATTCCACAGTCGTCCATCATGTATCCTCTATATATATATATATATATATATATATATATATATATATATATGTAGCTGTGGAAGCATGGGGCCCTCCAGGCCCTGCACTTCCATTTATAGGTCAATAACCAAACTGTCAGCATAGTCATCATATTACCCTACCTCATGTACCCAGCACAGAAAATTTGTGAAGCCCTGCCACAATGTAAATCTGCATAACTGCAATGCTATTCTGCATCACAGGTGTGAAAACACATTTTGGCCAGGATTTGAAAAATTACAGCTGTGACATACATGAGGTGGGGTAATAAGAAAGTTATACTAAAAATCTGGAGTATAAATGTTTAACATTTCCGAAGATAAGAGTGGGCATAGCAAAATTGCAATGAATGGTCATAACGTTGGCATTTTTTCATATTTATTAGAGTTGAGCCCACTCCCAGTGTCCCCAAATACTTTTAATATTTGGTTACCCCCAAGCAATGTGGGATACTGGGGAGCCCACGCCTAGTGTCCCAAATACTATTATATTATTTGTCACCTACAAATAAGATAACATTCTCCCCAATGTCTTTTTTTACCTTGAAAAAAAGAAAACAGTCCCTCATCATCCTCGCTGCCCCTCCCCATCCTGACCCTCGCACTGAGTACCCACTACCCCACCCCCTTACCCTATACTTATCATCAGAAGTCAAATGCTGTCATCTTCTGTGGACCAGGACATGTCTGCACTCTTCAAAGCCTAACTGTGAACTGAGGAATCAAGGTAAGTGCCATATAATGTATTTCAATGGTGTTTTGAACTTATGTTCATAACTTTGCCATTTTTAAGACTTTTCTCACCAAAGATTTTCAACATGGCCTTTTTGGGACCCCACATCATGAACACTGCAACTGTTGTTTCATTAATCAGACCCAGAATGTGAATTTGCAGTCCCTGTGTGAAATCACCTTTCAGGGCTTAATAACAAAATTTACTGCCATTGTTTGTGAGGTGGAGACCCAAAAAGGCCATGTTGAAAATTTGGTGAAAAAATTCCTAAAAATGGCTGAGTTGGGCATGCTTGTTGAAATTCCACTACACACTCACACACACACACACACACACACACACACACACACACACACACACACACATAACTTTGGTAATTTTCAATATTTGGACTCCAAATTTTCCAGATAGCCAATTTTCACACCACCTCATGAACAGTACAGCTGTCCTTTTTTACATCCTGTCTGAAATGTGTTTTCACACCTGTGGCATGTAATGGCATTTTGGCACAAATTTTACATTTTCAGCTACTTGGTTTATGAGGGGACGTCATAAGACTGTGTTGAAAATTTGGGGTCAAAATATGAAAAAATGTGAAAGTTATGACCATTCATTGCAATTTTGCTACGCCCACCCATAACTTTGGAAATGTTAAATGTTTTAACCCTGTATTTTCAACATAGCCTTCTTATTACCCTACCTCATATAGGCCACAGCTGTCATTTTTCAAACCCTACCCAAAATTTGTTTTCGCATCTGTGGCATGAAATGGCATTGCAGTTGCACAGAATTACATTTTGGTGGGGATTCAGAAATTTTCTGTACTGGGTGCATGAGGTGGAGTAATAAGATAGCCATGCTGACAATTTTGGGTAAAAATATGTCAACATCCCAAAGTTATGACCATTCATTACAATTTTGCTATGCACGCTCATAACTTTGGAAATTTTCGATATTTTCATCCCAGATTTTCAATATAGCCATCTTATTACCTCCACCTCATATATGTCACAGCTGTTATTTTTCAAATCCTGGCCAAAATGTGTTTTTGCACCTTTAGTGTGGAATGGTGTTGCAGTTGCACAGAATTACATTGTGGCAGGGATTTGAAAATTGTCTGTACTGGATACATGAGGTGGGATAATAAGATGGCTATACTGACAATTTGGTCAGTGTTGTCATATAAATGGAAGTGCAGGGCCCAGAGGGCCCATGTGCTTCCACAGCTACATACATATATGCATCTACAGAGGGATGGGAGTGCAGCAAATAAGGATACAATTTTACTATATGAAAAAGTATGGAAATGAATTGCAGAAAACTGCATTCATGCTCTAATTATGGATAAAGCTACAAAAGTAGGAAAATGTGGCATTAGGATTTTCAAAGCTAACACCCCAAACTCACCCTGCACACACCAACAGGCATTGAGGGTGTGCCTTGCGGTCATCAGCCCTAACACTTAACCCATTCTCCTATACTGTACCCATCTCAGCTTATTTACAGTTCTTATTGAATGGGGTGAGCTTTAGGGCCAATGACTCAAGGCACCCCCAATGCCTGTTGTGTGGGGTGTTAGCTTGAAACCCTAATGCCACAATTCCCTTCTTCTGTGGCTTTATCCCTAACTAGAACATTAGTGCAGTTTTTGCAAACATATATATATATATATATATATATATATATACACAGTGGCACAGTAGTGCCACTATAGTTAAGGTTCAACAGTCACTTCTATGCTAAACCCAAAATTTTGCACTTTAATAACTTTGCAATCATTTGACTGATTCACCTGAAATTGTGTATGCACTGTCTGGTACCATAGATATCTGGATCTGGTAAATTTTGTTCCAGTCTGTTGCACAGGTGTGGAGCTATGGAATGTCAGAAAATGTGAAAAATACCACTTTTTTGGCAATTTTTTCATAATGCAATTTCTCTGAAACCACCTAGTGGGTTGGTCCAAAACTTTCAGTGTATATGGAGTCTGGATCACAGACATGCCTTTTGAAGGTTTGGTGAAAAAAATATTCAGCTGTTCAAAAGTTATTCAAATTTCAAGTTTCCCATTATTTCCTAAGGGAAAAATTAGCTGTCCTTTGTGAAAGTGCCAACTCTCTTTCGTGAAAGTACATTCTCAATCACAAATGTGGTCAGTTCTTTTATGCTTCCACCATCTTGTTTTCGGTTAGTGATGTGGAAAAATTAGTATAATTCAAAAAAATACTGCTCCTTGCTAAACACCAATAGTTGTGTTTACCTAATCGGAGCCCGAGGAACATTATTCTGCCATTAGATTTATTAAATAATGTCAGAAAATATGTTGTTGTGGTTCAGACATGGGTAGTGCCTCAAATTTGTGGCACTACCATTGTAAAAATGCTGCACATTATGGCAATATCTTTTCAAAAATGCCACAAATTGTGGCACTGTCCCAGGTGTTGCGTGAAGTTAGGAGGGTTCTTAATAATGTCCCTGTACATTTTTGGGCCAAACAAAGCCCAGAATCTAATTCCTTCACCCCTGTTTAGGTAAACACCTGCTGGTGTTTACCTAAAGAAAGTCTTTTTCCCCCTTTTAGTGACTCTAAGGTGAAGGGGGCCCAGGAATGTTAATATAAAATATCTTAATATTACTGCTTACAGGTAGACTATATGGGGTATGGGAACATAAGATACATGCTATATGGTGGTAATACATTTACGTTTAACATTTTGAGCCAAATTAAATTGCCTGAAAATGAGGTTGATACAAAAATGTTCAAAATATGGTTGCTTGTATACTTACTTGTCTTGATTGACCTTTCCAGGGAGCTCCATAGTGTATAATGACCACTATACTGTAACTGTCATTCAAAAGGCAACTCTGCAAAACCATTAGGTGAACCTTCATAAGTTTCTGCAAAGCAGCAGCAGCTTGCAATCACACGTGCAGGGCTCTGTGCCTAATTCCCCTAACTCCTCTACCAAAACCAGAGAGGCTGCTTTCTCATAGGAACTTGGGACCACACATTTTGAAATGATGTCGGTGGTTTGTGCACAGAGGCATGATGATGTTGGCATGCTCCCCCAAGTTTTATTGCAAATCTTATGGACTTCTATTAAGCCACAGTTTTGCCAGGAAGACCACCACCAAGGGTCAGCAACAGATAGAACTTGCAGCCCAGGGGTGTGCTCTGGTACTCACCCAAATCAACCATCTCTGGAGCCCCTCGCCCTGTTCTCTTTACTGCAGGTTTTGTTGTCCCTAAGCCATCAGTCATGAAACTGACAGCTGCGCCTCTGGAATGGAGGGCTGAAAAGTGACTGAGCCTGGCAAGACACCTGTCACTTTTCATGGTCACAGGCACCTGAGAAAGTTACCCTACATGCAGACTCCAGTTTCTCCTCACCTTCAGATGGTGTGCTGATCCCAGCCACACAGATAGCTGCTCGAGTCCCATTCTCCATGGCTGCATTGCCATGTTCACCTCTCTGCACAGTAAACTGTGATGTGTAGGGAGGTGGGCAGATGCAGAGTGGGAGGTAGGGGTTGGGTTGATGTTTGGTAATGGACCATTTTCTGTTTGCAGTGCTTAACAAAACAACACCATCAATGCACAGCTTTCTGTCTTACTCGAACAGCATTGGGGGGCACTAGACACCAGGAACATAAAGGAGTGCATTGGGGATGGTGATCAGAGTGGAAGGGGCTTGGGTCAAAGTGTCCACTGAATTACCAATGAACAAATACAAAATACTAAAGTATGGGGAAGGTGATCACAGAACAGGGAAAGGGAGCACTAGACTACCAGGGATTTGATCAGGCAAAGGATCAACCGGACTACCAATGCAAAAAAGTAATAAAATGGTGGTGGTGGTGCTAAGGGTTGAGGCACTGGACACCACATCTCATGCCATGCCAGTGACCCAGGTTTGGGAATGAGCCCAGGCTGTTGGGGTCGACAGGGGGCAGAGGGTGTGGAGTGGGATTGAGCTACTGTGAGGCAGCTCTCCTCTCCTCTCCAGGGGAGGGATGAGGGATTTCCCCAGCCCTTGGCTGCCACCTGGTGGAGGACAAATGGCAGTTCAGGCAACAGGGAGCCCAGCGATAGCCAGGGG
The DNA here is from genome assembly GCA_016271365.2 of Neoceratodus forsteri. Lineage (NCBI taxonomy): Eukaryota > Metazoa > Chordata > Ceratodontiformes > Ceratodontidae > Neoceratodus > Neoceratodus forsteri. The sequence continues at coordinate 1,082,615,971 of CM057452.1, read as the reverse complement.
TGGGGTGGAAGGGGCTGAGCTGGTACCCAGAGTGCATGTGTGCCTCCATGTGCATGCACTGTCTTGTCTGCTGTGGTCCTGGGATCTTCTGGGAGAAAACTGGGGGGGATAAATAATAAAGTATGGGAACAGAGATCAGAGAACGGGGATGGAGGGACCACTGGACCATATGGCTGACAGTGTTCTACTGCCCCCCCCCAGCAGTGTGGGACACTGGGGAGCCCACCCCCAGTGTCCCCAAACATTATCACAGTTCAACCTGTATAAAAGAAAACTGTCCCCTGGCATCTTTATTTTCTGAAAATAAGAAAGAACACAGTCCCTCATTGTCTCCCCATCCCCCTCCCCCATCCAGACCCTCCCACTGAGCACCCACCACCCCACATACACCCCTTGCCATATACTTACCACCGGAGGTCATCGGGTGTCATCTTCTGTGGACCAAGACACATCTGTATTCTTCAAAGCTGAACTGTGAAATGAAGAATCCAGGTAAGTGCAGTATAAGGTCTTTCATTGGTGCTTTGAACTTATGGTGATATCTCAGCCATATTTAGGTATTTTTACACCAAATTTTCAAACTGGGCATTTTTAGACCCCACCTCATGAACACTGCCACTGTAATTTTGTTAATCGGCTCAGAAGGTGATTACGCAGTCGCTGCACAACATCACCTTTTGGAACTGAATAATGAAATTTAACCACCAGTGTTCATGAGGTGGTGTGCCAAAAAGGCCATGTTGAAATCTGGTGAAAAGATTCCTAAAAATGGCTGAGTTATGTGCATCCATTGAATTTTTTCTACACACACATATAACTTTGGTACTTTTCATTATTTTGTCACCAAATTTTCAGCATAGCCATTTTTTCACATCACCTCATGAACAATACAGCTGTCATTTTTCACATCCTTCCCAAAATGTGTTTTTGCATTTGTGGCATGGAATGGTGTTTTGGCACAGATTTTATATTTTTCACCTATGGGGTTCATGAGGTGGGGTCGTAAGAAGACTATGTTGAAAACTTGTGGTCAAAATATGAAAATGCGCCAAAGTTATGACCATTCATTGCAGTTCTACTATACACACTTGTAACTTTGGAAATGTTTAATATTTGTACCCAGATTTTCTACTTAACCTTCTTAGTACCCCACCTCATGTATATCACAGCTGTTATTTTTCCAATCCTGCCCACAATGTGTTTGCACATCTGTGGCACAGAATGGCATTGTAACTGTGCATAATTATGTTTTGCCTTGCATTTCACAATTTTTCTGTACCGGAGTACATAAGGTGGGGTAATAAGCTGACTATGCTCATCATTTGGTCACTCTTGTTCGACACATGGAAGGGCAGGGCCCACACACCTACATACATATGCACATCTACAGAGGGATTGGAGGGACCCTGGGCTCCCACAGTTAAATAAGGATACTATTATACCATCTCAAAAAGAAAGGAAATTCATTGCAAAAAAAAAAAAACCTGTGTTAATGCATCAGTTAGGGTTCCTATTAAAGTGACAAAAGTATGGAAATGTGGTGTTAGGTTCCCAACTTTAACACCCCACCTTACCCCCTACACACAACCCAACCCTACTACCCCAACCTCCACACACCAACAGGTGTCTGGGTTTGCCTTGGGGTAGTTGGCCCTAACACTCACCCCATTCTCCTATACTGTTCCATTTCAGCTTCCTTACACATGGAATGGGGTGAGTATTAGGGTCAATGACCCCAAGGCACACCCTGACACCTATTGGTGTGTGAAGAGAGGGTTGAATGGTAGGGTTGGGTGGGGGGTGAGGTGGGGTGTTAGGGTTGGGAACCCTAACTCCACATTTCAATACTTTGTCACTTTAATATGAACCCTAACTAATGCATTAACAATGTTTTTTGCAATGAATAAATATGTGTGTGTGTGTGTGTGTATGTGTAGTATTTAATATACAGTATACATAAATAAATATGTTTTCTCAAATAATAGCCCCCTTCAACTATAGCCACCCTCTTTTAACTCATTGTCTCCTAGCAGACACCTGTAATCATCAGTAAAATACACTGGTGTGTCCTGAGGACGTCTGCAGAAGTCGGCTACTGACTCCAAGTGTGCCCTTGCAACGTCTGGAGAAGTCACTTATATATTTTAATATATAGTGTAACAGAATATAATATATATTTGACTGCATAGCACCGTTGGAAAGGTAATTTTATGCTGAACAACTTTGTCACTGATATTTTGTGCATATCATGTATACTTTAGGAGTTATTTGCATTTGTCTATGGTATGGTGTGTATGGCTTATGTTGCCTGTTTCAGTGAATTTTTTTTTTTTTTGCTGTTTCAACCAGCTTAAAAATAAACAAAATTACATATTATTATTTGCATACCACCATTGGGAATGTAATTTTGTGCTGAACAACTTTGCCACTGATATTTTGTGTATATCATGTTTACTTTAGGAATTATTCACATTTGTTTATGGTATGGTGTGTATGGCTGACATATTTTCCATCAAGCTTCACCTAAGCAGCTTGAATAAAATTCACTTTTTTGGCACTTCAGCAGGTATAAAATTAAAACCATATTGATTACAACTGGTTGCATGGCACCATTGGAAATGCATTTTTGTGCTCATCAACTTTCATGCTGATACTTTGTGTGTATCATGTATACTTTTGGAGTTATACGCATTTGTTTATGATATGGTGTGTGTGGTTGAGATTCATCCCTCAAATCTCACCAAAGCACCTTGACTAAAATGGGGAAAAATTACATTTTATAGTAAAAAGATACCTTTTTTTAACAAACATAATATTAAAACACCATCTAATGCCTGTATGCTTAATTTGGTGTTGATATTTTACATATTTTCCAACAAAAAATGGCTTATGTTGCCCTTTTTTAGTGAAAAAAATATTTAGTTTGCTCTTTCGACCAGCATAGAAAAAAAATTACTTATTATTACATGCATGCCGCCATTGGAAAGGCAATTTTGTGCTGAATAACTCTGCCACTCATACTTTGTGTCTAGCATGTACAATTATTGAGCTATTAGCATTTGTTTGCGACATGCTGACTATGGCTTGATTTTGTTTAGAAAGGCATAGAATTCACTGTTAAAAGTATACAGGAGATTCAGGAGGCAAGTGATGTAATCTCAGAGTGAGCCTGTGGAGGCAATGAGTTAAAGGGTGCATCAAAACATTTATTGTAATAGAAGCAGGCCTTGTTTAGTGACTGTAGCTTTTATTTGAGGAAATACAAACACATGATACCATTATCAGTAGCAATATTTCATAAGTAAACCAGTAATTTTGGTAATATGTGAGAGACAGTGACACAAGGGGATTGATATAGCAGTACTGACTGGTGCTTACTAGAAAACAACTTGAACAGTTGAGCAGTATGTTTCACAAATCATAGACATGACTAAAAAAATGTAACTACAGTATTATTCAAGGAAATAATGGAAATAAATAGATTTGGACTTCAGCTCCTGTCTGAGCCCCAGTTGCTTATTTATTATGTTTGCTTGCATGCATGTGCAAGAAACATAGTGCCACCATACGAGAATTTGTACATGTGCCTCCCTACTTCCAATGCCCTGCTGCCTTTTGCAGGTGTGGCTCCACCATGTCAATGAATGTAAGAGTTGTCTATTACAGCGTCTGCAAATGCAGCGGCGTACACTTGAAAGAAAGAACCGCAGCGTGTAGGCAATTTGTATACTATGTCGGCAGTATGCAAAGTGCCTACACATCAGTACTTCAGTGAAAGAGCTGCCATAGACAGCTCCTCTCCCCCCAAGTAGCATACTGGGAGCCCACCTCAGCATGCTCAGGCACTCCCCCCACACACACACAGTATGGCCAGTGGGGTGCCCAATCTCCCTTCGGCTGCGCTGCACTCCCCCCTTCCAACAGAGTGTTAGGTGCCACGCTGGGAGCCCACCCCAGCATGGCAACAATCTGTAAGGCTGATGGGAGTGCCCAATCCCCCGTTGGCTCCACTTCCCCCAAACAGACTTCCAGGTGCCATGCTGGGAGCCCACCCCAGCTTGGCAAACGTCCGTCTGCTGCCCCTCAACACATTTCCAGGTGCCATGGTGGGAGCCCACTCCAGCATGGCAAACCTCTCTATGGCTGATGGGGATGCCCAATCCCCCGTCGGCTCCTCTGGCCCCCCAAAAAAACTTCCAGCTGCCAAGATGGGAGCCCACCCCAGCATGGCAAACATCCTGCGTTGTCTTCCTAAAAGGAAAAAAACTAGAAAGGAAAAATGATCCTTGCTGACTGTTTTGACCCTCCCCACCCACACCCACCCTCTGCGCACTATGCCTCCCACACCCTCACCTCATACTTCACTCAGAGTCTGGCGACATCTTCGGTAGACCGGGAACACGTCTGCACTCTTCAAAGCCGACCGCGAACTGAGGAAATGTCAATAAGCTGTATAATGGAATAAATAGGGTTCTTTTCAACTTTGATGCATACCTCAGACATTTTTTGGAATTTTTTCACCAAATTTTCAACATGAGTTTTTTTGGGACACCATCCCATGAATTCTGGCACTGTCATTTTGTTATTCAGTCCCGAAAGGTGATTTCGCGGTCACTGCATGAAACCACCTTTTCTGACCAATGTATGAAATGACAGTGTCACAGTTCATGAGGTAGGCCCCCAAAAACCCTATGTTGACAATTTGGGGAAAAAATTCCAAAATATGACTGTTTTATGAGTGTGCATTGTGCAGTTCCTATGCAAGCTCATAAGATAGTGAATTTTTAATATTTGCACTGCAGATTTTCAATATTGCTATTATACCCCACCTCTTATGAGCAGTACAGCTGCCATTTTTCACATCTCACCCAAAATGTGTTTCCATGCATGTAGCGCACAATAGCGCAGTCTGTGTGCAAAATCAATGTTTGGGTCAGATTAAGAAAATCACAGTGACACTGTTCATTAGCAGAGGTCTTAAAATGGCTATGTTGAAAATTTAGTGAAAAAATTCCCAAAAATGACTGTTTTATGAGCGTGCATTGAGCAGTTCCTACACACGCTCGTAAGTTTGGAATTTTTAATATTTGCACTCCAGATTTTCAGCACTGCCATTTTACCACACCTCCTTATGAGCAGTACAGCTGTCATTTTTCACATCTCCCTCAAAATGTGTTTCCACACATGTAGTGCACAATGGTACAGTCGGTGTGCAAAATCAATGTTTTGGACAGATTAAGAAAATCACAATGACACTGTTCATGAGCAGAGGTCTTGAAATGGCTATGTTGAAAATTTGGTGACAAAAGTCCATAAAATTATTGTATTACGAGCGAGCATTGCGCTGTTTCCATGCACCCTCGTAAGTTCATGAATTTGTAATATTTTCAGTCAAGATTTTCACCACTGGCATTTTTCCACACTTCCTTATGGACAGTACAGCTGTAATTTTTCACAATATGGACGAAATCTGTTTTCACACTTTCTACACAGAAATGCGTGGTCGCTGTGGGAAATCACTGTTCAGGACAGATTAAGAAAATTACAGTGACACTGTTCATGAGCGGAGGTCCCAAAATCCCTGTGTTGACAATCTGCTGTAAAAAATCCCCAAACTAATTACATTAAGGGTGTGTGTTGTGTAGTTTCTACGCACGCTCGTGACTTCACCAGTTTTTTTACTATTTTCACTGCAGATTTTCAACATTGCCATTTTTACACCTCCCACCTAACAGTAAAGCTGTCATTTTCACATCCTGTCTAAATGTGTGTTTTGCACCCCTGTGCCAAATGTCAGAGTCTCTGTGCAAAATCAGCTTTTGGCTAATGAACTGATATTGCCACTGTTCATAAGGTGGGGGTCACAAAAAACCCATGTTGAAAATTTGAAGTGAAAATACCAATGAACACCTGAGGCATTAGGGTTTCCAACCATAACTCCCCACCCTGTAGAGACTGACAGGCATCAGAGGTGTCACTTGGGATTGTTGCCTGTAATGCTCATACCATTCCACCCCCACCCACACCCTGCAGCCACTGAGAGGCATTGAGGTGTGCCTTGGACTCTTCAGCCCCAAAGTTCACCACATTCTCCTATACTGCACCCATCTCAACATATTTCCTGATGGAATGAGGTGAGCATAAGGGCCAAAGATCCAAGGCACACCGTGACACTTGTTGGTGTCTGCAGGGTAGGGTGTGGTGAAATGGCATGGCCGTTATGCCTGATAACCCAAAGGCACACCCCTCCAATGCCAATGCCAGCAAGCAAACATTCGGCATTGACAAATGCTTGTTTTAAGGGCAAAGCTCCTGTTCAGCATATAACTGCCATTAGTAATTTAAAAAAGGATGGCATAAAATTCAAATTGATTTAGAATTTGAGTTCTAGCGATGCCGATTGTGTGTGCTGTTTGCTGATGGATGGGCCCTTTGTAAGCAAATCCCCTACTTGTTTCTGTTTTATAAAATATATGATGCAACTGAGGTTGTATCAGGAGCTGAGTACGAAGGACGAATGGTCTTTATTTGTCTTGCATTTCCTACATTTCTATGTAAAGTACTTTGGAGCTCTAGCAAACCGGAAGCATTCTATACAATGAACAATTGATTGATTATCTTTTGGAATCCAGATATTTTAGGTATATTTTTACCTAATTAACTGACTAAGGAATGTATGGAATTGAATGTTGTACGTATGCAAGATTATAGATAAAGTCCAGATCCCACTGAATTACATTGAATTTTAAGTATGTGAAATTTGATACTAAACAAGATATTTGTTATAAATCTTCTTTGAGTGTAGGGGTAACCATTGTCTCAGTGCTTGCACACAGATGTTCTTTGTTCTTTGAGTGTATGTCTATATGTTATTTAAAGATTATGTATTAGAATATATCTTGTATAGTTTTTATAGTTTGTAACATTATCCTACAGTATGTTTAAACAGGATCACCTTGAAAACAAGACCTTCGGTCCAAATGGTGTAAATTTTCAACTTCCTGTACAAAAATAAAGATTTTACTACTACTGCTACATGTTTGTAAAATATACATTACAGACCCAAATTCCATTCTTTCTATGCTTCATTCAGTATGTTGTCGACAAGAGCTGATTACTTACTGCCTATGTTTTTGGAGGACTCAGAGCCAGCAACCCTGAAATCTGACTCGTGTCTTTGCTCATAATTTTTCTCTATTAAACAAGGGATACAACCAAAGGGGAAATTTTGACAAGAGTCCACATAAGTAACATAATTATATAGCAGACATTATGTATAACATGTATGGAAGGCAACAGAAAGTTTACATTCACACTGTGCATTTCTAGTTTTAAGTTTTGTTGTCTTTTATATACACTGATTACATAACTCATCCAATAGCTTGACAAGAAAAAAACTGTAAGGCTACAAATCCAAACTATCTCATTTACACTACAGCATGAATCCCTGTTTTTGAGCTGTTACATGACTGCTGTGCAAGATAAACCATGCAACATTACACAACATGAAAATGGAAGATGGGGTTGGGCAACCTTTGATTCAGAACATCACCTAGCTTTTCCTCATGTAGTGCAAAAAAATCCAGGCATTTCCAAATTGGTGATAAAATGTTTTGTTCTCAAAATCATGAACTTTTCAAGGGAGGTCAGTTTATCCAAGCTGGTGGTCTGTATCACAGTGTATTTCTGATTTCAGAAATGTATGGACTATTAAAGAATATGGTTGCTTATCAATAAATTCCTGAACCGGTCAGTTCAGTTGGATCACAGGAGTAAGAAATTATGGTTCACTCTGATAGAAGATATTTATTAAAATAAACTGTTAAATTGGCTTAACTATGTCACCTGGTCTGCTAATCTTTCACCCATCACTGCTTTCTATGTTCTAAACTCTCTTTCCCCTCCCTTGAGGTCCAGCATGTCTCACACTGTTCCTCATTAATGGCCAAATACTGGCTTGCCACTGTTTTCACTTAACTCTTTTTAACCCTGCAGTCCACTCCTTCTACTCTCTCTGATTATCTATGGTCCATTCCTTTTATATCCCTCACAGTAACTCTGTAGCAAGCCGTTCTGCTTTCTCTAACTGCCTTCCAACATTAAGGGCCAGCCTCCTTCTCCCCATCCATCTTTTTTCTTAGGGCACTTTCTCAAACCACTCTCACTGACACACTTCTCAAAAGCATGCCCCTGCAACTAGGTGTCTTCCTCTTCTCTTCACATTACCCAACAACCAATGCTCTGTCCACCTACCAACACCATTGTGCCTATTGTGCCTCTTACTCCATTGTATACAACAGCTTTCAAGTTATAACTCAGTGTAATTATGAGAAGGAAAAGCATGCTCCAGAGCCCAGTGGTGCCTTGCTCTTGCAAACTAAAACATTCCATGCATATGGAAATAGCACTCACCTCCTGTTTGTGTCTGGGTGAAGCACACTCTAAACAAAGTAGATCCTCAAATGTATTTGATGAAAACTTATGTGCAGGAACTTACAGTGGTACTAATGGGTGACTGCAGAATGATGCTGTAATATCACTGACCTAAAATTAAGTCCAGTATGTACTTGTGCTTTGCCAAAGGGTTGACAAAGTCTAGGTGCATATTGTGCATAATGTTAGGTCTGTTACATGATGGTATTTTTTGCAGCCACCCTTTTGAACTATTGTTAGTTCCTGCACATCAGTTTTCCCGAAATAAATTTGAGGATTCAAAAAGATCTGCTTCATTTGGGGTGTGCTTTACCCAGATACTAACAGGAGGTGAGTGGCATCACCCTGTGTATTAAATACAACTCAGTGTACTCTGTAATTAGAATTTTATGCCACTATGATTCTGCAAAAATATCTTGCCATATGTTGATGGCATGCTCCCTTAGCTCTCATTCTGGCTACCCAACATAAGCTACCAACAAAACCTTGATGTCACTTATAAAGCCATCAGGGGCCTGTGAAGAGTTAGAAGACTTGACAAAATATGATATCTTGTAGAGGTTTTAGACTTATCTCATGCTGCTGAATTCAATACCTGTTGCAATTTATTGATAGAAAAATTTGGAAGGCTGTAGAGTAAGGTATTGGAATAAATCACTCAAAAGATTATTAAGGCATTTACAGTATTAACGTATTAACAGGCCTCTAAGCCAGGAAACAACCGTAACTTAGCAATCTTCCAGAGACAGAAAAAAACATTTTTCACAACAGCTTTAATGTGGGCATCTAAAAGGAGACTGGTATCCACAATAATTCCCAAATCTTGTATGGCAACCTTAACATTAACACCAGTTTCAGAAGAGGAGAAGAAACAAATGGGGTACCTGGACAAAAGGGTCTTAGAACCAAACATCATAACTTTAGTTTGTTGTTTAAATTAAATTGTAAGAAAATTAGTAGATGACCAGTGTCCCAGCTCAAACAGGTCACAAGACCTTATAGAGCAGAACAGGACCAAAATGAAATCTCAAAATAGAGTAGAGTATCATCTGCATGCATATGAAAATTGAATCCATTGTTGTGATAATATCACCAATTGGAAGAATATAGATATTAAACAGGATGAAGCCCAATATGGTCCTCTGGGGAACACTTGCAGTTACAAACCAGGATAAAACCTTTACTAGTACACAATATAAAACATGAATAGACAAAAGAGAAAAATAAATAACTGCCTTATCTGGGATTTTAACCCAGGTTGCTTGAAATATCATTCCATTGTGCTGCTAACTACACCACAAAACTAGAAACCTGGGACTCCCAGAAGCATCTTACTGTTTTTCAAATGCACAACCTGGTGTTGCATATATTAATTTCATTTTTATACACCAGAGTGTGATGTGCATAAATATTGAACACAAGCAAACAGGAAAGTGAAAGAAAAAATGACATTAACTGGGATTTGAACCCAGACCACCAACAATACCATTCTACTGCACAACCAGCTATGCCACCAAGACAGCTAGAAACCTGGGACTTCAAATACACCTTACTCTTTTTCAATTGCACAGTCTGGTGCTTCATAAATTAATATAATTTGTATTCACAAGAGTGTGTTCTGTATATACTGTATATACTGTATATATATTACTGCACCAGCATATGAGGGTGGAGTACAAACTTCTATGTTAAACCTGAAACTTTGAACCTTAATAACTTTGGAATCATTCAACAGAGTTGTGCAAACTTTGTCATGCATACTCACTTGGAGGAGGTCAATTAACATGACAAATGTCATGTGACTCTGTTGTGTGGTTTTTGAGACAGAAACTATCAAAAAATCCTACATTTACCATTTTTTTGACATTTCTTTGTCCACCTGTATCTCAGAAATGCTTTTATGTTGTGGTCTGACCTTTTCAGGGTAGAAAGGCCTGGTAACATGCAAAACATGAGCATTAGGGTTTGCAACCCCAAGGCACACCCCTCACCCATGTCCCTGCATGCATAGTGGGGACTGGATCTTAGGCTTGGGAGCCCTAAGGTTGTATTTCCCTACTTTAGATACTTCAGCCCTAATGGTGCATTAACAAAGTTTTTTGCAGTGAATATATATGCAGAGAATGTATATTAAATAGTTTTTTATTTTAATGGGTTCACCACAACATAACCAAGACACACTGCCTTAGGGTAGCTGGCTCATTCCACTGGGGTGTCAAACAGACGAGGCATACTGATGAGTCCTGGTAGGACGAAACATGTGTCTATGTCATCTGTTAGCACCCTTTGCAAACTGTGTGAGAGGCCTTTCGGCACCATGCAATTCTGCTTAAAGTTGAACCAGCATAATATTCTGTGGTGATTTGCATATGCAGCCCATGATGCTTTGCATTGTGGGGGCATGTGTGATTTTGTATTTTATATATATATATGTATAGACAAGAGAGAGAGAGAGAGAACAGACAGAAGAGACCACTAACTCTTACTAAAGATATTTTTAATCTCACAAATCCTATTTTAACAGATGAAAACACAAAAAAATGGTTTCACAAAAATATTCTTCTCCCTAGAACATTCATTCACTACTGCGCATACATGACAGTGGAACAGATTTTCAAAAATATCTTTTGAGCTAATAATGAGCAAAACAATGGTCTTAGTGTTGGTGAATTTATGTATGTTCAACCTTCTGCAACTTTGCACCAAATGAATGCTCTCCAAGTGTCAGGCAAAATGGTTGAATAACTTTTAAACATAACTTTAAAAAGCTGTTAATGCAGGAATAACTTACATGTACTTGCTTTAATCGATGTTGTCCTGGACAGTTTTGTTCCTATTGTTATTGTATTTCTGTGGGTTATACAGTATGTTTGCAGTGAGTCTTTATATGTACCAGTCCTCATATGTACCTGTTTAATTACTGTTGTTTATATCAACTTGCACACACATTGTTTTAATGACTTGGGACGTCCTGTAAACAAGACTTGTTTCTCATAGAACCTATCCTGTAACCTACTTAACTACTTCTGCTAAATAATGTTCTTCAACCCTGATGTCTGCCGTAATGTAGTTTTGCAATAATGTAGGATTTTGCAACCAAGTTTCTTTCTTTTTGTAATAGCAAAATTATATCCTCATTTGTGTAGGTCCCTTTCTGTGATAGTGAAATCTTATTCACATTCACGCAGGTCCCTTTGCAATCCACACAAAATGGGGTAAACAGAATATCTGACATATTTTGAGCCCTGCATCATTATACACCTTCATATCTGGATGCCCTTTAGTCCCCTTGCCAGCAGCATGCTCTCTCTAGATGTATGCATGGCCCTGAGGGCCCTACACACATGCTAGACACCAACCTACTTCACTTCAGGATGTGCAGGGCCTTTGGGTCATGCACTAACAGCACATTCTATCTGCATTCATGTCGAGCTTAGCAAGCCCTGCACACAGCTAGACACCAACCAACTTGATGGTGGGATACATAGAGTCTTAACCCCTATGACTATTAAATTTGGTGTGTGTCTTCCTAGTTCTAGGGGTTAATTCTTTGGTGCAAATTGGTTTGATGGTTCAAAAGTTAATAATTAATAAATTTACATAAATCTCTCCATTTTTGACACATTTTTTGGTCACTGTAACAAAACCTGCACAGATTCACATTATGAAACCTACAGGTTTGTGAGAGTTTGTTCCAAAGAAGTGCTTCTGAAGGGTTTAAAAAAATATTTTATTTTGTTTTTTAGTTATTTAAATTTTGAAGATCTTGGTGCCGTCTGCAAAGAGGCAGACCTTCTCTTCCAGTTCCTCTGCTATATCAATAATGAAGACATTAAAGAGGACCATAGAAACACAGAAACATAGAATTTGACGGCAGATAAGGACCGCTTGGCCCACCCAGTCTGCCCATTTCCCTACCTGATGGATAAGCTGCAGATCCTAGTTAACCAGCAGCCTACTTCTTCCTACCCCCACCCCCCAGAATTGCCTTATGACTGTCCCATGCATGCTTGAATTCCACCACTGTTTTTGACTCCACAACCTCCTCTGGAAGGCCATTCCATACATCCACAACCCTCTAGTGAAAAATACTTCCTTAAATTACCTCTGAGCTGACTCTCGCTATCTTCAAATTGTGCCCCTTGTTCTTGCACACCTTTTTTTGAAAGATGCTACCTCTTGGACTTTGGTGATTCCTTGAGGTACTTGGAAAGTTTCTATCATGTCTCCCTCCCTCCTTTCCTCGAGGCTATACATATTAAGCTCCTCTAAGTCTCTCTCATATGTCTTCCGTGCAGACCCTGCACCATTTTAGTTGCCCTCCCGACAGCTTCCATCCTGTCTATGTCTTATGGAGATTGGTCTCCAGAACTGCACTCAGTACTCCAGATGGGGTCTCACTAGCTGTCTGTACAGAGGATAATAACTTCCTGTTTTCTACTGGTGATGCCTTTCCTATGCATCCCAGTATCCCCCAGCCCTCCTTGCTGCCCTCTCACATTGCTTGCCCATCTTTAGGTCATCTGATATGACTCCCCCAGGTCCCTTTCCATTTTTGTTGTTGTTAGTATCTCACCTCCCATTGTGTACGCTTCTGGGTTTTGTTTCCCAGGTGCATTACCTTGCACTTCTTAGCATTGAATCTAAGCTGCCATACATTTGACCATTCCTCTAACCTTGCCAAGTCCCTTCTCATCCTTTCCACTCCACCTTGTGCATCAACTCTGTTGCAGATCTTTGTGTCATCTGCAAAAGACATACTTTTCTTCCAGTCCCTCTGCAATGTCACTTATAAAGACATTGAAGAGGACCGGTCCTAATACTGAACCCTGTACCCCACTACTAACCCCCTTTTTCAGAGTGGACTCCATTTACTATTACTCTCTGTGTCCTATTCTCCAGCCAATTCTTTACCCAGGCTGTCATCTTGGGACCCACTCCCAGGCTGGCTAACTTGTATATTAATCTTTGTGTGGGACTGTGTCAAATGCCTTGCTAAAGTCTAGGTAGGCCATGTCCACAGCCCCTCCTGATCAACTGCTTTGGTCACCCAGTCAAAGAAATCTATCAGATTTGTCTGGCATGACCTTCCCGCTGTGAATCCATGCTGCCTTGGGTCCTGTGCCCTCTGGCCTCTAGATACTCAACAATTCTTTCCTTCAGAAGTGATTCCATCATTTTCCTACCACTGAGGTTAAACTAACAGGTCTGTAGTTTCTTGCTTCTGCCTTGCTCCCACTTTTGTGAAGGGAATCACATCTGCCCTCCTCCAGTCCTCGGGTACCACCCCATCCTCCCATGATTTGTTAAAGAGGGTAGTCAGTGGTGTCACTAGTTCTACCCTTAGTTCTTTTAGAATTCTGGGATGAACCTTTCAGGCTCCATTGCTTTGTCCACCTTTCAGTTTTAAGAGTTCTTTCAGAACCCTTTCTTCTGTAAATGGGCTGGTATCAACTTCTGTATCCAGAGTGTTTCTACTGTTTGTTTTAGGTACCTCCCCTCTTCCTTTGTAAATACTGAGCAAAATATTTGTTTAGTATCTCTGCCTTTTCATAGTCACCCTCTGCCCACCCTCCTCCCTTTATTAAGCCTCACTATCCTCCCTTGGTCTTCTTCCTTCGCCTCCTGATGTACCTATAAAAGGTTTTATCCCTTCTAACTGAGTTGGCTATCTTTTCCTCGGTTTGGGCCTTTGCTGTTCTGACTGCCTTCCCAGCTTCCTTTTGCTTTAACTGATACAGTTCTCTGTCCTGTTCCTTCTGTGATTCCTTGTACTTCCTGAAGGCTTTCTTTTTCTCTTGAACCTTCACTGCCACTTCCTTGAGAACCATAGTGGTTTCTACCTTGTTTCATTTTGTTTATTTGCTTTACACAAAGGCTTGTTACCTCTGTGATGGCAGTTTTTATTATTCCTCATTGTTCTTCCACCCCTCCTTCCTGCCCATTTGCTAGTGCATTCCTTAGGCACTCACCCATTTTGACAAAGTCAGCCCTCCTAAAATCCTATACCTTTGTCTTTGTATGGCTTGACTCATTGCTGTGTTTATTGTGAACCATACTGTTCGATGGTCGCTAGTTCCCAGATGGCTACCCACTCTACATCTGTGATCCTCTCTTCATCTCCATTTGAGAGAACCAGGTCTAAGATTGCTCCCTCCGAGTGGGCTCCAATGCTAGTTGTCTAAGGATGCCCCTGTAGGGCATCTAGAATAACCCCACTCTTAGAAGTGGCTGCTGCAACTTCACTCCAGTTAACATCTGGCATATTCAGATCACCCATCAGCAATATCTCCCTTTTTCTGCCATTCTAAGTATACTTATCATTTCCTTGTCCATTTCTCCCTGAGAAGGGGTCTATACAACCCCTGTGCAGATTGTGGTGCCATTGCCGTCTCCAAATTTACCCACAGTGCTTCTTCTCCTCCCTGTTTACCCTTTTGTTCTGTTGCTTTGATTCCTTCCCTTATATAAAGAGCTACTCCTCCTCCTCTTTTACCCTCCCTGTCCCTCCTGTAGATAGTGTATCCTGGTATGTTTACATCCCAGTCATGGTTTTGTGTGTACCATGTTTCTGTGCCACTATATCCAGATGTTCCTCCTCCATCAAGGCCACTAATTCAGGAAGCTTGCTACTCAGACTATGGGCATTGGTACTCATTGCTCTCCATTTTTTGATGGCTTTACCTTCTGTTGCAGCATCCCCCACTGACCTTTCTAACTTGGTCTTTTTCTCATTTAGTACCCTGTTTTGTAGGGAGAGGCTGGGATTTTCCTGCTGCTTATCAGTGCCTCCCCTCTTGACTAGTTTAAAAGCTGCCAATGAAGCATTTAAACTGATTGCTCAAAAGACTTGTTCCTTCCTGGACAGATGCAGACCATCCTGCCAGTATAGGCTGGTGTCCTCCAGGTGGAACCCCAGTCCCCAGTGAAGCAAACCCCTGTGCTCCATACCATTTTTCAACCTTTCATTAAACTGCATGGTGCAAAGTACCTCGCCCACTGATGCCATTGACAGGCAGCACCTCTGAGAAGGATACTGTGTGCTACTTGTCTTAGGCCCCTCCCCAATCCTGCAAAGTCCTTCTGCACTGCTATAATCTCATGATGAGCCAAGTCATTTGTCCCTAGGTGGACAATGACGCCCAGCTCAGACTCCGTGAAGCTGTTCCGTGATCCTGAGGATGCACTTCCTGTCCCTCCAAGCCATGGCACCAGGCAGGCACCTTACTTCAGTTTTCCCTGCTCCCTCAGTTCTATCCCCTATTAATGGAGTCCCCACCAGGAGCTGCTTCCTTTCCTTGTGGTGTCCTCTGCCTCCTTCCTGTGGGCCTCCTCAGACAGCTGTCCTCAGCCTCCTTAGTCTCCCTCATGGTGATCCATAGGGAGCTATGCTCCCCCAGAATGGTGTATGGATTGTGGAGTGGAACAACTGACTGGGTGTGCCTCTGTTCTACCATCCTCACCCTTCCTGAGCCCACTGTGGTCCAACTGCTGTTTTCTTCGCAACCTCTGAGGTAGTGGTGGTGGCTCTGGTGCTCCCTGGATAGGGGAGGTTCCCTTCCTACCGTCCAGTGTGGTCTGGGGGAAGGTTCCCTTACTACTGTCCAGCATGGCCTGAAGACAGGCAACTTCCTCCCTCAGGGCAGAGAGTTGTCTGCAAATCGGGCAGCATCTCAGCCTCCAGAAAGACTCCCGGAAGACTGCTGCCCCACAGCCATTACATTGTACTACTCCCCACATGTTTATCTACTTTTTCTTTGTGTGTGTGTGTGTGTGTGATTGGTTTGTTATATAGAAATATATATATTATACAATGTGTATGCTTATATTGTCAGTGCAGTGTGCTAGAGAGGATATGACAGTGATATGCACCTTGCACTCTTGAGGAAATGATGTCAGAACCCCAGGTATAAAGGAACTATTTCCAGGGTGGTGGGGAGGGGTGAGAAGGGTTGGGCCTAAACTGTGCCCTCGCAAAACAATCAGCTAAAAGCTCTGACCCAGCACTGCAATGAGTGCCTTCCTGTCAGCAAGATGCCCTACACAACAATTTGACAGAGAAAATATCCTGCTAATCAAACAGAGAAAAATTCAGACATCCAAGTCAGACACAGGTAACCCTCCCCAGCCCCAAAACAGCCTGGTGGTTTGTGCTCTGAAAGCAGTCAGCCCCAAAATAAGTTAGCTGTGCTTTACACTCTTCCTGCACTGAAAATCTCAAGAATTAAGCCAATTGATTGACTAGTGACACCTGTGATGTAAGCAGGCCTTTCAATGTAGGCAGGCTGCTATGTCTGATTCCAATACACAAAATCTTTCAGTGAAACCAGGGATAAAAATGTAACTACTCAGCCAGCAGGACACTTTCAAAATGTTGCAAAAATATCCTTCCAAATCCTAGGTCTCAACCCCAACAATCAAGCAAATTCAGTTGTATCTCACTCCCTCTGGTTATAAAATTACTACACTTTTAATGGAATCCTGCAATTCTCTGCTTAATGCCAATAAGGAAAAAAATGAAACTTTTTGTAGAAAGCGTAGCTCCCCTGTTATACAATATTATGCCTTACCAAGTTTCCAGCCCCTAAATTAAGTTATAGTTTGTTCTTTACAGTGTAGCAAGGTTCTCAGCTTCAGACAAATCAAAAGTCAGACTGACTGGCTTCTAACTGTGAAGGATGCCAGCCCCAGTACTGACCCCTGAGGTGCCCCACTGGTCACTCTCTCATCCTTGGAGCAAACCCCATTTAGCACTCCCCTAACCAGTTTCTTACCCAGGTTACCATCTTATTGCCCACCCTCCTGCTACCCAACTTGTTTACCAGTCTCCTATGTGGAACAGTGTTGAAGGCTATGCTGAAGTCCAGGTAAGCCATGTTCACTGCCCCTCCCTGGTCCACCACCTTGGTTACCCCATCTAAGAAAATCTGTTAGATTTGCTTGGCATGATATTCCCTCTGTAAAATCATGCTGCCTTGGGTCCTGCAGTCCGTTGGATTCCAAGTATTCCACAATCCCTTCTTTTAATAGTGTTTCCATTATTTTCCTACCACCAAAGTCAGGCTGAAAGGCCTAGAATTTCCCACCTCTTCTTTGCTACCACTTTTGTGAAGTGGGACTATGTCCGCTCTTCTCCAGTCCTCAGGGACCTCTCCAGCCTCCAGTGCACTGTTAAAATGTCTGCCAGGAGTGCAGCCAGCACCTCCCTGAGTTCCTTCAGCACTCTCGGATGTACCCTGTCTGGCCCATGGCTTTGTTCATCTTCAGATTAGTGAGTGATTTTCTGACCCTCTCCTCAGAAAAGGGACCAGTGTCCCTTCCTCCCCTCAGAGCTCTTGGTTCCTATTTGGGGTCCCTCCTTCCCCTTCTACTGTGAACACTGAGCAAAATATTTAAGATGTTTGTCTTTTATTGATCCCCCTCTGTACAGTCCTTCCCCTCCTTTTTAACCACACAATCCCTCCCCTTGTCTTCCTTTTCTCAATAACATTCCTGAAAAATGTCTTGTCCCCTTCTCATACTGCCTGGGCTATTCTTTCTTCAGTTTGCACCCTTGCAGTCCTTACTGTTTTGCCTGCCTCCCTCCGTTTCCCCAGATACACCTCCCTATCCTCCTCTCTCTGGGTCTCCTTATACCTTCTGAATGCCACTCTTTTTGTGCTTACCTTTTCTGCCACCTCCCTCGAGAACCATAACAGTCTCCTTATCCTTCTGCTTTTGCTTACTTGCTTGACATACAAGTTTGTTGCTTTTACTATGCCCTCTTTTAATCTGGCCCATTTGCCCTCCACCCCATCCAGAACATCTTCCCCCACCAGGTCTTTTAGGAGGTATTCCCCCATCTTTGTAAAATGAGACTTTCTGAAATCCAGGACCCTCACCCTTGTGTGGTTGGATTCCATTGCTGTTATATTAAATGGCACTGTGCGATGGTCACTAATCCCTAGATGACTTCCTACCCTGATGCCTGCAACACTGTCCCTGTTAGTAAGCACCAAGTGGGTTCACTGATTGGCTGCCTAAGGAATGCCCCTGCAGGGAGTCCAAGATATAGAAACATAGAAACATAAAATTTGATGGCAGATTTTGACTGCTTGGCACACCCAGTCTGCTCATTTCCCTACCTAATGGATAAGATGCAGATCCTAGTTAACCAACAGCCTACTTCTTCCTACCCCCACCCCCTAGAATTGCCTTATGGCTGTCCCATGCATTCTTGAAATCCACCATTTTTGACTCTACAATCTCCTCAGGAAGGCTGTTCCATGCATCTACAACCCTCTCCATGAAAAAATACTTCCTTACATTACCTCTGAGACATCTCCCCTCAATCTTCAAATTGTGTCCCCTTGATCTTGCACGCCTCTTTTTCTGGAAGATGCTACCCTCTTGGACTTTGTTGATTCCCTTGAGGTACTTGAAAGTTTCTATCATGTCCCCCCTCTCCCTCCTTTCCTTGAGGCTATACATATTAAGCTCCTTAAGTTTCTCTTCATATGTCTTCTGGTGCAGACCCTGCACCATTTTAGTTGCCCTCCTCTGTACTGCCTCCATCCTGTCTATGTCTTTGCGTAGATTGGGTCTCCAGAACTACACGCAGTACTCCAGATGGGGTCTCACCAGCTGTTTGTACAGAGGGATAACAACTTCCTGTTTTCTACTGGTGATGCCTCTCCCTATGCATCCCAGTATCCCCCCAGCCCTCCATACAGCCCTCTCACATTGCTTGCCCACCTTTAGGTAATCTGATATGACTACCCCCAGGTCCCTTTCCATTTTTGTTGTTGTTAGTATCTCACCCCACATTGTGTACTCTTCCCCTTGGTTTTTATTTCCCAGGTGCATTACTTTGCACTTCTTAGCATTGAATCTAAGCTGCCATATATTTGACCATTCCTCCAGTCTTGCCAAGTCCCGTCTCATCCTTTCCACCCCACCTTGTGTATCAACTCTGTTGCAGATCTTTGTGTTATCTGCAAAGAGACATACTTTTCCTTCCAATCCCTCTGCAATGTTGCTTATAAAGACATTAAAGAGTACCAGTCCTAGTTCTGAACCCTGCGGTACCCCATTAGTAACCCCATTTCTTCAGAGTGGACTCCGTTTACAATTACCCTCTGTGTCCTATTCTCCAGCCAATTCTTTACCCAGGCTACCATCTTGGGACCCACTCCCAGGCTGGCCAGCTTGTATATTAATCTTTTGTGTGGGACTGTGTCAAATGCCTTGCTAAAGTCTAGGCAGGCCATGTCCACAGTCCCTCCTTGATCTATTACTTTGGTCACCCAGTCAAAGAAATCTACCAGATTCATCTGACATGAGCTTCCCACTGTGAATCCATGCTGCCTTGGGTCCTGTGCCCCTCTGGCCTCTAGGTACTCAACAGTTCTTTCCTTCAGAAGTGATTCCATCATTTTCCCAATCACTGAGGTTAAACTGGCAGGTCTGTAGTTTCCTGCTTCCGCCCTGCTCCCACTTTTGTGAAGTGGAGTAACATCTGTCCTCCTCCAGTCCTCAGGTACCACCCCATCCTCCCATGATTTGTTAAAGAGGGTAGTCAGTGGTGTCACTAGTTCTACCCTTAGTTCTTTTAGAATTCTGGGATGAATCCCATCAGGCCCCATTGCTTTGTCCACCTTCAGTTTTAAGAGTTCTTTCAGAACCCTTTCTTCTGTGAATGGACTGGTATCAACCCCCATATCTAGAGTGTTTCTATTGTTTGGTTTCAGTACTTCCCCTTCTTCAATTAAGAATACTGAGCAAAAATATTTGTTTAGTATCTCTGCCTTTTCACAGTCACCCTCTGTCCACCCCTTCCCCTTTTTTAAGCCTCACTATCCCTCCCTTTGTCTTCCTTCACTCCCTGATGTACCTATAAAAGGTTGTATCCCCCTTCTTAGCTGAGTTGGCTATCTTTTCCTTGGTTTGGGCCTTTGCTGTTCTGACTGCCTTCCCTGCTTCCTTTTTGCTTTAATTGATACAATTCTCTGTCCTGCTCCTTCTGTGATTCCTTGTACTTCCTGAATGCTTTCTTTTTCTCCCTAACCTTCCCTGCCACCTACTTTAAGAACCATAGTGGTTTCTTACATCATTTTGTTTTGTTTATTTGCTTCACACAAAGGCTTGTTGCCTCTGTGGTGGCAGTTTTGATTATTCCCCACTGTTCTTCCACCCCTCCTTCCTGCCCATTTGCTAGTGAATTCCTTAGGCACTCACCCATTCTGGCAACATCAGCCCTCCTGAAGTCCATATAGTACTGTACTTCCAGCTGATGCTGTAGCAGGGAGGCTCCAATCTACATCTGGAAGATTAAAGTCCCCAACCTGCACCATCTCCCCATTTTTAGATCTTGCCAGTATCTTCTAACATTTCTTTATCTAAGTCCTCCCCCTGTGTCAGAGGTCTGTAGACCACTCCTATCTGAATAGCGGCTTTGTTAGATGGCCCACAACACCTCAGCTCCCCCTTGAATTCCCTGTACTTCCATCATTTTTACATTTTTCTTAACATAAAGCACCAATATTCCATGATAAGGGTGCTCGCTATTGAGCACTCACAAAAAGGGCAACTCAATAGCAACACCTTATCAGACAGCTACTGGATGGTGAGGCGACTGCAGGTATAATAACATCCTGTCACTATATATACATGTATGGGTGGGGGGCAGCAAGCATGGCAGAAGGGGAGGGAGGGAGGGTTTGTGTGGTGTGTTGCAGTGATGGGCTGCCAAGCTGGCCCTGTGGTGAGGTGGGTGCATTGTAGCTACGCTGCAAGGTGCGGGTTCAGGTCCGAGGCGTGCATACATTTTGTTGTGCTTCCCCAATTATTTTTGGTTGACCCCGCATGCACACCCCTGGGTTGAGAATCCTTTAGTAGGGTGTGTATGAGCCCCTGTGGGGTGGGGGGCACAGCCCACGTGCATAAACATAGAAAATGCAAGTCCCCTGCACCCTGTTACCAAGCGCAAGGGTGTACATCACCAAAATTGATTTTCACTGATGTACATTCGCCGTAACGGTGATCACCTTTGTGCGATTGCCATTATCACATAGAACCTAAAGCCCCAACTTCCCCTCCTTTCCTTCCTACCCTGTCTCTTCTAAACATTGTGTAGCCAGGTATGACCATTCTCCACTCATGGTTGTCAGTGCACCATGATTCATTAATGGCCACAATATCCAGATCTGCTTCTGCCATGGTGACCTCCAGGTCTGGTATCTTTTTTCCCAGACTTCTAATATTGGTACACATGGCTGTCCAGATTTTATTAGCCCTTTTATTGTCCCTTCCCTCTTTTTCTAGCTGTTTCCCCACCTTTTTATTTTGTCTGCTCCTTTTACCCCCCCGCTACCTTAATTGTCTTGCATCCTGGTGGGAATGGATGGATTTATTTTATTTATATTTATTTTGTTTATTTATTTAGATCTAGGATTACAATTACCTTTGAGCCAAGACTCTTTTACAAAGGTTCCACATCAGGAAAGTACATGCTTGTTAAACAAGAGCATACAACATTAAAGAAAGCATACAACCATATTCATCAGTTCAGGTACGGCATCACAGTAAATAAGATACATGAATAACACATACAAAGAATCATTTCAGAAACCTCAAAGAAATCAGGGAGGAAGGGTGAGAGGATAGGGGGGTGGCAGCCAAAAAAGAGACTAGAGCAGCTCATGGCATTGTCAAAGAATGGATGGATAAAGATCATCCACCTGGTACAAGCTCTGATCCCTACAGGTGGAGCCCACATCCCCAATGTAACCATACCCCTCCTCTCCTTCCCCCTGTTGTAGACAGGCAGCACCTCCATAAAGGCTACAGTGCATGCTACCAGCCTAAGACCCGTCCCCAGTTCCCTAAACTGCTCCTGCACTGCACCTGTCCCATCCAGAGCTAGGTCATTTATTTCAATGTGGACAATGATATCCAGCTCCCTTTCTCCATATTGCCCTCACAATTCATTGAATATGCTTCCCATCCCTCTGAGCTGTTGTGCCAGGTAGGCACTTACCTCCCTTTCTACCCCCTTTTCCTTCTCCCAACCCTATCCTCTTGACAATAGAGTCCCCCCACCAGAGGTTGCTTCCTCCTTCTCTGGGGTCCTTCTCCCCCAGTACTCCATTTGGGCAGACCTCCACATCCACATTGTCCACAAATCTAGGATGCCCCTTCTTGGCAGGCCCACTCCGCTAGAACAGTGTAGACATTTCTTAGTGGCACTAGTTGAGGAATATGCCTGTGACCTGCACCTCCTAGCCTTCCAGATCCCACCATCCCTGCCCTGCATGAACCCACCATAGTCCAACTGCTCCTCACTTCTGACATCCTTTGAGGTAGCGGTGTCTAGCTTGGTGGTTTCTGGGAGGGAGAAATGGTCCCCCGACTCCTCACCAATGCAACTTTGAGTTTAGCAACATTCTCCTGACTCTCAGCCAGTGCGACATGAAGCCTGGAGACCTGTTCCCTCCACCCAGAGATGTGCACACAGATGGTGCAGCACTGCAATCTTGAGAAAGTCTCCCTGTTGACTGCCATCCCACAAATTGTCAGTAGGTGTCTTAATCTGCACGGCTGATGTCCCATTGTGCAAAGTCCAGAAAAACCAAAATGCAGTAGAAAGGCATTATAATATTCACCCAGCATTTAGTATTCAAAATACTACATCTCTCAGAACCTAGTCTCTGCCGCACCCCAGTGTTCCCTCCATCTCTTATTCAAATTCAAAAAGAAAAGATTTAACACTTGCAAAACAAAGTTAATCTTGTACTTGGATATGGCCTCCTGTGTAAACTTCCAACGCTGTCACCCGAGGTAATTGCAGCGAGTTGCAGTCCAGATACATCAGCCACCCTTCCCAAATAACTCAGGGAGTCTTGTACTTAGGTCAGCAGCAACCTGAGCAGCTGTCTCCTAACGTTGAGTTCCAGATGGCAGGGATACCTCCAGTCATGCCGGATACAACATTCTATGTTTTATTTTTGCGGTCCATAATTTAGACTGCAATTGGCTATAAGCAGCTCTTTCCTGTCTGACTTTAAATGTTAAATCAGGGACCATTCTCATCATCTTGCCCTCCCATTCAATCTTCTCCGTAGTCCTGGCCAATTTAAGTATATGATCTTTGTCGAGATAGTTCAGGACTTTAAAAATAATGGGACAAGGTGGTTAATCCGATGGTGGTTTGGGTCGAATTGATCTATGGGCCTGTTCAATTACATATGTGGGTCCATTTGGCGAGGGGCCTGCAATACGTATGCATATTTTTTGAATGAAAGACACTGTATTATTCCCCTCCTCACCTTCTGGCAAGCCTAATAGGACTAGATTATTACGTCTGGATCTTCCTTCTAAGTCTTCGGCCTTGTCTTCTAGTTTTTTTACCGCTCTCTTTAATGTTATATTCTCCTTTTCCAGTTTGTCTAGACGATCCTCCGTCGATGAAATTTGGGCTTCTGTATCTGATACCCACACGGTCAACCCTGATAACGATGCTTTCCAATCTCTGAATTTGGCAATAAGTGAAAATAGAGCTGTTTTAATAGTGGTGACATCTTCTTGGAGCTGATCTGCCTGTTCTCCCGAAACACCCAGACTGGGATCTGTATTCGACGATGAACTCCTATGGGGCCTTGTCGCATCCCAACCCCCTCCTCCTCCAGAGTGCTGTGATTCAACTCTTTATGCTTCTCCATAGCTATTATTTCTTTAACCCTGGAAGTCCGATGATCAAATAGAAAGGTAGTGTACAATAATAATCAGTATTTTAGGTAGAAATCTGCTGAAATTGCCTATGGAATAATGGAGCTGCACAACCATGCTGTTTACTCCCCCAAGGGCATCACGTGACTTCAAAAAGGAGATTTCAAATTTACAGAGCAAAACTTAGTAGCAAGTTTCCAACAGATTTTATAAAAGACAATATAAAGTGCTAGAGCAGTGCATATTAAAGTGCTAAGAAGATCAGCAAACAGCCTGACCCAGACATTTCAAATGGCTCTTACTGGGAGGAGGGATACTGATGGCAAGGTTGCCCACCCATTGATGGTGTTTTTAGGGATCAGGTGAGAGGGGTGTACTGGTAGTGGGGTTGCACACCCACAAATGGTGGTTTTATTTTATGGTGGGATCATACATGCAGGAGGGGCAATACCTGCAGCGGGGCTTGGCACCTGCTGCAGGTGATTTTATTTTATAGTGGGATCAGGCAGGAGAAAATATACCAGTAGTGGGGTTCAGCACCCACTGCTGGTGCTTTTATTTTAGGGAGAATCAAGTGGGAAGGGTGTACTGGCAGTGGGGTTGGGCATCCACCACTGGTGGGTTTTTTTATATATAAAGATCATACATGCAGGAGGGGATAGCTGCAGCAGGGCTGGGCACCTTCTGCAGGTGATTTTATTTTATGGTGGGATCAGGCAGGAGAGATGATACTGGAAGTGGGGTTGGGCAGCCACTCCTGTTGTTTTATGTTATGAAGTGATCAGATGAGAGGGGTGATACCAGTGGGGGGGTTAAGTACCCACTGCTTGTGTTTTCATTTAATGGAGGAATCCAGCAGGAGGGGTAGTGTTGGCAAGGCTGGGCACCCACCACTGCTGTTTCTATTTTATGGAGGGCTCAGGCAATAGGAGAATATTTCAATGGCAGAGTTGAATACCTACCACTAATGTTATTGTTTTATGGAGGGATTGTGTGGAGGACACCAGCAGTGTGCAGGTTGTTCCTAAAAGTAGGCACTTTTATTACTAAGTGTACTTACCCGGTCACCAAAAACTAACTAAATAAATACAATTTATGGTGGGATCTGGTAGGAGGGAAGATATCAGTGTTGTGGCTGGGCACCTGTTGCTGGATTGTTCTCAATAGGAGGGCAGTTTAGGCAAGGCAAGGCAAGGGAAAATGTATTTAAAAAGATGTCCAATCCCAAAGGCCCTGGGCACCACACATGTAGATAAGCACATATTCACAGAACAAATCAATAAAAACAAAAAAGAAGAATATAAACATATAAATAAATAAATAACTCCAGATAGAAACATTTCCCATAAATAATAAACTGAAGCATCAAAATATTAATAGCTGTAATCAGATCTAAAAAAGAACAACTTAGTCCAGAAAGGCCTGGGCAAATAGGAGGGCTTTAAGGCGGGCCTTCAATACCTCCAGAGTAGGGACACCCTTAACCCCGAGGGGCAGCGAATTCCACAGGATGGGGGAGGCGACACTAAACACCCTTTCACCAGCCGATCTCAGCCTCATCCTGGGAATTACCAGGGGGCCCTCACAGGAGGAATGGAGGGGGGCGAACTGAAAGAGCAGGTGCAAGAAGGTCTAACAGATAACCAGGGCCTGACCATGTAGGGCCTTATAGGTGAGAAGACCCACCTTAAAGAGGATCTTCCACCTGACCAGCAGCCAGTGCAGCTCATGCAGCACTGCTGCAATGTGGCAAAATATTGGCTACCCAGTAAGCAACCGGGCAACTGCGTTCTGCACTAGCTGCAGCCTGCGGAGAGATCCTCCCACTAACCCAAGGTAGAGTGCATTACAGTAGTCCAGTCTTGATGTAATTAAGGCATGCATCAAAGTGGGGAAGCCTAGAAGTAGAACAAGGGACTTTATTCTGGTGACATTTCTAAGATGGAAAAAGCAGGAGTGGATGGTGGAAGATATCTGCGCCTCCATTGTCAAACTCCTATCTAGAATGACACCAAGATTTCATACCCTAGAGGAGGCCTTCAACGGAACAGATCCCAGAACAAGTCCAATTTCTGATCCAGAGGCCATCCTTTCACATATTCTGTTTGACTCTACCACCAATACCTCCATCTTATTGGGGTTCAACTGCAACCAGCTGGAGGCCATCCAATTGTTGATCTCAGCAAGGCAGTTTTGACTCACAAAATTAGGCCCCCTTCACAGTAATGAACATATGTTAATTTAAAAAAAAAATACAGTTATCCTCAGAAAATTCAGCACAAGTGTGGTCACGTGATGTAGCCGACCGACTAAGACGTGCTCCGCTTGTGCTCCACCCACCGGCTTATTTCTTTTATATTTTTATACTATTTTCAGCACGATTTGCTCAGGATTTTATCGGACGGTGGACAATTGATTTCCTTTTGCATACTGGAGACCTATTTCTGACTGGAATGGAGGCAGAGATGCGACAAGCAGCACCTTGGCATACGCTGCCTGTCACTCCAGAGAAAACCATGAAGAGGCCCAGGGCACAGCCTCCCAATACAGGCTGCACACATGCAACAACTACCTCCTTACTACCTGCCCCAGAATCTTCTCCTCTAACTCTGGAGGGATTCCTCCTCGAGTTTCACCCCTTCAAAGAGGAGGTCCGTTCGATTGCCACTGAAGAGAAAAATATTTCAGATGCCTTGGAAGAAGTTACCAGGTGTGCCTCAGACAATGAGGCCCGAATAATCTCAGTGGAAAAATGGGTTGACAAGATGGACTCCCTCATTACAGTAAATCGTCAGCACCTTAAAAAACTGGAAGCAAAAATAGAAGACTTGGAGGGTAGGAGCCGACAGAATAATGTAATCACTGAGCTTCCCGAGAAGGAGGAAGGAATTGACACTATCTTATTTGAGCAAAAGCTGCTAGTTAAATTGGCTGGGCCCTCTCCCTTCAGAGCTTCATACATCTTAAGAGAGCTCATTGGGCATTACGGCCCACGCCCTCGCCTAATGCTTAGCCATAACCTCTAATCTTTCACTTCCTGAATTTCCAGGAAAAACAATATGTCTTGACAAAGCTCAAAGAAATTCAAGATGTTCTGTAGGAAGGGAAGAAAATTCGGGTCACACAAGATCTGCCTGCCATCGTTCACCAATGCAGAGCCCTGTTTCACCCGATAGTCTCCAAATGTATTGCAGCAGGAATCAAGTTTTGGATAGCTTATCCTGCAAGACTTCAGGTGCTCCTAGATGGGTCCTGGTCATCATTTCAGGAAATCAATCCCGCGTTGGAGTTTTTTAAGAATAAGAGACCAGTTTTATTTACCGACTGTTGCTGGAGCCTGGTGGATCACAAGCATTTTCCTTGGGTTGTTTCAAGTATGAGGATCTGTGTCATTAGCCCTTTGAACATGTCTTCTCCCTATTATCTAGTCTTTCCCATTGTCTGGCATATTTATTGTGCTGCTGGGACATATGTTTGTATTTTGATTTGCACCCACATCATATCTATGAGGACATAGCATTTGGTCCTTTGCCGTTTTGAAGATGCTGTCTCTGTGATACAAGCCCACTTGTTTACCGTCCATCTCCTCGCAAAATGGACCTGTACAGTTCTGTTTTGGATTTATGAATGTGCTGCCAGAAGTTTCAGATTTTTCACTGAGACTTTCCCCCTTTGTTGTGTACTCTGACTTTGCAATGGTATTCCTGCTGTATTTATATTTTCCCCTTTAACAATCCCTGCATGCTGTAACCTGTCTCCACGGACACTGTTAGCTTGCAGTTAACTCCTGGGCTTTGAAATCAATAGCTCCTACTGCTCCTTATTATAACCTGGGAGGGTATTTACTGCCCTCCCTCCGCATCAGGGGACAAGAATCATGCTAATGGATGCTCATGTTATGAAACCTGGTTTGTCAACTAAAGTTGTTTTCAATTTGACTTGTCAATTTAAATGTCAAAATTTCTTTTGGAGATCAGTTATCTACTTTTGTACATTGGGGGAATCATTCTTTTCTTATAAGGGGATCACTGGGTTCTCCACCATGACTGGACCGCAGGTGTGGTGGGAGCCTGATGGACCTTGCTTGTTTTCTATACATTGCTTGGGGAGATACCATTCAATCAATCATTAAAATGGAAAGATATGGGATATTGTGCTTTGTTTATAGTAGCCGGGTGGGTGAAGGGAGGGGGGTGTAGTGGGAAGCTAATCACCACGGGCCAATATGTTGAGGGGGGTTAGTTCCTGTAGTTTCAGCCCTTTAATTGGCTTCAGGGATTGGGTGTTTTTCAAGGTTTTATATTGTGACTTGTCACTCTATACATGGCCACTTTCGGCCTGTGGGAGGGATAGAAGGTTTTGAGGGGGTGGACCTGGGAGGAAGGGGGAGCAGGATCTTATTACTTGGGTTGTATAGGGAGGGACTAACAAGTGCCAACAGGTAAATGTGTTTTTCAGTCTGAATATTAATCTCTGTGCAGTGGAGTGTTAGATTTCCACAAGTATGCTTGCCATATGGCATCATCATTTAAGTTCTGTTCATGGAATGTAAAGGGAGCCCAGCATCCCCTTAAACGCATGAAGTTACTCAAACATTTAGAGGTTCTACACAGTGATGTGATTATGCTACAGGAAACCCACCTTTTAGAACTAGAGGGCAACGTGTTGAGGAGGCAGCAGGTGGGGTAAGTCTTTGCAGCTGGAGACAGCCGAGAAAATAAGGATGTGGCAATTTTGCTAACCAGAGCATTTACTTTTACTTGTATACAATGTATACGTGATAAATATGGCAGATATGTTCTGATTAAGGGTAAAACACACTTTCTAGAGATAGTTCTGGGTAGTATCTATGGCTCCAACTGTGATTCCCCCTCCTTTTTTATGGAGCTACTGTCTTTATTAACGCTCTTCTTGGATTTATCAATGGTTTTAGGGGGCAACTGGAACCTTCCATTTGATCCTTTCTTAGATAGATCCTTGGGATCATGGGGGAGGGGCCTCTCTCCTGTACAAAGAGCAGTGAGGGATTTTATGACCCATGGAGGGTTCTGCACCAAGTAGTCAGGATATTCACCTTCTGATCTCTGGCTCACTGCTCAGCTGCTAGGATTGACTACTTTTTGATGAGTAAATCACTCCTCAGTGGTCTGATGGATAGTAGACTGGAGCCTGTCATAGGCTCTGATCACTCTGTGGTTTCTTGCCTCCTCTCCCTGATGAACAGATAAAATATGAAGACTAAATAATCAACTTTTAAAAGATAAGCAAGTCACAGCTAGTATCTCCGCTTCCATAGACCAGTTTAAAGTAGACAACTGGGGCACAACACAATCACCATCTATGGAATGGGGGGGCCCTTGAGTGTTTTATTCAGGGAGAATTTATTAAATTATCGGTAGCAAAGAAAAAATGTGAAGAACAGGAGACTAAATTGCTTCTAGACCAAATTAGAGACAAACAGAAATAATTATCTATTCAGACTACTGATTCAGAAAGAGAACTCCTTATCAATTTACAGGATAAGTACTCCAAGGTGTTAAGAGAAAAGGCAGAATGGACAATCCTAAAAACCAAAGCCTATTATACTGAGTAGGGTGAGAAGGCCGGACGCTTGTTAGCCCTCAGGCTCAAACAGCAAGAATCCTCAAGGTTCATTACAGCAATACAGCAAGAACCCCAAGGTCCCTTGCTGGTTCAAGCTAAAGAAATTTACAAGGAGTTTGAGCATTATTATAGGAACCTGTATAGCCAAATGCACAACCGACCCCCCCAGACCACAATGGACCACTATCTTGAGCATCTCCCTCTGCCCACTCTCACTGCGGCACAGGCTGAGAGATTGTTAATACATTTTATGGAGGACGATTTTGTTAGGGTCATTAAAAAGCTCCCTTCAGATAAAGCCCCAGGACCCGATGGATACTCGCCCAATTTCTATAAGAAATTTGCAAAGCAATTGGCCCCCTGGCTCCTGGCTGTTTTTCATAGTATGCTGAATGCTGAAGGGTTTGACCCTAGATTGCTGGAAGCTACCATTATAGTTCTACCTAAGCCTGGGAAGAACCCATCTTGTTTCTCAAGTTATCAACCCATCTCATTACTCAACTGTGATTTTAAAAATTCTTGCCAGACTATTAGCTGAACATATCGACTGAGTATTTCCCTCTCTTATAGGCCATGACCAAGTTGGATTCATGAGAGGATGGTCCTTGGCAGATCATTTACGTCATTTGTCTCATGTTTTCTCTGCGTCCAGGGACGCCCCTCAAGCAATGGCTTTGGTCTCCCAAGATGCAGAGAAGGCTTTTGACAGAGTTGGCTGGCAATGTTTGTTTAGATCCCTCCACAGATACAGATTTCCTCCCAGGTTTATCTCCTGGCTTCAGGTGTTATATACTGGTCATACTGCCTGCATTTTCTGTAATGGAGTACTTTCTCCTAGCTTCCCTCTAGCAGCGGGGACTAGACAGGGTTGCCCTCTCTCCCCCTTATTATTTAATTTGTATTTAGAACCACTTATTGTTCCTATACAGATATCTCAAAGGGTAAAAGGTATTAAACTTGGATCTTCTGAGGAAAAAGTTGCAGCATATGCAGATGATATTCTCCTGCATAGTGCACATATTAAAGCCTCCTTATTGGGCCTATTGCAAATAATTGATGAATACAGTTCATACTCTAATTATAAACTTAATATGGATAAAACTTCTGTTTTCCCCCTTAATAATAAGGTACTTAAACAGGATGTAACAGATCTGGGCCTTACCTGGATGCCCCAAACCCTTAAATATTTAGGTTTACAACTCTCTAAAAGTGAAATCCAAATGCGTAAATTGAAACTTGATGCCTTGTTCAAAATTATACAACAGGATCTAAAACGGTGGCAGAATCTCCCCCTAACTCTATGGGAGCAAGTAAATATAATTAAAATGAATGTTCTCCCATGTCTCTTTTATTCCCGCAACCTTTTATTTTTATTTTATTTATTTAGTTTTTGTTGACCGGGTAAGTGCACAAGACAAATCCTACCTATTTTCAGGCACGACCCAGGGGAAGGGGATACAGATGAATGCCAACTGACCTTGAACCAGATTAAACTGTTGGTGGTAGTTTTAGTGAATGAGGGAAATTTGGCCAGGACACCAGGGAAATTCCCCCACTCTTTTCGATAATTGCCATTGGATCTTTAACATCCACCTGAACTACCACCAATCCAGGCAGATGGGACCTCGGCTTAACATCTCATCCAAAAGATGGCACCTCAGAAGTACAGCACCCCTCTCATGCTGCACTACAGTGTCAGTACTGGGCTATTAACCCAAGTGCCAAATGTGGGAACTGAACCCACAGCCCTCTGATCTCCCGGCCTCAAAGGTGAGTGTACTACCTACTGAGCCACTGACACTGACACTTAAATCAATGGATCCCTAAAACATGGTTCAAATCTGCCCATACCTGTCTTACTGAATTTTTATGGAAAGGGAAGCCTCAGAGACGGGCCTTCCATTAACTGGCAGCCCCAAAGGGGGTTAAGGTTACCACATTTTGGTATACCACTGCGCCAGTCAACTGAGTAAATATATCCAGAGGGCTGCTCTGGCAAAGACTCCGGAATTGTTGGGCTATACCCTGAAATGGCTCCGGGTAGAAAATGAGATGATAACTGCAGCTGGAATAGCACCTGAAGCCTTGCTCTACATCAAGGTAGGAAGATTACCCCCTGACCTCTGACATATAGTAATTGGACATTCGGTCCTCTCACATTCACAACTTTGTGCCACCTTGAAATATGCAAATACATTAGACATAGCTCAACCTATTTCTCAAAACCCCAACTTTATGTTGGGTGGGAAGATGGTCCCATCCAACTGGTTCCCACAATTGCAACACTGCACTGCCAAAGACTTCCATACTCCAGATAGCATACATCTGAGATACTACGTAAATTCGGGCTAGCACAATGATGGGTGTTTAAGGTTTATCAAATCCGACACATGGTAGTCAACTACTTCAGCACTAGCTCGAAGTCTGACACTACAGGTTTTTGGGTCCCTGCTGGTAGAGACCTGGCATTTGCCCCACATTCTGTCTCCTCTATATACACCACTTTATACCCTATGGTGTTTCCAAAAGTAGATGGAATTTCTAGATATTGCGTTAACCTTTATCCTTACTCCATCTCTAGATGGCCAAAAATCTGGGAGAATTTCCATAAATTCATCACACAGGACAGGCTAAGACTGATGCAATTGCAGATATTAAATGATATGTATATGACAGTATAAACTGTATAAAATTGGGTAGAACAGGTAACAGGTGTAATGCAGGTACTGGCACTCTAATCCATATATTCTGGGAATGTTCCAAAGTCTCTCCTTTGTGGGACCTCATCAAAATAAAAATAGATCCCCTTCTGGGTTTACAGGATTATTTTGCCCCCGAGGTATGTCTACTAGGGGACTTTATGGGTTTTCCATTAATGAATAGACACTATCATAGATCTATTATAGATATTTCGGTTAAGAAAGTAGTGCCTCGGCACTAGCAAGACTCCTGTCATCTCTCATATTTGGAATGGATCCAAGAGCTCCTTCACAACCTTCGTATTGAGAAAATAATGGCTAGCCTCTCAAATCGAATGGGGTCCTACAAAAAGAGATGGGAAATACTGCATGCTCTTTATTCTCTGTAAAACCTTAGGCATGACTCCTATTAACAATAGTTAGATCATTCACTCCGTAAACCTCCATAAATCAATGGCACTTGGGTGGGATGGAAGTGGGGGGTGGATTGGGAGGGAGGGAGTGGGAGATGGGGAGAGGGAGGGGGAATACACTCTTGAAGCCTGTCTGTGTATAACTGATGTAAATTGTCTGTTTTTTTGGAAAACTAATAAACTTTCAATTAAAAAAAAAAGAAAATTCAGCACAAGTGCAAAACAGCATTTTGTTTTCTTAATAATTCAAAAATGACACAATTTTCAGTACAGCTAGCAATCAAAGAATTATCTTTGGCCCAAACTAGCAAACCTGGAAGTTTCAGGTTTCAACCCATTGCCGTTTCTGTCAGGTTTCAACCCACTGCCATTTTTGTGCTATTGGTGGGCAAATAAAAAGCCTTGATTTCCATATTTTTATGTATTTAAATATGTTTTATAACTTTTAAACTGCTGAACTGAATGTTACCAAGTTATAAAGATCTTGAGATCCTGGCAATAACTCCAAGCAAGGCAAATTTCAGGCTATTCTGATCAGGGACAGGCACATTATTGATAACATGTTCTACTCAATATCTATCTATCTATCTATCTATCTATCTGTCTGTCTGTCTGTCTGTCTGTCTGTCTGTCTGTCTGTCTATCTGTCTGTCTATCTATCTACTGTATCTATCTATCTATATATATATATATATATATATATATATATATATATATATATATATATATATATATATATATATATATATATATATGTATTAGAGGCAAAAACTCCGTTTATGCATCAGTTAAGGTTGTTCCACAGTGACAAAGCGAGAAAATTCGATGTTAAGTTTGAAACCCCTTTGCACCCTCCAGTCCACCCCCCAACTGCAATCGTGTGCACGTTGGGGTTGTCGGCCCAACTCTCACCCCATCATATGTGGAAAGAAGTTGAGGAATAGGAGAATGGGGTGAAAGTTAGGACCGATGACCCCAACGCGCACCCCAATTGCAGTTGGGGGGTGGGCTGGAGGGGTGCAAAGGGGGTTTCAACCCTAACATCGAATTTCCTCACTTTTGTCGCTGTGGAACAACCCTAACTGAAGCATTAAACAGAGTTTTTTGCCTCTAATTTCCCTTCCTTTTGAGAATGATAATGAGAAATAATGAATGTAATGAAGGGCCCCACACTCCAGCCACGTAATGCAGCAGCGGGAGTGCGGGGGCCCTGCGGACCCCGTGCTCCCGCCACATGATGTTTTGTCACATAGTAACATTGTGCCCGCAAACGCAAATCGTAATGCACATGGTGACGCAAAGCAAAACAGAAAGAGAAACAGTATTGTAGATAGAAATGTTAAAAACATCGCAAACACAACCGCAAATGAAAACGCATAGGGTAACGCACATGGTGGCGTAAACGTGAACGGTAAGTGAAACGGGTACGGAACCGCAGGCGGAAACGGTAATGATAACAGTAATGTAAGCACACAGGCTAGTTTTCCCCAAAAGCTGTATAGAGAAATACAATGAGTACAAAGAATGTATGCAAAATAATGACTCTCGGAACAGAAAAATGATGACTTGGAATAGTAAATTGCTTATATCTCAGGAACCGTACGACATAGAAATAAAATTTAAAAGTCATATGAGTAATCACTTTCCTGGCTAGTTTTGTACTTAGCTTTCATTAGGGGGCTAGGCATTTTTTTGACGAAAAGTCCGTATCTCGCACCGTTTCCGAGATATAGGCCCTGAAAGGCACGGCGAATGCTGTAATGTTATCCTATGGGAAAAAAACAGAAGTTCGGAGTGCCATAACTTTGCCTCCCTGTAATATTTTTTCACCAAACTACTGAAAGGCACACCTGTGGGATGTTGGCTGTGTTCCCTGCAAATTTCAGCCCAAAAGACCAAACCGTTATTTTGCAGGAGGGCGCCAAACGATTGCTGCAATGCATCATACGCCGTAATATTATCCTATGGGAAAAAGTGTCAACTTTGGAGTACCGTAACTTTGCTGCCCTGTAATATTTTTTCAACAAACACTGAAAGGCACATCTGTGAGATGTTGGCTGTGTTCCCTCCAAATTTCAGCCCAAAACTCCAAACCATTCTTTTGCAGCTGGGTGCCAAAGAATTGCTGTCATTTTCCCACAGCCTAGAAAAGTACTGTTGCAATTTGTGAAAGCTTTCGCAAAAATTTGTGACACTTTCATGAGTGCGAGACTACTTTGCAAAAGGACTTTTTCCAGAAATCTGAAAAACATATTTCTGGGGTGTTTTACCTCAAAATAAAGACATGGCTAGCATTCTCAGGGTCCGACTAGGTGAATACAAAAAGAATTAGGTTGCTAGAGGGTCCCAAATTTAAATGCCAAGCATTTTTCTGATCACCAACTGAAAACAAAATGGCAGATTTGTGACAGTAAAAGGGCCATTTGCAAAAGTAAAAACTGCATTTACGACACTGTCAAACTTTTTGTTAACTTTTGCCATTGACTTATAATGGGAACTTGTTTTTTGAATAACTTTTGAACCATTTAATATTTTTTCATGAAATCTTTGAAAGGCACATTGGGGACCCTGGCCACACATTTCCTGAAGATTTCAGACCGGTCACACAAACCGTGCGACCTGTAGATGCGACCATAGAAGAAAAAAAAAAGCGTAAACGCATGCGTAGATCATGCTTAATAACTCTGCAGCTGTATATCCGACTGGTACAAAACTTGGTGAATCCCAAGGTGTATGGATCTTGATTTTATATTCCAAATTTTGGGAAAATCCATTGAACGGTTGCAAAGTTATTAAGGTGCAATATTTTGGGTTTAACATGTAAATGGCTCCTCAACCCTAACTATGGTAGCACTACCATGCTATCATAATATATATATATATATATATTATACTAGTGGTGTAACACCAGTATAGTTAGGGTTGAATAGGGTGTTTAATATTAATCCCAAAATTTTGCACCTTAAGAAGTTTGACAGGGTTTGATGAAATTATCCAAAATTTGGCATGCATTGTCTCAGAGGCAAATCGCCAAGATGTGAAAAGTTTCATGATGGTCACCAAGATACAGAATGTCATTTTTTAACAAAAAGGAATGTTTGTTTTCCCTATACTCATTACTTTTTTTTGTTTTGTGTTTTTTTTGCCACCTACAGTCTAGACAGTACATAATTTTTCCCCAAACCTTTTAGAGCAAATGTAGCCTTTCAAATGGTTTGTGAAAAATATTAATCAGTTCAAGCATTATAAGGATTTAAAGGGTTTTTTTCTCAGCATGCTCAGTAGGTTTTTTAGATAACCCTCTGATATGACATGAACATTTTTGTGTTGTGAGATCATTTTGCTTTTGCAACACTTAGTGGTCATGACACGGAAAACACTTTTGCAGGTTGTGACAGCTGCCACCTTTTTTTATTTTCAAATTAAAAAGCATGGGAAATACCTAAAAATGATGTAGTAAACAAAACTGAACCTAGATAACTGGGACCCATTTAGCTAGGTTCTGGTGTTTGTTGTTTTCAAATTGGGTATAGAAATATGTCTTCGGGAAACTCCCAAAATCCTGGATACCCAACTTAATGAGAGGAGACGTTTTTCATATTGTGACTCAAGAACACCCCTGTTGCACATAAAGTGAGACAAGAGGAATTTCTTGTCTCACACTCAAAAACCTCTAATACCTCCCCCTCCCAGATCCGCACAGCCCTCCCTTGTTGATCTCATTATGATCTTATTTTTTTATACTCCCTCCCCTTCCCTCCCAGCTCAGCCAGCTCTCCCAGTTCCTTCCCCATTGAATAATTCAGTCAATGATGACTGATGACTAATGAATGAAGAATGATGAATGCTATCAAGAATTATAAGCGAACCAGGGCATCTACTCCTGGTACTGATTCACCACCCCTTCCCTTCTAGATCACCTTCCCCCATACATTGGTGGCAACACTGGGGTGCCCATACCTGTTGTTGCTGAACAATAACTGCCAGCACTGGGATGTCCAATCCCCTGTGTTGGGTCCTGTCCTTCTCAAAAACAAGAAAAACCTATCCCTCATTGTTTTTCTTACCTATTTTATTCGCATTTGTAAAAAACAAAATAGCCCCTCACTGATTTTTTTTTAAATCTGCAAAGAAGAAAATGGCCCCTTGCTGATTTGAGCCCCCTCACTCCCCCACTCACTCACCCTGACTCCCACTCAGCACCCGCCACACCACACCTCCCACACACACCCTCATTCACGTAAACATGGTCACAATATATAGCTTCACTTTCTGATCTCAAAAGTGTCCTCCTGCTGGAATTGTGACTGCCATTTGAGAAAATGAGGGAAGTACAGTTATTGTATCTCAATGTGTTTTGAACTTTTACTCATAACCTGGCCATTTATAAATATTTTACACCAAATACGTGGCATTTTTGGGACACCATCTCATGAACAAGATAGGTGACATTTTTTAATTTCATCCTGGAAGGTGATTTTGCAGCCACTCCATGAAATCACATTTTGGGCAGGAATTGAAAGTTTTCACTTACTGAGTTCATGATGCCATGTCCTACGATGACTATGTGGAAAATGTGGTGAAAATATATGACAAAATGACCATGTTATGTGTGAACGTTGAAATATTTCAGAATTGACTAACTTCACTAATTTTCAATATTATTCCACCAAACATTCAACATGGCTTTTTTTGGGGGGGACCCCACATCATGAACAAGGCAGGAGAAGGTTTTCAAATCCAGACCAAAAGGTGATTTTGCAGTTGTTGAATCATACTGCAGATAATTTTGACTATTGTATTAATTCCAGGTGGCTTTTGGTGGACATTTTTCTTTATACATTAAATAGTTTTTAACTGAACA
This sequence comes from Neoceratodus forsteri, assembly GCA_016271365.2. NCBI lineage: Eukaryota > Metazoa > Chordata > Ceratodontiformes > Ceratodontidae > Neoceratodus > Neoceratodus forsteri. The sequence continues at coordinate 1,082,578,253 of CM057452.1, read as the reverse complement.
TCTTTTAATATCACTCACTTTATATACTCATGGTTTTATAACTCAAGTGTCTTTGGGATTGGATCCTGAATGGGTCTTTGTTTGTCTTTCTTGTGACAATTCTAAACATTGCATGTTATCTGCATCTACTTTTAGTGACACATCACGCCATCTTAAGTTATGGGTTTCCATGTTACCACTGACCCCAAAGTACATATTTATAGTTACCCACATGGAATTGAGGAGAGATTGAGGGTTACTTGGTACTGGAAAGTTTAAGGTGTATAGTTTCTCAATGATTCCATTGGTTATTTTGTCTACATTAGGTTTGTTCCCCAATCCCAACTCCTTTAAGTGCTTTTGTTTTGACAATATTACTTGTTAAGTGCATTCAAATTGTAAAGAGGAGGACAGTGACTCGCAGTATCCATTTTTCCTTAAATACCTCTCTATACTTTGAAATCTGGATCTGATGGTTAAGGGCTCATATTCAGAGCCATCTTTTTTTTAGATGTTATAAAGCAGTGGCAGAGCAGACCATCAAGTTGTTCTGGAGGAATGCCTTTGCCAGTAGTATTTATTTCCATGTCTTCCAGCAAGAATTTTTGTAAATGCTTTATATCCACTTCTATTTTGTGTCTGGTATTTTCATTTTTTGAGCTTAAAATGTAATTCTCAATGTATTTAGGGTCCACAAAATATTTATTCTTTGCAGTCATATGTGATTCCTGAGTCTCTGGTATGGTGGAAATGTCCTCGTTGCTGCTCGGGTCCAAAAGTGGTTCAGCATCCTTTTTGAATTGAGTGCAGAGCTCAATAATTTCTTCTTGAAGTATCACTGGCTTAACATGTTTCTTTAAGGTTAATTTGTTTCTCCAAGGTGGATTTCCTTTGTTTGATTTAGTAATGGTGCCTGGTTGTGAGCAAAGCATTTTGAACTGCAGTTGAAATTATTTTTATGTTCTCCACGGCACAGGTTTGAGACGCAAGGCTTCACTGAGTGGTTCTGCTCAGTGTCTGATACAATGCATGAGGAAGAAGATGTTTATGTGATGAAGAACCTGTGTTACAGGTGAGTGCACTTATTTATGTAAATGACATACTCCAGAGAATTGAAAGCAGTGAGGTGAAATGCAGTTTAAAACCTTTGAATTGGAAATGTTTTGAGACAGCAAGCTGACATCAGCACAGTATCTATAAATGTCATTTATTTTCACTGTGCTGATGTCGGATGCATTTATCACACTTCAGTGGAAATAACACCAGCTATCACACTGCAGAAGCTCCCGTCCCTATTGTGTAAATATATATTCTTTAACTGAATTAATGCAACAGTTAGGGTAGCATAACACCACAAAAGTAGGGAACTGTGGCATTAGGGTTTCTCACCCCAATGCCCCCCACCCCAACCAGAAAAAGGAAAAAACATTAAGGTTTGGGGTCTCCATAGTCTTGGTGAACCAGTGGTGGGGTCTTCCTTGGGGGTTGTCAACCCTAATGTCCACAACATTCTGTGAGCAAACTATATCACGCATGATCTCCTTCTTTATGCAGGACCCAAGGGGGGGACCATTAGGGTTGACTACCTCCAAGGAAGACCCCATCATTGATTCACCAAGACTCTAGAGACCCAAAACCCTAATGTTTGTTTTTTCTTTTTGCTGCTTGGGGGTGGGGGCATTAGGATGAGAAACCCTAATACCACATTTCCCTACTTTTGTGGTGTTAAGGTACTCTAACTAGTACTCAATGCAGTTTGTTTCAGAGAATTTCTTTATTTTTTTAGATAGTATAATCAAATCCTCATTTGCCTGTGGAAGCGTTGGGCGTTCCTAGCCCTGCATTCACATCCCTCCATAGATGTGTACATGTATGTTGCACCATGGAAGCCCTGGGCCCAGAGGGCCCTGTGCTTGCATTTCAGCCAAAACAGCAACCAGATTGTCAGCACAGCCTTATTACCCCACTTTGTAAACACCATACAGAGAATTATCAAATCCCTGCCGAAATGTCATTCTACACCAATGCAATGTCATTCTGTGCCACAGATGCAAAAACACCTTTTGGCCAGGATCTGAAAAATGACAGCTGTCATGTTCATGAGGTGGTGTAAAAAAATGGCTATGTTGAAAATTTGGGATGAAAATATTTAAAATTACCAAAGTTACGAGCGAGCATAGTAAAATTGCAATGTATGCACATAACTTTGCCATGTTCACATATTTTGACCCCAAATTTTCAACATAGCCTTCTTATGACCCCATCTCATGGACAAGAGCAGTGAAAATTTCCAAATCCTTGATTTTACCAAGTGACCATGAAATTGCCCTTCAGGCTAGATTTGCAGAATTCCATTGACATTGTTCATGAGATGGGGTCCTCAGAAGACCATGTTGAAAATTTAGTGTCAAAATATGCAAAAATGGGCAAGTTATGCATCAAAGTTGAAAACCCCATTGAAATACATTGAACCGCATTTACCTTAGTTTCTCATATTGCAGTCGGCGGTTCCAGCAGCAAGACATGTCTTTAATTGGACAGTGGATCTTCACCCTTAGACCTGTTCAGGTGAGTGAGGGTGTGTGAGGGTGTACTGGGGGTGTGGGGTAGTGGGTGCTGAGTGGGAGGTAGAGGGGGTGAAATTGGTGAGGGACTGTTTCCTTTTTTGCAGGTTCAAAAAAACCCATTGATGGACAGTTTCCTTTATTTCAGGTTATGGACAGTGAGGAGGGTTGGGGGTGCCACTAGACACCAGTGAAACACAAAAATCCATTTGAAACAATGATTGAAGGGTGGGGGTTGCCACTAGACACCAGGGAAAGATTAATTAATTATGGGGACAGTGATCAGAGGGCAGGGGGGTCCCACTAAATACCAGGGCAACATTACACATATGCAGGAATGCAATGGGGGTGCCACAAGATGCCAGGGAAATGGTAGCTCACTCCTCTCACTGCAGTCCACAGCATGAGTTTCGGCTGTGGCTGCAGATGTCAAGAAAGTCCCATTGTTCTCATACAGAGAACGTGGGTCAACATCTCCTCTGATAAAGATGGGCAGCCTGGGTTTTGGGCTGCCCAGAAAGTGTATTTCTGGCATTGTTTTTTTAAAAACAAATTCCAGAATCTAGTGAAATGTATCCTGTTTAGCTAGATTCAGGTGTTTATTTTTTAAAAAGACATAATTTGTTAATGTATTTTGCACCTTTTATAGTCCGAGGAGGAAAAACAAGATGGCAGTCTCACAGGGTCCTGTGACATCAAATTTTTCATTTTGAGGAACAACAGTAATTCAAAAACACTACTGTGCATGCTCATAATGGAAAACACAAAACTTTACACTGTTATAACTCTGGAACCATTTAACATTTTACCACCAGACCCCTCAAAGGCACTACCTTAGGACATCCCACATCTGCACTGCAGTTTTGGGAGAAAATTCCATTCGATGTAGGCTGTAGATGAGAGCAAATAAAAGACATGTTACATTTAGGAAAAAAGTTAGACATTATCAGAAAATGACATACTGTATGCTTATCTCAGAAACTGCAGAAGCTGCCATCACAAAACTTTCCACAGTTCAAGACTTTACATACTGGACAACACGTCCAAACTTTCAGCTCATTTTGTCAAATGGCGCCAAAGATATTAATATGCAATGTTTGGGGTTTAATTTTGAACTGGCTACTCAAGCCTAACTATAGAGGCATGACTGCGTCCATATACACAGAGATAGATAGATAGATAGATAGATAGATAGATAGATAGATAGATAGATAGATAGATAGACAGACAGATAGATAGATATTATAGGGGTGCAGTCATGCCCCTATAGTTTAGGTTGAGTAGGCACATCAATGTTAAATCTTAAATTTTGCACTTTAATAACTTCACAACCATTCAACAGATTTGCATGAACATTTGCATGCTATGTTGCCTAGTGCAGATCTCTGGATGTGCCAAGTGACTGTCAGGAGGTCTAAACCTCACTCTCAGGTTCTTGGCAATAATGGGAATGCAAGGAATCACAGACATGTTGCATAAGAGTAATAAAGCTTGTTTACTACTACCAAAGGAAAATCACAGTTTCCCTAAGCAGTTCTTACCATTAGGAACTGGGAGCCAATGCTAAGCATTCCCTATACCTTGAGGAATCTCCGTGTCTCCTGGGGTCTCCGAGGTAGAAGACGTAATGTCTTACATTATATACCTAAGATAATTATCATGGTTACTATAAGGTAGAAACATTTCTAGTTGCAGAGATGAGCCCTATTGACTAAATTAAAGATGGCTCCTCAGTCCTAGAAAACATTATACAATTTTGTTATAGTTATCACTTTGTGGAAACAAAGAAGTTCAGTTTGTACATAGCCATGTAGTAATACAAATCATCAGAAGATGGCAATGCCGACTCTTATATCATAACACTAGAAGGACACAGGTGTCCTAGCATCTTGTAAGCAAGAAATACATGTGTATATTAGAAAATAAAGTGTGTGGCAATCATATGCATACATATCCTGACATCTACTCTTATACAGTAGATGCCCTTAGCCCTATTTGTTAGTATAACATATACATAAATGCTAGCTGTCTGCGGTGTACCTCTGGGGATACCAATTAGGGTGCAGGGACCTTGTGTAACATTCCCCCCTTGTTGCTTCATAAGAAGCAACACAAACAAGAGTAGGGAAGTGGAAAAAGAGAGCAGGTGTCATTTACAGACCCAACACACGAGCCTATAAAGGAATTCCAGCTGATCACGGTGTAAGTGGAGCATGCACTGGAGGCAGCAAAGCATAATAATAAAGAAGAAGATCAAAAATGCTTGTATAATAACAAAACCTTTAAAGGTTATCTCTAACCAAGTGTTAGTAAGTGCACTATTAAAATCACCATCATTAATAAGGTTGAATACTGCTTCATTTGCTTTGGATATATTATTGCTGATGTGGATGAGATGGGTGTCTTTCCTGTCAAAAGTGACTTCAGAGTTAGAGTCAAGGGGTCAATGTGTACATTAAAATAAGGTAAGTACTCTGACAGAGTAAGCAGATAATCAGGGTTACCATCAATGATATCAGGCTCCACAAGGGGAACAGGGGTAATAACTGTGTGCCCAATAATAGTGGTCCGGTGAGGGACAAAGCAAAAGTTAGAATCATTAATGGTACATGTCTTATCTCCATATGTGAATTGCTCAAAATTAGTTACCACACAAAATTCGCCATCTGAATTATATTGCATTTTAACAGTAGGTAATCTCCATTTCTGTAGTTGTACTGAGCAAGTGTAAGTCTGTTTGGAAATCCATGTTGACAGGCGATGAACCTCTTCCAGTAGGACTGGTACAATTGAGAATCATCTGGAGCAGATGTTGAGTCCTGGTATTCTGTGCCATTGGTGGTGATGTCATTGTCCATGGAAAAAGACCAGTCAATACTGTCTGAGGAATATCCACATACAGGTTTAATAACATCAAATACATCACATCGACACAAATAAATATACCCTTTCTTTGCACAGCAGTCCATGTGCGGTGAGACCCATGCATCCAGAGGAGGATGGAAAACCAGAAGAGGAGGCAACTCAAGGCGTTTTCTGTAGATGTCATCATCAAGGTGACCAATGGAGTGTACAGATGCTAATTTATCAAATATAGCTGTATTGAGATCAAAATGTGGTAAAGAAACAGTAAAAAAACCAAACATAGTATCCTTAAAGGAACATTTCTTAGAAGTAAAGCAAGGGCCAGTATTAGGGTGCGAGGTCACAAATCCCAAATTCCTAGCAGTAGAAATGGGAATAGAGACAGATTGTAACATACACATGGCAACACAGGTAAGGGATTTTCAGCGAGGGCAGTACCATTTCGAGATACATCAATCATGCATGATATCAGGGATCTTTCAGATTCCAGATCACGGAAGAGATTGTTGATGGTAGTGATAATGTATGACCCATAAGCGGAGCATAGTATTTCATGGGCAATGTATTGCTTATCTGCTTCCTTATTGTTCTGTGCAGTAAGGGCGTTAATCTTTTCTTTAGAATATGAAAATGCCTCAGCAATATCGTGCATATTATATGCAGAGTACCTTAGTTCCTGACTAAGGCCATCCATACCATGCAATAATGGGGGTATGATGTCATTAATTATGCCAGTTTAAAACTTTTGTGAATGTGCTTTGATAGTAGCAATGTTCGCTTTATTCCAGCTAGACATTGTAGTACCAAAGAGACCAGTGACGGTGCCTGTGGCACCAGACTTTGATCATCTTTCTGAGAAACAGGTTTTCTCCTAAAATTGCTTCTATGCTCAGTGGTGTGTACCCTGGCAATAGGGTCTTGATTACAAATCTGAAAGGCTGCTAAGCTATCAAGTAGTAAAGTACTGTAAAACAATGATGTGTTAGCAGTATGACACATACCAAATCCTTTCATATTCCAGTAAGTCAAGTTAAACAAGACAGGTATATGCATATATTGTAAATTGTTAATAAGTGAGCCAGGTAAAGCAGTGGCTGTGAGACCACTATGAGGGCCAGAGGTTTGCTTTGGACATTCCAAAAGTTGTTTCTCAGTAGGGGGTAGCACAAAGAGATACATGGCAGCTGAAGCCATGTTGTGTATGGCAAAAAATGTTCTGGCAGAGTCTTTAGAAAGTGAGAGGTCAATTAAAGCAGTGATATTGTATAAACAAGAATGTCTGAGAGGGGTCTGGTGCAAGGACAAAGTACCATTTGGGGATCATTTTGCATTGGGCCATCCATGGAAAGTTCCATTGGAGAGTTTGTCCATGGGGAGTATTTGTCCTTGAGAGTTGGTTTGCCACTCAGTTTGTAGGGTAGATTTATCAGGAGCAAAATAACCGAGGCAGTGAGGCAGACATTTGAACCTTCCTGAACGGTAATCAAATTGTCGGGGATATTGATGGAGACTCCCTCTGGGATAGTTGCAGGTGGATCAAGATGAGAAAGGATGTATTTTACCGTGCCTTGAATGCAGGGGATAACTCCTGAGATGAGGAGAAAATGGAACAAGATAGCCACCTTGTCAGTGTATCTGAAAAGGAAAATCAGACATTAGCAAATTAGTACTATTCCACCCAATGGGGTGAGGAAAAGTAATTATACTCCTTTATACAGTTTCAACTGGTTTGCATGTAACCATTTGTCAGTCAGTTTGTTGTTTTGCATGAGTCTAACTTGATAGTCTGCTGGACTGAGCTTGTTGACAATTGGGTAGGGTCCTTCCCACTTGTTGGAGAAAGAATGTGCTGGATGCACAAATGTGAGAACCATTACCTGATCTCCAACTTGCCAATCCACCTCTTGTGCGTGTTTGTCGAACTTAATTTTAAACTGTTGCTAGGCTTTGCCCATGCAGTTTGCAGCATACAAATGAATGTGTGTCAGATCTTTTCTCAACTTTTCCACATACTGGTCTGTGGTGGGGATGTGCAGATCAAACAACAGGTGTTCAGGTAATCTCATACTTCTACCAGTCATCACCTCAAAGGGTGTCAACTGGGTGGTGGCTGAGGGTGTGCCACTAATTGCCATAAGGAGTAATGGCAGTAGGGAATCCCAGTCCTTGGGATTGTTCTCAATGAATTTGGAAAGCATTTGCTTGATCTGTCTGTTGGCCCACTCTACTTGACCCGATGATTGTGGGTGGTAAGGTACCTGTATGTGGAACTTCTGATGAACTCCAAGCAGTTCAAGGGCTTCTTTCATGAACCCACCTGTAAAACTGGTTCTTTTGTTGGAGTCTACCTTCAGAGATAGGCCCCACCTGGAGAAAATCTGTTCCACCAAGATTTTGGCAGTGGCTTTTGCAGTGCATGTCTTAGTGGGGAAAGCCTCAACCCACTTAGAAAAGAGATCAGTTACCACAAGGGCATATTTGTTGTTTATACTGGTATTGGTAAGAGGACCAATAAAATCAATCTGTAAGGCATGCCAAAGGCCAGAATGCCTTTGTGGTAGTAGCTTGACATTTTGTTTGGTGGGGATGGGTTGTCTTGTGCACAAACAAGGCAGTTTTCTATGTACAGTTTTACATCCTTGGTGACACCAGGCCTCCAAGCGGTGGTCTTGAGCCTCTGAAGTGTTTTTTCCACTCCCTGGTGTCCATCTGTGGGGTTGTCATGCACTTGGTGCAACAATTCAGATCTAAGAAGACGATGGACCACCCACAACTTGGTAGGGGTGTCATCTGGTTGGTACCAAATGAGCTTGTCATCTGGGGACAGGTGTAACTTATCTTCATGCCTTCAGTACAAGTTATGGGCAGGTAGATTCTTCTCAGTGCCTTTGTCCAGAAATCTGAACACATCTGTGAGTTCAGAATCAGCATACTGGGCTTCTGACAAATCCAAGGGGGAGAAGGGTTCAGGTTTCTTCCTGACAGTTGCTATGTGCACATCTGGTTTGGCCTCTGGATGGTCCATCATCTAGATGCCCCCCCCCGGGCCCCTTCCTTAGCAAGGGTGTCAGCAGTGTTATTTAAGGCATGATAGCGGTTATGTATGGTATGGGCCTTAACTCTGTGTGCATAGAGTTTGTGTGCAAATTTCTGTGCCAGTGAATGAATGTATATTACCAGTTCCTTGTGTTTCACTGGGATGCCATCAGAAGAGGTAAAGGAGTTGTTCTTCCAGAAAGGGAGAAATTGTGTAAGAGAACATCAAACCCGGTTAGAGTCTGTAATAATGATGGTATCCTCGGTTCCATGCTGGATGAACTCGAGGGCACAGGCCACCATTGCCATTTCTGCATACTGTGATGATGCTACACTGCAACGTTTGGAAATCTTAAGAGTGTTACCAAAGGGGTAAACTACAAATATGCCCATTCCTGCTTTCTGTTCTCCCTGATAATAGGAAGCTAATCCATCTGTAAAGACATGACACAGTGAGATGGTCTCAAGTAGTTGTGGTGTAGCAGGAAGGAAGGGACCTGGATCTGGCAGATCAGGTGGCTGCAGTGTACAGTTATGGGGTTCTCCTTGGAAAAGGAGGCCATGCACCAGCATGGATGGCATTTTGGTTGGGTGGACCTTAATGTCTCTATCCTGGAGAAGGGTGGGGGCAGTGAGAGGATCTCAGATCTAGAAGTGGGTTGCCATCTGGGAACAAGTGACCATCAAACAGTGTGGTTCATGTTAAACTCAGCTACAGAGTCAAGCCATACAAAAGTGAGGGTACTGGACTTCAGGAGGGCTGACTTTGGCAAGATGGGAGAGTGCCTCAGAAAAGCACTAGCAAACAGGCTAGAAGGAGGGGTGGAGCAACAATGGGGAATCATCAAACTGCCATCACAGAGGCAACAAGCCTTTGTGTGAAGCAAATAAACAAATCAAATGAAAGAAAAGCCACTATGGTTCTCAAAAGAGGTGGCTGGGAAAGTCAGGGAGAAAGATAGCATTCAGGAAGTATAAGGAAACACAGAAGGAGCAGGACAGAGAGCTGTACCAGTTAAGGCAGAAGGAAGCAGGGAGGGAAGTCAGAATAGCAAAGGCCCAAACTGAGGAAAAGATAGCCAACTCGGGTTAAGAAGGGGGATAAAACCTTTATAGGTACATCAGAGCGCGAGAAAGACAAAGGAGGATAGTGAGGCTGAATAGAATGAATGGTGGGTGGGCAGAGGGAACAGTGAAAAGCAGGAATACTGAATGAATATTTCTGCTCAGTATTCACAAAAGAGGAGGGGGAAGTGCCTAATCCAATTAACAGAAGCACTCTTGATGGGGGTCAATCCCAGCCCTTTCACAGAAGAAAGGGTTCTGCAAGAACTCCTAAAACTGAAGGTGGACAAAGCAATGGGGCCTGATGGAATTCACTCCAGAATTCTAAAAGAATTAAGGGGAACTAGTGAAACCACTGACTACTCTATTTAATAAATCATGGGAGGATGGTGTGGTACCCGAGGACTGGAGGAAGGCGGATGTGATTCCCCTTCACAAAAGTGGGACCAAGACAGAGGCAGCAAACTACAGACCTGTAGTTTGACCTCTGTGGTAGGGAAAGTGATGGAGTCACTTCTGAAGGAAAGAATTGTTGAGTACCTAGAGGCCAGTGGGGCACAGGACCCAAGGCAGCATGGGTTCACAGTGGGAAGGTCATGTCAGACAAATCTAATAGATTTCTTTGACTGGGTGACCAAAGTAGTAGACCAAGGAGGGGCTATAGACATGGCCTACCTAGGCTTTAGCAAGGCATTTGACACAGTCCCACACAAAAGATTAATAGTCAAATTAACTAGCCTGGGAGTGGTCCCAGGGTGGTAGCCTGGGTAAAACATTGGCTGGACAACAGGACACAGAAGGTAATTGTAAATGGAGTCCACTCTGAAGAAAGAGGGGTTATTACTGGGGTACCACAGGGTTCAGTAATGGGTCCAGTCCTTTTTAATGTCTTTATAAGTGACATTGCAGAGAGACAGGAATGAAAAGTATGCCTCTTTGCAGATGACACAAAGATCTGCAACAGGATTGATACACAAGGAGGCATGGAAAGGATGAGAAGGGACTTGGCAAGGTTGGAGGAATGGTCAGAAGTATGGCAGCTAGGATTCAATGCAAAGAAGTGCAAAACAATGCACCTGGGAAACAAGAACCCAGGGGAAGATTACACAATGGGGGGAAGGTATAACAACAAAAAAGGAAAGGGACCTGGGGTGAATATCAGATGACCTTAAGGTTAGCAAGCAATGTAGAAGGCAGTAGGAGGGCTGGGGGTATACTGGGATACAGGGAGAGGCATCAGCAGCAGAAAACAGCAAGTTGTTATCCTCTGTACAGACAGTTGGTGAGACCCCATCTGGAGTACTGTGTCCAGTTCTGGAGACCCCATCTCTGCAAGGATATAGACAGGATAGAGGCAGTCCAGAGGAGGCAACTAAAATGGTGCATGGTCTGCAAGAGAAGCCATATGAGGAGAGACTAAAGGAGCTTATATGTATACCCTTGAGGAAAGAAGGGAGAGGGACATGATAGAAACTTTTAAGTACCTCAGTGAATCAACAAAGTCCAAGAGGGCAGCATCTTTCAGAAAAGAGACATGCAAGAACAAGGGGACACAATTTAAAGATGGGGGCAGTTCAGGGGCAATGTGAAGAAGTATTTTTCACAAAGAGGGTAGTGGATGCATGGAACAGCCTTCCTGAGGAGGTTGTGGGTCTAAAACTGTGGGAGAATTCAAGAATGCATGGGACAGACATAAGGCAGTTCTTGTGGGGGGTAGGAAGAAATAGGCTGTTGGTTAACTAGGATCTGCAGCCTATCCTGTAGGTAGGGAAATGGGCAGACTAGGTGGGCCAAGCGGTCCTTATCTTCCGTCAAAGTCTATGTTTCTATGTGTCAGTCTAGTGTTAGAGACTGATCCATCCTGTACTCTGTCTGATAGCAAAAAGGTGGTAGGAGTGTGGTTTGTGTTGATAATCAGGGGGGAGTACCCAATGATATACAGAAAGTGCTTGACAGTCCAATAGGTAACCAGAAGGTTGCTTTCACAAAGGCTGTACTTCTGTTCCACTGGGGTCAAGAGCTGTGATGCATATGCAATGGGTCTTAGGGTGCCATGGACCTTCTGAGCCAACACTACAGACATAGCAATGTCAGAGGTGGTAGATTCCAGATGGAATGGCAGAGCTGGATTGGGGTTGACCAAAGCTGGAGCTGAGGCCAAAGCCTTCAGTGATGTCACAGCTTGGGTGTGAATGGGGCCTCAAGTCCAGGGGACATCCTTTTTCAGTAGTTCATGTAGAGGGACAGCCTTCTGGGAAAAATCACAAATAAAATCTCTGGAATAATTTATCATACCTAGAAACCTTCTAAGGGTCACCACGCTGGTGGGCAATGGCATGTCCTGCAATCCCTGTATCTTCTTCCAGGTAGGGCTTCGGCCTTGGTCTGTTATTCTCAGGCCCAGAAAGAGTACCTCTTTCTGACATAGTTGTGCTTTTGCTGGGTTACATTTGAGGCCTACCCTCTGAATGAGGGTCAGTAGTTCATCTAATAGATCCAGATGTTGTTCCTACATGGCTGTGGCCAACAACAGGTTGTCCACATACTGCAAGAGACACTGGGGTGTAGACAAACCCTCAAGGGTGTCCATCATGTGTAGATGGAACAGGGAGGGGCTATTATGGAACCCCTGTGGTAAGCAGGTCCATGTGTACTGCCTACCTTCAAAGGTGAAGGCAAACTTATATTGACTTTTAGGGGCCAATGGCAATGAACAAAAACCATTGGAGATGTCCAGGGCACTAAACCATTGTTGGTCAGGGGGCAGTAGTCATAGCACATATGGTGCTGATGCCAGCATTGCAGCACAACTGGGAGTGACCTGGTTTAGTCTCCTGTAGTCAATTGTAAGTCTCCAGGTGACCGTGGATTTCTTCACAGACCACACTGGGGAATTAGCAGTGGAAACACATGTCCTGATTACACCTTACTTGAGGAGTGATTTGATTGTTTCCCTAAGAGAAGGTAAGGCCTCAGACAGGAAGGTGGGTTGCCTTTGCCTCTCATGTGCTGGACCTGTCACTTCAACGACAGTGTGCATCTTGCCACAGTCATGCTTGTTGGTGGCAAATGCCTCCAGATGCCTTTGTAGGATGGGAAGGAGCATTGGGAAAATTAATGGTTCTTAAACAAATCTATGACACCATACTCTTTGTCATTTGTGGATATTGTTGCAACCACATGTGAGTCAGGGATCATGACAGTGTGATATTGTCCCTGAATCTGTATCAGTAACATGTTGGCTAGGTCTACTATACAGCCATGAGGTGCCAAGAAGTCAATTCCGATTATTCTAGGGTGATCATGCCCTACCATCAGCTCAAAGGTGTGATACACCTTCAGGTGTTCCAGTCACAGATAGTGGTAGGGAGCAGTATGCAGGTAGCCTAGTTCTATCTACACCAGACATATTGGTCCTCTGTCTGGTAGACCAAGGTGATGTGTCTGGGTTGTCATCCTGTAATACAGACACAGCCGCACCTATATCCAGCAGTACTCTGAGTAGGCGGCCCCCAACCTCGGCCTCTGTGCAGGGCCTTCCATTTGTATCCAAGACCAGCTTGTTTACAATACAGACTGGGACCTGTAATTGTCAATCTGTACCAGCGGAAGCGTGGGGAAGCTCTTGAAAGAGAGTCTGGGCCTGTTCCTGTAACCCATCTCACTATGCTGTACTGATGTTATATAGGGAGCCGCTTCTGGGTTCAGGCCTGTAGGGGCCTGAGAACCAGGACTTCCAGTATCTTTGTGGCCTGTGGAGGCCTGCTCTCTCAGTTGTATCGCAGCAAAGACCCGTACTGGAATAGCGTCCACTACGGAGTGCACTTTTCCGAGGAGGTCTCGGAGGTTTCAGTTTTCATCGGCTATTTCCCTATATGAAGGTCCTGGTTTCTGTTGTTTACCCTTATTGTTTTTCTGGTGTTTCTTGTTTTTGTGGTAGTTCCAGTTCGCACCCCAGAATTGTTGTTGGGCCTGCTGGGGCTGTTGGTTATCTGTGGGGAGGGGCTGTTTCTCTTGGGCCTGGCCCGCCACCATGTAGTGCGTTGTGGCCTCCGGAATGGCTTCCATGGCAGCCACCTTCTTGGAGCCAGAGCTTGAATCACGGATGGAGAGTTGATAAACTCTCTGTTTTCCAAAGAATATTGGCAAACCTCTCCGTGGTGGGATAGGTGGTTGGCTCTGCCTTCTCTCGCACTGCAGGGATCATGTTCTGAAGGAACAGGGTTTTGTACTCTATGAGGTCTGCATCAACGACTTCTCCTGCAAGGTTCTTCCTTGCTCACTAGGCCATCCAAAGCCTCTGGTAGAAGATCGCTGAACTTTCCTTTGCATTCTGTTTCACAGGGTATGTGAGCATCACTCCTACCACATCTGGGTTGTGTGCAGTGATGGGTTCAGATGCTACTTCATCAAAGGTGGTGTGGCTATCCCGTTGGACAGCGTCGGGGAGTTTCACCCATAGGTCAGGATTGATGGTCTGGCATAGGATCTGGACCTGGTAGTCTGCAGCGAGACTAACCATTTCACATTTAGCACACACCTTTTCCAAGTGGCAACTGAGGTTGTCAGATGGGCTCATCCGACCAATACTGTCAGCTATTTTCTGAACAGAGTGGGCCATATGTAGGGGATTGCCGGGACAATCGTTTGGAGGTAGATTGTCTTGGGCACCCTGCAGGGCTGACTGAGCTGCAGCTTCAGCCACAGTGCAGACCATTCCATCCCAAGTAGGGGCCTCCTGTAGCATCTGTCTAATCTGCATTTGAGACAGTCTGCTTGCTTCTGTCGGGCAGGGTCACATTGCCTAAGGTGGCATCAATCATTTTCTCTATCTCTTCCTTATCATCCATGGAAATAATGGCAATCGGTGGTGCCATTAGGACTAGGCCTGGGCCTGCTCCCCCCCATCATGGGGGTCACCATGATGGCATTGTCCATGATGGTCATCATGCTGTTGGTGACGTATGGATGTGGTGTCATGTGACAGGGGTCCGCCATGTTGTGGATGATGGGGTGTGGTCACTGGGCCATAGTAGGGGCGTGACTGGGCATTGTAATGTGAAATGTTGTCATCTGACTCCTCTTCAGATCACGTCATCAAGACGGGGCTACGTCACCCATCGCCTTGATGTGACCAGCCAGCACCTCTCGCTGATGGCGCAGTCTCAACATTTTACATTCACAATTCTCATGACTCACTCTTGCAACATTTTGATCCACATCATTCTGTACCTGCTTCTGTAACACTCTATACACAGTGCTCAATTCACGATTGTGCCTAGTAGCCACTCCTAAGTCATTACGTCCCTGGTTGATCTCATCCTGTAACTCTCCCAACTCCTCACGCATCTGATCATTAGTTCTACTTAATGAGTCATTCATTTGCAAAGCTTGTCCCTTATCTTGTCTCAAACTTTCACATTCCTTCTTCAACATACAAAGTTCCTGCTCATTTGTCTGTGCAGAATGAAGCAAAAGGGAATCCTTTTCATTCTGCAGAGTTTGGAGCTAAAACTCCAAATTCTGCTCTTTTCTCAAACATTCAGTTTCCTGCAGTCTCATCTCCTGTTTAAGAGGTGAGACTTGCAGTTCAAGGGTTCAAAACCTCACTTTGAAGGCTTCCAAACAGCATAGAGAGCAGCGACCCACAGCCTTTTAGCTTCTCCCTTTCTGGCTGTTTGTCTCATCTCTGAGTACTGGGTTGAAATCCCCAGTACGGGGTTGTCGGATTGACTTGCGTCCCATGCAAAGTCAGCCTATCCTCCATGGGAGGCAAGGAAATTCAAGACATCGAATCTCAAGACTGCGCAGATATTTGATATGGTGGCCATTGTGTAGGAGGGAATGTAAAATCAAACTGAAAAGGCACCGTGCTGTGTATCGATCCACAACAGGTGCACTAGTTCACAGATGGGCTACTGTGCATTTGTAAGCTTGCAAATCAAAACTGCCATGGGGTGAGGTGAGTCGGCATTGACCACACACAGTAAGCAGCCAGACTTTGCCAGTGATTACAAAGTGGGTGAAAAATGGGAGAGGTGATGTGGGTATGCACACCTACTGTCCCCGTTGGGCAGGGAAAGTTGTAGCAACAAATGAAAACTTTGCAAACTCCAAATATTGCCTGTCCATGGTCGCCAATTGTCAGGAGGTCTAAACCTCACTCTCAGGTTCTTGGCAATAATGGGAATGCAAGGAATCACAGACATGTTGCATAAGAGTAATTAAGCTTGTTTATTACTACCAAAGGAAAATCACAGTTGCCTTAAGCAGTTCTTACCATTAGGAACTGGGAGCCAATGCTAAGCATTCCCTATACCTCGAGGAATCTTCATGTCTCCTGGGGTCTCTGAGGTAGAAGACGTAATGTCTTACATTATATATCTAAGATAATTACCATGGTTACTATAAGGTAGAAACATTTCTAATTTCAGAGATGAGCACTATTGGCTAAATTAGAGGTGGCTCCTCAGTTCTAGAAAACATTATACAATTTTGTTATAGTCATCACTTTGTGGAAACAAAGAAGTTCAGTTTGTACATAGCCATGTAGTAATACAAATCATCAGAAGATGGCAATGCCAACTCTTATATCATAACACTAGAAGGACACAGGTGTCCTAGCATCTTGTAAGCAAGAAATACATGTGTGTATTAGAAAATAAAGTGTATAGCAATCATATGCATACATGTACTGATATCTACTCTTATACGGTAGATGCCCTTAGCCCTATATGTTAGTATAACATATACATAAATGTTAGCTGTCTGCGGTGTACTCTGGGGGCACCAAGTAGGGTGCAGGGACCCTGTGTAACATTACATTCCAGTTGGATGTGTGGTTTCCAAGTTCTGGAGTGGTGAAAAAGTTACTTTTTGCTCATTGACTTTGCTGGGGTTTTCTTTGAACTTGCCTACAGCATGCTCAGATTGCACTTCAGGATAGCTGTAGGAAACACAAAGGAATCCTGTTTCATAATGGAATATTCCTTTTTCATTTGCTGCCATCTTGTTTCCATTTTTTCTAAACAAAAAAAATTCTAAAGCTATTAAACTTACATCCTTGAGACACCAACACATCTGTCTGGGTGATCGGGACCCCATTAGGTGTAATCTGCACTTCACAGTTGATGACATACCCTAGAAAAGTTTATTTTTTTAAAATATTATGAATCCTTTTTCACGACTGCATGATACAGAAAAAGAATCCTTTTTCATATCACGAGTCATAAAAAAGGATCCTTTTTCATGAAGGGAGAATCCTTGCCTAGCATTCTGATTGTCATCCCTGGTACAGTTATGTATTTCCCTTGTGTCTAGTGGCACCTCCCACCCTCCAATACACCTATCCATTAATTTCCCTGGTGTCTAGTTCCCCCCCACACACACTCCAGTGTCTACTGCTTGAATATTTTTGTTTCCCTGGTGTCTAGTAGCACCCACCCGCAGATCTTGGTCCCTGTTACACAACACATATTTCCCTGGTGTCTAGTGGCCCCCCACCCCCACCCTCCAGTCCACGTACCTGTTCATTTCCCTGGTGTCTAGTGGCACCCTCTGACCTCCAATCTGTATTACCTGAATATTTTTGTTTCCCTGGTGTTTAGTGGCACCCCTCACCTGCAGATCGTCAAACTTGTTATACAATGTATATTTCACTGGTGTTTAGTGGCAACCCCATCTGCCAATCACTGTCCCCTTTCATGAATTATTTTGCCCTGGTGTCTAATGGTACCCCCACCCACCGATGCTGTCCCAGTACCTGAAAAGAAGACAACCATCCTCAGTGAACCCTAATGTCATATTTCCCTTCTTTTTACAGTTTGATATCTACCCTAACTTATGCATTAACATAGTTTTTGCAAAGAATTTCCTTACTTTTTGAGATAGTGTAATCATAGCCTTCCTTGCCTGTAGGAGCACAGCACTCTTTGGGGCCTGTGCTCCCATTCCTAAACATAGAAACATAGAATCTGATGGCAGATAAGGACCACTTGGCCAACCTAGTCTGCCCATTTCCCTACCTAATGGATAAGCTGCAGATCCTAGTTAACCAACAGCCTACTTCCTCCTACCCCCCATTAGAATTGCCTTATGTCTGTCCCATGCATTCTTGAATTCCCACACTGTTTTTGACTCTATGACATCCTCAGGAAGGCTGTTCCATGCATCTACAACCCTCTCTGTGAAGAAATACTTCCTCACATTACCTCTGAGCCATCCTCTTTCTATCTTCAGATTGTGCCCCCTTGTTCTTGCACATCTCTTTTTCTGAAAGATGCTACCCTCTTGGACTTTGTTGATTCCCTTGAGGTATTTGAAGGTTTCTATCATGTCCCCCTCTCCCTCCTTTCCTCAAGGCTATACATCTTAAGCTCCTTTAGTCTTTCTTCATATGTCTTCTGGTGCAGACACTGCACCATTTTGGTTGCCCTCCTCTGGACAGCCTCCACCCTATCTATGTCTTTGCGGAGGTGGGGTCTCCAGAACTGTACAAAGTACTCCAGATGTGGTCTTATCAACTGTCTGTACAGAGGGCCAACAATGTCCTGTTTTCTACTGGTGATGCCTCTCCCTATGCATCCCAGTATCCCCCCAGCCATCCTTACTGCCTTCTCACATTGCTGGCCCACCTTTAGGTCATCTGATATGACAACCCCCAGGTTCCTTTCCATTTTTGTTGTTGTCAGTATCTCACCCCCCACTGTGTACTCTTCCCCTTGGTTTTTGTTTCCCAGGTGCATTACTTTGCACTTCTTTGTGTTAAATCTAAGCTGCCATACATTTGACCATTCCTCCAACCTTGCCGTCCCTTTTCATCCTTTCCACCCCACCCTGTGCATCAACTCTGTTGCAGATCTTTGTGTCATCTGCAAAGAGACATACTTTTCCTTCCAGTCCCTCTGCAATGTCACTTATAAAGACATTAAAAAGGACCGGCCCCAGTACTGAACCTTGCGGTACCCCACTAGTAACCCCCTTTCTTCACTGTGGACTCCATTTACTATTACCCTCTGTGTTCTGTTGTCCAGCCAGTGTTTTACCCAGGCTACCACCCTGGGACCCACTCCCAGGCTGGCTAATTTGTTTATTAATCTTTTGTGCGGGACTGTGTCAAATGCCTTGCTAAAGTCTAGGTAGATGATGTCCACAGCCCCTCCCTGGTCTACTACTTTGGTCACCCAATCAAGGAAATCAATTAGATTTGTCTGACATGACCTTCCTGCTGTGAATCTATGCTGCCTTGGGGCCTGTGTCCCACTGGTCTCTAGGTACTCAACAATTCTTTCCTTCAGAAGTGATTCCATCATTTTCCCTGCCACTGAGGTCAAACTGACAGGTCTGTAGTTTCCTGCCTCTGTCTTGCTCCCACTTTTGTGAAGGGGAATCACACACACCCTCCTCAAGTCCTCAGGTACCACACCATTCTCCCATGATTTATTAAAAAGGGTAGTCAGTGGTGTTACTAGTAGTTCCCTTAGTTCTTTTAGAATAGATGTGTATATGTATTTCACTGTGGAAGGGCCTTGCATTCCAGTTTATAGGATGACAGTGACCAAATTGCCAACATAGCCATCTTATTACTCCACCTCATGTACCTGGTTCAGAAAATTTTCAAATCCCCACCAAAACATAATTTTCTCACAACTACAACACCATTCTGTGCCACAGGTGTGAAAACACATTTGGCCAGGATTTGAAAAATAACAGCTATGACATACATGAGGTGGGGTAATAAGAAGTGTATGCTGAAAATTTGGGGTCAAAGCTTTTAAAATGTCCAAAGTTATGAGCATGCATAGCGAAATTACAACAAATGAGCATGACTTTGCCATTTTAACATATTTGGATCCCAAATTTTCAATATAGTCTTCTTATGACCCCACCTCATGAACAATATGACTGCCATTACGCAAATCCCACCCAAAAGGTAATTTCGCCAAGTGACCATGAAATCATCTTTTGTGTGGGGGTTGCATAATGACAGTCATACTGTCAATGAGGTGGGGTCCTCAAAAGGCTATGTTGAAAATTTGGTGTCAAAATATGCAAAAATGGCACAGTTATGCACCAAAGTTGAAAATCCCATTGAAATACATTGATTTCCCATACAAAAAAATATCTTTTTTCATGAGTCGTCATATGAAACAAGATCTTTTTTCGTACAATGCCGATACGAAAAAATATTTTCAATGTTAGATAAAATGCATTTTAAGGTCATTTCTCGGGCAGTAAAGTACAGAAAGAGCCTAAGGGGGTAACAGTAAGCAAGCTACATGAGTTGGTTCATCCCCAGAATATTATTTTTTGGGGTTTCCAAATTTGAATTTCTCAGGCAAAACTAAAAATATGATGGCAGCCATACAAAAAAGGAATTTTCCCATATAAAACAGGATTCTTTTTTCATTTCATACAGCTATATTTTAGTGCTTATTGAGCATGCTCAGAAACAATTTTTTCAATATTTTAAAATGTAATAACTTAAAAACTGCCTATTATTTTTTGACACAGCTAGCAAAAGGCATATCTGTGGGCTAGTCCTTTTCTGCCCTGAAAATTTCAGACCAAGATTCCAAACCGTCTGGGTTGTAGGCAAGTTCAAAGAAAAATCCCAGCAAAGTCAATAAGCAAAAAAAATGCTTTTTTCACCTATCCGAAACTGGGAAACTGCACATCTGATCAGAACATAACTTGCCACATCCAGAGATCTACCATGGCTGACAGTGCATGCAAATTTTCATGCAAATCTGTTGAACGGTTGCAAAGTTATTAAAGTGCAAATGTTTGAGTTTAACATTGAAGTGCCTACTCAACCCTAACTATAAGGCAAGGCAAGGCAATTTTATTTATATGGCGCCCAATACCTGGGGCTCTGGGCACCTTACATAAAAACAGGTAAGGTCAATGATATAATACACATGAACTATAAATACCATATACAACAGTAAATACATAAAACAATAAATAAGTCTCAGAATAATTAAAATACAGATTAAATAATACTGGTCACTCACCTTCATCGGAGAAAGTCAAACCAAATAGGTAAGCCTTCAGACCCTTTTTAAAGGACTCGAGTGATGGAGCCTCCCTAACAGTAGCTGGAAAAGTGTTCCATAGGCAGACCCAGTGACACTAAAGGTATGGTCACCTGATGTTTTCAATCTGACCCAAGCAACAGCTAGGAGGCCCCTAGCCAAGGAATGGAGGGAATGGAATGAGCAGATAGCCCCTACTGTTCCCCTATAATATACATTGCTCATTCTACTCCTCCTTTGCCATTCTTCCTCTACCTTCATGTCCCCAGAACCACTGTGCCTCATTCATATCCAAGTACTGGTTTTGGTCCCTTCCCTCTTACCTCTCCAAACTCCTCTCCTACATTCCCTCTACCTACTGCTCTCTCCACTCCAGGGATCCTTGCACCTTCGTCATTCCTCATCCCTACTCCTCTGCTGGGCAAACAGCTTTTTCCTATTACTGTGTCTCCCGCCTTCACTCTAGAACCAGCTCCCATCCTCCCTCCATTTTCTTACCTCCCCTGTTTCCCTCAGGTGCCAGCTGAAATTCCTTTCCTCCCTCCCTTCTGTTTTCCCCCACCTGACTTCCCCCATTACATTTGCCTCCTACCCCACTGTAGGTGTGGATGAATTGGCTGATTGTTGCTAACACAGAAACATAGAAACATGGAATCTGATGGCAGATAAGGACCACTTGGCCATCCAGTCTGCCCATTTCTCCCTACCTTCACTGTTACTGCAGACCGTGCCAGATCTACAGCTCTTTCTACCCTTTCCTTTCCACAATGACTTCCTTGTATTTATCTCATGCATTCTTGAACCCACAACTGTTTTTGCCTTCATCACCTTCTCTGGGAGGCTATTCCAGGAATCCACCACTCTTTCTGTGAAAGAGTGCTTCCTCACATCTCTTCCCATTGTTCTTGTGCACCTTTTCTTCTGAAAAATACTTTCCTCTTGAACCTTATTTACCCCATGAGGTATTTAAAGGTCTCTTTTGAATCCCCCTTCTCCCTCCTCTGTTCCAGGGTGTATATATTGAGGCACCTTAGTCTCTCCTCATAGGGCTTTTGATGCAGACTCTGCACCATTTTAGCTGCTCTGCTCTGGACTGCCTCTAATCTTTCTATGTCCTTCCACAGATGTGGTCTCCAAAACAGGACATAGTATTCTAGATGCGGTCTTACCAGTGATCTACACAGAGGCAACACCACCTCACTCTTACTGCTGATGATACCCCTCCCTATGAACCCAATATCCCACTAGCCCTCCCTATCTCCTAGTTACACTGCCTAGCCACCTTTAGGTCATCTGATAGATTACATCCAGGTCTTTCCCTGCTTGGTTATCATCAGTACCTCTCTACCATTTTGTATTTCATCCCTGGATTTCTGCACCCTAAGTGCATTATTTTGTACCTTTTTGCATTGAAACACAGCTGCTATACTCTTGACCCCTCCTCTAGTTTTCTCAGGAATCTGCTCATCCTTTCAAAATACACACTCACACGCACACATACTTGGAATGTCCACCCTATTGCAGATTTTGGCATCATCAGCAGAGGCAGACCCTCCCTTCCAGCTCCTCTGCAATGTCATTTTTAAATCATAGGAATCATAGGAAAAAGTTTGAGTTGGTATCGTTAGCCATTATTGACTTGGCATTTTGCAATGGATTACTATCTATGACTACCCATCAAATAACTATCCAATGTTGCTTTAAACAAATCCATACTCTGACTGTTCACCACCCAGTCGGGGTAAAGACATTAAAGAGGACTGGTCCCAGCACTGAGTCCTGAGCCACCCTGCTGGTCACCCTCCCTTGATCAGAGTGAATTCCATTTACAACTACTCTGTGTCACCTATTCCCTAACCAATTTCTTATCCAGTTTACCACCTTTGGACCCATCCCTAAGCTACCTAATTTGCTTACTAGTGTCCTGTGTGGAACAGTGTTGAAAGTCTTAGTGAAATCTAGGTAGGCCACATCCACCACTCCACCCTGATCTAAATCCTTTGTCACACGGTCAAGGAAATCTATCAGATTCATTTGACATGATCTCCTCTGTGAAATCATGCTGCCTTGAGTCTTGTAACCTACTGGATTCAAGATATTCCATAGTCCTTTGTTTCAGTTGCTTGCTGTTATTGTACTTGCTCCTGTTTTAATCAAGTACTCCATTCCACTTAACTGTAACTGTGAACTGCGTCAATCCTATGTAATTGCATTTAACTGTGTCCATACTATGTATTTGCTTCCCTGTTCATATATATATATATATATATATATATATATATATATATATATATATATATATATATATATATATATATATATATACACACATGTGTGTGTGTGTGTGTGTTTAGGGGGAGAATATATTTAATATAGTTAGGGTTGAGTAGCCTGTTTAATGTTAGTCCTCACATTTTGCACATTAATTTGGCTTTCTTTAATGAAATGAGCTGACATTTTGTATGTGCTGTCTATGAGGCAAGGTCTTGATGTGTGGAAATTTTTGTGATGGCAACTTGTGCAGTTTCTAAAATCTGTATGTGTCGTTTAAAAAAAAACAGTTTTTCCTAAACTTAACATTGTTTTTTGTTTTTTTTTTTGCTCTCACCTACAGCCTATATGGAATGGAATTTTTGCCCCAAACTTGCATGGGAAATGTGTCGTGTCCCAAGGTAGTGCCTTTGACAGGTGAAAAAATATTAAAGAGTTCCAGAGTTATTAGGCTTTAAATGTTAATGTTTTCTGAACTATGCATGCATAGTAGAGTTTTTTTAGATTACGTTCTGTGGCAAAAGTAAAAATTTGATGCTGCCAATGCTGGTTTTTGCTTTCATGCCACTGAACTGGCAGGGCACCAAACATTTTATAAGCCATGCCAACCACCATCTTGTTGATTGTTTCCACAAACTGACAAACGTAAAAATTACATAAAAATGCTTGGATTTTTAAAAACAAACATCAGAGCCAAGCTAAACAGGACCCGATTAGCTAGATTCTAATGTTTGTTTATTAAAATTATGGCCATAAATATGTTTTATGGGCACTCAAAATCCCAGGTACCTAGCTTAGTGAGAGGAGAAGAGAGCTTCCTTGGTGTTCTCTGCATGAGAACAGTGGAAAGTACTTCATTTCTGAAGCCACAGCTGAACTCCTGCTGCCGGCTGCAGTGAGAGCTGTGAGCTGCCCCTGCCATTTCCCTGGCATTTAGTGACACCCCCCACCCCATTGCCATGCCTGGTGATGTGTCCAGTTACCTTGGTGTCTAGTGGCACGCCCCACCCTTCCCTTCACTGTCCCCATAAATAAAATCTTTCCTGGTATCTAGTGGCACCCCCCCACCCACTGGTCCTGTTTTCCCCATTTCCCTGGTGTCTAGTGGCACCTTACCACCTGCCAATCATGGTCCCATTATTAATTATTATATTCCTTGGTGTCTAGTAGCACCTTCACCCACCAATCCCCTCCATGATTGGTAGACTATATTGTTGTCTGTGTATAAAATCTTCAATAAAAGATTAATTGAAAAATAAATAAATTTGGGAACTTTGGAAGAGGCCAATCTTCTGACAGCAGTAATACCCTCAATTATACAGATTTCTCCAGTGCAGCAGTATAAAAGTAACCTGAATATCTGGAAAAAACATACTTAAAGAACGGTCGTTATTTATTTATTTCCACTGATAGAGGTATACCAGGTTTCATACAATTATGCTAAACTCTATGGTATATACAGTAAAATGCTAAAGAACATACATTCCATCTCACAGTATGTGCCAAAGATTGGCTTTCTTACTCAGTTGTTCTCTGTTGCATTGCTATCTATATGCCAGCTGTGTTTCAAAAATGTCCCTGGTGTCCAGTGGCACCTCCACCTGCTGATCCCCATTTCAACAGTTTCCCTGATGTCTAGTGGCACCCCATCCACTGATCCCTGTTTTAACAATTTCCCCAGTTTCTAGTGGCACCCCCACTTGCCAATCACATTTTAACAATGTGCCTGGTGTCTAGTGGCACCCCCACCTGCCGCTTACTGTTCCAAAAATCCCTGGTGTTTAGTGACACCCTCCACCCACTGATGGCCATCCCTGTTGTCTCTTCATATATTCCCTGATGTCAAGTGTCACCCCCCACCCTCTCTTTTTGGTCAGAACCCTGAAATAAAGAAAACAGTCCATCGATTATTTTTTTGTTCAAAACCTGTAAAAAAATGGTCCCTCACCAATCAGCCCTCCCCCAACCCCACCTCCACTCAACACCCACCTCCCCACACACCCCAGTATACCCCCACATATCCCCACTTACTTGAACAGGTCCCAGGTTCCAGATCAACTCTCCGATCAAAGACACTTCTTGCTGCTGGAACCAAAGACTGCAATATGAGAAACTAAGTTAAATGTGGTTCAGTATATTTCAATGGGGGGTTCAACTTTTACTCATAACTCAGCCATTTTATGGTATTTTGACACCAAATTTTCAACATAGCCATTTGAGGTCCCCACCTCATGAACAATATGACTGTCATTATGCAACTCCTGCCCAAAAGGTGATTTTACAGTTGCTTGGAATTCACCTTTAGGGCAGGATTTTACAATGCCATCATTGTTCATGAGGTGAGTAATAAGAGTGTGTTGAAAATTTGGGTAAAAATATGTGCACATGCCAAAGTTATGACCATTCATTGTCATATTGCTATGCATGCTCATAACTTTGGAAATTTACAATATTTTGACCACAGATTTTCAATGTAGCCTTATTACCCAACATCATGTATGTCACAGCTGTCATTTTTCAAATCCTGCCCAAAATGTGTTTATGCACGTGTGGTGTGGAATGGCATTGAAATTGTGCAGAATTATGTTTTGGAGGAGATTTGAAAATTTTCTGTACTGGGTACTCGAAGTGGGGTCATGAGAAGGCTATATTGAAAATATGGGATGAAAATATGTACAAATGCCAAAGTTATGACCATTTATTGCAATTTCGCTACACACACTCATAACTTTGAAGATTTTCAATATTTTGACCCCAGATTTTCAACATAGCCTTCTTTTACCCCACCTCATATATGGCACAGCTGTCATTTTTTAATTCCTTGTCAAAATGTTTTTTCACACCTGTGGCATGGAATGGTGTTGCAGTTGTGCAGAATTATATTTTGAAGGGGATGTGAACATTTTCAGTACTGGGTACATGAGGTGGGGTAATAAGATGGCTATGCTGACAATTTGGTCACTGTTGTCCTATAAATGGAAGTGCAGGGCTTAGAGGGCCCTTCGTTTCCACAGCTACACACATATACACATCTACAGAGGGATGGAAGTGCAGGGCCCCGAAGGTCATGCGCTCCCACAGGCAAATAAGGATACAATTATAATGTCTCAAAAAGTAAGGAAATAAATTGCAAAAAACTGTGTTAATGCTCTAATTAGGGTTACAGCCACAAAAGTAGGGAAATGTGGCATTAGGGTTTCCAAACCTAACACCCCCCCCAAGCTGCACACACCAACAGGCGTCGGGGTGTGCCTTGAGATTGTCAGCCCTAATCAATCAATCAATCAATCAATCAATCAATCAAAATCTTTATTTAATCAGGTGAACATCATTGAGCATAGCTCATTTACAAGATGGACCTGAGTGGTCAAGAAGTGCAAGTGTTATTACATTGACAAGGGTAGCATAAACAGTAATACAATGACAGGGGTAACATAAACAGTAATACAATGACATAAGTGCTAATATATAACAATATACATATGTACACGGCACATTAAAACTTTTAATCTGTGAGACAGAAGGCAATGGGCACATCAGGAGTAATATGTAGATTATAGGACCTAGCAGGCATTTTGAGGGTGAATCTTGGGACTGGAAACGGGAGTTTTAACAGCATATAGGAACACGAAAAAAAAAAGGGGGGGGTAGGTAGGGCCGGGGTTTAGGCCTTGCGGAAGCAGTTGCAGAGTTCTGGGAATAGGGTGGTGAATAATCTTTTGAAGGATATTAAGGGTAGGAGGTTATTTAGCTTCACGGTTTTTTGGAGTGAATTCCAAACAATTGCTAGTGAGTAGCTGATAGCAGCCCTCCCAAACTGGGTGCAGGCATTGGGGACCTTAAGAATGATAATTTTGCTGATCCTTAGGTTGTATGGCCTAGAAGTAATTTGAGTAAAACAGTCTGAGATATAGGTAGGTAGCTTGCCTGATAAGGCTTTGAATATCCAAATTGCAGCATTCCTATTTCTTCTGTGTTGTAATGATGTCCAGTTAACTGCCTTATAAAGGGAGCAATGATGGGTGCTGAAGGGAAGGTCAGTAATGAATCTGATGGACCTGTGGTATAGGGTGTCCAGTTTATTTAAGAGGGGGAGTGAACAATGTCCATACAGAAAGTCAGCATAGTCAATGAGGGATAGGAATGAAGCCTGGATTAATCTTTTTTTGGAGTCTCTGTTGAGGTAGTGCTTTATTCTAAAAAATAAACCAAGCCTTTGTCTCAGTTTCTTTAGTAGCTCCTCAATATGGACAGAATAGTCAAGCTTGTTATCAATCCAGACTCCAAGGTATTTGAAGTTATCAATGAATTCCAGCTTCTCTCCAAGTAAGGTGGTTAGTTGTAGGGTGGTGGATGGTGGGGTAGTGGCAGAGCAACTCTTTGAGGTAAAGAACATAGCTTTTGTTTTTTTTGCATTTAGAAGTAGTTTTTTATCCAGTAGGTTGTGTTGTAGGATGGAAAATTCAGATTGTAGCAGTTCACAGGCTTTAGATAATGAAGGATTGCTAACATATAATACAGTATCATCAGCAAACAGATGGATGTTGGATTGAGTGAGGTTAGCATCAATATTATTAATATAGATGGCAAAGAGGATGGGGCCAAGAATAGAGCCTTGTGGTACACCTCTTAACAGTGGTTTTAAGGTGGATAGGTAGTTTCCATCTTTTACCAGTTGTGACCTATCTGATAGATAGCACTTGAACCAATTGGTGAAGGGAATCCAACCTAGTGAGCCAAGGAGGTGATTAATGATTCGTGATCCACTGTGTCAAATGCTTTGCTCAAATCCAGGAACACAGCACAGGTACTGTTCTTCTTATCCATAGCAATCTGCCAGTCGTTGGTTACTTTGGCGGCGAAATGGTGCTATGCCTTGATCTAAATCCTGATTGTGCTGTATTTAGGAGGTTATTGTTATCCAGGTAGTCCCTTAATTGTGAGTTTACTAACTTTTCGAGCATCTTGGATAGAACTGATAGGATGGAAATGGGCCTGTAATTATTGAGGTCCATGGGATCACCAGATTTGAGTAAAGGAACTACTTGAGCTGTTTTCCAAGTGGAGGAATGGATCCAGTGGTGAGGAAAGATTGAAGAGATGAGTGAGGGGGCAGATAAGACTTGAGATGCAATCTTGAGGAAGTAGGGTCCAGGAGTCTGTACCTGCACTTTTGAAGTATCTAAATTGGAGAGAGATCTTCCACTTCTTTCAAGGATATGTGGGTTGAAGAGAAGGTTGATGTAGCCTTTTGACCCACGGTGGATTGAAGGTTCAAGGAAGATCTCAGGAGATTTGCAGGTGAAGAGTCAAATGCTAGTCCAGCTGTGGTGAAGTGGTCATTAAAGGTATTTAGGTTTCTTGTTTGTCCGTAATTTCTGTGTTATTTAGTAGCAGTTTGCAGGTTAAGGCAGGAGTAGAGTTTTGGCCCAAGATACCCTTTATAGTTCCCCAGAGCCTGGTTGGTTATTGTAGGAGGCATCCAATTCAGCTCTATAATAGGCAGCTTTGGCAGATCTTATTTGTGTTGTACATGAATTTCTTGCTTTTCTGAAATTTAGCCAGTCTCTGGAATCCTTAGTTTTCTTGCCTTTTCACAGTTTGTCTCTGGCTAGCAGGCTGTTTTAAGATCAGTGGTGAACCAGGGCAGGACCTTGCTTTAGTTCTGATATTGGTGAATGGTGCATGAATATTGGAGCATTAGTGATAATGTCCTTTAAGATCTGGAGAGCTGTTTCCACTGAGGTTGTAGGTAGAAATCTTGCCAATATATTGTGTTACTCAGGTCATGGAGGTATCCTGGTATGTTGAACTTCTTTTGACCTTTTGAGGACAAATTCAGCAGGGTTGGGTGGTTTGAGTGAAGATCTTATGCCAGCTATGGGACAATGGTCACTTATATCATTCGGTAGTACTCCTGCATGCGTATATAAGTGAGGCTTGTTTACCAACATAATATCCAGGAGTGAGCTGTTGCTAGAATTTTTTAGGTTAACCCTGGTTGGGTCTTTAATTAGTTGTGTAAAGCCATAGGTGTCACAAAAGGTTACCAATGGTGCAGATGCATTAGATAGCCAGTTTAAATTCAAATCACCAAGGATGATGGTATCTTCAGGGCCTAAATTGGCTATTGACTCCAGGTGAGATAGTAATTTGAGGCCTGCTGAGGGGGGCCTATAGCAGCCAATCAATATAAATGAAGACAAGTTAGGAAGGGATATTTTGATTGACAAACATTCAAATTCCTTTGGTTCGGATGTGTTGATGAGGCAGGTAGCAGAGATGGTGTCCTTAATGTATATGGCCACCCCACCACCCCTGGAAGGGCAATCTGCTCTGAAGAGCTGATAGTTGGTAAGGTTTACAACACTGTCTTTGGTCGAAGGTCTAAGACAAGATTCAGAGATGACCAGAAAGTCAGGCAGGGTATGTGCCACTCAGGCCTGAATTACGGAGAATTTTTTTAAGAGGCTGCAGGCATTGAAGTGTAGGAAGCTTAGTCCATTTATAGAGGATAGATCAGCAGGGGAAAATAAACTTTCAATGGGGCAAGGATTTATTTCAATGGTACCAAAACAGATCAGAAGGTAGAA
This sequence comes from Neoceratodus forsteri, assembly GCA_016271365.2. Lineage (NCBI taxonomy): Eukaryota > Metazoa > Chordata > Ceratodontiformes > Ceratodontidae > Neoceratodus > Neoceratodus forsteri. The sequence goes on along the minus strand of CM057452.1, from coordinate 1,082,548,844 downwards.
GATTAATTTGAGGAGGGCACCAAGGGACAGGGATAGTGAGTGGTCAGAGCGTTTCCTCCTAATCCTGGGTGCCTGCTGTGAGATGAGTGATGGTCCTGGTATATAGGTGTGAATTTTATCATAGCATAATAATTTAATGGACAGGCATAGTGGGTTAATAAAAGCCATGATACAAGTAAGTGCCAGGGCTGTGCTGAATTGTTAGGGTGGCCTTATGTGGGATATCCCAGAGGTTGCATTGTAAACGTGGTTCAGGGTGAATAAGGAATCCGTGGTTGGCCATTGTGGATGGCAGAAGTGGGCAGGTCGTATTAACTGAGTTATTTATCTTGACACTGGGCATAACATTAATATCATAAGGATTGGGTGAGATGCGAGGCTCAGGAGCAAAAGGAAGCAAAGTAGCATTGTGGAGGTTAGGTATGGGTTAAGGAGGAAGGAAAGGGATGTGGGTGTGGATTAAGAAATGGGCGGGAAAGTGTATAAAGGAATCAACCAGGAGGGGGAGGGGGCCGGCAAAAATTTTGCGGCTTTGCCCGTACCTTTCTGCCTGCTTCTCCCGGCCTCCTGGAACCCTTGGTCGGCTGCACAGGTGCCGCTGACCCGCTGGCGGCTCGGAGCCCCTCCGATCCCTGGACCTCGAGGGCTGCGCCTTCTACAAGGTGGGGGACAGAGGAGAAGGCAGTCAGCAGGGTACGTTTATTGCAGTAATCTGCAATAAGGTGCTAAAACTTAAGATTTGCACAACAATAGACTGGGAGGGTATGGGGGTTAGGCGCCTAAGCGTCTAGCCCACACAGCATTTCAAAAGACTGCTGCTCACCCCCATTTCATAAGTAAATAAGTTGAGATGGGGCAGTATAGGAGAATAGGCTGAGCATTAGGACTTATGACCCCAAGGTCTACTCCAATGCCTGTTTGTGTTTGCAGCTTGGGGGTGGGGTGTTAGGTTTGGAAACCCTAATTGCCCAATCCCTGAGTTGGAATGTAGAGTCCCTGCTAACAGTGTGGGACACTGGGGAGCCCACCTCCAGTGTCCCAAAATGTTTCTTTATTTAAATCTTGTAAAAAGAAAATAGTCCCCTGATGTCTTTTTATTGTTTTAACCTGAAAAAAGAAAATAGTCCCTCATTGTCCCTGCCATCCCTCCCCATCCCCACCCTCCCACTGAACACTCACCACAACAAACCCCCTTACTCTATACTTACCACCAGAGGTCTTAGGCTGTCATCTTCTGTGGACTGAGACATGTCTGCACTCTTCAAAGCCAAACTGTGAACTGAGGAATAAAGGTAAGTGCCATATAATTAGGCTTGGCAGTTTGCGATTTATATCGGTTTCCATCAATTTACATAAAGACGTGCAACTTTGTCAATTTTGATGGATATCTTTTCTCATCGATTTATAACGAAATGATTCACTTGCCATGTTCATATGAAAGTTCAGTAGTAGTATCACTAATCTCTATAATGTTTTGATTGCCTGGTGATTTACATCGTAAACTGCCCTGCCTCTCATTACTTTACTTTAGCTTATGATTACCTATTCGGAATAGGTAATCACAAGCTAAAGTAAAGTAATGAGAGGCACGGCAGTTTGTGATGTAAATCACCAGGCAATAATGTAGGCTATTCCATTAACACCTAATTAGTAGTTGCTGCATAGTTGTGTGGTTTCCCGTGACATCCTCGGATCTGTTAATAAAATTAGTAGTGTTTTAATCAGACCTCAGACCTCAGATCCAGCTACACAACCAAACAGCATGGGTCGAAAAAGAAAATGTGCAGACGAGTATTGCTCTGAATTCCCTGAACTAGAATTAAAAACTGTAAAAAAGACTGGTGATAGGGAAAGCGTTGACATTTTACGATGCAAGATTTGTAAAACCGAAGTATCGGGTCAGGCAAACTGCATTTCTGAGCATTTTAACAGCAAGATACACTTGAGGCTAAAGCAAAGTCTGGACATTATCTCACAGCCCTCAATGGAATCCTTTATGGGGTACATGAAGCAGAAAAAAGAAGAAGCTGCCAATTTCCCACATGATCTTGTTCGGGCTTTATGTTTTGAAGCAATTCCAATGAACGCAGCCCGGGGTTCCAGCTATCTGATGTGTGTTCTAAGAAAATATGTACCTGCTGGGAGAACATTTCCAAGAAGATGTCAGCTGGAGGAGAAATATATTCCAGAGGTCTTCATGCATCACACATCAAGAATAAATGAGCTGCTATCTGGTAAGCAATTCTCTATTGTTGTCGATGAAACACCTGAGTTGGCAGGTCTACCTGCGATCAATGTTCCGGGAGTTTTTTACTCGTCTAAAAATAGAGCCATAAACTGTCTGCTACTGAAGTCTACAGTTGTTATGCAGTGCAATGCGGGTGTAATCTTGAACTTACTCCATGACATGATGAGAGACTATTGCTTGTCTTGGTCAGACTGTATCTCAATAAACACTGATTCAGCAATCTACATGTAGAGAATGATTAAAGACCTTAGAGACATTTACCTGCATTTGCTGCACATACCATGCATCGCACATTTATTACACATAGCTATCGACCATGCTACTAAAACAGATAAATTTTGTGATGTTAATGAAATTGTGGTACATTTTCCCAGCTCTATTTAAGAGTGCAAATAAACAGAGGAGAGCGTTTTTTAAAGTGTGTGCAAACAATGGTGTTCCACTAACCAGTACGAACCCCCCCCCCCGAGTTGTCCCTTGACGTTGGTTTTCTTGGTTAGAAGCAGCACAGTACATTCATGCGCACTGGGATAGTGTGTTACTTTTTAATTAATGAGGAGGTAGAGCATCAGTCTAAAAAAGCCTCCAAATTACGAAGACTTGTAACGATGATTCAAGTCAAAGAGATCTTTACTGCAAGCTTACATTTTTGTGCAGTTTTCTTGGAAAAATCCATGTGATACATGTCCAGATGGAAACCAAAGCACCACTAATTCACAAAATTGACAGACTACTGAACTTTGATCTGACCGTGGCAAGCGATGTCAAAAGTTCACTAAAAAGATGTTGATTTAAAGTCAATGGGATCTAAAAGACAGTCCTTGTCTGCAGCAATGCATTCTTTCTCAAGAAATTTTCATTCAAAGCTAAGCGCAGCACTAGCACGAAATGTTCCTGAATGACTTTATGGTTCTGGTTCGTTGTTTGACAATTGCCAGATGTTTGATCCGTTTGTAAAGAAACAGCTCTCTGCTAATGTCTCTAAATATGGTTCCATAAGCAACACCTTTCATTGCCAAAAAGAAGACTTTGAGCGGGACTTTTATTTATATATGAAACTTGAGGTTCCTTCAGACCACACGATCTCTCCAATGGAGTACTGGGAGAGTGAGATGCTAAACCTTCCTGTACTTTCTAATGTTGCGTTGAGGGCACTGGCTATGCCAGTTACATCTACTACCGCAAAGCGTTCATTTAGTCTGTACAGAAAAGTGCAAGATAAACTCTGAATGCACCTTTCAGAGGAAAGACTAGGGATGCTGAACATTTTGTACCACAACAAGGACATAACAGGAAGTTTTGATGCATTTAGCGACACAGATATAAAAAAATGCACAGCTGAATCCAGCATTGGTTGCACTTTTTGGGGGGGAGCATGTTGTATTGTCTCTGTATAACTCTGTGTGTCTCCATATGTTTTTTACATTAAAGATCGATTTTTATCAAAATAAAAACCTTAAAATAAACATCGATTTTAGCCGTCAAAATTTGTTAAAAATAAAAATCGAAAACTGCCACGCCTACATATAATGTATTTCAATGGTGTTTTGAACTTATGTTCACAACTCTGCCATTTTTTGGAATTCTTTCACCAAATTTTCAGCATGGCCTTTTTGGGACCCCATCTCATAAATACTGTAACTGTCCTTTCATTAATCAGGCCAGGAAGGTGATTTTGCGGTCACTGCATGAAATCACCTTTCTGAACTGAATAATGAAATTTTACTACCGGTGTTCATGAAGCGGGGTCCCAAAAGGGCCAAGTTGAAAATGTGGTGAAAAAAATTCTAAAAATGGGCGGGTTATATGCGTTCATTAAATTTTTTCTATGCATGCGCATAACTTTGGTAATTTTCAATATTTTGACTCCAAATTTTCAACATAGCCATTTTTTCACATTATCTCATGAACAGTACAGCTGTCATTTTTCACATCCTGTCCAAAATGTGTTTTTGCACCTGTGGCGTGGAATGCCATTTTGGTATTGATCTGAACATTTTCACCTAGGGGTTTACGAGGTGGGGTCATAAAAAGATTATGTTGAAAATTTGGGGTCAAAATATGAAAAAAAAATCACACAATTATAGTCATTCATTGCAATTTTGCTATGCTCGATCATAACTTCAGAAATGTTAAATATTTTTACCCCAGATTTTCAACATAGCCTTCTTATTATCCCTCCTCATGTATGTCATAGCTGTCATTTTTCAAATCCTGGCCAAAATGTGTTTTCACATCTGTGGCACAGTATGGCATTGCAATTCTGCAGAATTACATTTTGGTGGGGATGAGAACATTTTCTGTACCAGGTACATGATGCTGTGAAATAAGATGGCTATGCTGAAAATGTGGTCACTGTTGTCCTATAAATAGAAGTGCAGGGCCCAGAGGGCCCAGTGCTCCACAACTACATATATATATATATATATATATATATGTATACATATATATATATGCATCTACAGAGGTATGGAAGTGCAGGATCCAACGGACCCTGTGCTCCCACAGTAAAATAAGGATACTATTATACAATCTCAGAAAGTAAGTAAATAAGTTGCAAAAAACTTTGTTAATGCTCCAGTTAGGGTCAAAGTGACAAAAGTTGGGAAATGAGGTGATAGGGTTTCCCTAACACCCCACCCTCCCATACCAGGCAAGAGAGCAGGTGTGGGGTGTTGCCTTGGGCTTCTCTAGCCTAACACTCACCCCATTCTCATAAAGGCTATACATCTGACCTCATTTACAGATAGAATGGGGTCTGTGTTAGGCTTGAGAAGCCCAAGACACACCCCACACCTGTTTTCCTGACTGCTTTGGGAGGGTGGGGAAACCCTAACACCTCAACTCCCAATTTTTGTTGCTTTGACCCTAACTGGAGCATTAACTACCAAACAGTAGTTTTTTGCAATATATATATATATATATATATATATATGATATATAGATATATGTGTATGTATACATATATATATACATATGTATATATATGTGCTACAGACTGTGTATAAGGGTTGAGTAAGCACTTAAATGTTAAACACCAGTTTTTGCACCTTCATAACTCCACCCCATTTAACCTGTGTACCTGACATTTGATAGACACTGAGTGGGTGCCAGGATCTCCGGATCCTTAAAATTTTGTGGCAACTGGTTCAGCAGGGGCAGAGTTATAGAAAATACAAAACAAAATGTAAAAATGACCAAAATGTAAACCTTTTTTTGTTTACCAATAACTAAAAAGCTAGGTTGATTTCAAACCTGAAATCTGAAGACATGGAGCAGGATTTACAAAGCTTTGCCGGGATGCAAACACAGTTTGCCCGGGGAAACTGGGCTTTGTGAATAGCTGGTATTCACAAAGATCAAGTTTGCCCCCACAAACTGGGATTGTGCCTCGGCAAAGTAGTGAAGGGGGATGCAGTGCGAATCAGGGTAGGGGACTTGTGTATCCCCACGATCCCATTCACAAAGGATATGTTCCATGCAAGGGCCTTTGCCAAGGTCCTTGTGTGGAGGAAATTACTGTTGAAAAAAGCCTGGCAGCAATCCGCATAACCCTACTGGTTGGCAGAGGTACTGCTGCCCCCCACCCCAGTCCCCTGATCACCCACCCTTTAATAAAAAGAAATATATTCCATAGTGTTGCAGTCCCTCCCCCACCCCCAATCCCCAATCTCATGAATTCCACCTGGTAATAAAAGTAAATATTTTCCATAGTGTAGCGGTCCCACTCCCAGTCCCCAATCTCATGAATCTCATCCGTAAATCAAAATGATTATTTTCCATAGGGCAGTGGCCCCGCCCTGATCCCCAATCTCATGAATATCACCCATAAATCAAAGTAATTATTTTCCATAGTGTAGTGGTCTCACCCCGGTCCCCGATCTCATGAATCCCACCCATAAATCAAAAGAATTATTTTCCATAGTGTAGTGGTCCCACCCTGGTTCTCAATCCCTTGATCTCCCACCCATTATTAAAAGGAATTATTTTCCATAGTGTAGTGGTCCCCCTAACCCGCACCCACTCTGGTAAGCACATACTACCCCGCTCCCCCTGCCCAAGCAGGGCCACCAGTCAGTGAGCAGCACAGCCCTCCACACACCTCCATGGCTGCCTGCTGACTGAACTGTCAATGACAGCTTACAGTATACACTACAAGCCCATTGGTTGACATCAGTGACAGGGACTGAATCAGAAAGAGAGGAACAAAACCTTGCCCACGGTTGCCTATCAGACAAGTAGCTTTTGAACAAGGGGAGGGCAGTATCAGATGTTCCTAGGGATGTTAATTTGCTACAAAGCAAACTATGGTTGACCAAGCTGAAGGCTTTAGTGAGATCAATGAAAATGGCACTGGTGAGCTCCCTTTAATCAAACACATTAGAGATACTGTTTGTTAGGATGAGCGGGGCCATGGTGATACTTTGATATGGCAGAACTCATATTGAGCAGGGGAGAGGAGAACACAGGTGGAGAGGTAATCCAAAAGTTGGGAGGCAACAATTTTTTCCAAGACTTTACTAAGAGTTGGTAGTGGGGCACTGGATCTGTAGTTGCTAATATTTTTGTTGTTGTCTTTCTTCAACACAGGTACTACATGGGACATTTTCCCAGAAATTAGGAGCAACTCCAAAGTAGAGGGACAGTTTAAATATTCGAGCAATGGGGGAGGCCCATTCATTTGCTGCAAGTCTGAGGAGATGGGGTTCAATGCCATCAGAACTGTCAGATTTAGAATTGGGGATCAGTCTCAGGAGTTTGCACATCTCTGAGATCCAGACTCCTGTTAAATAAAAAGGAGGTGTGACGTAGCAACAGGAGTAGGTGATGATGTTGATTTAGGTGAGGAAATGGGAAAAGCCCAAGTGTAAGGTGAGAGATCAGTAAAAAATGTGTTAAAAACATTCAAGATAGTGGAGGGGTTGTTACAATGTACCCCTCCAACCTCAATGTCATTAGGGGTGGGGTACTATCCTGACCCAGGGTTTTCTTAATGCGGTTTCAGAACTGGTGTGGGTTGCCGATGGAGAAATCAAACTGGGTCTTACAAAAGCTGCTTTCACTCTGTTGGATATCCTATTTCCATACATGTCTGAGCTTTCTAAAGGTTGTCCAGTATGAGGCTGATTTGATTGTCTTATAGCAGGCCCAACATTTGTCCCTCCATCTGAGGAGGGATAGTAGTGGTCGATTCAACCATTTTGCTGCAAGGCTATGAGCCCTCCTGGTGGTAGAGGGAGCATACTTATCCTGGAGCCCTGTAAAGATTGTACAGAAGTATGAGAGTGCCAGGTTGACGTCAGTGAGTGCCCAAAGGTAAGACCAGTCATTGCAGGCTAATTCATTTTTGAAACTGAATGGGGTCTAGATGCAAACATCCTAAAAGTGAATCAGTGTAGGAGGGACCTGAGGAGGTTTCACACACCATACACAATAGACTGGGGAGAAATTACTGATGGCATCAGGTAGCATCCCTGAGCAGACTACTCTGTCTACATTAGGTACAAGAAGCTAGCCATTGAGGGTGGCACTTGTTTGATGGCCTAGTTGGGTCAGTGATAACTTGAGTGAGCAGCAGTTTGTTTAAAGATGTTTCAGCTACATTTTTATTACACTGTAACCAGTCTATGTTGAAGTCCCCAAATAACACAAATTCTTTGCCTTGGGTGAGGGAAACAATTATACTATTGAGGGAAGAAAGTGCTTGGAAACTACCAGTAAGTGGTACATAAACACAGAAGAGATTAACTATCAGTGTTATCCAGGGTTACAGTGGCATGACATAATTCAAACTGAGGGCCAGGGGTGGAGGGGTGGAGCTGGGGGCAGAGACTTTGAGATGAGATTTATAGTAAATCATAGTGTCCCCTTCTCCTGGATGAGGTCCAGTCATGCCTTATTAAATTACATCCTGGCAATGCACAGAGGTTGCTGGGAGCAGAAGGCTTTAACCATGTTTCATACAGGCCTAGAATAATAAGCGCATAAAGATTTTCCCAGTCTGTGAGCTCATCCAGATTGTAGAGGAGGCTTCTAATGTTTAAATGGATAATTTTGAGACCTTTTACTCCTTGCTGGGGGGGAGGAGGCAAGGAGGCTGATACATACTTGGGCCAGGGTTTGGATCAATATCTCCAGCAGCTAGTAAGAGAGATGGAGCCAGGAAAACCAGGACATATGGTCTCCATAGCAAGCCAATAAGGGGGGACTCCAACTGAATCATTATTGCGTAAGTAACAAAATGCTCAGTTTAAAAAATGAGCATTCTAAAGATAACTGATTTTTTTATGACTGCTTTTATGAATGTGATCACTTGGCAAAATTGCATGTGTGTCTGAGGGTACGGGGCTATAGGCATCACCACAAGGTCATGCCTAACACTGTAAATAGTGTCCGTTTCTGTTTCTAATGTGTTTGTTCAGCAGGGGCAGGGATATTTATCAATGAATAGCACTAGCCCTGCAGAACAAAGCAGTGTGACATTTTCTTTGTGGCTGCCATTGCTACATCATGCTAAGTGGAAAATGGTCTGTTTCTTTTTTACAACTGGACAACAAGGTGCTCAATCCCTGTTGCTCTCTAAAGAATGATGAGTCTGAATCCCTTCCAGTTGCACACCAGGGTGATCATCCCCAGTGCTGGTTAAGACCCGCATCTGCTTTTGTATTAAATACCCCACCCCCACCTGCCTGATGCATAACCCACCACCTTGGTGCCCAGTCCCTGCTGCTGGCTAAATAAACCTTTGTTTATCCAACACCAGAGTTCCCACCCCTGGTGCTGGTTAAGATCCACTCCCACTTTTGTATTACACCTGCCCCACCCCCACCAATCTAATAGATAACCTGACACCTGGATACTCAATCCCCTGGTAGCGGCTATATAAACCTATGTTTATCTGACACCAGGGTGCCAACTGCCAGGGCCAGTTAAGAACCCTCCCCTTTTTTGTTTTCTCCCTACCCGCCCCCACCAGATAGAGAATCCAACACCAAAGTGTCTGATTCCTGGTGCCAAAACAGACCCCCCCTCAACTCAACCATGTGCAAAACCAGGGTGCCCACCCCTGGGGTGGCCAACATTCAAGCTGACACTGAGGTGCCCAGTCCCCAGTGTCAGAATCTGTGATAGGAAAAACAGTCCCTGGACTTCTTTTTCTTTTTAATAACCTGAAATAGAAAAAGTGTCCATCAAAGTCTTTTGCTACTTACAGTTCCTCCTGCCCCACCCCAACCTCCCCCACTTGGACCCCCTCAGCACCCACTAGCCTGCACCCTCCAGTCATCTACAGAATGTTCAGTGCTGTAGTCCACTATCTGCAATGAAGAATGTCATCATCCTACAATGGCAACTCTGAAATGAGGAAACAAGGCATATGAACATATGAAGAAGCCAACAGAATCAGGCCATTTGGTCTGTCTAGTCTGCTTGTATTGCAGGGTCCACAGCTTAAGCTACTAACCCTGCCCCCCTTTCCAATCCTTCTATCCTTTCCATCCACTTCTCTCATGCTCCTTACTTTCTCCTTATGTCTGCCACAGCCTCTCTTGAAGCTTCCCATAATCTTCAATGAGATCACCTCTTCTGGCAGCACATTCCAACTGACTACCACCCTCTCCCTGAAGAAGTGCTTCCTAACTTCCCTCCTAAACCTCCCCACCAACTTAAGACTGTGCCCCTCATGTTTCGTTTGCCATTTAACTTAAAGAGCGCCTCCTTTTCCAGCCTATTTAGCCCTGTCAAGTACTTAAAGGTCTCAGTCATGTCCCCTCTCTCCCTCCTCTCCTCTGGAGAGTACATGTTCAAGGCCCCCAACCTCTCCTATATGTTTTACCCTGCTGACCCATGATCATCTTTGTTGCCCCCCTGGGCCATCTCTAGAAGTTTAATATCCTTTTTAAAGTATGGGCACCAGTACTGTACTCCATACTCTAGATGTGGCCTCACCAGTGACCTATAATAGAACCTCCTTTTGCCTACTGCTCATCCCCTAGATTATGCATCCCAACATCTTATTTCCCATTGCTGCTGCTTTCCTGCACTGCATGGAGTGCTTCATGTTGCTAGTGATCATCAATCCCAGATCCTTCTCCTCAACTGTTGCAGATACCTGGATCCCTTACAGGTAGTACTGCATCCCAGGATTCTTAGCTTCAGTTTGCATAACTTTGCATTTCTTGGCACTGAAACCAAGCTACCAAATCCTGGACCACCTCTCAAGTTTTTCTAGATTATCCTTTGGGTCACTCTCCCACAGAGCTTGGTGTCATCTGTGAAGAAACACATTTTGCCCTTAATGCTATCCCAGTGTTATTAATGAAGACCTTGAACACACTAGCTCTAGCACCAAGCCCTGCAGGACCCCACTGGTGACCTCCCTGGTGCTGGTTAACTCTCCCCCCCCACCACCACCACCTTCTGGGTCCTGTTACTCATCCAATTTTCCACCCATCTGGTCATCTTCCAGCCCTGAGATCTTCCAACTTCCTGATCAACCTCTTGTGGGGAACAGAGTCAAAGGCCTTGCTGAAATCCAGGTAGAGGATGCCCACCACTTTGCCTCTGTCTACTGTTTTGGTGTTCCAGTCAAAGAAGTCATTCAGATTCATTTGACATGACCTCCCTCCCATTAACCCATTTTGTCTTGCATCCTGAAGACCATGGTCCTCTAGACACTGTACCAACCTTTCTTTAAGTATGGTCTCCATGAGCTTGCACATGATTGAATTCAGACTGACTGGTCTGTAATTCCCTGGGTCATCTTTGTAACCACTCTTATGGAGGGGCACTATATGTGCTGTTCTCAACTGCTGCAGTACCAGGAAGACACAAATGTGTGTTGTTGAGGCATAGATCAGGAAGCATAGGCAAACCAGAAGTCATAACATTTGCAAGTAGCATTTTATTATTATCATTAACAATAAAAAATAAAATTGTGCAGGATGGCTCCTATACAGGCAATTCAAACAAAACAAAGTCCTTTGTCTGAAGGTATCTCTACCACTAAAGCTCAGTCATTCTCTCTCTCTCTTTCTCTCTCTCTCTGTCTCCCTCTCTCTCTCTCTCTCTCTCTCTCTCACCCTCTAAACAAACATTGCTCTCTTTTTATAAATGTTTTCACCTAGTAATTCAATTCTGCATCCTGTTCTCATTAAGCTATATCTCCTGTTTTCACACAATGTTCCAAACTTTGTGAATTTATTTTATGTGACCAGTACATCCAGTCCCCTCAATAGGTGTAGCAAATTAAGACATTATGGCCAGAGTTGGTTTTCCTGCTGACAGCTCTGCTAACAAGCTTGTGGAAAGTCAAAAGGTTTTTCAGGGTCAACCCCCTGTGTTCCAGTTTGCTATGTTTTCTAGCAAATCCCAAACAGTTTTATGCAATTCATTTCAACAATAGAACTATATACATTTGCAAACCAAGGGATCTCAGTTCCACATAAAGATTCACATACATTGTAGGTTTTAACTGCAGAGAAGCTAGAGAAGAAAGACAGAAAGAAAGAAAGAAGGAAGGAAGGGAGAGAGAGAGAAAGAAAGAAAGAAAGAAAGAAAGAAAGAAAGAAAGAAAGAAAGAAAGAAAGAAAGAAAGAAAGAAAAAATGGGGGACATTGTGGGACTATCAGAGTGGCCATTTCCAAGGTTCCACAAGGAAAATGTGATTGTGCAATCTGACAGACAAGAAATAGACAAATGACAGAATAGGAGAGGACAGAAAAATAGATCCTTGCTTTTAATGCTTCTTGTATAACAAATGGGAAAGGTCTTAAACAACCCCATCACAAAGTGAAGTGGAGGAGCATTGGTATGTCCAAGGAATTGAAGCAAGTGGGGGAAAGGATGGAGGGAGGGAGTGATGATACAGTTTCCCTAGATGCGTCTTCCCCAGAGAGTGCATGAGGAAGCAAGGAGGGGACAATTGTTAGGGGAGGGGGGGCAGGAGGGAAAGGAATAAGGTGGGAGTATCCCCAGTGGTGCTAGTGTGGAATACATTTCTTCCACTCACTAAGAACAGAATGGCAGTACAGCCTAGAGGTTAGAGTGAGTAATGAGCTATGAATGAGCTTGGTGCATCCAGCAGACCATAGTTTAATTCCTACATCCTTCACTTGCATACTATGTCTGTCTCTCTAAGCAAGTCACTTAACCACTCCAGTGCTCCCAGGTCACCCCTGAAAACAGGCACTTGTGCCTAGTGGGCCTTACCCTGTTACCAAAGAATAAAAAAAAGGAAGAGGATTCCAGCACAGGGAGATAACACAAGAAAGGATGGTCAAAGGGGGTGAAATGGGAGGATGCAGGTGGCAGAGTAGGAGAGGGAAGGGAGGAGAAGGTGAAAGATTATGTAAGGGGAGGTTAGGGGAGGTTGGACAGTCAAGTGGATCAATAGAGGGGACGGCTGGCAAGGAGAAAGAGGAAGGAAGTAGGGAGAGCTGGAAGGGAGGTGGAAGGAGTCTCAGCAGAAGGCAGGAAGGAAGGGAAGGAGGAAATGGAAACTGAGGGAGGAAATGGAAGAGATGCCTGTATGAGGGAATAGATATGAGAAGTTGACAGTGGGGGAGGAGTGCTCATTTTGGGAGACTCCACTGTAAAAAGGGTAAGGTGAGAGAATAATGAGAATCAGGACACCTGGAAGAAGATAATGTGCATGCCAGGGATAACAGCAGAATGAGTAGGTCCACTGATAGGTAAGCATACATAGGGAATAGGGGGTAACCTCACGTAATTGTCCACCTAGGGATGAATGATCTTGCCAGAGGCAAGATGGGGTTGCTACAAGAAAGGTTTAAGGAGGTGGGAAAAATATGCCTAGATCTGTGGCCTTCTCAGAAGTTCTGCCTGTACCCAGAGCTAGTACTGCCAGGAAAAGGAGAATTGCAGACTTCAACATATGGCTAAGAAAGTGGTTCAAGGAGGAGGGTTACAGCTGCTTAGGAAGCTGGGGGGAATTTGGGAAACAAAGGCTCTGTGTACACAGGATAGGCAGCACCGTAGTAGGAAGGGCACCCAGGTGCTGAAGGGAAAGATGGGGGAGTATATGGGTAGCACCCTTAATTTAAACCAATAAGGGGGGACTGTAAGGGTCACAGCACTGTGCCATGAGGTGGTAAGGAACAACAGCCCGCCCCCAGTCAGGGAAGATTTTAGAAGGCTCAGTCTATTGGGCAAAGAGGCACACTAACATTAGGGGCAGGATGGGGGAGTTTCTGTTGAGAAGGAGGGCAATGAGTGATGAGGTGGGGGATATGGGAAGGATGTAGGGGTATAGGGGTGGGCTATAGGGTAAGATAGGAAGAGTGGTGGACTGTTTGAGAACAGATGGAGAGGCTAAGACAGGCCAGGAAAGGAAGAGGGAGGAAGGAGTCATGGTGGAAAGTGGTATCTTGAATGTATGCAGCCTAGAGAATAAAAGGACAGAGTTACAAGAGCTAATGGCTGAGGGGGAGGTGGACATTGCAGGCATCACAAAAACATGAGCCATGCCAAACCATGACTGCAACCTCTCATCCCCAGGTGCAAATTATATAGAAGGGATATGAGGATAGGGGAGGTGGAGAACTTGAACTGTATGTAAAGGAGGGCATAGTTTGTACAAGGGAGGAGATGGGCAGAGGACTAAGGTGCTGTGCATGTATGTACAGTCCACAAAAGGGCAAAAACTTAAGCTGGGGATGGTGCACAGGTCGACAAACAAGGACAAAGAGATGGAACCCAAAATAGTGGAGATGGCAAACATGGGGGAGGTGGTGATTATGGGGGACTTTAATCTACCTAGTGTAGACTGGACAATCCTGGCCACTTCCTGTACCAAGTCATAGGTGATGCTGGATGCATTTCAGAGTAGGTTCTTGGCAGAAGCACCAAGTTTGGTCGACAGTAAATCTGTCAACCAACCGCACAGTGATGGCACAATACCAATGCAGCTATTGTGCCGCCTAAGCTGATGTTTTTCTGTGGGGGCTGTGCCCCACACCCCCATGGGGCTCTGTCCCCACACCCCAGACTTTAGGATTCTCAACTCCAGGTCAGAGTTGGTCCGGGGAGGGAGCAGGACACTGTGGGAAGTGAAACACGGAAACAGACCATTACAATGACTGTCACTGTAGTGGTCATTTTCCGTGCTTCGCCGACAGGGTGTCGGGCAAAAGGGGGCCACCCATTCTTGGCAAGGTGTATTGTGGATCCCACTGGGAGGAGAGCCATCCTGGACCTGGTGCTGACAAATGAAGTACATGTTCAGGAGGTGAGACTGGAGGAACCCCTGGTGGGAGTGGTTGCATCTGGACCTGAGTGGGGAGAAAAATAAAAAAAAACAGAGTATTATATTTTAGGAAGGCAGACTACAATTGAATGGGAGAGATTCTAAGTGGTCACCTTGCTGGTATCATAAAAGAGATAGCTGTGGACCAGAAATGGGATATAATCAAGGGAGGGCAGGTGCTAGCCCACTAGTGCAGCAGTAGAGCTACTGCTCACAGTGCCGGTGACCTGGGTTCAGGAATGAACCTGGGTCATCACATGGTCAGTCAGGAGGAGAAGGACTGAGCTCTCTAGGGCTGCCCTCCTCCTCCGGTGAGGTAGGGCTGTCATTACCACTGCAATACTGCCTCCTGGGAGACCAAGAGGGAGGGGGAGGACATCAGCTGGGGTCCAGAGCGGCAGCATGTCATTGCGTGTGCATGTTTCCTTGAATCGCCCCCGTATGCTTCCGTCCTTGGGGCTAGAGAGAAAAAATGGAAAATGGAACCCTGCTTCCATCCCTGGCAATGGGTCCTGGTGCCCAGCAACCAGACTAAACTTGGGCAGCCCAGTCAGGACGGCCCGACATGATCTGTGTAGACAAAGAGAGGCCAGCAGTCTCTCCTTCCCCGCCCGGAGAGGTAAACCATTGTAGGAGGGGGGATAGTCCTTTGGGCACAGTCAGGAATTTGGCTGAGCCACACAGGACACCTTGGGAGTCCCTGAGAGAGAGAGGGATGGTTGGGGTGTTGGAAGAGAAACATAAACAAATAATAACAAAAAAAAAGAAAGGGAGTGCTACTGGCAGCCACTAATGACTGTATAAAACTGAAAAGCAAAATGTCTAAGGCCAGAAAGCCCAGCTGGTTTGATAGGGAGCTAGCTCAGGCAGCGGGGGACAAAAGGTCAACCTTCAGGATATTCAAAAGGACCAAGAAGGAGGAAGACGGTGTGGTGTACAGTGTTAAGGCTAGATTGCTGGACAGAGCAGTTCTGTTAGCCAAGGCCAAAAAGGAGCTGCAATTGGCAGAAGGGGTGAAAAAGGGGGAGAAGGCTAACTTTCAATAAATCAGAGAAAAGGGATATGAAGGATGGGATTGTCAAGCTAAAAAAGGAGGAGGGATGGGCAGAAGGTAGTGAAGAAAAGGCAGAAGTTCCAAAGTATTTTTGCTCAGTTTTCACCAGTGAGAAGGATAGTCTGATGCCTCTAGGGAAGAAAGGAGTGAGCAATAGGGTGGGAAGTGACATTGATGGAGATATTGGTGAGGATAACATAAAGAAGGGTTTGAGGACCCTGAAAGTGGACAAGTCTCCAGGCTCAAATGGTGTACATCCGAGGGTGCTGAGTGAGTTGGTAGATGTGCTAGTAGGTCCCCTGATGGACCTGTTTAACAGCTCACTTGTGTCAGAGAAGGTACTGTTAGACTGGAGAACAGCATATGTAGTGCTGCTCCATAAAAGTGGGCTGAGGAATGACCATGGTAATTACAGACCAGTCAGTCTGACCTCAACAGAAGGAAAGCTTATGGAGACAACACTGTAGAAAAGACTTCAGTACTTTCTGTATGATAATGGGCTACAGGATGAGAGGCAGCATGGGTTTATAGGAGGGCAATCCTGCCAAACACACCTGAATGATTTCTTTGATTAGGAGACCAAAACAGGGGATAAGGGCCAGGCTATGGACATCCTGTATCTAGATTTTAACAAGGCCTTTGACTCTATTCCCCACAGGAGATTAATCGGGAAGCTGGAGGATCTAAGGGTAGGGGTAAAGCTAAAGGCATGGGTAAAAAACTGGTTGCAGGACAAGAGTCAGAGGGTAGTGGTTAGATAGAACTTCCTGGGGGCTAGAGCAGTCACTAGCAGGGTCCCACTTGATCAGGTGATGTTTAATATATTTATTAGTGACACAGCAGAGGAATAAAGGGTGAGATCTGCTTGTCTGCAGATTACACCAAACTCTGTGGGAGAGTGGGCAAAGAGGAAGGAATACAGGATCTTAGGGAAGATCTTGCCAGGCTTGAGAGGTGGTTCAGTATTTGGCAACTGGGGTTCAATGCCAAGAAGTGCAAAGTCATGCACTTAGGGGCTAAGAACCTAAAGACTGAATATTGTCTGGGTGGTGTGCAGGTTACCAAGTCAGAAGGGGAGAAAAATTTTGGGGTAATCATCACAAGTGACCTGAAACACACTGCATTCCAAGAAGGTAGTGGCGAAAACAAATAAAACATAGGGGTGCATAGCCAGAGGAAAAAGTAGCAGGAAGGTGGAGAACATTCTGCTGCTGTACAGATACCTGGTGCATCCACACCTGGAGTACAGTGTGCAGTACTGGTGCCCATACCCAAGCAAAGACATCAGTCTTCTAGAAATGGTCCAGAGGAGGGCAACTAAAATGATCCAGGGTCAGGAGGGTAGGATGTAAGAAGAGAGCCCAGAGACCTCAAAATGTACTCCCTGGAGGACAGGAGGGAGAGAGGAGGCATGACTGAAGCATTTAAATACTTCAGTGGTATGAACAAGGAGAACTCTGAGGTCTCTTCAGCCTTAGCAGCAACAAAACCAGTTGAGGACACTGCCTCAAGCTGGTGGAAGGACAATTCAAGAGGGAAATGAGGAGAGACTTCTCCACTGAGAGGCTGATGGCTGGGTGAAATGAGTTTCCAGATGAGCTGGTATCCCTAAAGACAGTGGACAGCTTTAAAAGGGGTTGGGACACAGTAAAAAGGAGGGTTACAGTTAAAACTGGAAACAATTTAGCCACTCCAGTGGCACAGAGGGCAGGGGCACTTTACACCTTACCTCTCTCCATGCCAGCGACCTGAGTTCGTGAATAAGTTCAGGATACCAGGGCTTGGACGGGAGAGGAGAGGATTGAGCATCTGATGGACTATTCTAATCTCCCGGGGATGGGGAGAGATGTCATTTCACTCCTTGGCTGCCATCTGGTGGAGGCCGAGTGGTAGCACCAGCATCTGAGCACCGTAAAAGGGGGGAGCTGCAGTTCTGTAGCATGTACGTCCTTCCATGCATGTATGCTTACATGCCACCATGGCAAGGAGTTAAGGGAGAAAACAGAAAAGGGGAAGGTGCCAGCTACAAGAAGCCCTGCCTGCCTGCCTCACTTTGGCATTGCCACCCAGCCACCATCGCAATTCTGGATCAGAGTCACTGGGTGGAGGGAGGACTGCCCTCCCCTTCCTGGCTCCATCACAGGGGGGAATCCATGGGGGAATTCTGAATTCTCAGAGCAGGTAGATTAGGGGGGTGGATGCCAGATGGAAGTATCAGGGACAGAGATGAATGGCCCACCAGAGCTGACCCAATGTTAGAAAAATGGAAAAAGTGGAAACATTGGGGGAATCCTATTGTGAAGGGGGAACTCTGAATGGGGAGTTGGGCGGACCTTGCAGTAATCAGTGAGAGATCTGCATTATGAGCAGACAAGATAGACCTTTTGGTCTTTTTCTGATGCCATTTTTCATACGCTCATATGTTCATAACTCAGTCATTTGGTAATATTTTTGCCCAGAATTTTCAACATGGCCTATTTTTGACCCCACCTTGCAAACAAGTTAGGTGAAAAGTTTCAAATCTGACCTGAAATTTGATTTTGCAGTCACTCTGCAAAATCACCTTTAGGGTAGGATTTGAAACATTTCACCTATCGGGTTCATGAGTTTGGGTTATAAGACTATTTTGAAAATTTGGGGCTATAAATATAAAAAAACAACAGTTATGAATGAACACTGAAACTTTTCATTACTTGCTCATAATTTGGAAATTTCCAGTATTCTCTCCTCAAATTTTCAATATAGCCATTTTTTTCACACCACCTGATGAACATGACAGGTGTCATTTTTCAAATCCTGCCCAAAATTTGATTTTGTACTCGTGACACAAAATGACATTCTGGACAGTATCTTATAAATGACACCTGTCATGTTCAGAAGGAAAGGGTCATAAAAATATTACATTGGAAATTTAGGTTCAAAATAGTAACATAAAAAGTTATTAAGAAATGTTGTACGCAGGGCCAGCCAATGACTCAGACGGTATTGTGGTACGTTCCCATGCTGGGGACTTGAGTACAGGGACAAGCTCAGGATACCAGCTGGGCAGCACAATCATGAGGGCCAGTGCATGCACTTCTGCTCCTATCTAGCAAAGGATTACACATTGTCCTGCAGCACAGAATACACCTTGTGGCAAGCGGTATCATGTTAGCGCAGCGACGGGAATACAGTGAAGACCATTACAATGACAAAATCAACAGTTTGCTGTAATGGTCCGCAGTATTCTAGACACTGCCATCTTTGGGGATATTGCCCCCTCCACGAATCAACTCTGACTCAGATCTAAAAATCCGTAATGCGGGGGGGTGAGGGGCAGAGCCCCCCACATGGGGGGTGGGGACGGAAAAGCCCCCTGCAAAAAAACACTAGTGTTCCCTGACAGCACAATGCCAACTATCAGCATTGTGCTGTCGATCAACACAATTTACATTGTTGTGACATGGTGGGATCATGGCAAACTAGGAGCCTTTCCTAATGAGCAGTTGTCATGTGTGTCATGAGCTGAGATGGCCACTGTGTATCAACGCAAGGGTGAAACCCAGTTGGCGAAATACAACACAACAACATTTTCGACAAGTTTCAAATGTCGCTGTGGGGACCCGCTGATGAAATCTGGTCCTTTCGACTGCGTTTCTCATGTTAACTCTGACTCAGAGTTAACAATCTTTAGAGGGGGTGTGGGGGCACAGCCCTGCCAGAAAAACAGACCGATGTCTGACAGGTGAAATTTCACCTGTCGACATTGGGGATGTCTCTATACAAAACGTCGACAACAATGTTGTTGCATCAACATATGCAAACCAAGGGCCACATACTGCATTGGGAGAAGTGAGTTGACATAAACAAATGAGGCTTGAAAAATCCCCACTATTCTTTTTATTCCACTTTATTTAGTCCCAAAAGGACCTGCATGAATGAAGATACCAAATAAAAGAATTCATTGAAAAAAAAAGAAAAACACTATGTTATCTATTTATTTATTTATTTTATTTAAATTTATTTAAAACTGGTAACCAGGAAAGGGATACTGAACCAAGGCTTATTTCCAGGTGCAACCTGGGGGAGGAGGTGTTGATAAAATCAAGCAAAAAGAATAGAATTGAAGCATAATGTACAAATAAGGTGCAAACAAATATAGTGCAATATGACAAAAGTGCAAGATAATAAAGGTGAATGTCTGGAAATACAGTACACTCTACATCTTGAGATACAATCCCTAACAAATGGTCGAACATATCAGTGCACAGAAAATGGGAGATGTAGAACCCACCCCACAGAGAATGCCTGGGGCAGGATTCACAAAGTACGTGAAAGTCCCACAACTGCAGCAAAACTTCAGCACCAAAGGGTGGCCACCTGCAGAGCCGCAGGAGTGCCGCAGTGGCGGGTATTCACAAAGGTGGAGCCAGATTATGACCGACTCCATGACTTATGGCAGCTTGTGGGTGGTGTCACCAGGGAGATCGCCACAGCTGTGGAAAGTTGCTACAGCTGGTGGGAGCAGCTGTAACACCCTCCACAAATGCTGTGGCTGTGAATCGCAACCACCGCCACTGCGGGTGATTTTATTCTGCTACTGCAGTTGCGGAGTGGGACTTAGGTCTTGAATGCTTTGAGAATCCTGCCCCTGAACTGGTGAGTTGGAGGAACAAAAGACGTGTCAGGTAGGGAGCTGACAGGTGCAGGAGGGGGAGGGCAGGTTAATGCAGACATTAGGGTTGAAAAACTGCAAAGTGCACAAAATAGAGAAATGAAAAACATTAGGTCTCAGGAGTTTTGGTGAATTGGTAGTGGAGTGTTCCTTGGGGCTGTCAACCCTAATTTGCACCCTTTCCTCTGAACAAACAAAGCCATATGTAATTTATTTTCTTCATGTAGGACCTGCCTTCAGGACTCTATGTGAAGAATACTGCATTTGATTCTGTTGGCAAAATGTGGCAAGCCATAATTCTCTTACATTGTGTTTTGGATTAGAGGCTACAGGCTGGGTGGGAGGAGTGGGCATTGGTGATGACAACCCCAAGCAAGCAACACCATACCTCTGATTCATTACTGAAAGACTCCTGAGATCTAAAACTCTGATGTTTTTCATTTCCTATTTTGAGGGCTTTGCATTCTTCAACCCTAATGTCTGCATTAACGTAGTTCTTTTGCAATGAAAATTTGCATATGATAGATAGACAGATGATAGACAGACACACAGACAGACAGCTACATATAGCTATGTATATACATCTATATATATAGATATATATAAATATAGATAGATAGATACATACACACACAATATATATATATATATATATATATATATTTATATTAGAGGCCAAAAAACTCTGTTTAATGCATCAGTTAGGGTTGTTCCACAGCGACAAAAGTGAGGAAATTCAGTATTAGGGTTGAAAACCCCCTTTGCACCCTCCTGCCCGCCCCCCCAATCAGCTTTGGGGTGTGCGTTGGGGTCATTGGCCCTAACTCTCATCCCATCACATGCGTAAACAAGCTGAGGTATAGGAGAATGGGGTGAGAGTTAGGACCGACGACCCCCATGCACATCCTGATGTCGGTTGGGGGTCAGACTGTGGGGTGTAAGGTGGGTTTTAACCCTAACACTGAATTTCCTCACCTTTGTTGCTGTGGAACAACCCTAACTGATGCATTAAGCAGAGTTCTTTGCCTCTAATTTCCCTTCTTTTGAGAATGAGGACTATAAATAGTGAAAGAATGGGAGAGGGAGCTGGGACCTTTGGGCCCCGCGCCCCACCATGTGGTTTTGTGACATAGTAAAGGTAAGTGCAATGCAAATGCAAGCGCTAATGCTTATGCACATGGTGATGCAAATGTAAATTGTAAAGCAAACATTAACAGAAACGCAAGCGCAAAGTAACACCAAACCGAACAGTGACGCAAATGGAGATGAAAGCACATACGAAAATGCAACTGATAACGCGACGGTGATGATACTTCTATTGTAAATGCAAATGATAACTGTAACAGCAACAATAATGCCAAAGGAAACAGAAACGCAAACGCAAGTGTGTACGGAAATGCAACCCATAACACGCACGGTCATGGTACCACAATTGTAAATGCAAATGGTAACTGTAACAGAAACAATAACAAGAAAGAAAACAGAAACGCAAACACATATGGAAGCGTGTGTGGAAACGCAAACTGTAACGCACATGGGCACGGGAATGCAATTGGAAACGCAAATGGTAACGGTAAGAACAACGATGACACAAAATGAAAGACAAACGGAAATGGAAGGGCAGCCACCAGCAGGAATGGTAATGCGCATGGTGATTCTAAGCGAAACACAAACAGTAGTGGAGACACAAATGGTAACAGTAATGCAAATGCAAGTGCATATGGAAATGGAAAGGGTAACGCACACGGTAGCGTACATGGGAATGGAAACACAGACAGGAATGGAAACACAAGTGTAAAGCCTACTTGTAACAGTAACTGGAGCACACACCCTATTTTTCCTGAAAAGCTCCATTGAAAAACACAGTGAAAACAAAGAATATATGCATTATAATGTGCCTCTGGGCAGAAAATGAGCAGTTGGTAATACTAAATTGCTAATATCTCAGTAACCGTATGACGTAGAAAAAAATTTCAATTTCATATGATTCATGAGTTTCCTGGCTAGGTTTTCACTGGTGCCCAACTCCCAAGCATGCGCAGTGGCAGCATGGAACAAGATCTCATGCCTGCATGAGAAAGTGCTGCTACTGCACATGCGCGGGATTTGGGCACCAGTTTTTAAATGTATTTTGCGCCAGTTTTTATTTGTAAACACCACCAAAGATTTGGAATACCATTCTGTTATGGATTAACAGTTTTTTAGCATGCCAATGTTAAAAATGTGTGGGTCAGGACAGCGCTCCCAGTAAATGCGCGTTCTTAGCATGGAAAGGCTTCTGGGGTATCGAGATTTTAAGCCGGGACACTAGTAATGTAAATAGTTTGTAAATTATGAAAATTGGTAAGCTGATCACTTTTTCTTTTATTCGGAGGCATTCTACAGTCACCTCTTTACAATTATGTGGTTGTAGACTGTCAGATGGGAATTTAGTACAAAACAAGGAGCAAAGCTGACAGTGCCCCTTTAAAGTCTAAGTGAGAAATGCTACTTTTCTAATCTGTATTCTCTGTGCTTTTACTGGATCTGTAATATCTGTCTCCCTTCTCTCTCCTCCTCCTCTGCACCCTTTGATAATTTCTTTGTTTGCCTAATCTCACTGGCCCATCCCTATTCCTGTAAAAGTATTTAAAGCCTGATTTCTTTCTCTTTCCCCAGGGTCATGAGAGCTAAGCTGTAAGAAGCCCTCCCCAGGTTCCCTCACTGTTCATCCATTCCAAAGCTCCCCAGCTGACCATCAGAAGGTACGAGAAAGAACTGCGTCAGTATAAACCTTGGTGCCTTTTTTTCTGCCCATCCCAGGCGCTGTATTGAGAGACTGTTACATTTAATTCAATCCCACACTCGTTGCAGCCTACTAAATGTACCTAAATCCAGCATGTTAAATTTATTTAATCCAGATCTTGCTGCAGTCTGTTACTTTTTAACTAAATCCTGTCTGCTAAGTTTAATTAATTGCAGCAGTCACTGCAGTTTACTCAGACCTGCTGCTTGTAGGCTTGATTTTTTTGCCTGACCACCCTTCCCCCAACCCCTCCTTTCCCTCACCCCCTCTCACTATTAAATGCACCTCTGACTCCACCCACTTCTGCGTTCTGCCAGCGTATACTCCTCTCACCACTCTAGCCTATATGCTTCTGATTTACAAAACTGCACATAACTTACATCTTAAATAATTCAGAAAGGGTGTTTCTTGTTTTCCCTCTAATCTCCGGTTCACCTAGAACCAGGTTTCTATGTTTCTTCTACTCTCTCCCACAATAATTATTGGAGACATACTTGCCTACTTGTCCAGTCTTTGCTATATTTGTAACTTTTGTCTCTGGATACTATAGGTATCATTCGATTGTCTCTGGATACTATAGGTATCATTCAACTGCCTCAACTCTAATAATAGGCGCTATCCTGCCTCAAAAGGCACCGTTCTGCCTCTAGATTCTAGCTCTGTGGCTCAAGGGGTTGCCCCTCAACCTCTCAGTTTCTTTCTAGTTTGGGACAACCCAACATATATACTTACTTCCATTACTTCCTACTGCCTGTCTGATTATCTGAAGTGTTTCTTTTTTTCCTTTTCTCTCTCAGTACATGATGTTTTCTCTTACAAGGTCGGGGACATTTTTGATTATTGCAGGACTGCTACCCTCCCTTATTTCCCTCTCCCACCTCTCACTTAATATAACTGCTGGTGACTCTGGGTTCCACTCACAAGGTGAAAACTCTTTTGTCTACTCGAACCTGCTTCCTAATAGGAAATCACATCCATTTCTTAACCTGGCCTTATATTTAACAGGTCCTGCCAAACTTGGACATTTCCTTCTCTATCACCCCCCTGTCTTGCCCAAATGCCTCAAGCTCATCTATGAACTCACCAGAGAAGCTTGGGTGACACTCCTGTGTTTATCCTTATCTGGGGACATTGAATCAAACCCTGGCCCCCTCTACAATGCTAGGTCATCTAACAACTCCTCCTGGTTCTCCCCAAAGGGCATCAAGATTGCACACATGAATATTAGAAGTGTACCTGCTAATTTCCCTGAATTGGAAGCCTGGGTAGCCCACTATCGCCTAGACATTCTAGGATTGACTGAAACATGGCTTTGGCCAGACATACCTGATACAATGTACAAAATAAATGGCTACAACCTTACAAGATTTGATTGCCCCTCTAAAAAAAGGGGAGGAGGGGTTGCTCTCTATTTTAAAGAACATCTCAATATCTCTGTCCAACACTCAGGGTTATCAGGTATCTGTGAAACTCTGCATACCATTCCACTTTTAGGTGGAGAAAAAAGGCTAAACTTGATATGTGCTTACAATCCTCCAAAGGTGGTGCTCCCTGGCTTAAATGGGCTCTTGGACTATCTCTCTACTCTAAAGGATAAATCTGACGTAATACTAATGGGTGACTTCAACCTTGACCTATCAAGCACCCACTCTGGATCGTACACGGAAGATCTCGCCCGACTTCATCTATCTCAACTGATTTCTAGCCCTCCTCGAATCTTGGCAAATGACGTGCATCAATCTCTTCTGGACTGGATAGTTACAAACAGAGAAAATAAAATTATTGCTGCAGGCACCTTTTCTGATTCTATTAGTGATCACCTACCTATCTTCTGCATTTGGTATGGTCACTGCCCTCATTCCCCGCCTAGAATTATACAGTTTCGGGATTTCACCAAACTTAATCCAAGCGCACTTCTTGATGATATTAATAACATCAACTGGTCACCTCTCTATATCACTGAGAATATAAATACAGCACTTGACTACCTAAATTCTCAGCTACTAACCCTACAGGAACTGCACGTCCCACTGAAAAAAAGGCATCTTAGGGGCTCTGCCAACAGATGGTTACATAAAGACCTCCTCCAGACTATGAGAAGAAGGGACAAGGCCTGGGTCTTGGCTAAGAAATCCCTATAGATAGAAGACTGAGCTAATTATAGGAAAATGAGGAATGCCTGCAAAAAAGATATTTGGAGGGCTAAAATGAACTATTGCCTTAAACTCCTCCAATCCTCAGTGGGTGTTTGGAACCACATCAAAAATTTCATAGGCCAAAGGCCCAAGACGGCCATAACTGAAATGACAGTAAATGATGCCAACTGTAACAAATTACCTACAATTGCAAATGCTCTGAATGTGCAATTCTCTGATCTTTCTGAATAACTGGTGAAATTTAACCAGTCCCCTGTACCCCCTCCTGACATGCACCATCCTTCAGGACCCTCCTTTTGGCTCAGATCAGTCTCCACTACCAAGGTGCTGCATCTCCTTAAATCTACCTCCCCTCATGGATCTGCTGGTCCAGATGGATTACTGTCCTATTTTATCAAAAAAGCAGCTCCAGCTCTTGCTGTCCCTATTGTGAGAATTTTCAACTTATCTATACTAACCCAGACAGTGCCTACACTATGGAAAACTGCTTGAGTTGTCCCTGTACACAAAAAGGGGACACCAAAAACATGGCAAACTACAGACCGATTGCCATTCTCTCTACCTTAAATAAACTACTCGAGAAGGCTGTTGCCACCCAGGTCTCAAAATATCTGCACCTTCACAACCTTCTATCCCCTGCTCAACATGGATTCTGAACAGGGTAGAGTACTACAACTGCACTACTTCAGGTATCTAATTAAGTCCTAACAGCGATGGATAAGGGCCTGCTCATGGGGTCCATATTTATTGACCTCACTAAGGCCTTTGACCTTGTGTGTCACTCTCTACTACTCTTCAAACTGTCCGTCCTGGGTTTTTCCCAGTCTGCCATCTCTTGGTTTGATAGCTACCTCACTGGGAGGATACAATTTGTACAAATTACAAATGCTTTCTTTGACTCTTGCCCACCTCTGTTGAAGCTCCCCAGGGATCTATTCTTGGCCCTCTCCTTTTCTCTTTTTTTATTAACAACCTGCCCTCACTTCTCTGTCTCTCCTCATTGATCCTTTATACCGATGACATGATGCTTCTCACTAGTGCTAAAGATCCCACATCAGTAAAGGCAAATCTTCAAGCTGACTTTGACTGCGTACAAGTTTGGCTTCTACAAAACAAACTCATACTTAATGCTAAGAAGCTATGCTTTTTGGCTCCCCCTCTAGAATCAAATCCTGTGCTCTGGATTTTTCAATACTATGTCTTGATGGCTCCCCATTGGAATCTGTTAACTCCTTTAGATATCTATGAGTCACACTTGACCCATCTCTGGATTTTAACCTCCACCTTATGGCTACCTGCAAGGCGGTTAACCCCAAACTGGGTCTTGCCTATAAAATTAAGTCCTCCTTGAATGATGCTGCTCGGCTTGCTACTGCACAAGGTTTCCTCCTTCCATCACTTACATACTGCTCTCAGGTATACCTTAATGCTAGCAAAGGAGCCCTCCAAAAATGGAGCACCTGTTATAACAATATATGCCGATTTGCCCTCTGTACACAGGCTTGCTCATTGTTGTCAACTCAACTCTACTCTAAACTGAATTGGCTCTCCCCTACTTCACACAGACTCTATTCTGTTGGCTGCTTGATTGATAATATTGTCAGAATGGGGACCCCTGAGTACCTCTCAAGGCTGCTATCTCACCTCTCCCAAGCATAACTCTTCAGGTCATCTGTACAAATCCAACTTGAAATTCCCAGATATCTCACAAAAAAGGGGGAACTATCCTTCACTATATCTGCCCCCAACATCTGGAACTCCTTCCTCCCTCACATTAAACTCTTTAAATCCCACCAAGCCTTTAAACTCGATCTCCGCACCCTCCTAACTGACTCTGATGGCTGCTCCTGTGCTATAATTTGAGACTGACTCCTAGTAGCTTTCCTTATCTACATGGCACTTACTGTTTCCCTCCACTTTCTGAAATCTGCATGTTCCTACTTCCACCACAAATTTGTTAGTTATAACTGTTATTTATTTCATAGCTGTTGTAGTAGGTCCTTAATTAATATTGTTGTATCATCTAATGCAAGTAGTTAACGTAAAGTTATTTGTTTTCTTTCAGTTCCACAGAAATGGCTTGTTCTTGTCAGTAAACTGTGTAATATTTTGTTTTCACTTCATGCTGCACCATGAACTATTGTCACTGATGTTTGTACTTTGCACTTTGCTCTTTCCTGATAGTTCTCTCCCAGGTCATGCCTGAATATAGGCAATACTCTTGTCTAGTGTACCTACCTGGTAAACAATAACCAAATAAATAAATAAAACCTCTCCTTAAGGATTGTCTCCATTAACTTTCCTATAATGGATGTGAGGCTTACTGGTTTATAGTTACTCAGTTCATCCTTGGGACCGCATGCACCACTTTCCAGTCCTGTGTTTATAAAATAGGCATCCAGAATAACAATGTCTCATTGGTCAAAATATACTGTAGAGGACCTATTTTTCACTGGAACAAAATTTTAGCTATATTCACTATTTGAAAATCCAGTGAAACTGCTAAAAAACTACTATGTATTATGTTCCTCGCTGTCTAGTGTAATGTACCTGTGCTGTATGCTACCCCATGTATTATCCCATGTAATTCCCTGGGTCACCCCTGAAAAAGGGACCTTTGGGGCAAAGCAGGCTTACCCGGTTATCAAAATTTAATGAATAAATAAATAAAATAAAAAATTGCATGCCAGTGAAAATATATATACTACCATTGACAAGTTAACTTGCTCTTGCACTTCAGCTAAACTAAACTGCTGTGAAAATGTTGAAGCGGATGCAACAGTGAAATTTAAGGGCAGTGAATTAATTGTCCTCTACAGTATCATGTGACCGTGTATAAAATCAGTTTCATGCATAGTCATCCTGGTCCTGAATCATGTTGACACAATGAGCAAATCCATCCTCCTACAACCAAAACTATCTTAAATCAGTCCCCCTACAACCAGAATTGATCTTCCATCGCAAACATGGCTGCTACCTTTACACTGTAAAAATCCTTCAACTGGGCCCTAAAAATAAAACTACCTTAAATAAAAAATAAAACAAATTAATTAAATGTTGTTTCCATGATCATAACACTTTCCTTACACACATAAATGAATTAGAAGCATTAAATATTGTTAATAGTTTTCACTACAACTCTTTTTTCGCTGACAATGAAAAATCCTTCTTCTGTCTTTACCTGCTTATCAGGGAAATCTCTTCTGCTTACACTGACAGTGAGATAATTGAATCTCTGGCTACAACAGAGGCCTTTGTTGTGTGTGTGTGTGCAGTATGTTAGGAAAGAAATACTCTGTCAGTGGAATTGAGAAGAATTTTGAATCCATGTATTCCATGGGAAACATTCCATGATAAACATGCCATATCTTGAATCTTGATGCCAGCAAAGGACAAACTTTGTACAGCAATAATACAATGACATCATCTATGAGATCATTTGCAGTGGACGGAAGGACTATTTTATCATAAATGCACACAAGTAAATCTACTGTTTCTACATATGAATGTATTCTTCCCAACTGTAAAAAGTTAAGAAAAGGAGCCCATTTTATAAGTGTAATAAGCCAAACTGGGGTGTGTATGAAACATATTTTGCCACACTTATGGGGGCTGAAAGGCATCATGCCTCACCACACCCCTGGGAGTGAAGCAAAATATGTTTCATACACACCTAATCATGTCTTATATATATATATATATATATATATATATGGGATATATGATGGACATGAGTGTGTTATGGCAAATATTGTCACTCCTACAGAGTGAGCTCTTGATATCTCACAAGTGCTGAAGGCATGAGTGAGATATCCAGAACTCATGATGCAGGAGTGACAATATTAGCCATAGCACATGATCTGCACTTCATGTATTCAATTTATACAATAGGGCTAGGAGTTTCAGAAGTTTTGTTATGTTGTCTTGTGTTCTGTTCCTGTTTATGTGTTTGCTCATACTGTGTATGAGCTTTTCTGAATGGGATGGCAGTGTTATAAACTCTGGGAAACAGATGAGTATGTTTTGCAATGCTAAAGGAGTAAGTTTTTAGGTAGGAGTGAGAAACAGACTATTTTGTGAACTGTATTCTTTAGATGTCTGGCTGTAGTCAAACTGAGAGTATTACAGTAATGGTAATGGGCTGAGAGTCAGAGTATCAGGACAGCTGAGACTGTTTTTAGTGGCAATTGAGTTAGCTGCAGGCAGCAGTGAGGAACAGAGTTTTCTGTGAAGCTGTGCTCTTTAGAATTCTGGCTGCAGTCAAGCTGCAAGTATCACAGTAATTGTAAAGGGGTGAGAGTCAGAGTTTGAGGAACAAGTGAGAGTATTTTTCAGTGGTAATTGAGTTAGCTGCAGGCTGCTGTTAGGAACAGACTGTTCTGTGAAGCTACGCTCTTTAGAATTCTGGCTGCAGTCAAGCTGAGAGTATCACAGTAATGAGCTGGAAGTTAGAGTGTGGCAGATGTGTGCTTTGTAATGCTAACTGAGTTAGCTGCTGGCAGCAGTAAGACCTTTCATGTAGTTCTACATTTGTGTTTATGGTAACAGCACAGGTGTTTCTTGCATGCTGAGGGGAAAGCTGCCTAGAGTGATGATATCAGTGACCTTTGTGTGACCTGTGTGTGTAAATGGCTGATATCATCACAGTAGAGCAGAGGATAAAAATATCACACTGCGATGGATGATACACTGTTTTATCACACTCATTTATCACTCACCCCTATTGTATAAATATATATATATATATGTTTTGCAAAAAAAAAACTTAATTAATGCACTACTTAGGGTTCTAGCATTAAAAGTAGGTAAATATCATGTTAGGGTTTCCAACCCTAACACCCCAACCCCACTTTGCAGGCACCAACAGGCATGGGGTGTGCCTTGGGGTTGTCAGCCCTAACGCTCACCCCATTTCATGAGTAAATAAGCTGAGATGGTTATAGCATATGAGAACAGGGTGAACATTAGGGTTGACAACCCCAAGGCACACCCCACACCCGTTGCTGCTTGCAGGATGCTGGTGGAATATTAGGGTTGGAAATCCTAACATGACATTTCCCTACTTTTGATGCTGGAACCCTAACTAGTACATTAACAATGTTTTTTGTAAAGAATGTCCTCATTTTTTGAGATAGTATAATCATATCCTTATTTGCCTGTGGGAGCACAGGGCCCTCTGTGCCCTGTGCTCCCATCCAAGAATAATTTTGAGATATTGTAATCATAGCCTTATTTCCTTGTGGGAACACAGGCCCCTCTGTGCCCTGCACTCACATTAGTCCATAATGGTATCCATATTTCAGTGTGGTAGCACAGGGCTCTCTGGGTCCTGTGCTCCCATCCATCCATAATTTTAAAGATACTGTAGTTATCTCCCATCCCATGCTGCACAGCACCAAAAAAATACCTCACATTGCAATGTTATCCTATGGGAATCACAGGAAAATGTGAAACCTTTATAACTCCACACCAAATTAATATTTTTTCACCAAACCAGCAAAAGGAACATCTGTAGAACAAGCCCTCATACCATGAAAATTTCATACAAAAACTGGAAGCCATGTCTTCACAGTGGAGTGACAAAGAAATGGCTGCATACGCCTTACATTACAATGTTATCCTATGGGAAACTAAAGAAAATTGAAACCCTCAGAACTCCAGAACAAAGTTATCTCCTTTCACCAAACTAGCAATAGACACATCCATGCAGCAAGCCCTTTGTAACCTGAAAATGTCAGACCAAAATTGCAAACCATTTCTTCAGTTTGAAGAGATAAAAAAAAACTGTATAAAAATTATTTTTTCACAAATTGCGAAACAGGATCCTGTTTTGAGCTTTCTTTTTTTGCAATTTGTGAGAAAGAAAAATCCTTTTTTGGCAAATTGTGAAACAGAATCCTGTTTCATGATTCTTTTTTCACAAATTTGTATAAAGGGGTTTTGGCATGTTAAAAAACACATTTCCAGATGATTTATGAAAAAACTAACACCATAATTCAATAGAATGGGTCTTGATTAGTAGAACACATGTTGGTTACTTCAACAAACATCATTTATTCTGTATTAACTAAATAATCCCTTTCCAAGGCAAAAATATGGGACTTCAGAGGAGCTGACTTTGATAAGATGGCCAACAGAGTTAAGCTCGCCCTGGCAAAAAGAAATACGGGTGAGGGGGTAGAGCCAAAGTGGGCAAGCATTAAGGATGCAATACTTGAAGCAACATCCCATTGTGTTAGAGAGAAAAGGAAGTGCAAAAGAAGAAGGAAACCACTTTGGTTCTCACAAGCAGTAGCAGAAAAGGTCAGAGCCACAAGGTTGGCCTTCACGAAATATAAGGGAACGCAGCAGGATGAAGGTAGGGAGGCATACCAAACTTCCCTAAGGGAAGCAGGGAAGGCATGAAGGCAGTAAGAAAGGCAAAAACCCAAGCAGAGGAAACATTAGCACAAACAGTAAAAGAAGGTGACAAGACTTTCTTTAGATATATTAGTAAAAGGAGTAAGTCTAGAGGGGGTATTGCTAAGATCAAAGGGGATAAGGGTGTGTGTGAGGAGGAAGACCATGTAAAAGCATCTATCTTAAATAGATACTTCCACTCAGTATTTACTGAAGAGAAGGTAGAGCAGGGCCCACAGCTCAGCACCATGGACACAGGGGAGGGAGGTGTGCATTGGTCCGTTCACAAAAGAAAGGGTCTTACAAGAGCTCAATAAGCTCAGGGTGGACAAGGCAATGGGACCTGATGGTGCACATCCCAGGGTACTAAAGGAGCTAAGGGTGGAACTAACAGAGCCATTAGCAGAACTGTTTAGTGAGTCTCTGAGCAGAGGAGAGGTCCCAGAAGACTGGAGAAGGGCTCATGTGATTCTGCTCCACAAGAGTGATAGCAGGGAGGAGGCAGGGAACTATAGACCAGTTAGTCTTACTTCAGTAGTGGGCAAGATTATGGAGGCACTCCTTAAGGAAAGGAGAGTGCAACACCTGGAATCCATAGGAGCACAGGATCCAAGACAGCATGGGTTTACAAAAGAAAGGTCCTGTCAAATTAATCTTATAGATTTCTTTGACTGGGTAACCAGACTGGTGGCCCAAGGGGGAGCAGCTGATGTCACCTACCTTGACTCTAGCAAAGCTTTCGATACTATTCCACATAGAAGATCGATTAATAAGCTGGGTAGGCTAAGGTAGGTCAGAGGTTGGTCAACTGGGTGGCAAACTGGTTGACGAGCAGAAAACGAAGAGCGGTGGTAAATGGTATACAATCAGAAGAGATGCAAGTCACAAGTGGGGCACCTCAGGGATCAGTCCTGGGGCCAGTCCTCTTCAATATCTTCATCAGTGACATTGCAGATGGACTGGAGGGTATGGTTTGTCTGTTTGCAGATGACACCAAGATCTGCAACAGAGCAGATGACAGATGGGGTGGGCAGAATGAGAAGAGATCTGGATAAACTAGCAAAATAGTTGAAAGAGTGGCAACTGGGGTTTAACACAAAGAAGTGCAAGATCATGCACATAGGGAAGAAAAACCCTGAAGCCACCTATAGGCTGGGAGGGGAGTTGCTGGCAGTCACAAGTGAAGAAAGAGACTTGGGCATCATCATCACCGATGGCCTGAAATCATCCAAGCAAACCACTAAAGCAGTAGGTAAGGCTAGGGAGATGTTGGGGTGTATTAGTAAGGGTATCACAAGTCATAAGAGGGAGGTAATAATCCCGCTTTGCAAGACACTGGTAAGGCCCCATCTGGAGTACTACATGCAGTACTGTAGACCACACCTTCAAAAGGACATTAACCAAACTGAGGCAGTTCAGAGAAGGGCAACCAAAATGGTGCAGGGACTACATCAGAAAACATATGAGGACAGATTAACAGAGCTCAACATGTATGCCCTAGAGCAAAGAAGAGAGAGAGGTGATATAATCGAAACATTCAAACGCCTTAAGGACATTAACATCATCAGAGCATCAAAGCCAGCTGAGATCTCAAAACTACTCCAACCGGTTATACCTTCATGGGACCTTAGATCCTCTGACAAGTCCTTATTGAATATTCCTCTCTGGCGCACAAAAAAGGGCTCGGGAGCCTTCAGTTATGCTGCCCCTCACTTTTGGAACTTGCTGCCCAGGGACTAAGAAATGCTCCTTCTCACGATGCATTTAAGCACAATCTCAGAGCTTTCCTTACCTCGATGGACAAATGTGTTTGTTTTGATCCCTCTTGAATCCCATGCTCCTAACCTGTTCTCCTCCCTCTATTATGTATTATAGGCACTTAGCTTTTTTATTCTTGGTTGTTTTTGCTTTTATGTTTCATGTTTGTTGATACTGTATAACATTGTTGTTCTGATGCCAATTGTAAAGCTCTCTAATTACTGCCTAGTCACTTAGCTTGCCCTCGCTCCTGAGCTGTTTTCCCCACCTTCATTCCTTATCCTGCACCCTCTGTTCCTGTAACACTTACTTTCCCAGCCCCGCTCTCTTCCCTTCCCACTTAGCCATTTCTCCAGTACCCCCTGTCATTACCCCCTCCCTTTTTCCTGCCCCTCCCCTCTCCTGCTCTTTGCCGCCTCACTCCCCCTCTAACCACCCTCCACTCCCCTCTCTGCCGTCTTTCGGTTCCACCGGCCCAGTAACAGGTTGCTACCTTGTACCGCTAATGCCGTAACTTGCCGCCACCCTTCCTACCTTTCTTTCACCTTTCTGCCCCTCTCCCTGCCAGCTTTCCCCTCCTTCTTTTATTCTTCCCTCTTCTCCCTATGCTCAGTCCTCACCCCCTTCCCTCTCCTATTTTATCCCGCCTCCCACCAGTTTGCGTGACTCCCCTCTCTCTCCTGCCGTCTCGTAGTTCCACCGGCTCGGCCGCAGGTTACTACTCTACCCCGCCAATGCCGTTTTCACCGCCTCACCTCTTGTCCTCCTCCCTTCTTCTGCTCCGCTGCGCTCTTACTAGGTGCACTCTATCTCCCTACCCCCACTCATTTCCCTATCTGTTCCATGCCCTTCATCCCTTCCCCTATACCCTGCCCTTCCCACCCTACCCTTCCCTCCCCCATTCCTTTAGTTCAAATCCCTCCTCACCCTTGCACCTAGTCCCCACGCCCTCCCTGCATCACCCTCTCTCCCTCTCTATTTTTGCACCCATAGCTTCACTGTCCTGTTCCCCGACCTCTCGTCTCTCTTGCCGACTCCCGGTTCCACCGTCCTGCCACAGGTGGTAACCTTCTCCTGCTAATGCCGTGACTCAGCACCTTAACCTCCTCCTGTCCTCCCCTTTTTGCTATTCGCCTCTACCACCCTCTGTCTCTCGCTCCTCCTGCCGCATCTTTACACCTGTCCCCTACCACCTCTCCCCCTAGTTCTCAACAACTGAATACATGTAATTTTATCCTTATTGCTATGCTTGACTACACTGTGTGACTTTGTCCTTTGCAAATGTATCCTGCTCTATGTAATTTCTTATGTATCCTGCAAATGTATCCTGCTTTGTGTAATCTCTTATGTATCACTGTGTTCTGTAACTGTACCTCCCGGGCCGTGCCTGAAAATAGTCACTTGTTGGCTAGCGCACTTACCCGGTCAACAGAAACTAAATAAATAAATAAAATAAACAAGGTGAAAGAGTCTAACATGTTTCAATATAAGAAAAATAGCAGGACAAGAGGACACAGCTTGAGATTAGAGGGAGGTCGATTAAGGGGTAATGTGAGGAAATTCTTTTTCACAGAAAGGGTGATGGATGCATGGAATGGCCTACCTCAGGAAGTGGTGGATATGAATACAGTGCAGGGCTTCAAACAGGCATGAGATAGGCATAAGAGAGCAATACAGATGAGCATGAATAGATAGGCCATTGACAGAGCAAAGGCCGATGGCACATTCATAAGATAGAAAAAGAAATGGGCAGACTGGATGGGCCTTGAGGTCCTAATCTGCCATCAACTTCTATGTTCCTATGTTTCTATGTTTCTATTTTAACTTTGTTTGCCTCACTAAGAAAAAAAACATGATGGTGGCAGCACAAATAAAGATTCCCCATATGCAACAAAGGATTACTTATTTGTGACACAGGATTGTCCATTTGTGACACAGAATCCCGTTTTGAGGCTCACATCTAACTTTTCCCATTGAAAATAATGGGAAAATTTAAAACTGAATTACTTTTAAACAGATTAAAATTTTGTCACCAAATCTTCAAAATGCACATCTGTGATCCAAGTCCTTTCTACCATAAAAATTTCAGACCAACATCCCAAGCCATTTTTGTGCAGCAGTGTGAAAAATAATTTTGCAAAAAAAACAGCAATTTTCAAATTTTTTGACATTCTGTATCTCCACACTCACACATTCAACTGGAATGAAACTTGTCAAATTAAGAGATCCTCAGTCCCTGATGGTGCATGCAAAACATTATGCAAATTGGTTGAATGTTGCAAAGTTATTAAAGTGAAAAAAGCACGTAGAAAGATTCCCCATTTGCTACACAGAATTACTCATTTGCAACACAGAATTGTCCATTTGCGACACAGAATCCTGTTTCAAGGCTCACATCTAACTTTTCCCATTGAAAATAATGGAAAATTGTGGCCGGCCCGGTGGCGCTGAGGGTTGAGGCACTGGATGCCACACCTCACACTACGCCTGGGGTTGGCACCGGAGAGGGTGAATCAAGCACCCCGGGGCTGCTCTCCTCCCTCTGGGGTGGGTCTGCAGGGTTCTACTGCACTTGAGCAGCCCCTGGTGATGACCAGAGGCAGCACAAGTCACAACACCAGCAAGGGGTGGAGCATGGCAAAGACGCCTAGCACACACGGTGGGCATCATTACACAGCCTGCTCCAGGGGCACTAATTAGAGGAAAAATGGTTGAGTGCAACTGTGCAGCTTGATAGCCATGCCCACACTGGCCTAGGAGGCCCGTTCATGGAATAGCATTGTGGGGGTCCAGGCCAGCCCATAATGGAGAGGTAAGGGGAGACCCTCTGGTAGGTTGGAATGGCCATACTGGATCCTCTCATATTGAGTGAGCCTGCTGTCCTCTGGGGTTGGGGGGAGGTGGCTGAATGCCCCCACTGATGCTCAGTAGTAGGGCACAAAAATAGAATGAATATAAAAAAAGAAAATAATGGGACATTTTAAAATGTAATAACTTTAGAATGGATTGATATTTTTTCACCAAATCTTCAAAAGGCACATCTGTGACCCAAGTCTTTTCTACCCAAAACATTTCAGACCAAAATCCAAAGCCTACTTTGCACAGCAGAATGACAAAGAATAAAAAAAAACAGTAATTTTCATATTTTTTGACAATCTGTATCTCCTCACCCATACATCTGACCAGAACAAAACTTGTCACATCGAACAATCATTGGCCTTGTTGGTGCATGCAAACTTTTATGTATATCAGTTGAACAATTATGAAGTTATTAAAGTGCAACATTTTGAGTTTAGCTTACTGTAGAAGTGAAGTTTTAACCATAACTATAGGGACGTAACCGTGCTCCTATGATAGATTGATAGATAGATAGATAGATAGACAGACAGACAGACATATATTATCTTGGGAGGGATTAATAACAGGAATTAATAAATGTGGGTATTCACCCTGTTATTCCCCTGTAGAGAAATAACATGTTTTGCACTCTTGAAACTTGTTTATTCTCCCTTAGTAGCCTGTACCTTCACTTGTGCTGCACCACCCTTTCAAACCATTGCAACTGCACACCTCTAGCAAACTCAATCACATGCAATAAAAAATTTTAATTACATGAATGATACATCACAAACAGCATGTAACTACAGCAACCGTTTTTTTTTTACTTTAGATTTACTGTCCATTTAAGACAAAAATAGGAGTAAAACCACACAAGGATTTGGATATCAGATGATCACTAGCCCCGTGGTATAAATAGGACATCCCATTGGCTGTCCAGGGATACTTTTTTTTATTAATTCTGCTATGATGCCAGTTAGTTAGTTAGTGAGTTATTTTATAATTAGGTAAATACAGTGGTCCAAGAGACTGTTTTCAGGAATGAGCCGGGCTATCTAGATGGCACATAACAAGTCACTAGATTCAACATACAATGTATAAGAATCAGCATAGTTGTGCACATGGTACAGTTAGCCAAGCATAGTAAAAAACAATAGGCAAGCACTCAAGATGTACCCCTGCCAAGCATTCAGGATGTGCCCCCTGGACATGGTACATTCAGTCAAGCACATTAAAAAACAGTAGGCAAGCACTCAGGATGTGCCCCTGCCAAGCACTCAGGATGTGCCCCTTGTGTTATATTATAGAGGCACAGTAGCGCCACTATAATTAGGATTGAGTAGGCTGTATAATGTTAAACCTCTAACTTTGCACCTTAATAGTTTTGTTCCTGTTCAAAAAAAATCACAAAATTTTGCACGCACAGTCTGTGGGGGCAAGAATTCTTGATTTTCCAAGTTTTGTTCTCGACAAAAGTGTGGATTATGAGATCCAAATAGTATGTTTTTAGGGAAAATTTGGGTTTTTTGCTTTTTTTTTTTTTTTGTCATCATCTAGCACACAGATGGTTTGGAATTTTGGTCTGAAATTCTTAGGGTAGTAAGGGCATGTGCTAGAATGGTGCCTTTTGTTGGCTTTGTGAAGAACTATTAATCCATTCCAGAGCTATAAGGATCTGACATTCTGCTTCTGAACATGCTCAGTAGAGTCTTCTGGATAGGTGTTTGACACAAAAAAGAATTTGGCCATATGAAAAAAAAAATTCTTTCATGAGGGGGATAATCCTCTTTTGTGAGAGAAAATTCCTCTTTTGTATGCAGCCATCTTGTTTACATTTAAAAAAAATGTTTTTGAAGCCCCATACAAATGATGTTCTACAGAGACATCAAGACATGAACCTAGCTAAATGTGACCCATTTAGCTAGATTCTGCACTTAGTTTTTCAAGAAACAACCCCAAATGTGTTTTTTGAGCATTTAAAATATCTTTCTTCTTGAGATGATTTTCTTCTTTCATATGTCTCATGAAAGAAGAATACAGCCATACAAAAGAAGAACAGGGCCACACAAAAGAAGAATTTCCTTTTCACATCCTTATTTCATGATAACCAAACTTCTTTTGTGAGCTCACAAAAATCTCATAAAAGAAAACTGGTTCTCACAAAAGAAGAATTTTTATTTTTTTCACATTCTTTTTTTGTGTAAAGGCATCTTTCATGAGCTCAAAAAATCTCATGAAAGCAGATGAGTTTATATGAAAGGAGAATTTAAACATATCATTTTTTCACATCCTCTTTTGTATAAAAGCATCTTCTTTTGTGTGCTCATGAGAATCTCATGAAAGAAGATGAGTTCATACAAAAGAAGAAACTGGACATAGTTTTTTCATATTCTTCTTTCATATGAAGCAATCTTCTTTTATGAGCTCATGAAAATCTCATGAAAGAGGATCTGTTCATACGAAAAAATTTGGACCTAGTGTTTTTGTTGTTGTTGTTTTTTTGTTTGTTTGTTTGGCTCTTTTTTTTTGCACATTTCAAAATTAACAAGTCATAACTCCATCAGTATTTGGAGTTAAGAGACAATCTATATATCAAAAAAGGTCTCAATGAGTGCTACAAGACTAACAAATAATACCCCCTTAAAATTCAGGGGTGGTATAAAAAATATAAAAATGAAAAAATGAGAATTCCCGTAGGATAACATTGCAACTTTAACAAGCTGTAACTCTGTCAGTTTTTGGAGTTATGGGACAATTTATATATCAAAAGAAATGTCTCAATGAGCGCTACAAGACTAAGGGCCAAATTCATGAGGGTTGGTGCAGGGCTTGTACTATTGTGGTACGTTAAAACCCTTTTCAATGCCTGATTCGTGAAGGGCTGGCAAAGTTGTGAAAGTTGCGACAGTTGCCCCACTTTACAGCAGCTTGTGCCAAACCTTTGGCACAAGCCCCATAATGTGATCTCCCAGTGGTGCAAAGTTAGACTGGGGGGGGGAGACGGTCTATCTTGTTGCATTCAGCACAAGGGACTTGCAGTAGGGGTATGTGGCAGGTATCATTTCTGAATCGTACTTGCCACAATGTTTGATGGAAGACATCCCTTGTGTCAAACTCTCTGGCACAAGTCTCTTGAGCTGATCCAAAATGCTTTGTGAATTGGGCCCGAAGTATCTCTGAAATACCAACTGAGAATAGATATATAAAAAATATAAAAATTAAAAAATGAAAATCCCCATAGGATAACATTGCAACTTTAAAAGCCATAACTCCGTCAATATTTGGAATTAAGGGACAATCTAAATCAGCCCTGATTTGCCAAGACTCAGGACAGTCAAAACCATAATGCTTTTTCCTTTTGCTGCTTGGTGAGTGAGGATGGGGAGTTAGAGTTGGAACCATTAACACTATAGTTCCCTACTTTTGTTGCTTTAATTTGAACCCTAACTGTTGCATTAACACAGTTTGTTTGTAAAGAAAATATACTTCCAGTTTATCATTCTTGTCTTGCTGTATTCCCCTGGGCTTGTAGTATATTTTTTTGACCCTTACAACTCTCTTTTCTGCTGTATCACAGTTAAATGCTCTGTTTCTGTAATGTATTACTATAGCACTGCTGTACCTTGGTTAAATGCTCTGTTTCATAATGTATTGCGATATCATGTACTTCTATATCAACCGCATATGCTGTACTCTGAAATTTATTGTCACCATGTCTGTAACCCTCCTGGGTCATACCTGAAAATAGGTGATTCTATTGTCTAGCACACCTACAGTACCCGGTAAACAAAAACTAAATATATATATATATATATATATATATATATATATTTTATATACAGTGGGGTGAGCATGTAACATTGTCAATAAAAACATACATTCTCACTGCAGTGGAATAACTCTGTGATGACATAGACACTGTGGGTTTATTTCCTGATAAACCCACAGTGTCTACATCATCAGCAAATATACTCACAATGGTGATGTCACCAGAGTGAGACTATCTACACTGCAGCCTGCATTTAATAGCTTCACAGTTTCTCTTTCTCACTGAATTCTGCAACTAACTCAATTAGCATTGTAAACGACAATCACCTGTGTCTCATAGTTATTCTGACAATCCTAGCACGCTGCTGTGCTGCTCTAAACTTCAAACCAACCTCTTTCATAAACCAGCTTCTCTTTTGGTGTGCTGACTGCAACAGTTTCTCTGTCTCAGTGAAGCCTGCAACTTACTGAATAAACAGTCTGTTTCTCACTCCCAGCTGCAGGTAACACAATTATCATTGCAAATCACATGCACCTGTTTATCATAGTGTCTAACACTCTCAGCCCATTCAGAAACACTTACACACACTTAGATCACATATAAACAGTGCTGTCAGTATAGCCTAGAGTTTAGAGTAACAAGCAATGAACAAACTTCCTACATCCAGCAGCCCAGACCAGCGTTTGATTCTTACAACTTCCATTTCAATACTGTGAGACTCTGAACAAATCACTTAACTTCTCAGGTCCCCCCTTAAAACTTACCCAATTACCAAGATAAAGTAAACAGGGAGAGAACACAGAAAAAAAAATGTTCCTAAAGGTTACTAGCCCTATTGTATAAATCGCACACATGATGTGCGACTTGTGGAACATGGCAAACATTTACACTCATGCAGAGTGAACTGCAATAATATCACAGTTCACTCTGCACGCATGCAAATATTTTCCATATTCCACAGTCACCCATCATGTATCCATATATATATATATATATATATATATATATGTGTCAGAGTTCAGTCTATCTATACATACATATATTATATATGTATCTAACTATATATATAGATAGATATAAAAGAGGCATGGTCATCCTCTGATCCCCTTCCTCTGTCTTCTTTCATTTCCTTGGTGTCTAGTGGGACCCCCAACCCCAATTTCTATGGTCTGTCTCCCATTAGTTTACGCTATGCATACTTCTCATTTGCACGTATGTATAGAAAAATTCATCCCATTCCAGTAAATAAGCTGAGATGGGAGCAGTACAGAAGAATGGGATGAGTGTTAGGGCCACAGACCCCAAGGCGCACCTTGACATCTGTTGGTGTGTGCAGCGTGGGTGTGGGATGTTAGCTTAGAAAACCCTAACACCACATTTCCCTACTTTCGTGGCTTTATCCCTAACTAGAGCATTAATGCAGTTTTTTGCAATTTACTTCCTTACTCTTTGAGATACTGTAGTATAATCGTATCCTTATTTGCCTGTGGGGGCCCTGCATACCCATCCCTTCATAGATGCGTATATGTATGTAGCTGTAGAAGTCAGACCCTGCACTTCCATTTATAAGACAACAGTGACAAAATTGTCAGCATAGCCATTTTATTAGCCCACCCCATATACACAGTACAGAAAATTTTCAAATCCCTGCCAAAATGTAATTCTGTGCAACTGCAATGCCATTCAGTGCTAAAGGTGTGAAAACATATTTTGGTCAGGATTTGAAAAATGACAGCTGTGACATACATGAGGTGGGGTAATAAGAAGGCTATGTTAAAACTACAGGGTTAAAAAATGTAAAATATCCGAAGTTATGAGCAGACATAGCAAAATTGCAATAAATGGTCATAACGTTTTTTATATTTTGACCCCAAACTTTCAACATAGTCTTCTTATGACCTCACCTCATAAACACCATAGCTGAAATTTTTCAAATCCATGCCAAAATGCCATTCCATGCCACAAGTACAAAAACACATTTTGGACAAGATGTGAAAATGACAGCTATACCATTCATGAGGTGGTGTGAAAAATTGGCTATGTCGAAAATTTGGAGTCAAAATATTGAAAATTACCAAAGTTATGCACATGCATAGGAAATTTTCATCAAGCATGCCTAACTTGGCCATTTGTAGGAATATTTTCACCACATTTTCAACATGGCCTTTTTGGGATGCCATCTCATGAACACTGGCACTGTCATCTACTTAATCAGGTCTGAAAGATGATTTTATGAAGTGACCATGAAATCACCTTCTGGGCCCAGTTAATGAAATGACAGTTGCAGTGTTCATGAGGTGTGGTCCCAAAAAGGCCATGTTGAAAATTTGGTACAAAAAATCCAACAAATGGCAAAGATATCAACATAAGTTCAAAACACCACTGAAATACATTATATGACACTTACCTTGATTCCTTGGTTTGTGGTTCGGCTTTGAAGAGTGCAGGCATGTCCCAGTCCATAGAAGATTACAGTGTTTAACCTTCAATGGTAAGTATAGGGTACAGGGGGGTGTGGGGTGGTGGGGGCTCAATGGTAGGGGCCGGAAGAGGGTGGGCAGGAAGGACAACAAGGCATTGTTTTCCTTTTTTCAAGTTAAAAAAAAATGTTGGGGGACTGTTTTCTTTTTTTGGGTGAAAAATAATTTTATAACAGTATTTAGGGACACTGAAAATGGGCTTCCCAGAGTCCCACACTGCTGGGGGGTAACAAAATAGCA
Organism: Neoceratodus forsteri; assembly: GCA_016271365.2. Lineage (NCBI taxonomy): Eukaryota > Metazoa > Chordata > Ceratodontiformes > Ceratodontidae > Neoceratodus > Neoceratodus forsteri. Next base: position 1,082,506,198 of record CM057452.1, on the reverse strand, counting down.
AACGTATTTGGGGACACTGGGAGTGGGCTCCCCAGTGTCTCACACTGCAGGGGGGGCACTTGAGAATGCTGACATGGGTATTGGGCTTCCCCAGTGTTAACAGTTACTATTAGAACAATGGGTAAGGAGTGGGGAAGGGCATCCAACACTGGGAGTGGGCATCCCAGTGTTGGATTATTATAAATAGAAAAAGATAAAGAAGGGGGATGGTGATCGGTGGGTGGGGGATGCCACTAAACACCAGAGAAATGGGTGGCTTATAGCTGACTCTGCAGCCGGCAGCACGAGTTCCAGCTGTGGTGCAGAAGTCAAGAAAATTCTGCTGTTCTCATGCAGAGAAGGTGGGAAATTGCTTCTCTCACTAAGCTGGGCATCTGGGATTTGGGGTGCCCAGTAAACATATATGTGGGTGTGACACTTGGCCAGATGGTTATGATTACTGTATGATATTTGCAAAATAAAAATATAGTATGTGATTGTCTCACATAAGGCAGCCTGCGCTTCCATGGGTGCCCCCCTTCCCCAGGTTTCAGTGAAGCTACAGGATATGTAAACTGACTAGAAACCAGTTAATTAATTAACTTCCTTCCAGAGGGAATTTTATTATCTTTTAGAGCCTGTTGTTGCTTTGAAGTTAAAAAAAGAAATGTAACGTTACGAGTCTGCCAGAGGATGAGCCTAATAAACTTTCATGATGTTTTAAGAGGAACAGGCCATCGATACCAACATGGTGTTAAAAATTGTGAAACTCTTTGATCTGCCTTGGAAACAGGAACCACACAAGATCAAAGAGAAAATGTTTAATTAAGGAGTCATATTTAGGAAGTGTTTTTTCCTTCTGATGTGACATTATTTAACATACCTAATGTTAGAAAATCATGTTTGGAACTTTTAATTCTGAAAAGGATGAGCTAGATGAATCACAGAAGGGGTGTGGAGACACCGTTTAAACTGATACTTGTGTCTGAAATGAATGTCATATTATTTTGGGACTCCGAGTTCTCTGATCTAACTTAAGCACTTCCAGAGGTAATACCTTAGACAGCAAAGGTCTAAATGTATTGTGGTAGGAGTTTTTGCTTCATAATTTTCCCTTGTCCTTTTATGTGATTGTGAGCTCTTTGACATATTGTTCTGTGTTTACATCTTTCATATTTCTTATCATCTTTTAGTAAAGTACCTTTTCTTTGAAAGACTGCCTGGGTGTCTGTCAGTTTTTTTTGCATGAGACGTATAGGTGGTTAAGTCTGACAAAACTGTTCAACAGCTTGATGGTGTTACTGAGCTTGAGTAAAAAGGTAAGAATTTACCTAAGGTCTCATATAGAGTTAAAAGGGTTCATTTTGGATACCTGGTTAGGTGCCCTTAGGCTAAAGATGTATTGCATCCCCCTAAAGAGAATATTATCTGACCTTGTACGTTTGGGTACACTAGCATAAGGTTCACAGTTTGAATCCCCCTAGAACTTGAGACTAAAGGTGATTCAGACCCAAAAGCAGACAGAAGGGTTACTCTGTCTGTTACCTGTTCACACTATTGCGCTCTGAAGTTGGCACTGTGGGAATAGAAGGCCTGACCTGCTTAGTGCGTTTGTAACAGATGTGGGCATAATATTTAAAATCAAACATCAGAATACAGCTAAACAAGTCCCGTTTAGCTAGCTTCTGGTGTTTGTTTATTAAAATCAAGTCATTTTTGTGTTTCTTCCATGTTTGTCAGTTCATGGAAGAACTCAACAAGATGGCAATTGGCACAGCCCCAAAAATGTTACATCCAGCAGACCTGGGTTTGATTCCCACAACCTCCACTTGTATACTCTGTGACTCTGAGCAAGTCATTTAACCACCCAGTGCTCCCAGGTTGCCCCTGAAAACAGGCACTTGTGCCTATTGGGCCTTACCCGGTTACCAAAGAATAAAATAAAATAAAAAATTAAAATGTTTCATGCCCTACCAATTCAGTAGCATGACACTAAAAGCCAGCATTAGCAGCATCAGATATTTAGTTTCACAAAAACATTATCTCAAAACCTCTACTGTGCATGCACAAATCGTAAAATACTAAAATTTGAAGCCTTATAACTCTGGAACCCCTTGAAATGTTTTCACTGGACCTGTCAAAGGCACTACCTTGGGATAGAACACATGTCCCCTGCAAGTTTGGGGCAACAATTCCTTTCCATTTAGACTGTAGGTGAGCCCCCCCAAAAAACAATGTTAAGTATAAGAAAAAAATTATTTTTTTTCTAGAAATAACGTGTCTCTCAGAAACTGCACAAACTGCTGTCACAAACATTTCCACACATAAAGACCTTGCCTCCTAGACAACACATGTAAAAGTTCAGCTCATTTTGTCAAAGGGAGCCAAAAACATTAATGTGCAAAATTTGAGGTTTAACATTAAACAGTTCCCAACCCTAACTATAGGGGTGCTAGTGCACCCCTATAATATATATAATGTAATATATATCCCTGTGAAGCATATATAAGTTAGCATGGAAATCCATTAGCACAGTCCCAAGAGATAGCCCAACCATTCCCAGATGTAAATCAGAGACCAATCAAGAGAGAAGAAAATGCAGTAACAAACTTGGCTGGAAACTATTCTGTTCAGTCAGCAGGCTAGCAATCAGGCCTGCTATCAATCAGGAGGCACAATAATACAGGAACAAACTTGATTGAAGACAAACTTGAATGCAAGCCTATGATCCCACTAACATACCTGTCTGGGACAGACCTATACTCCCCCTCAAATCCCTTGCCTGGTCACAGTCAGGGTGGCTGTACCCTGATGTCCCCCCTGTGTCCTGCCCCACAGTCAAGGCTTCTGCACCATGCTGTCCTCTGTCCCATGTTGCTGAACCTGCTCCTGTATACACAGTCAGGGTTGCTGTGGCCTGCTGTGCCCTAGAGCCCCATGCCTCCACAGTTAGGGCTGATGCACCATGCTGCCACTTACCACAAGAGTCAGGGTGTGTTCTGCACCCTGTCCCCTGCAACCACAGTTGAGGCAGTTGCACCCTGCTGACCCCTATCACCACAGTCAGATCCTTTGCTACACCCTGCTGCCCATATCCCTTGTCCCAAACAGGCACGTCTTCCACACCATGTCCCACAGTTAGGGCTGTTGTACCCTGATGCCATCTCATCTTCTACTTGAACAGTCAGGGCTGCTGCACCCTGCTACCCTCTGTCACCCACCCCCACAGTCAGGGCCACTGTACCCTGTTGCCCCCTGTTCCCTGTTTCCACAGTCGGGGCTGCTGTACTGTGCCACACCCTAGAGTTCCATGACCCTTGTTATCACAGCTGTGGCTGATTCACCCTGCTACTTACTTTCATTGCCCCAAATGGGCTGAGCTACTGCACCATGTGCATCCTGTCCCATGGTCAGGGTTGCTGTACCCTGATGCCCACCTGTGTCCTGCCCCACAGCCAAGGCTTCTGCACCATGATGTCCTCTATCCCCTGCCACCACTGTGCACTGCTACACTGTAGGGCCCCTTGCCTCTATAGTTAGGGTTGTTGCATCATGCTGCTTCCTTCCACTAGAGTCAGATCCTTTGCTACACTGCCCAAACTGCTCAAAAGAAAAAATGGAAAAATACTTTCATCTTGTGTTATGGGAGGAGGATAGAGGGTAACAGGGTGCAGCAGCCACAACTGTGTGGGCAGGAGACAGGGGAGGCATCAGGATACAGCAGCCCAAACTGTGGGACAGGATGCAGCAGCCACACCTGTTTGGGACAAGGGCATGGGCATCAGGGTGTAGTAAAGGATTTGACTCTGGTGGCACAGGGCAGCAGAGAGAAACAGACCCTACTGTGGAGGCAAGGAACAGGATGCAGAAAATGCCCTGATGCTTGAGGCAGATTGCAGCATGATGCAGCAGCCCTAACTGTGGAGGCATGGGGCTCTAGGACACAGCAGGCCACAGCAGCCTTGACTGTGTAGAAAGGAGCAGAGTGCAGCAGCCTTCGCTGTGGTGGCAAAGACAGAGAATAGCATTGTGCAGAAGCCTCAACTGTGGGCAGGACGCAGGGGGGCATCAGGGTATAGCAGCCCTGAGTGTGGGACAAGGTGCATTTGGTGCAGCAGCCCTGTCCATTTGGGGTAATGGAAGTGGGTAGCAGGTGCAGCAAAATCCCCACCTCTGGTGACCTAGGGCAACATGGTCCAGCTGCCCCAACTGTGGAGGCAGGGGACCTGGGACTGTTGGGTGTAGCAGAGCACAGCAGCCCTGACTGTTGAGACAGGAACAGGGTTCAACAGGGTGCATTGTTCCTGACTGTGGGGTGGGGGACAGAGGGAAGCAGGGTGCAGAAACTTCAACTGTTTGCACAGGAGGCAGCAGGATGAAGCAGCCTCAACTGTGTGGGAGAAGACAATGGGCAGCCAGGTGCAGCAGCCTTGAATGTGGGGCAGGAGACAGGGGGCTTGTGAGACAGGGAACAGCAGAGTGCAGCTGCCACAGCTGTGGAGCAGGAGACAGGGGCATCAGGATGCCCTATAGTGCTTCTAGTTATACACATACATGATGTATTTTTGCACAGAAACCCTCAAAGAACTAAAATTTGTGAGTTCATGCAGTACATATACCTAAAATAGCAGAGCGCAGCAGGCACCTGTTTTTCAATCTGACATGAAAAAAATGTTCTTACATGAACCTATTTATGGAGGCTACATCAAAGACAAACTACTTCTATGGATGATCAAAATTTAGATTCATTTTATATCCATTAAACAATCCTGTATTATATAGCTAGAAAACAATGCAATTTTGATGAGAAAAAAAATGACAGCTGTGATACAGACATGTTGATTTTTCACAAACATTCATACCACTTCAGTTCAGCACTGAAAGTCAAATGATCAACTTTTTATAAGAACAGAATGATACATTTTAAGCTAATCTATCTAAACACAAACCAGAAACTGAGGTAGTAAAAAACCTGGAGAGCAAACAATTAACTCTACAGACTGCTCTGATTAGGAAATCAAACAGCTCTTCGGTCAAGAAAGGACTTAACTGCTGAATCAGCAAGCTACTCCTATATAGAAACATAGAAATTGATGGCAGATGGGGACCAAAGATCCATCTAGTCTGCCCTGAGCCCTACCCCCCCTTTAGGATTTCTGTGAGACAATCCCCTTGTGTCTGTCCCAAGCTGCTTTGAATTCCCCTACTGTTTTGGAGTCAATGATTCCAGCTGGTAGACCATTCCATGGGTTAACCACCTTCTCTGTGAAGAAAAACATTTGCATGCTGCCCCTGAATCTTCCTCCCCTCAATTTAATCTCATGTCCTCTTGTCCTACTGGTGCTATTGACCATAAAGAGCTCCTGGGTGAAAATTCTGTTTATACCCTTCAGAAACTTAAATGTCTCAATCATGTCCCCTCTATCACTGCGATGTTCCAGAGAGTACATGTTGAGTTCCTGTAACCTGCTTTCATATGGCAACTTATAGAGACCACGTATCATTTTTGTTGCCCTCCTATGTACTTTCTCTAATATATCTATGTCCTTTCTGAGATAAGGTCTCCAGAACAGGATGCAGTACTCAAAGTGGGGTCTCACCAGGGGCCTGTACAGTGGTAGGATCACCTCCTTTCTTCCACTTGTGATGCCCCTTCCTACGCATCCCAGCATCCTGCCGGCCTTCTTTGTTGCCCTTTCACATTGTCTGCCTACCTTCAAATTGTCTGATATGATAACCCCTAGATCCCTCTCCTGATGGGTAGTTGCTAGTTTCTCCCCTCACAGACAGTAGTCTGTCTCTGGGTTGCTTCTGCCCAGATGCATAACTTTGCACTTTTTCACATTGAATTTTAACTGCCACAAGTTGGACCAATGTTCCAGCCTTAGTAGGTCATTTTTCATTTACTCTGCCCCCCGTACAGTGTCTGCCCTGTTGCAGAGCTTTGTGACATCTGAAAATAGGCACATGTTTCCACTCAACTCCTCTGTGATATCGCTGATAAAGATATTAAAGAGTAATGGTCCGAGGATGGACCCCTGTGGCACCCTGCTTGTCACCTCCCTATCCCCTGATGCTGCCTCATTTACTGCCACAGATTGAGTTATCTGTTCAAGCTAGCTACTCACCCATGCTACCACTTCCTGCCCCACTCCTGTATGGTCAAGTTTGTTTAGCAGCCTTCTGTGTGGTACAGAGTCAAAGGCCTTGCTAAAGTCAAGGTAGATAACATCAACGGCTCCCCCTAGTCCACAGCCCCAGTAACTGAGTCAAAGAACTCAATCAGATTAGTCTGGCAGGACCTTCCCATTGTGAAGCCATGCTGCTTGGCATCCAGTTCTCCTGATTCTTCCAGGAATGCTGGTATCCTTTCTTTGAGCAGCGACTCCATGATCTTACTCAACACCGAGGTGAGGCTGACCAGGCGGTAGTTTACTGTCTTGTCGCTGCTAGCACTCTGGTGTATCAGGACCACTGTTGCTCTTTTCCAGTCCTGGGGAACTGTCCCTTCTCTCAAGGATCTGCTAAAAAGATCCAGTAGTGGTGCTGCCAATTCATAAGTTCCCTCAATATGCATGAGTGGACTCTATTAGGCCCCATGGCTTTATCTACCTTTAGTTTTTGTAATTCTGTCCTTACCCTCTCTAGTGTGAACAGGCTTGTGTCCATTCCCCCTAGGTGACTTCTGTCCCTTTTTGGGGTGGGTCAGTTACCAGGTGCCTCCTTAGTAAAGACTGAGCAGAAGTACTCATTTAAGAATTCTGCCTTTTCATTGTCTTCTTCTACCCCCTCCCATACCTGCTTATGAGCTTGACAATGCCTCCTTTGTTTTTCCTTTTGTCGCTTATGTACAGTACCTAAAGAAGGCTTTATTGTCTCCTTTAAACCCCCGCACTATGTCTTCCTCAGTCTGTGCTTTTATTTTTCTGATTACCCTTCATGCCTCCTTCAAGATGCACTTGTATGCCTCCCTATCTATTTCACTATTTGAGCCTTTGTATATTTGGAATGCTAGCCTTTTTTCCCTCACTGCAGCTCCACCTCTTTTGTGAACCATAGTGGATTTCTTTTTTTTTTTTCTTCATCTTACTGACTGGCCTGCAGTAACCTCCACTAGTGTTTCTCTTATGTTTATCCAACATTCCTCTACCCCTCCTTTTGCCTTCCTCTTGAGGATATCCCTAAAGCATATTGTCATCTGATCAAAGTCTGTTCTTCTGAAGCCTATGACCTGTGTCTTGGTGTGGCTTGTTTCCTTGGTCTTTTTGACCTTGAACCAGACAAATGTGTGGTTACTTGACCCAAGATGGCACCCCACCTCCACCTCCTGGACCTTACTGCTGTTTGTGAGCACCAGGTCCAGGACTGTGTTTTCTCTAGTGGGGGCCACAATGAGCTGATTAAGTCCAGCCCCTCCCAAGGAGTTAAGGAAATGTTTGCTCCTAGTTGTGGATGCTGTGCAGGAGTTCCAGTCCTCCCTCTCCAAGCATCACCCAGAGGTACAGAAACAACTTCACTGTTTTTACTTACTGCAGAGCAAGTTAACAAATGCTAATTTAAAGAAAACTACAAAAGCAAACAGCTTGTCATTTTCAGGAAACATTAATCATGACACAAGGACTTGAATTCAAGCTTTTATTAACAATACATAAACGTTGTTGCATTTGATCTTTAATTAACTGGCACTGATAATCTCCAGCACTGTCACAAACGGGATGGTATTATACTGCTCCCTTCTAAATGTATTTATTTATTTTTTTATTAATTGTAGGTATCGGGATTACAGACCTTTGAGTCAGAAACTTATTTACAAAGGCTCCACATCAAAAGGTACAAAAGGAGAACAATCTGGACGCAACCAAGGTAATATTAAAATGACTTTATTTGCTCCTAGTTCTATATTTGCACTTATACCTTAATACATTGTTTACATATTTATTCTGTGTTAGCACAATTCAGCCTGTACATTGTGACTGCATAACTGTTATATATTTTACTTCTGGTTTATTTTGCTAATACTTTTTATTGTAATATATTTTATTATATTGTATTTCCTTTCACTGTTATTCCTTCATTACTGTTATCTTCACTTTGTCATTCTTGTATTGTTTACTCCCCATCCCCCTTCTACAGTACCAGAAAGAATCTAGAAATAAGCTGTTACCAGCTCAGTACTTCTTTCCTGGTAAACATTTTGAAATAAAAAAAATGAATAAAGTAACTACAGGTAACTGAACAGCGTAACTGAGTTCTTCACCATGGTGGGTATATGTGATAGTTAATGTACAAATCTGGGTGTCTGTTGATAAGAGCAAATGAAAAAGGGCAGTGCCAAAAAGGGTGAAGTCAAAAGGGGAACAGCAATTTGGGCGACCTGTGACAAAAAAAGCCCCAGGTCATATGAGCACTGCTTGTGTGGTGGTGGTTGCAGCTCCGAGGATGCTTATCTATACTGAGGGAGGTGCAGGGGGCAAAGCCCCTTGCAAAACATTGTTTCTGTGTGTCTCCTGTGGTGTTTCTTTTTCCATTATGTGTCTTCCTTTTTACTGGTCACCCTAATGGTCCATTGCCCAACTTACAGTCACCTCTTTTTGCTCTCACCCATTGTGCAATTGCTCATACGACATAGTACAGCAAATCTGTTTTTATCATAGTGACATATAACCAGTAGTAAATTAACAAAGCAACAGGCTAGCAGATTGTATTGGATAATAAACTACCTACTACAAGGAATAAATATCCTTTTAGGACCTAATCTGGCTAAGGAAGATAAGGCAGATATTGTAAATTAAGCTCATGAAAATACGTACAAAAGATGTGTAAAGCAGATGTGTTCAAACAAATTCAACAAGCAATGTATTTTAACCATTTGTATCTTTTAGTACTATAAGGAGGCAACTGGCACCTGATAATTCAGCAATTACTGACTGTACTTAAGTAAGGAATAGATACTGTTAACATGGTCAGTAGGAATACCACAGTCCTGCTTACGCAGGTCTACAAATATCAAGCCCGTAATTTCAGTATGCTCTAATTCTGTTGGCAGCCCAAGGGTTAAATACAATTTATGTTACAGTGTCGGGAACATTTTCATTACAAATGTAGGACCACTACTCAGACTAACGTCAGTGCAGGGAAACATGGAATGTTTATGGTATCCAGTAATACAGATAAAGGCAATGATTACAGTGACTGAAGTGGTGTCCTTTTCTATGGAACTTGAATCTTGTGGTGCATACCATTCTTACTTAGGTACAGAACTGGAGAATTGCAAATTGAAGAGCATGGGTCAACCTGGTGTTTTTGTATGAAATTAGAATTGTGCAGGAGCATTTGAACCTCACTTAAAAAAATGTGTTCAATAATATTGCCCAATATTAGGCTTTACATGATAAATCACTTCTGCACTGGTTCAACTAATGTGTCCAGACTTATTTGCATATCAAGACCTCTTGAAATTACAAGAAATCAAGGCATGCAGAGTTGGAAAATGTGGATTGTTTCACTTTTTCAGTAGGGCTTGTTTTGTATTAAATGTTACACATCAGATGATTAATAATATATTACTACAGATACTGAGCCATCTCTGCATTCAATATAAGTGATTCTTCTTGTGTTCTTCGGGAGGGGGTACAATTGCTCCCTTTTGGCTGTGGTCCTCACCCAAGCAGAGTGTGAGGTAGCACTCTTTTTTTCTAAAAAGGTGTTTCTTCCTCATCTAGTCAGTCACTGCTCTGCCCTAGCTCATCCACAGCCAACCACCACCTCCCCTGAGACTCACCTGTGGCATAGTCTCATGCAGATTGGTCCCCTTTCCATGGCAGGTCCAGGACAGGGAGGTCCTCTACCCACAGTACATATCCACATCTTCCATTGGGGGACCCTGGGTGATGGTTGGGGCCAGAGGACAAATCTTGCATCATCTGTTGGCTTTTTCTATTTTTCTCTCCCAACCTAACAGCATGCACTGAGCGCCAGTGCACATGCATGTTGAGGCACACGCACCACACACTTTGCCAATGGCCATCCATGACATGTCATACCTGCTGCCATGCCACTACACCTTCACATGGTGGCAGTCTTGGAACTGTGTGGCAGAAATTCCCTTCTTCCGGAGAGGTGAGCAGTCCTCTGGACACTCAATCCTCTCCCTCTCTGGCTGACCTCCAGGACTTGAGTATGCTCCTAAACCTGGCTTCACGGTGTGATGTGGTGTGGTGTGGTGTGGTGTGGTGTGGTGTGGTGCGGTGCGGTGCGAGTTGTGGTGTCCAGCACCTCAGTGTTCAGCACTACCTGGCCAGCCCATGAGATGACACTCCTGAAGAGTGCAGTGATGCTGCTATACCTATATATTCATTGCAAAAAACTCCATTAATGCATCAGTTAGGGTTGATATTACTGTGACAAAAGTCTAAAAATTCAGTGTTAGGGTTCCCAACCCTACCAGCCCACCCCCACTCTCCACACACTTACAGATGTCTGGGTGTGCCTTGGAGTCATCAGCCCTAACTCCCACTCCATTCCATGAGTGAGGAAGCTGAGATGGTACAGTACGGAAGAATGGGGAGAGAGTTAGGCCCGATGACCCCAAGTCACACGCCGACACTTGTTGGTGTGTGGAGGGTAAGGGGTGGGTGGTAGGGTTGGGAACCCTAACACCAAATTTCCAGACTTTTGTCACTGTAATATTAACCCTAACTGATGCATTAATGGAGTTTTTTGTATTGAATGTCCTTACTTTTTGAGACAGTGTAATCTTACCCTTATTTAGTTGTGAGAGCACTCCAATGCATGCATATTGTACTTGTCTCTGATTTTCATGTGGCAGTCACACTCCCATCACTCCCTAATGGTATCCATTTTTGGGAGTGCAGGGCCCACATTCCCATCTATCCATAACTGTAGAGACATTGTAGTGAACCCTCATCTCTCTGTGGGAGCGCAGGGCCAAGTACTGCATAATGGAGGGCCCTGCTCTCCCATTACTGCATAATGGTATCCATATGTGGGAGTACAGGGACCTCTGAACCCTGAATTACCATCTACCCATATGTGTAGAGACAGAAAACAGGCCTAGAGACATTCCAAGTAACCCTTGTGTTGAAATGGTAAAATACCACAGTAACCATAGGAACATTGTAAAAAATTCCACTGCAGTTGTAATCATGGCCTGGCAACCTGCATATCTGTTGACTACAGCTGTGTTTAGTGAAAAATCCATATCTTGAAGTGGTTTCGTGATATCGCCATGAAAGGTATAGTGACTGCCACAATGTTATCCTATGGGAAATTTCTAAACTTCTGAATGTAATAACTATAGAACCAATGTAAATGTTATCACCAAACCAGCTAACTGCACATACATGGGGAAAGCCCTTTGTACCCTGCAAATTTTAGCCCAAAAGTCCAAACTATTTATTTGCAGTGAAGTGGCAAAGAAACATCATTTTTTTTGCAGATGCTTTCACAAATTAGTGAAACTTTCACAAATTTTCTGAAAGTTTTGTGAAAGCTTTCACAAATTTGACCCCCTTGGCTGGGACTTCTTCTTCATGATATTGAAAAAATACAGATTTGGGGGTTAATTTCTAAAATGGTTAAGGGCACTTTATAAAGCACCTACAGCAAGGGTGAAAGCCAATGGGACGGTATCTGACCCCCTTAGTATACAGAAAGGGAAATGACAGGGATGTCCCCTGTCCCCTATACTTTTTGCCCTCAGTATTGAACCTCTGGTGGATAAAATAAGATATCATCCAGATCTGGAAGGCAATAGGATAGGGGAAGAAAAGAAGAGAATAGAATATCATTGTAAGCAGATGATAACAATGTTGTACCTTCAAAATCCCAGTACCACATTTCTTGTTTTGCATACAGTCTTACAGCAGTACAGCCAAATCTCAGGCTTTAAAATAAATGAAGGCAAAACAGACATTATTATAGTCAGTGGCAACCTAACACTGGATCTAAAACAAACTATCCATTTCAAGTGGATTACAACACAAATTAGATATTTCCCCCTCTGGACCTATATCCAAGAACATATTGACACTCTTTCAGGATTGGCAGACCTCTTTTCTCCTGAAATATGTGTCATTGGGGATTATTCCAAAATCCCGGTTAAAGAGCATAGCTACCATATTATCTTCCTGACAGTGAAAAAACTGGTTCTCAGACATTGATTGGATCAATCACCACTTTCATACAGTGAATGGTTGCATGAACTCTCCTTCTTTCTTAGGACAGAACATCTGATTGCCAGTCTCCGATGCCATCTCCTGCTGTTCAATGAAAAATGGGGTAAGTTATATGCCCCATAACTTTATCAAAACCGCTGGTCTCTCCCTGAATCCTCATCATAAGGACACAGATTACATAATTACTCACTCCATGGATGGGAGGGGGAGGGGGGCTTGATGGGTGAAGAGGAGAGTGGTGTGGGATGGGGAGAAGGAAGGGAGGGAGGGGGAATAGAGAGGGAGGGAGGATAGTGATGTCCATTTTCATTGTTTATGTTACTTGATATGGTTGTCTTGTTTTCTTAAAAACTAATAAAGTTGATTTAATATAAAAAAATCAGATATTTAGGAATTCACATCTCCATTAACATGAAGCAACTATATCGAATTAATTAGATTAGGTTAATAAATGAGATCCTAACAGATCTTAAAAGATGGGAAATGCTTCCTTTATCATTATTTGGCAAGGTGGACACTATTAGGATGGATATCCTACCTATATTTTTGTTTTTGTTCCAGACTCTCCCACTGAATTTTCCTAGAATAGAATGGGCCAAGATTAATAAAGCATTACACCAGTTTATTTGGGGATAGGAAAGCCAGGATAAAATTATCAGTTCTTCAAAGACCAAAGGACTAAGGGGGCATATAACTGCCAAATCTTAAATCATATTATCAGGTGACCCATCCTGTATCTTGGATTGCCCATATGAAGCAAGATCCAGACAATATATGGGTAGTCCAGGAATGTAGAATTAATACCAGCTCACAAGCACTAGAGATTTTTGAAGCTCTGTTTGAAATTTTAAATAAGTTAAAGGGGAACTGTCATCTTCAGGATTTCTTAATGTCTGAAAGCCCATAAAAAGCTAATTAAAGTGAGCCATTGTGTTTATCTGTGAGTCTTTGCAGTCTAAAGTTATTTATATATAAATCAGCCTGTAATTAAGGGCTGGATTCAGCCATGTGTTTTAGGCTCCTGACAGGAAATTATGTCACCGAGAGACTTGGCCCTGTTTTGACAGTAGATAATCCAACAGGTAAAATAGGGAATCATCTGTTTTATTAAGTGTGTTTTAAGGTGTTATTACAACACTTTCTACATTTATAATACTTGTTTTGTATGTGCATTGAAACTAATGAGTTATCACCTTTACATTTCAAACTGTTAGTAAAAACAGTCCATCTACAGGATTGCTTTAACCTCTAGGCTTTACTGCCAGCTTTTCATCAAAAACTACACATCTCAAGGCTGGCTCAGTGGTGCCAATGGGTATTGGGGCTCCATATCAGGATTTCTAAACCCTGGCTATATTCATGTCAGTACAGATTTCTGAGACTGCCACAGCATCAACTTCTGTCTTTTTCCATCCCTTTCTTACAGCCTCTTATCTTACAATTTCGGGTGTGAACTCAGGTCTACAAGATGCAACTGCAGCTCCATACCGACTGGCCTGGCATCATGGGGCAACCTTGAAATGTGTAGTTTTTGATTATCAGCTGGCAGTGTAGCCTAGAGGTTAAAGCAAAAGAGCTGTGAACAAGCTTCATTCATCCAGTAGAATGGGTTTTGATTCAAACATGTTCTACTTGTGTATCGTGTGACCACAGCAAGTCATTTAACCTCCCCGTGTTCCCAAAACTCACCCAGGAACAAGTTGAAGCTCAATGTGCCTTTCATGGACAAAAATAGTAAAAACAATCTGAGCATGTGCTATGATTCTAAAAATATTATTCTATTTCTATCCAGATTTGATTTGAAAAGAAAAAATAGGACATGATTACTTGTTTATTAATAGCAAACACGCATAGATGAACAACATCGTTAAATATGCATAACCTGAAATGCATTATTAAAAGAGTATTTTACTTTCTTTTGATGAAGTTAAAAGTATAACAGTTTCTCACTGAAATACTTTGGATGGAATGGGATTTTCTACTGTAACAATGCCAGATTTCTATTGGATTAATAGTTTCAAATGTAAAGGTAATAACTCACTTGTTTCAATGAACATACAAAACAATTATTATAAATGTAGAAACTGTTGCAACAACACTTTAAAACACACAAAAAAGATGATTTCCTATTTAATCTATATTTATTTATTGAATTTTGATGACAGGGTAGGCCCACTGAGCCCCAAAGGTCCCTTTTTCAGGGGCGACCCGGGAGACAGAAACAGTACAATACAGTCAGGTACTACAGGGTGCAGAGAAAGTAGACATGAAATTCAAGGTTACAATAAAGGCAATATTTCAATATATTGAACATAAGTGCAACAACTGAGGGAGTTGAGGCATGCTTTTGGAGTCATTTTGGTGAGAAAAGGAGAGGGATTGGTGTAGGATGTGGGACCAGGGGTGACTATCCAATACCCTGACAATGGCACAAGCTTGCCCCAAGCAGGTGGGACTTGAGCCTTGTGTGAAAGTTTAACCATGATGGGACTTCCTGTACTAAAGGTGGGAGAGTATTCCACAGCTTAGGGACAGTGTGAGTGAAGGATTTGCCTCCTATGTTAGTCTTGACTCTGGGGATTGCTAGTAGGGACTGACCAGTGGTCCTGAGTATACGAGGGTTAGATTTAGGAATTATTTTTCTTGTAAGGCTAGGTGAGGAAGCTAGGTACTGCAGTTTGTAAGCAAGAAAGAGCAGGGGGTACTGAAGATGAGCCTAAAAGGAAGGCCATTGAAGCTGGGCCAGCAAGACGCAGGGGTGGCTTCTTGGGTGACTCAGTGTTGCAAACCTCACCACCTTGTTGTACAGGACCTGAAGCCTTTCGACCGCATGCTTTGACATACCCTGTATTACAGGGGCAGCATACGTTAATGTAGGAAGGAGGACACTGGAGGCAATTGCTCGCCTTGCCTCTGGGATAAATTGTTTTTTCAGCCAGTACAAGGTGCCAAGTTTGCCGTGGATAGACCTAGTTACCTGGTCTATGTGGGACTTAAAGGTGTTGGATTATCTACAGTCAAAGCAGGGCTAAGGCCCTTGGTGACATCACAACACTTTCTAATTGTTTCATGTGTGCATTGAAACTAGTGAGTTATCCCCTTTACATTTCAAACTGTTAGTAAAAATAATATATTGTATGTTAGAATGCTGTAATGTGGCAAAAATCATCTTTTTACAGCGTTGTTACACTATCGATGTGACGTCACGCTCCTGTTACAGTATCGATGCTACGTCGCATCAGTAGTGTAACAACATCAAACACAAAGCTTTGTTGTTGCTAGGATACTGAAGATGCTCATCTTTTACCAGTTCAAACACAAAAAGTAAACTGTAGAAAAAACTCAGGAAAGTATTGCAAGTAGTTAACAATGGCTGCAGCTATCTATTCAAAGCCAGACCTCACTGACCGGCAGACATTCATAGAAGAGCAGCGTTACATCTTCTCTGCTGACCACACATATCACCATACACTATAAAAGACAATGTATGGTCAGCGGTGTGTAACAACGCTAGGTTAGCCTTCTCGTGATTCCCTTGGCGACTCCAAGGGAACCACTCAAAGGCAAACCTAGTGTTATTACATACCGCTGACCATACATTCTCCTATATCTAATAGAATTTTGGCATCGTTATGGTAGAAAATCCCATTCCATCCAAAGTATTTAAGTACAAAACTGTTAAACGTTTAACTTCATCAAAAGAAGTAAAATACTCTTTTAATAATGCATTTCAGGTTATGCATGTTTTAACAATGTTGTCTATCCATGTGTTTTTGCAACTAATAAACAAGTAATTGTGTCCTATCTTTTTCTTTTCAAATCAAATCTGGCTAGAAATAGAATATTTTCAGAATCATAACACATGCTCAGATTATTTTTACTATCTTTGTCCAGGAAGGTACACTGAACTACAACGTGTTCCCAGGTGTGTTTGGGGAGCACAGGGAGTGTGTGACTTACTCTGGTCACATAACATGCAAGTAGAGCATGTTGGAATCAAAACCCATTCTGCTGGATGAATGAAGCTTTCTCACAGCCCTCTGCTTTAACCTCTAGGCTGTACTGCCAGCTGATAATCAAAAACTACACATTTCAAGGCTATCCCCATGATGCTAGGTCAGTAGGTATGTAGCCACATTTGCATCTTGTAGACCTGAGTTCACACCTGAAAATGTAAGAGAAAAGGCTGTAGGAGAGGGAATGAAAAAAACAGAAGTTGGTGCTATGGCAGCCCCAGAAATTTGTACTGACATGAACACAGACAGGGTTTATAAATCCTGTTATGAGCCCCAATACCTGTTGGCACCACAGAGCCAGCCTTGAGATGTGTAGTTTTTGATGATCAGCTGGCAGTATAACCTAGAGGTTAAAGCAATCCTGAAGATGGATTATTTTTACTAACAGTTTAAAATGTAAAGGTGATAACTCACCAGTTTCAATGCACATACAAAACAATTATAAATACAGAAAGTGTTGTAATAACACTTTAAAACACACTTAATAAAACAGATGATTTCCTATTTAACCTGTTGGATTATCAACTGTCAAAGCAGGGCCAAGTCTTTTGGTGACATAATTTCCTGTCAGGAGCCTAAAACATATGGCTGCTCCCCAGCCCTTAATTACAGGCTGATTTACATATTCATAACTCTGTCTGGACTGCAAAGACTCACAAATAAACAGAATAGCTCACTCAAAAGCTCACTCAAATTAACTTTTTAGAAATTAAGAAATCCTGAAGATGACAGTTCCTCTATAAATGCTACAAATTCATGGACACAACAATTATATAGAGTATGGGGAATGGTCAAAAGAGACCTGAGTAATACAGGATCTATAACATCCCCTATCCTGATAACACAATGTAACATATTCACTCCATCCAAAATGGACACCACCTTTCCTTGGTGGAAAAGACAAGTGTGCTACTCCTAGTTAAAACAATGTTCCCTACATGGGTGGCGACATTGCCGGATGAGATTTGAGTTTCAAAGTGCAACAAGTGATTATTTGGGTACCCTTGTCTTCTCATGCTGCAACTTTAAAGTAAAGCATTTCATTTCAGAGTCGGGGGTAGGGGTGTTACAGTCTTCCTTTTAAATTACAAAAATCAAGGGAGAGTCACGTGATGCACAGATCGCGCTAACAGCTCTCCTTGCCTGCTCCCGCTCACCCGGGCTATTTTCTTTTATTATCTAAGTGCTCATAGCTTATTATTTCTAAATATTTACTTATACAGTTGTGTTTTTGTTTCTAGTGGAGGCAGGTGAACTTTCAGTTAAGATATTTTCTCTGAGATGGATGCAGAGATGCATCAAAGTCTCCCTTGTCATACACCTCCTCAGACTCCAGATAAGGTCCCAAAGAAATCTAAAGGCCACAATGCTGTCTCAGGTCAGGCTCCTTCTAAGACACAAGGGCCTACTCCACTCTCAGAGGAACAATTTTTACTGGAACTACTACCAATTAAGGACTCACTTACCACCCTTGCTGTAGCATTCACTTCAATCCGAAAAGACATTAGTGATACATCTCGGAGAGTTAGTGATGTAGAAGCCAGGTCAGTATCCCTTGAGAAATAGTGAAAGTGGCTGGATCCTGAAGTCTCTTCACTCCGCCAGCGCCTGCACAAGATGGAATTGAAATTAGAAGATCTTGAGGGTAGAAGTAGGTGGAATAACTTGGTGATTTTAGGACTTCCTGAGGATGCAGAAGGTTCCACGCCTATTATATTCACCCAAAAGTTGTTAGACAAGCTGGTTGGACCATCACCTAATGGGCCACAATATGTGATAGAATGGGCGCATCGAGCCTTGCACCCTAGACCTTCACCTGGCATACCTCCTCAGCCCCTTATTTTACATCTCCTAAACTATCTTGACAAACAACATGTGTTGGCTAAGATCAGGGACATTCAATCTATTACCTGGGAAGGTTATAAACTCCAGGTTTCACAAGATCTCCCAGCTATAGTTAGACAAAAGAGGGCATCCTTTCACCCAACTGTTTCTAAGCTTATATCAGCTGGGATCAAATTTCAAATGCTATATCCTGCCCGGTTGCAAGTTTGCCTGAGGATACCTGACACACATTTGAGGACTCTGCTCATGCCTCCAAGGAGCTTCAGTCCCTCCTTCCGGACTTGTTTAAAGCTGACTGAAGCATATTTCACATCATAACTACATAGCTGTTAGTTAACCTAAGTAGTGCAACATTGGCTGCTGAATTGCTACTTCTTGGTTTTCTTCCCAGAACTTTATTTCTTTGGAACACTGATGCAGTTTATGGTTTCTATGCGCCTCTTCTGGAAATAGAGTTATAAGCGGCAAGAATCTTATTTTATTTCCAGGGATGTCTTCTTGGACTTTTGGGTGATATCAACCCTGTAGCCCTTATACTGAGTTATTCCGTTAGTAGATGTCCTTTATTTTGCCTTTCTCTGTTGCTTTTCCTGCATTTCACAAACAGAGAGATGACTGACCTTCAGGACCCAGAGCCAATAGAAATTGGTCTCAAGTTATCGATTAGCACAAAGGATTTTTTTTTTTGCCTTGCCGTGGGCCCCTTCCTGCATCAGCAGACCTAAATCTTTTAGTACTACATAGATGCAGGACCTCAACAGGGTCCCTTTTCATCCATGTTCTTACATACGTTTTCCCTTATTGCGCTCCAATGCATTTTGGATTTGCAAGGCAACTTGTATGACATTGTGTACCGATTCTGTAACCCCCCAATTGGTTGCACTGTTAATTTAGTTCTTATTTTTAATTTAGGGGGGTTATTAGCTTGAGACTGTTTAGAGGTTTGGAGCACCAGACACATTTTCATTTTTTCATTAACTCTTGTTGTTTACCTAGAGCGCATTACCTTGTCATATTTATGTTCAATTGATATTTACTAGTTACTCTTGTACACAGTTTCAGACATATAGTTCAGCTCCTACTTATGTACTGAACTACAGTGCTTTTTGTCTGTGTTCCTATATTATAGTCTGCTACTAACAATGTTATACACCCTTATAACTTATTGGTAACCCTGGTATAATACCCCAAAATAGATACAGGGTGGGGTCCACCTCTGGGTACCTAGTAATTTTGGATGGGTGAGGTTCTCCTCCCTAAGTACCCGAGTTTAGACAGATTTATCATTCTTCTTAGGCTATTATAGGAGTTTTAGTACTGGGTGGGTGGGGCAGCGATCGTGGGGTTAGGTATGGCATTGATCTTTGGTGCCTTCACAAACCGATTAGAAGGGGGGGGGGTTGGGATACTTCTAATTGTTGGTGTTATTGGAGTTTTTCTTGTTGGTCATATAGGTTATTACTTAATTGGGGGTGTTTCATCTTGATCCTCCCATTATTATGGTTGTGTTGTACAGTTGAGAGGGGGGGTTGGATGGGGCTTGTTGGGTCTTGGGTGGGAGGGTGGGCACCACCGGAGGAATGGACTGGAGGAAGGCACTTCCGGAAGATGGATATTGTCAGAGCAGTCAAATATTACTTATATGTTTACTTCTCTGCACCTACCCATGCTTTCTGATTTCCAGCTACTATATCACAATGACTATCTATAAGTTTTGTACCTGGAACATTAAGGGTGCCCAGTCCCCTACTAAATGGACTAAGGTCTTGCTTCATTTACAGAAGTTACAGGCAGATGTGGTCTTCTTACAGGAGACCCACTTACTCCCATCCCAGGTCCTCCTTTTTAGGTGGTCCTGGGTGGGACATGCATTCGGAGCTGGCTTGGATACCCGTAAAAAGGGGGTGGCTATCTTAATTGCTCAGAGTGTCCCTTTCCGCTTCCTCCAAGAGGTTACAGATCCACAAGGTTGATATATAATTCTCAGGGCTTTATTGGGCCACTTGGAAATCATACTTGGGGCTATTTACGGTCCCACTGCTGATGATCCACATTTTTTGACCACCTTGATGTCCGTCCTAGCTCCATGGATATCTCACCCTATTGTACTCGGGGGAGATTGGAATTTAGTCCAGTCCAATGATCTTGACAGATCTGGCAAGGCCCGTTTGGCACTCTCTCGTGGTCAACTGGCTCTCTGGGAATTGATAGACTCTGTGGAATTGGTAGACCTATGGAGGGCCTTGCATCCTGATACTCGGGATTTCTCTTTTCACTGCCTTCCACATAATTCCTATTCTCATATTGATTACTTTTTAATAGGGGCAGAGTGTATACCTGGGGTTATATTATGTCATTACTCAGCCAAGGTAATATCAGACCACCACCCTACCCTTTTGCATCTCCAGCTCACTCCCTCTCTGAACAGAGATAAAGTTTGGAGCCTAAATAACCAATTACTTAAATCTGGTGTCCTACTACAACACCTTCAATCCTTTAATTCTTCCTTCATGGAGATTAACTCCCCCTCCATGCCTACTCTGGATATATTATGGGGAGCCCTGAAATGTGCTCTTAGAGGGGAGCTGATCCATTTAGCAACTACACAAAAGAAACTAACCTCTGCTACCTTATCCTCCTTGTTATCCCAGATACGTGCCCTAGAGGAACGGATTTCCCAGACTTCCCCTCAATCTGAATGGGAACAATTGGAAAATCTACAATTTCAGTATAATACCATCTTAGGGGAAAAAGCGGAACATCTCCTGCTTCGTTCAAAGGTAAAATATTTTGACCAGGAAGAAAAAGCGGGGGAACTGCTTGCTCTTTGATTACGCTCCCAAGTGTCAGATAGAATTGTAGCCTCTATCCATACTGAATCCGGCTCTCTCCTCACTTCCCCATGAGATATTGTTGATTCCTTCAGAATTTTTTATCAGAATCTATATATCCCCCCTTCATTCTCTTTTTCTTCAGGCCAGGTAGATTCCTCTTTGCAAGATGTGCCCATTCCCCAGCTTACAGATTCACAAGTTACCGTTTTACAAGCTTCATTAACTCTAATAGAAATTACCCAAGCTATTGACTCTCTGGCTGCAGACAAAGCACCTAGCCCAGATGGTTTTACCACTAATTTTTATAAATCCTGTAAAGACCAATTGGTTTCTATTCTCTTAGATACCTATAATTATATTTTTACGAATGGTCTTTCTGACTCCTCTCTCACGGCAGCAACCATAGTGGTCCTACTTAAACCTGACAAAGACCCCCTATTTGTCTCCAACTACAGGTCAATATCTCTTATTAATGTTGATATGAAAATTTTGGCTAAAATTTTGGCATGCAGATTGGGACTTGTGTGGGACTCCCTCATTAGTAGAGAACAAGTTGGTTTTGTTCAGGGTAGACTGTTGGCTGACCACCTTAGGAAACTGTCTTATCTCTTTTCGGTATCCAGGGACTCCTCTGCTCCTGCAGCCTTGGTGTCCCTGGATGCCGGAAAGGCCTTCGACTGTGTTTCATGGGATTACTTATTTACACTACTTCCTAAATATCATATTCCCCAAGCATTTATTCAATGGATCAGGCTGCTGTATTCTTTCCTGACAGCCCGAATCCTGTGTAATGGAGTATTATCATCGCCATTTCCCCTTCACCAGGGCACCAGGCAGGGCTGTCCGCTCTCTCCCTATTTATTCAATGTTTTCTTGGAACCTCTTATTCACAAAATTAACCTTTCCCCTCAGGATTCGGGCATTTCAATTGGCTGAACAGAATACAAGCTCTCTGTTTATGCAGATGATATTTTGTTACACATCTCTTCCCCTGCCACATCCCTTCCTGCTGCCCTTCAGATTATCTCTCAATTTGGTGCTCTTTCTAACTACAAGTTGAATCTTACTAAAATGGAAATTATGCCTCTGAACAATATTACCTTCCAAGCTGATACGGCACATCTCAGTTTGATCTGGATGCCAAATAAATTGAAATATTTAGGAATTTATCTTAGTACTTCTCCCTCTAAAATGCATCATTTTAATTTAGATTCCCTAGTGGCCCATCTTAAAGTGGATCTAGATCGATGGTGTCTTTACTTCTTCTGACATTATGGGGCCGTATGAATATCATAAAAATGAATATTCTCCCTAGACTACTGTACCAGCTCCAGATGTTTAATTCGGCCCTCCCCCAAACATGGTTTAATCAGGTCCACCGACTTCTCTCTTCATTTTTATGGCATGGTAAGAAAGCATGCAGAGCATTATCTAAGCTTATGTGCACTAAATTGGATGGAGGATTGCAGGCTCCAAACTTTTTCTTGTATTACTTGGCCCTCCACCTCATTCAGCTTTTCTACTGGATGGGAACACCAGGAAGTGACTCCCCTAGGCAGTATATTCCACAGTGGGTGGACATTGAATGTTCTCTGTGTTCGGATAATGGTTTGGATATTCACTCCCTACCTTATTTTCCGAAGAAGAAACTTCCCCTGTCCCTACGAGATTCTCCTATGGAAGAGTCTACGAGTTCACTTGCAACTCTGCTCTTTTTATAAAGTCTGTCCATACAAAGACATATCCCAACCATTGTTTGGGAATCCGAATTTCCGTACAGCTGGACAGCTTCTCTCCAAGAAGTTTTGGCCCTGTATGGGGGTGCGATCAATTGACGATCTCACCTTCAATCAAAAACTGCTATCCTTCCAAGATGCCTGTATCAAATATCACTGGCCCACCTCCCTGTGCTTTAGATATTTCCAACTTTCACATCTGCTTCTGCAACACTTTGGCAGTGGTCCATGGCTTAGTGCATTAAATACCTTAATTGTCCCTCTCATTTGTCAGGCTCCTGTCTCACATAAAATCTCATATTACTATCAGGTGCTACAAGATTTCCTGGCTATCAATGAGGGACCAAGAGTTTATTGTTGGGACTACTCCCTTCCACCATCTGATACTCCCAGGAACTGGACCACTATCTGGAAACACCTTTATAAATTTATCAAATGGGACAAATACCGCTTTATGCTGTTTAATATTATTCACAACCTGTACTATACTCCTGTTTGTCTGCATAGAATAGGTAAACTCCCAGATGACCTCTGTTTGAGGTGCTGTAAAGAGCCTGGCAATTTACTCCATATTCTATTGTCCTTTGGAAGAGTGGCCCCTTTTTGGAACTCTATTTGAACTCATCTAGATCCCCTCTTGGGATTGAATAATGCTTTCCCCCCTGAAGTATGCATTTTGGGGGACTATACTTATGTCTTGGCTGGGAATCAGAAACCACATATGGCCTTGATTTCTGTATGTGCAAAGAAAGTTATCCTGTGACACTGGCTTGATTAAGAAATACCTCAATATCTTGGGTGGTACAAGGAGATATTATTTGCCCAGCAAGCTGAGTGTCTTATTGCCAGTATGGCTGGCTGACTCTCACATTATTAAAATATTTGGGAACCCCTCCAGGATCTACTGACATCCTAAATATTCCCACTACAATACAGGTGCCTCCTTCCCTGACAATTAGAATTATTCCAACTAGTTCTATTCTTCTGGGTATCCTCCGGTGGAGGGATGGGGGGGATTTGGGGGCAGTAGTTGGGGGGAGGAAATGTAAGACTTTTATTTAAATTGTACACCATTTGGTTTATTCTTGTCTCTGTTATTGTTCATTAGTGTAACCATATTCTATAAGGTTTTTTGGAACATTGTTCCTTCTTTTGGTGTGCTAAATAAAGCTTATTCAATTTGCAAAACAAAAATTACAAAAATCAAAAGTAAACTATTACAAATCGCTTGAAACAACTATGGAATGCAACACACCTTTAAAAAACTATATGGCAAGCGAGACTGCCGGATGAGATTTGAGTCTCAAAGTGTAACAGATGATTATTTGTTGAAAAGTCCGGGGGTCCACCCCCTGCATCCCCTATTAATGATTAAATAAGTTAAATAATAAAATCTTAACCAATAAATAATAAAAACTAAAAAAAAACTGCTCACAAACTTTCGCCCAAAGATCGTCCCCACTTGTTTTCCAGAGGATTTCGTGTTCTGTAAACTACTCCATCACTCTAGTTATTGTGAGTGATAATACATTTATGCTGTGAGAGATGTCTCTTCTTTTATAAGAATATCATGTCGCAGAGTTTGGCCAGGCAGAACCATTTTTCGCTTTGAAGTCCTCGCGCACAAACTTCATGAGAAGGCGTGCTTCTACAATAAGAAACACTATCTCACAGCACATATAAACACATAAAATTCCTGGGGCCCTCTCTGTTAAAAAACAGTGGTATCAACTGTGCCCACTTTAAATATGGTACTGGTGCATAGAGCTTTGCTTCTCATACCTGATTTGGTCATTAAAACTGCTTCCATCTTTTCTGAAATTACGAATATATTTTCCTCAAAAAAAGCATGTTGTTTATACCTCCTGTACTAGCAACTTTCACACTGAACAAATAATACTTAATTTGGTATGTAGTAATGGTTACACATACACATTATTGTGCATGGAAATGGGTCATTTCAAAATTATTGCTGGGCACCTTCCCGGGCACCATTACAATGGTTGTAGGTATTTTAAAAAGATGTTGTGCCATTCCAGATGAAACCGAAACAGCTTTGGTTTGGCAGTCGATAAATAAACCTGTGGTTGTGTACACTAATGGCTAAAGATTTCATAGAGAAAGATCATGAAAGCAAACTGCTTTGTTGTGATGGGTGTTACCTACTCAGGTACCCTTAATCACCTTATCATCAATTGCGTGGCAGGCGACAAGCTCCCTCTCACAGTCGATTTGGCTCCACTTTGACTTCTAGCCTGCCTTAAGAGAAAGGGTTGGCTCCTGGTTTTATGTCTTGGTCTGTAGTCTTACTAAAGAATAGCAAATGTTCGAGTGTATGGGAACTGAGGCACCTCTGTTTAGTTGGAATAATATAACTTTACTGTAATGGTTTTCATGAGTTAACAAAATCTGTGGAAAGATCCAAGCCTTAAACAAAGTCAGGTTTAACATTTGTCAGCAAACCTTATGGCGTGCTTAACAAAGTGAAAGCAGAAAGCTTCCAGCGAGGTCGGGGTGCTCAGTCAGTGTTTTAAACTAAAATAACTGTTCCAATGCCTGCTGCATCCCCCCCCCCAACCCCCATCCCTTTAAATCACCCCTTAAACCGGAGTTTACAATTTAATTACTCTATACAGAAGTATCAATTTCATTATTGATCATATTTTAAATTAAGTCATTATAATATGTTACACAAAGTTAAAAAGAATGAATAAGAAATAACATAAGCACAACTATGCTTTCACTGGCAAGAGTCATTGGTGCTATATTGCTCAATGCAGTGTACACTCACTTACATACACCAGCTTCATTATGTTAAGTAAGATAGTCTATGTTATTTTGATTTAGTTATGTATTGCACAGTATAATGACCTTATCTAGGATGACTAATAGAACTGCATGACTCCTGTATTTTTTCTGTAGTATCTTGTAGATAGTTTAGTATTTTGTGAACATTTTTAATAAAGTATTTAATGCAAAAAAAATATTATATAAGGTTTATTTATAACAGCTAGTAAGTATATGGCACCATTTGTTAGTAACTCTATGCATCCTCCCCTCTTCACCCCTTTAAATCACCCTTTATAACAGGAGTTCACAATTTAATTACACTACAGAGAAAAAAGAATTTCAGCAATGATCATCTTTTAAATTAATAATCTGTTACACAAAATTAAAAAGAATGAGGTTAAACACAGGTATACATTTATTGTTGACTGGGTAAGTGCACTGGAGAAATCCTGCCTATTTTCAGGCACGACCCGGGGGAAGGGGATACAGATGAATGCCAACTGACCTTGAACCAGATTAAGCTGGTGGTATTTTTTTTTTTTTTGTGAATGGAGGAAATTTGGCTATTGCACTGGGGAATTTCCCTACTCTTTTTTCGAGAAATGCCATGGGAATCTTTAACGTCCACCTGAATAAGCAGATGGGACCTCGGTTTAAGGTCTCATCCGAAAGACGGCACCTCAGGAATACAGCACCCCTCATGCTGCACTACAGTGTCAGCACTCGGATATTAGCCCAAGTGCCTGGTGTGGTGATAGAACCCATAGCCTACTGATCTACGGGCCTCAGAGGGGAGCGTGCTACCTGCTGAGCCGCTGAGCCACTGACACTTCCATTTACTGGACAAGCGTCATTGGTGTAAAAAAATAAAATATTTGATGCAAAAAAATAAATAAATAAATAAGGTTTATGCCAGCTAATAAGAAAATGGCATAATTGGTTATATCATCTGAACTCAAGAGGTTTACTGTGATTATTGAAAGGGACGCATAGATTTATTACAAATAAATCCCTGCCATTTGCGTCTCATCTTGCTGTACCAGGAGTTAAAATTAGATAGGTATACTATGACAAGGCCATAGTACAATTTATAAAGGATGATGCACACACACACACACACACACACACACACACACACACACACACACACTGTAATCAAGATGTCTCTCCAGTTGTGTACCCTGTGGTAATCGGGAACTTGCTTTTTTTTTTGGTTACTCTTGTTCTGTGATTGGTACATATCCATGAGACGCACACTGATAGTTACCTCTGTAAATACATTGGAAACTGCATTACTCCAGCAGACTAGATAGACCATAAGGTCATTCATTCTCTGCTGACATGTTCGTATGTTTGTGCATTTGAACATCCAATGTAATAAATGCATCCATCTGTCTGCCTGTCAGTCTACCTATGTGTCTGTTCCCGCTAATCTGCCTATCTATATATCTATCTATCTAACCATCGCTCGCTCTCTCTCTCCCCCCTCCCCCCATATATATATGGGGTTAAACTGGCCCTTGCCTGCTTGCCTGTTTGTCTGTCTACCGGCCTGTGTGTCTGTCCCTCTGTCTGCCTGCCTATATAGCTAGCAATCGCTATGTTTATTTAGTTAACTTTATATAAATGGGTGCAAATTTGGATGTCATTTTAGTTATTTTGGAAGTCAAAATAATTCCAAAATGCCAAATTCGGAAGTCATCATTAGTTTCAATTGTTACATACTAACATGACATACTATGAAGCCAGCAGAATGGGCCATATGGTCTATCGAGCCTGGTCGATGGTCAGTGCCTACGCAGGGCACCGATTTTAGCCCCACAACAAGGACCCCTATTTCCCAGCCGGAATACAAAAATATTGGTAGAAAAATACCCTTTTGCATAAACTATAACATTTTTACTTGCGCAGATTAAAATTGGACCTAATCTAATTTTCTTGTTTCTTTGTTTGCAAGTCTAATACTCCCTCTCTTGTATTTGGGGAGTTTGGGGTTGATTTTTGTAAGTCAAATTCTTCTAAAAATCGATGGATGAATGGATAGACAAACAGAGAAGCTGACTTACCGCTACACCTCAAAAACGTTTTTATTTTTAGCATGCGGAGTTAAAAATGCTGCAATAAAAACTATTAACTGAAAAAAATGCATATCTGAATTTCTAGACATCAGTGATTCAAAGGGAATGCATTTCAAACACAAACTATTTTAGGACTAAAATTGTATATATTATACCGCTAAAACAAGCAACACTGAAGAATGTGTTTAACAGTAGAAGACATACACAGAAACCACAGCAGTGTTCAGAAATATTTGTGCGACAGTTGGTAAAACATAACAAACGTAGAATTTTGAAAGTCTAATTTTTTAGTGTGCAAGGATCAAGCGGTACATGCAGCGTGCTTTATGCATGCCTTTATAGGGACGCAGTGTCAGTGGCTCAGTAGGTGGCACACTCACCTCTGAGGCCGGGAGATCAGAGGGCTGTGGGTTCGGTGCCCACATCTGGCACTTGGGTTAATATCCCAATACTGACACTATAGTGTAGCATGAGAGGGGTGCTGCACTTCTGAGGTGCCGTCTTTCGGCTGAGACATTAAACCGAGGTCCTAGCTGCCTGGGTTGGTGGTGGTTCAGGTGGATGTTAAAGATCCCATGGCACTTCTCGAAAAGAGTAGAGGAATTTCCCTGGTGTCCTGGCCAAATTTCTCTCATTCACTAAAAATACCACTAACAACTTAATCTGGTTCAAGGTCAGTTGGCATTCATATGTATCTCCCCGGGTCCTGCCTGAAAATAGGCAGGATTTGTCTCATGCACTTACTCGGTCAACAAAATATATTGGTTTAGGTAGACTGACTGTACATGAGGCTTTACGACATTGATCAGATGGTAGTGCTGTTTTCACTGTCAACGGTTTTGTAATCTTTGCTTGAGTTTACAATAAAAAAATAACTATATATATTTGAGCTCCTCTGACGGTTAACTTACAAAGTGTCAAAATAAAAGTAAAGTATACTAGGTGTGTGTTTGCCAAATGCAGTAGCTCTGGGTTAAAACCAATGGCTGTTATTGTATCTAATATTGTTTGTTTTGGGGCGCTATATGTCTCTGACTATGTTTATCCTTTTTAGTGCTGGGAGACGCTGCACATATAGGTACATTATTTTTGCACTCCATCGCTGTATATAAAGGACCCGATGTTTATTGTATGTTCTTATTGTGTCTGCATTACCTGTAAAATTAACTAAAAAAAGATTAGGGGACCCAGGGCGACAAAGTGCCTGTCAAAAATTTCTAGGAGACATCATCAGAATTTACATGAGTTATAAATTCCATGCTGGTCCTAGAATTGCTGGACAGAAGACAGTTTTCTGCAACAATTATTTTAGAATTTTTGGAGCCATCAAATTACAGGCAATAAGGTGTTAACTATGTAGTCTTATCACCTTTGGTAATTATGAATCACTCTAACTCAAGGTGACAAGAAGTACAGAACCTAGATTTGCCTGTTATTATTACCTAGTAGCAGTATCAGCAGCAGTAATAACAATAATAATGCAGTAACAGCACTAGTAGTAGTATTTGTTGTTTTGTGCACCACGTGTGGCCAGGTGTGTGTGTTTCGTTTGCTATGGTTATTTTTAGAAATCCCTGTCCGTTGCATCAGCAACGGGGTCAAAGTATTCTCTTTCAGTCTCTCTGCGTGTGTCTTGCTGCCCAAGGTCCTATGTAGCCATTCAACCCAAACTGGAATCGGGCCAAAGCAGGTCACCCCGATATTAATAGATTATTGAACAGGGGCCAGCACATTCACCTGTATAAAATTCCTGCTCGTCTCCAAGCCCTCAAAACCTTTCTCTCTGCCGCAGAACCTAATGCAAGCCTGACTCAGGGTAGTGCAGTATGTAAGTCTGTGAGAGAAAAACTATCCTACACTGCAGATTAAGTAAGAGTGAAGGACAAACATCATGTAAATACATAGGTCTTTGCCTGATAGGCATAGAAATCTTTATTTAACAAAAAAAAAAACTTTTTGAGTTGGTGATGTGTGTGCTGGGGCAAATCCCACCTGCAAGCTGCTGTCCCCTCCCATATAACACATAGAATCCCCTGTTGAACTAATGAACCACTTTTCTTATCTAATATTTCTGTTATCTATTTCCAGCTGAAACAGTGGAGCCGTTCGGCTGGAGAGAGACGTCTAGCTCTGAGTTCCTCTGATGCAGTCTGGCGGAGGCTCGGGGTTTGATCCCATACAGCGGGTCCCTGACACCTTCTGAGATTTATATCCCACTCAGACCTGACAGCTCATGAACCGCAAGGTAAGTGGAGGGTCTGCATGAACCTGTGCCCTCACCGACGCTGCTGCTTTTGGTCTAATTAGTAAAATATAACAAAACAAATCAGGAAGGTATTTAAAAACTCCAGGATCATATCCTTCTCCAACAGAGTACTGTGTCTGTAATTCATTTTGAGGAATGCGTAAAAGACCCCCCACACACACACACACACACACACACGCAGTGCAGCAGAGTTATACAGAAATTAGATGTTTCATACAATTTCATGTAGACAATTTTAACACTGCCCTTCTCTTTCTCTGATCATTTTGATCTAATTCAAAATGCATCACTCCACATCTAAGGATGTCAATACTGTATAATTGTAACTTAGATCGTTTAGTTTCATTTTTGTATTCCTTTCAGATTTATATATTTTTTCTGATGTGGTCCCTAATGTTCTGGAATTTTTTTTTTCCTTTTTGTTCCTTTTAATAACTACCTTGATTTTACCTTCTTCGTTTTTGTCTTTTCTATATACATTTGTGATTAATTATTTTGAAAGTGGCACAATGCAGTATGCTGGGTAATAAGGAATCTTGTTGAAGTAGGTTGTTAAATATGACCGCCACGTTCCATTTTTGTTTCAGTCTCAGCTGAGATGTTACTCATTATGGCAATGTCTCTTTTTCAAGTAAATACCCCCCCCCCCCATGTTGCCGTATTACACAGTGCGCGCTCACACACTCGGTCTGTCTGTCTGTCTATCTATCTATCTATCTATCTATCTATCTCACAGAAAGACAGGCAGATAAACGCATCGATACGTATTTCAGCCTATGTTTCTATGGACTGTCTTTGCAATGCCACCTTATATTATCTGTTGTGCTGTAATTTGGTTTACAAAGTGAAAATTTTCTCTGCCATGTCACAGAAACATAACATAACACTGAAACATATAAATCGACGGCAGAAAAGAGTTCCGTGGCTCATCTTGCCTGCCCAGCTCTACTTAACTAATTCGGCTGGAGTGTGCAGTTTAAATGTGAACTGCAATGCTGAATTGTTAGATGTGATTGCTATCATAGAAGCCATTCACATCTCTGCCCCCATCCCCTCCTCCTACCGTAGATACTGTTCCCATAGGAGCATCCCATCCTGTTTGAACCCTTCAACCCATTTAGCACAGACAACTTCCCTTGGCAGTTTGTTCCACCTACTGTATGTACTACTGCCCCTTCCAAGACAAAATATTTCCCGGCATAAGTACCCCCTTCACTGAATTCTATCTGATTCCTGTGTTTCCATTCAGCATGAGAAGCTCTCTTCTGTTATTTTTTCCATGAAGGTAGCTGTATCCCTCCATCATATACCTCCCCCTCTTTTTGCCTTCATGGTGTACTTGTTGAGGTCTTTCAACCTCTTCCAGTATGACTTCCCTTGTCCCCTCATGTCCGCTCCTATAGCTACTTCTTTGATAACCTGACCAATTTTAGAATATCTTGGAGTCCTCTCTGATCACTGTGATTTCGTCGAGAAAAAAAACACGAGCACTCAGTCTGGTGCCCCTACCCCGACTTGAAGATAATGTTAGATATTTCCATGTTCGCATGCAAGGGTCACACGGAAAATTACTAAAGAGGAGCACCTTGTATAGGAAACCTCAAAGAACATTTTTGAAGATCAGACGTGTTTACCAAATGAACAAAACATATCATTTTAAGTGACTCTAGTTTTCAGATATTTTCTTAAAACATTTATTCTTTTTCAAATTATTGGGATGTTAATGCCTTGTTTATATGCACGAGTTAAACATACATTTACTAAAGAGGAAAACCTTGTATCTGCAATCCAAAAATAATGTTTTAAAGGTCAGATGTGTTTAACAAACAAATAACACTGACAATTTTTATTTGATGCTAGTTTTCAGATCTTTTCTCAAAACCTTTTTTTTTTCTTTGTAAAATTATTAGGATTTCAGTGCATTGTTATTAAGGTGGTTGGCCCCTTAGTTGCTTGCTTTTTGAAGGGCTTTGTATGTGTTCCCATTCTTTTTTTTTTTTTCTCTCGTTTTTCCCATTTACTTTTCAAATGGTGCAGACATTCCTATAAATCTAGCATTATAAAATATTGATTATTTGTGTTTCAGTGCTTTTTGGGACCCCAAACAGTTATCCCAGTCTCACACTGAGCAGAGAGCTTCGATTAAGGAGACAATGGGACAGGTACCCCTGAAGAATAATTCAAAGCCCCCGTGCTTTTTAGATTAGTAATGATCCCAAATCCTACTCTACTCGGGACAGCGTTGTTAATAATCTAAGGACTCCAAGTTTCTTTTAAAAAGAAAGTTGTTCTAGCAGGGTGAATCTGAGAATCAGCAAATCTAATCCAATGACCGTAGCATGAGAAGAACAAAAACTTACGAATAGTTTAAAAAACTGCTCTAAATATTGAAAATAGTCAGTTCTTATTGCAAAACTAAAAAATGGGAGTTTTATATATGCACTTAAATGTAAAGTTTTTTTTGTCCAGTTATAAGTTTTTATTGCAGATCACACAATTAACTATCTGTGCTTTCTGAGTTCCTCTGGGTGCTCATAGGTCAGGTGGTATACATTATGTGAGTGACCAGCTGGGATTTGCTTTTCATAGTGGGGAGTTGCACTAGGGGATACACATACTGTAGTATTGTTGTAGTTGCCCCTTAGCCACATAGGATTTATATAAAGTAATATGCAGTTTGTGTATTGTTTAATCTCAGTCAAGCAATGTGTGAATGTATGAATTTATGTGTG
The DNA here is from genome assembly GCA_016271365.2 of Neoceratodus forsteri. Taxonomy (NCBI): domain Eukaryota; kingdom Metazoa; phylum Chordata; order Ceratodontiformes; family Ceratodontidae; genus Neoceratodus; species Neoceratodus forsteri. The sequence goes on along the minus strand of CM057452.1, from coordinate 1,082,473,725 downwards.
TATATGTGAGTGTGCGACTATATATGAGATATACTTTTGGAATTCCTTGAACTTGGTTTATAGCAGTCAATGTACATTTGAGAACGTATGTGCAATCTTGATACTGATTTACTTATTCCATAATGTCTTGACCACGACAGCTTGAAAATGAGCTGTGTTTAGCGGCAAAGTGCAACAACTAACATACCATTTCCTTTAATTTTAAATCCTTTGAGGGGATATAATATATATACAGATAGGTAGGTGGATACATAGGTAGGTAGACATATCGTAGATAGATCAGACAGATATCTGGCATACATAACACATTGCTATTTGTTGGTAGAATATGCATAATATGCAAAACATAATTATACAGACAATCTCGAAATGCTTAGGATTAATTTAAAAAAATATTAAATCTTTATTCATAGACAGACAGACTGACTCAAGAGCTAGCATGGGGTTTCCTTTTTGACCAAAAACTAATTTCCAGTTGGAAAAAATGTAAAACTCTGCATGGGGACAAACGCATCTTGAGGTTAATAAAAAATAAAATGTATGTCCGATCTCTATACACAAAGGATGAAATGACAAGCTAAATTCTCCTGACACAATACAGCAGTCAAATATCCCCACCATGGAATTCTAATAAAAGGGAACTTAGTGGAAGGACACACGCAGCGAGTGAATAGGAGTCTTGCATTTTCATCCAAGTAGAAATCTAGATTTAGTAGTTGCCGTATTGGTCCTTGCAAGAATAGATCCAGAAGCAAATGATTTGATACCTTTTAACGGACCAACATAGATGTAACAACAAGAAATGTGAGCACTTTGTTCTTGTTGTTACCTCTATGTTGGTCCATTAAAAGGTATCAAATCATCCAAGTAGAATCAGTAGCAGCGCGCATAATTCGCAACCGAGAGAGATGTATACAGTATGTTGTTTTAATAAATATATCTATTTTGATTTTATTTTTGGATTACCAGGTAAGTTCACTAACCAATATAGATGCATGTTTTAGGCAAGACCTGGGAGAGTTAAGGAAATATTACAGTAATAAAATCCGAAAACAAAATATAGCAAAGAGGGGCCACAGCATAATTAGACATAAACAGTGGTAAAAGTTAAAATGTAATACACTTTATTTAACTATATACAGTGTGTGTGTGTGTGTATATATATATATATAAAACCCTAAATGTAGGGTAGCGACCGCGGCTATATATATATATAATATATATATGTATATATCTTCATAGATACATATCATATACATACATACCAGAAATACATACATATAATATATGCATATGTAATACACACATGCACCCACACAAACACCTAGCTTTTACCTGTGTCTATATAATGCATGGGTTTAAAAACCTATCCCCGCAGGAGAACATATGCTTTGCTTTTGAGGTAGGCCATTAGAACGTAAAACAAAGACAGCATAATTACAGACCATTTGTTGATAATCCTTTTATTTACATGTCGCTGTCATGTAATGGAAGATGTGTTCCCCCAAGCCAGACCTGTTTAGAACTGGGTCAGTGCTGCAACTTTGTAAGGGTAGCATTAACGAGTGTGTGTTGTCCACACCTCTAAATATTGTGCTGTTTCCATGTTTAACAAAAGACTTTTGAGTGCAGATGAGTTTTACTGAGCTTGATTTAAGCATCGAGTTTTATACATTCTGTGGCAGAGTTTTGGAGAACCTCCTGTTTTACCCACCTTATTGTCAATTTGTGCTTATTAGAGCACATTATGTAAAATTGTTAGCCATAATACTAATGGTTCTATGTTTGTATTTCACTTGTGTGGAATTGTTTCTTTGAATGTTTTCCATGTTTAAATTAGGTGTCGATTCTGCAATCATTTTTCTTATATTATTTGATTAGGAAATGCCACTAACATATCTGTATGGTTTCATTTGTTAGTAAGTTGGGTTTTTTTTTAAGTTTTTATGGATGATGTTCAAATTTCCTTAGATAGCAGTTTGTTCTTTCAATTGTATTTCATTTTTTTCTTAATGTTTGGAATTGACATGCACTGTATGATTGTATCATGGCTCAACCACATAAGTCAATAGAGGTCTGCACTACAGATAAAATAAATATGATATTTATTTTTCAGTCTATGGCATATACTTTATATATGTGACCCTGGAGGAGAAGGAGGTGCACACAAAAATTAGTTATTTTAGCAAATGACACATGTAACCTCTAAATATAAATGTTTTAAGTGGTTTCTTCTGTCACAAATATTTATTTCACAGGTTGCATGTGTCACATGTATTTATTTTAGAGGTTGCATATGTCACAAACCAGCATTTTGCAGCTGGAGCTTTTTTCAGAACCACTCAGAAGGGCAGCTTTTACTGTGCTGCTGATATCAGGCTAGCACAGTCCTGCATTGAAGCTAGCAAAGGAACTGAAGACAAAGGGTACTGTGATGGTTCCTTTTTCTTGTGGGGGAAAAGGATATGCTGTATTGGTCTAAGCCTCTGTATATATGAAGTTTTATTGCTTTCAGGAGCATCTTGTAAACAGGACTATGTCCTAATGGTGTAAATTCATTCTTTTCTGCCTGAAAATAAAGATTTTACTGCTGGAAAAATTCAATAAAAACAATTAACTGAAAGAAAAAAAAATCTTCACTCAAACAGCTGAATGTTAAAAATAATCAGCAGACATGTTATGTGTTTTGACCAATTAGATTACAGGAGTTTCATTGCCCATTTTAGAAAAATCTGACACCCATTGGCTTGGAACAAAATACACAATGTAACATCACTTGTGAGGGAGGACTTCATAACTCATTACAGGTGTTACTGGTCTTAAGTTATGTTTCTGCTCCCTCACTCATAAAGATAAAGTGTGCAATTTGAGTCTGACTATTGTATATCGCATATCCAAAGCTCTTGGACTTCTGTGATTCCATAGCCACAAAATGTCCTGCAGAACTTGCATCATATGTGTGTGTGTGTGTGTGTGTGTGTGTGTATATATATATATATATATATATATATATATATATATATATATATAAAATGTGTTGGGCTGTGGTGGAATACACTGTTTATCTGCACAGGTGAACACTGACCTCCTTCACAAATGGTGGAGTGTAGCAGAGCCATGAGTGATGCTGAGATCAGTGTGCACGAGTGCAGATGAATAGTGTATTCCACTGACAGACCAACACATATTCAGTTTATACAATAGGGGTGAAAGGATATGGCATTAAAATGTGTTGTTGTGTTGTTTTTTGCGGTGTGGTTTTGGTGTGTTTAATATTTATTTCCCTGTATGTCATATTTTTTAGAGGTTTCCATTAGTAGAAATGTTTGTTTTCCATGGTAGTTTAAAGTTCTGCACTTTGTTTCTTCATTATGCTTCTCTTTCTGCTGTTGGTCTCTATCTTTTTGCTTGGGTTTTTTTTTCAGTTTCCAGGTCAGCTCTGAGTTGAAATGTGCTTTCTGTGCTATTTTGTGCAGGTGTGTTGCATTTTGTTTGGGGGGGGGGGTCAGGTGTTTTGAGATTTGCTGCTTTCTGTGACATAGCTTCTCCGTAGGTGAATGTAGCTACTGTGGAAATAAATGCTGTTTATTCCACTGTAGCTAAATTTATTTCATGGTAGGTCTGCTCAGCATGACTCATTCATTTTTATCCTGTTACAATGTGAATATGCTGTTTTATCCCATGGCATATCCTTTCACCCGTACTGTATAACTATAAATATATATATCTTACATGGATGGGACCTTTCCCCATAGGAGTCCATTATTGTGTATTGCCCTGTATATATCACCAATTGGAACAGCAAATCCTGAAGCCCAGTGCCTCTTGGTCACCATGTCTGACATCAAGGCACCACATCCGACATCACTCATTGCATTTCTGTCTCTAAACTCATTATTTACCATCCCTATGTATTGTAAAAAGCAAACCATAGGTAAGTGTGGTGCATAGGGATATAATTCAGTCATCTCAGGATCCTAATGAGGTCGTAATGCCACTCACCCTTCTGGCTCATGATTTATTGACCTCATAGAACCACTTGATGGAATTATATCCCTATGCACCACACTTACCCATCATTTATTATATATATATATATATATATATATATATATATATATATATAATTCATTATTTGTCATTTGAATATACAGTTTTGTAAAGTGCTTGACAGCCTTCCCCTCCTTGATTTAAATGAAGCCCCTCTTTTATGCAGAGCATGTGATGTCATCAATGGTATCATGTCACATTTTAGCCAATGGCAGGATTGCATTCTGCCATAGAAAAGATGAATAATGCATGTATAGGAATGAACAACTGCTGTGACAGAAGCCCAGGAGCTCTTCTGCAGAAATCAGGACTGAAGAGCATCTCTATCAATTGTCCCTGATTCTGAGGCTCATCTCTCATCTTACCCCTCATCCATCCCTCATAGAAAAGGTGCTGCCCACACAGAGAACATGCTGTAAATTCAGACATTTAAAGCAGACGTCCTTTCTTTTCTTACATGTTAAATCAAAAATAAGCTTTACACAAGTAAAGGAAACATTTTCCATGGAGTTCTGAGCTTGAGTCTCTATGTTTGAATATGTGTCCCTTATTATGGGGGTCAGTGTCCCTCATTGTTTGTTTGGTTGGTTATTCTTTGGTAACCAGGTAAGGCCCACTATACACAGGTGCTTGTTTTCAGGGGTGAGCCGGGAGCACTGGGGTGGTTAAGTGACTTGTTCAGAGTCACACGGTGTGCAAGTAGAAGTTGTGGGAATTAAAACCAGGTCTATTGAATATACCAAGCTCATTCACAGCTCATTACTCTAACCTCTAGGCTATACTCCTATTCTCTATTCCTGCCAGTGTCCCCTATTTTGAAAGCCCATCTCCCTCAATTCAGCGGCAAAAGGTTGAGAAGTATGAGAACTAGGGGCTCTGCTAATCTCTATCTACCTATTTGTCTGTATGTCTGGCTGGCTGGCTGACTGGCTTGCTTGCTGGCTGGTTGTCTGTCTGTCTATCTCTCTATCTACTGTATGTATCTATCTATCATCTATCTATCTATCTATCTATCTATCTATCTATCTATCTATCTATTGATCTATCTACCTATTTATCTATCTTTAGGATACACAATGACCTGACTCAGAATATACCAATTTATATGCATGAGTGAGGGGGCAGGAACAGAACTCCTCTGTGGCTGCCCCTCACAAGTGAAGATAACTTGTGCATAGTGAGTCGTGCCTTTGTGTGTCAAATGTATACTTCATATTTTAAGCTATAATGCATTCAAATTAGTTATTTTTATGACTATTTAACTGTTTCTGTTTGATTTTGCTCTCTGTTTTGAGTGCAGCAGAGGTCACTGTGATGTCATCATGCTTTGTTCAAACTGCTCTTCAATTGGCTAAGGGTTCTTTTGTGACCTGTCTTGAAGCAGAGATAAAATGCCAAAAATGAAACTAAATAATGAAGATGTAATAGGCTGACTTGGGGTTCTTGTTGTTGTGTTGGGGCATATCTGCTACAACAGATTTATGGCAACTTGATGGCTGTGTGAAAAAATAAACCCTTTCATATTTGTAGCCAGTTTACTAGAGATTTTACTTGCATGGATGATGTGTATGCAGTGCTTTTTATGTTTGTTTGTGCTCACTATTGAGGTAGAGGAGCATTGCAGAGGTGTGGCGGTGTTGTGTTCAATCCAGCGAATGCTTCAATGGGTGCATCCATCAGCCACCAATTAATGCTGAAGCTGCCAATGATGGCAGTTTCAGAGCGGGTGCTGCACTTGAAAGAAATCTGCTGCTGCAATCAGGGACAGTTTCATCATTGTGGCGGCAGTCCACCCTCCCTCCCTCCCTCCCAACCAGTCACACAGCAGGACAACAAATTAGCTCCTCCCATGGCTGCTGCCCACCCACACCCTTCATTCTCCATTCTTGCCAACATTAGGGTGCTCAATCTCCATGTCAGCATGTAACCCCCTTCCCCCATTAATGTGGCACACTGGTAGCCCACTCCAGTGTGCCATAACATACTTATTTGATGTTTCCAACACCAGGATGCCCACTGCTGGTGTCAGATGTGTATCTCCCCATGCCCCTCAGTTCTCAGCTGACTTTGGGGTGCCCAATCCCCAGGTTGGCATTGATTTCCCCCTCCAGTATTCTGGCACAATGGGAGCCTACCCCAGTGTGCAGAAATCCATTTTGTAATATTCCACCTGTAAAAAAGAAAACAGTCCCACAACATATTTAAAAAAAAATGAAAATGGTCCCTTGTCATTCCCACCAGCCCACACCCTCCCTCTGCACACCCTACCTCCCTCCACCCCCTCACCCATACTTACCTCTGAAGGTCAGGAGTAGCGATCTTCTGTGGACTAGTAACACATCTGCACTCTTCAAATGTCAACCGGGAACTGAAGAAATGACGATAACCCCAATAATGGCAGTAAATGGGGGGGTTTCAGTTTAGGTTGATATCTCATCCAATTTTTGGAGTTTTGGTCCCAAATTTTCAACATGGAGTTCTTGGGACCCCATCACATGAACACTGTCACTGTCACTGTCATTTCATTTCTCAGTCCCTAAAGGTGATTTTGCAGTTGCTGTGTGGAATCACATTTCAGGACCAATTAATGAAATGACAGTGCCACTATTCATGAGATGGGGACCCAAAAAGCCCTTGTTGCAAGTTTGGTGAACAAAATCCCCAAAATGACTGAGTTATGACAGTCCATTGTGCAGTTTCTATGAACGCTTGTAACTTCATCAGTTTTTAATATTTTTACTCCATATTTCCAACATTGCCATTTTTGCACACCCCCATATGAAAAGTACAGCTGTCATTTTTTGCATCATTCCCAAAATTTGTTTTTGTACCTGTGGCACAGAATGGTGCTGTCACTGTGTGAAATCAACTTTTGGACCAGATTAATGAAATCCCAGTGTCACTGTTCATGAGGGGAGGTTCCAAAAAAGGCCATGTTGAAAATTTGGTGAAAACATTGCAACAATGACTGCTTTACGAGTGTGCATTGCACAGTTTCTATGCACACTCGTAACTTCACCATTTTTTCAAATTTTCACTCCAGATTTTAACATTTCCATTTCTTCACACTTCCTCATGAACAGTATAGCTGCCATTTTTCACATCCTGCCCAAAAAGTGTTTTCACACCTGCGACATCAAATGGCACACTCGCTCTGCAAAATCACCTTTTTGGATTGAGTAACAAAATGATACTGCCACTGTTCATGAGGTGGGGTCCCAAAAAGCCCATGTTGAAAATTTGGAGCAAAAATACCAACAAACGCCCAGGGTGTTAGGGTTTCCAACCATTATGTGCACCCTGTATGAACTGACAGGCATCGGGGGTGTGACTAGGGGGGGATATACTCTGCAATCCCTAAACTCAATTTCCTGAGTCTAAGGATACCAACCCCAGTGGCCTGAAAGTCATTGTGCCAAAACAATCAGATGCCCAAAACTACTATTTCAGGCATCTGATTGTAAAATTTACAGACCGAATTGGGGGGCTTCACCCACCAAATCCTCCATGTGGGAGGATCCACCCCCACACCCCGTAAATAAAATATCTAACTCCGAGGGGGAGCAGACCTCGGAGTTAAGAAAAAACAGTTATGAAGGTGCAACAATGCAAAATGTTGCAGGACGGAATGCAGCATAGTACCTGCACCTCCCAGAACATGCTGGCTGAGCTGCCAGTGGCTTAGCCTCAGCACCACTGGGGCAGCTCAGACAGCCTTTCGATTCCTGCACTATTTCGGCGCATAGGTAGTAGCAAAGCAGTGCATCCGCCAATGCATCTCCCCTGCAATGCCCATCGACTTCTCACTGTCGGGCTGCCCACTGTCTGTCACTGAACCTGTCAGGCAATAGTGCCCAGGCAGGTCAGTGTCAAGACAGTCAGCCTCAGCAAACAATAGGGGTACCTATGCATCTCTCTAACTCCTGCACTACCAGTGCCAATACCAGCAAGCAAGCTATCAGCATTGACAAATGCTTGTTTCTTTTCAATATTACTCTAATTTAAATCTGTACCACAATCCTGTGAGCAACTTTGCTTTGTTGCAGAGACTCAAAATGTGCAATTAGTGCCAGCATAGTGGCACTGAGGGGTTGAAGCACTGGACGCCACACCTCATGCTATGCTGGTGACCTGGGTTTAGGAATGAGCCTGGGTCATCGGGGGTCAGCCAGAGGGGAGGGAGTGGGACTGAGGAGCTAAAAGGCACCTCTTCTCTCCCTTGGAGGGACCTTGCTGCCCCCACAGTACAGCTTCACAAGATAGAGGCATGAGGACAGTGTAGGCAGGTGGGCAACATGAACAGGGAGGGCGCTGCAGAACCATGGTGTGCATGTGCCTCCACATGCATACATGCAGCAGTGGCATTGGTGGATAAAACAGGTGAAAAATGGTGCCAACTGGCAGGATGACACTGGCCCTCCACAGGCTCCACACCTGGATAGCTGGGCACTTTCATGCCATCAAGGTAACAGTGGACATCGGGGTAATGGGGCAGGGAGGACTGGTAGAAGGGGGCTGGTTGGCACGGGGAGGTTAGAAAATGTAAATTAAATAAAATATGCAATTTATCTGCACCATGTGTGAGGGAGCAGGCCAATAACTGTGACTGGTGGAGCTAGTAAGTTGTAAAAATCCTGTCCCCTCACAGGGGAGTATAAACTGCATATTTTGAGTTGGACCATTGCATATTTAATTTACACTTCAGTTTACTAGAATTTTAAATCAGCTGTTTGTTTGAAGATTTAGCTAGTTTTCTTATAATTCAACAGTTTGCAAAACTGCTGTAGAGTGGCAGTATGATGTCATCACCACTGTTAAAGCATGGCAGTTGGGGTTCAATGCTAAAAAGTGCAAAATTATGCACCATGTGTGTAGGAACCCAGGTGCTGATTATAAGATGGGAGGAGGTACTGAAAGTCATTAATCAGGAAAAGGGCTTTAAGGCTATCATATCTGATGACTTCAAGGTGGCAGTGGGTAGGGCTAGTGTGATGCTTAGGTGCATAGTGAGGGATATAGCCAGCAGGAGAAGGTAGCAGGTGTTGCCAATAAAGGCTAGGTTAGAGATAGGTCTGTAGTTTGAAAAACAATCCGAGTCCAAGGAAACTTTCTTCAAGGGAGGTGTCACCACCGCCTCTTTCAGGGAGCTAGGAAGCTCACCTGACTCCAAGGAGCACCAGACTATTTGCACCAAAACTGGACCAATGATATCAACACAACCCAAAATTAGGGTAGTCGGTCCAGGGTCCAAGCCACAGCTTGTGGGGCGCACACTGTGGATGATCCTCATAATATCCACAAACTCAGGTCGACAAAAGGAACTCCAAGAGAACTGAGGCACTGTGATCTCGCATGCTCCTAAAACATCACCCTTAGAGGTTGTCGGACACAAGTCCGCCCTGATGTCAGCCACCTTAGTTGCAAAGAATCGAGCGAGCTCGTCGCATTCTATTTGCGAAAAGGCTTTCCGAACTTGCAGACAAGCTGGGTTGCACAGTCTATCTATAGTTCAAAACAGCTGAGCCAGTCAATTCTGAGCAACTGCAATCTCCCTGGACAGGAATTCTGCCTTTTTATGGGTGATTGCAGATTGATAGCTAGCATAGTGTTCTATCTATCTAAGGCGGTTGGCTTCAAGGGCGGACTTGCGCCAACAATGCTCTAACCTTTGCCCTTGTCTCCGCATCTCCCTCAGAGTCCCATCAAACCAGGGGGCCCTGGGGTGAAGGGATAGGGGCGCTCACGAACAGGAGCAATAGAATCCAGGGCAGCTGTGATGGCCTCATTATAGGCCAACACCAGTGCCTCTTGATTACTACTCACCAGCGCGGGGATGATAGGTCAAGGACCGCCCGTTAGGCTGAGTAACATTCCGTATTGAAACGGTTATCTGACCATCTCCACAGGGGATGGCCTTGTAAGGGGGGGGTGCAAAAATTGAACCTCACGGTGTAGTGGTCAGACCAAGCGACTGGTTCCACCCCCACATTGGATGCATCAATCCCTAGAAGGAAGACTAAGTCCAGAGAGTGTCCAGATTTGTGCTTAGCAGTGGAAACTACCTGTGTAAGGCCCAAAGAAGACATTAATTGGAGGAAGTAGTTACCAAATTGTGAGAGTTTGTCATTGACCCAGGCATTGAAGTCACCCAGCACCATCAATCTGGGTGACTCAAACGACATGTCGATGAGGAAGTCTGCTACTGTACTTCCTGTAGGAAGCATTTCCTGTCTCCGGGTGGATGGTAGATGAGAACGATTCGAACACCTACACCTGCTACAACTGTTTACTCAAAAGACTCAGCCTCACCTACTACTACATTCGTGAGGCCCAATTCAGTCTTAAAACAGACTGCAACCCCCCCTCCCCTGCAGTCCAATCTCGGGCGGCGTATCACCGAGTACCTGGCCAGAGTCATGGCCTCCACTATAGGGCCAGAATTTTCATCCAGCCAGGTCTCGGTGATGCAAGCCTGGTCAGCCAAGCCAACAAGATCGGCAATAATGGCAGTCTTATTCCTAACAGACCTGGCATTGCATAACACCGCCCAAGTTGGACAAACCTCGGAGGTTGTTGGGCCTATCTGCCTACTGAAATCAGTAGTGCCCTTGGGTATCAATCAATCAATCAATCAATCAAAATCTTTATTTATTCAGGCGAACATCATTGAGCAAAGCTCATTTACAAGATGGACCTGAGTGGTCATACAAATGAGGATACAAGTATTATTACATAGACAAGAATAGAATAAATAGCAATACAATGGCATGAAATGATTATATACAACAATTTACATATATACAAGTAACAATAGAACCATTTAGCCTGTAGGAAAAAAAGAGGACAAAGGGTATAGCAGTCCTAAAATATGGTATGGATACCAGACAAGCTGAACCCCGATCTGGATTCCATTTTGCCCCAGGGCACCTTCTGGACCTAATAACCCTGATATGATGGTCCCGATCATTCATCCTCCACTGTTCGCGTACCGCCCCTCACTCTCCCACGAGCAATCCCTAGTGCTCTACAATGCTAATAGATATCAAATTGTAAGGGAGGAGTATAAAAGGGGCGGAGGGCGCTAAGAGAGGAGGATGAATAGTGCACCACCATGGGGAATAAAGGCCAGCACATGTCACTACTTAACTAAATAATAAACACTAAAACACAAAAACACAATCTTATAACAATAAAAATTATCAAATAATCCTTAAACATATGGAATATAATTAAACAAAAACAAAACAGAACCCAACCTCACAAATTATTCAAACTAGCTTAAACTAACAATCCTACTAAATAATAAACATGAATAAATATAAAATTAAAATAAAATACAAATTTAAACAAAAATGAATAATAAGTTCCTGTATAATCCCCTCCCCCCCAGTCCTCTCACCACCGGGGAAAGAGGGTACAATGGCACTTTCACTGCCAAACTATCATGGAAACATACAATTTTAAACAGAAAAAAGAGTTATGAACATGGGATGTTATGGTTAAGAACCCTAACACCCTGGGCATTTGTTGGTATTTTCACTCCAAATCTTCAACGTGGGCTTTTTGTGACCCCACCTCATGAAAGCATTTGGGACCTTCACTCATGAACAGTGGCACTGTGATTTTATTAATCTGTCCTGCACATTGATTTCCCACAGTGACCACGCCATTCTGTGCCAAATGTGCAAAAACACATTTTGGGAAGGATGTGAAAAGTGACAGCAGTACCATTCATAAGGAGGTGTGAAGAAATGGCAATGTTGAAAATCTGGAGTGAAAATATAAAAAATTCTCAGTTACAAGCATGCCTGGAAACTGTGCAATGCACGCTCATAACACAGTCATTTTGTGGAATTTTTTCACCAAATTTTCAACATAGGGATTTTGGGACCTCCACTCATGAACATTGGTACTGTGATTTTGTTAATCTGTCCTGAACATTGATTTCCCACAGCAATCTCACCATTGTGCGCCAGATGTGCGAAAACACATTTTGTGCAGCATATGAAAAATTACAACTGTACTGTTCATAAGGAGGTATGGAAAAAAACGGCAATGTTGAAAAATCTGAGTGCAAATATTAAAAATTCTCGAACTTATGAGCGTGGTTTTGTCCAGTGATGCATGCTCATAATTACAGTCATTTTGGGGAATTTTCCCCAAATTTGCAACATAGGTTTTTTGGGAGCCCACCTCATGAACAGTGACACTATCATTTTATTAATCAGTCCCATCAGCAAACAAAGAGTGTCTGTATTTGATGGGGCATGAAGCCAAGTTGGATTGGGCACCCCCTCGGCAGACAACTAAAACAAGGGGACATTATGCCAATAGGGATTGGGCATCCCCATCAGTAAACCAACTGGGGAGGAGGAAAGCTGACTGGGGGATTGGGCACCCCCTATTTTAGCTTCCTAGGGATTGTGACAGGTGGACAGTGAGAGCTGCCACCATGTTTATTGAAATGTTTCAGTAGGCTAGGCACGCCCTGCAATGACAGGGCACTCCCTCATTGTAGCAGAGAAATTGTTTCAAGTTGGTGGTACACTTCTGACCAGCTGTTATAGACAGCATGCTCATTCACTGGTGCCACAGAGACCAGCCCAAGAAAGCAGTGGCACCACTGGCCACAACACGGCCGCACCTCCACAATCTGCTACTCCAGTAAGCTGTCACAAAATGTTGCTTGCGCTGTGCATGCAAGACAACATAAAAAACAGGCAGGAAGGAAAGAGGGTTTCCAGAGACCAGCTAGGATCTGCAGAGACAGATTAGGCAGCAAACACCTGAGCAGACTGGGTGGGCCAAGCAGACTTTTTCTGTCAACAAAGTTTACATTTCTCTGTTTCTATTGTCAAAGCTGCTGATTGGTTCGGTATGCATTGTGATATACCCAACAGGGCAAGATATCATCTGTGACATGGACAACTTATAACATGACCTCTTTTAAGTTGAATATAAGATATCCCTGTTTATCATGTCATTTGTATCTCTAGTGGCATTGTATAAATAGAGTTTACTACGATGGCCTGACTCAAAATATTTGATGTATCTTTATAAGTGAGGAGGCAGTAGCATAACTTAGGAGTTGCAAAGCCAGGAGTGAGTTATGAAAGGTCTGCCCCTCACAAAAGGAGATTAATAGTATATTTTGAGTTCAGCTATTGCCTGTTCTATTGATAAATCAGTTTAAAAGTTATAAAATTGAAATCACCAGTTTATGCGAAGATTTAACTGTTTCTGTCTGAATACAGCAGCTGCTTTTAAGGCAAGACAAAGCTATTGTAATGCCAGCTACTCTCTGATTGGTTCTTAGGTTGAGGATGGTCATTTTGATATATCTTTCTCCAGATAAATGTTTATCAGCAACAATTTGTTGCCAGTGGTGTCATATAAATGATTTATCTCCATTTAAAATGCTTCAGTTGATAAAATAGATAATTTATTTAAATGGTTTCATTCTCACTTATATTGTGTATTCTTGGCAAAAAAAAACATCATTAATGTATCAGTTACAGTTCTAGTGACAAATGTTTGGAAATGTGGTGCTGGGGTTTCCAACCCTAACACCTCACCCCACTCTGCATGCAACAACAGGCGTGGGGGTGCATTTGGGTTGTCATCCCTAATGCTCACCTCATTCCATGAGTAAATAAGCTAAGATGAGTACAATATAGGAGAATGGGTGAACATTTAGGGCTAAGAACCCCAAGGCAACCCCCATGCCTGTTGATGCATGCAGGTAAAATCCAAGGAAACCCTAACACTACATTTCCAAACTCTTTAGTCACTAGAACCCTAACTGATGCATTAAACAAAGTTTTTTGTCAAGAATTTACTTACTTTTTGAGATAGTATAATCATAGCCCTATTTGCTTGTGGGAATGCAGGTCCCTCTGGGTCCTGTTCTCCTATCCATCCATAATTCTGAGAGATTGCAATTGTATCCTTATTTCCCTGTGGAAGGGCCCTGCACTCCCATCAGTCCTTAATCATACCCGTATTTGCATGTGGGAGTTCACAGCACTGTGGGCCCTGCATGCCCATCCATCCATAATTCTTCAGATAGTGTAGTGGAATCCTTATTTGCCTGTGGAGAGGGCCCTGCGCTCCCATCCCCTAGCGTGCAGCACCAAAAAAATCACCTCACATTTCAATGTTATCCTATAGAAAACACAGTGAAATGTGAAACCTATGTAATGAGACACCAAATTAATATATTTTCATGAAACAAGCAAACAGCACATCAGTGGCACAAGGCCTTTGTACCCTGAAAATTTCAGAGCAAAATTGAAAACTGTTTCTTCACAGCGCAGTGACAAAGAAATGACTGTCTTAACCTTACATTACAATGCTATCCTATGGGAAATTAACCAGAAAGTAAAGCCACAGAACTTCACAGCAAAGTAATATACTTTCACCAAACCAGAAAAAGGCACATCTGTGGGGCAAGCCTTTTTCACCCTGAAAATGTCAGACCAAAAGCATTGATCATTTGTAAACTGTTGAGAGACAAAGAAACAGCTGTCTTGCAATTCCTTTTTCACAAATTGTGAAAAAGAATAATTTTCTTCAGTTCCTTATTTGCAATTTGCAGAAAAATAAACTTTTTTGAAAATTGCAAAAAAGGATCCTGTTTTATGACTCCTTTTTCACGGTTTGTGGTAAAAGAAAATTCTTTTTTGCAAATTGCGAAAAAGGATCCTGCTTTGTGGCTTTTTTTCCCTGCGGTTTGTGGAAAAAAATTTCTGCATGTTAAAAAAACACATTTCTAAGTCACTTATCAAAAGCCTAACCCCGGAATCAGATTGTACAGATCGTTCCTGATTAGGTAAAGATAAAAGTTGTTGTCTACTAAACCCGTTTATTTTTTTAAGTTATTTTGTTGTCACCACTAACTGAAAACAAGATGGCAGCATCATGAAAAAAAATTCCACATTTGTGGCAAAGGATTCCATGTTTGCAAAAAAGGATTCTGCATTTACAATAAAGAATCCTTTTTCAAGCAGCACATCTCACTCGTTCCATAGGAAAAAATTGGAAACTTTAAAATGTAATAACATTGGAACAAATTAATATTTTTGCACCAAACCTTCAAAAGGCACATCTGTGACCAAAGTCCTATATACAGTAAACATTTCAGTCAAAAATTCCACTCCATTATTCTGCAACAGCATGAAAAAGAATTTCACCAAAAAGTTTAATGTTAACATTTTTTGGCAATCTGTATCTCCACACCCTCACATCTGACTGTAATAAAACGTGCCAGATCAAGATACCTTTGGTCCCTGGTGGCTCATGCAATATTTCATGTGAATTGCTTGAATGATTGTAAAGTTATTAAAGTATAAAGTACTGAGTTTAACATAGAAGTGAAGACTGAACCCTAACTATAGTGGCACAACTGCACCACTATAAAATATACATATACAAGAAATAAACATTATGGACACAGAATGGCATAGCCATGTCCTAAAGTAACTCTGCTGGCATAAAACAAGGACGGATCTCAAGCTAGTTAATATCTCCCTGGTATACTTCAAGGTGGCAGTATGGCATGTGGTCCCATAGTAGGCACTTTCCTAAAACCTGATCACACTATGTAAAAAACAGAACTTTATGTCAGCAGAGTTGGTCAGTATAAAAGATTGTGAAAGGCTGAGGTGATGCTCTCAACCCATTTCAGCAGGAAACACAATTCTTAAGACTTGACTGAATAAACATTTTTAGGAGGGGGTGTGATACAGTCAGCCATTAAATTGGGCTGTGCAGTGGCTTGTAATTAGCAATAAAAAGTGCAGTATTTGTCCTGAATAGTATGTTTGTAGAGTTCAAAACAGTGCCATCTAGTCATTCAGTTACTTTTTTATTGAGATTGATATTTCCCCTAATGATTTCAATCCTGCCACAGTTGTATGTTAAGGAGCACCTGTTCCAAATTGTCTCTGCTTGTTCAAGAAATTGATTGAGTAGTTGGTTTACTGGTTCCACATCCTATGCCCATGCAATCCAACCTGACTCATGTTAGTGTCTGACAGGCTGCACCGTTGATCATGCAAGCCTCAACTGAAAAGCCTACAAATGATGTAGGTTAATTGCATAGTTGAGGAACAAATGAGATTTAATTAAATAAAACTGTTTGCCACAAGAGAATTGCTTCCTCTAATGGGACAAGTAAAAGAGAGCTCTCCTTCCTTCAACTGGTGCCCTTCGTCACCTCAGGATGGGCCATTGGAGGTAGAACAGCAAAACACTTCCTGGTGTCAAGTGACTTGCATTCTGTGAGCCTCCTCAAATCCAGAGACGGAGGCGCCTGCCTTTACTGACCTATCACCCTTCGGTTTCCATCTTTACAAATGAAAAGACAGGAAGGGACTGGAAGAAGTATACAATAAACTTTGCATATCTTCTAGGAAACCATCAATAAGAATGAGCCAGAATAGCTCTCCATGTGAAGAAGAGCTCATTTCTGGTTAATTTCCCTACCCAGAAAACAAACAAATTTTATTAATTAATGGTAGCATTTGCCATAAAAGTGACTGAGTAGCAATACAGGGCAGAAAGAAGAGGATAATACAGTTTTATACTTCAGGAGTGTAGCTTGCATACTTCAGGAGTGTAGCCCTCTTAAACATTCTTCTAATATAACAGTTATCCACAAAGCAGACCAGATACCCCAGGGTGAAATCAATCAGTGTTAAACTATTGCACAGGGTCTAGTTATAAGGTTATAAACAGGGAGAGGGCTGCCAACTATAGGCCAGCCATTCTCACCTCAGTGATTTGGAAATTAACAGAAACTCTGTTAAAGGAAAGGTTGGTAGAATATCTTTACTCCAATGGGCTGCGAGACCAAGGGCAATACGGAGTCACAGAGGGAGGTCATGCCACACAAATCTGATTGATTTCTTTGACTGGGTAACCAGGAAAATGGATCAGGAGAGGGCAGTGGACATGGCCTATGTGGACTTTAGCAAGGCCCTCAATGATGTGTCACACAGGAGACTAATAAAGAAATTGAGCAGACTAGGAGTGGGATCCAAATTGGTGAATTAGATTAGGAACTGGTTAATGGATAGCAACAGAGGGTGGTGGTTAATGGCACTCACCGTAATGATGGGAGAGTTACCAGAAGGGTCACTTTCCCATCTGGTCACTCTCCCATCATTACAATGAGTGCCATTAACCACCACCCTCTGTTGCATATCCGTTAACCAGTTCCTAACCCAATTCATCAATCTGGATCCCACTCCTAGTCTGCTCAATTTCTTTATCAGTCTCCTGTGTGGCACACCACAGAAGGTCTTGCTAAAGTCCACATAGGCCATGTCCACTGCCCTCTCCTGATATATTTTCCTGGTTACCCAGTCAAAGAAATCAATCAGATTTGTCTGGCATGACCTCCCCCCATGAATCCATACTGCCTTTGGTCTTACAGCCCATTGGAGTAAAGATACTCTGCCAACCTTTCCTTTAACAGGGGTTCTGTTAATTTCCCCATCATTGAGGTGAGACTGACTGGCCTATAGTTGAATATGCAACAGATGGTGGTGGTTAACAGAACTCACTCTAATGATGGGAGAGTTACCAGAGGGGTGCTGCAGGGCTCAGTACTGGGACCAGTCCTCTTCAATGCATTCATAAGTGACATTGCAGAAAAACAGGAAGGGAAGGTATGCGTTTTTGCATATGACACCAAAATCTTCAATAGGGTGGCTATTCAGGAGAGGGTGGAGAGAATGCATAGGAATCTTGAGAAACGTAAGGAGTGATCAAAAGCATGGCAGTTGGGGTTCAATGGCATAAAGTACAAAAACATGCACCTAGGGCATAGCAATGCAGGAGCTGCATATAGTATGGATGTGAGGTACTGACAGTCACTAAGCAGGAAAGGGACCTTGGGGTTATTATATCTGATTATCTCAAAGTGACAGATATTGTGACAAAGCAGTGGGCAGGGCCAGTGAGATGCTGGGATGCACAGGGAGTGGTATTTTCAGTAGGAGAAGGGAGGTGGTATTGCCACTGTATCACTCACTGGTGAAACCCCACCTGGAATATTGTGTCCAATTTTGGAGGCCACACCTCAGAAGGACAAAGACAGGGTGGAGGCAGTCTAGAGGAGGGCAACTAAAATGATGCAGGTGTTGCACCAAAAGTCTATGAAGAGAGACTGCAGGATCTCAAAAATGTAAACCCTAGAAGAGAGAAGAGTGAAAGAGGATATGATAGAGACCTACAAGTATCTCATGGGGATGAACAGGATACAAGAGGGGAGTCTCTTTCAAATGAGAAACAGAACCTAGACCAGGACCAGGACCAGGACCAGAGGGCATGTGATGAAGTTGAGGGTGGAGTTTAAGAGGGATATGAGGAAGTATTACTTCACTGAAAGAGTGGTAGATGCCTACAATAGACTGCCAGCAGAAGTGTTGGAGGCAAAAACAGTAGGGGCTTCAAGCCTGCATGAGACAGACACTGGGAAGTATGAATAAATAGGCAGGAAGGACGGAGTGTGACCAGAGAACAATTAGGGTCTACAAGAACAGACTAGGCAGGGACCATCTGGGCAGACTGTAAAGAAATCTACTGTACGTTTCTTTGTTTCTATGTTAGTTTTAAAGGATAATAAACAAGTAAATTAATTATAGAGGCAAACAGACTCCTCAAATACCATTATCAGGAAAGAAAAGTAACGAAAACACAAAAGACCTCAATTTATTTATACTTAAGAAAACAAACTGAAATTGGACTGATTACACAATTTTAACTAGTTCAGATGGAAGGCATGCAAGACCACAATTTTATTTCTGAATCAAGAGTTTGCAAACTTTTGTAAACATTAGTAGTAACAAATAGCCATGAAATCAGAGGAAAAGATTACAACATTCGAGCACACAAACCCCATGGCTCAGAACTTAATGCCACAAATGATAACGTTGTATGGTTATCAATTATCAAATAACTAAAAGCTGATAATTTATTATATAAACCACATAGCAAACAAAAAGAAACAATGTGGAGCACCAGTGGTTAGAATTATTTTCTGAATGTTAAATCAACTTAATTGAACAGGAGCCATGAAAAATCTTCAGCAGAAAGAATATTGCAAGGATAGTATCATGCAAATATTATACAGCATACCAACTGCAAATTAGCCACAGCAAAGTACAGAACGTCATTGCCAGCTCTGAACTCTCCAACCTATATTGATGCATATAGAGACACCAAGCCAATTGTCAATCCTCTGGCTGCACAGTGACGTTAGACAACAGTTATGTTTTGGGATGATGTATCATCCGAGGACAACATAATACTTAATAGCTGTAGTAATTTAAGGTTGCAACACACTCAAAGTACATTGTCAACACAACCCCTGCTTTAAAACTAGGAATGAAACAAATGTGCTGAATGCACAAGTTGTTCAACCAGTCATTAATGAGCTAGTGTAATGCCTAAAACTAAAATTAGTTTTTAAAAGCAGTCAAACATTACCTTTTATATCTGAAGCACTTTTTCTTTTCCTTTCAGTTAAATAGAAGATAGTTTACCTGTTGTTAGTGGGTGTGATGTGTGAGACAGCACTCTGCCTGGCAGCTGACATCTATCTCTGTCCCCCACACTGCATCATCAGCACTACGACCTCACTGACTGTATCCACCCTACTGCAGATTTTGGTGTCATCCGCAAAGAGGCAGCCCTTCCCTTCCAGCTACTCTGCAATGTCACTTTTAAAGACATTACAGAGAACTGGTCCCAGCACTGATCCCTAAGGCATCCCACTGGTCATCCTCCCTTTCTCTGAGTGAACTCCATTTACCACCACCCTCTGTCGCCTGTTCCCTAACCAATTTGTTACCCTGTTTACCACCTATGGACCTACTCCTAAGATAGCTAACTTGCTTACTAATCTCCTATGTGGAATGGTGTTGAAAGCCTTGTTGAAATATAGGTAGACCATGTCCACTGCTCCACCCTGATCTAACTCCTTTGTCACCCAGTCAAAAAAATCTATCAGATTCCTTTGACATGACCTCCCCCATGTGAAACCATGCTGTCTCATGTCTTGTAACCCACTGGATTCAAATATTCCCCAGTCCTTTCCTTCAGCAGTGATTCCATTAATCTTCCCACCACCGATGTCAAGCTGACTGGCCTATAATTGCCAGCCTCCTCCCTGCTACCACTTTTGTCTAGTGGGACTACATTCACCCTCCTCCAGTCCTCTGGAGCCTCTCCTGTTTCCAATAAACTGTTAAACAGGACTGGCACAGGTGTAGCCAGTATTTCCATGAGCTCTCTCAATACCCTCGGATGCACTCCATCTGGTCCCATTGCTTTGTCCACCTTCAGATTAGCAAGTCCCCTTCAGGACTCTCTCTCTTCCAAAAAAGGACTAGCATCCACCCCCTCTTACCAAAGCTTCTGTTACTATTTTGTGGCCCCTCCTATTCTCCTTCCTCTGTGAACACTGAACAAAAGTATTTGTTCAGGATGTCTGCTATTTCCTGGCCCCACTTTCCACAGACACCCCCCCCCCCTTCCATTTTTAACTTTACAATCCCAACCCTGGTCTTCTCTCTTTTCACTTATATACCACATACCTATAGGTACATAGTACTGAGAGACAGTAAGCTTGTGGTAGTTTTCCTTAACCGAACTATCTACATGTGATAGAGGTACAAAGTAGTACTCTAGGAAGGACAACCAGGTAGCAGAGCAGTACAGGAAGTAACAAGTCTGCTTCTAGTTGAAAGGCACTAGGCTTGTTAAGAGAATACAGGTTATCAGTGGTATAGAATTAGCATAGATTCAGTATGGACATGAGGTACAGTGGGGTGCTAGTTAGTTGTAGTGATTGTGAGGCATTGCTCTCCAGGGTTATGCTTTGGAGGAGGGGGGGCAATGCCCATCTACAGGACTTTTGTGGAGCCCCATGCTCAGCTGGTAGCAGCAAGAGACCTTTGTTATTGGATCTGCTGAAGTCCATGTCCCACACCCCCACTCCTCCAGATGCCCACTGTTGTGGGGGGAAGAGTGGAGGGTAGGGGGACGGGCAGGGAAGCAGGAGCAGGAGGTTGATCAGCCCCACACCATCCAGATGGCAAATCACTTTGCATCCCTGGAGGAGACTCAGGTACTTGATTCCGCTGGGGTGGGTAGAATG
This sequence comes from Neoceratodus forsteri, assembly GCA_016271365.2. Classification (NCBI taxonomy): domain Eukaryota; kingdom Metazoa; phylum Chordata; order Ceratodontiformes; family Ceratodontidae; genus Neoceratodus; species Neoceratodus forsteri. The sequence continues at coordinate 1,082,452,508 of CM057452.1, read as the reverse complement.
CTTAGTCATCCAGGGGTAATGGGCAGGATGACTTGGTGGCACTCAAGAGACAAGAAGGAGGAAGTCAGATAGCACAGCCTTAGTGGTCAGGGACTCAATGATTACAAAGATAGAGAAGGTGGTGGGAAGGGGATTGCATAGGAGAGGGATGATCAGGTGACTTCCTAGTGCATTGGCCATCTAGGAGATAGACAGGATAAGGGGGATGGCAGAGAGGTGGAAGTAGGGGATGCTGTTACAGTTGGGTCCCAATGATTTGGTGAACCAGCCTATGGAGATGGTGAAGTGGAACTTTCACACACTGGGGGGCAGATTAAAGATACACTCAGCCTCCATGGACTTTTCAAAGGTCCCTGTGTGGAGTAGGGAAGGGAGAATATAGAATTAAGAAGAATGAGACTGAGGTGTTTAATGGCTGGATAAAGGGATGGTGTTAGGAGATGGGGTACCACTTTGTGGGGGACTGGGGCTTCTGGGATAGGAGACTTTTCAAGGGTGATGGTCTTCACCTGGCAAGAAGTAGGACCAGTGCTCTGGGACAGAAGTTTGACATCTTCATTAGACATTTAAACTGACTGCAGGGGAGACTGAGGCTGGGAGAACCATGGTGATATGAGAGAGAAAAGGGAACATAGCTAGTATTCTCCATAATCTGGGAGCTTTTAGCAGCATAGTGGGCAAAAATAAGATTGAGGTTCAAACTGGGCAAGAGAAGAGACCAAGGAGGAAGGGCTCACAAAGCTTGCAATTAACATAAAAACAAGAAGTTAAGGAGACTATGGAAGAATAAGTGAGAAAGACAGGTAAAAACCAAAAGAAGATCATGAGTTAGATGGAAGGGGGTCTGCCTTAACACAAGGAGTCTGGGTAATAAAACCACTGAGCTCCAAGCAATGATGGCAGACACTGAGATGGACCTTGCAGTCATCGCAGAAACTTGAGCCTCAGAAAATAATAAATGGTACCTGAAAGTCCCTGGATGCATAATGTTTAGGAAGGATGGAGGAATAGGTAATGGGGAGGTGTAGCCTTCTATGTCAGAAAAAGCATCAGGCTGTGGAAGATGGATACATCAGGGGAAATAATGGAGAGACAGAATTACTGTGGAGTGCAGCTCACGGCAGCCTCAGTCAAGAAACTATGGTTGGGGTGATCTATAGACTGCCATGAAAAGGGAAAGAGAGGAATAGGGAGTTTGGGGAAGAACTAGGAAGGGGAGTGGTGATGCATGACTGAACATTCTGGATATTGATTATGACATTCCAGCTGACAGAAGCATCAGAAGGCAGGTCCTGCTAGATACATTTCAGGACTGTCTGCACCCACCGCCAGCTCTCAATTTATTGGTGCACTTCTATGACATCACTTCCTGGTTGCCGAAATACTAAGTCCCCACTTTCCCATTTGCAGGTTATACCTGCCAGCCACTAGAGGCCACTGCATATATTTTTGTCTCCTCTTCCCCTGTTGTTAAATACATCCTGCCTACTTAGCCTTCACTCTATCCCTGTATCCTTCTACCACCATACCACTCTCCCCTTTCCTATCCTACCACTCTACTTCCTTCTGCTCCTACCACCTACCTCTACAATCCTATACCCACTGTCTTTCCTCCCTACCCTGTAGCACCTGGGCACCTGTGTCCCCTTTACTGCATACTTGTCTGTAGCTACCTCTGACCACTAGGAGTCACTATCTAGCACCCGAGTTTTGGACCCTCACCCAGCTGGTGGTCTGCACCTGGAGTGTCGATTTTCAGCCCCACCCTGGGCCCCCTCTGCTTCCCCAGGTGAGTTTTGAACCCAGGTACCCTGTGCTCCAGAGGCGGTGTCACTACCACTGACCCAAAGTGGAGCTCACTGTAACTGGTTGACCTTATACTAACTTCCTCCTTCTCATATTAACTGACTGCAGATCACCCCCTAGAAAATGCCCGCCCACCTCCTATTGATTTGCCTCTCTCTCCTCCATCTCTTGGGGTCTCCATCGGACCTTTGTGTCACCTTGGCATCGCAGTGTTTCCAACCTGTTGTCCCCTTTTGCACTCATGCCCTACCCTCCAATAGGGCTCTTGAGCTGGCACCATCCTCCTCTACACTTTCGATGTACACTTGCCTGACTCATCCTTCCCCTAGCCCCCATCTAGCTTCCTCCCCCTGTTCCCTCTGGCGTCTTATCGTTCTAGCCTTCCCAGGCTGTGCCCCCCTGCCTACCCCCTGTGTCCTTAAGCTACCCTACTCCTCCTATCTTGCCAGATGCAAACCTACCTTCCACCACCCCCTGCCCAGAGCTGTACTTCTCCTCCTACTTTTATCAGGGAATATACACCCCAACCCAGGCCTGGCCCTCAATAGGGTGTCATCTGATTCTCCTGGGCTTCATATTGCATCAATGAACATCTGTAGCCTCCTGAAAAAATTTGACGCATTCCAATGCTGGGTCACAGTCCATAAACCCGACATAATTGCTCTAGTGGAGACCTGGCTGTCAGGTTCTACCCCTGACTCCCTTGTCTCACTCCCTGGTTAGTCCCTTTATAGAGAGGACCGTAGACGGGGTGGGGGCTGTGCTATCTACATCAAAGATTCTCTTATAGGGATAGCCCTCCCAACCCCTGTCCTTGGGTTCAGTGCTCAGGCCCTAACAACCCTAAAACTGACCCCTGATCTGTCCAGGGGCCCCCTCTATCTAACCGCCGCCTACATACCTCCAAAAAAATCAGGCGTTGGCCCTGGTCCCGCTAATTGAGTACCTTACCTCTCTACCCCATTCCTCCGATCAAATCCTTGTGGGTGATCTAAATATTAACTGGCTAAGTCCCTCATCCTCAGATACCCGTGACTCTTTTGCATCAATTGACTTAACTCAACTTGTTGCCCAACCAACAAGAGTGAATCCTAGAATGGGCTCGTGCACTCTTCTTGATGTGGTCCTTACCAATCATCCTAATCTAATTGGTACTATCCAAATCCTCCCTGATGGACTCATTGATCACTCCCCTATACTTTTCCACTTTTCTGCTGGTCTACCTCCTTACCTAAACCTACTGCCCAGTCCACCCTACGACGGCAGCTAAGACCAGGTGGACTGAAAGGTCTTAAGCAATTCCTGGCCCTAGTTGACTGGTCCCCCATTCAGTATGCCTCTGATATTGACACAGCTCTAACCTTCTTCACCCAAACGTTTAACAAAACCTGTGACATTTTTGCACCTCTCACTGTTCGCCATTCCAAAGCTTGGCATGCCTCCTGGGTTACACCTCCCCTGGTGCAACTTCTTAAGCACAGGGATAATCTTTGGCACCTTGCCACAGAAACTGGCCACCCCACTGACAGGCAGGCGTATGCAGCTGCCCGAAATAAATGTACCTGGGCCATCCGCAAGGCCAAGGCTGATCACTATTAGGCCTCACTCACCTCATCCTGGGGGAATGCGAGAACCTTCTGGGACAACATAAAACAACTGAATGGGGGCTCACGTCCTCCCCCGCCCTCCCAACTCAACATTGATGGTGCCATCTCTACTGACCTAGCCCATATTGCCAACTACCTCAATAAATCCTTCACTGACCTTAGCCCTGTCCTGCCGAGCAACTTTTCATGCCCCCACCTGACCCTATCCTCATGTGTCCTTGGCTCCACTTTTACCGGTTAGTGCCCATGAAGTCAGGCCGTTTCTTATCAAGGCCTTAAAAAGCAATACCACTGGGCGACTCCCTGGACCCCTGTCTCCTTATCGTCAGGTTCTGGATCAGGTGATCGCCCTATCACCAGCCTCTTCAATAAATCTCTCTGCTTGGGAAGTTTCCTCCGTCTCGAAAACTGCCACTGTCACCCCATTCACAAGGGTGGTGATAGGTCCCTACCTGGTAATTATCGACCAATCTCCATCCTCTCCCTCTCTCAAAAGCCTTAGAAAAATAGTGCTCCACCAAATCTCTGAGTACCTAACTAAATATAGCATCCTCTGCCCGAACAGCATGGTTTCGTGCTGGTCACAGTACTAATACCGCCCTCCTTGAGTTTCTAACTTTCTTCACTCCTCTCTGGACTCTGGCTCTCTAGCTGGTGCAGTTTTCGTTGACTTATCCAAAGCCTTCGATACTGTTTCCCATCCCCTTCTGCTGGCCGCCTTCAGCCACATTGGCTTTGCCACTGGGTCTGTCTCCTGGTGCTCCAGCTACCTGTCTGCCCGCTCTCAGTGTGTTAAACTCAATGGGACACTCTCCAGCTCCTGCCCTATCCACTCTGGTGTACCCCAGGGCTCCATTCTTGGGCCCCTGCTCTTTTCCCTATGTCTCAATTCCCTGCCTGCTGCATGTAAGGGTAAACTCTTACTTTATGCTGATGATGCCGTTATATTTGCCTCCGACCACAACCCTATCACCCTCCAGGATTCCTTGTAATCTTCTTATAATACCGCTGAAGCCTGGGTAAAGAGCACTGACTTGTAATAAATCTTAAAAAAAACAAAACCATGCTCTTTGCCCACCCCCAAAACAAAGCTAGTAAATTCCTCTTCAGGTCCTCGCTTGTTCCAAGAGTACCACTCGAGCAAGTCTACTCATACAAGTACCTTGGGATATCCTTCAACCCCACCCTTACATTCCATGCCCATATTTCGGCCCTAGCCTCTGCCTCTAATATGCAGCTGGTATGCTCTTCATCACAAAACTGTCTCCCCTGAAGCCCTTAGACCATGGTCACATCTCCATACTATCCTTAGTAGACTATGGTTTGCCAGTTTATGGGGCTGCTGACCACACTTCCCTAAACAAAATCCGCCTCACCTTAAATAAAGCTTGTAGGTTAATCACTGGGGCTCCCAGACTAACCCATACTTGCCATTTATATGCCCAAGCTAATCTACTCAACCTAGATGAACGTCTCAGGTACCAAACCAGCCTCCTTACTAAAAAACTCTCCTTGGTATGTCCCCACCTGGGTTGACTGCCTCTATCCACCCAGCAAACCCACTATTACTTACTCGATCCTCCAGTAAAGCCACAATGTCAGTACCGAGGGCTAGAACCTCACGGGGACAAAGAGCCTTCAGTTACAGAGCCCCATCCTGGTATAACTCCCTCCCTACTAGTATCGCTAATGCTCCCACAATCTCCAGCTTTAAAACCTCTCTCCGTAATCACCTACTCACCTCCTGCTGCTGTGGTTGTATCTAAGTCTGTTCCTGCCCAATTGCTGTGACAAAACTCCCTGAGTGGCTACTCCCTACCTTTTCCTAGCACTATCTAGGGTCTTCCACCTCGCTGTATGTACCTATTATGGGTAGTAATGTATAGTCCACGACTGCTTGCCTGATGTATAAATTTATGCTGAACCTACCTGGGTCTTGTTTCGACCTTGTATCCGCAAATTGTAACCACTATATGTTTACATGTCTCTCCCTATTTTGTAAATGACTGTATTGTATAAGCATGTTCTGTACTGTCTGTCTTCACTGTGACGAGGTACCTTTGTAAATGAGCCTCTGGCTCAAAGGTTTTAAACTGATGTTTCAATAAATAAATAAATAATAAACTCACAAAGCAGGCTGCCATTCTCAATATGGTGCTCACCAACTCTGACATGATAGAAAGAGTGCAGGTAGGGGGCCACTAGGGTCCAGTGATCATAACTCAATTTGCATCAAACCGGGTCTTGCAACTGGAAAGCCCCAAGTTAGGGCTGAGGTCCATGATTCAAAAGGGCAGACTTCAACAGGATGAGGGAGTTGGTCTGGGACAAGTTAGCTGGGGTAGACAGCATTGGAGGTGTGGAGGAAAGGTGGGAAAAGTAAGGGGGCCTTTTCTGAGTCATCTAAGTTATGCACAAGAACAGTAGCCAAAAGAAACAGGCACAAAAAGACCAATATTGTTCTCAGAAAGGCCAGAGAAGCAGTGAGGGTCAAAAGGCCCTTACCAGGTACAAGGAAATGTAAGGGGAGGAAGAATGTGGAGAATATCAAGTGAGAACTAGGGAAGCAATGAGGTGGTTAGGGAGGCAAAAGCACATATTAAGCTGCATATTGTGGAGGGGGTCAATGGTGGGGAAAAGCAATTCTTATGGTATTTTAGGGAAAAAAGATGGAAAAGAGTGGGAATTGTTGGGCTATCTGAAGGAGGTAGAGTACAGAGAAGGACATGCAAAAGACAGCCATCCTTAAATACTTTTGCTTTGTCTTCCCAAGGGATGACTGCACGCCCCTGCCAGACAGTGCCATCAGGGCAGCCATAAAGGGGCTCCTAGAGATGAGGCAGTCAGTATTTACCAGTGAAAGGGTCCAGAAAGGGCTTGCAGACCAAAAGATAGATAAGGCCCCGGGGCACAATGGGATGCCTCCAAGGACACTCAAGGAACTGGCAGCAGAACTGACTGAACCCTGGTAAAGCTAGTCAAGATTTCATTACAGACAGAGGACTTCTGAAAGACTGGAGGGCAGCAGATGTAGTTCTGCTCAATAGGGAGGGTACAGTGAGCAAGCAGAGAACTACAGACATGTGAATTTTACCTCTGCTGTGGGTAAACTGATGGAGTCACTTATTTTATTTATTTATTTTCACTTTAGTAACCCACTAAGCCCTGGCACCAAGTACCTTTTCCAGTCATAACCTGGGTGCAATTGCACAGACATTTGAGGACATACATATAGATGTTTGGGTGCTTGTTGCAGAAAATGAAATATTCACATATTGATTGAAAATTACATACTTGATTACATACTTGAGGCACTAGCACAGCTTATTAGTGCAGATACTACATTGAGTGCAGATGCATAGGGGTATGTACAAGGGGTATTTACACAAAGCAGTCACAGACACTGAGTGATAAATCAAATTATTTCAGATTGCTTGAGAAAGCAGAGACAGCTTGTGATTCTCTAATAGGGGGACTGTATTCCATAGTGAGGAGGCGTGGTAGCTGAAGGAGCATTGTCCATTTGTTCAAAAAAAGAGAACTTTTAGGTTATTTTTCGAGGTGGATTGAGAGGAGGACAAGTTGACAAACTTGAGTTGTTCAGCTAAATAGATGAGGGAGTTTTTAACCATAGTTCTTTTAATAAATCTGGTGAGTGTTAGGCTGGATTTGAGCTCTGGTGAGAGCTAGTTTAGAGTGTTCAGAGAAAGGCAGTGATGTGTCGTGATATCGCTACCTGCTGCAAATCTGGCAATCTTGTGGTAGAGTGTGCTTATTCTGTAGCATAGTTTTGTTAACAACATCGGTGACCAAGGAGCCATGGTCCAGTATAGGGAGAAGATTTGTCTGTGCTGTTCTATGTTGGGATTCAGGCATTAGGTACTTGCAGATTCTGTACAGTGAGCCAAGCCTTTGGTGAAGCAGGTTGGTAGTCTTTTTTTATGTGGGTATCAAAGGTAAGGGTAGAGTCGAAGTGTACTCCTAGATATTTAAAGCAGCTGATCTTTTCCAGGCAGTTCCCGTTATTTGCATTGATGCAGAACTTGGTGGGCTGCATTTTTCAGATTGTAGTTAGAACCAAACAACACTGACTGGGTTTTCAGTAGGTTCGGGACCATTTTTCAAGAATGAACCATTCCTGCAAGTTTGTGAAGCTGTTTCCCAGTACATGGTTGATTTCATTGATGTCTTTGCTATATGTGTATAGAACTGCGTCATCTGAATAGAGAAGCGTATGTACAGATTTGCAGATTGTTGTCAAATTGTTGATGAAGATTAAAAACAGAAGAGGCTTCAGTATGGAGCCTTGAGGGACCCCACTGTGAATTACATTGGTACTTGAGACCACACTATTAATTTTCACCCTCTGTTTTCTGATTCACATAATCATTGAACCAGGCCAGAGCATGGGATCCAAAGCCAAGTTTGAGTAATTTGCTAGTAAATATGTCATGGTCGACCAAATCAAAAGCCTTGGTCAGATCCGTAATCACAGCTCCCATCAACAATCCCTAATCTATTGCATGATAGATTGCATCTGTGAATTTGACCAGGGCTGTGTCAGCACAGTGACACCTCCTGAACCCATGATGTTCCATGTATATTAGATTGTGTTGTTCAAGATATTCTGTCAGTTGTGTGTGCACTATTTTCTCTTGCAGTTTGGCTGGAGCTAACAAAATAGAAATACAGTGGTAGTTTTCCAGTAGCGTCTTCTTCCCTTTCTTGTGTAGCAGGACAACTATAACTGTTTTCTAGAGGCTGGATATGGTGTGGGTCATGGAAGATAGGTTGAAGATTTTGGCTGTGGGTGGGGCTGAGGGGCAGCATGTTTGAGGAACTCTGGGAGCAAACTGTCTGATCCAGCTGATTTGTCTATTTTTAGGGAGGCAATTCATTTAATTTCCAAACATGTGATCCTTTTGAGATGGAACATGAGCCAATTCAAGTTCTCTGCTTCCTTAGTAGATTTAGGTTCAGGGTGTCCAGGGGGTCTATATTTCAGATTGCAGAAGAAATCATTGAAGAGGTGTGCTATTTTAAGAGGTTCAGCACAGATGCCTCCGTCCAAGTCAATTGAGATAGGTGAGGATTGGGTTTTGGTGTTCAGCAAAGAGTTTATGGTCTGCCAACATTTTTTAGGATCAGCCAAGTTTGCTGGTTTTCTAAATTCTGACTTTTCACCTGGTGTGTTGCCTGTTTGCATCTGTTTCTTAGTTGTCTATATGTGTTACAATCTGATATAAGCTTGGTTTGCTTGTACTTGTCCCAGGAGTCATCTCTTTTGTGAATAAGAGTGAAAATATCATGTGTGAGCCAGTTGGATTTTTTATGCTTTACCCTGCACGTGTGCAGAGGTGTGTGTTTATCCAGTACAGTTGTAAATTTTGTGATGAAGAAATCCAAGGTGGAATATGCATCTTGTGTTGTGTCTAGGTGGGTCCAGTCAATTAATGACAAGTCAAACAGAAAAGATGCCTTGTTGAAGTTGATATAGTTCCTGTAGGTAATTAGCCTAGGTGGAGAGTTTTTAGGTGCACTGTTGTACCAAAGGCAATATGTGTCTAAGTGATCATTAAGGTTCCTGAGAGTAAAATTCTTTCTACTTTTTTTCCAAAATCCAGTCAAGCAAGGAATGGTTGCCTGACTGAGGGTTCAGCCTAGTTGGTCTTGTAATGATTTGGTTAAGTTGGCAGGTATTGAGCATGCCTTTGTATTGTGGTTCGTTGGGCAGTCAGTTTAAGTTGAAGTCTCCTAGTATGATCAGTTCAGTGTGAGTAACCACCAAGCATTTGCATGAAATCTAGTAGACCTTCAAGCCCTGCCTTGGGCGGGTTGTACACACAGCAAATCATTAAGTTTTTGGGGCCCAGTTTAACTTTAATGGTCAACCACTCACAAGTGGTGCTGGGAGCGTAGGGGCTACTGCATACTTCTGCAGAGAGGTCAGAGTCTGAGTAAATCAGAATTCCACCCCCTCTTTTGTTACACCTACTGCGGTGAAATATATTGCAATTAGGAAGCGCAACTTCAGAGTCCTTGACCCTAGAGGTGAGCCAGCTCTCTGATAATGCCAGGATGTGTGGCTTGTGGGATGAAGCAAAAGTTTCTAGTTCAGAAAGTTTGGGGGCAATGCTTCTAACATTAAGGTGCATAAGTCACCATAAGTCGCAGACCTTTGTTACCAACCCAGTTCCAATGAGGCGCACAGACATTTTCAGGGGGCCAGGGTTAGTCCCTATATCACCAGATTGTAACATAATGATACTGGATAATGAGAGGCAGTGGAGAACATATCTGAGTAAGCTTAGTGTAACTGATGTCCTGGAACAATAGCCCAGAGCACAGATATGTTTCTTGCAGAGGAGTCCAGTGATAGAATAATTTTGTTGTGGGAGTGAGATATAGTGGGTGGCACTACTTCTCATGACTATTCTCTGGGTTAGCAACTGGTCAAAGAGGACCTGAGTCATGGACTACCTGGACAGCAACAAACTCCAGGACAGTAAGCAGCATGGGATCATGGCAGAAGGTCTAGTTAGACCCAGATAGGTTTCTTTGAGTAAGTGCTGAGTGTATTGGATAGAGGCCATGCCATGGATTTACTATACTTCGACTTCAGCAAGGCTTATAACTCAGTGCCTCAAAGAAGATTGCTGAAGAACATAGAGGATCTGGGTGCAGCAAGGAACATAGTAAGATCGATAGGAAATTGATTGAAGGAGACGCAGCAGAGGGTTGTGATTAATGGCATCAAATCGGAAGGGAGGTAGGTCATGATTGGGGTGCCACAGAAATTCATTCTGGCTCCTGTCTTTATCAATATGTTTATCAGCAACATTGAAGGAGGAAATCCAGGGCAAGCTGTGTCTCTTCACAGCTGACACTAAGCTCTTTGGAAGGGCAGAGAGTGATAAGGGAATTAGGGAGATGCAGAGTGACCTGCAAAGACTAGAGAGGTTTCTAAGGTTTTGCAGTTGAAATTCAGTGCCAAAAAGTGCAAGGTGATGCACCTAGGGAACAAGAACAACAGGACAGAGTACTGAATAGGAGGGGTAAAGCTGAGCACTACAGCTGAGAAAAGGGACAGAGGGGTCATTATTGGAGGCTCCCTTAAACAATTAAGCGAGTGCAACAAGGCCTATAGTAAGGGAAATAGGATGCTGGTATGTATCAGAAGGTGTACTGACAGTAGAAGAAAAGTGGTATTACTACCTCTTTATATGTAGATTGTTGGTGAGGTTGCACCTGGAGTACTGTGCACAGTTCTGTAGTTCTCACCTCAGGAAAGATAAAGACAGGCTAGAGATGGTGCAGCAAAGGTGACCAGGATGATTCAGTGCTAGCAGGGCAGGTCTTAGGAGCTTCGACCCAAGTCACTGAACATGTACTCACTGGAGACGAGATGAGAGAGGGGTGACATAATAGAGACCTTCAGGTTCTTGAAAGGAATAAACAAGGTAAACTGTGAGGAACTATTTAGCATGAGTAACAGTACAAGGACATGGGAGCATGAGTGTAAACTGATGGGTGGGAGGTTCAAGAGGGATATGAGAATATTTTATTTTACAGAAAAGGTGGGGGAATCTTGGAACAGTCTGCCAGCCAAGGTGGTGGGTGCCAAAACCATACATGGTTTCAAGCAGAGCTGGGACAGACTGAATAGTATAGTGGTTACTCAGGGTGGTAGTAGTAGGGAAGGGAATGGGAGGGTGGATAGTGAGGGCTAGTACCCTGTAACAAAACAGGTCCTGAGTTTGGTAGGAAACTATGGGCAAACTGGATAGACCATTGGTCTTTTTATGCTGCCATTGTCTATGTTTCTATGCTTTATATATGACCACCCCAGATTACCACTTGCTAAATGTGGTAACAGGGTCACAGTTGTACAAACAGTGCAACTGGCATCTGAGTGGCCATGTCTTTGGAACTCCGGAAGGGGAGATGGAGGTTACCAGGGTTTATTGCTATTGGGGGAGCATGAGGTAGACCAGTGCACCACAAGGAGGATGCCTAATGGAGACCATGAAGGGGTAAATAACTAGTCCATTAGCTATCAGATAACTTGTTGACTATAAAGTGGAGGAACACAGTCTGCTGATACTGCTGTGTGGCCAGCAAGACCAATGTAGTTAAGCTTTTGGCAGGGAGCTGTGAGTCATGTATGTCTTGCAAGTCATGCTGTCCTGCATTTGTGGACGCATGCTGAGGTGTTGGCTGACTCAAACCATATTTGTACCTGGTAACTCTTGGGTGAAGGCACAAGTTTACAGGCACAAAACATTAATTTTGCTTTGCCTTCAACTGCATCTCAGAATTGGGCTCCTAATATTTTATAAGTGCTTACACCATAAAGAGAGAAGTATTTAATAGTATACTGTGAAACTGTTTAAATCTCTGCCTCTGTTTTGTCCAGCAAAGAGCAGCATATGAAATGCACCCTAGCACAACTGAAAGAACACAAATTCAGCAACAACAAAATCTACCTTCTAATCAGAGTTTGATGTGAACATCTATAATGCAGAAATACGACACAGAAAAATAATTATTTCATAGTAGAGAAAATGTGATAAGCTTGTCACATTGAGGTTGTTTTATATGTGAGGAAGGGAATCAAGGCCATGGAGGTACAGGGACATGAGGAGGAAAAGGAAGAGCTGAAGGTGCTGTTGGTTGCCCTGGAGACAAAGTCCAGGGCTCCAGAGCTGCTATCCACACTGAGGTGGTGTACAGGCCTTCCAGCACAGGAAGAAGAGTTGGGTACAACATGTGAGGAAACCATCATCACAGTGGCAAGGGGGAGGTTGCTAGTTGGTGACTTCAGTTTTCTGGATGTGGACTGGAGCCTTCCAACAGCAGCTTCAGCAAGGAGTAGGGTCATAATTCACTCCCTACAAGGGGATTTTCTCAGGTGGCTAGTCAATTAACCCACTAGGGACATGGTAGCACTGCACCTAGTGCTTACAGAGACAGTGTTGCAGACATCATGGTGGACAGTCCCCTAGGTACCAGTGATCACCGTACCATGTGGTTTAACATTAAGACAAGAACAGAGGCTAAGAGGCTAACCATGAGGATATGGGTCTTGGACTTTAGAAGAGTGGATTTTAAAGAAATAGGGGACTGCCTCAGAAACTGCCTCGGGGGGGAGGTGCCAGGGAGTGGTGGAGGCACAGTGAGAAAAATAAGGGAAGGAATATCTAAAGTAACAAACCTCTGCATGAAGGAAGTGAGCAAAAACAGAAGGAAAAAGAGACAGTCATGGTTCTCTAAGGAAATGGCAAAGGAGATAAAGGAAAAAAGGGTAGCATTCAAGTAGTATAAGGAAACACAGAGGGAGGAGGACAGGGAGATGCACCAAATTAAGCAGAGGGAATCAGGTACAGTGTAAGACACAGAAAAGAACTACCAAAGGGGTCATTAAGGGGGATAAGACTTTCTGCATGTACATAAGTGAAACGAGGAAAGCAAGGGGAGCAACAGTGAGGATTAGAGGGGTGGGGGGAGAGACTACACAGAACAAGACCAAGAAAAAGCAAACATCCTGCTCAGGTACTTCTGTTGAGTCTTCACAGTGGAGGGAGGTGGGGGGATGGACCACCAGGGAGTAGCAGGAATGGGGGTGGTGGTAGACACAAGTCCATTTTCAGAAGAAAGAGTCTGGAACTTCTGGAAGGGACATGCAACTCAGAAGGGGGGGCAGAGCTATGGAACCAGACAGAATATAGACAATGGTTCTAAAGGAACTCGGGGAGGTGCTAGCTGCCCCACCGACAGCCTTGTTCAACTGTTCACCGGAAAACTGGAAACAGATGTGGTTCTGGAGGACTGGATAAGAGTTGTTGTGGTCCCTCTGCGTAAGAGCGACAGCAGGGAGGAGGCTAGCAATTGCCACACAGGAGACTGATAAAGAAATTGAGCAGACTGGGGGTGGGATTCAAAGTGGTGAATTGGATTAGAAACTGGATAACAAATTGGAGAAAGAGTGTGGTGGTAAATGGCACTCACTCGAATAATGGAGTGACCAACGGGGCACCACAGGGCTCAGTACTGGGACCAGTCCACTTTGTTATATTCTTTTATTTATGGGTTCTTAAATAACAAGCCACAACTGGTGACTTAAACAAAACCTTTTATTACCACATCGAATTGTGCACTCCTACACAACAGACATCTTGGGCTGGATTTTCAAAACCCTGAGAATGCTGCAAGCCCCTAGTGCACTGATAGTTTGGCACATGGGGCTTGTGGCATTCTCCCAGCCTGCGATTGGAATTTTCTATCCTGCATGCTAATTGACTCAACTTAGACCAGCTTTTTGGTCTAGCATGCATCAATCTCAGGTACCTTTTCACGTGGCTTGCACCAAATATTTGGCACAAGCTGCTGTAAAGTTGGAAAACTGTTGTAACTGCACCCAATATACTAAAATCGGGTGCAGTTGTGACAAAGAAGTTTGGTACAGATGCACAAAAATCAGGTTTGATGCAGAGCTTAATGCAAGCCTTTGAAAATCTAGCCCCTTGTCTCCAGCCTGCCCTCTAGGGTGCCTTTTGCAAATACACACTACCAATAACACACATGCTGTACTTAGGGAGTGTCTATGAATTCTTAACTTTGATTAATTATCTTTACAATTGCCTTTTTAAAAAAAACTGAAATAACATGTATTTAAGTACAAATGCTAGAGAGGAGAGGATTCTAGCACATCACTCTCAATGGAGTCTTTACAACCATGATTTCTCCTTAAAGAGCTGCTGACGCCTCAGAGAAAGCTTTGAAAAACATAATATTTAGACAACATTCAGCTTGCATTTCTTATATCTTCTACAGATTTCTCTTTCCCATGATTCTTTACAGAGGAAATTTGCACAAAGACAGGATATTCATCCCTCTGAATTCATCTGTCTCAGCAGCTCATTCTTTTCTTGAAGTTATAGTCCTCTATTGTGACCTCACAGTCTGCTGCCACAACAGTGACTGTGATGTCACAAGCAGAGTACTATGACAACTGGTGGGGAATAAGCAACTGGAATGGATTAACTCTGAAGAAACAAAGATTACATTCTCATGTTAATTATCTCAAAGTCAAATTTATTGAACAGTCAGAGACCATGATAATATACAAAACATGAATTGACAATAGTATATAAGCAAACAGTCCTATATATTAATATTGTATACACTCTATAAAATAGCCTATCAACAGTAGTAATAAATGTTAAATACAAAATATATCAAAAACACTGTAAATACTAGTACATCCATAAATACACTCTAAGCTGCAAGGTGCATAAGCAGTGGTAATCATTCAAATACAGTATTTAATAATAATTGCAAACCAGATCCAGATCAATCAGGCTGGTCATATTTATTCCAGTCAGGATACAATTTTAGGAGACAATCAACGATTCATCATCCTTTTCCATCTAAGTCATAATCTAGATATATTTACCAAATAGCTTGCCACAGCTGTAATTATAGTTTCGTCATTAGATGTAAAAAGGATGATTAATAAGATATTTTGGTCTGTTGTTTGTATGGTTTGGCATAATGGGCAAATCCATTTTGCCCTTGGTGTATCATACCACTTGCAGAGTAACATAACGTGCTCCAAATTTTCTAAAGTAGTACAGGTATAAGAACAATATGTAGAGCAAACAGAACTATTCTTCCTATAAATGGCTTCAAGAATACCGTTTGGAAATACTTCCAGCTTGTACCTAGTATATTGCTTTGTATAGTCATCATCTGTAAGAATATCAAGATAATATCTATAACAGTGCCCAAGATCATTTGCCCTATACCAGGGAAACATTTTCAACCTTTTAATGTAATTTAGGTCTAATACCCTGTAATGTTCTTTAAATTAATTTATAATATAAATCTAGTATTTTAAACTAATAGTAATTCCCCTGGCTCTGTATTGATACAGGTGAGTTAACCCCACTTTCTGCAGCAACACAGGTATAGATGATAACCATTCTGATTTTAGGTGTCCAAGGGAACTCCAGAAATATTTTCTCTTAAACACAAAGCCTATGTTGGAGAAGCTTAATCCAGTAATTAACCCTCCTGGCATCAAATTATGCCATCAGGGAAGAAATCCCTGTTTCAGCCCTTAGTACAACAGCAGTAACAAAATTACATAATCCTAAACTTGCATGGAGCAATTCATTTAAGGGGATCTCTAACTTATTCATTTTATGGTGATGCCAGATTTCAGCATTAATAGGGCCTGGGCATAGTATTTAGCCTGTACTGCTGTCAAAAGTGGTGTAATCATGTTTCCACTATACTTTTTATTAAACAAAAGTAGCGAATTAGCTGTCCTCTTCAGTTTAATGAGTATTGTGTCATGCTGTTTATTCCATTTCCCGTCCTTTGTCAAATGTAAACCTAAGTAAGTGTAACTGTGTACAGTATCTAACTTTTCTGTCCATAACTCCCATGATTTCTTACTTTTACCCTTTATTCCAAAAGGAAGGACCTGACTCTTCTGTACATTTATTGTCAAGTTAAGCTTGCTGGCATATTCTGCAAGCATGTTCAACTTGGTTTGCAATCCAGCTTGAGTTAAAGAAAACAGGACCAAGTCATCTGCATAAGCCAGTACTCCGCAGTGTTTGTCCATAATCTTAGGGGAGTCGGTGTTACTGGAATTCAGATCACACAATAACTTGTCAATATAGATACAGAAAAGCAGCGGTGCAATTGCATAGCCTTGTCTGACACCCATAAGGTTGAGGAGAACTGCCCCCCAGTACCCAGCTTTACTTGTGCCCAGGTTGAGGAATATAGTTCCCTGCTAATTGCTATCAGTTCCACTGAAAAACCCTTTTCTTTCATTATATCCCATAATAAATTCCTTGAAACTGAATCAAATGCTGTACTAAAATCTATAAAGGCAGCAACAAGTTTCTGTTTCCTAATTACAACATATTTCTCATATAAATGTCTCGCTATAAAGCAGTTATCAGTCTTACTATATCCAGCTTTAAATCCAGCCTGTGCCTCAGAAAGATCCCCCAGTTGTATGAATTTCTCCTTAAGTCTATTGAAAATGAGTCTGGAGAATATTTTCCCAAGACTGTTCTATAATGAGATAGGCCTGTACATTTTAGGATCAGCCTTATTACCTTTTTGTATATTGATATTTTTATTGCACCTTTCCAAGTATTAGGAAATACCAAATTTTGGGTACAATGATTAAAATATTTAGTCAGCACTGCAGACCATAAAGCAGGGGCACTCAAATAAACCTCATATGGTAACATGTCAGGTCCCAGGGCCTTCCTTTTTTGAGAGCTGCAATTACAAGGTACACTTCTGCAGGTAAGAAAGGACAGAAAAGTTGCATATTAAAATCTAGCACTACTCCTACATTTGCAGCAGTAGGGGAAAAACATTTGTAGATTAATAGGAAACCTAAGTCTCCAACGTAGTGTAAGTATCTATTTTGTATGTAATATTATTTGTACCCTTAGCTACCAACATCCAATAGGTTTGATAATCCTTGTTATGTATAGCTTTAAGCATATAATCCCATTGCTTTTGTCAATGTTTTTCATATTTAAGTGCAAGGAACTTCTTATATTTTTCTCTACACTTATTTAGTTCTCTGAGATTATGTTTGGTTTTATAGAGATTAACATTCCCAACTTTTGTATTCAGTTCTTTTTTTGCTTTACGACATTCCTCATTGAACCAGGTTTCATTTTTATTGGTCTCTGTGACCTGAAGTAATTTTTTATTTGCTCAAGACATGAGAATATATGCTGATGCAGGGACTCATATCCTGAATTCTCAAGGTTGAGTTCTGCGCACAAATCCTACAGCAAATTTCTTATCGAGGGAGTCAAGCTATCCTGCCATTTAATTCCTTTATTACAAATCACAAGTTGTGTGACTTCAGAAGAGACATCAGTGGAACACTCTGTAACCTTTGCCTGTAATATAAGAGGGAAATGATCACTGCCACCCCTAACTGGAATCTTCAAATTTTCCCAGTATGTCATATTCCCATTTCAGAAGATATAATCTATAATCGAAGGACCTTTAACAGAAAAGTGAGTAAATTTACCTTCCCTGTCTCCATGAATTCTACCATTGATAGGTGCCAAATTATATAAGGGTAGAAGCTCTATTAACTTCTGTCCCATTTTGTTCAGCCTACTGTCTTTTGTTTTCCTAGGAAACCTGGATACTTCTGAATGGCACCAGTTATGAAAGTTGCTATCAAAATATCCATCAAAATGTCCAATCCTTGCATTAAAATCATTGCAGAGAAGTACTTCTTCACAAATGGTTACTGCCAAGCTCTTATGTACAAGATCCTCCAATTGGTCCCATAGTAAAGGAGTGCAAGATTTGGAATTGGGTGGGGGAAAGTACACATTTGCTAAACAAAAGTTTTTGCCTTTTTTAAAATGAATACAAAGAATCATCATTTTCTTGTTAATATATAAAAGATCCGCAGTAATATTCGGGTCTATTTTAACTATGGTAATTAAGCCACCTACAACTTTCCCTTTCTTTGCAACTTTCTCTCCCAGTATTTGAAAAATTTGGTAACCATTCAGTAAGATTTCCTGATCTTTATTATGCCAGGTTTCCTAAAGGCACAAAATATTGAACTTGGTTATAAACTCCAGCCATTCCTGATCCACTAGTTTAGCAGAGAAACCCACAATATTCCATGAAATTAATGTCATATGAGAAAAATTTATTTCTGAATGTGAGCCTTTTAATTCTGTCAGTCAATCAGTCTGCATAGCAAGCAGTTCAAATCTATTGTAAGTTGTAACATTAAATATCAAATACTCCTGATTTTTATTAATTAGTGACTTATATTTAGGTACAATCTGGTGGGAAATATCATCCAGAAAAACTAGGTATAAACCTAGGCCCAGATATTCAAAAGGGTTGTGCCATGCGTAACAGGGATGCACCAGCGCAAGTCCGAAAATGTGCCATTGTGCGATATTCAGTGGGAGGCAGTTGCACCCCCCCAAATCACATTGTGCAAGAGTGCAATGGTAATAAATGCATGTGCAACTGAAGGGGGAGGAACCATGAATAAATGGCGCAGTGCGAGATTCAACAGCATGCGCCATGCGCAATAGGGGAGCAAATGGAAGTTGCACAATAGCGGAAATGATCCAAAATTAAAAGGAACAAGAGAGAGGTGCAAGAACGCTACAGGAAAGCCACATGTGGGAGAACTGCAAGCAGGCACACAGTAGCTGTGAGCAGGACAGGGCAGGAGCAGGACATAGCACCTGGAAACCACCAGGAACAGGGAAGGAGTGGAGAGCCTGTGCCACTGCACAGGAGGAAAGTGGGAAGTACCACATAGGACTGAGGGCAAGTACAGTGGGCAGTACATCCAATACTGGGAGGTGTTCCCGGTGCAGTGGGAGTAGCAGTAAGGACAGCAGAGGGAATGGTAATACAGCTGCCAGGGGGTAATAGAAGCCCGGGACATGGCCAGTGCCACCATTCAGATGGAGGCAGTAATGAGGGGTGTGAGAAGGCAGGCAGCAGGGGGCACGGCTGTGGAAGGGCCCATCGGCAGTATGCCCACAACAGGCAGTACCGAGCCCGCACCAGCTTCAAGCTGTACACTGACACTGAGATCGTGGGCCAGTACTGCCTGAACTGGGTGATCCTGAGGTGGCTCTGTGAGCTGTTCAGTGATGTGATGCAGGCACCCACACGACGGAGCCATTCTCTGTCATTGGAGACCAAAGTGACAGCTGTCATGTGCCTGCTCACCATGGGTACCTTCCAGAGACCAACAGGGGACATGACAGGCATAACCCAGTCGGCCGCATCATGCCTACTCATCCAATTCCTCAGCACAATGCTGCCACATGCTGCGGAGTGCATTCATTTCCCCATCACACCGGTGGAGCGCACAGCAAACATACAGGAGTTCCACAGAGTAGCACGTATGCCTGGTATGCTCAGGGCCATTGACTGCACCCATGTGGCCATCCGCAGGCCACCTGGCCCCGAAGGGGCCACATACATACATCAGAAGGGGTATGCAAGCATCAACTGCCAGGTGGTGTGCGATGCCAGAAGGTGCATAACCAATGTCTGAGCCACGCACCCTGGGGGAGCACATGATGCCTTCATCTGGCACCAGTCTGCAATGTGTCACAGGTTCGAGAGTGGGGACATCCCCACTGGCCACCTAGTGGGTGAGTATGCAAATCACGCAGAAAGACATGGATCTTGGGAGGGGCATAGTCAGAGGTGACATGGTTACTGGCCTAGATGGCCCATGGCAGGGCGACGCTGATCACCAAACTAATGTCCACCCTCTACACACATGTGACAGTGGCTACCCACTCCATCCCTGGCTGCTCACACCATACCGGTGGCCCACGACTCCATCACAGCAATGCTATATTGAGGCACATGCCACCACACGCAATGTCATTGAGTGGGTGTTTGGGATACTGAAGGCACGTTTCCATTGCCTGGACACGTCTGGTGGTGCCCTACAGTACAGCCCCTCGAAGGCCTGTGGGCTATTCCTGGCCTGTTGCATCCTGCACAACATGGCCAATGACTGTAGGATAGCTGTACAGGTCAAAAAGGGGGACAGCAATGGGGACGATGAGGACGCTGGTGAAGATGGTGATGGGCAGCCCCCCCTTGGTCGAAGGGGACTTATTCGGATGGTGCAACTGCACCGGGACACCATCACAGAGGAGCACTTCAACCAACCCAGGTAAGTCGTGGGGCCATGCGCAACCACCAATGGCAAGGGCGCAACCCACAAACACACATGGACAAACCCCAGGGGTGCATATCATAAAGGGAATTGGCTGAACATGGAACCGCATACTCCATCAGGGATGGGCAAGGTCTAACATGGCACACGGTCACACACACACACACCACACACACACCACAAGACATGCACAAAGGGTAGGAGGCACGCCGACCCCAACTGCCACCCCTAGCCACACACACGTCCACAGACCACCACGCCCAGTGCCTGTCATTGTGCGTGTGTCAGACTCTGGGCACCATTGCACAGTGGTGGACAGCACAACGCAGGCATCATCATGCACATGCCACAGCGGACAGCAGCTGGGAGGGTGTGCAGATGGAATATGTGTGTGTGTGTGCAGGGCCGGGTACCCCACCCGTGCATTGCACGTTGACCAACACACTGCACACAGGGCAGCGTCAGACAGTAGCCTTGGTGGGAGACAGGTCAGTCATGCGCCACAGTGCCACGGATGCATGGGTGGCCCCGCTGAGACCAGCCGGCAGTGACAGGCTGACCAATGGCCTCGTGGGGTGGCACCGACGGTCCCCCAAGGGTTCCACTGCATGAACACGACTGTGCTCACACAGGGGTCTGCAGCACACCGAACATGCCTGCGCCAGGCGTGCTCAGGATGCCCACAGCTGAACCCAGTGTCAACAAGGAGGATGTTGCACGATGCCGGGAATGTGGGGTGGACATTGCACTACGCGGTGTCTGTGATGCATGGGCAAATAACTGTGTGCCCACTGTGGCCATGACATCTGTGATTGTCTGTGTCAGCCTGTCAATGGTGGTGGTCACATCCTCCCACAGCCGGTCCATCACTGCCAGGAACAGACCGGTGTCCCTGCTGCACCGCGCCTCTGCCTGGTTCAGGGCCACACTGAGTGCATCCACCGCCATCACAAGCTGCAACTGCTGATTGACTGAATCTTGGAGTATGTGGGTGTGCTCGTCTAAGAGGTCATCCGCCTGATTGGCATGCTGTCCCTTACATAGAATTTCACGGCAGATAAGGACCGCTTGGCCCACCCAGTCTGCCCATTTCCCTACCTGATGGATAAGCTGCAGATCCTAGTTAACCAGCAGCCTACTTCTTCCTACCCCCAACCCCTAGAATTGCCTTATGACTGTCCCATGCATGCTTGAATTCCACCACTGTTTTTGACTCCACAACCTCCTCTGGAAGGCCATTCCATACATCCACAACCCTCTCTGTGAAAAAATACTTCCTTAAATTACCTCTGAGCCGCCCCTTCTATCTTCAAATTGTGCCCCCTTGTTCTTGCACACCTCTTTTTTTGAAAGATGCTACCCTCTTGGACTTTGTTGATTCCCTTGAGGTACTTGAAAGTTTCTATCATGTCCCCCCTCTCCCTCCTTTCCTCGAGGCTATACATATTAAGCTCAAGTCTCTCTTCATATGTCTTCCAGTGCAGACCCTGCACCATTTTAGTTGCCCTCCTCTGGACAGCTTCCATCCTGTCTATGTCTTTGCAGAGATTGGGTCTCCAGAACTGTTCGCAGTACTCCAGATGTGGTCTCACCAGCTGTCTGTACAGAGGGATAATAACTTCTTGTTTTCTACTGGTGATGCCTCTCCCTATGCATCCCAGTATCCCCCCAGCCCTCCTTGCTGCCCTCTCACATTGCCTGCCCACCTTTAGGTCATCTGATATGACTACCCCAGGTCCATTTCCATTTTTGTTGTTGTTAGTATCTCACCCCATTGTACTCTTCCCTGGGTTTTGTTTCCCAGGTGCATTACCTTGCACTTCTTAGCATTGAATCTAAGCTGCCATACATTTGCATTCCTCTAACCTTGCCAAGTCCCTTCTCATCCTTTCCACCCCACCTTGTGCATCAACTCTGTTGCAGATCTTTGTGTCATCTGCAAAGAGACATACTTTTCTTCCAGTCCCTCTGCAATGTCGCATATAAAGACATTGAAGAGGACCAGTCTAATACTGAACCCTGTGGGACCCCACTACTAACCCCCTTTTTCAGAGTGGACTCCATTTACTATTACTCTCTGTGTCCTATTCTCCAGCCAATTCTTTACCCAGGCTGTCATCTTGGGACCCACTCCCAGGCTGGCTAACTTGTATATTAATCTTTGTGTGGACTGTGTCAAATGCCTTGCTAAAGTCTAGGTAGGCCATGTCCACAGCCCTCCTGATCAACTACTTTGGTCATCCAGTCAAAGAAATCTATCAGATTTGTCTGGCATGACCTTCCGCTATGAATCCATGCTGCTTTGGGTCCTGTGCCCTCTGGCCTCTAGATACTCAACAATTCTTTCCTTCAGAAGTGATTCCATCATTTTCCTACCTGAGGTTAAACTAACAGGTCTGTAGTTTCCTGCTTCTGCCTTGCTCCCACTTTTGTGAAGGGGAATCACATCTGCCCTCTTCCAGTCCTCAGGTACCACCCCATCCTCCCATGATTTGTTAAAGAGGGTAGTCAGTGGTGTCACTAGTTCTACCCTTAGTTCTTTTAGAATTCTGGGATGAATCCCATCAGGCCCCATTGCTTTGTCCGCCTTCAGTTTTGAGAGCTCTTTCAGAACCCTTTCTTCTGTAAATGGGCTGGTATTAACTTCTGTATCCAGAGTGTTTCTACTGTTTGTTTTAGGTACCTCCCTCTTCCTTTGTAAATACTGAGCAAAATATTTGTTTAGTATCTCTGCCTTTTCACAGTCACCCTCTGCCCACCCTCCCACCCTTTATTAAGCCTCACTATCCCTCCCTTGGTCTTCCTTAGCTCCTGATGTACCTATAAAGGTTTTATCCCCTTCTTAACTGAGTAGGCTATCTTTCCTCAGTTTGGGCCTTTGCTGTTCTGACTGCCTTTCCAGCTTCCTTTTGCTTTAACTGATACAGCTCTCTGTCCTGTTCCTTCTGTGATTCCTTGTACTTCCTGAATGCTTTCTTTTTCTCTTGAACCTTCACTGCCACTTCCTTTGAGAACCATAGTGGTTTCTTACCTCATTTCATTTTGTTTATTTGCTTTACACAAGGCTTGTTACCTCTGTGATGGCAGTTTTATTATTCATTGATCTTCCACCCTCCTTCCTGCCCATTTGCTAGTGACATTCTTAGGCACTCACCCATTTAGCAAAGTCAGCCCTCCTAAAATCCAGTACCTTTGTCTTTGTATGGCTTGACTCTATTGCTGTGTTTATTGTGAACCATACTGTTCGATGGTCGCTAGTTCCCAGATGGCTACCCACTTCTACATCTGTGATCCTCTCTTCATCTCCATTTGAGAGAACCAGGTCTAAGATTGCTCCTCTCGAGTGGGCTCCAATACTAGTTGTTAAGGCATGCCCCTGTAGGGCATCTAGAATAACCCCACTCTTAGAAGTGGCTGCTGCAACTGCACTCCAGTTAACATCTGGCATATTCAGATCACCCATCAGCAATATCTCCCTTTATCTGCCATTCTAAGTATACTTTCTATCATTTCCTTGTCCATTTCCTCCCCTGAGAGGGGTCTGTATACAACCCTGTGCATATTGTGGTGCCATTTCCTGCCTCCAAATTGACCCACAGTGCTTCTTCTCTCCCTGTTTACCCTTTTGTTCTGTTGCTTTGATTTCTTTTCTTATGTGAGAGCTACTCCTCCTCCTCTTTACCCTCCTGTCCCTCCTGTAGATAGTGTATCCTGGTATGTTTACATCCCAGTCATGGTTCTGTGTACCATGTTTCTGTGACTGCCACGATATCCAGATCTTCCTCCTCCATCAAGGCCACTAATTCAGGAAGCTTGTTACCCAGACTACGGGCATTGGTACTCATTGCTCTCCATTTTTTGATGGCTTTACCTACTGTAGTGGCATCCCCCACTGACCTTTCTACCTTGGTCTTTTTCTCATTTAGTACCCTGTTTTGTAGGGGGAGGCTGGGATTTTCCTGCTGCTTATCAGTGCCTCCCCCCTTGACTAGTTTAAAGACTTGCCAATGAAGCATTTAAACTGATTGCCCAAAAGACTTGTTCCCTTCCTGGACAGATGCAGACCATCCTGCCAGTATAGGCTGGTGTCCCTCCAGGTGGAACCCCAGTCCCCAATGAAGCCAAACCCTTGTGCTCCACACCATTTTTTCAACCATTTATTAAACTGCATGGTGCAAAGTACCCTCACCTCACTCATGTCACTGACAGGCAGCACCTCTGAGAAGGATACTGTGTGTGCTACTTGTCTTAAGCCCCTCCCCAACTCTACAAAGTCCTTCTGCACTGCTCTAATCTCATGATGAGCTAAGTCATTTGTCCCTAGGTGGACAATGACATCCAGCTCAGACTCCCGTGCAATTGTTCTCGTGATCCTAAGGATGTGCTTCCTGTCCCTCCAAGCCATGGCACCAGGCAGGCACCTTACTTCAGTTTTCCCTGCTCCCCCAGTTCTATCCCCCTAATAATTGAGTCCCCCACCAGGAGCTGCTTTCTTTCCCTGTGGTGCCTTCTGCCTCCTTGCTGAGGGCCTCCCTTGTGATGGTTGTCTGCACCCTCCTTAGTCTCCACTGTGGGTGCATCCATAGGGGAACTATGCTCCCCCAGAATGGTGTATGGATTGTGGAGTGGAACAACTGACTGGGTGTGCCTCTGTTCCACCACCCTTACCCTCCCTGAGCCCACTGTGGTCCAACTGCTGTGCTTTCTTCGCAACCTCTGAGGTAGTGGTGGTGGCTCTGGTGCTCCCTGGATGGGGGAGGTTCCCTTGCCACTGTCCAGTGTGGCCTGAAGACAGGCAACTTCCTCCCTCAGGGAAGTTAGTTGTCTGCAAACAGGGCAGCATCTCAGCCTCCAGAAAGACTCCTGGAAGACTGCGGTGTTCATGGCCCTGATGGGCAGCACCCCTTGAGGGTGGGCGCTGCACACCAGGGCCATGCCTGGGCATGTCCACAGGTGGTGCACTGACACCGTCCCCCAACACTGTACCCCCATGGCCATTGGCCGACTGCTGACACTGCCCCTCCAGCTACCACTCTCCAGGGCTCAACTGTGCCGCCGCAGCAGCCGCAACAGCCCCACTGTCCTGGATACACACCAGTGCTGCCCCACTGGTGCAGACAGGCACAGGCTGGGACTGTGATGTCATGCAGACCTCCATGGCGGCACCACCCACGGCTATGCCCATGCTGTAACCTGCTGTGTGGCTATCCTGTGGCACACACGTATCACTGTCCATGATGTGAGCTCCATCATCATCAGTGACGGATCTGGCATCAGTCTGAGTCTCAGCATGCTGGCATCCATGGATGCTGGCACGCTGGGACAAGGGCAGGGCCTCCTCTGCACCTGCTCCACCAACATCAGTTCAGACAGCCAGGTGGGCCCACTGTCACCCTGACTCTCGGACACCTGTGGAGGTGGATGGGCCCTCCTCTGTGTCCATGGTATCACCCACAGTGGATGAGCCCACCACCGCTGACCCATGTAGATGCTCAGAAGCTGTAAGGGAACACAATAGCGTTGATGTATCTGCCCTATCCTGTGTCTTCCCCCCCCCAAGTGACAGATCAGGACCTACCATGCAGTGACGGGCTACTACCCATCTGGAATCCACCACCTGGAACACCCTCGATGGCACAACGCCGCATGCTGCCAGCAACCCACTCTTCTTGTGGGGTCAGGCATTGCACGGCCGGCTGTCCCCCACCAGTCGCAGCCCGTGCTGCCCTGATGGCAGCCACCTTATCCTTACTCCTCCGCCTGTCCATGCCCATCTTCTTCTTGCACTCCTGCACGAACCGCTGGTGGCTGCCATGCAGGTTGATGGCACACGCCACCTCTCCCCATGCAGCAGCACGGGCCTGTGGTGTTCCCCGCTGTCTGCTGAGCAGTGGCTCCTGGTCAAGGTAGGCCTCAAACAGGGCATCTGTTTCTGCCTTGGTGAAGTTTGGCCTCCTCTTCCTCCCACGTCTCTGTTATTCTTCCTCCACCTCACGATCGCTCATCATTGATCCTGTGGGAATGACAGGTGCTACCTCTGACTGTGCAGTCCCATGCATCTCCCACACACCACAGTCCACACTCCCAAATAGCATGCAACTCACCACAATAGACTGCAATACCAGACTATGGCCTCTGCAGCCCAATGTCGCATTTATTTATTTATTTATTATTTCTTTATTTACTGTATAATCGGAATTTCAATCCTTTGAGTCATAGACTTTTTTGCAAAGGCTCCACGTCATTTACAGGGGGTGGAGGGAGAACAAAGTACAAGAAAGACAGACGGAACGAGCAATTATATTCAGGTTTCAGTACAGACAGTAGTTATACAATTTCTCCATGGTGGTTATAGGGGGTGGAGAGACACAAGACAGTATAAAACAATAAAAGAAGCAAATATTTTATATACACTTAGATTTTTACAGGTTACAGAATTGATATGGCAGTTGTGAGGCATTGTGAAAGCTTTTAGGAGGCATACATGTGAACCCAAGACAGAGCTAATGCGGAGGGTGGTTCGTAGGGTCTAGGAAGTCCCAGAGTCAGTTATGGGGATGAAGGAGGAGAGAGTAGGCCTTATTGGCATTCACATTTAGAGTTTTCAAAGAGGTGTGTTCGAAGGCCGGTTTTGAAAAGTGAGATGCTGTGGGTCTGGGAGAGAGTAGGGGGAAGGGTGTCGAACCATTTGGGGGCATGGTAGCGGAAAGATCTCTGCCCTAGTGACGTTCGACATGGGGGAACCGTGAAGGAAGAGGTAGCCGACAGTCTGGTAATCCGCCTGTGAGGGGCCGAGCTGACGATGGGGAGTAGACCAGCTGGAGTAAGCTGGAGGTGGATCTTTTTTGCTAAGATGCAGGTTTGATATTTGAGTCTTTGATGGAAATTAAGCCAACCAGTTAGTGTGTACAGATCGCAGGTGTGGGTGAGTCTGTCACAGCCAGTAATGAGGTGGCAGGCTTTATTAAGCACTGTGATTATGCTACTTAGGGTGGAGTTGTCAGCAGTGCCGTAGATAACAATCCTGTAATCGATAAGTGAGAGGATGGAGGAGGTGACAGCTATCTGCATGGCTTGGGCAGGCAGGCTGTTCTTGATCTTGTAGAGGGTACCAATTCTGGAGTTGATCGCTGACGAGAGGAGGTGTACATGTCTGTGGTAGGAGATGGAGGTATCTAAGGTGACACCCAGGTATTTAAAATGAGTAACATGTTCCAGATGGGTACCATCCAAGTTTGTAATTTGGACTGTCATCTGGCTGTGTGGGCTTTGGCGATGTGCAAAGGTCATGGACTTAGTTTTGGAATAGTTAATGATCAGGTGGTGATCAGTAAACCAGTTCTCCAGCTCCCTGAAAAAACCCCTGAAGGGTGAGCTGGAGGGTGTCTGGCTGTGGGTGTTGCCAGTAAAGAACAGCATCATCAGCATAAAGCAGGAGATGACCACTGCAAGCTTTGGGGAGTGAGTTAAGGAAGAGTGTAAAAAGCAGTGGGCCCAGAATTGACCCCTGTGGAACGCCAGAGCACACAGATTTGGGGGTGGAGATGGTGGAGTTGATTCTTACTTGCTGAGAGTGACCCAAGAGGTAGTCCTTGAACCAGGCTGAGACCTCAGAGGCCACATTTAGTTGTGGCAGGACTTAGATGAGAAGATCGTGATTGACCGTGTCAAATGCCTTTGTTAAGTCAACAAAGATGGCCCTGGCAATAGATCCTTGGTCCAGGGCCCCATGGATGAACGTAGTTAGTTCAGTGAGGGCCGTGATGGTGCTGTGGCCAGCACGGAACCCATTTTGTTCCTTACTTAGGAGGTTGTGTCTCGTAAGGTGCTCAGTTAGCTGGTCTGAGACTATCTTTTCTAGTGCTTTGGAGAGAGGAGGGAGTATTGAGATTGGTCTATAATTACCGGTGCGGGTGGGGTCGCCATTCTTTAAGATAGGAGTGATCAAGGCTTTTTTCCAGTTAGAGGGGAACTGGCCGAGGCAGAGTGAGAGGTTAAGAATTTTTGTGAGATGGGGTAGAATGACATTGAGGGTAAGCCTAATAAGTTTTAGGTCCAGGGAGTCATTGCTGTAGCAAGTATTAGCGATAGCTTTGGAGATATAGCATTTGGCCAGGTTGCCAGGAATAGTTTGGAGCCGGAACAGGGGTGGGAGGTCTATACTCACTGGAATAGGTGTGGGGGGGTTTGGGAGGGTGGAAGAAATTTGGCAGGAGGATATGTGAGAGGTCAGAGAAGGAGTCATTGAGGGATTCAGCGATTTTAGCTGGGTCTTGGGTAATGTCCCCATTCACATTGAGTTGGGTAGGGGTGGGGGAGCGAGTTTTGCCACTGATTTCCTGAATGTTGCTCCAGAATTTTTTCCCATCTCCCCAGGAGGTGGAGAGGGTATGCTGGTAGTATTTAGCTTTCACCCTGCGTGTTGCCCAGGTGCATTTATTACGCGCCTCCCTATATAGTTGTATGTTCCTAGTGCACTGCGTGTCTATGGCCTTGTGCCAACGGTTGTCCCCATGTTGCATAAGGTTTATAAGGGAAGGTGTGATCCAGGGGTAGTCCTGGTTTTCACCACCTGCTTTGTGAGGGGAGCAAATATATCACAGGCTTTGTTAAACGTAGTTATAAAGTGGGTGAGAGCAGTATCCACTGTCTGTGCATTATATATGGATAGCCAGTTGCTATTTACAAGGTATTCTTTGAGGTGGTTATGGCCTCTTTTTTTGAGCTTACAATGCCATGTGGTGGTAGGTGGTGCTAGGGGTAGTTTACCAGACCACCAGCAGTTAACCAGGGAGTGGTCACTGATAGCATCAGGGAGCACTGTGGCCCGGGTGATGCTACATGGTCTGTTTGTAAAAATAAGGTCTAATAGTGTGGAGGTCCCGGTTCTTGTGTCACACCTTGTTGGGGAGGTAACAATTTGGGTGAGGTCCATAGCCTGTGCTGCGTCTTTGAAGGTGGAGGAGGATGGGGATAGCCAATCAATGTTGAAGTCACCCATTAATATGGATTCGTTAGTATTTGGGAGGTGAGAGATAGTGTGTAGGATGGATTCAAATGCAAGTTTCTGGTTTCTCAGGGGGTTATAGGCCGTGATGACGTGGATAGTTTTAGTGCCCAGACTAATTTTGACCGTAAGTGTCTGTGCCCCATGTTCTGGGGGGGGGTGTCCACGACTGTGGCACCGAGTGTTGATTTAACAAATATTGCACAGCCACCTCCACGCTTATCAGATCTATCTGCCCTAAAAAGGTTATAGTTACTTAGGGAGACTGCATCATTGGGGATTTTTTTGGATAGCCAGGTTTCTGAGAGGGCTAGAATGTCAGAAGCATGTTGGGCAATCCAACCTTGAAGTAGCATGTGTTTTTTAGGAAGACTACAAATATTAATTGATGCCAGCAGCAGTCTTCTCTGGGGTTTGTTTGGGGTGGTTTTTGTGATGTGGGGTCCAGGGTTGCAGAAAATATTTCCGGATAGCAGGAGTAGGAGTAATGTGTGTTGTAGTAGAGAGAGTCTGCAATGCTTGTGGGACCCAAGCTGAGAATGATAGGGTGACTGTTTTATTTTTTTGTTGTAGGCTGGTACTGGTAGACTAGAGATGATGCAGGGAAGCAGGGAGGTTGCAGAGGGGGGAACCAACGTCACGTCTTCATGGGTGGAGGGGGGGCTGAGGTGTAGGCTGGAGTAGGGCAGAGGTACAGTGTTGACCCATCTGTAAAGAGGGTGTAAGTGCAGAAGCATGAGAGAGAAGGTAAATTAGGACAAATTGATATTGGTGTGCAGCGTAGGGGTGTCTATGCCAGCCAATGTCTGGGATAGGTGAAGGAACAGGGAAGGTGGTGAAGTCATGAGGTGGAGGAGCCACGGGGGGGGGTTGCAGGCAAGGAGAGTGAGCCTGCTGGTCAGCAATGTTGTGATTAGTAGGAGATGCATAGTGAGTTTATGTCAAGAGAGAATGTGTGACAGCGGCCTCTAGGGATGGAACTGTATAACCTGCGGCTGGAAAAGTGGGCTGATAGGTTATTTTGCCCTGTCACCTGACCTGAACAGGGTAAAAGTTCAGGAGCCGACCAAGGGTGGTGGTGGGAGTGGTGGGGAGCCGAACGCGTAGCGTTCGGCAGGGCTCAGCCTGATCTGAAACTCGCGGGGCAAGGCAGCTGCTTTTCTGCTGGGGTGAATGAGCGGCAAGGCTGGGGGCTGGCAGCCATTTGAAAAAGGCACCACACAGCAACGGATTCCTTTTAGGTGAACAGCAAATTACCTGGCTCAGCGTGCTGTGCTTGTCTTTTGGCAGGGAGGGCTTCTCGGCTGGCCCTCACGACCTCCGGTCTCCACGGGGGGGGGTGGTCTGCGAAGAAAATGGAGAAGACAAGGGGTTTAAGTAGGCAGAGGGGAGGGTTAAATGAATTAAGTAGCAGGGTGGGCTGGGAGTTGGGTGGGGGAAGATGAACAAAGGAGCTGGGGCTACTGATCAAATTACACTCCTGAGAGCTGATGCAGCGACTGTAGGTTTCAATATCACAAGCACACTTAAAGAGTCCCTCTAAAGCCCACACAGAAATTGGCCAACTTCACTTAATCTACAAACAATCCCACTGTAATAGCAAACAAATTCAAATTCTTGTTTGTCCCAAATGAGTTACAGGCAGGGGACTGAAATGTGCACAGAGGCTGGATTTAAATCAGACACTGGTCCTTCAGGCTGCTCAGGCGCCTCAGTTCCTTAAAATATTTTTTTTTCAAAAGAAGACTTGCACGTTTGTGCCCAACAGAGGGCTGGCCACCATGTTCACAGTTCGGCTCTGTTTGAGCCTGATCCGAAACTCTCGGGGCAAGACAGCTGCTTTTCTGCTGGGGTGAATGAGTGGCAAGGCTGGGGGCTGGCGGCTGTTTGAAAAAGGTGCCACACAGCAACGGATTCCTTTTAGGTAAGCAACAAATTACCTGGCTCAGCGTGCTGTGCTTGTCTTTTGGCAGGGAGGGCTTCTCGGCTGGCCTTCACGACCGCCGGTCTCCATGGGGGAGGGGGGTGGTGGTCTGGCTCAGCGTGCTGTGCTTGTCTTTAGGCAGGGAGGGCTTCTCGGCTGGCCCTCACGACCACCGGTCTCCACGGGGGAAGGGACTGTACCATGCAAATGAGGCGAGGCGCAATTTTAAGTGGATGCTAATGCAGAATCTGCACCATTGTATAGCTGATTAGCTGATCTGCATATGCCGGCTGAATATCGCGCTGTTGCACCTTGCGCAATTGTGTTGCACGTGCTCAGGCAAGGGCGCATTTCTGTGACGTGCACAGTAGACACTGAACGGCGCATGCCTGGGGTGCTGACACTGATGCCTGCCACGCTACTGATGTGCTGTGCACGGGAGGCAGCGCAGGGCATGGCCACCATTGTGCCAGTGGCGCTACTACGCTGTTCACATGTATGGCGCTCTGGCACTGGGGCGCTGTAGGCGCCGAGGAGCCACAGCGCAATAGGCCACTACAGGAAGTGCCACATAGGTGCCCTACCGCACTACACGCGGTGAGTACCAAACACGCTGTGGCAGTCCATGCGTAAGAGACCCCTGACCCTGTGCCGACCTTTGCCCCTAGGTGCCATGTGTCCGCATGGGTGCACCTCTATCATGCTGTTCGGTGACAGCACAATGGGGAATGGCAGTGCAGTACTGCGCAGCATCCACACGTGGTGGATGTGAGCTACAGAGTGCCATTTTGGTACTGAAAGATTGGAGGATGGCACGGAGACGGGCACCAATCTGCAGCCAGGTCGAACTGGCCAACCTAGTGTCACTGGTGGAGCCCCATGCTGCTGCTCTATTTGGGGAGGCACCCCTGGACAGGGCCAGGAGTGCCATGTGGGAGGAGGTGGCGGTGGCCCTGGAGGAGGCAATGGGCATAGAGCACACGGCTGAGCAGTGCAGCCACTGCTATGGGGATCTGCAGCATAGGGACCCGGACAGGCTTGCCTGCCTGCGGTCATGCACCAGAAGGGGCGCGGTTCCACGGCCAGGTAGATGCCCCATCCATACACTGTTAACGTCCATACGGGTATCGCGGTGGCATGTGTCCAGCACAGGGGGGCCATCCAGTGTGGGCCGTGGTGGTGGTATAGGGGTGGGGGGCAGATGGGTATGGCTGTGTGGGATTGCACACACCCATGGGCAGGGAGACTTTGCTACCAGATTGTACTGAAGTTCCTCTCTCCATGTTTGCACCCTAGGCCCTGAGGAGCGCCGGTGTGCCAGGGAGGGGAGGCTGTGGTGTGAGGCACATCATGCAGCAAGGGTGGCCGTACAAGACCAGCTCAGGGACCAGCCTGATGATGGTGAGTGCCTTACATCCATGATTTTTTTTTGCATGCTGTGTAACAGGGCGGGCAGTGGGGCATGGCCACCGTCCATTGACACCACTGCCATGCATGCAACTTGTTACAGTCAGCACTGTCCAGTGGCACTGCTTGTCTGGGAGTGTGTCAATGGTGGTCCATGCGTGCACCGGGTACATGGCTGTGCCACTGCCTTCGCACCGCATAGCCATGTCACTGTACAGCCATGGTGGTGCGGTGCGGGACTTGGCCGGCGGGTGTGTGCAGCGGGCCGCATGGCTATGTGCGCCTGGGTGGGCAGGTCTTGTGGACACAATCACTGTGGGTGGTCACACACCATCACAGAGGCATGTCCCACGGCCGTATGCCATGCACAGTGGGTGGGCTGCAGGGGGCTGTGCATTCACACTTATTGACTCTGCTCCCTTGTCCTAGGTGGACGGCAGTTGCAGACAATTGAACAGATGCTGCAGGAGATACTGCAGGTGGCCAGGGCCTCCCTTTGAGATTTTGGAATGCATAGACTGTCTGGGAGTCAGAAGGAGGCATGGCAGGAGGCGAATTCAGAGTGAGGAGCAGGGCTCCCGCTGAACCTGTTTCACCCCATGATTACCCCTACCCCCCCTTGACCCATCCTCACACCCCTCCTTCCCTCTACCATTTGTTCACCCCTGCCCCTTACCCACCCCCACCTGGTTTGTGGCCCTCCTCCAACCTTTTGTACATAGCTGTAAATAGTTGTTTTGATCTTTTAAAATACGTTTGCTTTGTTATGCTTACTGTGGTGGTCTCTGATTTGCAGTGGGCTAAAGGTGCTCAGTTGCAGGTGGTGCATGCGTCAGGGGTGGTGCAGTCATGGGCGTGTGTGTGTGTCCATAGGGGAAGTGACTATGGTGTGGGAGTAGCTATCAGTCACTGTCTGTGGTTTGTGTGTTGTTCCCTGTGCACTGGATGACTATGTGCAGTGGTCCACAGTGCATGCACTGTGTCCACAGCACACCTGTCAGACCGTCCATGGCCTGTGCAGCTGACACCCTTGCATGTCTGTGACCTGCACAGTCCACTGGCATGTCAGTGGTGGCTGGCCATGCTGGACAGCCACTGTACCCGGCACAATGGTGGGTTGCCGCCTGTCACTGGTGTGGTGCATGTCTGCCTCGGGTGGCACTGTGGCCTCCGCTGTTGTTGTCCCACCTCCATGCTGTCGCTTGTGTGTCACATGGGATGTGCACCACTGTCTGTCACTTGTGCTCCGGGTGCATGCTGGTGGCGTACAGCTCCATGGTGCCTGCGCAGGGTGGCTGGCACTCCTGTGCCATGGAGGGGTGCTGGCCATGTGTACAAGGTTTCCGTGGCCACACACTGGGGGCTTGGGTGCCCCACTACTGTGTCCCTGTGTTGGTCTGCCCTTGGGTATGGGTGGGTGTTTGTCCATGCACTGTGTTGCATCCTGTGTGGCGTATGCTTCCATGCACCACTGTGGGTGTCTGCGCTGGCTGTTGTGGCCAGTGCTGGGTTGGGGTGTGTCCTTGTGAGGGTGTGCAGGGTGCTGTACCACTGGTGGTGGGGTCTTGGGTATGCCCTGTCATGTGTGGGGTACCTTGTGTGCCAACACATGGTCGGTCTCTCAGCTGTACCTCGGGGGGGGACATGCATGGTGGCACTCTGTATGCAGTCGTTGCATCACTGTCTGCTGCCACCCACTGACGGGTGCTCATGGTGGGGCTGCCTTGCATGGTTCTATGGTGCACAGGGTTGCATTGTCACAGTTGGGGTGGTGTCATGCATGGGGTGTCCTGCACTGGTGGACGCTGCTCCTGGGCAGTGTGTCTGGGGATCATGGTGCAGGGTGTGCTCTGCATTGGTGGGATGGTGTGGCACGGGGTGGTCAGGCCTCCTTATGTGCCGGTCGCAGCTTGCCAGGGGGTGTGCTGGGGCACCATGCCCCGTCCGTGGGTTTGTTGCTGGTATCCATGGGCTGGTGGTTATTCCAGCTCTCCCCCGGTTGTGTAGTGCATGGGGTGTGGGGGGCAATGTCTGTTCTGCTGTGTGCTCCTCTGCCCATCTGTGGCATGGGTGGTGGGCCCCTGCATCCTGTCCCTGCACATTCCTGGTTGTGCTGTTGCACTGCTGCCCTGCTCCACTGAGCATCCCTGGTTGTGCTGTTGCACTGCTGCCCTGCTCCACTGAGCACCCCTGGTTGTGCTATTGCACTGCTGCCCTGCTCCACTGAGTATCCCTGGTTGTGCTGTTGCACTGCTGCCCTGCTCCACTGAGCATCCCTGGTTGTGCTGTTGCACTGCTGCCCTGCTCCACTGAGCATCCCTGGTTGCACTATGACGCATCTGAACTGCTCCACTGAGCATCCCTGGTTGTGCTATGGTGCAGGTGGTGTGATATTCAGTCGTGTGCCACAGGTGCATCTTGACCTGTGCAGTTTTTGAATATTGCACTTCTTGCGCATGGGCACAGTGGACTTGCACTTGCTCCTGCTGTTGCGCACTTTTTTGGCGCAGTTTGAATATCTGGGCCCTAGTGTATCTAATAAGCCCATGTTCTCAGTAATCTTACTGTACAAGCTTAAAAAAAAACACTTTAATAATTATTGGGTCAGTCAGGATCAGGACCTTGCCTGCTAACAGTAATGGCTTCGGAATCTTCTAAAAACACATTCAGTACTTGTTCTAACATGTCTATAACTGTATTTCTGAGTTTATTATTGTTCTCATCCTTAGTCCTACCCATGCCATACAGGTACAGTAAGTTAGGAGATTTATCAGCCAATTCTCCATGTTTCGTAGACACAGCATTTTGTTTATTCTATTTATTTCCCCTATTCAGTAATGCTCGTTCTACAATGTGTACCCCTGCTTCATCTAATAGTGTCACTCTCTCTAAAATATTCCTGACTACTTCTGGACTCTGTACCATAACGTCCACTCACCCTATACTTATACCTCTGTTCCAGCTGGACACTTTTTCCAATGTAAATTCACTTACTGGGAATCTTAAAACATACGTAAATATATTTAGCAGTTTAAATTTTATTTTACTTAAGGATTCATTAGAGGTTAATTTTAGCCCAAAAATGCTGAGATAACAAGACTTGTTTCTCACAATTTGATTCTCCTTATTCAAGAGCTCCCTATTAACATATGCAATCTTACATCCAAATTTTCTAAACCTTCTTCATTGATCCAGATCTGGTTTGCTACACATGGTGCTGTACAAAATATATATAAACAATCTAAACCATTCACATCCTTATCATTCAAAATTTGTGCAATGTCTGAGGCTAATAAATCCACTCCTATAGCTTCCCTTATTAGGTTCACAGTCGTATCCCTTAGTTCTAGATAAGTCAAATTATGTATCACATTAAAACCATAAAGAGTTAAAATTGCACAATTACAGATGTCTAACTTTCCTCCTGTGCATATTCCCTCTGGGTAATTACAGTATGAGCCCTCAGCTTCGCTAATTACATCAGTTTCCCTTTTGCTGGCCTTCTTTCTTGATTTAGAGCTTTACCAGCAATTAAAGCATCAGATGCCTGATGGTCCACATTTAAAACTGCATTGTGCACAAGAACCACTTCACCCTCAACCACAGAGGTGTTATTTTCTTCTTTATGTTCTCCTGACTTCATTGTTTCTCCACTGTCTGACACTGAATTATCACCATCTGTATGCATAAAAACTTTTTCCAGATCATACTGTTTATTACTTGAAACATGCAAACTTCCCTTAGATAATAATACTCTCTTTCCTTCTTACCTGCTGTTAACCATTTTCCTTTTCTTTCTCCTCCTCATACTTTTATTTTTCCCAAGTGTCCCCCTGCCTCTGCCCCTACCAATCTTGACTTCAGGTGGTAAAGCAGATGCAGCAGGTACATCGGGAAAATCCAACAAGGAAAAATCAGGGCAGGGCTGAGTTTGAGGGCATTCAACCTCGATAACAGATGATGAGCCAATGCTCTCAGTTGGGGGAATTTTATCTAGCTTATGTAAGACATCATCCAATCTGGACCCATTTATTGCAACATTTTGTTTTAAGAGGTCCAGTTCATGTTTCAAATCTAATAGATGATCCAAAATCATCAGATGCGCATTATGTGTATTGGTAGCAGTCAAACAAAACTCTTTACTCAAGGCAGTAGTATAATTAGCTGCTGATCCAGTGTCCAATTGTTTATTTAAATTGGCAGTACCCATTTGATTCATACCTGTAAACTGCCTAAGATCATTTATAGTCTCCTGCAGTTCCCCAGCTATGTGTTTTAAATCATACTGCCAGTAGGGACCTGGGTTAGATTCAATAAAATATTCCAGTGAAAATCCTAATGAATCTGCCGAGCTTTTGGGAGTATAGGCAAAGAACTCATTTATACTTTTAAAAGCTTCTATAATAATGCGATCTCCCAGGCCCATGTTATCTACTGACATTTGTGTGTCACACCCTGTTCCTTTAATTGACGTTGCCTGATCTTGAACCAGGCCCTTCCTAGAGCTTGAATTGTCTAAACCTTCTGTTATAATCGGGTCATTAAATGGCATACTCAATTCGTTATGCGCTAGAAATAGTGGACTATAATGATCTTTTATATTTGATTACTTCAAATTCCTCTTTTTTCCACCATTCTTAGCAATTACAGGAGTTTTAATGCTCCTTATTGCCTCACTAGAATTATTATTTTTGCTGTCCTTTCCTTTACTCTCCCTACCTTTATTAATGTTAGTTTTTTCCCTTTTCTTTGTGCCTATACCTTTACCTTTGTCTTTCTTCCTCCCTGCCATCTCTGAACTAGAGCAAATTGTAACAGGGGTTGAATGTAGGTGAAACGATGTTTGCAGCAAATCAGTTCTAAAGATATCAATGAACCCAGCCTGAATATTTTCTACCTCATCCACCCCCTACCTGTGTTCCCAGTACCAGGACACTAGGTACATTTAGGGAGGGAGGGTCTAAGAGTTCCTTCCCCATTTTAAGAATCTGTTTCCTAGTGTGAACCATATTTTGTAATCACAATAACAATTAAAGATGTATTTGTTACAGCACACAGACCACAAAATACAATCCAAAAAAGTTGCAAATAACTACTCACAACAAGCATAATCTGCTTAGGAATCAGTCACCTACAGCCAGTAAAGGGAAGCACAAAACTAGTATTTCGAATGTCCAGGTAAATTTTGGAAATAGAAGATGCAGTAAAGGTCCACAGTTTCTAGAAGCAGAATACTTGCTCGCAATGAATTCTCCTAACAAACAATAGGACTCTGACCCAGGAAAAAAGCAGGAGTGCAGCAGATTTTATTCTTAGGGTTCTCACAGTTCAGGCAGTCTCACGCTTATCCACAGAAACAGCGACTTCTGATGTTCAAATAATTCAAAGACGTGGGGCTTCTTTAATTCAAGTGATTTCATGGAACAATCTCAGCTTGGAAATGCAGGCAGTTCTAGCTTTCCAGCTCACTCCAAATGCACTCAGCCACACTCCATTTTTCCTAGGTAACACTAAAAAAAAAAACCTTTTTAAATTTCAATTCAGCGTTTACATAAAAATTTATATCTACCACTGCTAACCCTCCTAAGATGTCCTGAAAATTCCTAGGAGTTTATCTGCACTAAAAAAAAAAGGATCTCATAAAAAATCAAGTATGAACTTACTTTTTAAGCCAAAACAAGGTGTAAAAATGTTAAGAGTGTTCTGAATGAATCACCAACAGCTGGAACATGTTACCAGTATGAAGCTCATTTGCATAAAAAAAGAGTACACTTTCAAAAGAATATTACATATTATACTATAAAACTGTGGATAAAACAAGACGAGAGTGAAATAAATTTACTAAGTAGCCTCTTAACAGTAAAAACTCTCAGCACGCCATCCCCATTGCCATAACACATCCTTAGCGTGCAGATACTGGTAAAGCAGGAGCTATGCCTACCCTGCTGACATGCACAGATGTATAGTAACAGGGCGCATGATAGGTATGAGACAAAACGCACAAAACTTAAGCAACAACAGTAAAGTTTAAAAATATAAAAATAAAATACTGGACTTCCAGGTTCTGCAATTGTGCCACCTGTAACACTTGAAACCTATTGCCACATTACATAATTTCAATCAATCCAATAGGTATATTTTAAAAATGTTTAAAAATCAAGAATCCTTCTCTAATCTGCAAGAAAGACAGATGAGCACATAAACTGAAAAAAATGGAGTATGCTCCTCTAGTGGGCAGTGAGCAGTGTGTTACAGCACAGCTGGCAATCTCAATCCTCCGTCACCATCCGACTAGTGTCTCCATCAAGCCTGCAGCACGGTAACACCACAGCTCCTCCACAGCTCTGTGGGTCTCTTCACCTCTCTTCACCTCACTGGGCCAAATCCTGCAGGTGAAAAATAGAGAAACAGGGCTGCCCTCTAGCCAGGACAAACAAGCAATAAGTTTGTCTGGAAAGATTACACACTCTGGCAACAATGGTATACCTGCAGTAAAAATAAAACATGCAGTGTAATCCTACTTTTGGAGTCTACTTCTCAGGCTCTGAAGCATGTAGCTTCTGCGTCCTTCCTATCCAGCTGCATTTCTCAGTACAGGCACACACACAGACTAATTATCTCAGTCAAGGGTGTAGATAGGCATACTCACTGTACACATTTGTGTACAGTTTTGTTGAGTGCCTGTCACAAACCATAAGCCACTCTGTTATATTATCACTCTAATCTGTAGTATTTGGGTTAGTGTAGGCCACTGAGGAGGGTCTGATATATGTATAACCTCTTTAGAGAGTAGAGGAATCATCTGACAACAATCTGACTTGTTTGGAAGGGGGTGCCATTTGGAAGGGATGTATACATTTTTTAATTGGGGGGGTGTAACTGTTGGAGATTGGGTACAAAATGGACATTTCTGGCTACACTCCTGATCTCAGTAATTCATAATTGGGAGTAAAAATACAGAACTAATGTGAAGCATAAGCTGAATTGTGTCTAAATACTATGTTTTCCTAAGTTCCCCTAGAGGTGTCAGCTGCTCTTTAAGACATGGCCATATTCAGTTTTCAGTTTGTATGATCTTGAATAAATCTGTTCTGTCACTATACCTTTTAGGTTCCATGTGTTATCTCTGCTTCCCCCGAGACACACACTATCTCCCGGATGCAACTCCAGTAATGGCCGAGTACTTATATCAAAATAAAACTTTTGTTTCAATTTCTGTCATTGTTTGGTCTGTATTACCTTCTCTGTGTTGTTTGTCCTGAGCAAGTTTTCCTTCCCTGGGTTGATCTAATTCTTCTTCTCATTACTAATTGTGCAGGTGATAGTCCAAGCTCAAGTGGAGAACTATGACAGGCTACAAGTTCATCCAACTGCTGCTGAACAGTTCCTTTCAGTTTTCAGTTTACCTTGTGTATTCCTTTTAGGAACTTGAAGTTCTCGATCATGTTTCCCCTCTCCCTTCTGGTCTGGGGGCAGTACATCTTAACAGCCTTAAGCCACTCCTCATAGCATCTGCCCTGTTGACTCTGAATCATTTTGGTTACCCAATGCTGCACTGCCTCCAGCGTGTCTCTGTTTTTCCTTAGGTGGGAACTCCAGAACTGGGCACAGTACTCCAGATGGGGTCTCACAAGTGATCTACAGAGAGGTAGTTATACCTCTTTCTCCTGCTATCAAAACCCCTCCCAATACACCACTGCATTCTAGTTGCCTTACTGTAGGACTTACGTGCTAAGTGCATTGAAAATAAAAGATATTTGCAACTGTTATTAAGCCCCTTCCCTTCGTCTGCCTTATGCATTTATGTGTAAGCCCTGACACTGCCCTTATGCATGCCGCTTACTTATTGTCCACACTAGCACTATACCAACACATAACTGCTTTCCTATAGCTTCTGACTTGTAACCTGTGACCAAAACTGCAAGAATTCCACACCTGTTCCCCTTCTCCTTCCTACTTCTGGCTCTCTACTTATATATTACTCCCCTTAGTCTTGCCAAACCATGACTACCTCATTTATCATATCTTGCCTGTCGCTGCTCAATATGCTAAAAGTACTTATTGCAAACACCAGTGATAAGTTTTTATACCCTGCCTTGTACTGCTGGCATGCAACCTTAAATTACTTGCACACTATGTACCATATGTCTTTTCACCATTCGTTGTCTTCTGATGTCATACCTATTATGTAATATCCTGCTTGAACTATGTGTACACCTTGTATATGTGTAACAGTATTGCTCCATCAAGTGTTGTATTTTTATGTAATGTCCTTTATCAGTGTAAATGTCTCAGGACCTCCTTGTGAATGAGCTTGCTCAATCGAGTTTTCCTGCAATAAACTTGAACTTATTGCATTGACTAGTTTGCTTTAGGGAGTCACTTATGATTACTCTGGGTCCCTTTCCTCCCATGATTGACCCATCCTCTGCTGCCTCTATGCCTTCCTTGACATAGAGAGCTACTCCACCTCCTGTCCCCTTACTCCTATCCCTCCTGTATATGGTATACCCTGGTTCTTCCAGGTCCCAGTCATTATTCACAGTGACCCATGTTTCTGTAATGACTACAGTGTCCAACCCAGCATCTACCACCATCACCTGTAGTTCACTAATTTTGTTTTCTGTGCTTCTTGCATTTAGGCATACTGCCTTTTAGCCTATACCCTTCTCCTTCATGTCAGCTCCACTCCCTTTGCCCTCCCCTTTCCTCTTTAATGTCCTGGGTTTCCTCTTCCCTGCTGGCTTTTTGAGCTCCCCACCCCCTATCTAAACCTATTATGTACTTCAGCTTCACTGCTTCAATCCTCACTGCTCCTAAATTCAGGGGAGTTCTATCTAGATTTCTATTTTGCTCTCCATCTTTTGTTGTTCCCCCCAGCCTCAGTCTCCCCTGTCAGTTTAAATGTCAACCAATGTAGACATCAAACTTCTGCATAAGCACACTTGTCCCCTTTCTTATTAGGTGATGGTCATCACCCTTGAACAGCCTTATGTCACAGAAGTTCCCACATTTACCCATATAACAGTACCCCTTCTCTGATACCATCCCTTCAATGTCCCATTAAATTCCTCAGTCTTGCCCTTCCTCACTGTACATTTCCCCTACTTCACACAGGAAGACCTAGAAAAAGGCCAGGGAAGCTGAATGTGGTTTTAATCTGTACCCCAGCCTTCTAAAGTTATGCTTGACTTCCTTGATAGGCTGGTTTGTCAGATCAATTGTACCCATTTGTATTGCTGTACCAACTGACCAGTGACTGCACCATAAAAGATATGGTGCTGCTGTAACAACTGTCCATCATTAGACAACCATGTATAGTGTTGCAGTGCCTACTGTCCATTCTGCTACAGCCACCTGCAGTGTTGACCATCAATAGATATGGCTCCATATATACTTTGGAATGTTGATCAATGGGACTAGTAATGTTTCTGCCAATATCTTGAATATGGTGATACAGATGTTTATATTTTTGCACTGCCAGCCTCAACTCCCCAACCTCCACCCCAACATTCTTTCATTTTTTGTGAATTCTTTGTTTTCATTGTCTTGTCCAGGACCATCTTGTGGGTCTGTGGGTTCCCAGCAAGTGTGTGGTGTTCCATCCTGTTCCCACATGTACCCCCACCTCCAATAATGCCTCTTTGAATCTCACCTAGATCCAGAGCCTACTGAGTCCCAACCCCCTCACTTTGGAAATGCATAGTTGGAATGAGCAACTCATGTTGTTCACATGGGGAGAGCTTATGTATTCACTTGTGATTTTAATGAAGTGGTCATTCACCATTTTTATATCTGCAGATGGTATATTGAATATCAGTCTTGAATTTTTAAGTAAATATATTCAATAATTTGTCAGTTGAATCTGATATTTACCTCTCCCTATACTCACTCAAGAAAAAATCCTTATAAGATGTTTCCCCAGCTAGGGCATTTGTGAGTCATCTCACATTACTAATTACAAAACAACTATATTAATGCATCTATTCAGGGTGAAATGTAAAGCAATCAAAGTAAAGAAATGAAAAATTAGGTTTGGAAGTCTGGAACCTTTACAAATCAGTGGTATAGCGTTCTTCTTGGTTTCAGCAGTCAAGTCATACATGATTGGTGTTACCCTTATATTAACACTCTCTGTGCAAGCACTGATGTGTTGTTTAATTAGCGTGACAAGACAGTAATGTACCTATATTATGGTAATGCAACCCTACATCACATGACCCTTGGAACTCCAAGGAACACCACACCACCAATTTGCCATGTTTCCAGACTTCCAACCTTAATTTTTCATTTACTTACTTGTATGTTTTGTGTTTCAACTCAATTGGCACCTCATGATTCAAATGCATGGTGATGCCCATTGTACCAGATCTGCAGCTTGCTTTGCAAGTGGCTCTGTCTGACCACTCAAGAAGCAGCTTCATTGTGACTCTTACCATGCCAGGCCTGTGATTTGCTTCATAGGTGGCCCTGTAGGCCACTCACAAAGCAGATGCATAGTGATGTTCACTATACCAGACATGTGATTTGATTCATGAGTGGCTTTACAAAGCAGCTGCATAATGACACTCACCGGGCCAGACCTGCAGCTTGCTTCAAGAGTGACCCACAACTGCATGGTAACACATGCTGCACTAAATCTATAGCTTGCTTTAAGGGTGGCCCTGACTGAAGTTGTGTGGTATCACACACTATGCTAGACATCTAGTTTGCTTCACTCAGGGCCCAGCAGGCAATATGCAGAGCAGCAGTCCTGTCGAGCAGGTGGCCACTCCTGCAGCTTGAATTGTGCAGGACCCTGCATGCCCTGTGCAAAGCATTACACCCATTAGACCTGGTCCTGAACAT
The DNA here is from genome assembly GCA_016271365.2 of Neoceratodus forsteri. NCBI lineage: Eukaryota > Metazoa > Chordata > Ceratodontiformes > Ceratodontidae > Neoceratodus > Neoceratodus forsteri. The sequence continues at coordinate 1,082,409,162 of CM057452.1, read as the reverse complement.
GGACCTTACATCGTATTGGTCTCTACAGGCCCTATGTGAAGCAGCATGCTCATTAGGCAGGCATGAAATCTACCAACTGGGTAATGATGAGAAGAAATACTAAGTACCTCATCCTACAAATTTAGTGAAAAATATTTAAAAATAAAAAAGGGCTGACCGCGTTACAAAAACCCTGACAAAAAAAATTAACATTTTTGAGCATGCACATGCCCCATTGCACAGGACATAGTTTTTTAGAGATTCAGTTTTCTATGACCCATGATTCTTCTAGTTATGTATTTATTTTTGCCAAACTTGAGTTTGGGTTTTACAATTCACCCTGAAGAACACCCAAACGAATTTCTGCCAAATTGTCCCTGAGTCTAGTTTCAGATACCACATTTTTTTGCATTTTAAAAAACCTAAGCCCCTGTTTCAGGACAAGTATTTTTTTCTCATTTTTTATGTTCACTCTTGCACTTTCATAAAGCAAACATAGTGGTATGATAGTGGGTTTTGAGGGGTGTATCACTGTCGGTCCAATGCAGGGCAGTCTGCAAGTGGCTCAACAGTGTCAGACCAACCATCAGCCAGGCTGACCATGACAGTCTTCTGATCCTGCCGGATGGAAACTTCATGTAGTTCAAAGAAAAGAGCCACCCAAATCATAGAGAAGTTCTTTCCTTTCATCTGTATAATGCCACCCAGAAAGCAGAGCTGATCAGCATCATGATTGGCCCGCTGTGGTTCCCCCACAATGAGAAAACAATCCCTCCCACCCTATGCCAAGTATCCCTCTGACCTCCCATTACTGCCCCCTTCCTTCTTAATTTTCTAACACCAGAAAGCCCAATTCCCCCATGCCATTAAGTACCCCACACCCCACCTGTTTTCACTGTGCAACACTGGGGAGTCCACCCCCCTGGTGCCTCCAGACATACTATACCACTGACACTGGGGTGCCCAATCCCCAGAGTAGGTACCTGAAATAAAGAAAGTCATCCCTCATAGTCTTTTTTTATTATTTATTTATTTATAGTTTGGAAAGCTCCTTTGAGGACAAGTGCACATTAACAAAGGTTCCACATCAATAAAGGACAAAGAATGAATAGGAACAACAGAGATTCTCCAGCTCAAATGGAGCCTGGTCAGGTACAAGCAGTAGGATTAATAGGCAATGCTATTAACAATCTACATCATCATAGCAGTCCTAGTGGGACAAATTATCAAGTTGCAATAGGGTATTACCAGTGGAAAGTGCAAGCAATTGCCAGTCAAGGAGCAACATAGTAAATATGGAAATTTAGTCATTTAAAACAACAACAGGATGATTTCAGTGTGAGTTCTTTTTTCAGGGATTTTTTTTAAATTGTGAAATGTTGGGGAGCCCCACTAGGGATCCCGGGAGTTTATTTAGCCATTGGGCAACACAGATAGCAAATGAGCACCTTCCCAGGCTTGTTTTATGGAAGGGGACTTCAAGCGCTTGTCTAGTCATACTCCTTGTGGAGTATTGGTCACCTACCAGGCAAAAGAGATCACAAACTGCAGTTGGGGCATGGCCCAGCAGAGCTTTCTTTGCCATCAAGCAGGTCTGATATTTTAGTCTCTCCTGTAGGGGTAACCAGTTGGTAACAGCATACAGGGAGCAGCTATGAGTAAGTCTGTCAGCCCCATTTGCAAAACAACAGGCTTTGTTGAGGACCATCCTTACTCTATTGAGAACTGAGTGACTAGCCACCCTAAATACTGGGAGTCCATAGTCAAGGAGTGGGAGGATCGTACTGGAGACTGCCAGGTGTCTAGCCTCTGAGATAAGGTTCAAGCATTGTCTGAAGAGTGCACCTAACTTTCTATTGACAAGATTTGTAATGTTGCCCACATGTGCTGCAAATGACATGGTATAATCCAAAGTGACACTCAGGTACTTGAAACATTCAACCTGTCCCAGGGTGGCTCTTACAGCATTTCATATAACAAGGGGAGGGATTTTTTTCTTCAGGTGTGGACCAGTGAACAACATGGTCTTAGACTTTTTCTAGTTTAGGACAAGTTTATTGCATTCGAACCAATCCTTCAGAGACTCAAAGTTGCTTTGTAGATCACTGGTGAGTACCCCATGCTGTGGATTGCTGTTTAAGATCACTGCATCATCAGCATATAGGAGCACCTTTGAGTGAGGGCAGGCATCTGGGTGTCTGTTAATAAACAGGCTAAACATTTATTATTTTGTGTACTTCCGGTAATCCCACCCTCTGACAAGTATCCCTCCCACCTCCCCATCACTTCCTGCACCCCTGGAGATTAAACCAACACTGGGGTGTCTGATACTCACTGTTGGTACCTGAAAAAAAATCCCTCATAGACATTTTTATATACCCTGTAAAAAAGAAAACTGTCCATCTCTGTCTGTTGCCGCCGCCAGCCCACTACCACCGTCATCCTCCCCTGACCTGACCTTCCCACTCAGCACCCACCCACCGCTTATTTACCTCCTGGGGGTTCAACATCATAATACTCTCTCGACCAGAGTCAGGTCTTCACTCTTCAATGCCAGACCAGGAACTGGGGAACTCAAGTAAGTAGTTCAATGCATTTCAATGGGTTTTGAACTTGTCAACATAACTTGGTCATTTTTTTTAATATGTTTTCCCCCAAATTTTCAACATGGCCTTTTTGGGGCCCCACCTCATGAACAAGGGCAGTGAAATTATGCAAATCCATCCCAAGAGGTGATTTTGCGGTCACGGTGTGAAATCGCCTTTCAGGCAGGATTTTACAGTTTTCTCCACCCTTGTTCACGAGGAAGGATCATAACAAGGCTATGTTGAAAATTTGGGGTGCAAATATTAAAAAACTGTTATGAGTGTACATTAAAAGTTGTCAATTCATGCTCATAACTTTGGTAATTTTCAATATTCTGACTGCAAATTTTCAGTGTAGCCATTTTTTCACACCACCTCATGAACATGACAGTTGTCATTTTTCAAATCCTGGCCAAAATGTGTTTTTGCACCTCTGGCATGACATCACCTTTTGGGTAGGATTTGAAAATATTCTCTTCCCTTGTTCATGAGGTGGGGTCATAAGAAGGCTATGTTGAAAATCTGGGGTAGAAATATTAAAATGCAATAAAGTTATGAGCAAACACTGGAATTTTTCAATGCACGCTTGTAACTTTTGTAATTTTCAATATTTTGACCACAAATTTTCAACATAGCCATTTTTTCACACCACCTCATGAGCATGACAGCTGTCATTTTTCAAATACTGGCCAAAATGTGTTTTTGCACTTGTGGTGCAAAATTATCTTTTGGGCAGGATTTGAAAATGTTATCTGCCCTTGTTCATGTGATGGGATCATAAGAAGGCTATGTTGAAAATGTGGGGTAGAAATATTAAAATACAACAAAGTTATGAGCATACATTGGAATTTTTTAATGCATGCTTATAACTTTGGTAATTTCAATATTTTGACCCCCAAATTTTCAACACAGCCATTTTTTCACACTACCTCAAAAAAATGACAGCTGTCATTTTTCAGATCCTGGCCAAAATGTGTTTGCATACTTGTGACACAAAATGATGTTTTGGCCACTATTTGATAAATTACATCTGTCATGTTCAGAAGGAGTGGTCATAAAAAGACTGTTGAAAATTTGGGGTCAAAACGTAAAAAAACAACTAAGTTATAAAGAAACGTTAAATTGTTCCAACGTTTACTCGTAACTTTATTTTTGCAGATTTCATCCCCTAATGTTCAGCATATTCATTGTGTTACCCAACCTCCTCAACATGACAGGTGTCATTTTTCAAATCCCCTGTGAAACATGTTTTCACAGTCACACTGTAAAAATCACCTTTTGGATGGGATTTAAAAAATTCCAGCTGTTTCGATCATACCATCAGGTAATAAAAAGACTGTTGTAAATTTGGAGTCAAAATGTGGGAGTTCACTGTATTATCATGTTTATTTTATTTTGGAAATGAAATGAAAATATCTCTCTAAGTAAAAATAAAGTATAAAAAAAATGTGGGAGCCCACTGAAAATTAAATATTGCCTCTCAGCTGGCCTATCCTAGGTAAATACAATCTAAAAATGTGTAAAAGCAGGACACCACTGAAAATGAGATATTACATCTCATCTGATCTATCTTGGGTAAATATATATAGTAAAAATGTGTACAAGCAAGACCCAGTACAACAGCAATGCAAATGATGAACATTCAGCACTGACAAATGCTTGTTTAATTACCTGCAGGTAGAGTAGTAGCACATTGAGAGACATCAAGGACCATGACACGGGACATTGAGCATCTGTCACACGAGACACTGAGGACCTGTCACATCTGACAGTGGGGAGCATGAAAGACATGACTTGGACACTGTTGGGGGTGGTGTGGGTGCTAGACAGAGAGTGAGTGTGGGGGAATCTTTCACTGCAGGGTGGGTGTGAGGGAAGTACTGGCAGTGGTGTTGGGCACCCACCACTGATTTCATAAAGATCGGGTGGCCTGTCAGCAGGAAGATACCAGTAGCAGGGTTAGGCAACTGCCACCAGTTTCATGAAGATCAGGTAGGTGAGAGGGTGGATACTAGTGGCAGGTTTGGACACCTGATTTATTAAAAGGAAGGGTGGGAGGGGGATATCAGTGGCAGGGTCAGGCACCCACTGATGGTTTATTCAAAGACTGAGTGGGTAGGTGGGGAAAACTGGTGGCCGCGGTTTGGCACCCACCGCTAGTTTATTCAAAATCAGGTGGGTGAGAGGGTGGATGCCAGTAGTGTGGTTGGGACCCGCCACTGGTTTATTCAAAGATTGGGTAGGTGGGAGGGTGGATACTGCCAGGTGGGTTGGGCACCAGCCTGCCATCAATTTCCTCAAAGAACATGCAGGAGGAGTGGGTATACGAGAGGTGGGGATGGGCACCAGCCACCAGTTTATTTAAATGGTAAGGCCATTTTCATGACTCAAAACTGCACAAAAATATCAGTTTTGAGTAATGAAATGTGGTACCATCAAGTAACTGATATGTATCAGTTTTGCAAAAACTCAGTTGTAAAAAGAGCTTTGTTTTCTGGTGTGTCCCAGGGATGGGCTACATAGGACCTGTTTTATTTATTTATTTTAGTTATTTATGTATGTGCGTATTTAATTATTTATTTTAATGTTTGACCAAGAAAGGCACAACGAGCTGTGACACCTCGTTTTCAGGTGCATCTCTAGGAGGCTGGTTACATAGACTTGTTTTAGTTATTTATTTGTAACATTTGACCAGGAAAGGTCCAGTGAACCATGACAGCCCATTTCCAGATGTGTCTCTGGGGACAGGTTACACAGGATCTGTTTTATTTATTTGTAATGTGTGACCAGGACAGGCACACCGAGTTGGGATATCTGGTTTCAAGGCAGGTCCTTGGGGGTGGATTATATGAACCTGTTTAGTTAATTAGCTATTTGAAAGTTTTGAAAAAAGAGAGGTACACTGAGCTGTGACAACTCAATGCTAGGTGTGTTCCTGGGGGGTGGGATTACCTGGAATCTTCTTTTTTATTTATTTGTAATGTGTGGCCAGGAATGGTACACTGAACTGAGACAGCATACTCCCTAGTGTGTCCCAGGGTGGAGAGGGTTACATGGATTTGTTTTATTTATTGATTTATTTGCAATTTTTGAACAAAAAAGGTACTTAGAGCTGTGACAGCTAATTTATAATGTTTGACCAGGAAATGCATACTGAGTTAGGACAGCTGGTTTCTAGGTGTAGGCTGTGGGGGGAAGGGGGGAGTACATGGGACCTGTTTTATTAATTAACTTTTTGCAATGTTTAACCTGAAATGGTAAATGGAGCTGTGACAGCTAATTTCCCATTTGTTTTTTCCAGAATGGAGGTATACATGGGACCCTTTATATATGTATTTATTTGTAATGTTTGGCCAGGAATGGCACATGGAATGGTGACAACTCATTTCCAGGTGTGTAGCTTGTTTCAAGGAGTGTCTCTGGAGGGTTGGGTGGGGGTTATATAGGCCTTGTTTTATTTATTTGTAATGTTTGACCAGAAAAGGCATGCTGAGCTGTGGCAGCTCATTTTTACGTTTGTCTTGGGGGCAGGAAGTTACATAGGACCTGCTTTTTTTATGTAACACCCCCATCCCTGTGTCTAGGGGTATGCCTGATGTTGCCAAAGGGGAAGGGGTCACAAAGCAAAAACACATACCAGGCCCATTGACTTCAGTCTTTAGCTGTTGGTGGCTTCATTACACTGAGTTCTTTGGTGCCAGGGCTGCCACTCTCAGGTGTTGGGCTGTGGGGGACTTAAAGAGGGGTTACCCAGTCTCACCGTTCATAGCTACTGAATATTTCAAAAATGGAAAGTCCACACAAAGAAATTCAAAAACAGGGGAACCTGGTTAATTAACAATGCTGACCAGTTAAAACATATGTACAGAGCTGATTCCTCCAGACCTGGGAGTCCACAATGGAGTTTCATTTAATGCACTGGGGGTTCATACATGGTCGAGAAGACCGTCCCCCTGTTATAATAAATCCCTGGGGCCAGGTGGCCACAAAGTGGGTGAAGGCAGCAATGTCCATTAATATCTTGAGGCCAGAAACCTCACACTGTCAGCAGCAGCATATTCTCGCTATTATCCCTGATGCAGTTCTCTCCTCTCCCTTCCTCTTGCACATTTGAGAGGAACAATATGGGGAGCACATCTGGGCTTCTACCGATCTTTCCCTCCTGGGCCAGGATCCAGCAAGCCACTTCCCCCTACAGCCATCTGGGGGACATCCCCATCAACCCACACCTTAACGCACATCTTCCAGCAGACTGGCTCCTTCCATGGGAAATAGCTGACTTCAGGCAGGGAGTTCAAATCCCATAGCCCCCCTCCTCCCCAGGGAGCAAGGAAAATTATTTGGCTGCATCACTGTACCACCACCAACAAATCCAGGGACAGAGCTTAAACTAAACTATGCAAGCAGGAGAGGGCAAGCAATCCTGCTCCTTCAGATCACCATGGAAACCTCAATGCAGGAACCCCTCAAGGGTGACAAAACCCCAAATTGATAGTCTGCCACTAAGGCAGCGACCTCCAACCCACAGAGACCCCACCCAGAGAGCAGCAATCATAAATATGAAAATTAGAGTTTCCAAAAATTGAACAAGGGAAAGGAAAACCAGGCTAACCCACACTTCCCCCCTCTTAAATGCTCACCACCTCAGTGAGCACCTATCACAGCTACGGGATCCCACCACTCCATGGGGGCATGTGCACTTCTCCACAGAGCATTGAGATTCTGTCCCACTGGGACACTGCCGAAATGGTGGGAGCCAAACCTTACTGACCAGAAGTTCAAACCTACAAAAGAGGTGTCTCCCTCCCAAAAACCTTATAGGGACCTAAAACAGGGCCTCCCTACCCATCCCGCTGGTGACCTACCAACCCAGGACCCAGGGCGGATTGCCTAGCACCGGGGTGGCAGCATCCCAGACCTGTTTTCCCAAAACCTGCACTACTCACTAGAAACCCAATGCTGCCAAATGCTGCTGAATGCTGTACCCTTCAGACACTCTCCCCTTACAGTAACCACCACAAATATCAAAAGCATGCAAACAGTTTAACAACTGAATATTCAAAACAGTGACTGCTTAAGGCAGCACACCCTGAAAGGCAAAATATTTTATACTGTGCAACAGCACCAGAGTGCAAAGTCCTGAACTGCTGAAATTGAAATGTTGGAACAGTCTTTAAAAACAGCCCAGACCCTCCCCCCCCGGCAAGCAGCACAGAGGTGCTTAGTCCCAATAGGTGCACATGAACAAACTACAGCCAGTTAATGAAAGTAAACTGTTACCAGCTATTTGAATCAGCATGGTTCAGTAAAAATGAGGTAGATAGAAAGAAAAGAGTTGATCTCACCCAAATACATAGCAAGCACAGTCTCAGTCCAAATGTCTCTGCAGCACCTTCAGGGAGAAGGTGAATCATCACTATCACAAGCATCTTAAGCTCTGGGGAAAATAACAGGCATGTGGAGGCTTGGTTGTGGCTTGACTGAAAGAGTTTATGCCAAGTACATAGGTCTTCATCCTCCTTCCCATCAGGTCCTGGATCAAGGCAAAGGTCTTGAACAGAGTTGACCCTTCCCAGGGGTATTTAGCATACTTTGACTTTGCGATGTTTTGGATATGCTGAAGCACATAACTAGTGCTGTCTGGGCCTAAACGGTGCTTCTTGTACAACTTATCCAGGGTGCCCCAGTAGACCCAATCTTGACGATTTTCCTTAATAATATCCCAGAGTCTCTTGGGGAGATATACATACAAATACTGGGGTCAATCACAGCAAATTTTCTTCTGGATAATCCGCTCCACCTGACTCCGTTCTGGAAGCTGTTGCACTTTGTGCCAGGAGGCCTGTCCATCCAGCAACCATATCACTTCCCTGTATCTCCTCACATGGGGGTCACCATTAGTCATATTCTCATAATGCTCCCTGCAATGTCAACATTTGTCAGCTAGGGTAGACCTATCCTTCCACTGCATAACATACAGGGTCTCTTGCTCAATGGGTATGTTCTTCTTCAAGTCTCCATCACTGACATGACTACACCCTTCAAACAACACCTGCTCACTGGATACCTCCTTCAATCTCTCTGGGGTGGATGATGGAGATAATGGTGCAGCCAGAGGCTCCTCCCATGTCTCCTCAGGGGCAGATGCAGTACTAGCAGGCTGCACAGTTCCTGGCCAGGCTCGCTTTTCAAAGTCCTTAGGGGCCAGCAATTTCATTTGGGCACCATGACCCCGACTGCATCTATGGCTGGGGGGTAAGGGATTTACTGACAATGCCAAAGCTTTTCCCCCCCAAGTCTCCTTCTTCAGCCCCTCTGCTCCACCTTGGGGCTTCACTACTGCAGGCTTGGAAGTTAGAACAGGTCTCTCAGCATCACTGGGGGAGCTTCGTTCCCTCGGGCTTCACCTCAGATGAATGTCTCTCAGCCTCACCCCCTTGCTTCACTGCTGATGAAAATGTAGCTCCAGCAACAGAAATGGAGGCAGAAACAGTCCTTGTCTCATCCCAGTCATCAATGGCAGAATCCATGAACATGATGAACCTGCCAAGCCCACTCAGTCAGGGAAAATACTGGGGAATATAGACTCCCGGGTGTTTCTGTTGGCAGGATGTACACACTGGCTGAAAAGTCACCCCCGGGCCTTCAGTCTGCTGGAAGATTTAGTTTTTTCCTGAGGAATGCTCAACTATGTTCCACAGCCATTTCAGCATGGTTTGGCTTGCCATCACTTTGGTTCTGCAGGACACTGGAACTCCTAACTTTTCCACTTGCTCTAAGACAGATCAATCCACAATACCACTACTCCCCACAGTGCTTCTCCTCTCCTGCTTTACTTTTCCAGTCCACAGACCTCAGTATCACCAACAGGGCAATTAGCATACATTCACATCACCAGGATGTGTTACCAGCTGAACTCCCAGTCATCAAGGTGTCTCCAAACTCCAAATGGCGCAAATTTTACCACTTCACCATTTCATCCAGCAACAGTCCAATACTTTCCCAGCCATAGAATGCAATGCCCAGCACCTCCTTTGGGGTCATGCAGTCCAAGACATCCCAAATGATAGATCTCAGATGAGCTCTCACATTTGTAAAAAACCCCATCCTTGTGCCTAGGGGTATGCCTGATGTTGTTAAAGGGGAAGGGATCACAAAGCAAAAACACATACCTGGTCCACTGACTTCAGTCCTTACCTACTGATGGCTTTGTTACATCAAGTTCTTTGATGCCAAAGGTGCCACTTTCGGGTGTTGGGCTGCGGGGGACTTAAAGAGGGGTTACTCAGTCTCACAATTCACAGCTACAGAATATTTCAAAAATGAAATGTCCACACAAAGAAATCCAGAAACAGGTGATCTCATTTAATTAATATGCTGGCCAGTTAAAACATATTTACAGAGTCAATTCCTCCAGACCTGGGAGTCCACAATGGAGTTCCTTTTAATGCATTTGGAGTTCGTACATGGTTGTGAAGACCCTCCCCAGTTACAATAAATCTCCTAGGGCAGGTAGTCACAAAGTGGGTGAAGGCAGCAGCATCCACAAATAGCTTGACGCTGGAACCTCAAATTGTCAGAAGCAGCATATTCTCACTATGCTCCCAGATGCAGTTCTCTCCTTGCCCTACCTTTCGCACATTTGAGAGGAACAGTGCTGGGAACCCACACACATCTGGACTCCTACCAATCTTTCACTCCTGGGCTGGGATCTGGCAAGCAACGCCCCCTACGGCCATCAGAGCAGACGTCCCCACCAACCCACACCTTAATGCATATCTTCCGGCAGACTGGCTCCTTCCACAGAGCATAACCGACTTCGGGCTGGGAGTTCAAATCCCTCAGCACCTCCCATCCCCAGAGCACAAGAAATTCTTCAACCACACCCCTGTACCACTGCCGATGAATCCAGGGACAGAGCTTAAACTTAACCAGCCAAGCAGAAACATGCAAGCAATCTCACTCCTGCAGACCACTGCCAAAACCTTGGCACAGAACTCCCCCAAGGGTGCCAAAAACCCAAATTTATAGCCCACCACCCAGGCAGCAACTTCTGACCTGCAGCGATCCCACCCAGAAGGCTGAAACTATAAATATTAAAATTAGAGGTTCCAAAAAATGGAATGTGGGAAAGGAAACCCCAGCTAACCCACCCACTGGGTGGGTTGCATTTATTTATATGTAGTGTTTCACCATTAAAAGATAGCCCATTTTCATAGGAGTCCCCAGGGGCTGGGTTACCTGTGACCTGTTTTATGTTTTTATTTGTAATGTTTGACCAAGAAAGACACATTGAGCTGTGACCCCTCATTTGCAGGTATGTCCCTGGAGATGGGTACATGTAATAATTTACAATTTATTTATTTATTATTTATGTATTCTTTTATTTGTTTCTGCCGTTTGACCAGAAAATGTGCACTGAGCTCAGCTGTGACAGCTCATTCAATGTGTCCTGGGGGTGTAGAAACATAAACATAGAATTTGCTGGCAAACAAAAATGGTTGGCCCACCCAGTCTGCCCAGATGTTCCTGCCTAATCACTGTCCCTACACCCCAACTGGTCTCCAGTGACCCCCTCCTCCCTACCTGTTGTATAATACATCATATGCCTATTACATGCATGCTTGAAGCCCCACATTGTTTTTGCCTCCAACACTTCTGCTGTCAGTCTGTTCCAAGTGTCTACCACCCTTTCAGTAAATAAATAGTTCCTCACATCTCTCTAAAACTCCCCCCCCCCACCACCACCACCACCACCAGCTTCATTGCATGCCCCTGGTCCTGCTGCTTCTTCTCATTTGAAAGAGACTCCTCTTCTGCACCCTGAGGGTTATATGCACCTGTCTGATTGATTGATTGATTGATTGATTATCGTAATTTTTGAACAGAAAGCACAATGAGCCTTGTCAGCTTGTTTTCAGCTGTGTCCTTGAGGTGGATTACATAGGACCTAATTTGTTTGTTTAGACCACATGTTTGACCAGGAAAGGTGTGCTGAGCTGTGACAGCTCATTTTTCAGTTTGTGTCTAGGGGTGAGTTACAAGGGACCTGATTGATGGACTGATTGACTGACTGATTGACTGAGTGAGTGATATGCATGTTTTACCATGAAAAGCACACTGAGCTGTGACAGCTTGCTTCCAGGTATATCCAGTGGGGAGGGGGTTACATTGGACTAGTCTGATTGATTGTATTTATGTATTTATTATATATATTAATTTTAGTTATTTATTGATATATTAATTTATTTATTTGTGATATTTGACAGGAAAGGCACACTGAGCTGTGACAGCTTGTTCCAGGTGTGTCACACTTGGAGGGGGGGTTATATTGGACTGGTTCTATTTGTTTGCTTATTAGTTGGTTGATTGATAGATTATTTCTTTGTTATGTTTGACCAGGAAAGGCACAGTGAGCTGTGGCAGCTTGTTTCCAAGAATTAGCAGTGTCAGTGGCTCAGCAGGTTGCACACTTGTCGCTGACGCCGACAGATCAGAAGTCTGTGGGTTCTATCCCCACACCAAGCACTTGGATTAAATCCCAATACTGACACTACAGTGCAGCATGAGGTGCCATCTTTTGGATGAGACATTAAACCGAGGTCCTGTTCAGGTGGACGTTAAAGATCCCATGGCACTTCTCGAAAAGAGTAAGGGAAGTTTTTATTATAACTTCAAATCATAATCATAAAACAATACATGTTGGAAACCATGTGGCAAAATGGCAAAATAAAGTCAAAAATAAGCATTTAAATCAGATGGAAAATCAAAATAAAATTAGAAAACATGCAGTATTCAGGTTATGCTATTACCCAATCTCTGCAAAGACATAAACAGGATGGAGGCAGTCCAGAGGAGGGCAACTAAAATGGTGCAGGGTCTGCACCAGAAAACATATGAAGAGAGACTTAAGGAGCTTAATATGTATAGCCTCGAGGAAAGGAGGGAGAGGGGGGACATGACAGAAATGTTCAAGTACCTCAAGGGAATCAACAAAGTCCAAGAGGGTAGAATCTTTCAGAAAAAGAGGTGTGCAAGAACAAGGGGGCGCAATTTGAAGATGGGGGGGCAGCTCAGAGGTAATGTAAAGAAGTATTTTTTTCACAGAGTGGGTTGTGGATGCATGGAATGGCCTTATGGAAGATGTTGTGGAGTCAAAAACAGTGGTGGAATTCAAGAATGCATGGGACAGTCATAATGTAATTCTAGGAGGTGGGGTAGGAAGAAGTAGGCTGTTGGTTAACTAGGATCTGCAGCTTATCCATTAGATAGGGAAATGGGCAGATTGGGTGGGCCAAGTGGTCCTTATCTGCCATCAAATTCTATGTTTCTATGACTCTGAAATTACCATCCAAAGATCCATAGCTGCCATTACAGGCAAATGTGGAGTCCCCAGCTCTTCTAAATGGACCATGCCAGCCAATGCCATCTATACAGTCCCACCTGTATCTCATCCAGCATAACCTTTCATCATAAAAACAAATCTTTGGAGCATAAATGGTAGAAAAATAAACCTTAATAAAATACATAATTTGAAAGGTAAAAGAAAAACTAAACCCCTTTTTTCACTATAAACTATTAAAAATATCTGGCTTTGTAGAAAGGTAAAGGAAGAGCTGCTGTTTACATTGATTTTAAAACTACATTTATGTAAAAGTAACATAAATGCAGTTTTGTAACATTTGAAAAATGTAAACATCAGCCTTACCATTTCAAAAATCCCACTCTATGTGCTCTCTAAAATGGCCGCAGAAGGTGCTGTGTGCTGTCATAGGAGCATATGCAGACAACTACATTTCGCACTCTAGTGTCGGCAAGCTCCGTTTATGTCCCTTCTTTTAGTGTTGTCTCACAAAAGTGAACACAATCATGACTTAACATGTATTATTTTGATCAGTACACGTTAGGCCATTGTTTTGTTGATTTTTCTTATTTAAACATGCAGAAATTCATTTTAATTTGACAGCATGTCAATGCAAAGACCGGTGCAAACAGCAGTACGGTGAAATGATTAAAAGAAAGCCCCTCCACAGTAAGTCAAAGCACATTATATACATCATGATCTGGTGGAAATATAAACTTTCTGCCATTCTCTTTGCTCCTACACACACACACACACAAAGGAAAGTGTAGGAGAAAATGTTTGTGTGTGGTTTATTTTATTCTATGATATTGCAAAACTCATAAAACAATATATTATCAGTAATGAAATAAATGGACAAATTGCATGAACAAATAAGTATTACAGCATACATTCCCCCAATTCAAGCATCTGAAAATGAGCTCAAAAGGGAAAACAGAAAGAAAACAAGGAAAGTATTCATGTATATTTTATCCCATCCCCTCTCCCCTAACTACTGAAGAAGGGGAAATAAAACAATGCATATGTTGCTAAGTTTCATAAATTCTATGTTTTATCTCTTTGTATACCCACCGGTACCCCTGAGTAAACTGATATGGTTGCACTTACTGTTTTTACTGTTTTCCAATGGAAAAACAGATGTTGCTTCTTCCATACAGTAATCATTTTTAAGGAATCTATGGAATTACTCCCCACCATTTTTGATGTACCTGAGCAGAGAACAAAGAAAGTTCTTAAATCTTAATATTTAGAATGGCATTTTCTACCATATGAAACAACTGGGATTCTGAAATTACCATTTGTTGTATAGTTAAACGGCATCTCCCATGCCAAATATAAAATTTGCAGCAGGCTAGACTCACCAATATAGTGTGTTAATCATATCTAGACCATTCTGTAGTTAAGATTCCTAACCACAGAATATCAGAAGAAATGGTAAGAAAAGGAGAAGAGGGCCATTTCCATACCACAATATCCCAAAAGGTTTGAATGTGCAGACACTGGAAGCAAAGATGTTGCATGGTCTCTATTTGTAATGTACATGTTGGTCTGGGGCAATACCTTTCCTCGATTCCTTTGTGTTTCAGATTTCCCCTGATATTCAATCTGCAATGGAGGGATAGCCAGGTTACATCCCACATTTGCTTAGGAATTCTAGTAGACATGAGCATTTGACCAGTGGAGACCTTATCTTGTTGGGGCCTAGCAGTAAAATGGGGTTGCTATAGGAACCATCTCTGCTTAATACGATCATAAATATTTTTCCTGTGGAATGTTGTAATCTGGTGTTTGGAAAACATCCACAGTTTAAGTTTCCCAAAACAGGCCCAAAACTGAGCCAGGAACCCTATGAGGTATTGTTGCCTAGGTATTACATTGTGTGCTGGCCGTATTTGAAGAAAAGGGTCTAAATAATCTTTTACTCAGGGTATCCAAAGTTTATCTATGCTAAGAAGTAAGGGCTTCAGGTTAAATGTTACATACATAGAAAAAAAGAAGGGTATGGGGTTTACCCTTTTTAAACCTCCCTGGGCCCTTTCTAAAAATAAGATCCCTCTTTTAATTGGGTTAAGATGACTTCCCTAGATACATTTAAAAAAACATGTGCACATCTTTGCTTCTAGTTGCTGAGGGAGGAGAATTGTGCAATTAAGGTGTAGTAAGGAAGCTAATAGATATGTTTTTCCCATAAACACTCTTTTGAGTTTAGACATCCTCCATCTATTCCAAATGTCAACTTTCTCTTGGGCCAGGTCAGGCTGCTGCTGCCAATTTGCAAGGGCCATATCCCCAGTGCCAAATAAGATACCCAAAAATCTACATGGCTCTTTGGTCACTGGAACATTTAAAATGGTATCCGAGGTATACCCTGTGTCACCAATTAATAAACATTTACTTTTATCATAGTTTACTGTTGCCCCCATAGTGGCTGCAAATTCTGAAAGAATACCTCCTGCATGTATGCATGAGTCTGTGCTAAAATTAGCAGACATCAGCTGCATAAGCTATCGTGCATATTTCTGGGTCTGTGCTAGAGAAAGAGAGCCCCATGATACAATTTGACAAATTAATTTTCCTTATCATGGGGTCTAGAGTTATTACATAAAGCAGGGGGCTCAAGGGGCAGCCCTGCCATACTCCTCTTGCAATCGTGCACTCTGATCCCAGCCACCCATTACAATATGGTATTACTGTTGCATTAAGGTAGCATACGTGTACCACTGTACAAATCATCTCAGAAGACCATAAGCTTTTAAACAGTCCCAGAAGTACTGGTGTGAAACAAAACCAAAAGCTTTGGCTTGATCCAAGGATAACAAAAATACTGAATGCTCCCCTTCTTGTCCTTTCTGCATACTGTAATTTTCCTTATTAGTATAAGGTTATCCTGTATGATTCTCCCTGATAATGGCACATGTCTGGGCTGGATGAATAAAGGATGCTGCAGCAAAGTCCAACCTATTACTAAGGAGCTTTGTAAAAATTTTAAAATCAGCGTTAAGTAATGTGATAGGTCGCCAATTAGTGATTAAAGTTCTATCTCCCATTTTGTAAAGCGTCACCATTAATCTCACCGTCATACTTTCAGTAATGGTATTAGAGGCAGCATGGTATTTCGGATGAGACATTAAACCGCGGTCCCATCTGCCTATTCTGGTGGTTGTTCAGGTGAACATTAAAGATCCCATGGCACTTCTCAAAAAAGAGTATGGGAATTTCCCCTGGTGTCCTAGCCAAATTTCCCCCATTTACTAAAAATACCACAACAGCTTAATCTGGTTGAATTTCAGTTGAGTTACCATCTGTATCCCCCCCGCCTCGTTGCCCTGAAAAGAGACTTCTAGTCTCAGTGGACCTACCAGGTCAACAAAATTAAAATTAAAATTAAAAAATATCACCATTTTGTCTAATAAGTGCCACATTAGATATCTATATAATTCATATGGAATACCATCATTTCCTGCTGCAGATCCAGATTTCAAACATGCTATTACCCCCTCTAATTCAATTCTAGTGATAGGCTTGTTGGTGTTCTACCAAAGTGGTTGGGAGTTTGCAAGATGCCAACCATGTACTCCTTTCTGTATTAGTTGGTGGGTGCTCAGAAAATATCTGTGTTACATGTTGTTGCATTTACTGTAAAATATCTTTCTTGTTTGTAAGTTGTTTTCCAGATGTAGATGTAAGTGAGGAAATTAATTTCTGTTTTTGTTGTTTGGCAAAAATGAAAAGGATTCACAAAGTCCTGTTTATCCTGGGTTCAAAACTTTTGTTCCAGTTCCAATGACTTCATCCGATCATATTGTATATGTGACATTTTTTGTTTAGTTTCTGCAATCTGTTGTCACAAATCAATATGAGAGTGTTCTTGTAAATTTTGCAATTGGTGTAGATCATTCTTGTATTTTTTGTATTGATCTGTTTTTATTTTTCCTTTCAGTTTTCCATTTGTCTGGAAATATTGTTTAATATGTGATCTGGTATCCTCCCACCACTCCAGGGGGAAATCATGCAAGAAAAAAACAGATTGCCTGGCTGTTAAAAGATCCTTGAAACCCTGCTCCACCAAGGGGTCGTTCAAAAGGCTCAGATTCATTCACCAATACCCAGGTCCCCGTTCCATTTTATAAAAATTTGCCATTTGTCCTACTATTAGAGCATGATCAGAAGAAGCCACTGGGGTAGCTGTTGCAGATTTTATTTCCAAATGTTCTGACAGGAACCAATAATCTATTCTGGTGGCAACGGACTCCCTGAAGTACGTTTTAGAGGGGAGCCCCTTGGCCTGAATCTAAGGCATCTTTCCGCCCAGTTTGGGAGAGAAGGTTATTCAAACATGATACATCACAAAAGATTTTTGATGTTTTGAGACCTCTATCTTTCAGGTACCAACTACAATTAAAATCCCCTTCTAATAAAACAAAGAGAGACATAAACAGAAAAGGTAATAGCATCTGGAACAGCTCAGTTCTTGTTGCTTTTGTCTGAGGTGCATATACGTCATACTAAATTCCATGTTGGCTACAGTAATGTCTAATAAGAATGCATGCCCAGGAACAATATCTACTACATGAATTTTTTTTTTTTATTTAACTAGAAGTAGCACACTAAGCTGAAAGCTTTTTTTACAGGAGCAATGGGAAGTTACATAACTTGCTCAGGATCACACAGCATGCAAGTGGAAGCTGTGGGATTCAAACCCCGGTCTGGTCTGCTGTATGTCACCAGATTTGCAGCTCAGAGCCTTAAACCACTACGCTATACTGCTTCCAATTAATGGGATCCAAGATTTATTAATGCATATTCCAACCCCACTACACACGTCAACACCTTTAGACCAATATGTGTTACCCCAAATCCAGGCATGACTGGCTTCCTGAATTTCAGTATCTGTAACCTGGTATCTTGAAAATAAATAATGTTGAATTGTGAATTCTCAAACTGTGCATATGTAAGGGTTACTTTTCTTTCTGTCTTAATGCTATTTACATTAAGAGATGCAACATCCAAATTATATAGTGGGGCATGCATCAGTGGAGAGGTTAGAGTTTTTTCTTAACCCAGGCCCTTGTGCCGATGTTTTTTCTTGGGGGTCTCGGATCAACAGTATAGCCTAGAGGTTAGAGGAATGAGGTGTAAACAAGCTTGGTACATCCAGCAGACCAGACCTGAGTTTGATTCTCACAACCTCCACTTGCATACTGTGTGACTCTGAGCAAGTCACTTACCCACCCAGTGTTCCCAGGTCGTTCCTGAAAACAGGCACTTGTGCCTAGTGGGTTTTACTCAGTTACCAAAAGACTAAAATAAAATAAAAAAAATCTTGAACAGGAAGTTCCCTATCTGAGCCACCATCTACCTGTGAGGAATGGATTCAGGCAGAATCTGATTCTGTTTCTCTCCCTCCTCATCTTATAGGGCAGAATACTGATTTTGTATCTATACAGGAGGAACCCGGGGGAGTTGTTTGTCTGGAGCAATCTTTTTCCACCCACTCTTTCTGGTAACAATTTGATAAGAATCTTCAGTTACTCCTGGGGATGGGAGTGGGGGTAACACTGCTTCAGTGCTTGTGGAAGCCTGTTCAGGGCTTGGCACTAAAGATATATTTCCAGAGTCCATCTCTGTTCTAGGTGCCTGGGCAGTAGTGTGTATTGTGGTCTGAGGTACAATAAGTGTTATTTCTGCTGGCCTCAAGGATGGTTGCTGTGGATGTGTAGGTGGGGGGGAAGGGTACTGGGTCTGTTAGCCTTTAATGCTGAGTTAATGTAGAAATCTTGGATCCCATGTTCAGCATCAGCGGTGTTGTGCACTGCCCATGGGCAATCTGTGAAAGAATGTGCTTCCTCACAAAGACTACATTTTGGAGCATTCCTACAGTGGAACATTGAGTGTCCCACTTCTCCACATTGGGCACATTTTACCACTTCACACAACCTACTCAAATGTCTCAGGGATCCACACTTATAACAATGGCGTGGCTGGCCAGGATAAAAAATAAAACCTTTATCATGCCCTAAATAAAAACTGCTAGGTAGATGTTTCAAACCAGAGTCATCTTGCGAGACATTAGTTTTTATATGCCATCCCCCATTCCAAAAGCCTTCTGAGTTTAAGATAGGTTCTGGATTCCCCTGGATCTTGTATTTCTTTTCTAACCAATATATGATATCCGAAGCAGTCACTACTTCATTGCAGAATAAAACAGTTATTACTTTGAAAGTCTGTTTGGTCAACGGTATGGCCTGAAAATGTTCCCATACAGAGTTAGTCTTTAAGGAGCTGAATTTAATCCAGAATCTATCTAAAGTAGCAGGAGTATGGAAACTCACATCATATGTACTTTCACCTGCAGTGTGGATAAGGGTATATAGCTCTGCTGGATAGAGTCCCATTGTTTGTTTTAGTAAGGTTTTGCCCACATAAAATTTATCTGGCACATCTTCTTGTCTTCCTAAATAGCATTAACAAATGGTGTTTTGCCATTTTGCCAGTTCTACTGTTTTTTTTTTTAATAGACTAGCATATGTAGGTGGAGTAGGTTCTGATAAACTCATGGTAGTAGGATTCTCACTGTCTGTTTGGATCCCCCCCCAACTCGTTCATGCCTGCCTGTATGGATTTCCCCCTTCCAACTCGTTCATGATTATGTCAGTTATAGTTTCTGAGGGAGGGGGTACTCCCCTTGCATCAGGTAGTCCAGATTGAGCATCATAAAACTCATTCATATTTTCTAAAGGTGAATAAGAAATGTTACCTGTCAGTAATACTGCCTCAGTAGCAGGGTTTGGAATGGGTGGTTGCTGTATCTCCATCTCTGGTTCTGCTGCTGTAGCTGTATGTAGAAGGGCATCTGGTGAGCCTGCATGATGGTGTTCTGATTGCTGTGCACTTGCTTTTGAGCTTCCTGGGATTGGTATCGCTGGATCAGGTACCCAGGTTCCATCTTCCATTTGGAGCCAACCTGCTCCAAACAGTGTCTTTTCTGGTGACCATCCTTCCTCTTTGTTGCTGGTCTTCAGCCTATGGTTCTCTCTAGCATGCTTCCCTGTTTCTGGGTTGGCCCTGCTCCTGGAAAAGACAAACATCTTTGTCACATTCTGCAACATTTGGCCTGGTGAAATCTGTGCCACACATTTCCTTTTGCACTCCTCTTCTAACTTCTGTTTAGCCACAAGGTAAGCTTGCACCCCTGCCTGGAACTGATGTTCTGTTTTTCTGCTGCAACTCAGATCTCCTGATTCATTTGTGATTCCATGGATGATTCTGGCCTTTCAGTTGGGGGCAGCCATATTTTGATCCCCCAATGCGGTGTCGCCAACACTCGGCTTTGCTGACCATTGTGGGGAGACATGTGTGGCAACGTGCTGGCCACCTGAAGGGTGCATCCCAGCTGCCTTTTGATTCTCCCTGGTTCGCACCTGGAGTGGTTCTGTACTACCTCCTCCTCCGTCCCTCCAGATTTCCATACTGCAGACACTCTATCTCACACAGAGCAATAGCGCCCTCTGTTGTAGGAGTATGGGAATTTCCCTGGTGTCCTGGCCAGATTTCCTCCATTCACTAAAAATATACCATCCACACTACTCAATCTGGTTCAGATTCAGTTGGCTACCATCTGTATCTCTTCCCCCGGGTCACCACTGAAAAAGAGACTTCTAGTCTCAGTGGGCCTACCAGGTCAACAAAATTCAATAAATAAACAAAATCCTGGAGGAGGGGTACATAAAACTAGTTTGATTGTATTTAGTTATTGATATATTTATTTATTTGTGATATTTGACAGGAAAGGCACACTGAGCTGTGACAGCCTGTTCCAGGTGTGTCACACTTGGAGGGGGGTTGTATTGGACTGGTTCTATTTGTCTGCTTATTAGTTGGCTGATTGATAGATTATTTCTTTGTGATGTTTGACCAGGAAAGGCACTGAACCTGCTTTGTTTGTTTTCTGATTGATTTTATTTTGTTTATTATATTTAAATGTGATGTTTGACCTGGAAAGGCACATTGAGTTATGGCAGATTATTTATAGGTATTCCCTGGTGGTTGCATTACCAAGACCTGTTTAGCAGGCAGTGGGAAATTTTTGCCAGTACACCTGGGAAAGTGCCCTACTGTTATGATAAGAGACATGAGATATTTAACTTCAGACAGGACAGTCACTAGATATGGACAGAATGGACTTTGATTTAAAGTCTCATTCAAAGGAACTGCACCTAAACAGCACACCACTATACTGTCAGAATTATTATCCCAAGTTCCTGGTGTGGGTCTAGAACCTACAGCCTTCCTATGGTTGGGCTCCAGGAGCCTGCAACCTTCTGCGCCACTGAATCTGCCATTTAAACTAAATGATAAACAGTGACATCAACGTGCTTGCTAGCCAATGTCTGAACAGAAATCCACCACAGAAGTAAACTAGAATATTATGTTGCCCTCCAATAAGGACATAACAGTAGTGTGTCTTCTGAAGATTTCAAAACCATTTAAATAAATATTAACACTAGTTGTATATATTTAACATCCTCCTTATATAAATATAATGATGGCAACATTTAAACTATCAATGTCACTTTTTTTTGGGGGGGGGGGGCAAGTTGAGCACAATTTTTATTTACAGTTATGTCCAGCATGACTAAGAAGTATTACAGCAGTTATCACAGTAATGGGTTACGGTTCAAAAGGTTTTTTTGTTTGGCACAAAAGCATTTACAAGACATATATAACATATAAAATTTCGCAGTACTTATTCCATGTAGCACATATGAATTCTGTAAAACTGGAAAGGATATACTGTGGTTGGCTGAAAATCACCGGCCGAATGTCATTATTCAACCCGTGCCGAAACAGGATTGCCCGACATGAGTTTGCCTCAGGGGTGATTGAGGAAACGCCACCTCACCCTACTTAAGGATTCTCACTGGGTGGGGGCGAAATCACGATGTCAGGCAACCATGTTTCGGGCGCCCTGGTAGGGATATTGCCAGTCAGGCAGATGCATTTCAGCCAATCAGAACTATCCCATCGGGGAATTCCTTTACAAATACATTGCAGCCCCCAAATAGGGCAATGCCATATAACAAATGAATTCACTTTTGTGATTCTAAAGCAGTTTCGGCTGCATCCTTGTAGCACTTTGGACGCTATTGTATCCGTCGGAAGAATAAATATTTCACAGGAAAGATAGATCACAAGTAATATTATAAATAGCATCTCCTGTTTTTATGCAGTTCATTGTAGAACACAAACATGTTCAATGCAGAATTTCCAGTGTCATTTCGTATAGGGAGTTCAACTGCTGGGCTGTCATGAACACCTGGAGGTAATTATATTATATCCTCAGTTAGTATATATGGAGAGATTATTGAAGCGGCAAAAGCCACAACAAAGATCTCTATGAAAGGAATCAATCTGAATAAGCTCATAAAAATGATCGCTAAAAACAATCCCCGCAGAACTCCAATTCAGTTCTGGATCTCGATTTGCCAATAAGGTAATCTAGTCAAACAGCCAGTCAATCTCAATCTCAAGGCTATAATTGAAGGCACTTCACCCTCTTCTCAATACCTAGCTCCACAATCAGGAATCTGACTAAATAATTATAAAACATAATTTGCAGCAATTTGTAAGTTGTTGTCAAAGGAAGTCTGGATATTTAATGTGAGGCAAATTAATGTTCCCAGCCTATATCCTGGCAGATCCATATACAATAATTACTGAATTTCCTATATAACTCAAGCAGCTCTT
The DNA here is from genome assembly GCA_016271365.2 of Neoceratodus forsteri. NCBI lineage: Eukaryota > Metazoa > Chordata > Ceratodontiformes > Ceratodontidae > Neoceratodus > Neoceratodus forsteri. The sequence goes on along the minus strand of CM057452.1, from coordinate 1,082,386,488 downwards.
AAGTAAAATATGTGATGGTACATAGAGCCTTTATAGAAGCGTTCTGGCTTCAAATGCTAGAATTTTCAAACATTAATCCTCCGCAATTTCCCACTTATTTGTAACAACTGGATTTTGATAGGATTGAAGGATGAAGCTCTACGAATAAAAGTTCAACAACCAAGATATTTAAACAATATTATTACTAAAAGGTAGTACTCAAAAGTCCATTGTGACCTTAAATGATACTTTACCAAAGAGTTCAAGCCCCGATCTCATTTATGAGAGTTAGGAAGGGCCGGCAATTATATCATTTAAGCTTAAGGTCAATGAACAGATTCTGATTTAGAAATATTTCCAACAAAGGTCATTAAAACATTATGCCATCCAACTCCAAGGTGAGGAGTCCGGGAATAAAATTTGATTCTGGTTCCTGAATCATTTATCCAAATATGTGTCTGTAGGTATTTTAATCAGTAAGATTTAGTCACCAATACTGCCCATTTGTATAAACATATTAATGGAGAAGCTAATGAAATATATTAAAGGCAGTTCACCTACCTGATGGTTTTCTTAAGGCAGGATGCCATTTTCCTTCACCAACATCAGTACAAAATGTTGGTAGCTTACCCCCAATGTGTGTTCCTTTTGCAAAAAAGAGTTGAGAAGAAGGGATGAAATATTATATCATCTCATTGGGGTCTATCTGGGATACAATCATTTCGCTCCTAGAGCTTTTTTTTGCTTTTCAGCATTTCAACATTTCAGCATTTCGGCTCCACCATACAAACATGGGGTCCAATTGTAGAAGGGCTGGCGCAGTGGCGTCAAAGGTGACTTGCGCCAAATGCTATTGGGCCAAAGACCCTGCACCTGATTCTCTATCGGGCAGGGTCCCTATGACTAAGTCCGTGACTTGCACCAACCTGAATGGTATTCCAGACGGATGGTATGTCTGTACAGGTTGCCACAAGCCTGCGGCAATGTTAGCGCAGTGCTCCCTTCAAGCCCTGATCCCTGGCAATATGTATAAGTCTCAGGGCTATCGGACCCCCAAGTCCTGATTCCCCATGTTATATGTATGAAAGCCCTGCAGGGCTATCCAAACTCACCCCCCATGCCCTGATCCCCAATGTCTCCTCTGACTGTGACACTACTAAATAACATCCTGCATTTCCCATTAGCCCTGGTTGTCTAGTGCCCCCTCCCCCACCCTGCAGTGCTAGTCCACCCGGTCCCCCCACCCATACCGAGCGCAACTGGCACAACCCACCTCTCACCACAGCAGCCAGCCACCAACTGAGTTCTGTATGAGCGTGCACTACTGTAAATAATATGCACTCAGTGAATGACAGCTGCTGTCATTCACTGAGCTTGTACTATTTACTGTACTCGCTCATAGTGGAGCCCAGTTGGTGGCTGGCCATGGTGGTGACAGGTGGGTTGTGCCAGTTGCCAGCTGAATACTGGTCGGGAGGGAAGTGGGGTGATCTGGCACTGCCAGGTGGGGGGCCACTAGACTACCAGGGAAAACAGGAACTACAGGATGTGTTTATTATTTCTACTTGTACAGCTGTCATACTACTCCTGCAGGGTGCAGGGATCCAGATCTGGGCTTAGGGCTGGGAGGGGATTGTAGTAAGAGTGGGGGGCTCAGAGCTGAGATGGGAGATATTATCAATATTATGGGGAATTGGGACCCTAGAGGGGATTTTATAAATATTAAGGGATCAGGGCTGAGATGGGGATTTTATAAATATTATGGGAGTTCAGGTCTGGGGGGCTACATATACTGAGGGATGGGCTGGTGGCACATTGGTGCAACCCCTGGTGAATGCAGTGTACACTCACACCAGCTAATAGCTGGTGTAAATGTACTTTGACAGATGTCCTCTGGGGGTTATTATAGAATACCAAAATTGGGGACTTTGCAGCTGCTGCCATAAACCCCCTTGCACCATGTCACAGGGGAGTTTTGGTGCAACTGGTGGCGTAACTCCAGTTTGGCACAAGCAGCCAGCAACATGTTGCAGGTTGCTTTGCAGAATCCCAAATGTCACAACTCATGGTGCAAAGTGCTACTTGCACCATTCTTGTTGGCGCAAGTCACTTTTCCCCATGCATAAGGTTTGTAGAATCGGCCCCAAGGAGCACACTCCATCAAAGTCCCTTCTCCTGCTCCAAGGTGTAAACACCTGTGGAAAAAAACACAGAAAACACTCCACTGAGCATAGTAACTTAAGGTACCAGACCCCGAGATAGCACTCATCCCCCGCCCCCCCCCAGGAAACATTAGCATACCTTTTAAATAACAAAAGAGACATATCAACACCAGCGGTGCTATAACAACCTTAGGAATCATTCTTTCATCTCGGTACCGCTCCCAAATCCATCTAGGGTTACCACCTGTCCTGATTTTCGAAGGACAGTCCTGATTTGGGCAGCTGTGTCCTGCAAAAAAACATGAAAAATACTAAATGTCCTCACTTTATAGAAGAAAAAGTATTTTCTAATGTTCCAGTAAATGTTGCAGAAAACTGTAATACCTTAACTAAAATACCTTAAAATGATAAGAAACAATAGAAGCAACTAAGAAACTACAATACTTAGCCTTAATTCTGATTATATAGAGAAAACAAGTCTGTTGCATTGGTCAAGGTTAGGTACTGTCCTGCAAAAAAATCATGTTTCAGTAAGAAATGTCCCACTTTATGCCTTTTGAAAGGTGGTAATCCTAAATCCATCTCCATGTAGAATTGCTCAAAGAATTCCTCTCAGTGACATCTGGTTCATCCATCGGATAGGTGCGGACACCATTTATCATTTATCTCAAACACCATTGGGCTCTGCAGACACAGTTTGGCATCTACTGTAGCTGTATCAGCTGCCTTATACAAAATTTTAAATCAGTAAGGTTTCGATGTGGTTTCTCTCTGTTATCACAGAAACCTTATACCGGCCACAACTTTAATTTTCCAAGTACCACAATGCTTAGTATGGATTCCCATACAAGCAGTCTCTCCCAATCATGGCAGAGAAGAATTCAACATTAATGCTAAGTTTAAATCTTCACAGATTTGTGCAGCCCATACAGGTGAAAAACGCTGGCAGAACAACAACAACAGAATGTTAAAAACCAATGGCTAGTCAAACCAGAACAACTGCTCTGGGGTAAAAATACTAATATTATTTAGCATCCACATTTTATAAAAGCTCTGTTCCACAAGCTAGAAGTTAAAAGAACATAAGTTTCATTCATAAAACTCAAATAAAAGCCTTTACTAATGAACACATGGGGGAGCAAAAACTGTGCAGCTGGGAGTGGAGCAGCACGGTGGCCATCTTGCTGCTCAACCCAATAATGGGTTAAGAGGAACTTTATTCAAAATTCATAAAACAAAATATGCTGTGTAGAGTGTTTTGCTTTGTAGGTGTGGTCCTACTGCATTCTTCCCTATGCTTGCTGTAAAGAGTTTTTTTTTTGTTTTGTTTTCTTTTTAATTTGCTTGCTAGTTTTATGGCCTCATGGCATCTCCATGTGCACATGTTTTATGGCTTTTTTCCAACAATGCCTCCTGTCCCTCTGTCCCCTGTGACAGTGATACATCGGGGACCATTAATTCAACAAGAGCTGTTGTTTTTGTCAATTTTTTTTGTTATACTTTCTTTTTATCCCACCTGTCTGCCGTCCACACCTTCAGACGGGTCAACCTCTCGGACCACTGTCAAGGAGTCTGCCCCTAGAATGCCAGGCTTCTCCCTCCTCAACCCTCATAGGAGAGCCTGCACAGTGGGGTCTGCCCATGGGTAGGTGACTGTGAGGCATGGATCAGTCCTCATCCAGGGCCGATGAGAGGGTTTTCTGTTTTTCTCCCCTAGGGCGGCACACAGGATGAATGTCCAGACAGACTATGTGCTGGCACATGCTTTTGTCAAGTGCCCATGAAGTCCTCCCCACCCCAACCTGATGCCCATGCTTCCACAGCCATAGGTGCGTTGGGTGCTTGTAAGCACCCCAGGAACCCACCCCCAGGGGGGAGAGTGTGGTGCCTGCAGGTGCTTATCACCATCCTGCCATTGGCTTTTCCCTCCTTTACAAATAAAGTAAGTAAACCCTGATTACTAAACATGGCAGCTGCTGTGCAGTTCCATTTCAGGTACTGGTGCGGAGCTGCACCATTCCTCCCAATTCATTTTGTATTGGGGCGAGCTGTGCTGCGCCGCACTAGTACCTGAAATGGAACTGCACAGCATCCGCCATGTTTGGTGATCAGGGAGTTTACAAAATAAAAATAAAGTAAGTAAACCCTGAGAATAAAAATTGTATCCCCGGGAAAAGCTTAATTGGGGGCTACAGCTTTTGGGGGTGGGAGGGTTAGCATTATTAGAGTTTTCCTTTAAATTACTCTCCTTGTCCAGGGAGCTCTAATGAAGGCTACATTTAGAAATGACAAACATCAGAAGAATAATGGAGTGGGCTTTCTGTAAAGAAATAGTTAGAGTCTTCACTAATTATAGCACTGGTGACCTGAGGAGATTTGTGTGCTTTTAATGGTTGTGTGTAGTTTAATAAAATAAAAAGCTTTAAAAACAAAACATTAGAAAATGTTATTTAGTTGAAACCAGAATATCAGACTCCTAACAGCAGATTAGGGCTACTGCAGTTTTTACTCTCTGAATCAATGGTCCTAGATACATCACTGTCACATGGGACAGAAGGCATTGTAGGAAAAGAAGAGCCATAAAAAATGTGAATTTAGAGATCCCCAAGGGCCATAAAACTAGCAGGCAAATAAAAAAAAATCTTCTGGGCTGGCCCACTGGCACCACACACAACACCAATGACCTGGGCTCAGAAGTGAACTTGGGATGTCAGAGGGACGACTTGGGGAGGAGGATCAAGTGACTGTAGGACTGCTGTCCTCCTCTACAGGAGAGGGTGGGCTGAGGGTTTGACTGGCCTAGTGGAAGCTGGGGGAAAAGCAGCCCAAGCCAACATACTAGAGGGGCATAGCAGATGGTAACACACATTGTGTGGGAGCACATGGCATGCTTCATGACATTGCATGCCATGCCTCCCAGTGGCTTGTAAAGGAGGAACAGCCAGTGGCAGGATGGTGATGAGCACCCGCAGGCACCGCACCCCAGCAGCTGGGCATGTTAGCTGCAACTAGATCTGGACTACGGTGGGGGTTAGGGAATCCTGTCGACCCTGCCAGGGGGGCAAGCCCTGGGAGAAGATGGCTGGCAGTAAGTCCCGGTGGACTGCAAGGTGAAAAAGCTGGGGCGCTCAGCAGATGGGGACCAAATGGGGGAGCACAAAAAGACTAACGGCAAAAAAAAAAACCTCATTACAGCAAACAAAAGGAAGGACACACTACGACTAAACCTACAGATCAAAACGCTCTGCACAACATATTATGTTGGTAAATTTTGACTTTATTTCCTCTTTGGGGAATAAATACATGTGTTGCCATGACAAGATATTCATTTGTAACATTTGCAAATGTTAAACAAGATACTGTGAATCAAAGAGTGAGATTTGGACACTAACCAATGTTCACAGTTTAATACATCTTTGTAGTTAAGACTGTATGTATGGGCTACTGTACTATGAACACTTGAATAAGAAGCAGCCAGCTTTTGAGAGGATTTTAAGTTCACTAAACAAAGTCAAGCTGGCAGAATGCAGTTGGTGTTCATAGTGTTTAAGTGTATAAAGTTCAGTTTGGAAGATGGGATATTTTCCTTACGAGCCCTGCCACAGAGTCAAGGACTGCCACGGTGAACCAGTGAACCTGACCATCTGCAGGACCTCCTAGGTGTGCCACATTATGAGGGAGGTCCCTCATTCTACTGCTCAGCTCAGCAACCCCCACATGAGAAGGCGTGCAAGATCCAGGTCCTGGGGGCAAGACTTGAACTCATGAAAGACCCACGGGTACCATGATGTTCCAATGCGAAATAAAACGTTAAACTGGAGATTCATTCAGTTCCCCTCTTTGTCAGTCAGGATAAAGCCTTATGGGTATAAAACCACTTACTTCCGAAGAGTCTGGTATTTTATCTGCATGATATTATCATTTGTGCAATACCCTGAGTCATTTTCCCGCACATTGGCACACATTTGGCAATTAAAGGCTGAAAGGTACGTCACAGCAGGTGTTCAAATGTGGGAAATAACCAGAGTTGAAAATGATGCTGAATTCATAAGAGGCCCCAGGATAGAATTGGTGGATAACCTAATAGAGATCCTGTCTAGCTGATGATGATGGCGGCCTCTTTGATGTCATATCCCCCCCTCCCCAAAATAATATGTTTAGTCAGGATACCCCAGCTAAGAAGCAGGTTCTCGTTTTCAGCCTAGTCCTTCTATCCATTTCCGCAGATTGAGGCACCGGGAGATTGTCAGTGACTTGCTCCCCTCACCCAGTAAGTATGGAGTGCTGGTGAGATTTGAACCTGTTTCCTGATTCCAAAAGTGGTGCTCTGACTACTAGATCCCATTGCCTCCTAGTCGGTTCTGCTGAAGTGTAAACCTGATGTTCCCGCTATTGCGACTTTGCGCCCCCCCAGTTCTTTGTAAAATGCGGGGGCGTGATTGCCACACATTTTATGTCACGCGAAAGTATACCTGCATACTAGTATGATGCCAATGAGATGTAACATTAAACAGGGACGCTTCCCTCCCCCGTTGTTTCTGTCTGTGTTGCTGCGCTATGTGTGATTTCTGGTGCATTAAACCCTCAGTGCTCTCCATGGCATTTGCTAATTGCTAAACGACTGTCAGTTCAGTTTATACCAGCGCGATAACACCGTCTCTCTCATTCTCTTATCTGTAACTACAGCCTCACTAATGATCCATTAGGCCGTTGCAGCCCTCGTTGGGAGAAGCGACCAAGCAGTTCCTCCTCCTCCCAGTGAGACATACTGATATGCAGACGGGGCGGGTATAAACCAATCAGTTTTTAAACAGCTAGGAGTGAACTTCACATCCCACCATTCCCCTTCCAGCCGTGTGCTGAAGCCGAACAAGGAGATCACCTGGTGCTGCAACACTTCCTGGAACGTAACAGTTCAGGAGCAGAGATCAATTTAAATGGCCAAAGGCCAGGTATGGCGGGGCGCCATTATAGCAGCACTGACTGGGTGTTTTTGTCCCGGCGGGATACTTGAACATGTGGACCCTTTGGGCGAATGCAGGACATGGAGCATTTTATTAATTTCAATTAAGTGAGGTCCCTCTATTTTTAATAAACATTAGCTAGGATGATTCATATTAATAGGATAGGAACTTTATTTGTATTTGACTTTGAGCTCCAGAAAGGCGCTATATAAAGTTCCTATCCTTTCCCTATTAATATGTGGCATGGATTTACAGCAGCATCCATTCCTAGGTGATGTGCTGGCATATAGAGTATTTATATGAGAGAGAAATAGATTCGTCTTGAAGGAGTTATAGGTCAACGACGAAGTCATAACACCCCTCACAAATGAATAGGCATTTGAAACGGTCAATAAGGGGATGCGGGCTAGGAGTACCGAGTCTGAAGGCTGTCTCCAGCTCCTAGTGGAGACTTTCTGCCTCCATCCCGGCGGCGCTACTTATCGCTACAGGGACAAACAAACGCTGGCAAAATGTAAGCCGACTGACCTGGGATTGACTCCTCTGTGTGGGTCACCCCGATAACAAGACAAAGGGAGAGGATTTGAAGTCGCACGTCTCTAGTGATATGCATGACGCACAGCGTTCCACATGTTTTGCACTTACATTTACCCTTCGCTAACCCGGAAGATTTCATGGTGTGCAGTCCTAACTGGGTGGCGTGGTAAATTATTCCTTTGATTGCAGCCGATAGCTCTTTGGCATTTGAAGCTAGTCTCATTCCTACTATGGATTTTTTTTTTACAATTTATTTACCCAGCATCATTGCCTAGTGGAGATGTACCAACTCGTTTTCAGTATTTTCCTGCTTCTACCCACTTCCAGAGCTGCAGACCTCTCAACTTTTTGTCGCTGAAATGAGGGACACCGACACTCAAAATGATGGACAATAAGGGTCACACTGGCCCTCATAATGAGAGATGCATTTCCAAATATGGATATACAAGCTCAGAACACTGCGAAAACCATTCAGTTAACTTGAACAACGTTTTTTTATTTAGCATTTGAAAGTGTAATAACTTTCCTCTTAAAGTCTGAACTAACGGTGCATTCTCTTTGTGGCCAACACCTTTTCTGTGAGGGAGGGATGAGGGTCACAGCCATGTTGAGGGGTAAAATGAGGGACTTCTCTCATAATCTTATGGCTGGGGGACCTGGAGCACTGGGAGGTTAAGTGACTTGCACAGTGGCACACAGTAACTGCTTGTCTCTGTAGGTATTTGAACCTGTGAATTCATGGTTCTCAGACTGGTGCTCTAACCACTGCAGCCCACTGCTGTCTTTTTTACAGAAGGCATAGGGTGCCACACAAATGTTGAGGACAATAAAAAGCCCAAGGCCCATCTAGTTGGATCTGATACCTACTTAGTGACCCAAGCAGCACTTGACTACTCTGGGCTGGGTTTCCATAACCACACAATGCATCTTGAATCTATCCCACCCTGTCTTGAACACTGATACAATGCCAGTACTTACCACCTCACTAGGCAAGCCATTCCATTGCATCCCATCACTGCCCTCTCTATGAAGAAAAACGTCCTTGTGTCCATTTTCAACTTGCCCATTTACAGTTATGTGCCACAGTGGTTCCTTTCCTTTTCATAGTGTCAACCTTTTCAGTCTGTGCAGAAACCTATATTTTGCTATTATATCTCCTCTCTTCCTCCATTTCTCCAAGAAGTACATATTCAAGTTCTGCAACCTTTCCTCATATATGCTATTCTGTCAACTATAGGTCATCTCTGTTGCCCTCTTCTGAACTGATTCCCTACTTTGTTGATGTGAGGAGATCAGAACAGGACAGTCTTCTAAGTGTGACCTCACCAGGGATCTAAACAGGGGCAGGATAACCTCCCTGCTCCAACTAGTGATTTAGTTTTCTGTGCATCCCAGCATTCAGATGGCTTTCCAACATGCCAGTAGGCCTTGTTGCAATGAGCATTACACATTCCTTGTTTCATTTGTTATCCCCCTGTCATTGGCCTTGCTCCCATCATGTCAACCTCCTCAGCCCTATCACTGCTTCCCTCTGTCTTATGGTTAATCTGTAATTTCCCAATGGCAGGGGGTGGTGGGGATCCCCAGCTCCCACTACTGAATGCAGCAGGATCAGTGGATGGCTGAGTCACTGGTACTGAATCTGCAAGTGGCTGGAAATCATGCTGTACTGTCTGGGGAATTCCATACTTGCCTGGTCCTACTCCCTTATGATGTCAGCAGCTATGGTGCTCACATGCATGCACACAAACATGCATAGCATGACAGCAGCCAACTTCCCCCTTCCCCACACTGCAGTTCTAACTGCACTGCCATCCAGGCTGACCTAATTGGCAGTATTACAGCAGAGCTAACTGCCCCCCCCCCAGAAGAGGAGAGCATCCTCTGGGATGCCAAACTTGTGTTGCAAGGGTCACCAGCATCATGAGAGGTAGCCCTACCACTGCAACTACGTGCCAGCTCTTACTGAGCATTACATTTAAGGTTGTAACTAATAACCCACAGGACTCTTTCCTTTGTTGTCTATGCCACCCTTATCCCTGTATCCAGTGGTCTTGTGCCTCACAACATACAAGTGCAGTGTTTGTCATGGAGTATAACTCTATTCTTCGTACTAGGTTATTTTTTTATGATGTTAAAATATAAGTTTGAAACCTGGATTGTTCTTTGGCTTTCAGTTCAGGTGGGGTTCATGGGGACAGGTGGATGGGGTAGTTAGGGTTTTGTAACATAGAAACATAGAAGCTGACAGCAGATAAGGACCGCATGGCCCAATTAGTCTGCCCTTTTTTTGTTGCATTGCTTACACCGTAGACCCCTCCAGGTCTACAGCACTTTCTCTGCAACCCCCTTACCTATCTCTTATGACTCTCTTGTGCTTATTACAGTCTTTTTTGAATCCCACCACTGTTTTCATCGCCCAACCTCTGCTAGACCATTTCAGGCATCCACCACACTTTCTGTGAAGAGATATTTCCACACATCTCTCCTAAACCTACCCCCCTCCAGCTTCATATCATGACCCCTTGTTCTGGAGCACCCTTTCCTCTGAAAAATACCTCCTGATTGTACCTCCTTATTCACCTCCATGAGGTATTTAAATGTCTTGATCATATCCCCCCCAATCCAGGGTGTACATATGAAAAATGCCAGCAGATACAGGCCCTAACGTCTATCAAGTCTGCTCAATTGTGCAGCTATCAGCTCTTACTCTGCAGCTGCCCCCTTCCTGTTCAGTAGTGACCCTTTCCCTGACCCTGCCCCATCCCCTCTTGAAACTGCCCACCGACTTTAATGTTACCACCTCCTCTGGCAGTGTGTTCCACCCAGCCACCATCCTTTCCATGGAGTAGTGCCTTCTCATTTCCCTCTTGAATCTTCCTCCCTCCAGTCTCAGGCTGTGCCCCTACCCTATCCATGTTTAATTCTGTTAGCCTCTCCTCATAGGACATTTGATGTAGACCCTGTACTATCTTGGTAGCCATCCTTTGGATGGCCTCCATCCTGTCTATGTCCTTTCTGAGATGTGGCCTCCAAAACTGGACACAGTGCTCTAGGTGGGGTCTTACTAAAGAACTGTATAGTGGCAACACCACTTCCCTCTTCCTGTTGGTAATAGCCCTACCTATACATGCCAGTATCCTCTAGCTCTCTTGATCACTTTGTCACATTGTCTGGCCCCCTTCAGATCATCCAATATGATTACTACCATGTCTCTTTCCTGCTTGGTCACTGCTATTATCTCTCCCCCCATTTTGTACTGCACCCCCGAGTTTCTGTGACCCAAGTGCATTATTTTGCACTTTTTTGCATTAAACCTTAGCTGCTAAACTTTTGACCTCTCCTCCAGTCATTTCAAATCTCTTTCCATCCTTTGCACCCCCTCCAGAGTGTCCACCCTGTTGCAGATTTTTGTGTCATCTGCAAAGAGGCAGACCTTCCATTCCAGTTCCTCTGCTATGTCACTAATGAAGACATTAAAAAGGACTGGCCCCAGTACTGACCCCTGTAGTAACCCTCTGGGCACCCTTCCCTCCTCAAAGTGAAATCCATTTACCAGCACCCTCTTCCTCCTATCCCTTAACCATTTTCTTACCCAAGTTACACCTTATTGTCCACCCCCATGCTACCTAATTTGTTTACCAGCCTCCTATGTGGAACGGTGTCAAAGGCCTTGCTAAAGTCCAAGTAGGCCACGTCCCTCCCCCCCAATCCAACACCTTGGTTACCCAGCCATAAAAATGTATCAGATTTGTTTGGCATGACCTCACCTCCATAAAGCCATGCTATCTTGGGTCCTACAGTCCATTGGATTCTAGGTGTTCCATAATTCTTTCCTTTAATAATGTTTCCATCAATTTTCCTACTACAGATGTCAGTCTGACTGGCCTGTAATTTCCTGCCTCTTCCTTGCTACCACTTTTGTGAAGTGGGACTACATACATCCGCCCTTCTCCAATCCTCCAGGAGCATGCCAGTCTCCTGTGAACTGTTAAACAAGTCTTTCAGGGGTGCAACTAGCACCTCCCTGAGTTCCTTTAACTCACCTGGAAGCACCCTGTCTGGCCCCATGGCTTTGTCCACCATCAGATTAGTGACTGCTTTCCTGACCCTCTCCTCAGAAAAGGAACTGGTGTCAATTTTCCTCCTACCCAATGTCTTGGTGCTTATTTGTGGTCCCTTTCCTTCCCCCTCAACTGTGAATACTGAGCAGAAATATTTGTTTAAGATATTTGCCTTTTCTTGGTCTTCCTCAGTATAGCCCCCTGCTTCCTTTATTAATCATGCAGTTCCTCCCTTGGTCTTCCTTTTCTTGCTGATATACCAGAAAACTGTCTTGTCCCCCTTTGATACTGTCAGGGCTATTCTTTCCTAAGCTTGCACTTTTGCGTTCCTTACTGTCTTGCCTGCCTCTCTCCATTTCCCCAGATACACTTCTCTGTCCTCTTCTCTCTAGGTCTCCTTATACCTTTTGAATGCCACTGTTTTTGCCCTTACCTTTTCTGCCACTTCCCTCAAGAACCATAATGGTCTTTTTTCCTTCTGCTTTTGCTTATTTGCCTTACATACAAGTTTGTAGCCTTTACCATGCTCTCTTTTATTCTGGCCCATTTTTCTTCCACCACCCCTCCCCCAAAATGTCCCCGTGCCGGGTTGCCTCAGATGCATTCCCCCCCTCTTTGTAAAGTCAGCCCTTCTGAGATGCAGGACCCTCATCCTTGTGCAGCTGGATTCTGCTGTTTTTCTTATATTAAACCATACAGCGCAGTGGTCACTGGTCTCCAGATGACTCCCCACTCTGACATCTGCCACACATTCCCCATTAGTAAGTACCAGGTCCAGTATTGGCCCACCCCAAGTGGGTTCACTGACCAGCTGCCTGAGGAATGCCCCCTGCAGAGAGTTCAGGATGTCTCTGCTCCTAGCTGATGCTGCAGCAGGTAGGCTCCACTCTACATCTGGCAGATTAAAGTCTTCCACCAGCACCAACTCCCCCTTCCTAGCCATTTTGCCTATGTCTTCCAATGCCTCTTTGTCTATGTCCTCTCTCATTGTTGGAGGCCTGTATACTACTCCCATGTGAATGGTGGCTCTGTTTCCAGACTCAAGGCTGACCAACAACACCTCAACCCCCCATCCTCCCTGTACCTCTGCCTCTTTGATGTTTTCCTTAACATAAAGCACCACTCCCCCCACCTTCCCTTCCTACCCTGTCCCTTCTAAACATTGTGTAGCTAGGTATGACCATTTCCCAGTCATGGCTGTTTGTGCACCATGTTTCAGTGATGGCCACTGTATCCAAGCCTGCCTCAGCCATGGTGGCTGCCAGGTCTGGTATCTTATTTCCCAGACTTCTAGCACTGGCACACATGGCTGTCCAGATTGTGTTAGTCCTACTCTTGTCCCTTCTCATGTTGTCTAGTTGTTTCCCCTTCTTCTCCTCTGCATACTGCCTGCTTCTCTTCCCCCTTCCTCCCATGCTGATCCCTTGCACCTTTGGTAGTCCTTCATTTTGTTGGGAACCCTTCCCCCCAGACATTCTCTACCCACCATCACAGCCTGGGAGGGGGGGCAGTTTCTACCATCCCTTTGTCTTCCGCCACACCACTTGGCTAGTTTAAATGCCCAATGAAGTAACACTTAAACTGTCTACTGAGAACTGTTGCTTCTTTCCAGGATGAATGTGGGCCATCTTCCTGATACAAGCTCTGATCCCTCCAGGTGGAGCCCCAGTCCTCAATGTAGCCATACCCTCCTCTCTGCACCATTACTTCAACCATGAATTGAAGGTCATAGTGCTTAGTTCCCTCTCCTTCCCCCTGTTGTAGACAGGCAGCACTTCTGTAAAGGCTACAGTGCATGCTACCTACCTAAGACCCTTTCCCTGATCACTAAACTGCTGCTGCACTATTGCTGTCCCTTCCAGAGCTAGGTCATTTGTCCCCAGGTGAACAATGATGTCCAGCTCTCCTTTTCTTCCAATAGTCCTTGCAACCTGATGGATTTACTTTCCATCCCTCCGAAAAGATGCACAGGTAGGCACTTAACCTCCTTCTCTACTCCCTTTCCTTCCCCCACTAGAAGTTGCTTCCTTCTTCTGTGGGGGTCTCCTCCACCCCCCCCCAGGGACTCCATTTGAGTGTCTCCCCACACCTTCTCTGTCCACCACCTCAGGTGCCCCTTCAGGCAGTCCCGCTCTAGCAGAATGGCACTGGATGAGGAGCATGCCTGTTACTCACTTCCCCCAAGCCTTCCCAATCCTGCCACCCCAGCCCTCCTTGAGCCTACCTTTGTCCAACTGCTCCTTCCTTCTGGCAACCTTTGAGGTAGTGGTGTCTGGCTAGGACAGATGGATTCTGACTCCTTGCCAACATGACTTTGAGTCTCACAACATTCTCCTGACTCTCTGTCAGTGCTGCTTAGAGCCTTGGGACCTGTTCCCTCCACCCAGAGAGGTGCACACAAATGGGACAGCACCACAGCCTCCAAATGGTCTCCCTGTGAACTGCTGCCCCACAACTTCTGCATTGCACCACTCCTCACATTTTCTGTTGGCTGTTCTTCTAGTCCTTCCCTGTTTTTTGTCTCAGACCCTGTTTGGGCTATCCTACTACCACCCAGGAACCATATGGCCTTAAACCCTGAAGCTCACTAACACCTAGCAGGCTTTTTACGGCAAGTCCCTACACTCTCCTATATCTAGCAAATAATAAACAGTAGGACCCTGATCCATGTATCTCCCTAGCACCTAGCAACAGTTTACTTACAATCCCTACTATCCAGAAACACGCTAAAACCTTGCATCAGTTAAGGACAAACAACACCATACTAAAGACAAGGGAAAAACAACAGCAACCCACTAAGCCCACTGACACACTTAGCTGGCCTCCCAAGTACAGCCACCCGATAATGCAGCCCCAAACAGGCTTACATGGGTAGGGGTCCCCTTGGCTTGTCAGGGGAGCAGAGTGGCCAGCTGCTGGCTGCCTCATTGGGCTGACTCCAGTGGGCAGACTCCGACATCCTTTGCATGTTGGTCCTTCACGCGGTGGGGGCACTTGATGGCCTACTCTTTAAGAAAGGCCCTGCCCACTTCCTTGTTCCCAGACCATGCCTGAGATTGGCTGCTGATTGAAGATAGCAAGATTGCACTCAACCTTGCCCCAACATCACATTTCTTTACTTTTGTCACTTTAATGACAACCACTAAATTTTGCATTAACATAGGGTTTTTTTTTTAATAAATGTTTTGCCTTTTTTGAGCTAGGTAGCTATAGTACATTACTTGCATATACTCAGATTAGCTGCCTTGTTGGGCGTGGTTCAGATCATGTACCTTGCTTTGGATGTGGCCTTGTGGACGGGCCACATGCAAAGCAAGTGCAGGTATATCCCCACACACATTGTGCCATACCCATAGCAGACTTTGCTCATCACATATGTTGCTCCAGAGCCATAGTGGACATCACAAGTGGCCAAACAGTCATGCAGGATATTTTATTGATGCAGATTGTACTTCTCAGTATGCAGGAAGCCATAAAAATTGCTGGACTTTACATACACAGTAGTAGAGGGAAGCGTCTTGTCATTAGAAGACTGCACAGTTGTGGATGGGCTATGACTGGCTGAGGTCTTACAGCAAATCCAACCCAGCAAAGTCAAAGTTTTTAACCTGGATGGTAAAAGATACAGTACCACAATAACCTGCAGCTAGCTGGCCTGCCAAAAAAGGCAGATGGTTGAAATATGCTGTAGTTCTTGAGCAAAATGATTTCTGAGCTCCTTAACCTGCCAAAAGAAGATAACCTTGGGATAGAGGGCCCACAGAATGACATGCCTGCAGCCAGTGACAGCCCATCCTATGGTGATGAACTTCACCTGATTCATGATCATGGAGAGGGTTTCACAAGTTCTAAAGGAGAAATGCACACTAACTTGGGACAATATCAGAAACAACCTATTTTGAGATTATGCAAAAGAGGTCACTAATGTCACTAATGCATTGGGAGTGAAATGGGCAAATTGCTCACATGTAGCTCCTCATATTTCCATAAAAAGTTTCACATCACCCCCATTTTCAATGTGCTTGTCCATTCAATTTTTGAAGGTTCCCTTGGTCTCACTTAACACTATCCTAGTAGGCAGCCTATTCCAGTACGGTCTATATATTTCTAACTGTGGGAGCTCCCTCCTCATACCAGAAGTAAGTTTTTTTTTACTTAAGTTGCCACTGAGGGTTCACCAGATGGGTATAAAGGAGGCAGAAGGGGTTGTGGATGTGCAAAAATGGTTGGCTTGCTGGGCAGCAGAAGTACTACATAGAAAAAGCTAATGCCAGCTGTCACCTATATCATAGCTGCACTCCTGCATGTTGAAATCTGACAGGCTGAAGGAACTAAGGCAGAGTTGAGAAAGATCTCAGTACAGCCACCCCCCCCCAAGATGCTTGCCCAAGGGACAGCTGAAAAGTACTCAGAGTGGCAGGGGTTCATAATAAGAAATACCCTCCAAATCAAGTTGGAGAGGGTATGCTACATGTCTGTCTTTGGGCCCTAACTAAACTGACTGGAATAAATGATATGTGAGTAGGTGTAGTGTGGAGGCAGTGCGCTGGGATTGATAGAATCTACCAGTCCGTAAGATGGACTATATTTCACTCTTCCCATCCTTGGAAGTGCTCTTGGTACCTTCTAAGGTACATGTCTGGTTACTCTCTCCCTAACTCCCTGGTTAGCAGATTGCATACAGACAATAGCAGTGGATGGATGGTGAGCTCTCAGAGCTGTCCTCCACCCCTTCCTTTTCCTCTCTTTCAGCATCCCATTAGGGGAATTAACTTTAGCACTGAGGTCCTCTATCTTTTTCTCAGCTTAGGGGGCCATGGTCTGCCTGTCAGAGGGACAACAGGTTTAAGGTACTGCAGGTGGATGTGGTGGACTGCTGGTGAGTAGGCTTGCCATCGTGTCATCATGGTCCTGGACTCAGACAATTCTAGCTCCTTGGTTCTTGGTGAGCTTTCTCATACTGATACTGGACATAATATTTCACTACTTTGGCTACACACTTTGGGATGCCCATGACCCAAACAAATAAGATCCCCTATAGGGTGGCTGGCTCCCTCTCCCTGGGCTGAGATACTGATATGGTACACTGATGAGTCCAAATGAGGACAAAACACGTGTCTGTGTCTGCTGTTCTCAGCCTTTGCTGATTGTATTGTGAGGCCTTCTGACACCATGCAATTCTGCTTAAAGTTAAGCCAGTCCAAATTAATTCATGGGCATTTGCATATGCTTCCCATGATGCGTGACCAGTGGGGTGCTTCAGGGCTCAGTACTAGGACCATTCATCTTTAGTGTCTTTATAAGTGACATCGTAGATGAGTTGGAAGTGAAGGTATGCTTCTTTGCAGATGACACCAAAATCTGTAATACAATAGACACTCTGGAGGGGGGTGGAATGAATGTGCAGAAACCTGAGAAAACTCAAGGCATGGTCCGGAGCATGGCAGATGGGTTTCAATTAGAAAAAAGTGCAAAGTCATGCATCTAGGGAACAGAAGCCCAGAGGAAGAGTACAAAAGGGGAGAAGAGGTATTGACAGCAACCAAGCAGGAAAGGGACCGAGGTAATCATATCTAATGACCTCAAGGTGGGGAGACAGTGTGACAAGGCAGTGAGTAGGGCCACTGGAATGCTGGGGTACATAGGGAGGGGCATCACCAGCAGAAGGAGGGAGGTGGTGTTGCCACTGTATAGATCACTGGTAAGACCCCACCAGGAGAACTGTTGCCAGTTCTGGAGACTGCATCTTAGAAAGGACATAGATAAGGTTGAAGTTGTCCAGAAGAGGACAGCTAAAATGGTGCAGAAGCTGCATCAGAAGCCCTATGAGGAAAGACTGAAGAACCTTAATATGTATACCCTGGGGGGTGGGAGAGCTTGGTAGAGATCTATAAATACCTCAAGGAGTTAGGTGCAGGAGGGGAGTATTTTTCAGAGGAAAAGATGCACAAGAACAAAGAAACATGCAATGAAGTTGGAGCAGGGTAAATTTAGGAGAGATGTGAGGAAGTACTTTTTCACCAGAAGAGTGGTGGATGCCTTGCACAATCTTCCAGCAGAGGTGGTGGGGTAAAAACAGTGGTGGGCTTCAAGCAAGCATGGGATAGGCACAAGGGAATCTTAGCTGGGAAGCAAGGGAGCAAGAGAGCCATACAGCAAGTAGGGTCTATGGTCACAGGATAGGCAAGGAAAAAATGGGAAGACTGGGTGGGCCAAGTGGTTCTTATCTACCATCCAATTCTATGTTTCTATGACACCCCATATATCAGAAGGGCCATGCTAAGGGGTAGTCTCAAGGCCAATCTTTCAGTGTCACTATTCAGTTACACAGCCCATTGAAAAAAGATTAGAGTAGCAAAGATTAAGGAATGCGAGGCCAAAGTTAAAGATCTGGAGCAAGTAACACACTAGGGACCTTATTGCACAGAACACACATGACATGCTGGTGGCAGAGTATGAGCTTAACAAGCTGTATAATCGGACAGCAAAATTTACTTGTACTGAACCCAGCAAAAGTTCAATGTTTGGGGAATAGCAATGAGGCGAGATGGGGTATATAGTGCTCGTGTAACTTGTAGTACTTTTTGTGGCTTAACTCTATTCCCACCCTTGAGTAGTAGGTAGGTAGGTATGTAGGTAGTGATTTGTAGGGATCAGAAGGCCCAGGAGCAAGGGTGTGAAGAGCACTGGAGAAGGAGGAGGAGGGGATGGTGGTGGACGAAAAACACTCCCTAAGCAAGGGAGGTGCTGTTAGCATAGGGTTTAAGTTGAGGGTGTGGGAGGAGCTATTCCTGACATTGAACCAAGGGCACAGCCCTCCCAAACTTTGAGGCAGTGGAAAGGAATGGTAGGCTTCTGGCTTATTGCCTGAAACAGGTTAACAAAAGATCTCAGAAAACAGCAGTCCATGATAACAAAGAGGAAATGCTTACTAAAGGAAGGGACATCAGTCATCATTTTAGTGATTTATATGAAGCTCTGTACATTAGTGAATATTCTCCAACTCAGACACCCTTGATGGTTTCTTAGAGAACATTGCCTTGCCACAGCTGTCGGAAGGTGCCTAGGCCTCCCTGGATGCTCCTAGTAAGATGTCTGAAATTCAGGGAACTAAACAAACCCTGGCCTTTTACAAGTCACTGGGGCCAGAAAGGCTCCCCACAGAGTTTTGTAAGGCCAGCCAAGATCTCCTAGTCTCTCTTTTACAAGATTTTTACTGAGGAGCACTGGTGAGAAGCTTCCTTCCTGACACAATGAGCAGTGCACTGGCCTCACTCATTGCGAAGTCTGGTAGAGACCTGGCAACAGTGTGGGAATTACAACCTCATTTCCCTCATAAATGTGGACAGTAAGATCCTGGCTATGATCCTGGCAAGTAGACTGGGGAAGGTGCTGTACTTTGAACCACCCAAACCAGGTAGGATTTATCAGTGGAAAATTTCTACCCTGACCAGATGATGCACTTTATAGCACTCCATCACATAGAGATCTGACCTCCCCTGCAGGCACCACCTCCCTTGATGTAGAGAAAGGGTTTCACTGGGTGGAGTGGTGCTACCACCTGTACCCCTATTCAAGTTTAACATATAGCCTGACTTTGGAGTCATGGATATGTCTGCTATATGCTAAGAAAAGAACAGCCACTGAGCCCAATGGCCTTATCTCCCTGAGTGCATACTAGGCCATTGCACTAGACGGAGTTTCCCTTTATCACCTCTCCTCTTCATTTTGGCCTTGGAGCCCCTAGCTGGGAGGGCAAGACAACACCCTGAAATGCAAGGACTCTGGGATGGGGCAAAATAATGTAAGATAATGTTATATGCTGATGATGTTTTAATCACACTCACAGACCCAGTGATCTCAGTCCCAGCCATGCTAGCCAGCTTCTCATAACAGTCGAGTTATAAAATCAACAGGACAAAGTCCAAGGTCTTCCCCCTGTCAACATACTGTCACCAGACCTTATTTACTAACTTCTGGTTTTGGTAGTGCCCCTGGGAGCTCAAGCATCTGGGGGAATGATCAATGTAAGTTCTGACACAAGCAGCCTCCTTGCCCAAACTTTTCAACCACTACTAAATAACATAAAGACAGATGTTGGGAGGAGGTACACCTTGAAAATATCACTTTGGGGAAAGTTTAACTTAGTACAAATGAACCTGATACCCAGATTCCACTAGTTGCTACAAATGTTCCCCCTTACAACCCCCAAATTACTCTTCTTTCCATGGGAACTGGTACACTATCAGCCTTGCAGAAAAACAAACTACTCTAGCTTTAACTAAATTATACTGACCTGTCCTAAAAAGAGGGACGGTGGTTCCAAATATGAGGTGGTACCATCTAGCCTTATGGTGCCAGGATACAGCTTGGCTTTTCAGCTAACCTGATATAATGTTACAGTGGTTAGATATCAAAAGTACTCTTATTGCACCTTTACAGCCTTGAGATGTACAGTGCAATCAGCAGGGAAAAACACTTTTGCATGGGAGTCTCCACTGGCTACTTGTACTAATCTGTTATATGCATGGAGGGGGAGACAATTGTACTGTCCTTTTTTATTGTCTGATATGGCCTTGCAGCTGCTCTGGGGTAATCCTAAAATCAAGGTTGGAAGATGGGTGGTAAATTGGCCTTCCTGGAGCAACAGAGGCATCACAACTCTTGGGCATGTGTTCATGGGAAGGAATTTAGTTCCTTTTCTGATCTGTAGTTGACATTTGGGCTGCAGCGGTCACAATTCTGGCAGTACTTGCAGTTAAAGAGTGCTTTCAAAGCAGCAGTTTGGAAAGTAGGAGGTAGACTGCAGAATATGCCAGAGTGGGGCCTTCTTAAGCAGGCATGGCAAGGTCCACATCAAGCATCCTCATTATGTAAACTTCTCGGGAAGCAGCAAACACATAGCATTACGCTTGCAAAGTTATGGGGCAAGTATTTAGACATTCAGGAGATGAAGAAACAATGGACCAGGCCCTGCATAAGATAATGAATCCTCATTTGAACTGTACCTGAAGTATCTCAATTTAAGATCATACACCAAATGTATTAGACACCCTCTCGAATGTACCAGGCAGGCTTGCAGAATGAGGCAACAAGCTGTGGCAATAGGCAGTCTGGTCAACCCACTGTGGTACTGCAAGGACTCCTGTGGTTTTAACTAGAAAAATAAACCTCAACCATCTGGAGAAGCCTGTTGCTTTCACTTCTGAGCTATGCCTGTTGGAGCTTGTGGAAGAAGAGTGCCCTTTAAAGGACTCCACAATCGTGTAGTTGGACAGAGTCCTTCAGATGGCTATCAAACAGATTCTGTACTCATGGAATGATGCACACTCACCAACCACTCAGCAGTGGAGGGCCACAGGAACCACTGGCTTGTATCCAACCTTCCCTTTTTCAGTAAGGTCATCAAGAAGGCTGTGGCAATGCAGTTGGGTCTCACCTGGAAATATATGACATCTACGAGCCTCTCCAGTTCAGATGTCACCCTTATCACAGTATAAAGACTGCACTCATCAAGGTGTTCAATTATCTTCTCATGATAGGAGATAGAAGGCATCATTCCATTCTTTTCCTTCTTGACCCCGTGTCAGCATTTGACACAATTGACCATGGGGTGCTTTTGGAATGCCTGAGGCACAATGAGGGACTCATTGGTACTGTTATGTGTTGGTTTGAGTCTGACCTATCTGGAAGAATGCAGCAGGTAGTCTTAGGTGATGCTATTTCTGAGATGACTGCAGTTGACTGTGGTGTGCCTCAAGGCTCGAGTCTACCCCCATGTTGTTTGCCATATACCTGGTGCCTTTGGGCAAAATTATCAGATGGCGTGGTCTGAAGTTTCACTGCTATGCAAATGATACCTAGCTGTACCTGTTGTATGTACCTAATGGACCTGTTACAGGCCCTGTGCTATGTCAGTGTTCAAAAGATATCAATAACTGTATGGCCTCCAACTGACCAAGTATCAACCCAAGTAAGACTGAGGTGATGATTATTGAACCAGATACCTAAGACTTAGAAATGACAAGGAGCAACACCAGGTTGCTATCTCTGAATGGTGCTGTCCTTGGAACTGTGGAGACAGTTAAAAATCTGGGACTCACTATGGACAGTAGGCTGACCCTGAAGTATTAGGTGGTAACAGATGTCCATAGTGGTTCATCCACCTTTGAAATATCACCTGGATTAAACAGTTTCTAAAACCCAGTTACCTAGTGATGACAGTCCATGTCTTCATCACATCCAGGTTGGATTGCTGTAAAACACTTTCTATCTAGGGTTATCTTGGAGTTGGATGCCCCACCTTCATCTGGTCCTGAACGCCGTGGCATTTTGGATCTCCAGCACATCTCATAGAGATCATATAATAGTCGTGCTGCATGAACTGCATTGGTTGCCTATTCAGTGGTACATTAACTTCAAGATATGCTTGTTACTATACAAGTCCCTACATGGTGTGGGACATTATTACCTGTAAGATGTCTTGACCCCATACACCTCTGTTTGCCCTCTCTGCTTCACCACTGCTGGACTACTGTCTGTATCCTGATCCAGCTGAAGTTATCTGGGGGACAGGACATTTCTGGTGGCTGGTCCAATGTTGTGGAATTCTCTACCTTTCCACATCCACTCTGCCAGCATGGTAGAAGCTTTTAAAGGGGCCCTGAAAATTCACCTGTTAATTAGCTTACTGCCTGAGTTGCTCTCATTTTATTCATTTTATCTAATTCATTGTACAGCACCTAGTGCAAATGTTCTCGCTCCTCAGAGCTATTTATATTTTTCTGTTTTACTGTATTTTGGATGCCCTGCAGGATGCTATACCAGCAGGCTGACCCAACTTTTCGCACCCTGGCTTCTTCCCCTTTCTTAGCGTAGTGGTCCCAGCTGACCTGATCCAGTGCCCCACCCCTGCTTATTAGTGAATTAATCAAAATAAATGTATTACTTACTGATGTACTATATACTTCCAGGATTCTGTATCAAATGTTATAGATGCCTTTCTTTCCTGTTTCATTGTTCTGTATAGTTTTGTGTTAGTGTTACACTTCATTTTTTGTCTCATTGTTGTTTATGTCTGTACTGTGTATATAATAGAATCAAATTATTTGTTTAGTTATTAACTGTACAAGATCCAGTATCATTTACTGAATGTCTCAAGTCAAGTGAAAAATATGCACACTATATAAAACAAATTACTAACAAAGGCACAAAAAATTCATAGAATCAATAAGAATGAAAACAACAGTAAGTGATCTATGAGTTTACAAAATAAGTCTTTGCAGCTTTCCTAAAAATGTAAAAGTATAAGTAAAGAATGATTAAAAAAGGAACTGTTGGCAGTGGGTGCCCAATCATGTTGCCAGTATCCCTCCTTCCCTGAACCAGCAGTTTTAATAATTGAAAAAGTTACCAGCGGAGGGTGTTCAATTCTGTTGCTGGACTCCCCACCCCTGGCCGACCCATTCTAAAGTCTCCCATCCTCCCCTACTCTCTGGCACCCACAACAATACCCAGAACATTATATGAATTTACCAGTGGTGGGTTCCCAATCAGTAAGTGACTCAACTCATATTTTGTGCAAACCCAGAGGACCCTTAACAAAATGAACTAGGACATAGATCCTGTTTTGCACAGAGGCCAAAGGGCCCAGTGTGAAGCAAGTTGAGATTCAGCTCTTGTTACGAAAGTTAGGACTCAGCTTCTGTTTCACACAGGGCCCAAAGGGCCCTTCATGAATCAAGATGTGGTTCTACTTTCTCAAATAGTAAAGAAATTAATTGCAGAAAAACTGCTAATGCATCATGTTGAAACATACATAGCAGACAAAGTAAAAAATGAAAAATTAGGACCAAAGTCTTGTGTTGTGGCAAATCAGTAGCGTGTTGTGCCTCAGGTTTTCAACCAAGCTATGAATGATCTTCTGATTCATGCAGGGCCTGCAGGTCTCTGTGCAAAAGAAAGTTATGAATGATCTCCTGCTTCATGTAGGGCTCACAGGGCTCCATGCAAAGAAAGTTTTGATTGATAACCTGTTTTATGCAGGGCCTGCAAGTTTTAACTGATTCTGGGGCCCTATGTGAAGCAGCAGAATTGTGGGACATGGTTTGTTCATGTTGTTAGAAATAGCAGACCCATAGAGCATGGCACCAGACCTGTAGTTTGGCCTTGGATCACAAGGGTAGGGACTGGGGGAGGGTGGCGGGCATTAGAGTTAAAAACACTGAGGAACATCACACCACCAAATTACCTAGACTCATGAGACTCTGCACCCATATTTTTCATTTTCTTACTTTTTTCAGTTTACATTTTTCTTATTATTTTCATATAGCTGTTTGACCCCTGGCTGCTGCCTTCACCTGTTTCAGTTTTTTGTCAGCACCCCCAATCCCATCCACCACTCCCCCTGCTATCACATCAACAGATCACATTCTTGGATCTTAGCAAGGCATTTGACCTTGTCCAGCATAAGATTTTACTGGAAGGTTTATGTGAAGTGCATGTTCAGGAGGGACCCCTTAGGTGGATAAAGTCCTATTTGTCAGACCGGAGACAATGTGTGGTTTTGGGGGAAATAATTTCAGATCAGGGAGAAGTCTTTCGATGGGTCCCACAAGGATCAATTTTGGGTCCCCTCATGTTCAATGTATATGTGAACAATCTATCAAGTCAAATAAAACATTGTGACATTAGAATGTATGCTGATGACACAGTAATAGTAGCATCAGCAGACAGTCTTGAACAATTGACTCATAAACTGCAACAGGATATAAATTTAATGGAAGCATGGTTTAATAACATGGGCCTACTTTTAAATTAAAAAAAAGACACAATACTTAATCTTTAAAAGAAGTAGAACAAGAGGGGAACTAAAATTACAATTAAAACTAGGGACGAACACTCAGATTGAAAATGTTGAAACATACAGATATTTAGGTGTGCAGGTGGATTCTGGTTTAACCTATACAGAGCACTTTTTTTCACAAGTTAAAACGGTGACTCCAAGATTGCTGATGTTGAGAAGGGTGGGTGGAAGTGTATCCCTAAAAACAAAGGGAAAAAGTGGTAAGACAGTTACTGGTTCCAGTCCTGGAATATGGATCATTATTATACATGCATTCCAATAAAACAGTGCTAAGTAAAATAACTCAAGTTTACTGTAAAATTAGTACATTTATAACTGGAAGCAGGCACGGAGTGCACCATTGTGACCTGTACAATAAATTAGGTTGGTTAAATCCAAAAGAAAAAAGGGATTATATTTGGTATATATATTGTTATCAAATATTAAAAGGAAAATCAAAACACTGTTTTTTTGAATTATATCACAACCAAATGTAATAGTGAACGGACAATTCATACTACATCTTTTAGTCAGAAAATTCCATTGACCAGATCATACAATAGATTTGGTGACATTATGTTGCAGAATAGTGTTGCATACTTTTGGAACAATTTGCCCCATAAATTGAAGTCCATTGACAACCTACTAACTTTTAACAAGAAAATGTGGGAAGACTGGAACTTGACTTGTACTTGTTTTAAGTAACTGTAATACGAAGTGTCTTATGTTTTGTACTATTGTATTGTCCATTTTTGTTTGCACTGCGGGACTTTGTTGAAAATGGGACTTTGTCCCAACAAATGTAATTCTTGTATAAAAATAAATTTTATCAAATCAAAACAGGGTTCCACTTGGGGCAGGACCCAGGGGCACTAATGCCATTGTCCTTGATGGCCAGTGCCCATATGTTTTTCTCCCCTTTTCTTTCTCTGGTTACCCCATGGGGCTGAGTCTCATGCAATGATGTGTATGAATGTGCTGATGCACATGCACATTACAGGCATCTGTGTCGGTCACCTTATTGTGGTACTCACCTGTTGCACCACCTAGCCTCTGCCAGGTTGTGTCAGTTCAGTGAGATGCACTACCTCCATCCCCAAAGGAGGAGAGCTGTCCATGGGGTGCCAGTCCTTCTGCCCCTAGCCAACCCCTGAGTGACCCTGCCCCATTCCCAAACCTGGGTTGCCAGTGTGTCAGCAGGTGATGTACCAGCCCCTAAGCCCTCACCGCTACTGGGTCAGCACTCCATGTTGCATTTTGCAACCCTAATAGATGCATTACTGGAGTTTTAAGCAATTCATTTATGTGAATGTAGGCTTTGCAACTGTTTATAAAGTATGAACATGCTTGCTCCCTGTTATTCATATGATGTCTTACCAAGGTGCTATCTGAAGGGCCTATGCTGGTTGCTATTTGCAGATCTGATAGTGGAGAGGGAGGAGTTCTGTACTGGTGAGTCAGTGGCAGGCCTGGGGTAGAGTTATTGGGTGCTGAGTGGTTGGGCCAAGGAGGGGACTGGGGATATGATTGTTATAATGAGGACTGGGCAGGAGGTGGCTACCACTGACCTACCAGGGATGTGTTAGATTCAGTCAGGATCAGGTTGGAGGGAGGCACCAAAGGACTACCAAGGATGTTTTACATTCAGCTGGGGATTGGGTGGGATGGCCACTAGACTACCAGGGACATTATGTCAGTATCACCGGGATGGGGGCCATTAGGCTACCAGGGAATTTATTTCAGTATCATAAGGATTGAGAGAGTTACAAGAGTACCAAAGAAATTATCTCAGTATCTCATGGTTGGGGGCCACTAGATTACTAGGGCCAGTCAGGATAATGTCAGTATCTCAGGGATCAAGGGGGACCAACAGACTAACGGGAACTTATGCCATTATCTTGGGGACTGGGTGTGCCTCTACACTACCAAGGAATTTATGTCTATCTTGGGGATTGGGTGGCCAGTAGAATACCAGGGAACTTATGTGATTATTTCAGGGATGGGGGACCACTCAACTATCATCAAAATATGCAGGTATTTCTGGACTGAGGTGGAGCATCTAGCCTACCAGGGACTGCCTACCTAGATGTGGGGTAGGATGGGTAAAATGGCCAAGGCTTTACACAGTACCTTCAAGTATTTCTGTATAGAGGTATTGTGCATAGCAGATAATGGTTATATAATGACATGCAAATGGCCCCTTAGCAACATGCTGTCATATGTGGTCATTAACATGCTGGCCACTGAATATGGCACCCAAGAGCAAGGGCATTATCCCATTTTTTTGGGATGTGCTTTCTCCCTTTGTTCCTGAGAGTATGTTGCCAGCAGGTGGCTGTGTTACTGCTGCGCACATTTCCTTTGCCCAGTACTAACTATATTATTTAGTATTCACCAGTATTCATTCAACAGCTTAATCTGGTTCAATGTCAGTTGACATTCCTCTGTATCCCCCTCCCCCCCAGGTCGTGCCTGAAAATAGGCAGAATTTGTCTAGTGCACTTACCCGGTCAACAAAAACTAAATAAATAAATAAATAACACAGCCCCATGTTAACACAGTCAGTGCACACCAGACATGGTGCACATCCTGAACCAGTATGGAACCCTGACATCTGCAGTATTTTACATGAACCATTATAGTTTGGTGTTGATGGTTGCCTTTCAATATCGGGCCCATGGTATACATCCATAGGAAGACATTGACACGTCTCTGTAGCCTCTCTCTCTCTCTCTCTCTCTCTCTCTCTCTTCATTTACGCTTTCATTCTCTCTAAGTCTGTTCAATGTTGCTTTATTGCATAACTATAATACAAGTAGTGTCAATGTTATTATTGACTTATAACATCAATACTGTTTAATAAATGCATATTACATAGAATCCATACAATGTATATAAACTGTGTTGCCAGTAACCAAACCTATAGAATACTGTTGGTGTAGGATGTTGCTTCAGAGTGCTTGATATTATGATTAGATATTGGAAAATGTATTATGTGCAGATATATTTGCTGTAAAACAGCAAGATTGCCCAGGTAGAAGTTTACAAAACATTTTGGGATGATTTCTTGCCTCCTCTGCCAGCAAAATCCCCTCACAACTACATCCAACACTCTCACCTCAATTTCAGGTATTTTTCAATGGCCCACTAATGTTGCCTCCACCTTTCTGGATGCCATCAAGGTGAGTAGCAGATCAGGTGATTTTCAGAACAAATTGTCCATGCTGCAAAGTAAGCAGCATCCCAGTAAATTGCAGGACACTATGCCCCTATCCATGATGTACACCCTATGTTCTCCACTGAATCCCATAATAAAAGAAATATGGGCAATATCTTCAAACACTTCCCCTCTCCATGCTCTGTAATCCTTGGAGAGGAAGGTAGTGCATGTGGTGACATCCCTGAAGAGGCTGGCTACACTTGTAATATTCAATGGTCTGCACATGGAGTGATACTGTCTTATCACAGTTGGGAGGGGATTTTATAAGGACATCCAGATGCTAAGTGACATCACTGCCTTGCCTCCTGATAGATAATGTTGACCAGACAACCAGCCCATTCTGAGATGTTTTCTGCATTTAGCCTCTAAAATTACTGGACAGGGAGGCAATGGATGGAGGCCGACATATGAGTACCCCTGAAAATAGGGCCAGTATAGTTTTTTGTTATGAGAGAAAATGGGGACCCTGGGGAAGAACTTTGCAAATGGGAAGAGGTGGCATAACACATCCAACAGGGATGTAGCTAGTGGGCAGCATGGAACAATGATGCTGAAGATTGCATGGACACCTATTCACCAGATTGTTTGGCGTACATATCATTGTGCCCCTAAAGAAATGTAAAGACGAGAGGAGGGGTGAGGGCAGGCAGGCATGGGTGAAGAGGCTTTCTGAAGAAGAAGGAACCATTCCCTATGTTTTCCTGCCTGAAAGTGGTACTATGCCAATCCTGTTTTAATAAATGTGGAGTGAATACTATTGTCATGACATTTGTGCAACACAAATGGCAATATTTTATACATGTAGCAGATAGTTTTACTGGGTCTGTATTTTCACCTAGAATAATATTATCATCATGGGTGGTCCTCCCCTTGAACAATGTCTTGGCTTTGCCATAAACACAAAGCAGTCACACCTATGGGGTGAAGGACAGGTACATCTTGGGGGTAGTAAACCCCCTGATAAAGTTCCTGCTGAGCAAAGCTTGGGGTACTGCCAGAGAGGCCCCCGATTTGTGTCTTTATTTTGCACTGAATTGCTATGCATTTTGCATAAAATGCACAACTGCACCAGTGCACTTTAACGAGATTGGACTTAACTAAACAGTAACGTTTTGACATGCACCAGGATGGTGTCAATAAATACAGCTGTCTATATCTATGTCTATATCTGCAGTTGCTTTGGGGGTGAACTGTTTGAAAAAAAATTCACTTGCTTCACTTATTTCTGTTTCTTTCTCCTCCTTTGACAGATAACATCATTCTGGTGTGTGTTCTTGGTTTTACCACCCCTTGAATACTACATCTTGCTCCAGTCATTGTGGTAGAATACAGACATTGACAGGATCAAGAGGTTTCAGCACAGGGCCACCAAGCTGATTAGTGACTTTGGAGGCAAGCGCTATGAAGAGAAGTTGGATATGCTCAAAATATTTAGACTAGAAATGGAAGGCTGAGGGGGATGTGCTAAATGTTTTTCCAAATACTAAAGGAAATAGACAGGGTGGCTTATGATTAGTGGGTGGTTAACATGTGGAACAGCATATCCAGGGAGGTTGCAGAAACTAGCACGGTTCAAGCTTTCAGAGTAAGACTAGACAGATTCCTGAGGGGGAATGGTATGGAGGGTTGCTCAGCATGAGTAAAATGGGGTCTGCGTGTCCATATTTAAAGTGGGTGAAGTCACTGCCATGTGGCAGGATGGGCAGGCAAGATGAACCCACATCCCTTCTGCCATCTCAGTACTATGTCATTCCGTGCACTGAAAGCTAGTAGTAGTAGTATTCTTTTGTTTGTTGGGCCCTTCCCTTGAGGCTCATGGCACCATTACGTACAGTAAGGCTAACTCCAAACAGAATTAAAACTGTAACATATTAAATACATAATATAAAATAGCTAACCAGTGAATAAATAACTAAAAGGATAACCTGTTAAGCAACCACCCCAAATGTCTGCTGAAATAAATAGGCATTGTTCAGGCTTTTGAAGTGGAAAACCCCCTGATAAACTGCTTGTATCTTTTATGGCAAGCTCATTCACATAGCGATCCCTGGTACTTGTGTACTTGGCATAGTTCAGAAGAAAATGTGTCTCATTTGCACTTTGACTCTGTGGCACTGAGTACATTGTCAGTTTTCTTCTCGTTTCCAGTTGTGTTTCTGTTGTCCTGTTTCTACTTCAATCTTTTGGACATTGACTCTGTACTTTGACATTATTCTTGTGTTTGATCTATTTTGTACTTCCTTATACTTTTAAAATACATATTCAAAAGGGTAGAGTACTACAAAATGCAATTTCAACAGAGAAAAAAACCTGCACTCTGTTATTAAAGAGGAGGGCCCTTGAGGAAGCCTTGCGGTGAAGCGCTGGGGTTAATGGCTAGCTGTTGGACGGGGGTAGGTCTATGATATAATATTTATTTGTACAATGTATTTGCACATATAGTATCTGCACAATAAATTTGTCTAAAGCTGAGAAGATGAAGTTGCTTCTTCTAGTCCAGACCTTTACCTGTTGCACACCTTTCCATTTGTGTTTGCACAAAGGTAGCCCAGAGTACTATAAAATGCATCTCCTACAGCACAATGATCGGCAAGTCCTATACTAGATTAGCCTCTCTATATATTATCATATACCATTACGAAATTAAAATGAAAACAGTTATCTTCATGCCATTGTGTATATAAAAGTAGGGGTGCATCCATATGAAAATAGTGGGTTCAGTGTCAAGACAATAAGAAATAAATGTTCTTATTCTAAGACAAGGGTTTTAAGCTACCTCCTAGGCTGCCTAGTTGACAAATCCATTAGAAAAATGGAGGTGTCTCCCGTGTCCCCCCTACTCAGGCAAAAGTCCTGCCATCAAGACCTCCAGACCTCCTTCAGGCTACTATTAGAGTGCCAGCAAGTCACCACATGTAGGGGCCAGAAGGCCTTCTCCTCAGCTGCCACTAAACTTTAGAACAGCCTATCTACTCCACTATGGACCCTGGGACCACACACCCTATTTAAATCCCAGTGTGAGACTTCCCTCACTGCTACCATCACCTGTAAATGACCCCCAGCATGATAAAGTGACCCTGTCCAAGGGTGAGGCATCAGCTTCCTCCCCTCCCCCCCCCCTTGTGTTGCAGGGAAAATTACAGTGCCACAGTGACTTTGGAAATTGTTGTTCTTATGATATTTGGCTCTGGAAACTGTTGTTACTGTAACAATACATGTTTGGGCACTTCACTGCCACATAAACTCTGTGCACTGTAATTGTTTGCACTGTGGTCACCTTATACCTAGTTTGCTCAATTTTGAACCATTTGTTTCATTTTACTTTATGTATTGTAACTACTCGCTGTACCCTGTATCATTTGCACCTGTTTTTTGTACCCATTTTCATTTTACCTTTTTTGTGCTGTCATTATTACCTGGGCCATGCCTAAAAAATGGTCTTTGGGATCAGTGTACCTACCCAGTTAACACATAAATGTATCTAGAAATAAATAAACAAGCAAAAAAACAAACTGGAAAAATATTACCTCTTTGTTACTGGTGAGCACAGACTAGTTTAAATACTACTGTACACGGAGTACATACACAAAACTCAATAGAGTGTTGTGATTGACACTTCTGACACTTTTGATTTTGATAGGCATACATCCGTAGTGAAAATTCTTTAAGTAACTTAAAAGTTAATAGTTCTGTTTATCAGGTATTTTGATCTAGATTCCCCAATTCATAATACTGGTATATCCCTTTTTGTAATGTCTTGAAATGAAATTAAACAAAGGCCCCATGCATGCCACTCCCACATTTGTGTGGGTTTGCCAGTCACAGGCATAGAACAGGCATGGGCAGCAACACTCAGTGCATACTGATGATGTCTGTCATGCACCAAAGCATAAGTCCCACAGCCACCCAATCACAGTTGGGCCCTTTCAGGGTGTGACACGTTGCAGTGTCCATCCACTCATGTGTGGCCCAGGGACCTTGTCCTGTGGTGGGCATGGTGATGATGAAATAATTCCCAAGGCTGGAGTGCATGAGCTGGGCAATGGATGGTGCAGACAACTGATACCATGCACATCCTGTTCTGTCCCTACACATACCCACTGTGCCCACACTGGACAGGTGCCTTTGCCAATGTATCTGTGGTGTATGGCCACATGAAACCTATGCCTTCCAGCCACAGGACATCGGCATGGACAGCACATCTCAGGCATGGCACTCATGACTGTAGCCCTGTACCTGATGCACGGCACTGTTGCCATGTCAGTGTCACTACATGCACATATGTGCACACATATCAGGGTGCCCCACATTCCTGCTGGTGTGGATCACAATGTACAGTGGGGTCAAGGAGCATTCCTGCTTCCAGCAGACCCTCCCATGTCCTGCGCTACATGCTCTGGTGTCCCCCTATGCACCACACTTTCTGCATAGAGGGGCATTGGTGAATTTCACATGGTTTGCACACCTCCAGGGGTGTGCAGCTGCACGTCAGTCACTACCCCCATTTTGGGAGTAAATTGTCATGTTCATGAATAGATGCCTTTCTTAATTATACAAATCTAACCAGAATAATTTGGGTACTGTCAGTTACAGACTTATAGGTTAGTGTAACAAGCTGTTCAGACAGTATTTCTGAAAAATATTCATATTGGAGAACTAAACTAAATAACTATACCACAGCTTATTAAATAACTATTCCACTGTTTCCTGTAGTTTCATATTGCTATATCAAATAATCACATCATATCTTCTTGTAGTTTTATACTGCTGTATTAAATAACTATTCCACAGCTTTCTGTATTTGTATGTTGCTATACAAACAACTATATCACAACTTACTGTATTATCATATTGCTATATTAAATAACCATAATATAGCCTCTTGTAGTTTCATAATAAGTAATTATACCACAGCTTCCTCCAGTTTCATACTGCTATATTAAATAACTATAGCATAGACTGTTGTAGTTTCATATTGATATACTGTATTTCAGCACTTCATTGAGTATCATGACTGGCCAACATGCTTTTCTGGTCTGAGTTCTTAAGTTATTCTTTAATTTGTTTCAATGTACTAGGGTTATCAAGGGATGTTTTATCATCTTTATTTCCAAGTATTCAACATCTGTCTATAACTGTTGTCTGTTCTGATAATGGATCTTTTTTGTGGAATTTTCTACACTCTCTGTCCTCATACTGCCAGTTCAAAATGCTCTGCAGAACTGCTCAACTGGACAATCTGCCTGTGAATGCTTCCCCTGGACACAGTGTTTTTATACTGTATCCCTCTTGAAGCAATTTTGAATTGTATTTTATGTATTTATTATATCCCAATCCTAATGCCTTGTTACTTTCGATAGTTGACTATGTAGGCATGTTGTCTTGTATGGATGTCCTATTTGTTAACTATTTTTATGATTTGCTCTGTATGTACTGCATTCCTACTACAGCATATGGGAGCCCTCGATTCTCCACGGATTTCTGCAGCTCCCAAAAAGTTGTTGTAGTACAGTTCAAAGGTCAAATATATTGTTGTATTATCATTCTGACATCACATTGATAGTACAGCAACTTTTCTGTATTGACCTGCCACCCACCTCATTGGCCAAAGACGCTCCTCGAAGGAAAAAAACTTGGTCAAAATGGCAGCAGCAGTTAGCAGGCACCAAACAGTGGATCAATTCCGTTTTGGCACGGACACTTATAGACTGCTCCATTTGCCAAACTGAGCTGCCTTGTTACATTTTTTTATTTGGGTTTTCTTTGAAAAATTAACACCGTGGCCATACACGAGCAGGAGTGACAGAAAACAGGGCTTACAGTGCAGTGCCAGTGATGAGCTGGTGCCAGCAGAAGCAAGTAACGTGATTGAAAACTGACACTGCGCAGATAAGTAAAACGTTTAAAAACAGTCTCTGTTGTTGCTCTAGCAATCTGTGTCAAATTGATGGCTCCCATATACTATATAAAACAGTACATGGGTAACCATACACAGCAAGGCTATGTTCCCATCTCAGGTTTGTGCTGACATCATGAGACCTCTCAAGCTTCGCTCTCGAGGTCTCTGTGATGTTATCACAAGCCTCCAATGGGAGCACAGCCTTGTTGTGTATGGTTACCCATACACTGTTCTATATGTACTGTAGTGTGCCTTCTTCATGGCATAGGTCATGCCTGAAAATGGTCCCTGGGACCGGCACACCTACCCAGTGAAGAAATAGATAAGTAACGTTATTACTGCAAATCCTGTCTCAACAAACTGCAAACTCTGTCTCTCTCTCTCGCATTTCAAAATTCAAAAAAAATCAAAACTAACTTTATTAGCATAACAAAATATACAGGTATTGCCAAAGTTTATACATCAAACTATTCATATGATATAAACATACTACAATGCAGTCTAATACATCATCTATGTTGCATTTTAAAGCTGGTGGCAGGATGCTACATAGTTTGCAGCTGTTTCTGCTACATTGTTTCTTTCCCCCAGCAGTACACAAAGTTTAGCTTCATCGTTCATCAGCTGTAAATCTGTTATCCTTTGTGACAGCTCTAGAAAACATTGTTCTCATATTCTGCTGTATTTTGTACTGTTGAGGATTAAATACATTTCTGTTTCAATGTCACTGCTTTCACACTGGGTACAGATTCTGACTTAGTTAGGTTTCCAAATTACTTTGTGCATGTCTGTTTCTGTTTGTAAATTGTGGCCACTGATTTTGTATTTGGCTAGAATGTGTCTGTGTTTCGCATGTTTAGTTGTATGCAGATATGCAGCTATGGTGAAATCTGTGTGGAGGGATCTGTAGCTCTCTACTTTTGTTTGAGTTTTGATTCGCTGTTCCCAGTATAGAATATATCTGTTTTTCAGGGATGTCTCTGGTGCTCTGTATAAGATACAATCAGTGACATAGCTACGAAAATAAAATTTTTAAGCCAGTACCCTTTGGTGCCTTTTTGGCACCCACCCCCATTGTAGGCATACCCATATTTGTTACTCAGACCCTTGTACATCCCATATTACTTAATGTTATGCATTTAACATTATTGTTAGTACAAGCAGAGCATAGCAATCCTATCATAACACTAGTAGGAGTGGCTATCAGACAACAGGAATAACCAAAATAAAAGGTCAGGGCCCAAAATGCCTCTCCCCCTCCAGTAAATGTATAAGCCATGACTTACTTGGAGCATGTGTTCCTACACACATGAATACAACTATGTTTATGTTTACTTTTGTCATAATCTTTGAAGTTAAATTACTGTTATTAAATATCTCTTTTTCTCTCCCTCTTTTTTTTTTCTACTTTGTTTATTCTCCAGGCTACAGTGGGAGATATCCCCCCTAATCATTGCCCGGACCACTCTCCCAGCATAGCCCTCCAGCCCACCCAGCTGGGTGGCCTGTAGCTTGCCTCCTATTGGCAGGGATCCCCTGAGGGGCTGGAGGAGAGACCAAGATCCACCAGAGGCCCCAGCCGAGGCTTATGCATAAGCATAATTTCTGCAGTGGTCTGGGGGCTTCACGGAGCTCAATGACCAGGGGCTTTTCTGTGGTTCCTAAAGGAGTGTGGATGTGCAATGACATCAGTGCAGGATGGATGTGCTCCCACACCTGTTCACCAGACATCCGCCAACAACTCCGCTGTGCCAGGTGGTCCCTGCTGCTGGACACCCAGCCTCCACTGTGTGTCACTAGTATGCCAGAAAGCCACAACCCTACCCCCTCCTCCAAAGGTGGAGATCAGTCCCTGGGATGCTCATCCAATCTCTCCCCAGCCAACCCTCTGACACACCATGCTCACTTCCAAACACACCTTCCAAACAAAGGTCATCAGCACTGCAGGTGGTAGTGCTACTGCTGTGCTGGCCGGCCAGCTTTTCTCTCCATCTTTCACTCATTCCTTCTACCTCTTTCTAACTGTCCCTCTTTTTTTTCTATATTCTCTCTCTCTCTCTCTCTCTCTCTCTCTCTCTCTGTATATAACTTTTCTCACTTTCTCTTGTCCCCTTTTGCTTTCTTTCATGTGCCCTCCTATTCTCAGCCTCTTCTATCTTTCTTCATTGGCTCAATCTCCCTTCTTCATTCACTCCTACCCCTCTCCCTCTCTCTCTCTCTCCCAACCCCTCTTTCTGATGTTTTCCTTCTCTCCCTTCATGCCTCTTTTTCTCCATCCATCCCAATCTTTTCCTCCTATCCCTCTCCTCTCTCTCTCTCTCTCTCTCCTTTTCCCTCTTCCCTCTCTGTCTCTTTCTTTCATTTCTTCCATTCCTGTCCCTCTCTCCACCCTCTCTCCTTCCTTTCTTTCTCCCTCTGTCTTTCTCTTTCCCTCCCTCTATCTCTGCCCACCCATAGCATCCTCTCCCTCTCTTTCTCTTCCTTCCCCTCCAACTCACACTATCACACACGCACACAAACACACACATATTAAATTCATGATATGAAGGAGACAGGTCTGAACATTATTTAAAGTTGTAAATACTTCTCAGTGGAAAAAGCACTTTTATAAGTAGAAATGGGCTGTGTTTGAGGAGCAATCTCCAAAAACACTCAGGGCCCTGCATATGGATAGTGTTATAACTGTCATGTGTGGGACTGCCATTGGAAGATAAATCCCCTGTGAGGTCTTATTACTGCTCAGATCAACAGTGTGGACTGCACTACTGCACTATGATAATGCAATAAATCAGTGACACATTCTTCCTAAACGCTTCTTTTATTTTGAACATTTGCCGAGCTGTACACAATCAAACACTAAAAATGTTGTTTAGGTCTGAAGAGAGAAACAGTTGTTTAGCAGTGAAATATGTCCTGAAGGATGCCAGAAGAACATGAATTTTTCATATCCTGCCCCAGAACTGACTGTACAACACATTCCATTTAGAATATGGCAGGAGTGCAGTGCAGTGGTTAGAGCACAACTAGAGAAAGTAAAGAAAAGGAATTTGGTTTTATATTGTGCCTTTCACATACACTATATCTGAAAGCTGCTTGCAATCGAAGAACAGTGAGCAGCATGTATTAGACATGCACAGCGAGGTTAATGAAAGGCCAAGGTGTTTGGTACAGAAACAAACAGAGAACACAGCTATCTGTAGATATAACACCTTAGAGCCTGATCCTGCATCAGATATCAGGAGCAATATAGAGTCGGGCCGGGTGTGCAGTCAGATGAGAGACTTCCTCCAACTTCCAGGTGCAGCAGAAAGCATTGCAGGATAGCTCTGCTGGGGGGCAGTGAGCACTCCCCTTGGTTACAAGAAACCATAATGGTTCCCCAGCAAGATGTTTGGGGTGCACTGTGCTGTCGTTAAGTATCATTTTTTGGATGACATGTTGAACAGAGGTCCCATATGCCTGTTCTGGTGGTTGTTCAGGATGACACTGAAGAAAAGAGTAGGAGAATTTTCCCCAGGTGTCCTGACCAAATATCTCCTATTCAGTTTCCCTCCAACAATGTAACCTGTTTCAGTATCAGTCAATACTTCCTGTACCCCCCACCCCACAGGACGAGGCTGAAAACAGGAAAAATTACCCTAACCCTTCTTTCCTGCTCAACAAAAGCAACTAAAATAAATTTATCACAGGGAAGTTAACTGACTTGTTCAGAGTCACACAGTACATAAGTGGTAGTTGTGGGATTCAAACCTTGATCACCAGGTTCACTGCTCTGTGCTCTAATTGCTGGACTCCACTGCCAAGGACAGGAGATCAAGATTGGGGTTTCGAAAGTA
Organism: Neoceratodus forsteri; assembly: GCA_016271365.2. Lineage (NCBI taxonomy): Eukaryota > Metazoa > Chordata > Ceratodontiformes > Ceratodontidae > Neoceratodus > Neoceratodus forsteri. Next base: position 1,082,348,983 of record CM057452.1, on the reverse strand, counting down.
TTAGTACCTTGCATTCTTGTAGCAAGTATTGCACAGGTAGTGTAAAGGGCTATTTTTTGGAACTGAATGCTGCCAGATGGTCCTATAAATATTTCAAACATCTCAAAAGGCACAAGATATTCATTTGGCTACTACCTTTTTGAGCTGCTTACAGAAAAGTATTTATCTTCCAAAGAATATCACCTAAATATACATAATGAACTGGAAATTATAAAATGGATAAGAGAAACCAAGGCCTCTGATTGGTCAGACACAACCCCATGACTGTGTGCTATTCCAGCACAACTGCACAGATCAGAAATGCTTAACTTTCTGAACTTCTTTGCTCCGGTTTTAAAATAAAAATCAGAGATGTCATTTTATAATCACAGTGAGGCACTCAATGGTGTGTGTAACTTCAGGGTAACGGCACTATTTGGATGTGTAAGGCACTGGGCGTTGCCTTGTGACTCACTTCCCAAAGTGTGCCACTGTCATTCAATAATGCACATCCTGTCAAGCCTTATTGATTAAATATTATACACATCTTTTTATCTTTGCACAAAAGATAATCAGAACTGCTCTTTCCTGTACCCCAGGGGACTCATGCAGTGATGCAAGGTGAGACCTTTATCTAAGACCATACATCTCAACTCCCCCACTTCACAAATCAGGCTCAAGGCCTAAAAAATCAGGGATAAATAACCAAAATCAGGGGCACAGCCTATAAAAAAAGGATATTGACTCAGACAGCTGCTAGAATATGTGGTTTAGTGATACAATAATTCTAAAGGAGAATTAGACCATGTCAGGCATAGTTTTATGATTAAAACCATGACTCTTCAGTGAAAACAATGGCAAGTTTTACAGGGGCAAAATAAGTTTTTGAGGCTGAATCGGGGACGTTCCTGAAAACTAAAGATAGTTGAGAGTTATGAGGCTGCTCTTTTGCATTTTTTTTCATTTGGCAGGGCTCCCATTTCCTCTTGGAAACAGGGGTTTCCACTTCTGTTTGCTTTTACCCACATTAATTAGCTGTTGTGATTCAATAGACAGCTAGCTCTTGGCACTGAGTGGACTTCGTCTCTTTATTCACAGTGAAGGCTAATTCTGTCCTTCATAGGAAAGCACTGCCAAATGTAGTTACAATATTCGGACACAGCTGGCATGGTTATAGCAGAGAAAGTGCTGATCACAGTGAGCGTGGTGCCTCTCAGTTAAGAAGCTACTAGTGGAAAAACAACTGGGCGACTCACAACACAGGCACAAAATGACAAACACTAGTTCTTGTGTTGAAAGCTTACCGTGCCATTTATTTTCAACCAGGTTAGCCTGGTGCAAAAGACAAAACACTCAAAGTTTTGCCCCTGGAATTGGAGCCTTGTCACCCTGCTAACCGGGCTGACAATGAGTGGCACAGTAAGCTTTAAAAACAAGAAACAGTGTTTGTCATTTAGTGCCTCTGCTGCAACTCACCCGGTGTTTGTTTTTTCATTGCTGGCATGGTCCAAGTCTCACTCTTCTGCATACCTGCGGGTACTGCAAAGACTGAATAGATGGATAGGTTTTATCTGGTGTCCTCCAGCAGGATCTTGGGATATGCTCTGAAGCTCAGAGGTGATAAATTCTAAGGTAACATTAGGAAGCTCTCCCCCCAAACAGCGGTGAACATGTGCCAAAGCCTATCAGTGGAGATTATGGATATGAATACATTACAGCCCTTAGAGTAAGCTTGGATACATTTCTGCTTATCAAGGGAATCACTGGGTACCCAGTATAGTGAAGTGGGCAGAGTATCCCCATAAATCTGTACATGTTTGCACAGAGTTCTTAATTCATCCTTGCTTATGAAGCTGGGGGGTATGGACATGATGGAACTGGTATCCCATCTGATCTTAAATTACTGTGTTACTATTAAAGTCCTCATGGAAATTCCTCTCATGGAGATCACTGGTTCAAATCATACTGTTGTCATTCCCTCATAGTGCCGGGAGCAAGTCAGTTCACCTCCCTATGCTTCTAGACTGTCCCTCCATGATGTAAGAAGAGGAAAGAGGACCTCCTCCCTCTGGAACCAAGATGTAAAATCTCAACGTGGCTGTTCTGGGTAAATAATACTATAAAATAAAGGTCCTACTGCATGGTTGAGTGGACAGGGAATCCTTATAGAGCAGTGCATGTTTGCACAGGATATTTTTTTCATCTCTGCTTATGAAGTTGAGGATGGCTGGAAATGATGGACCGAGTGTCCCTTCTGACCTTAAATTGCTCTGTTACTATGGAAACAAGGGAGCTATACTGAGCACCAACACACATGTATTAGATATTCTTGGAGAAAAGTCAGGTTTCTAATTATTTATTTATTTGAAATTATTTTACCAGGTACACATACAGAGATACGAGGATGATCTTGCTTACTGATGCAACCTGGGGAAAGGGAGGAGGAGATAAACAATGATGCATTTGTACATTATATACACAGACAAGTTATACAAGGCCTAGACATGATATGTAGTGCAATTTGTATTAAATCTAATAATGTGCATACAGCAACAGAAGTCTTGCAACGCAAATGCATAGAGCAGCAAAGGAAACAATACAGTTCATAGATACAGTCAGAGAATGAGGTAATAAAATTCCTCAGGTATGATTTAGCTGAGGCAATACTGGAGTGAGAGCTGTTTAATTTAGCTGAGGCAGTGCTGGAGTGAGAGCTGTCACCCAAGGCCAGATTGTTTCACAGCTTGAGGAGCTTGTAAATAAAAGCTGATTGCCCCAAAGTAAGTTTATGCCTAAAAACAATGAATCTGTTACCTGTGCTAGATCTGAGGTTGTGGCTGGAGAGGGTAGATGAGATAAGCATTGACCCCAGTAGCTTGGGAGCCTATTTAGCCAAAACTTAAACAAATAAGGGAAGGTACTGAGTACATCTATCACCCAGAGAAGGCTAGTTTAAGTGCTTATAGCGCAGGCAGTGGCGGGTAAGCACTGGACAGCAGAGAATAAACCTACAGAGAGCATGTAGTAGTGAATCTAGCTTAGATAGGTGACAATGGGGAGCTGAACCATAGGCCACATCACCATAGTCAATTACCGGAGAACCAGATGTTCTACTAGAGACTTCAGGCTTTAGAAGAGGCAGTCACCCACCCAAATCAAGTCAAGTTTATTACAAATGTTTAAAATTCCATAGAATGTGTTACATTTCCTCCATTAATACAAAGTTTAATGAAAAATACATCTCTTACGATTTCACAGTAAATCAAACACATACATATTTGTCAGATCATATTCCAAATTACACAATTCTAGGTTATATTCTTACATTCTCATATAATTTCCCCCTAAAGTATCTCTGTGCAGCTAGTAAAAATCTTGCCATACTGTACATTACTTTAACTTGTTCCAGTTTTAGTAAAAATAAATACGTTTATCCATACCAGCAAGGTTTTTTTTTGTTAAACAGTAGAGTCATAATCCGTTTGGTTCTGTCTTCTGTTAACATTTTGCATTCACATAACAGATGCATAACAACGGGTATACTACCTACAGGACATGCACATACATTTTTTCCTCCATTTCTGAATTACCGTGTTTGTAGTCCACATACAGTACTCAGCCTGAGATTACTCAGCAAGTTCCTATGGATTTTGTTTTGACATAGAACTATGTATTTTTCTTCCCCATAGTTTGCCTGTAATTTTGAGTACAAACCCAGACTATCCATGTCACACATTTTCTCGGTACCTTTCTGAATAGCAATATCCTGAATCCTTTGTGTTGCTTCACTTATGTAACTCTTTCAGTCTACAGTGGCTTTCCTTGACCAAAGATCTTCTTAGCCAATCTTTTTTATTTTGTTATTTACTATACTGAACCAACAGTCTTTAAATGTTCTGATATGTCTGCTTTTTACAAATTCATTCCATCATGATTTTGACAGTTGATTGTTTTCCATTTTTACAATACGACCCCAGAACTTAATAGATTTAACAAAAATTCTTGATTCTAGGGACATCATGCCGGTTTCAAGTCTAAAGTAAAAAGTTGGACAGTCTCTGGGCATATTCAGAGAACTTCTAATAAAAAAAGTCCTGTATTGATTCAATACTATTATTTTTAAATTCATCCCCCAGATCTCATTTCCGTAAAGAGTTTGGCTCATTGTTTTTGCTTCAAATGAGGTTTTTAAGACTGAAAAGGAATTGTTTGCAAATTTTTAGGCAAATAGTCCTTTTGCTTTTGTAGTTTTATATACTCCATCCTTCACTTCATTTAAATGTAACTTCCATGTGTGATTTCAATCAAATGTTACCCACAGATATGTATATTCTTTCACCTCCTCAAAATGTTTTCCATTTATGTACCACTTATTAAGACCCCTTGATTTACTTCCAAACACCATTATCTTGGTTTTCTCTATGTTCAGCTCTAGATCTAACGCACTTAATTTATTCATGATATTTGTGACACCCCTTTTAAGCCCCAAAGGCATTTGCAATAATATTATTGCATCATCAGCGTATAGCATTATTCCAATTTTTTCATTATTTATATGTGGTGGAAACATTTCAATGACACTTAGACCTTGTATTAGTGTTTCAGAATAAATATTAAAAAGAATGGGGGCTAATAAACAACCTTGTTTTACTCCATGTTGTATGCTTATTTATTTTGTTAATGCACCATCCATACTATATCTGATTTGTGCTGTAGTAACGGTATGTAATAATCATAGTATGGCCAGTAAGTGATTATCTATTCCCAGTTTCTGAGGATTTCTCACAATGTATTTCTATTTACAGAATCGAATGCAGATTTTATATCAGTATAACATACATAGATCATTCCCTTTTTTCCGGTTACATAGATGTCCAATATACAGTTCAATGTGCATAACAAATCCAGTGTAGTTATGTTTTTTAAACCAACATTGATATTTTGAAAGTATGCTATTGTCATCAATCCAGGTCTGTACTTTTTCCAAAATTATCCTTGTATAGATTTTTTGAATTATTGGTAACAAAGAGATTGGTCAGTAACATTTGGGGTCTTGTCGGTTACCTTTTCTGAATAATGGCACTGTTACATTTTTATTCCACTGTGAGGGAAAAATCAGATATGTACTTATTATTGTAAATTCAGGTGCCAGTAGGTCTGCCCAGAATTCTGGATTATGTTGGTATATTTCAGCTGGTATACCATGTGTGCCACCAGCATTGTTATTTTTTTTTTGTGCTTTAATTGTGTACACCACTTCTTGTGCTGAAATTATATGTCCTTGTTTTCCAATTCTATTATAGTGTCACTATAGACCAACATTTTTTCATTTCTCCCTTTATAAATAAGTGTAAAACGTTTAACCCATTCACTAGCTGAAATCAACCCCTGTATGTTATATCTAATATCCTTTTCATCACATCCAAAAGCAACCATTATCCAGAAAGTCTGCATATCGTTATTCCATAGTGCATTTTTCAGTTTCTCCCATAAAGACTTTTTATAATTATTTATTTTAAATTTTAAGAGTTTTCTATATTCCAGTTTCAGATTTTTTAATGCTAGCAAAACCGGAGGTACTGTAATTTTTCCAGAAAGTCTACCTATCTTATTAATTTCTTTTGTTAATTTTATATAATCCTTACATACCATGAGTTTTTCATAACAACATCTGTTTTTGCCTTACTTCGAGGCAGACTAGTCAATTGTGTTTCAAAAATATTCATGAATTTTGAAAATTCCTGTGTAATATCATCTGCACTCATTGCAGTGCAGTCATCCACCCTATATAAGGCTCCAAGCTTATTGAATGATTTGGACACAAGACACTAAATGTGAGAGGCAACATCAAGGGACTGGTCAAATTGAATTCCAAGGCACTTGTACTCAGCTACAGATTCCAGGGTCCCACCATCGGGAGTAGTTCTAGCAGAGAAGGGCCAGTCACCAATCATGTTTTACATCTAAACCACATAGACACTGTTTAGTTGATTGAGGGCTCATCTGTTGGCTAAAAAACAGTTGGAAAGGGTATCAAAGTCCAAATGTAGATCAGTCTATACAAAGGCAGGAGTTTTACCAGAACTAAATAAAATAATGTCATTAACATTTGGATGCTACAAGATTTTACAACCCTCATTAGATCATTTATGAATACATTAAAAAGAAGGGGGCCAGTATAGACCCTTGAGGGACACCCATGGAAACTTGCCTGCAGCCAGAGAGGGCTGAGCCGGTAAAGACTACCTAGTAGCAACTAGAGATGTAGGAGAGGTAGCAGAAAAGGGTATCCAGTTAGAATAGTGTTTTCTGAACCACGCAGTATAAACTGCGAAGTCAGGACCATGCAGGAAGGAATAGCGACAAGAGTAAAATAGTGTTTAGCTTCTACCACTACCCCTGTTGCTATTCAGTCAGTTACACAGAGAGGAGAAATACAGGAAGAGTCAGGTTGCTGGCTGAGCAGCCATCATGGTGCAGAGGGTTAGTGAAGCAGCAGCTTGACCAGCATAGGTCAGGAGACCAGGGTTCTGTATCTGGTCTCCCAACAGTTTTGCTGTTACTCACAATTCCTTTTTTTTTATTAAGAGCCATGGAACAGGCCTTTGCCCCATGATCTATACCCCCTTGGAGCATAGAATCTTAAATATGGGGGGTGCAGGGGTACAGCCCCCCACATCAGGCTGTATGAGGGCAGAGCCCCCCACATCAGGGGGTGTGAGGGCAGAGCCCCCCACAAAAACAAAGGTTATGTCTTAATTTTCTCACCAAGGTTGTGGTCCTGCATTTGTGTTTGAACTGCTACCATTGCCACTATTCTGTGTTGCAGCATTCATTCCTACCACTGTTCATGAGGGTGCCTTTTGTATTGCATGTTTCTGGACCTCGTTGTTATTGCAGGTGCTCTTGTAACCTAGTGCCGGAGAAGAACCAGGAAATTGATGAGGAGGAGAGACAGGAGACATCAAGTTTAGCCTATAGAAGGGTGCAATCCATCATGTCAAATGCCTTGGCTAGATCACAAAATATAACACTGGTAGGCAGACTGTTGTCATGTGGGTAAGGTTATAGTCAGTAAACATGAGGAGGGATGTGGATGTAGAGCAGGAAGCCTGAAAACATGATTGGTAGTCAAAAAAGAAATGGTCAACAGAGTAATAATTTGTAAGTTGCCTGGCAGCTAACCTCTCTAAAGCTTTGGAGAGGCTAGGGAAAAGAAAAATCAGTGGTGGTTTGCAGCAGAGTTTCTGTGATTACTTTTATGTAGAGGAATAACTACAGCACTTTTCCAGGGTGCCAGAAGAAACCCAGTGGCCAATAAGCAGTTGAACATATGGGTGACTGGTGCTGCAGTAGCTGAAGCTAATATATTTTTAATCAAATTGGCTCTCATAGTCTGTGCAATTTATGAAAATGTTTGTACTCAGCATCTGTTGCTCATGAGCACCTACAGGATTAAATCTCAGGAGAGGCCACACATTTATTTATCTTCTGTTTGTAATTGTTTTATTTGGTATTTGTATTTAATTATGTGCTTTTTATTACTTGTTAAAGTCTGTTTGCTTTATTTGCATCAGGTTCATCTTCAATATGGACAGTACTATTCTTGGGTTCTCACTGAGTTATCAAAATGTAAACAAAAACAAATAAATGTTGTATAACTGGGTTTAATTGTCAGTCAATCAGCAAGAGGCCCTACTTTACAGGTAGCAAGGGATGGTTACCTTTGTGAACCAGAACTGTGGTGGTACACACAGAGGGTATGGTGTAGCAACAAGACAAACATGACAGGTTGTGGGTTATTTAAGCAGTATACCATGAGACAATGTGGGTGATGGCAGGATTTACCCATGCCTGGTGTGGTTTCCTCACTGGGCCAGCGGCCTCGTGAGCAAATCACACCAGGCGTGGATAAATCCTGCCATCACCCTCACCCTCTCATGGTATATTGTGATTATACAATGTAATAAAGTAGGAGAGAAAAGTTTTTATTTTTTTATTTTGAGTTTCTCGTGTTCCAGTTACCTGAGAAAACAATATGGCAGCTGGCGGCTTTAAAGTTTGTTACCAGTGTTTGACTGGCACTTCTTCCCATGGGGTGATGGCATGATTTACCATTGTAAATCATGCCAGCCAGCCAATCAGGATACAATATTTTTAAAGCCATTGTGTAATAGGGGATTAAACCCACACCTTGTGTGGTATGTCATGAGGCTCAGCAGAGTTACTTAAAAGGAGAAGTTAGTAATCCCTAAATTACCCACATCCTGGAGTGCCTTGTTGGGTTTATACAGTGGACCCATGTGTAAAATAAATATAAAAATGTTTTTAATTGTTTTGTTTTTTTAGAACTACCATCCCCCCGTTGTGGTTTATTCCAGAATTTGTCCATGTGTGAACACCTTAGCTAAACAATCAGGTTACAGGATTTTTTATGCCCATTATGTAATGGTATATCAGTAGAATATTGGGCAACATACAAGAAAAGGCCCTCGCTGTGAAGGCACGGGAGCAAAGGGTTAATCAAAGAATATTGAGGCAACAATAACTTATAGATGCACAAAATAATCCATTACATCTAGAGCACTGGATAATATATTCAGATCACTATAATGAAATGTAGACTGCTGGAAAAGCTCTAAAAAGGACCATATAGTAATTTATTGTTATTTCATTTAAACCTGTTGACTGGAACAAATGCATAGAGCCTAAGCTAATTTCTAGGTGTGTGGGGGGAGAGGGGGTTACAAGCAGGAGAACACAATGAGCAATAACAGTGTCAAAAGTAAGGTGCAATGTATTACCCAGTAACAGACCAAAATACATATATAGAAATTTACAGATTGGTGAAATATATATTTTACAGAAGTTGTTGAGGTAATCTTAGGGTGAGGTGCACTAGGGCCACACAAGCAGCCTGCCAATGCAGGACTTGTCAGAACAATATGGTCATTGTCTTAGACAGACAAGACAAGAGATGAGACAAAACAAAAAAAAGGTAAAGTAATGTTACACCACAGTATTTGTGAGTCAACAGAAACTCCCATCATAGTCTTATTTTTAGTATAAATATATTTCTGGCATCCTATAGATTCATAACCAGTATTTTATTAATTTCTTCAGATATTTAAGAAAACAGCTTGTATAAATATGTTTGTAATTCATGACTCAAGTCATTAAATGTTTTTTTATGTATATATATATATATTTATTTTAGAGTTTTGATCTGGGAAAAGCACACTGAACCAAAGTTGATTTCCAGGTGTGCCCCAGGAGCACAGGGAAGTTACATAGCTTGCATAGAGTCACACAGCGTAATGCAAGTGTCAGCTGTGGCTTTCAAACCCAGTTCTGCTGGGTATCCAGATTCACAGCTTGGTTCTTGATGGCCGCCACTCATAATATTTAAAATTCTCTTCTACTGAGAGTCCCTTTTGACTTTGAATACTTGATTTATGTTGTAGGTGTATTCTGAGGGGGCTAGCATATCTTTCCAATGGTAAATTGTACCATGGTACACCATAATGTTTACTTTTTTGTAGTAGGCATTGCAGGGAAGAAAAAACTTCTAAAAACCTCAAAATCAACTATCTTGGTTCAGAAGTTAAAGAAAATTTAAAAAAAATGGTATAGTGATGTGTATGTCAGGCATCATTTCTAAAAAAAAATGATGTTATGACTAACAAATCTTGCTGCTTTAAAACTCCAGCAGCTTTATTAGTGTAAAACTGCTATAGGTCCAAGACTCCAGCACCTTCATCAGTGTAAAATCGCTACAGCTCCAAAACTCCAGCACCTTTATTAGTGTAAAATCGCTACAGCTCCAAAACTCCAGCACCTTTATTAGTGTAAAATCGCTACAGCTCCAAAACTCCAGCACCTTTATTAGTGTAAAATTGCTACAACTCCAAAACTCTGAACATATGGCGTGAAGGGCATGCGGCATTCTCCCAGCTGGAGATCGGGATTCACGATCCTGTGTGCCAGTTGCTGCAAGTTAGACCAACTTTTTCTGGTCTAGCTTGAGGCAATCCTGGGTACCTATTTTATGGGACTTGCACCAGTTATTTGGTGCAAGCTGCCGTAAATCAGGAAAAGTGTCATAAATGTGCATGATCTTCCTGAATTGGGTGCAGTGTGTGGCAAAGCTGTTGGCACAGCTGAGCCAACAAATGGGTTAGATGAAGGGTTTGATGCATGCCCTGCATCACCCTTTGAGAATCTGGCCCATGGTCTCCAGAACTGGACACAGCACTCAAGGTGAATTACCAGTGATCTATACAGGGGTAACACCACCTCCCTCCTTCTGCTGGTGATACCCCTTACTATGCACCTCAGCATCCCACTTGTGCTTCCAACTGCCTTATCACACTGCCTGGCTATGTTTAGGTCATCCAATATGATTACCTCTAGGTCTCTTTCCTGCTTAGTTGTCAGTAATACCACGCCACCCATTTTGCACTCAGCTCCTGGGTTACTTTTTTCCCCCAATTGTTTAACCAGGAGTGGCACACTAAGCTGAAAGCTTGTTTACATGTGCAACCTGGGAGCACAGAGAAGTTAAGTAACTTGCTAAGGGTCAAAAAGTATGAAAGTAGGGGTTGCGGGATTCAAACCCAGGTCTTCAGATTTACAGCTCAGAGCCTTAAACCAGTGTGCTATACTATATCCCTTCTGTGCCCAAAATGAATTATTTTGCACTTTTTCACATTGAAACCCAGCTGCTATACCCTCGACCACTCCTCCAGTTTTCCAGGTCTGTGCTCCTCCTTTCTACCCCCTTCCCAGGGTGTCCACCCTGTTGCAAATCTTGGTGTCATCCACAAAGAGGCAGACCTTCTTTTCTAGCTCCTCTGCAAGATAACTTATAAAGACATTAAAGAGGACCAGTCCCAGCACTGATCCCCGAGGCACCCCAATAGTCACCCTCCCTTCCTCAAAGTGAACTCCATTTACAACCACCCTCTGTTGCCTATCCCTTAACCAATTTCTTACCCAGTTTACTACCTTTTTACCCACCCCTAAGCTACCTAGCTTTCTTACTAGTCTCCTTTGTGGAATGGTGTTGAAAGCCTTACTGAAATCTAGGTAGGCCATGTCCACCGCTCCTCCCTGATCTAATTCTTTGGTCACCCAATCAAATAAGTCTATCAGATTTGATTGACATGACCTCCCCCTTATGAATCTATGCTGCCTTGGGTCTTGTAACCCATTGGAATCAAGATAATCTACAATCCTTTCCTTCAGCAATGTTTCCATTGACTTTGCCACCACCAATGTCGGCTGACTGGCTTATAATTTCCAGCCTCTTTCCTGCTAACAGTTTTGTGAAGTGGGACTACATCAGCCCTCCCCCAGTCCTCTGGAACTACTGCAGTTTCCAGTGATCTGTTAAATGAGACTGTCAGAAGTGCAGTCAGTACCACCCTGAGCTCCCTTAACACCCTTTGATGCATTCTGTCGGGCCCCATTGCTTTGTCCACTTTCAGATTTGTGGGTGCCTTCAGGACTCTCTCCTCTGAAAAAGGACTAGTGTCCATCTCCCCCCCTTTAAAGTTCCTATTACTTTTTTGTAGTCCTTCCCCTTCCTGTTCCTCAGTGAACTTTGAGCAGACGTATTTGTTCAAGATGTCTGCCTTTTCCTGGTCTCCCTCTGTACAGTCCCTCCCCTTCCCGTTTTAGCCTTACAGTCCCTCCCTTTGTCTTCCTCTTTTCACTTACATACCTAAAAAATGTCTTGCCCATTTTCCCCTTTGAAACCACCTGTGCTATTCTTTTTTCAGTTTGCACCTTTATGCTCCTTACCAGTTTCCCTGCTTCCCTCTGTTCCCCTGATGCACCTCCCCATCCTCCTCCCTATGCATCTCCTTGTACTTTCTGAATGCTAGCCTTGTAGCCTTTACCGTCTCTTTTTCCTCTTGCTTTTGCTCACTTGCTTGATGCAGAGGTTTTTGCCTTTACTGTGCCTCCTTTTAGCTTGGCCCACTGTTTCTCCACCCCACCCCCCAGATCATCATCCCACCCCACCCCACACTCGCTAGGCCATCCCTGAGGCATTCACCATCTTTAAAAAATCTGCCTTCTTGAAGTCCTGGATCCCCATCTTTGTGAGGTTTGATTTCACAGCCTTCTTTCTATTGAAATATACTGTACAGTGATCACTGGTCCCCAGGTGGCCTCTCACCTTGACATCTGCAACACTGTCCCTGTTAGTGAGAACCAGGTCCAGTATTGCCTCATGACGAGGGGGCTCACTAACTAGTTACCTGAGGAATGCCCCCTGCAGGGAGTCCAGGATGTCCCAGATTCTAGCTGAAGCCGCAGCTGGGAGGCTCTAATCTACAGCCAGCAGATTGAAGTCCCCCATCAGCAGCACCTCCATATTTTCTGCCATTTCATCAATGGCTTCCAACAGTACCTTATCTAACTCCTCCCACTGGGCTGGAGGCCTGTAGATCACACTGGTGTGAACAGTGGTTCCATTCCCAGACTCCAGGGTGATGCACAGTACCTCTGCTCCTCCAAGTTCACTGTATCTCTGTTGTTTTTATGCTTTCCTTCACATAAAGCACCACACCCTCTCCTTTCCTTCCCACCCTGTCTTTCCTGAATAGAGCATAGCCTGGTATGACCATGTCCCAGTCATGGTTTTCAGTGCCTCATGACTCAGTAATGGCCATTATATCCGGGTCAGCCTCTGCCATGATGGGATCCAGGTCCAAAATTCTATTTATTAGACATTTAGCATTCACATACATGGCCTTCCAGATTTTGTTTCCACTCTGCTTGTTACACCCTTTTTCCTTTTTGGTCCCCTGCTTCCCACTCCCTTTTTAATGTTTCTGTTCCCCTTCCTCTCCATTACTATCACCCTACTTCCTTCATTTATTTATACCCTAGGGGGTTCCTCTCCTCTCAGGATCTCCGTACTCATTACTTCAGCCTGTGGGGCGGGGCAGTTTCTGCCTCCTGATTACTTCCACCACCACTCCCTCAGCTAATTTAAGTGTTCATCGAAGTAACTTTTAAATTGTTGACTGAGAACTGCTATTCCCTTCCTGAATAAATGCAGGCCATTACCCCTGTATAGGCCCTCATCCTCCCAGGTGGGTCCCCAGTCCCCAGTGTAGCCAAACCCCTCATCTCTGCTTCACTCCTTCAGCCAAGAGTTGAAGGTCCTGGTGCAGAGAACTCTCTACTCCACCCTTTCATAGACAGGCAGCACCTTAGCGGAAGCTACTGAGTGTGCAACCTGTCTAAGACCACATCCCAGTTCCCTAAACTCCCCTTGTGCTATCCCAACCCCATCCTTAGCCAGGTCATTTGTCTCAAGTGGACAGTGACATACAGCTCCCCCTTCCTTCCTTCCTGCTCCCTAGTGATCCCTAAGATACATTTCCCATCCCTCCATGCCATGGCACCATGTAGACATCTGACCTCCCTCTCTGCCCCCTTCCTATTCCCAAACCTATCCCCCTGACAGTCGAGTCCCTCACCAGAAGTTGCTTCTTCCTCCTCTGGGGTTTTCTCCAACCCTCCCTTGGGACTCGACTACAGAGGGTCCCCACATCCTCCTTGGCCACTACCATGAGTGCCTCCTCCTGGTAGTACCACCCTGCCAGAGTGGTGTAGGAATTTAATAGTGGTACTGGTTGAGGTATGTGCCTATGGCCCTCCCACCCACCCCCACCGTACAAACCCTACCACCTCACGCTTCCTGGGCCCACCATAGTCCAGCTGCTCCTGAATGGGCAGACTGGGTGGGCCAAGCGGTCCTCATCTGCCATCAAAGTCTATGTTTCTATGTGTCCTCCACTCTGGCATCTTCCAAGATAATGGTGTCAGACATGGTGGCACCTGGGTGGGGGAGAAGGTTCCTTGAATCCTACTGAATTTGGCCTGGAGTCTGGCAACCTCCTTACTCAACCCAGAGAGGTGCATGTAAATGGGGCTGCACCCCAGTCTCCAGAAGGTCCCTCTGAAAACTGTCACCCCATAGGCACTGCACTGCACCACTCCTAGCATTTCAAAATTCTGCTCTCCCTGTGTTACTTGGAAATCGCTTCCCTTTATGTTTTTTGTACCCCTTTGTACACCTACCCTGTATAGGGTGTTGCTCTTATTTCTAGTTTTTCCTATCCCTTTTATTTCAACCATCCCTTTATCCCTGATAAGGTGTTATTTGTTTTACCCCCTTTTGTTGTTTGTTATTCTCCTTATACACTGACCTTAGATAGGGTGTTGCTCCTATTCCAAGTTTAGGCCAATGTTATAGCTTGCACCCATCTCAGCAGTGAATGCAACAACAGGACAGAACAGGTTCAAACAACATGAAGTCTTGATATATTATGACAATTGCAGTATGACCGCAGGTTAGAACTGCTCCGGAGGTGAAATAGTTAACTTTCCATGCAGGCATGGAACTTAGAGCGCGAGCTCGGTTCAAAACTCTGACTGTTGTACTTCAAACGCAAACTGTCAGATTCTTTACTCCGCCTCACTGAACAGTCGCTCCGGAGATTTCTCCTTCTGCTCGGTTCATTTGTCGGTTTAAAGTATTATTTTTCAGTTTTAGCCGAAATTAAACCGCAACCGGTCAGTTCAAGCTCTGTCTGTGGTAATGTAAGTAATAGATAGGTTTTACATTTATTTTTCTGTGTGGAACTTGTAATTCTTTATCGGTTCGGTTTGAACCGATCAGGTTTTATATTAAAATCTACTAGTCGTTTTTAGAGTGCGGTACCGGTTCTTATCGGTTCTAAAAAGGAGTTCATTACGTTTTTTCCGACCCGTGACACGTTGGGAACCGATAAGGTGTCTTCTTGGTGGATTGCCATAAATGGGCAAGTTGGTTAGGCTGGCATTATGTCTGAGAGACCCAAAGAAAACCGGACCCACTGGGTTTCAACACTGTAGTGTTTGTGGGAAGCTTTGCTAAGGCTGACCCACACACCACATGTGTCTATTGTCTGGGTTTGACCACCTCAATTCAGACTGCCAGATTTGTCTAATTTCCCTAGCCATCATAGATAAGAGAGTTGGTAGGCTCAGGAAAGGAGGCAAAGTCCGGCTGACCGGATGGCTGACCCAGTTTGGTGCCATCCGAACGGAGAGGCCCTCTGACCAGGCGATACTTCCTTGGGCAAAGCGAGAGCGGTTCGAGGAGCGGTTCCAGCAAAAGGACTAGAAAGTCAGCTAGTATACAGCCAAAAGTTCTCTCCCCAACTGCTGAGGAAATAGCTAAAGCAATTCAAATTGTCCAGTCTCTCTCTCTGGTTCCGACCAAACCGACACCTTCAGGTAAGCATTCGGTTCGGCCGGTTCCACCAGTTCAAGATTATGATTTTGAAGATTTTTATGAACTGGGGGAGGGGGAAGAGGAATATGAGGAGAGTGAATATGGTTTTGAAGATCTGGATGTACCCATTGATCCGGACATCTCTCCAGATAGACCCCTAGGGGCTTCTCCTCCAAGGCTTTCTGAGTCCTTCTCATTTCTTGTTTTATAAAAAGTTGTGAAACTCTCCAGCTCCCTGTTGAGGAAGCTGTTGATGACCAAGAGAGCCAGACTATGTGAAATGATGGATATTCCAGAGTCTAAGAGACTGTCTATTCTTTGCATAAATCTTTTGAAACAGACAGTAAAAGTTTAAAACTCCTCACACTATACCTCCTGTGGATAAAAGGATGGACAAGAGGTATACCTTATCAGGCTCGACACTGATTTCCTCATTCAACAATGCAGCCATGTGGGGTAGTACAGGCTGCAGCCTGTGGCATAAGCTAATATTCCCCTAACTTCCACACCCCTAGAAGGACTCCAGGAAGATTGATGCTATGGCAGAAACAGTACATGGCAGCATCTTTGGGACTCAGACAAGCAAATTATATGGCTTATGCTGCTAGGTACCAGAAATCCAGATGGGATACCGTGCTGGCCCTATGAAACAAGTCCCTGACCAGCTTGCCAGGGGGCTGGAACAGGTGGCTATGGATGGTATTGAGGCATCAAGGTGCAATTTCATGCTGCAGTGGACTCTAATGATGTTTCAACAAGAGTCATGGCTACATCTGTGGCACTTAGCAGGATGGCTTGGCTCAGATGTACTACCCTGTCTCAGGATACCCAGTCTAAGGCCATGGATTTTCCTGTTGTGGGAAATTATCTATTTGGGAGCAAACAGAAATTACATGAAGAAAATGGATGAATATAGGACCACCTATAGGGTGCACAGGCCAAGGAAAGGCAGGCCACTCCTCAAAAGCAGCTTCCTAGAGGCAGGGGCAGGCCTTTTTATAGGCCTTTTACCAATCAAGCTTCCTCCTCCGCCTATGCTCAGAGGGGGTTCTTTAGAGGGAGAGGCAGACGGGGTACAAGCAGGTCTGCTTCCACCCCTCAGCCCAAAGCCCCTGCCAAGCAGGCACCCTGATGGGATTGCCAGGGCCGATTCTCCTCTACCTGTAGGGGGCAGGCTGGCTTACTTTGTCCAGGACTGGAAGTCTTTAACGTCAGACAAGTGGGTCCTGGAAGTAGTAAGCCAGGGACTGGTTCTCAGCTTCAAAAAATGTCAAAGCTGAGAACCAGATCTTTCACCTGCAGCTCCATCAGAGCACTAGCCCTGAGGGCAGAGGTCTCTACCCTCCTGGCTCTCAGGCTGTGGAAAGGGTTCCTCCCCTACACCAGGGCAAGGTTTGTACTCCAGGTACTTCCTTACCCAAAAAGACAGGAGAATGGCGGCCCATCCTGGATCTCAGATATTTAAACAAGCACCTTTTAAAGCCAAAGTTCAAAATGGTGACTCTGGAGATTATCCTACCCTCTCTAAGGCCAGGGGACTGGCTGCTTCTCTGGACCTCAAGGATGCCTACTTCCATATTCCCATCAGAAGCTCCCATCAAAAGTACCTCAGGTTCGAGCTGCCCTCAGGCCACTACCAGTTCAGAGCAATGCCCTTCGGCCTCACTTCTGCCCCAAGGGTATTCACCAAATGCCTGGCTGTTGCAGTTGCCTACCTAAGAAGGCAAAAGATTGCCATCTTTCCTTACCTGGATGATTGGCTCTTAGTAGGCCAGTCCCCAGACCAGGTCAATTTACACCTTCAGATAACGCAGCAACTGCTTACCTCTCTAGGTTTCCTTCTGAATCTCTCAAAGTCAGTTCTAGAGCCGGTCCAGCTTCTTACCTTCATAGGCACAGAACTGAACACACAGGAAGCCAGGGCCTTCCTTCCCCTGGACAGGGCAAAGACCCTAGTCTCCCTGGCCTCCTCATTTACCCTGCAGGTCTCCCGGCCAGCAAGGCATTTTCTGCAGCTCCTAGAACACATGGCTGCTTCCACAGCAGTTGTGCAGGGCAAGATTTCAGATGAGGACATCCAGTTCCATTTGAGAGCTTTTGGTCTCAAAGAAGGATCCTCTTACCAAGCTGATCCCAGTAACTCGAACCTTGATCCAAGCCCTACAGTGGTGGCAGGATCAGAGCAACCTGAGACAAGGGGTTCCTTTTGTCACTCAGTCTCATTCTCTAATCCTTACTACAGATGCTTCCCTCTTGGGCTGGGGAGCTCACATGGGCGACCTCACCACCCAGGGTCTGTGGTCTCCCCAGGAATCTCTGCTCCACATCAACCTGTTGGAGCTCAGAGCAGCTTTTCTAGCACTTCAAGCTTTTTCCAAATCTGTTCAGAACAAGATTATTCAGGTCAGAACAGACAACACCACTACAATGTGGTACATTAACAAGCAAGGGGGCACTCGGTCTATGGCCTTGTGCACCGGCGATGAACTGTGGTCTCTGGCATTACTCCTGAACACCTCACTTATGCAGTTCACCTCCCAGGCAAGGACAATGTCCTGGCAGATGCTCTCAGCAAGGTTTCCCAGGGCCACCATGAATGGTCACTGGATCCCTGGTCTTGGGAGTAGTATTTGCCAGATGGGGCACCCCACAGATAGATATTTTTGCAGCCCCAGACAATCACCAACTTCCTCTTTTTTGCTGCAGGCCCCAGTGTTGGGCTCACTCCCACTGGATGCCTTAGCCCTCAGTTGGGAGGGGAAGTTTCTCTATGCCTTCCCTTCCTTTCCTCTCCTGTTCAAAGTGCTAGTCAAAATCAGATCCCAATCATACAAAGTCATTCTGATAGCTCCAGATTGGGCCAGACAGCCCTAGTATCCACTCCTGCTGTCCTTAGCAATCCATCCTCCTGTCCTTCCCAGGAATCACAATCTGTTAACCTGTGCCCGGGAAGGGTCTGGTACCGAATCTCAAATCTCTCAATCTCAAGGCTTGGTTCTTGAAGAGTTAGGATTTGCTGATTTACACCTTTCCCAAGGTGTAATGGATATATTGAAGGCTGCAAAGGAAGCTTCACCAGAACTACCCACAATTCCAAATGGAAAAGGTTTTCCATATGGTGCTCGGAAAACATATTTCTCAGTCTCTGCTGATCTACCCACAGTCCTGGATTATATGGTCCACCTGAATTCTTTGGGGCTGGGGCAGAGCTACCCTGAAGGTGCACTTGGCAGCTGTGTCTGCTTTTATTTCAGCAGGTAAATCCTCTTCCTTTCAGCTCATCCTGTATTTTCCAAGTTTTTAAGAGGTTGTTTCACACCAACCCTCCATTCAGGGATCCTGCCCTTGCCTGGGATCTTAATGTTTGCATTGCTCAGCTTATGCAACCCCCCTTTGAGCCCTTGTCTTCAGCTGAGCTCAAGTTCATGACTTGGAAAACTGTGTTTTTGGTAGCCATCACCTCTGCCAGATGCATAAGTGAATTACAAGCGTTGTCAGTGGAGCAGGAGTTTATCTCTTTTCACAGAGATAAGGTGGTCCTTCGGACTAAAAGAAAGTTCCTGCCTAAGGTGGTTTCAGATTTCCACCTTAATCAATCTATTTCACTTCCAGTGTACTTCACTGACCACTCCTCTTCTGGGGAGAGGATGCTGCACAGCCTAGATGTGAAGAGAGCCTTTAGTTACTACATAGAGCGTACCAAGGGTCATAGGTTTGACTCCCTTCAAGTGTTCCTCACCTATGGTGAAGTTGGTAAAGGGAAGCCAGCCACTAAAAGATCCATTGCCAGGTGGATTGTCTCTTGTATCCAATTCTGCTATGAGAAGTTAGGTAAAGTTCCCTCCTCAGGCCTGAGGGCTCACTCTACCAGAGGTACAGCTGCTTCTCTGGCTGCTGCCAGAGACATTCCTATTCTAGAAATGTCAAGCAGCTACCTGGAAAACAGTTCACACTTTTACCAAGCATTACTCCCTGAACATCCAGGCTAGGAGTGATGCTCGGTTTGGCACAGCCGTGCTTCAGAGCCTATTTCCTAGGTAGGTTCTGTCCCTCCTCCATGGGGTACTGCTGTGTAGTCTGCAATTGTCATAATATAGCAAGACTTCATGTTTGAAGAAAAAATTACTCACCTTAGTAATGTTGTTTCTTCTAATGGAGTCTTGCTATATTATGACTCTCCTGCCTGCCCCTCTCAGAACCTCTGTTTTGGGGATGTGGGTGGCAGTACAGGATTGGCACTTTTTTGATGCCCACCTTGTTGTTTTCACCTACCTTTTGGGTGAATTGGTGTTGTGTTTTTGCATTTTGGGTCTCCTGACTTGAGTCTTTGTTTTAGGCCAAAATGAGTGTTTATTTAGTAACCAGTTGGCTAGTGTAGGTTTACAGCTTCCACACAGAACCTTAGTGAGTTTTAGCTCGTAAAGATCTGACAGTTTGCGTTTGAAGCACAACAGACAGAGTTTTCAATCGAGCTCGTGCTCTAAGTTCCATGCCTGCATGGAAAGTTAACTATTTCACCTCCGGAGCAGTTCTAACCTGCGGTCATACTGCAATTGTCATAATATAGCAAGACTCCATTAGAAGAAACAACATTACTAAGGTGAGTAATTTTTTCTTCCTTACCTTAGTCATCCGGCAGCATCCCCCATTTCTCCACTTCCACCTGCTTATGCCTACCAATGCAAAGATGCCAGTCTTACACCTGTTCCACTTCTGTGTTGTTCCACTTATGTGCTGAGACATTAACATGTGTGGACATGTTAGCAGTGTTTACTTAAATCCTCCTGTATGACCTCTGCAGGGCGGTACTTCCTGCTGAGGTACAGCTACTTGGATTGGTCCTCCAACCCCACATGATCCCCTGGCACTGACCTGGTGAGAGATCACTGCCTGGAGTTGCTTCCCTGGAAAATAACACTCAAACAACAGGTTAATGTGCAACACATACAGTATTTGTGTTACAAAAGGATGCAAACTGCTCAAACACCCATTATGAGCCTGATTTCTGCCTCACTAGGAAAATGTGCAGTTTTTTTATTTTGTTAACAAGCTCAGACTCTGACTATGTGCTTGATTCGAGTCCCAGATGAAAAGTTTGCACTTCTGTTTAATTAAAGAGCTGACCTGCTCGAGATGTTCCTCAGTACACACTTTGTGAATTGAAATCAGCTTCAGTACACAAAAAGTCCTTTACTGTTTAATAATGCCCTTTATGAAATCTCTTACCAGAAAAGAACAGTTCCCTACAGTATTTTTTACGACTGCTTCCCTCTGCTGCTCAAACTCCCCAACTGTTGCCTGTCCAAGGTCTTTCCCACTGTCATTCCAGATGGCTCCCAGCCAATAACGCCAACTTCTCTCCTTTCTGGCGCTCAGCTACATATGCCAAATTCATACCTCGTAGAGCCACAGTTTGGATACTGTGGGCTAGCTTCTCCTGTGGTTAAGTCACGGAACTCAGCCTTTGATGTGAGACACCATGGGAGGCATGGGTAAATCCCCCAATAACCCACACCCTGCCACACCTATTGCTTAATTCATATAGACAACAATGACACATTTTAAAGACTTTTGTTAAAAAGCTAGTACAGCCAAAGAGCAGATAAAACATGTTATTTTGTAGAAGTAATCAGTAGTTATTTTTGCATGGCTTTTATCAATTAGATGATGTTTCTGCCTAATGGCATCAGGTGTCATGTATAAAGCTGCCAGTACTTGGAAACTGATATACTTACCTCTAAACCTGCCAGGCCCCAAATAACGGACACTGACCATCCAAATCAGGTACAAATGCTCAAAGTCAGGGACACCATTTTTTACTCCACATATAGTACAGTGTCACAATTTTTGATTTATTCAAATGCATGAAATTTATGGACTTGAATATTTTATAATGCAGTCAAGTAATGCCTGGCATTAATGTTAGTCTATTTATTATTATTATTCTTTTGTTAATCGGGTAAGGCCTACTAGGCACCAGTGTCTGTTTTCAGAGGCAACCCAGGAGTGACTTGTTCAAAGTCACACAGTATGCAAGTGGTGATTGTGGGAATGAAATTCAGGTCTGCTGAATGTATGAAGCTCATTCACAGCTCATTACTCTAACCTTTGGGCTATTGTTATTTATTGATTGATTTATTTGTACATCTGTAAACCTTTGAGCTAAGTGCTCATTTGCAAAGGTTCCACGTCAGGTATTTAACAAACAAATTTGGATACAGGCAGCCCAGGTGAGCATTTGTCAATACAATCAGAAACTTGGATACAGGCAGCTCAGGTGAGCATGTGTCAATACAATCAGAAACTTGGATACAGGCAGATCAGGTGAGCATTTGTCAACAGAACCAGAAATCAATGTCCAATGCATGTTATGTTTGAATAAATCAGTTGAATTAAAATAAATGTCAGTACTCCTAAGATTAGTTGAAGGGGAAGGATGAGGGAAGAGCAGAAGACAAGGTCATAAGAGGGCAAGGGTGAATCTGGGGGGAGGTGTAGGAAAGGTAGGAAAGGGGAAGGGTAGACAGGGTGGGCCAGAGCTCAAGTGTTAAGGGTTAGGAGAGGCATCTGCAAGAGGATTCGCAGGCGAGTTCCTTTTTGAGGGCACTCTTGAACAGTGACACATTTGGTAGCTCACAGATGGTAGTAGGAAGGCTGCTTAGCCATTGTGCTGCCACACAGGCAAATGATTGCTGACCCTGGCTAGTTCTACGTTTGGGGACTATCAGCACGTGTCTTGCCATGCTCCTAGTAGTATACTGGTTGTGGATAGGGTGAAAGAGTGAGGCAAAAGAAGGGGGGCAAGACCTGCATGTGTTTTTTTTGGCCAGTAAGATACACTGGTACTTTAAACATTCATGCAGGGGAAGCCAGCCAGTGAGACACTATAGCGTACAGCAATGTGTGAGTCTGTCAGAGCCCATGATGAATCGACAGGCCTTATTGAGCAGTAGCCTCACCCCATCCAGGATAGTGTCAGAGGCAGCCCCATAAATAGAGAGGCTCTAATCAATGAGTGGGAGGACAGAGTTGGCTACAGCTAGGCTCCTGGCCTCATGGATTAGGTTCAGGCATTGACTGAAGAGGGCCTCTAGTTTTCTGTTGGCCAGGCCAACAAAGCATAAATTCATTATATTATTCAAATATGCGAAGGCAGCAATTTACATATGGTATTCTGCATCTGAATCTCAAGTACTGTTAATGTAGCCCACTAAATTTGACATTTTCTATCCCACTCTAAACCTTCCAAATAAAACTGTCCCTTGTAGCTTCCCCTGTCTTATAGCCCTCACCTGACTTATGTGACAGACAGATGATCCTGTAGCAGTACAAAAATCTGCTCTGCAGTACACAAATATCTATATATCCTCAGCCTGGGTACTACTGAGCAAGATTTTTTTTTTAAGATAAAAAAGAATGTTATGTTTTGTTGCAGCCAACCTTACTCACCTATCTGTGGCCTCACACAGAGCTGACAAGGTGGTCCCACAGGCTTCAAATCACTCTACTGCAGCTTTAGGTTGCTTTGGTTATGATTGCCGATGTTACAGTCATCAGGATGCTCCGCACTCAGCTGATCAACGTAATCTGTGGATGGTCTGACAACTTGTCTTTTCTCTCAGCGACTTGCTGTGGCTCCCTCTCCCAGGAACTCAATGCAAAATGTGATTGACACTCAGGAAGTGCCGTTGGGCTGTAGGGAGAAATGGTGGTGAGGGTCCTTTTATCTTGTGGAGATGGACTCCTAATTAATTTCGTGCATAGCAGCAGTAAAACAGCTGTTTTTTTTGTTTGTTTGTTTAAACTTAGTGCAGCAGCGCTGTTGATGGGTAAGTGCACCTGACTGGCTCATGGTGTGTTCGCATGATGTCAGACACCCATTGGTATCAGAAACAAGGAAACAAGGAAGCAAATCATCACGTGCCCCAGGATGAGGTGCTCCTGCCGCACCAGCTGATGCAGCTGGTCATCATGGCCCTCAAGTGTCTTAGGCTGCCAGCGATGGCTGGGACTCTGCCAGACACCTATGGACAGCAAGAAAATGAACTCAACCAGCTGTGCACACAGGACAGGGCATGCAGGTGTTGTCTGTCATATGCAGCCAACATAAACCCAGTCATCACATATGCCATACAGGTGACCGACAGTCACAACGGACCAGACACTGCTTATCAGGGACAACAGTTGGACCTGTATACTGGGGGGATGCACATGCAGTGGCCACACCATGCAGTACAAGAGCAGGCCAGGCCAAGGCATAGACACGCACCATCAGTGGGCATGACAGAGGTATGCCTGTGGCACAGGCATCAGCAGCACCACACCAGAGTCAGAGGAGCAGTGTCATGTCCTGAGTGGCAAAGAGGGGCACCCACACACTCCTTGGCTGCTGACCAGACATCCAGCACCCTGGCCAACCCTTTACAGGACAAGGACATCCAGATTCCTCCCCAGGTGGCAGCCAGAACAGAGGAGAGACACACACATGGTGCACATAACATAGCTGTAAGACTTGGAATGGCAGGTGGCACTATGTACAGCATCCATACTGCACATCACTGCCACAGTGGTGTATGTGGGAGGATGCAGGACACACTGTGCACCTGTCACCACAGCACTAGTGTATGATGCTCTGTGGCCTGGACATGGCCAATGTCTCTGCAGTCACTGGTGCACCCTATGTAGAGTGTGGCCACAGTTATACTGGGCCACCAGGATACCAAGGCAGCCCAGGTGGATACCCCCTGGTGGGTACATGGCTACCCTATATACCACATCATTCACTTCATCTATCAGCCATACTTTGCCTGACTGAGGCTGATGGGTCACAGTAGCCACCGTAACGCTGCCAGCACAGCACAACTGCAGCATGGTGACACTGCCCAAAATACCTCTCAGCTGTCCCTGATTTTCAAAGATGTCCCTGATTTTGACTCAAAAATTTCCTTGGTCCCTCCAAGGCTAGCCACTACCTGCACCTCCCCATGATGCCTCCAACAACACATCCATGGCCCTACTGCCCTGCACCCACCACACTGGACCAGCCATAGCCAGCCTGCAATACCCACCATGGGCTCCCACACCTACCAAGGTGCTGCCCAAGCCCATACATTGGCCACAAGTGCAGTCTGACCCTGTCCCACTGGACAGTCCCTGGCAACAGCAGGACAAGGCTATGAACCGGCAGCTGCTAAAATCTGTTGTGGAGGCACAGACTGCTGTGCAGTAGGAGCTGACATGCCTCTGCCACGTGCTGCATGAGGACATGCAGCATGCCAAGTAGAGGGCAGAGACATGTCACACAGAGTTCGTGGCAGTCCTATAGGACCAGTGTGGTGCAGCGTGGGAGACTGCAGCCATGGTGGCAGGTACTACAAGAACCAGCCATAGCCCCAGTCTGTCCAATGTGACTAATGCCACTTCACAACAGACACCTCAGAGTTCACTGATGCCACACAATGCCAGGACAAGAATGCCCAGTACACCAGGGACTTCAAGGTCACTGAGGACATTGCACACACCAGGTTATGACCTGTGCCTCCCCAGGGTCAGTACCCTCTAGAACTGCAGCCAGGAGCAAGTAACACCATTGCCACAGAAATTCCCCATACTATGGCTAATGTCCACCACCCCCAACATACAGTGGACTGTGCAGGCAGACTGTCTGTACCTGGGGTGGAGGTAGGGGGCAGATGTAGGAAGTGCATGGCCACCCCACACCAACAGGGTTTCCCAGTCACCCCTGTTGTACCCCTGCAACACCACCGGCTGCCACTGTGTCATGGCCAAGGCTGTCTGATGGCAGCATGGATGGCTTGTAATATGGCCACCCTCCCCCCACACTTGACTGGTGGGTATCCCTGTATTGATCCTTGTTGCCCCCTGAATGGCTGGTGTTTGTGTGTACCCCATGTGCTAACCCCAGGCATGGTGAGCCTGCTATGGCATGTACCCCCCTACCCCCAGCCTGGATGGCATTCAACTCTGTTGGCACCCCTTAAGACCACCTGCTAACATGGACGTATCATTGCATGTGCCCTATCTGCAACCCCCCCCCGCCCAGTAGCATTGTATTGGTGTTATGCCCATCATGTTGCCCCCTTGCTTAACATACTGTACTGCTTGCATAGTTGTTGTTGATGTTGATGTTGTTGTTCTTATGTGATAATACAATGCTTAACCTTATTAAGTCTCCTGTGTGGTCTGTACTCACCCGCCACATCCATAGATGTCTTGTATGACTCAGGCTCAGTACTTCTGGGCCCTCCTAGCCATTCTGGGATCATGCCTGTGGAGCTGTTCCAGTATCCTCTGGTCCTCTGGCTCTGTATCTGATGCAGGGTGTTCCTCTTTGACTGGCATGCATATCCCACAGTTGAATGCCATGTTATGTAGTATACAACAGGTAAGGAATATGGCACAGGCCTTCTGAGGGGTATACTGTGGGGTGCCACCAGAACAGTCAAGGCAACGGAACCACATCTTCAGCTTTCCAATCTCACATTTGATGTTGCATGTGGTAGTGTGTGCCATGTTGTACCTGTCTTTTGCAATGGATGCAGGGTGGAGGACAGATGTGAGAAGCCAGAGAAGCCAGAGATAGACACTGTCCCCTGTAAAGTTAAAGGCATAGGTTAATGCACATAACAGCATAGATACAAGGACAATGATGACAGGCAACAACCACTGGTCCATCCTATCTGTCCATCACCCTAGCATACCTGGGACCTGTTGTTCATACAGGGTTCTACCCCCTTCATGTCCTGTATGGGGCTTCAAGGGGTGGGCCTATGGGGTATACTCACCAATGAGGTGGTCACTAGGGATGTGCCCACTTTCAAACCTCTAGCACAAATTGAATTGTGCCATATTCATAGATTCATAGATGTGTGATGGCAGAAAAGAACCAACAAGGCCCACCAAGTCTGCCCATTTGTCCAGCTATCTGCCTGGACCTGCACCCCCCCCATCAACGCCCCCCCTGTGTTTGCCCCATGCCCTTTTGAATCTCTCCACTGTTTCTTCTCCAACAACCACCTCTGGCAGTCTGTTCCACTTATCCACCACCCTCTCTGTGAAATAGTACTTCCTAATGTTACCCTTGAGCTGCCCCCCCCCCACCTGCAGGTCATGGCCCCTCGTCCTCTGATGTTCCTTCATCTGGAAGATGCTTTCCACCGGCACCCTGTTTATACCCTTAAGGTACCTGAAGGTCTCGATCATATTGCCCATCTCTCTCCTCTGTAACAGGGGGTACATGTCCAGATCCTTCAATCTTTCTTCATAGGAGAGGTGGCTCAAAGCTTTTACCATCTTTGTCGCTCTCCTCTGAACTCCCTCCAGCCTCTCCACATCCTTTTTGAGGTATGGCCTCCAGAACTGGACTCTGTATTCCAAATGCAGTCTAACCAAATGGGTGTACAAGGGTACTATGACCACCATATTTCTACTGGTGATCCCCCTTCCGATGCATCCCAGCATTCCACCACCCCTAGCCACTGCTCTCCCGCACTCCCTTTCCACCTTCATGTCCCCGGATACACTGATGCCCAGGTCCCTTTCTTGTTCCGTGACCTCCAGTTCTCTGCCATCATGCAATACCCTGCCTCCGGTTCCTGTAGCCAAGATGCATGATCTTGCACTTTTCTGTGTTGAATGAAAATTGCCACCTCTTTGCCCGTGCCTCAAGCCTTCCCAAATCTCTCTGCATTTTTTCTACCCCTTCCTGAGTGTCTACCCTTTTGCAGATTTTAATATCATTGGCAAACAGACTCACACCCCCTTCAAGGCCCTTAACGATGTCCCCAACAAATATGACAGCATCATGAGCAGTACAGGGGTACCTGCCAGGTTATTGAGGATGTGCCCAGTTGCATCACACACCACCTGGCAATTTATAGAGTGGTACCCTTTCCTACTGAGATAGGCCTCTGCTCCATCACTAGTGGGTGCCCGCATGGCAACATAGGAGAAGTCATTGCCGTTCGCTCCACCAGGGTTCTGGGGAATATGATAAACTCCCCAGCATGGTCCAGCAGAGCATCTATGAACTGGCCCAACAGATGAGAGGTGGCTGACTGAGAGGAACAGGTGGTGTCCACCACCCGTGTCTCAAATGTTCTTGTGCCCAGGAAACACATTGCAGTCATCATCTTGAGCTCAACAGGCAACACTTGACTGCACAAGGTATCTGTCCAGAGCTGGTCATATAGGAGCTCACACAGATGTCTAAGCATGGGTCTGTTAAGCCTGTATCAGCCCATGAGCTGGTCGTCACTGAGGACTTTTTATGTGAATCATGGATGGTACTATCTGTGTGCAGCATTGTGCCTCCACAGCCTACGTATGAGCCCAGGGTGGAAATCTGACCTCTCCTCCTCCTCCTGTACAGCCTGCTGCAGTATGTAGACACTGTGTGCTTCCCTGAGCACCATCTCTTGGGCTTGCCTGGGTTTAAGTCTGCCTTTTTCTAGGTGGTTATTGTGTGGCACTAAATGGCCTGCACTAACCCGTTTGTGCAGTGCTGAAACACTGAATATCACACTGCACCAGTATGCAAGATCCTACTCCTGCCTTTGCATGCTGCAAACATTTTCTGTGCTAGCCTGCAGAATTGGATTTAGCATGCACTGTGCACCCTTTTGAATATGGGATTTTGGTGCAATCTCTGTGCAAAGCGGACACTAACATTTTGCCCCGTGCAAAGTTTGAATAGCTGGCCCCTGTTTTTTAAAGCAGGCCTCTTCTGGGGCCTGGTAGCCTGTATAGGTATAGTTTCATGGTTATAATTAGAGCTACATTTTATTTCCCGTACTATTATGATTGTGATGAGATGTGTTATTTGTCTTAATTTGTACAGCACTTTGAGCCTTGGAAAGGCACTATATGAAAAAAATCCTATTCTATCCTATGTTCTTTGTTTTTGTTTTTAAATTTAATGCAGTACAACAAGCAGGCAGGTGCCCATGGTCAGCTGTTTTCAGTCTTTGTGGACTGTGTGTAGTGCTTATGCACCTTAGGTCCTGTTCAAAATTAAGCCAACCACACTTAATTCACTGGTGTGGCAAAAGCAGTTTCAGAGGCTCCATAGGTTGCGCACTAGCCTTTGGAACTGGCAGATCAGTAGGTCCAGAGTTCCAGTCCCACACCAGAGTAGTCCCTCTACACAAAAGTGGTAGTAGAGAAGAGGTGGGGAATTGTAAGCCAGTCAGCCTCATCTCAGTAGTGGGGAAGATCATGGAGGCACTGCTTAAAGAAAGAATAGTGGCACACTTGGATTCCATTGGTGCACAAGATCTGAGACAGTATGGATTCACAGCAGGAAGGTCATGTCAGACAAATCTGATAGATTTTTTTCACTGGGTGACAAGGGAAGTAAATCGAGGGGGGGTGGATGTCACCTACCTTGATTTCAGCAAGGCCTTCGACACCATCCCACATAAAAAGCTGATTAACAAGATGAGTACTCTGGGTATGGGGCACAAGGTGGTAAACTGGGTTAGAAACTGTCTAAAGGACAGGAGGCTGTGGGTGGGGGTAAATGGGACCCATTCCAGGGAGGGAGGATGACTAGCAGGGTACCACGGGGATTGGTCCTTGGGCCACTCTTGTTTAATGTCTTTCATTAGTAACATTGCAGAAGGGCTGGAAGGAAAGTTCTGCCTACTTGCAGATGACACCAAGATCTGCAACAGGATGGATACACCAGACGAGGTGGAGAAAATGAGGAGGGACCTGGGGAAGCTTGAAAAATGGTCTGAGATGTGGCAACTGAAGTTCAATTCAAAGAAGTGCAAAATAATGCACCTGGGATGAAGAAACCCTTGGGAAAGCTACAGGATGGGAAGGAGTTGCTGACAATCACCAATGAATAAAGGGACCTGAGGAGTACCATTTCAGATGACCTAAAGGTGTCTAAGCAGAGTTCAAAGGTGGCAAGGAGGCCACTTGCATGCTGGAGTGCATTGGCAGGAGGTATCACTAGCAGAAGGCAGGAGGTGATGATGCCATTGTATAAAACACTGGTGACACCTCACCTGGAGTACTGTGTGCAATTCTGGAGGCCGCACCTTCATAAGGACATTGACAGGGTGGTGGCAGTCCAAAGAAGGGTAACAAAGATGGGCACGGGGTCATTATGTCACCTGCAAAAACAGTGCAGCTAAAAATGCTGCAGCCAAACAGCACCGAACACAAACAGAGTCAGGCAAAACACCGACATGTAGGGAACAGTGTGCCCATTGATAACAATGGGACTTTATGGTTTCTTTGCAGGGAGCTTCATCCCCCCACTCCCCTGGAACTTAAATAACTAACTCATGGGGGCTTTGGGATGGGAAGAAACTTGTTTTTTTGTTTAAAAAAATAGACCAAAAAAAGTAATAGCAGGGGAGACCCTGGGGGAACCAAACCATGATCCCAGGTCTCCCGATTACACTATTTGTTGATCCCTAGCTACTCCACCATGGGAGTGGCTCAAACAGGCCCCCAGCACATGACTACTTAACAACTCCTGAATTAAATGCAGAGTGGCAGGGGTAGTGGCATTTCCCTTTCGCTGTCATATGTGTCGCTCTACATGCTCATGCAGTATAGCTTATGCGGTTATTGCCGTGCTCTTCTGGGTGTGACATATTGACCCAGTACCTGGTGCAGGTGGTGGGGGCAGGGTACTCATCAGGGTGACTTCCAGCATGGTCCTGCACTGCACTGCACTAATCATTTGTGCTTGTGGGACCTGAATGTGGGAATGGGGATTCCTTGCTTTTCATGCGTTTTCAATGCTATAATATTTCATACACAGAGCACTTATAGAGAGTTGAAGTGGCTCCTCGAAGTGTGTGTGTGTGTGTATGTGTGTGTGTGTGTGTTTGACTGCTACCATGATTACAACTTACCAAACAGACTCATTTATTAAATTATACTTTTTATTTATCATTATTTACAACTTATTTGGAATAGCCTAAGTAGGATGTAACCTTGTTTTCAATGAGGCCCTGCATTCAAACTGTTACAGCTGGACTGAAGCACGGGTAGGTTAAGTGACTTATTTAAGGATCATACAGTAAGCAAGTGGCTGTGGTGGAATATATTTGCATTATGCAATGTATACCCCCCCAAAAAAAAATTTCTGATGAATATAAAGGCACTTATTACCACACTAAGGGCTGAAAAAAAAATATGTCCCCAACTGAAAGAAATTGATATGCCTATCTTCAGCAAGTGAACTACAAGTGTACTGCTCAGGTAGACAGGCAGCTATCCATCTTTACTCCCAGGGTGTGGCATTTGTTTACTGGTCTAACTTGAGTATCCTGGCCTTTATCATTGTACAAAAGGGACAGCCATATTCTCTGGTATCAGAGCCTTTGCCAGCCCTGGAATATGCAGAACCAAGCAGGAAGTAGGGTCTGCGTGCCCTACATCTGTTCTGTAATTAACTAGTGAGTGAGAGAGAGAATGGTGTCCAGGACATAGGGAAAAATCCCTATCCTCGTGGTAAAGCCATGCGATCTTCAATATCCACTTGGACAGCCACCAAAGATGAAGCAATCTCCTTTTAAAGTCTAATTTAAAGGACAACACTGCAACCTCCCTCTAGAGTCACACTAAAGTGTCAGTTTCAACTGCAAACTCGGATGAAATATCAAACCTGCTTACTAGTCAAAAAAGCGCACCTAGGACTAATGCCACCTGGGACAGCGGCATTGCTTACCCCC
Source organism: Neoceratodus forsteri (assembly GCA_016271365.2). Lineage (NCBI taxonomy): Eukaryota > Metazoa > Chordata > Ceratodontiformes > Ceratodontidae > Neoceratodus > Neoceratodus forsteri. Next base: position 1,082,317,987 of record CM057452.1, on the reverse strand, counting down.
TCCCAACCCACTAAGATCACCTGATCAGCTGCCCACCAGTCTCTCCTAGTTCCTAGATGCTGGACATCACAAGGCCAGCACTTCTTCACCTACAGAGCTCCTCAGTGTTTCAATTCACTAGACTATGAAAACTCAACACTGCAAAAATTGGGTGCCTTCAAGGCCAAGCTAAAACTGACCCTCGTGGCTAACAGTTCTTGTGACTGCTTCATTTGATATCTGCCCCTTGCACCACTAGGGTCTGCCTAGCACTTTTCAGTGACCTTGCTGCCTCATCCTGTCCTTCATACTCCTTATGCCCACTCTTCCTACCAAAGGACCAAAATCAGGGACACATCTTCAAACTTGATGATATCCACTCAGGAAGCTGGTAGAATATGGGGCTCTTTAACTTTAATGTTTGACATTATTTTATGCTTCCAACTCCCACTATTTTGTCACGGAAACACAATTTTTAGGAGGGACAGAGTAAAATTGAGGCAAAATCAGGGACGTCCCTGAAAATAAGGAACCGTTGAGAGGTATGCTTCCTACCTCCCCTTTCTTTTTGATAGTAACCCCTGCTTTTCCCCTCTCCCTCCCATCACACCCTTAAAGTATGTACGTTTGTCTCTACACAATCTGCACCCCCCCCATACCTTTCCCTCTTATACACTTCCCTATCCTACCTCCCCGCTCTAGCCTCTCTCACCCACTATCTATTATACACGTTTTACTTGAGAATCCAACACGGTTATCAATTCCAGGTACTGTTTCTTATGTAATTTCTGCTACTGTAATCATTAACTAAATTGTATTTATCTTCTCATGTATTTATCAATGTATAATTATAGTTATACTGTTGTTTTTTGTCATTTTAGTTTACAGTAATATTCCTGTGTCTGTGTGTTACCTTCCCACCACTGACATGGAACCATTGTAAACGAACGTCTGTACTCAAAGGTGTTAATCCGAGATCAAAAATAAATAAATTAAAAAAAAGTTTTGGGTACTAATCCACAGAAACATAGAATTTGTCAGCAGATAAGGACTGCTAGGCCCATCCAGTCTGCCCGTAAGCCTTACACTTGTATGTGGCCTATGACCCTACCTGGTCAATGGCTTTTCACCCCTCCTTCCCGTCTCTAAAGTTCCCTTATGCTTGTCCCAGGCATGTTTAAATCCCTCCACTGTCCTTGCTCCCACCACCTCCTGTGGCAGGCTATTCAATATGTCCACCACCCTCTCTGTGAAGAAAAGCTTCCTCACATTCCCCTCAACCTGCTACCTTCCAATTTCACATCATGCCCCCTCATTCTTGTACTCCTATATTGGAAAAATGCCCCCCCCCCAACACACACCTTGTTTAGGCCCTTAAGGTATTTGAATGTTTTTAGATAATTTTAAATTGATACTTGAGGGAATGTGATGTTTGTTTTGTCTAAGGATATTTATTGTGTTTTGTACCATAGTACAATGTTGTAAATGGAAGTAACACCCCAACATTTTGTATCCTGTATAAAATAAAATGTTTTCTCTCAATCAATCAATCATATCACCCCGATCCCTCCTCCAGCGAGTAACATATTGAGGTCCTTTTAATCTTTCCTCATATGTTTTCTGGTGCAAGCCATGTTACCACCACCACCACCACATAGGCACACAAACACACATACCTTTACTCTGGAGGACTCGCTGAGGATGCATACTGCATCTAGTCATTTCTTGGGGCTCTGAGTCGAACAGTCTCGGCTGTAAATATTGATATGAATAGTACTGCAGGGTTTTATTTAACTCTAAAAATTTATTAGGGTTTTACTTATAAAAGTTCTAAAACATTGTGAAAATGCATGGCACTTGTCTCACTGTGTTTAACAAACATAACACTACTAGAAAACGAATATAACTGCTTTCTGTACAGTTAGTATTGTCCCAAGAAAAAAACTGCTAATCAATTATTTAAAACCCTATATTGTTTGACATATGTGGACAGCGCATTGTAGGGGGAGGCGGCTGAGACACTTTAATCAGTTTGAATGTTGTCCAGTGCCGGCTGCCTGAACCAGCTTCCCCAGTTTGATGGATCCTTTCCCTGTTTCTCCTTCCTCCTCCCTGTCCTTGGTGGGGGTTCAGGAGGGAGGGGATTGGGGTCTCTCTGGGCTCTGACCCCAGCGCCTGTGTGTCTGAGGCCGGCCAGTAGCCGGAGACGAGCGGGCGGACCCCCGAGCCCCCTAGACTGCAGCTTCCATTTGTACTGCAAGCCCTGTCTCACCCAACACCTCATTAATATGGCCCTGACATAGATGAGAGCAGATCCCATCCATCAGGCGCGGTCACAGGCTTTTTAAAGGGGAACTGCTCGCGCGAGAAAGGATCATTTGCGTACAGCACTCAGAAGCATTTCTCACAACCCTGTACCTTCTAGTCAGACCAGACTGTCAGGTAACGGAACCAACAGCTCGACATAAATCACAGTGGAGTACAGGAAGTTGTAGAAATAATAAATGATGTCACTTCGGGCATGTAAAATATGTTCTTTTCTCTTTAGACAAATACTTTGTGACATGATTCATATTAACAGAACATATTCGCAGGCACAGAAACGTGCACCATGCCGCACTAAACAGAGCACATTATAGGGGCAATGCAGTCTGCACGTTATTAGGGCTGAGATGGTAGTTTTATGTTAAACCCAGATTTTTGCACCTTAGCGACTCGGCCATCAGCGAACATAAGAGCCGGAAATGTGCCGCCTGTGGAGTTTTGGTAATGACTGGTTTAGAAGTTTATAAAGATACTACAAGGTTGAAAACACATCGGAAATTATGACCTAGTTTGCTCATGATGGACCCAAAACATCAGCCAGCCAGTAGAAAATAAAAACGTTCTGTTTCCATAAAGTTTTGCCCAATGATGACCCTTTTATAGAAAATGAATCAGAATCAAGAACGTTTATTAGCAGTACCTAAAGAACATCCTGCAAAGTACATAAATAATACGCATACAAACAAAACCGTTTGATAAGTACCGGTACTGCAAACATTAAAAAAACAGTTAATTGCCTTCTAAAATACCAGCAACAAACTCATATGACATCGTTTTATTTAAAAAAAATATATATCTTTAGGAATTTAAGGCAAATGAGGCCCAACAAAACATAATGGGCTTTTTAACCGTTAACTGATAACATTCTGATGATTCTTTGATATGTAGTTTTACTGAAACCTTTGTATATTTTAAATTATCTAGAAAATAAAATCATGTTTTCAAGCATTAGTTCATTTTTTGAAATTACATGCATACCTGGGGTTTTGCAAAACTGATGTTCCCTTTCCTGAGTTAAATTCGTTTTTGTGGTATTTTGGTATGTTCTTTAGGGACATAGGAGAAGGGATCCAGGGCTAGCTGTGTCTTTTGGCAGATGACACTAAGCTCTGTGATAGGGTAGATAGCTAGGAGGGAAGGAGGGAAATACAATGTGACCTGCAAAAACAAGGAGCAGCTGGTCAGCGTTCTTTACACTATGCAGTTTCAAACTTTCAACAAATATCTCATAGTCCCTTTCAGTCTATTGCGTGCTGCTTTTTTTTTTTTAAATAGTAAACTATTGAAACTTTTCCATAATTCTACAAAACTACAATAGGCATTTTACATTTTCAGTTGGACGTTCTCACATCTCATTAAGAGTTCAAGCATTAAGTCCCATCAACTTAAAGGGATCAGTTGGTTTGGACATAAAGATATACATTTTTTGACAGCAGTCATGTTGGTGTGGGGGGGGGGTTATACTAGATATACAATGTGTTCTTATGTACCCCTTCCTAGGGTCCTCTGTGCATTGAGCAGATCAGTACTCTGCTTTGAGGCAGGATCTACTCTCGATTGTAGCAGGATGGTTTCTAACCAGCTCCATCTGCTAAGGTACTGTTTAGGATAGTTTCTCATGTAACAAATCATTTTTTTCTGTTCTTAGTGCCTCCAGAAGGACAATGTGAACAAGACTCCCAGGACAGAGTACTGGATAGGAGGGGTAATGTGGAGCACTATGGTTGAGGAAAGAGACCTAGGAGCTAACTATTATTAGGGACTCCCTGAAAAATCAAGCCAGTGCAATAAGGCCTACAGTATGGCAAATAGGATGTTGCGATGTATCAGAAGAGGTATTGACAGTAGAAGAAAAGAGGTATTACTTTATAGATCACTGTTGAGACTGCACCTGAAATACTGTGTCCAGTTCTGGAGTCCTTACCTCAGAAAAGATAAGGGCAAGCTAGAAAGGGTGCAATGAAGAGTGACCAAGATGATTCAGGGCCAGCAGGGCAGATCTTGCGAGGATCAGCTCAAGGCACTGAACATGTACTCACTGAAGATCAGATGATAGAGGGGTGATGTGACAGAGACCTTCAAGTTCCTGTAAGGAATATACAGGGTGAACTACCAGGAAATAATTAGCATTAGTAACAGTTCAAGGACATGGGAGCACAAGTGGAAATTGATGCATGAGTGGCTCAAGAGGGATATGACAAAGTTTTATTTTACAGAAAGGGAGGTGGAGCCATGGAACAGTTTGCCAGCCAAGATGTTGGTTACCAAAATCACAAATGACTTCAAGCATGGCTGAGATAGAATGAATGGTATAGTGGTTATTCAGGGCAGTAGTAGTAGGTATGGAAACTGGGGCATGGATAGTGAAGGCTAGTACCCTGTATGGACAATGGGTCCTGGGGTTAGATAGGAGGTATGGATAGATTGAATGGGCCACTGGTCTTTTTCTACCATCTTTGTCAATGTTTTTATGACATTTGTAATGTGTTCATTCAAGACCTACAGCATCAGTATTGCATTTTATAAAACAGGTTTGGAAAATCTTGCAGTCTGATTGGTGAAGAATCAATGTTTAATCCAGCAAAGTGTTCTTTTAACAGCCATCCCTTCAACTTCAGCCCACTACCACTCTGGTATTAAATGACCATCTTTGCTTACTGTATGCATTTTGTAATGTAATCTGTTAATTTCTTGCCTTCAGCCATTATGCAGGAGAAGTGCGGCAATGGACACCAGAGTAGTCCACTTGTATGAGCCTTGTTGTCAGTTGATGGGTCACTGAGGTTAGAAAGACATGTGTGTGACCATTGCTATGGTAATGCATGCACACATCTTTCTTACCTCACTAAGCTGCTATCTAACAAAAAATGCCATATGAGTCTTTAACTCCAGCATCCAGTATTGCACTTATCTCTGGTAATGAATGGCAATATATTAACAGGTTACTCTATAAAACACATATACAGCAAACTGGGAGGGTTTTTTGCATCTACATGGTGTGTTAAGAGTCACTGTTAAGATGTATCAAAGTATAACTTTTGCCCCTCTGCTAAGAAGAAGCAACAAGTAAAACCAGCACTGTCTGGTATTTTTTTATCATTTTCCCCGCTAGTCTACAACACACCCAAATCCCATTTTAGAACTGCAACAACACACACCAGGATTTTTGGACCATGCCGGAATAAAATCACAGTTACAGTTGTTTGATATCACTGAGCTTTGTCTTATGGCTCCAACATTGTTATTTTTCCTGCTTATTGTATTATAATCATGTCTTGCACTTGAGTCACTGTGAAAATTTGTATTCAGTTTTGTATGTAACTATTTCTGGGTCACCTCTGAAAAAGGGACTTGTATGTCTTCGTCGGCCTACCTGGTCATCAGAATTCAAACAAACAAATAAATAAATACATAAACAAACAAGATATTGAAATACTGAAGACCACTGATGTATGTTTCAACTCAAAACATCCCACCCTCCTTCAACAGTACTACTGCAAGCTCAATTACAAGTGTGCGTCTATCTTCTTGTTTCACTATTGCAACGTAATTGGCTTTTACAGGGCTCTTCTACAGTGTTTGATAAGGCCATGCTACTGTATTTGCATAACAAGGCAATTATCTCTTACTGCACAGAGCCACTTTTGGGGAATTAGAACATATTACCAACAAACAGCATTCTGACTAATGTCTTAGGGACAGAAAAAGGATTGGACTGTAAGCTCATGAAGTCTAGAGAACCAAGAATTCTTATGATGAAAAAAAATCATGAACAGAATTACAACATACAGCACATTCAAAAGTCCCCCTATGTACTGCAGTAGAGTTTGATATATCTGTATACAAATGTATTGCATAAAGAATAATATAGGAGCTATAGTGCATAGCAAGTTATTTTACACACCTGAGGTGTGTGTTGTTAAGCCATGAGAGCAAAGCTTGAGTGGTTTGTAAAGCAACACACATCGAGGGTGAGTAAAAAAAAAAGCATTTGTACTGCTAAAGATGTATTTTTTTCATAACTGCTGTTTTTGAAAGCAGTAGTGCAGTGTGGAGTTTAGTATGCTGTGAAAGTGAAACTGAGTTCCACAATTATGACATTTTTAATCTAGTGCAGAAGAAGAGACATCCATGACAGATTACATTATACCATACATGGGTCCTTATTCTATCACCACACCAAGTGCTTGGAGTAATACCCTTAACTGATATGGTAGTACAGTATGAGGGGGAACTGCACTGTAGAGCTGTCTTCAGATGAGAGATTAAACCAAGGTACAGTCTGGCTATCTCTGGCTACTGTCCAGGTACAAGTTAAAGACTCCATGGTACTTATCAAAGTAGTGTAGTGGAGTCACCCAGGTGTCACAGCCAACAGCCCCCCTGTCAATACAACAGGTCCAAGAAACACACTCCCAGATTTATTTATTTATTTTATTTATTTATTTATTAAAATGTGTCACCAAGAAAGGCACACTGAGCAACAAGATGATCGTCTCACAGTGCGACCTGGTGGGAGGGGTAATAAGGAATTATGAATTATATTTTACATAGTGTTGCAGCATAGAATGAAGTAACATTTTGAATGAAATTACAACATAGATCAAGGTTAAACATAATCAGGTTACAACTGAGCCAGCATAACACAACCGATACACTGAGGCATTTAGGACATAGACAAATAAGTTCAGTAAGGACAATATAGAATGAGTGCAACTGTTGAAAATAAGCCAGCTTTCATAGCAATGGGTAAGCACCGTTGGTCATGCAGGAGGGGGTAGGGGGACACAGGGGGAAGGGGGTGCTTTCAGACTGTGGAGTACTAAGGTTGGGGAGGAACCCAGGGGAAGGGGTATCATGAACAGGAGCAGTTAACTGCACAATAGTTTGATAGGGTGATGGATATTGAATAAGTGGAGGAGGAGTGGTAAATTTGGTGTGGGAGATCATTACAGAGTTTAGGGAGACGGTGTGAGAAGGCAACGTGGCCTTCTGAGGTTCACCATCAAGGGATTAACAATTGTCAGGAGTCGAAGGATCTGAGGGCATGAGAGGGTGTGGGGGTGAAGATAGAGTGGTGGCAAGGTAGGACAGGAGGGAGCCAAGCCAGAATTTGACACAAATTTTGCACAATGTAGTAGGCGGTGATTTTCGAGGGATGGAAATGCTAGTGAACGGTAGAGCTCCCAGTGATGGGTGTGGGGGGGCATCAAGTGCAAAGTGGCAGAGAGCATTGAAAAGGTGATCCAGCTTGGATAAAGAAGACTTGGGAGTGGCTCTGTAGACTACATCGCAGTAGTCAAAGGTAGATAGGATCATCTTCTGCACAAGTTCTCATCTTGCAGATAGCGGGAGGCTACTGCGATTCCTGTAAAGGGCACTGAGCTTGGGGCATAGTTTTTTCAGGATTGTGTCAACATGTGCAGAGAAGGATAGGTGTTGATCAAGCCATACCCCTAAGTACCTAAAAGTAGTAGCGTCCTTAAGGACTGTCCTATCAAGGGTGTGGAAGGTGGGGAGGGCTTGAGCCTGAACAGTCTCTGCCTTGTGCCAAAAGTCATGGAAACTGTCTTTTTGGCACTGAGGGAGAGTTGATGGGAGCTAAACCAGAGCTGAACTTTATTGAAGTCAACCTGAAGGTTGATAGCAACCTCATCAGGGATATGGCTGGTGGTGAATAGGACTGTGTCATCTGCATACATATGAATGGATGTAGATGAACAGATTAGTGGCAGGTCATTAAGGAAAATAGAAAAAAGGATGAGGCCAAGTACTAATCCCTGAGGGACACTGGTATTCATGGGGAGAGGGGAAGAGGTGGAGTCAGCAATTTTAACTGATTGCATTCTGCCTATGAGGTAAACACTGAATGAGTTGGTAGCCGACTCAGAAAGTCCACATGCAGAAAGGCAAGTTAGCAGGAGGGGATAGGAGACAGAGTTGAAAGCTTTAGCTAGGTCAACAAAGATGGCTGAGGTGATTTGACCTTTATCCATCCCAGAGAAGATGGTGTCAGTCTTGTCAGGGAAGTGGCTATACAATGATTTTTCCTAAATCCAGATTGAAAGGATGTGAAGAAGTTGGAGCCAGAAAGAAAGTTGAATAGTTGGGTAAGTACGAAGTGTTCTTGGATTTTCACAAGGGCCTTGAGGAGGGAGATGGGGTGGTAATTTGCAGTAGAGGTGGGGTCACCCCCTTTAAGCAGGGGCAGAACAATAGCATGCTTCCAGGCCTTTGGGATGGTTTCAGTGGCAAAGGATAAATTTAGAAGGTCAGCAAGTGGGCTTGCTATAGCAGAAGCAGATAGGTAGAGTAGTTTGGTGTCCAAGCCATCAGATTTGTCTTTCAAGGGATTGAGAGCTAGTAAGGCATTTAGGGCATCAGTTGAAGAGATGTTTGTGAAGGAGAAGGCATTAGGCCCATGGTGTTTCATGGTTTCGGTGGAGGGTGCAAGAGGTGCAATGGTGGGCAGGGAGGGGAGGAGAGTAGAAGCACATGACGTGAAGTAGATATTGAACTCGGTGGTGTCTGCATGGGGTTCAGAGAGAAGTGTGTTGTTTGTGTTTAAGAGGGGGGTTGGGATTGGCTGTGGGTAGGAAGAAGTGGGAGTGAATGACCTTCCAGAATTTGGATGATCTATTTATAGTGGATTGGAAGGTGGAGTTAAAGTAGTTGGCTTTAGCTAGCTGAGTGGCTCTGTTGCATTTATTTTGGAGCATACAGTAAGTGTTGTAATCACATGGGAGGTGTGATGATTTGTGGACTTTCCAAGCCTTGTCATGGGCATTTTGGCAAGCTATATGTTCTGGTGTAATCCAGGGTAGGTGGTTTCCTCAGACCCTGGTGGGACTTAGTGGGGTGTGCTTATCCCAGACATTGAGAAACGTGCTTCGAAAGTGTGAGAGGGCATCATCAATAGAACAGATTGTGGTAGAGGGGCCCCAGTTGGCTAGGGCTAGGCCTTTCAGCGGGGGAGGGGTGATATTGAGTAACGTATAGGAGCATTGGAATAGAGGCTTAGGGGAGAATTTAAGTCAGTGGATTCTGTGGACTAGGTCAATGATGTGGTGGTCACTCAGGGAGTCAGGTAGTAGGTCTGCTTTGAAGATATGGTGAGGGTGGGTGGTGAGTGCCCAAGCAATACGGGAGTGGTTGCCAGACTTGAGGTTAGGGTGGGTAGGCTCAGTGATGATCTGTGATAGGATTAAGGCAGATATATCAGTACAGGCTTTGTTGAGGGAGGGAGCTAACCAGTTGTGGTTAAGGTCATCCATGATATATAGTTCACCTGCTGGTGTAAGAGAGCCGATATGTGTGATGAGGTCAGTGACAGTTGTGGATGGTGTGATGGTGCAGCAATATGCACCAGAAATATAAATTGGGAGAGAGAAGGGAAGGGCCAGTTGTAAAATTAGGAGCTCATAGGCTTGTGGCTCAGCCCTGGCAAGGACTTCAGAGAATAATATGTCTGAGATGACATAGATGGCAAAACCTCTGCCTCTATTAGATCAGTCTTGATGGACAACAGTGTAGCCTAGGATGGCAATGGAGGAGTCCTTCATATTACTATTTAGCCATGTTTCAGACAGGATGATGATGTCAGGGGCATATTAGATGGCTATCACCTGGAGCAGGTCAAGTTTGAGGGCTAGAATTCTTATATTTAGATGTAGAAGTCATAGGCCACGAGGGAGGGAACCACCATGATTGGTGGTAGTGGACACATCAGGGGATGGGACCACAGAGTTAGTTGGGGGAAGGGTATGCACAGGGCCTTGGTTCGGATGTATGTCACCCACTGTGAGGAGCAGGGTTGATGATTAGAAGGTGGGAGAGTAATTGTTTGCACCATGAGGTGAGTGAGCAAGGTCTAGGTAGCGGTTGGGATCAGGCACGGGAGGTTGGCCGAAAGGTAATTAAGTGAAGTATAGTCCAGGAGTGCGAGTAGGGGAAGCGAAAGGCACAGGGGTGGATAGGGGAGTGGGACCAGGTTAAAACTGGTAGTGAGAGAGTCGCAGAGAAGGAGGTGTATAGGAGCTGAGCTAGGTTTGGAATATCAGGGGGTGGGGGTTATGGGGAGGTTATCGGTGTTGGAGAGGAGGAGGGAGAGGCTGATAGCTATGGTGATCAGGAGGAGCAATTTGCTGGGCAGTGGAGACATTTCTGCCAGATCTTGAGGATAGGGCTGTGAGTTGGCAAGATTTGATGCATCAGGGAAGTGAAAGCGAAGAGATCGGTTTTGCAGAATTCGATTGGCAGCAGAGTGTGAGCTTGGTTACCACCTAGAAACAAGCTATCATAGCTTATTGTGCCTGTTCTAGTCAAAAATTACAAATAAATGTATAAATACTACAAACTTGTATATTTCAGAGTTTGAAAACACTCAGTTGTTGTGTATTATTTACACTGACCAGTAATTAGAAGTAGAATAAAAGATGGACAATCATGAATTACAAGGATGTAATTCCATTGAAGGGTTCTGGTGACATGATAATCAAGAGAACAATGCTGGAGTGATTTGTAAATGTCACTATAGTGTAACCAGATACTGTATGATACAGCATACTTTGAAGATTATTTTTCTATTTTGTATAATATAAGATCAAACACTGTGTATATGGTTTGACTCTACTGACAATAAATATATTGAATTACCGGTACTTCTTCTTAAATTGCATTGACCAAAATAACTCTTATGAGCTGCACCATCTCGTTTTCATGGAGTCTTGAGCAAGACAGTAGCAGAATGCAGGAAAGCTGAGCTCCAGCAGCACAAAGTCACATAAAGTACGAAAAAAAAAAGTATTCCAATAGTACATGATTAAAAACCAAAAAAGAGAAGCCATATCCAGGGAAAGCCAGGCTGAGGCTCTGAAAGGCAGTCAGTCACAGCAACACAAAACTGGCAGCAGTCATGAACCCTCGGCCATACTTTAAAACAGGGGAGCAAAGGCATATATTACCCAGAGATGCAATTCTTTATTTGAATGTTTAACACAGCAGTTTAACCACAGACAGACCCACTGATCAGTATATCAGTGTCAGTTACTCAGTATGTAGCATAATCACCTCTGTACCAACAGATCAGAAAAGTGTGGGTTCTAGCACCAAACTGAGTACGTGGAATAATACCGAGAATAGACCCTATAGTGCACTACAAGGAAGGTGCTGCACTTTGAGGTGCCATCCTTCTGATGAGACTTTAAACGCAGGTCCCTTCTGTCCATCTCTGGTCACTGTCCAAGTGGAAGTTAAAAATTGCATGACACTTACCAAGAGTGGAGGAATTTTATTTAGAAAAATATCAGACAGAAAAAAAAATGAATGTAACAAAACACAAAAAGCAAATCATAGTACAGTCTGTCCTAAACACACCCTAACTCTTGCAAGCCTTACATTATATTACAAAAGGAGAAAAGAATGGAAATTGGTGAAAAAGAAAACATCATCTCAACATAACCTTACAGAAATAGGAAAACAAACTTGATCCCTTAACCCACCCCCTGTGCCACCCAAGGCAAGTTTTTCCACAGATCCTTCCCCCGTCACAAGTGAGACCTTACCTCATGCATTCTGTAATGTAGACATTGTAAAGTGGATTTCTCACAGTCCCTTCTAAATCTTTATACTACATAGATTTCTGTTGTGATATACATCTATACCTTGCTTGCCATGCAAAGTTTTTTAAAGTGACAAACCAAATTGTTAGGGCACTTTTAAGTGCCACTTAATGTCTATTAATGGCATCATAGGTACCAAACAAAACAACTTGTTTGTTTTTCTCCATTTAAAGAGAGTGACAGATAGGCACACAGGCAGACAGGCAGATGGATAGACATACAGACAGAAAACTACTATGTTAAAGCTTAAGTTAGGGTTGGAAACAAAGCTACAAAGGCAAGGAAATGCAAAGTTAGAGTTTGCAACCATAAGTCTGCCCTTGTTGTGGTAAGGCATCACCAGTGGGAGCCATACTAGTCCTTCAGGTGTTACCAAAACAAATAATATCTAAACTGAATTAAAGTATTTACAATGAAAAAGGAAGTCCTACTGGTGATGCTTTGGCACAGTGTGAGCAGAGTTAGAGTTGAAAACTTAAGTTCACATCTCTCTGCTGCTGTGGTTTTGTTATTCAAACCTAACCAGTGCTCAAAGGTTGGTTTTATTTGTTTCTTTGTTTGTTTGTAATTAATTTTCTTTTTTTAAGTATATTTGATGACAGCTGCACATGACTTTGGCAACCATTTCAGTATTTCTACTACCAAGCAGTCCCAGGTGTCTGCTGGCATTAAGGTGGGCTGGGTACAGTTTGCAAGATCGTTCTCATGTGCTGACCTCCAGTGCATGGGAATTAATTCTTGCAGAAACTTGAGGTCTTCTGGGCCAACTTGGTGGTGAATGCTCCCAGTCTACTTGTTCTGGGTGATTTCAATGCCTGGGTCAATTCTGTAGCTTCTCCTTTTGAAATGCAGTACCTCCAGATGATGAAATTGCATGGCCTCATACAGGCAGTTGCCTCTGGTACCCAATGACAGTGGTAGGGGTCCAAAACCAAGGGTCCAATTGGCCTGCCACTGCCAAAAGTGTGGGTCAAAACACAACTTTTAGGGTCCAAAATGTGAGCCTCCAAAATAGTACCAAAATCCAGTATTTTAGTATTGTTCAAAGCAGTTTCACTCTGCCAAGCCATCATGCTCTCTCAGTCTGTACACACGTTCATGCACACATGCATGAGTGTGTACGTACACACACATACCCACACACACACACACACACATACACAACAAACTATCTATATGGATAGTCACAGAAACTCAAAATCTGGGCTGCTTTTACAAAATGGTCAAGACAAATGCTTACCACCTCACAGAACAATGACCCTCATGGCAACACTGCATGCCACATTGTTTCACTCATTGAATGGCCACCATACTGACATGGCCCAAAACACAATTGCAAACTCTGACACCCAAGCTGAGGACCGCACATTTGAGGTGGCCAGACTGGTTCTCTGGAACTCGCTTCCCAAATCTCTGAGGGAAGCCCCTTCAGTGGAGGCTTTTAAGAGGGATGTGAAAGTCCATCTTTTCAGATAAACATTTGTTCATTAACTACCAGCTGATTTTAGTGGTATTTATTATTATTATTATATTTATTTATTATGGATTTTATTATGTATCTGTTTAATGAGTTGTATGTATTCTTGTCTTGTCTTACTCCTTTTGTGAGTCACCCAGAGCCTCCAGGATTGGGCACCAATGAAATAAAAAGTTATTTACTTACTTATTTACAGCAGCTCTGGTCTTCTTCTCATGACACTGTAGGGGTATTGGGGCAAGCTGAGCAACTGATTTGGTCCCACACCATTGTAACTCTCTTTACTTCGTGGTCACTGGAGGGAACCTCTGACAGTTACTGCTGGTGCAGAATGCAGCAGCCCGGTTGCTGATAGGTCCAGTCATGTGACTCCAGTCCTGTGAGCTCTGTACTGGCTGCCTATCAGGTGGAGGGTCCTCTTCAAGGAGGGCTTGCTCACCTATAAGGCTTTATATAGACTGGGATCTAGCTATCTGGCAGAGCTCCTGTCACTGACCACTTCAGTCCATTCCTTCCACTCTTTGACCAAGGGCCTCCTGAATGTCCCTAGGGTCCAGTTCAAGACCTTGTGTGATCGAGGATTCAGTGTCATTGGGCTGACCCTATGGAACACAGTACCATCTGTTGTCCGGGAGGCCCTGACAGTCGAATAGTCTAAGCGGGGGCTTAAAGCTCACCTGTTCCACCTGGCATTCCCTGATGAGATCTTATGATTTGCTTGGCCTCTACGGACTTATTGGAACTGTCTTTATGTTTTAAATGCATTTATATACTGTTTTAAGATTGCTTGAAAATCTGTTTTATCTGTACTATTTTAAAATTTTTTGATTGTATTGTACTGTGCCCAGAGCCTCCAGGATTGGGCACCTTAAAAATAAAGCTTGCCTTGCTTTGCCAAATCAGTTGCTCAGCTGGCCATAACATCCCTGCAATGCCAGTCTACAGCAGCCCCAGCTCCACATTCTACCCACAAAACCACCTCTTTCAGACCACAGGGCACAAAGGCATGCACAGTCCAAGCTGAGAACAAGTTCAACAGAACAGTGGTAATAGAAAATTAATAGTTGCCAGCCTGCCAATCGTAGAAATGTAGACCCCGTAAACTGAATTACTTGCAAAACAAATAAGTATTGATTCAAGGTCTACACAGCAACATAGCCAGGAATGAAAGACATTAGCTAGGTACCCAAGTGTCTGTTGTTCCAGTCTATGTTGCTGTGTGGACCTTGAATAAAGACCTACTTCTGCAAGCAATTCAGTTTTCATGGTCTACCTTTTTCTTCTATTTACAGCTATTCATTTTTTGTTAGCACTAGAGTCTGCCTACTCACAATACTATGATTCTTTCTCTTTCTATTTCACTATGAATCCATTCTGCACCATTCTTAATCCATTCTGCACCATTGGTTGGGACAGGCCCAATCAAGACAAAGGAGACATGAGAAAAATGACACAGAGCAGGCAGGCAGCACAATTATTTTGATACCATGCAAATCTGCACCAGCCACCAACTCCAACCATGCCCTGCTCTGCACCAATGGATTGCAATGCCATGTCCTGCCATTCTCATGGTGTCTCCCATCATCTATTATCTTCCTTGGTGCTGGTTGTAGTGCAGATGGTGCCAGCCAGCCATATCCAAACTGCCACTGCAGGAGGCCACATGAGGGGGAATTATAAACAGTGCCAAAGAGGGAAGACTGAGGCCAGCATTCAGAGACAGAGATTGGATGTGACAGGCATGGTGCAGCCAGACTGCACCAATCATCCCCTTGTCCCGACTCCACTCCTTCCCCTCCCAGACCACATGCACAGTCATTCTGCTCTGAACTGAAGTGAGCCCCCCAAAAAACAAAACAGACATGTGGTCATGTCAGGAACATGTAAGATGAAAGGGGAACACACAAGCATGTGACTGACACCACAGAGGACACAAGCAGGCCACTCAGATTGTGCATCCAGTCAGACATGAATATTCTTCAGAAGCACACCCAGAAAGAAATCAATGCATTTTTCCCTCCTTGCACATGGTAGTGAGGTCACTGCTGGTACCCACCAACATGGCCACGCTTTGTCTCATCTTCTTACTGGGTCTTGACTTGTCAAGGTTGATCCAGTTGCTTGTCAGATTATCATTCCATACAGTTGATATACACAGCCTTCCATTTAAATACCTCCCCTGGGAGATGGTCAGATACCACCCAGTTGATAAATTAGAGCTAGAAAGTCTCATGGCAGTACTAAACACCATGAGCATAGTGATTTTTTTTGCTGAAGGAGCAGAGAAAGCTTTGGAGAGTTACAACCTTGCTTCTACAGCTGCATGTGACTCCCTAGCACATTTCCATGTTTATCCTTGTTTTCCCACAGCAGGACACCATGATATGTCAATGACCTGAGGTGACTGAAGACTGGTGTGGTTAGAGCATTCCTGGTGGAGGTTCTGGTCAGAAAGGGATGGGTTGGTCCTGAGAATTCACTATGGTGAGTATCATCAGGCAATTATCTTGAAAAAGTCAGTATTTCTTTCACAAGTGATTGCTGATGGAAAGAACTGACCAGCTCAACTCTTCAACACTATGGGCAAATTGATAAACCCTACCTGCTTACAGTCTACTAGAGCTTTTCAGCAGATAAGTGTGAGAAGTTTAATAATTTCTTTCTGGACATGGTATGCTTAATTCAAGCTGTATCTCATCAAGTGGCCTGTTAAAGGCTAGTAATGTCCATTCAATGTTGGGTGCAGGTACTCTGTATCAGTGGAAGGAATTTGATCCAGTTCTGGTGAAAAAGGTCTTCCAGGTGGTCTTGGGGCTGTAACCTACTTTATTTTGGATACCGGGCCTACCAAATTTCTTTATGAGTGCTGGGGCAACTGTATCTGATTTTCATTGTGTATATCAGGTGTTCCTTGAGGGAGGGGATCTTTCATTTCACAAAGAAGAAGGCAGCAGTGAAGCCCATACTGTAGAAACCATCTCTAAATGTCCTCATGAACTACAGGCCTGTTCTGAGCCTTCACTTTTTAGAAAATGTAACGAAAAAGGTGGTAGTAATGCAGTTGAAGCACTGCTTGGAACAGTATGATATCTATAATCAACTTCTGTCTGATTTCTGGCTTCGATATAGCACTGAGACCACCCCCATCAAGTTGCACATTTATTTCCTCCTGGCAATGGATGGTGGACATCATTCCATTCTGGTCCTTCTTGACCCTTCTTTAGCATTCGACATGGTGGACCATGGGGTGCTCTTGGTACTGCTGAGACATTTTGTAGGGCTTTCAGGGACAGTGTTGCAGTGGTTTGAGTCCTACTTGTCCAGCAAGGTGTAGCACAACACTGGATTCTTACTTCCTGGTAGTGTGCCTTGCTGTGGAGTGCTTCAGAGTTCAGTCCTGGCTGTTATGCTGTTTGCTGTGCACATGCTGCCATGGGGGTGGGGATTATTAAATATTATGAGCTTCATTTTCACAGTTATGTTGATGATACCCAGTTGCATCTTTCTTGTGTTCATGATGGGAGAAGCAGGTGTCATGGGGGCTGAGCAAGTGCCTGAAGAAGATTCAAGACTGGATGACTACCAGCTGGCTTAGCCTCAGTTTCTCAAAGACGGAAGTGCTACTGGCAGAACCAAGTCAGTGTGGTCAGCAATGAGCAGTGTTGATGTCACTTTAGCATTTCAAAATGGCACCATGTTTGGAGCTGTGGTTAGGGTTAGGAATCTAGGGGTCACTGTGGATTCTGAGTTGACACTAGAACATCTGGTGTCAGCTGTTGTAGCAGTGGCTTGTTCTATCTTTGAATCTTCACCTGGATCAAGACCTTTTTTTCTGCCCACTGACCTGCTGGCATTGATGCACGCCTTCATTACATCTACACTGGATTACTGAAATGCCATTTACCTAGGGCTATCTGCAAGGTCAGTGCATCACCCACAGCCAGTGCAGAATGTGACAGCCTAGCTGATTGCTTGGACTTCTTGGTTCAAACATATCGCACCAGTGTTTCATGTGCTGCATTGGCTGCCACTTTGGTGGTGCATCTATTTCAAGGCATGCTTATTGACCTACAAGGCCCTGCATGTTCTGGGCCCTGGGTACCTAAAAGACCTCCTAATCTCATATGCCCCTAGCTGCTCCCTTCATTTTTCTGAGGTGTATCTCCTCTGTATCTGCAGATCCCACCTTACATCTTCAGGGGATTGTGCCTTCGGAATTGCTGCCTTACTATTATAGAATGCACTACCCTTGCATGTGAAAGGAGCCCCCTCAGTGGACACTTTTAAAATCCATTTAAAACCCCACTTTTTAATCTTTGTTGTGGGTCTGGTGAAATTTTCAGTGTTTCATTTCATTTTTCATTGTGTCTATTGTTATTTCATTCTATCTGTCCTATATATGTAAGTTGCACAGAGTCTCTGGGATTGAGTACCCTAAAAATAAAATTGCCTTGTCTTGCCTTGCATTCACCTTGACCTAGTGCCAAGCAATCACTGATGTTCACTGGTACTCCTTTACCTTAATCCAGAGCCAAGCAATTCCTTCCAGCCAGTGACACCCCCTCCATCTCCAATGGTAGCACAGTTCCTGGTATCCAGTGGCACACTGTCCCTCACCCTAACCCATGCCTAGTCATCATTGACATCCAGGAACATCTTCCCTCACTTTCTCTGTCACATCCTAAAGCCTGTCCTTGCATATAGTGGCAGTCCCTCATTCTCTATGCACAAACCCTCATCTCAGTTCATCAACCAGCCACCATCTCACAAACACAAAGTACTGTGCTATTCATGGGCAGATACAATGAGGCAGTAGGCCTTTTTCTGCTGAAAGATTCTACGCTTCTCTGTTTCTATACCAATATAACTATATTTTTTCCTTTTTTTTAAACAAGTAGAGTACTAGAAGACATTTGTGTGCGTGTGTGTGTGTGTGTGTGTGTGTGTGTGTGTGTGTGTGTGTGTGTGTGTGTGTGTGTGTGTGTGTCACATTTCTGAGCATCTTTCTGCTGTCTCAAGTGGTATTTTCAACATCTAACAATACCATAACATCCTGACATCAAACCACAGCTGACAGAAGAAAGAAAAAGAACATCCAATCTTCATACATCTTCCCACACACCTAATAGTAGTTGTGAGGTCCATATGTTCCTGGCTGCCCTCTCCACTCTTCTGAGGTGGGTCTCTTAAGGTGCCTTTACACTGACCTCTTCCTTGCATTGCAGTCTTCTCCATTCTGCCACTGCTCCATCTGCATTGCTGCTGGCTCCAGTTTACACAGCAGGCATTGCATCATTGCAGGGTCTGTCTGTGGTTCAGACTGAACTTTCTGCATTGCTGACCTCATTTCCACCAGGATCTGGGGTGGGGGAGGTTGTTACAGGGGGAGTGACAGCACTGCTGCACATTACAAAAGTGTTAATCACTGTGATTTCTTTGTTTTAGGGAACTATTTCCTGCTGTACAAAATATTTGGTGATAATCCGCCAATACAAAGATATTCTGTATTTCTAACAAATGGATTGGTGTACTTTAAAGACTCATGACTGAGATTTTCAAGATAAGTGACTAGCAAACCCCCAAATGGCAAACTGTGCAGAACATTCAGCACAGTATGCTGAACATGCAAAATTAACTTAAGGAGCTCAATGGGAGAGAAGAATTTTCCCCTTACCATTTCGAAAATGTGATTAGCTCAGTTACTTAATACTGCATGGTTAGCATCCTCAGCTGAATTTTCTTCAAGGCTTGCTATTCAGTGGTTTGCTAGTCACTGAAAGCTGCATTTTTTCCCTTTTTTTGTTTGATTGTTACTTTTAACAGGTACAGTAATTTTTGGTGTGAGTTATCATGAGGCTGATGCACCGTTATAGGTGGAGCACTGTGTTTATGTGCCAACAATATTGCCTGCACTGGTACAGCCCCCCCCCCCCCAAAAAAAATATATATTGTTTGCTCTTTTCCACAACAGAATGACCTGCAGTTCTCCCCAGGCTGTTTACACTACCAGATCTGTGTTGGTGCAACTCATCTGCACCAGTCACAATTTAGTCACAATGATGCAGCTTAGGTAGTGTAAATGCACCTTTAGGCATCCCCAGATTCAGATTACAGTTGTCTGAGGACAGCGCATTTGTGTTCATGATGGGAGAAGCAGGTGTCATGGGGGCTGAGCAAGTGCCTGAAGAAGATTCAAGACTGGATGACTGCAGCACCTAGTATTTGGACCATGATGCCTCATCGCCACATTATCTAAGAATCCCCTTCAGTGGAGCATTTTAAATCGGGGGCTTAAACATTATTTAGCATGGCCTATCATGATTGGCTTCATCTGCCATTGCCTGTGAGCTGACATTGTTATTTTGTGGGTTATGTATTTTATTCATTTTTAGATATTGAGGCTAGAGCTGTTGTTAGGTGTATATATCTATATAAAGTGTGGCTGCAAACTGTCTTGTAAGCAGCCCTAAGCCTGCAGGATAGGGCACAAAAATAAATAAATCTAGTACTGTAATAATACTATAACTTCTACTACTAGCACTTCTGTGATTTTTGTAAGTTTTTTTATTGCATGACATCAAACACAAAATACAGAACACAAAACACCATGTGACCTGACAGCATATGACATCAGTTCAGATCTGATAGTTATGTAATATAAGAAAGTGGGACTCAATTCATGACAGCATGTTACATCTATGTGGGTGCTTAACACTCCAAGATGTGCCCACCTACAAATACTCTGACTGATTGAAAAGATTCCTGGCAACCTATCAAGCCTCCTAACTGGTGTACTAACTATAAACCATTCTCTACTACTACTCAACTCTATTTATAAGAATGATGGCTGCTAACAGGTATTAACAATCATATAACATATGTGTACTCATATTCATGCTAAAGCACTATGACAGTATTTAGACTGAAGAAAAGAGGACCAACATCTAGTGAACCATTTTATTGTTCCATTAGCAAAATTGGAAAGCCTCTCAAAAGTGGCCTGATAGTACACTGCCAAAAGCCATTCATTAGCAGAGGGGAGCACGTCTGTGATTTTTAGTAAGATGTCTCTGAACTACTATACCCATACAACTGGTAGTACATTGGTGCAGTATTTTGTGTTTGTCAGACAGTGAGGTACAGTAAGAGGAGAATCTGTGCTGGCTGCCATTTGGGTTGGTGGAAGTGTTAAGTGTCACTGGGAATTGGCTATCAATGCCACAAAGGCACATCAGAAGGGAGGGGAGAGTGGTTAGAGGGAGGGGGGACTGAAAAACTTAACCAAAAAAAAAACTGTGTGGGCTGCTCCCTTTCAGAATTACACAGTGGGGAGGGTACCTAGCTAGTAGCAAGCCATGGGGGTTAGGCTGCATTTACCATGAATTGTACTGATACTTGCTCCTGGTGTTGGTCATAATGTCATGGATCCCAAAATTATGGAGCTGGATTTTCAAAATGAATGATGTCGCAGCAGTTTTTGTTCACTGGCAAAACATACCTTAAGGCTTTTCAGACACTGTGATGCATTTGCAACATGTTGATCATTTTACAGCAGGAAAATTATGTTTGATGCAGTTCTGGTTTTTGATCTGCAACTTGTTGCATTTATGCCAAAATGTTAGACTGTTTTTTTTTTTTGTTTTGTTTTTTTTTTGTTTTTGGTTTTTGCTTTCTTTGCTTGTTTTTAGTTATGTAGTTTTGGTGCAAGTAGCGTTGTTGCCACACACGTGTTACAGTTCTTCCAAAATCCTGCCCCTGATCCTTTGTGGTATTGGTGATGTAGTCCCAGTGACACACACACACACACACACACACAGTTGTTTTTTTCTTAGTACTTTCCAGCATTGGTAGATCTCCATGGTACTGAGTGTTTGACCATTTTTAAAAAGTCTGCAAACTTTGTTGATGGGCTTCATATTTCAGCACAAAGTATGACCATGTCATGGTCATAAATCTCACATTGCTAACTTGTCCTTGCCATCCAGTGCCACCTCCTCTCTCAACCTATCCCATACCTAACATTTTGACATACAATGGTATCACCTCCCTCCCTGTGGTGTCCACTACCACTATCACCCCAGAAAAGGCACCTAGCACAGACCTACCTCTCACTTTCATGGATGGCCACCATTGGCAAATTCAAAGTACTATACCAATACACAGTAGTGCCACAACCTACATCAGTATAATAGTTGCAAGACATCTGTTAAAATTACAGAAGTGTTACATCGATGTACCATGATATTTTTATATGTAGCACTTTAGTGATTTTATTGAGACGTTTTGCAGCTACTCTACTGATATACCCAATCTTTATCAGTATAACTAGTTGCATTTGTCAGATGCCAGTCAGCTAAGGAGGTGAGAGGAGTATTTTGCCAAACGTCATGGGGGGCTTGAATGGGTCACTGGCACTGACGATGGGCTCGATGCTACCAAGACCCGTTGATATGGGAGGGGAGAAGGGCTAAAAGGAGGGAAGACTAAAATAACTCTAAAAAAGTAATTTTCAGACACCAAGGATGGGCTGCCAATGTTAGAATTGTGTGTGTGGGGGGTAAGTGCAGTAATGCGGAACTTGGATGGTCTTCCTGTGGCTGCGATATATATAATATATATATATATATATATATATATATATATATATATATATATATATATTTAGTGTGTCATCGCCTGGGATAGGCTCCCATTGTCATCATGCCCGGGGCATGTTATACGGCCATGGAAGCACACATGAAAACACCATGGAAAATAATTGCCAAACCGTAACATGAAAGTATGACCGGTATTATTAAAATAACTAAAATCGTTCTTAGTTTCAGAGATTTTATTCTAAAAATAACAAAAGACTTTCCTTTCTAACAGGATGTTGGGAACCTAAAAGTTTTTTTAAATCTTTACCATTTTCCTCTTATCGGAAAGCCCCCCCCCCCCCAAAAAAAAAGGCTGATTTCCACTTGATTGTTTAGGATCAGATATACTGCAAGACTGCATCTGGCGTTTTAAAAGTCCATAGCTCAAAAGGTGGTGGAGGTACAAACTTATGAAACTTTTGATTTAACACATAACAATACCTGCAGTGCCCTAACTATGGAGGCACCACTGTTTCCAACGCCACTGTAATATTTTATTTTTATTTCACAGTGCCTTTCCTGGTCAGAACCTACGAAACTACACGACGATATCAATCAAGAAATGTTTCTGAGTTTATGTGTTTTTTTTTTGGGGGGTAGGGGGTGATATCCCTGTAATTTCCACTGTTAACACTCGAGATCCCACACAATGCAACCTTTTTTTTAAATTAATGCTTTCTTTAAATACAGCGGTACTTATGCTGAAGGCATTGATGCACTGTCGCTGTATGTGTAAAGAATTCATTCCAAAAATAATACATTAAACCATCAGTTAGTGCTGAAGCTTAAAGAGCCCCTGACACCGTTAGAAAAACTTGGAAAAATGTGAGCTTTAGACAGTTCAGTTTATATTTCATATATTTTCTATAATTATTTACCTGTTTTCTTTACTGCCAAGGACAGCTATATGAAAGAGGCTTACTGTCCCTTAGACTTTATCTGCTCTTTCTGCTATCCTACATTTGACATTATAATCCGGTTGCACCTGTAAAGGAGTTTGTGGACATGGTGTTTTTCCCGGTTACCAACTTTTAAATAACTAAATAAATAAAATAAATAATCCCCCATTTATGGCATTATACTTATCCCTACAGCAACAGACTGTGATATCATAGACAGAACTGTGATGTCATATGTAGGCAAGCAGCCAGAACAGATAGGGCAGTGATCTTGTTTACATGCAAAAGTCCTTAGCAATAAAGAAGAATGAGAAACACACAAACAATATTAAAATATAAGCTCACTTATGCTAAACATTACATTTTCTCAAAGTTGTCACAACGGTGTCAGGGGCTCTTTAAAGACACAAAAGTAAGGAAATGCTACATCGGGTTAACAGGTCCCTGATCTGTGGAAAGTCTGTGTCCTGAGGTTCCTCATGGTTTGAACCGTCACACAATGCAACACTAACCTTCTCCTAATTTCAGCACTGTCTGCCCAGCTTGTACGACAGTGCACGAAGACTGTGTGCAGATGTCGAGGCAATGCCAATGCTGCCTAGTGTGATAATTCAAACCGCAGGGAATGTCAGGTCACAGATTCACCATGGTTCCGAACGTTTAACTTTAATGCTGCAGTGCCTTACTTTGTGTGGCTCGATGTACTTTTTGCAGTGCATCCATATACAGCTATTGTGCATCCGGGAGTAAAAATACTCTCGTTTTTAGTACTGAAGTATTTAAGGAGTCATTCGATTTATTTTACTGTTACAGTTAAGGGATTAGAGAGAGTGGTTCTACAAAAGTGTCGAACTTTGCAACTCCATATTTTCTTTCTCTGTAATTAAATGATTATTTAATTATGATTATATTCATGCTCAACACATAACAGGTTCATTGACTTCACACCCATTACATCATCAGGATAATATAATTGTCGCCGAACTCTGTGGTGAAGAAAGAACCCTAGACAGAGTTAAACAATAAGGCACGGCAAGTAATGCTGGGATAACAACCCTTCTCGGACGGGTTGAAGCACGAGGTGAAGCCCAGTGCTTCTACCACCCGAGAAGGGCAGTTATCCTACCATAATACACCCACTGGAGTGCCTGATTGGTAGTATGAAATTGTTAATTTTTTTAGTAAATTTGATGTATTTTTAAACATATTTCGTTGAGCTATACCGTCTGCCGGGCTCCTGTGCCGGGATAACTGCCCAGCTGAAAGTACCTGTTGGCAAATTGAGAGCCATCATTGTGTCTATCAGTTTCATAATAGCTGATATAGAAAATAGATCCTGGCTAATGGGCAGATTATAACAATAATAAGCAACTCAACAGGATGCTATGCGATACTGTCCTAGTCACTTTCCTTGCCAAGGCTTCTGTTTCTAAATATTTCTGAATGTGGTATAGAAACTCTGTGGTACGAGGGATCGTTTCGTCTCTCCCAAAAATCAGGTTTAGCAATGATAAATACTCTGCACCTCCTGTCCCACCAGCACGTTCTCAGTCTGTACCAATGCCACTGTTACTGCATGAGCTCTTTCTCCTTCCGCCCCCCCACACACACACACACACACACTAGCCTTCTAATGTACTTGTAGCTCATCGGAGAAAATCAACAATGCAAAAATCCAGCTTTAATGAATACCCTATAAACAACCACGGAGTGTGAAACACTAACAAATGGCATCAAAAACCCTCCTTATCTAGAACTCATTAAAGCAATCCCGAAATCACGAAATGATTCTGCTTTCATTCACCTTTAGCTAAATTTCAACTATTTTTTAACTTGTTATTACTGGAGAAATGTTTCAGTTTGCATAGTGTACACGCCATGAATAGGTCCTGAGATTCAGAACATACATTGTCTAGAACTTAATAATTCCCGAATATATTTTATTTTAATCCTTTTCTTAAGAGTATGTCTTGAATGTGATGTTTTAAAGTACCTGTATAGCCCGTAGATATACGCAAGATTTTATAAATGAACTAGGTAAAGCTATTTCAAGCAGGTTCAGTTTTGACATTATTAGGTTGCAAGAGCCTCTCTTGAAATGATCGTCTTGTAACTGCAAAACAACAACAAAAACAACAACACAAGGAAATCCACGCAGCCCAAGAGATGTCAGTAAAAAGCTCATCTGAAAATCGTGAAGGATATCAGAATCGAGGTTCCTCCATGTTTTGTAAAAGATAGATGGATGGATGGACGGACGAACGGACAGACAGAGAATGGATGGATAGTTTTACCAGGAAAGGCATACTGAGCACAATACCTAGTTTTCTAGCTAATTTTCAGAGGCGGCAAGGGAGTTCATCGGAGGCAATACAGCACCTACAATACAGAGTAGTGATTGTGGTACTGTAGTATAAACAGATACAGGCGATGTATTAAAGACAACTTTCAGCGTTATTTGGTAATACAGTACCAGCGAAAACTTAGAATACGAATATTATATATGCATATAAACCTTCATATATTAAATTTTTATTTGCCAGTATTTGGCTTATTTATGATTTGCAGGTTGTAAATTGTTGCAGTTGAATGTTATTACATTTGTTATCACTGTGCCCATAAGCCTTATTATTTGTATACATTGAGTGCGTTTGTTTGATTTTTAAACTTTTTAATTGCAGGTTGAACTGTTGTTACTACATATTGGTTGGAGGCTTTCATTCTATTTTTGTAATGTATGGGGCACTTGTAGAACACAGCTGATTTGGATAATAGCATACAGTAACTTAATTAACCGCCGTTATCTGGGATTCTTAGTGCAGGATTTTTATTCCAATCCACTGGATATATTTCATCACCAATGATGTACCACTATGCGTATAGTATGTGATGTAATTAGAAACACGGTATCTTGGCACTGTGTGCCTTTTCTGGTAAACAAAAATTGCGAATAAAAATAAAACAATATATGTTAGTTGGTTGGTTAGTAAGTCAGCCAGTCAGTAGTTAAAGGGGGAAATAATGGTCCTGCAAAAGTGTGGATCTGTGCCTATTTATTATCTTTCTCTGTAAATAAAGTAGTAGGATTAAATGAGGATTATATTCCTGCTAAACACACGATTCACTCACTGATTACCATAAATGGTGGAATAAATTCCACGGTTGTTGCAGTTATGGAGAATGCTGCCAGATTACTAAAGTGTCTGGGACAGGGGAAAGGCTTACTTTTAAAACTTCTAATATCCTATAAATGGAGAATTAAACACATGTTAAAGCAGCAGCATTTGTTAGTTGGCAAAAAAAATGCCATCTACATATATATTACACAAATGTATTTCTGACATCCATAGATTAATCCTGTGTATTTTTTATTTTCTCAGATATTTCTAAAACTGCTTTTGCAGCTGATTTTGTAATTAATAACTCGCCTCTTTGAGATGATCGCCACTCACATTTTTTTAACAAATCTGTTCTGTTGAGGTACCTAGTACCAGATTCATACCATGGATGCATTAAGATGGTGTTACTACCTGTTTGGAAAGGTACACAGCACAACACTGCACCAAGATATGTAGTTAGTTAGTTTGTTTGTTTCCCATGGCGGGCATGGCATGGCAAGGGAACTTTTAAAAACGTAAAAATTCCGTATTTTAGTTCACGAATGAAAGAACACACAAAATGGGCATATGGATGTTTTTGTCAGACAAAAAAAACTGTAAGATGACCAACAAATACTGTTGCTTTGAGATCCACCAAATCGGTTTGTCGTGGATTGTGTAGATAGATAGATAGATAGGTAGATAGGTAGGTAGGTAGACAGACAGACAGATACAGACGATGAGCATGTAAATGTGTGTGTGTGTGTGTGTGTGTGTGTGTGTGTGTGTGTGTGTGTGTGTTATACTATGTATATTTGCAACGTGTGTTGCATGTATGTGCCGGTAATATGTATTAATTTTATGCATATGTATGTGTATAATATTTAGTTTATGTATGTACAGTAGATCTGGACTGATATGTAATATGGTGTAGTTAGCTATTAGCTGGTTACTGAATGGCAGATTGTCCCAGCAAAACATTCCCTTCTTCGGTGTAACAAAAACCAAAAATAATTTAAAAAGAAATATTCCTTCCCAGTACGCAGAAATGCAGAGGGCAACTATTCTACACTGAAAACTAATTACAAGGAATTAGACGTTGCTGAAGCAATTTCCACCAGAAACAGTTCTATAACCTGAAGGTGCAACCTGGCTTATTGACTGCCTATTCACCTTAGTTGAAGAGCTGTTATCAGTAACTTGAGGTTACATATTAATAGATGTTTATTTTCCTATGGAACAATATTGTCCTATTAACCTTCACACCTCCCAAAGGCTATGGTAAAAAAAATCAATGAACTAGCAAATTCGTGTGTGTGTGTGTGTGTGTGTGTGTGTGTGTGTGTGTGTGTGTGTGTGTGTGTGTGTGTGTGTATGTATACATTTTATTTGCATGTAAACCCACTATGAAATGTTGCCGATTTTCAGACTGAAACGGGTGTGTAGCAATTGTTGTATGTAGACTGCACTAATACATACAGTTCATTACTTAAATACAGCATACATTTGCACGCATGTATATGACTTATTTCCGAATATAATATGATTCGCAATGTTTCTAGAAAATGTAAGGAAAGATTTAAAAGTATCGGGAGGGGGTAAGATTAAAAAAATGGTTTGACTGGCTGCAGTTGTGGTAAAATTGCACAGCTCCATGTAGGTACTGAAGTGTTTTGGTTGGTAGAAACTTATTTATAAAACAATCCATAATAAAAGATAATTCTCCTTTAACCTAATGCCATCCTAATTCCGAGTGCCATTCTAATTCAGTGTACAGGTATACAACAGCCTGTGGATAATGCAAAGCTGCACGTATCAGGCATTCAGAGTGAAAAGTCAGTATATTTTATCTTTTCCGAGTTGATACGTACAGTGTAGCCAAAAACACTGCCGCATACAGCTGACCTTATAAATTAGTCAACAGTTGGATTCTTTGTGCTACCGCGTATCTCGCTTTCAAATTTAGCTAATGTTGAATTTTATAAGCCTGACAAGAGAGTTTAACCGTCGTGGTCCTTGGAAAACAGAACTTGCAGGATAGTTTGATGCCTATTATTGAAGCAACATAAGTCTTGTACAAATATGATATAGTACACAAACTTTCGGGGCCCCACATACCCCTTCTTTAGGTGAATAATCACCCGAAGAAGGGACCTCTGAAGCCCCGAAAGCTTGTGTACTGTATCATTTTTATACAATACATACTGTATGTTTCACCTGAAGTTTGCCAGTGGGGCCCTGAAACCTTGTGCATCAAACTATACAGCGAGTAGTGTAAGCTTGACACAGTTAATGTTTATGACTGTAACCCGCTGATAAACTAGGAGTCTACGAGTATTCCTAGATTTTAAGTTAGAGCGACTTCCAAAGGAGTACCATCGTGATAAGCAGACTATTTGTTGTTGTTGTTTTATTGTTAGCTTGCTTGGAGCCAAATAACATAGCTTTAGTCTTCCCGTTGTTCAATGCAAATTTATTATCAGCCAGACAGTTTTGTATCTTGCCAAAATCATTTAGAGGCAAATTCAGTTCTTGCAGGTTATTTGCACTTCTGCACACTAACAGGTCACCATCATACAGTGAAGTCATTAGCAAAAAGTAATGTTAAAATCAATGCTGTAGAAAATTTCATTATGTAGACTCACAGATGTCTAACATACATGCATTGCATGCGCAACAGCAAATGTGTTATATGTGTAGTAATATGTTACCTTTCTTTGCATATACAAAAAATGGGCTATTGTCATGTTTTCCGTCGCTGACCACCACGCTCTCAAGGTGTGTGTGTGTGTGTGTGTGTGTGTGTGTGTGTGTCCACTTGGTGTGAGACAGATGCGTATATAGGAGAACACACAGCCTACACTTAATCGATGAAGGTTCCAAGGCCCACTACACATGCACAGTTTGGGTTGTCAAGCAAGAAGCACCTGTGAACAGTGCACACAGGGAAGGATGTCATTCAGTGCCCTGTTGTTATCACCTTTTGTGTTCTATAAGTGGCTCGCTGAAGGCAGATCAGCCTCCCCCATATCTTATATCGTCTAATAATAGAGTATTCCTCAACCCCGCTCCATCCCTTATAATTTATTTATACTGCTGGAGTAATCGTTAATTAAAATTGGTTTGCCCATGATAGCCAAACTAAGCTGAGACATCTTTTTTTTTTCTGTCTGGGTCCTGACTTTACATATTTTTACAGTTGGGGGACTGAAGCAAAGGGGTCTTACTCAGAGTCATACAGACATTAAAGGGCACTAATGGGACTTTACCTGGGATTCTTGATTTGTGCTCTAACCACTACACCACACTACCTCCTCCATCATTTGTTCTACGTACTGTCTTTAGCGGATAGTGTCTATTTTTCTTCATAAAATCTTCAGAAATCACTCATATAAACCGTTGATTTCATATGCGGCTGAAATACTACACACTTTTCGACATCAGAAAGTGAAAGCTGCTGCTTCTGATGTCGTTAAGTTGCTCTGCCTACAGATTTATTCTCTATGATATCAGGAGTACAGTATAGAAAATGGGAGGAGCGGACATGTTACTAAAATGTAATACGCGGTGTCCAAAGCCCTTGGATACATATTTGAATCTGCAGGCGCTGCTGCTACTGCTGCAGCACTGGACTTTGGCTGCTCTGAACTGCATGAATTGGAGCCTGGCGCCAGCTGATGGTGCAACAGATACGGAGGTCACGTGGTGCCGGGCAACCAGTCCCAAAGTGCGGTGAGGGTAGAGTTGTAGAGAGAGGCTGAGAGCAGTATTTTTTGAAGTGGTCCCTGACGGTGCTGGGGACCACAGAGACCCCAGCCCGACCACGGCGGCTACACGAAGCAAAGCCCTTTACTATACAGGCGCCATGTGGGTCTGAAGAGACCCTGCGGATGAGCTAACTAAGGCAGGAAGGTAGGTTGAAATTGTGTTCTCCCTTGTTACAAATTAGGTTAAGTGTATATTTTCTTTAAGTCAAGAAATCTGCAGGTGAGTGGGTGACTTTTCCTTCTCTGTCTTCTGCTCCTGACTCGTCTAAAGTACAAGCTGTTTTAGTTTGGGTGTGGGGGATCCAGTTCTGTTCTACCTTCCACCGACATAGAGGGCCGCTGGGTTATTTGATCTGGAATCTGTGAACCGACCTTACCATTTTTTTTGTTTGTTTTTGTTTTTGTCCGGTCTCAGTTACCTGTTACTGGCCCTAGGATACTCATTTTCGAAGGCCTAATGCTTCCACTTGTTTGGAAACTTCGACACGAACACAATGGAACAGCCTGTTTAGTCATATCTAATATTATCCCTTCTGATAAAAATCGTTACTGCCAACCTTCTTTATTAAATATAAATAAAATATTTGGGAATTGGGATAAGGACATGAATTGTCTTCACTGCCTCCCATTGTCGCTTGCAAAAAGATCTTTAAATGGATTGGTCTGGCAAAAATAAGACATTAAAGAAAAATGATGCAGCGCTTTTGAATGACACATTCTTTGTGGTTTTGTAATATAGTCTGTGATTATTGGATGTAATCACCAACTGTGGTTATTCTGTGGTGAAAGGGTTTGGGAGAAACTGCCAACACCAGCCCTTCAATCTCTCTCAGGTTAGCTGCAGTTATCTACAATTTATGTCATTTGGCTTCTCTGCCTAAATTCACCCTCGTGGGGTGTGCAAACTGGAGCTCTGAATGTTTATCAGGCCTATACAGCTCCTTTCATGCCACCTTTTTGAGACCCCATCTTGCCATCCCAGTAAATTACAAGGTTAGTCTTTAATTTAGGTACCTTACTTTTACTGTTCATGTACATGCATCCATTGTTGTTACTTTATTTGCTAATGGTGTATTATTCCCTGCTGTATTCCCTCCCCTGGGCGCCACATAGAAAGGCGCTCCAGCTCGGTGTACCTATCCCAGTCACAACAGTTAAATGACTACAAAAATACATAAATAAAACAAATGCAATTTTCTTCAGGTGGGGGTGGGCGGTGATCTCTTTTAAAATGGTCAAGAAATACATAACATTTAAGCGCACTGGGCGAACGGTCATCTACGGCCTAACAGCACCAGCGGGGTTGTCTCAAGGACTGAGAAGATCTAGCGATAGCGATCAAACGAACTCGTATTAAGCATATATTTCAATGACTTCTTACAGTATATATTGTTACAATCTTCCTATAGGCATCTTTAAAGACTGGAGTTTGTACTTTTACAGTCTTTGCGCGAGAGGGGGATCTGTCGCATGTGCCGGTTTCATTATCAGCTGTAGGTAAATAAATAAAATCAGTTAAAGCAAAGTTTGAAGCTATGCAGAGCTGGTTATGTGAGCGTGACAATGGTTAAGCAGGTTCTAATACAGTGTGCCACAAATGGCAAGCAGTTCATCGTGAAAGATAGCCATTACATGGTGCTCACATTTTTTTTAATATTTTGTCATGTACATGCATTTCTAAGACACGTATCTGAATGAAACCACATCACTTCAGATTTAAAGCGAGGAAAGGGCCGGTTTTAAAGTCGTTTTATATTGAAAAAAGTAACAAATGATTTGACCGTGCACTTTTTAATTTTATTTCAGTAAATTCTTAATGAAGTTCAAAAGCACTTTACCAGGCATGTCTGTTCTCTGACCTGGCAGATTACAAGAAAATGTTTTAACTTTTTGTCTGTGGATACTCTTGTTTATTCGTCGCCTACAACACGATATTTAGTTAGATAGATAGACAGACAGACAGACAGATAGAAAGAAGTGGATAGCAGTTATTTCCATGTATACCGCACTTACCTAGTGTGCGTGTGTGTGTGTGTGTCTATTTTACATGAATATGTTACCCATAGAAGTGGTTAGCAGTTGTTTCCATGTAGACAACACTTACCCAGGTGCGAACTGCAATACTTATTTTTGTGCAGTTCATTATTTTTATTGAAGGTTTTATAGAACATATACCGGTAATGAACTTTGTTTCCAATCACTCTGCTTCAGCTACACCTGATTTATTTTTTGAAGAATGTACTTTATATGTACATGATGTACAGAAACCAAAATGTGTTGCTCGAACTGGGTATGGTAAATACAAAAGGAAGCAGAAATCCAACTGCCTAGCTGCAGAAAATGTTACAGTGCAAAAAAGTACCGAAAGGGATGCATAAAGCATAGGTCTGACGCAAGAAGTCCGAATTTATTTAACCCCATCAGAACTATAATACCCAGTGTACAATACATTTTTGACAGGTGTACGAGAGAGGGGGAGGAAGGGGAGAGAGAGAAAGAGAGAGAATAAATTAACTGAAAAACATTGTATTGGAAATGGTAAACTGTGCATCTCAATTCACTGTTTAATATGATACAATATTAAAGGAGAGCAACTCACCAATATTGTGCTGCAAACTGTAGTGAAAATGAGAGCATGAATAAAGCAAAATTAGTTTGCTGTCTCCTTATCGGTTAGTAGAGTACAGAGCTATGAACCTCGATAACCAGGTTTCAGTGGCAGGACTGCCACTTGACTTTATTTAACCTGATTAGCAATATGCTATTAAACAACATGGGAGATTGCCGAAGGTTACTTGAGGCAAAGTAAGGCAGTACTACCGATGGAGGCAGTATTCGTCATATAGGCCACTGAATTTAATAGCTATATTAAAGTTTTACTTTCATGTTAGGAGCCACTGTACAGCAAAACTGAAGAAAAAGTTGGTAATTCTAAAATTATTTTGTTTCCTTTCTTGGTTATGTTATTCGTCAACTTTGTATTCTTATTGTTGTATTGCTCCGTTTCATGATTCGCGTATTATTGTATTGCTTGTCATTATTGTACTGCTTGTCTTGTAACCTACCAGGTCCTACCACAAAATAGACACATTGGTGTCAAGTGTACTTACGGTAGTCAGTAAAAGATAATAAATAGTGATAAATAAACTGCTTAAATATTCTGAGCTAACCGTTTAGTTCCAGCAGGTATTGTTTCTTAGTGAATCTTGATTCCTCTCTAAAGCTAGTTGCTCCTCATTCAGGTTTTCAGTTGCCCATTCATGGTTCTCACTAGATTTCTGACCCTGCAAACAGGTTACTGTGTTGAAATTTAAGTCTTCGATCCGCAATACCTTGTTTAATCTTTGGAAATTTTTCAAATGAATACATTGGCAGGCCACACAAGTTTCTGTTGTTACCGTATTTATTCCTCTGCCTATTACACAATCTGTTGTCTTTTTTCAATGGCTTGATGTAATTGTAACTTAGACTTGTGCTCAACTTGCTTTCCAGCAAATATACATTGAATCAATTTTCTTCGAAGTAAGATTTCCTTGCAGGCATGTGTTGGACCCTTTACAAAACAATCATTTGATCCAGCTGTGTGTACGTGGGGATGGCAGACTCGATGCGACAGGAAGGTCCCTTTCTGCCGACACATGTCTATGAATCTGTGAATCTCTACATGTTGTGGATGTTATCTTTCCTCGCACATCGGAGGACAATGTTTGAATAAATAACATCAAAATCTGAACATAAGATCAGATCAAAGCAACTATTTCAAATGACAGTGTAAAAAGCGTTTGCTGAAGGAACTGCAATGGCTGATATTGTTTTGTGATTCAATACACTTAGTTGACAGAAATGCCAGATGTAGGATGTTGGAACTAGGGAAGTTTCTAAAGCAAGATCAGGGACATCCCAGAATAGCAGGGCCAGTTTAAAAGTATATGTGTGAAAAAGTATATGTGTGTGTTTTTTTTTCTTGGGGGGGGGGTCTGACAGTGACACTAATGCAATTTGCATCATCCAGATTCCGCCCTTTTAATTCCAGCATAATAATAATAATACTTTATTTGTAATGCGCCTTTCAAATACCAAGGCGCAGTACAACAAAACGGTTAAAAGCGAATAAAACAATAGCAATCATCACAGTAAAATATACAGTGCAAACCAAGTCAGCAATCATCATCATCAACCTAGGCCTTTTTTCCAAAGAAATGCTTTTAGGGCCTGTTTAAATATCCCCACCGTCATGCACTCCCTAATCCAACGGGGTAGATAATTCCAAGGCCTAGGGGCCACGAAGCTCCAGCAGATTTATTTAAAACCACCCTCGGAAACTCCAGCAACCCTTCGTGTGCCGAGCGGAGTGGTCGCTCAGGGTGATAATGAATCAGAAGCTCTTTCAGGTAGCACCATAATGTGGTTTAGGATCAGATGGACCTCCTGCTGAATTTGCAACACAAGGTGTAGTGAGGGAGAGGCAGTGATCTTATCAGAGGTCGTCTCTCGGCAATGAGCCGTTTGAAGAACAGAGTAGCCACATTGGACAGGAGAATATATGACAGCCACTATGTTGAACTGCCAGCAAAAGTTGTCCCCGGATTACCCACATACTCCTTGCAGCAGGTTTGATCATCACAGCAGGGCCCCCCTTATTCTAGGCACTCAAACAATGTTTGTATATGTTATGATAGCTGCCATAATGTTTGTTGTAATAGACATAGCTCCAAAGTGTGAAAATGTATTGTCACAACACCTTTTTCCTCTGTTCTTCTATAATGTTGATTAACTGGAAAAAAAAAACAATAACAATTATTAAAAAAAAAAAAAAGTGCCACCAGTGTGTCAGTCAGGGAAGGGCCATAGAGGACAGTCGCTAACTTTGTTATTTCGCTCCATGTGGTCAGAGTTTGAGTTTCTCTCTTTTTTCATCATTTCTTACAGGCTCCGTGGTACAACCGGATCAGAAGGGGAGGAGACTTTCGGCATTAAAATTGAAGCAGCTCGTCAGATGAGTACCAGTGGGACCACCTGACCGATTGCCTTTAGAGACCGGGCCTCATTACTCCTTGTGGGCATCCTTGAGGACTGAGGGTGTTGAAATGTTCACCTAGTGCCCACGCAGGGAGGTTCAGGGCTGGAATTGGTTTCAGGCCTATCACTGGGATTAATTTAAGACTACAAGCACTGCAAAAGTGTGCGGAACTATTGGAAATACTTTCTCGACCACGGGACGCAGCTGGAGAGAATTGCCTTTCAGATCTTGGACGAGGCTTAAGGTTGGACGGTCGAGCCTTGCAGATCTCAGACGAGGCTTATTTATAAGGGTTGATTTTAGGGTGTTATTATTAAAAGAACACTATGTACCAGAGCATAGTAATGGCTGCTAGCCACGGACCACCTTCCTATGAGGGTGCGGGGAGCTTCATGCACACTGGGACGGCTACCTCTCCAGTTTATGTACCAACCACCAGAGTCAGCTCCATGATTCAAAGCCTCCCTTATCTCCAGTCCGGTGGCTCCTCCCAACAGGGCAGCCCCGTATCCAGTCATTCAGTATGGGCACAGTCGGGGGTGGACTCAGCTGCTTACACCCACGGAACCTCTCACCCGCCTTGCTCCCCAAGGTTTGCCTTCTCCTCCAGTCCGCCCATCACTGCTGCAGCCTCGTCCAGGGACACAACGCCATACGCCAGTCCTCTAGCCATGTCTGCCAACGGTAGGGACCAGTACAGCAGGGGGCTCAGTGGGACATATCCCAGCCACTACCCGACCTATATGAGCCCTGACATGGGCACAGCCTGGGCTACAGCGCCATTCGACAGCACCATGCTCCACAACCTCCAGAATCGGGGAGCAGCTGGACCGGTCAGGCACGCCAACATCGGTAAGCACCTAAACTCACACGTACATGAGAATATATATCCGTTTCTAACCCCACTGATATCTGTCAATCAGTCTATCTAGATAGCTAGCTATCCATATCTGTTTATCTGTGTTCAGATAGATAGATAGATATTATTTACATATGTTCATACACATATATATGCTACCTACAAATGTGTGTGCATACTATTTTATGACATGCCTAGATGTCTTTTTTGATTTGACTTGAGCCTGTCTGCATGCTTCCATGCGCACCAAATGCACATCTTTGCGGCTATCAAGCCATGTAATATCTGATACAAATACTGTGCAGGAAAGCTGTTGTGGAAATTACAGCCCTATTCTTAAACTCCCCTTATCATGTTGAACCTGAGAAAGCTCTTTGGGCATTGGGCCCAATATGAAGAGTTCAACAAACTGCAGTTTGTCAAGTGACATGGCGGTTTTATTTCAGAATGTATATTAGTTTCGTTGCCACAGTACTCAGATTAAAAAGCTGGATCCCCTTTGAATGTTTATACTGTGTATTTAAGATGGTGTGGGTGGTGCTGCGTGCAGATTTGCATACATACTACCGAACAAAGAGACACAAACCAAAAATAGATGTTGCGTCAGGTGTCCCACTAGCAAACCATTTTTTATTTTATTTTATGTTGTGTTTATTTACAGGTTCGTTGCCGTTTCATTTGTGAGCACCTGGCAGATTTGACAACATAAGTGTTACAGTATTCCTTTATACCATGTTTATCGCTGTGTGAGTAAAGACAGGCAGATGAACAGACAAATGTATCCCTCTTTGGCTGATAAAGCTCATGCCTTAAATTATTGCAATGCCTTGTTTTTGGGAATGGGTAGGTGACTGTTCAGACACTGTCCTGAAAATCATTTACTGAAACTGCAGGAACCATCTCCCTGGGCTGTATGGTACACAACTGAATTTTCCCAGCAAAGGCTGAAAAGTTGATCGTATTGATATTAGCTGCAAAGTAAACTTCGCTGCCCCCCCCCCACACACACACACACACATTCCACCCACCATATGTAAATGCTTTGTTCTCCATAGTGGCAGCAGTTTTCCTAAAAATCATCACATGTTGTGGAACTGAGTTTTGATTTCAGTTCAGTTACAACATAATGTTTTTTGATTGTTTTTTTTATCAAGGAAACAAGGCAACACATCTGAATAGAGAGTATTATGATATCAA
Organism: Neoceratodus forsteri; assembly: GCA_016271365.2. Classification (NCBI taxonomy): domain Eukaryota; kingdom Metazoa; phylum Chordata; order Ceratodontiformes; family Ceratodontidae; genus Neoceratodus; species Neoceratodus forsteri. Next base: position 1,082,281,110 of record CM057452.1, on the reverse strand, counting down.
GAAAGAAGAAACTACATCATTTATTAATTTAAATAGATAGGTAAATGCATAAATAGATAAACAGATATAGATTGATAGATAGATAGATAGATAGATAGATAGATAGATGGTGCGTGTGTCTGTGTCTGTACTAACAGCATAACGTAATGTAATTGCCCTTACCTCAATCCATGTTTTTTTTTTTTTTTTCAGTTAATCTTTTTATTGTTTTTCCAAGTTTTCAAGTGTACAACACAGGTACAGACAGATACAACATATAGAGCTTTCCTCAAATGACAATTAATAAACAGGTCAAAAAGGATGTTGTATTTTTTGTGTGTGTGTGTAATCATTGCACAACATTCACATAAGATACAATTTACTATAACGGCAGGTATGTATTACTGTTAAGTTTCCAACAGATAGCAACAAGAAGGTAGTACAGGCATCACTGAACTAGAGGTACGATTTGTCTTTCTTTTATTTTGGTAATGAAACTTTTTCTATGCATGAAGTGTTGGTGTTGTTATCTTATGACAGCCTTAAGACATACCTCTCAACTGTCCCTGATTTTGCCTCAAAATTTTCCTCTGTCCCTCGTAAATTTTTGGTTTTGTGACTGAACAGTGGGGATTGTAAGCATAAAATAATGTTGAACATTAAAGTTACAGACTAGTTCTTCATCAGAAAATGCTTCTTACACTAATTCCCTTATTCCTAACAGCTTTCGGTGTGAGTATTACCAATTTTTAAGATGTGGCCCTGATTTTGGGTCTCTGTCCCTGATATTTTTAAGCCTTGTCCCTGATTTATGAGGTAAGAGGTTGAGAGGTATGTGTGGGATATATAAATTTATTTCTAATTTATGACAACTACCAATGCTCTTTAGCGGAGAAACTCTTGTGGTCCAGATAGCAATTTGTTTGTGCAATTTCCCTGTTAGGGAACCTTGATATAAGGACAGATTTTTTCCTCAATATGATGTCCTTAAGATTTCATTTACAATATATATTATATGTATACGCACACGCGCGTGTGTATTTAATATATATATATATATCTTCATCCATAATGGCTTTGGTATGTTCTTTATTCTGTTGTAAACAGCATTCCGGTGAAGATTGAGACAGCCCGCCATGTGGGACGAAAACTGTCCTTAATGTTTATAACTCCTTCCTGGAATTCTTACTGTAATACTGTAAGGAGACATTACTGTTCATTCATACAAAAGGACTTGCCTTCAAAATCAGTTTAAATATAAAATGCACCCTTACTTTCGCTCGGTGAAGGAGCAGCAGTAAGATGCAGTTGTTTAGTCTCCGAGATGTCGACTGCTTATGGTGAAGAAAAGGTTTCATGTTGGGTTACACCAAGAAGTCTGAGTGATATATTAAGCTGTTGTGACAGGAATTAAAATCCAGCGATGGTGACGGGACAAAAAGTATTTCTGTTGAAATAGTACACACACACACACACACACACACACACACACACACACACACACACACATTCACAAAACAGTTTGTAGAAAATCCATCAGTGAAGTTTTCGGCCGGCTATGTGCTTGCCGTTCACGCTATTTTCTTTTTTTTTTTTCCGTTAATGCAAGTGGCATATACCCTGCAGCTTACACGACTCATCAGGAAGACAGTTTCCCGCTGTCGCCTAATCGAAAGTGCAATTTGATTAACAAATCTCACTTTGTTGCTACTCTTTTCACATTTTCAGTGCTTTAATGTCTGCCTTTCTTTAAATGAAATATGTAAGAAAATAACGATATTTAATAAAACAAAAAATAAGTCCCTCCTGCTTAAATCGCATATAACGTTTCGCGATTATTATGTGGAGAAAAAGTAGGGCATATTTAATTTATAAAGGACTTCGACAGTCTCAAAAGTCACAACATTCAGTAAGCCCCACATTAAAAAGGAAAAAATAACACTTCAAGATTTCTTAACATGCAAAACCGTAGCTGTCACTATTTTGTCTAATGTTTGTGATTAGTATTTTTTAATTAGATCATAATGGGGGGGGGGGTGTCTAATAACCTAGTACAACAATATCTGTAAACATACTTTACCTAGGGAAGGTGTGCCTCTGTATAATTATAATTTAACCAGAGTACAGTGTCTCACTGTAAAAGCAGGTTTGTGTTTTTCAATTACAATAGTATTTTCTTTATAATTTATTTAACCTGAAAGATGGAAGAATGTATTGAGGTCTTGTGGTTCATACAACAGCCTGGTATTGGAAATCACGGGTTCAAGCCACACCAGAGCATAAAACACCAGAGCCCAACAAATGTTCACTGTGTGACCTTGAGGGAACCACTTAAATTCTTAGTGCTCCAGTCCACCCAGCTCCCGATATGGGTTGAATTTAGTAGAAGCAGGACCCCACTGAAGACGAGATTTTTGGATTATGGTGTGTAAATAAATTGTGAGATAAATAAATATGTCATTTGAAATGTAAATGAATGAAGCACATGAAGCACAGTGGGTGTAGCGGCTCACTAGAGTCACTGACAGCCACTGACTGTGATGGGAATTCGAAGGCCGTCTGTGCTTGGTTCAGGAAAAAAAAAACATTCTGTGGTGGTGGTTAACAGGAGGCTTTGCAGGGTATTGTACTACTGAGACCTAAAATATAGCTTAAAGTGCAGGTTGTGTAGGGAGGAGTACTGCAATGTTTCCAGCGCTGGAGGAACAAGGGAACCCTGCAGGTCTGAGAAAGGTTAGACTCCTGTCTCACAAGCCTTCATTCCAAGGCCATTTTACTGTTGGGTGCTTCCACTAATCTCTTATATGGAGCTACCCCTCTGTGAGGTAGACTGATGTTTGGGAACCTGAGCACCTCTGCAGACGAATGGAAACAGATGCCAAAGTAACCCAAAAGGCACTTGTCTCCACTTCATGCCAAAGGGTCAGAGAGTTTACACTGTGAGCCAGATGTGAAAGTGTGGATTGTGGTGTGGATTATGCAATCCACAAAAACACAGAGAAAACAGGATCAGGTGCCCATCTAATACAAATAAAGGGCAGTAAATGTAGACAGCACAATGCTAACCCTTAGGGCCATCTCTACTTGGGGACCCCTCTTCAGACATCACTTGGCAATCCCTTAGGGGCAGTCTCCACTGGAGGATCCCTCTCCTGACCCTGCACTCTAATTATTGGGCAATCTGGACATTGCCTATCTGGACTTTGGGAAGGCCTGTGGCACCATCCCTCACAGAAGGCTAGTAAATAAGCTGGACTGCTTGGGGGTGGGACAGAAAATAATGAAGTGGGTGGGAAACTGGTTGAAGGACAGAAGCTAGAGGGTGGTGGTAAATGTGGTACATTCCAGGGAGTGGGGTGCCCCAGGGGTTGGTACTGGAAATCCTGCTTTTAATATCTATATCAGTGATATAGCAGATGGGCTGGACAGGAGGGTATGCCTATTTGCAGACCATATGAAGATCTGCAATAGGGTGGACACCCAAGGGGAAGTGGAGGCCATGAGGGAGGATCTGAGGATTCTAGAAGGGTGGTCAGAAACTTGGCAGCTGAAATTCAATGCCAAAAAGTGTGCAGTGTTGAATATGGGGCATAAAAAACTGCAAGCATCTTACACTCGGCGGGGGGGGGGAGTATTAATTAAGACACCTGAGCTGGAGATGGATCTGGGGATTATAATATCAAGCAACCTTAAGGTAGGTAATCAATGCAACAGGGCAGTGGGAAAGGCAAATGGAATGTTGGTGTGCATTGGGAGGGGCATAACAAGTAGAAAGAGGGAGGTATTGATGCCTCTTTACAAAACTATGGTGAGGCCACACCTGGAGTATGGGGTCCTGTTCTGGAGACCACACCTACTGAAGGAAATTGAGGGAATGGAGGAGGTGCAGAGAAGGGCAACCAGGATAGTGCATGGTATGCAGGGGAAGCCATATGAAGAGAGTTATAGGGAGTTGGATCTGTACCCATTGGAGACTAGGAGGTGGGGAGATGATAAAATATTTTAAGTACATTATGTGAAGGGGATCAATAAGGTTAAGGAGGGAAGCTTATTTAAAAAGGAGGAGGGAATTAGAACTAGAGGGCATGGTCTAATATTAGAAGGAGGAAGATTTAGAGGCAATGTGAGGGGCATTACTTCACAGAGAGGGTGGTTGAGGCCTGGAATAATCTGCCAGAGGAAAAGATGGGGGCTGAAACAGTGGTGGAATTAAAGAGATCATGGGACAGACATAAGGGGCTGGTAGGTGGGAGAAGGGGGGGGGTCCCATGTCACAGGGGAAGTGTGGAGAGGACGGGGCAGACTTGATGGGCCAGAGGGTTCTTTTCTGCCATCAGATTTCTATGATTCTATGATATTTGTGAAGGACACCTCTCCAGACCTACATGACAATCCCTTGGGGATTCCTCTCCAGACTCTACATTGCAACCCCATGGGGATCATTTGTATTGGAGTTATCCCTTCCCAGACCCCACTGTGAAGTCCCTTAGGGATCATCTTTATTGGAGGGGTCTCACTCCATACCCCACACACAGTTCCTTGGGGACTGTCTCTATTGGGGGGGAGGTCTCTCCAATCCCAATTTTGCAATCCTTTGGGGACCTTCTCTTTTAGGAACCCCCTCTCAGATTCCACATTGCAGTCCCTTGGAGAATCATCTCTATTTGAGGATCTCAGACACTGCATACAATCCATGAGTGACTTTTTCTACTGGGGAATCCCTCTCCAGACCCCACATTCCAATCCCTAAGAGACCTTCCCTATGGGGAGGGGGCTGTTTTCTAGTCACTACATTGCAATCACTTTAAGATCATTTCTATTGTGGAACCCTCTCCAGATCCCACCTTGTAGTCTCTTTGAGACCAATCTTTATGTGGGGACTCCTCTTCAGACCCCACACTGCAGTCCCCAACAATCCTTTTGGGACAACCTGTATTAGGCTGATCCTTTTATAGTCCCCACATTGCAAACCCTTGGCTACCATCTCTTTTTGAGTGATCCCTTTCCAGCCTTTGCATGGCAGTCTTTTGGTTGGTCTTAGAATAGTAACATAGAAATGTCAGGTTGTAAATTGCTCAATAAGTAGGGCTGTGTAAGTATACTATACGGGAATGTACTATTTAATAAAGAGACTCCTAACCTACTGTACTAAAATGAATTTATTTCAAAGTTTTAACCGACAAGACTGGCTAAACAGAGAACTTCTCATTTCCAGAGGTGTCTGGTGGAAACAGTGCAGATGAAAATGTAATAATATGAAACAGTTCAATAAAGAGGAAGTAACAAGTAAAAAAATACAATATAAAACAGGGCAGGCGAGCTAATAAAGAACAGTGCAAATTGGGGTAAAGAAGTCCTACAGCAGGTAGAAACTTGCATAGTATGATTCTACACACATAAGTGCAATTCTAGAACATATATTGTTCATAGGTACACAATAAAATAAGGTTTAAAGGGGCTCCAGATCCATCATATCCACTCTCTGCTTCATAAGCAGGTATCAATAAGTATGCTGTGAAAATATGTGGTACGCTAAAATGATTCCCTACCCACTTTGGTAATCAGAAACATGTTCAGGCTTACCTTGAAGGCCTTTAATGTCTCCATGTCTCCATTAGTAGGCTGTTCCATAGGCTCACCACCCTCTGCAAGAAGAAGTGCTTCCTAATGTTATCCCTAAATTTACCACCTCTGAGCTTCACGGTATGTCCCTTTCTGGAGGACACCAGATAAAACATCTCTTTTTACTTTGCTCTTACCATAAGTATCCATTGAGGGAGTGAATGGAGTAAAAATGTAAAAGGTACAACCATTTAAATATCTGGATGTCAACCTGGATAACTCTTTAATACATGATTGCCATTTTAGACCATTTCTTTAAAAAAGCTGCAAAAACTAGGGTACCTGTATAAAAATACAAATGTTCCCATGTATGACCCAGGTGAAATTATTGACAGATTTTATTGTCAACACTGGAGTATAGCAACTGTCTACTTTATAGGGCTGTCTCCAGCATTACGAAATACAATGTAACATCAAATAACAAACTATATACTTGCTTGTAAGGCTGACCCCAGGATGCACCATGGCAGTCTTTGTAAAGAACTGAAGATTGTATCTCTGAATAAAATAGAACCATGTTCAACTCTTTCACTTAAACTTGTAGACATGAAAAAAAGCATGCTTATAAAATTATACCAAAGAAATGCAAGCAAACAATAAACAAGCATTTGTCAATGCTGAACATTCGCTTGCAGGTATTTGCAGTGGTGTTTGACATGTATGGTGCTTTACCCTAATGCTCTGTGCGATTGCTGGTATTTGCACAATAAATTTTCAGCATGACCTTTTTGTTACCCCCACTGTGTGCTACATAGGCGGAAACACGTTTGGGGCAGGATGTGAAAAATGACAGCTGTACTGCTCATAAGGAAGTGTGGTAAAATGGCAATGTTGAAAATATGGAGTGGAAATATTGAAAATTCGCAAACCTACGCACGTGCGTGGGAACTGTGCAATGCAGGCTCATAAAACAGTCATTGTTAGGAATTTTTTCCAGAAATTTTCAACATTGGCATTTTAAAACCTCTGCTAATGAACAGTGTCACTGAGATTTTTCTTACTGTATCCCATACATTGATTCCCACCAACTACGCCATTGTATTGCTACATGGTGAAACACATTTTGGGCAGGATGTGAAAAATGACAGCTGTACTGCTCATAAGGAGGTGTGGTAAAATAGCAATTTTGAAAATCTGGAGTGAAAATATTGAAAATTGTGAAACTTATGAGCTGCATAGGAACTCAATGCACACTCGTAAAACAGTCATTTTAGGAATGTTTTCACCAAATTTTCAACACAGCCATTTTAAGACCTCTGCTCATGAACAGTGTCACTGTGATTTTCTTAATGTGTCCCATATATTGAGTTAGCACACCGACTGCGCCATTATTGCGCTACATGAGGGAAACATGTTTTGGGCAGGATGTGAAAAATGACAGCTGTACTGCTCATGAGGAGGTGTGATAAAATGGCAATGTTGAAAATCTGGAGTGAAAATATTGAAAATTACGAAACTCACGAGCTGCGTGAGGAACTGCTAACGCAGACCAGAAACAGTCATTTTATAGAATTTTTTCACCAAATTTTCAACACAGCCATTTTTTTTGAAATTACTATATTCCTCCTCCCCAGGCTGCCACCTCTGACCTTTCAGGGGGGACAACTGGACATCCCACTGCCCTGAACCATACCCAAGCAGATCCCTAGGTCCCATGGAGCCGCGGATTACCCCCCAGGCGGGGACGAGGCGGGGGGCTCAGACCCCGTAACTTACATTTCATCGGTCTGAGGTCTGCTGGGCGGGCACAGGCAAATTGTGGGCACGGCCATGGTCCTCACATCTTCCTGGCTGAGGCAGGCTTGTTTCCACGTTTTCTCCCTCCCCGAGCAGCAAGTAACCTCCCCTGACGTCATGACGTGCGCGCTGATGTCCATGCTCCTCAATGGCCGCCCATCCCCAAATGGAGCTTGCAGTTCCTCGAGCCTCCGCTCGGGGTCATGCAAGTGTCAGGCATCGGCTGAATCCCTCCCTGGAGAAGGCAAGCTGTCGTTGGATGCTGCAACCAATCTCCCCCCTGCCGACCCACCGACGACCCGAGTCCGCTCCCGAACCCGGGTCGCCGGCGTGGTGCGAGGTGTGGTATCCAGCTCCTCAACCCTCAGCACCACTGGGCCGGGAACACAGCCATTTTAAGACCTCTGCTCATGATCAGTGTCACTGTGATTTTCTTAATGTGTCCCATACATTGAGTTCGCACACCGACTGCGCCATTGTGCGCTACATGGGCGGAAACACATTTTGGGCAGGATGTAAAAAATGACAGCTGTACTGCTCATGAGGAGGTGTGACAAATGGCAATGTTGAAATCTGGAGTGCAAAATATTGAAAATTCACAAATGTCTGACGATGCGCGTCGAACTGTGCAACGCATCAGAAATTGTCATTTTTAGAATTTTTTTCACCAAATCTTCAACATAGCCATTTTAAGACCTCTGCTCATGAACAGTGTCACTGTGATTTTCTTAATGTGTCCCATACATTGATTTCGCTTTACCGACTCGCCATTGTATAGCTTCATGAAGTGATACGTTTAGGTGAGATGTGAAAAATGACAGCTGTACTACTCATAAGAAGGTGTGGTAAAATGGCAATGTTGAAAATCTGGAGTGCAAATATTGAAAATTCGCAAACCCTCTGACGTGCGTAGGAACTGCTCAACTACGCTATAAAACAGTCATTTTAGAATTTTTTCACAAATTTTCAACATAGCCATTTTAAGACCTCTGCTAATGAACAGTGTCACCATGATTTTCTTAATGCATCCCATACATTGATTTTCACACCAACTGCACCATTGTGTCGCTACATGGGTGGAAACACGTTTTGGGCAGGATGTGAAAAATGACAGCTGTACTGCTCATAAGGAGGTGTGGTAAAATGGCAATGTTGAAAATCTGGAGTGAAAATATTGAAAATTCGCGAACTTACGAGCCTGCGTAAGAACTTTACACAATGCGCTCGTAAAACAGTCATTTTGAATTTTTGCGCAAATTTTCAACATGGGGTTTTAGGACCCTTCTCATGAATGATGTCACTGTCATGGCGTTATTCAGGCCTGAAGGTGATTTCACGCGGTGACTGCGAAATCACCCTTCAGGCTACTCTTGCCATGACGGCGTCATTCATGAGAAGAATCCCAAACTGTATTGAGGTCCCAAATGCAGGTCAAAAACTACTCTGAATATGCAATAAGTTGAAAACCCCTATCTGGCCCATTATACACAGCTTACCGGCATTTCCTCAGTTCGCGAGTCGGCTTAGAAAGTGCAGAGCGTGTTCCGGTCCACTGAAGATCGTCGCGCCAAGCTCCGGAGGTAAGTATGGGGTGAGGGGTGTGGGGAGGCTGAGTGCGCGGTGGGTGGGTGCGGGTTGTGGGAGGGGGACTGGGAGAAGCGCCGTGGGACGCGTTTTGGTTTACAGGTCAAAAAAAAAAAGACTAGTGGGACATTTGCTCGCTGGGGTGGGCTCCCAGCTTGGCAGAAGATGGCTTGGGGCCGTGGAGCCGATGGGATTGGGCACACGTCGGCAAACAAGCATGAGATGTTTGCCATGCTGGGGTGGGCTCTGGCATAGCACCAAAAGATTTAAAGGTGGCGTGATGCGGGGAGGCAGCGTGACACGGGGGTGGCATAGCGGTGCTCTGTATGACAGCGGTGGTTTTCTTTGAAGCGAAGACCACCACCATCATACACAGCTCCCGCACCCATTGGTGCAGGACCGCCACGCCTGCTCAACGGAGCAGTGGATTGAAAGGGAGAGGCACACCTCCAAAGTGTGCTACTCTCCCAAAACATTCCTTGCGCATGCGCGCAAGTGAACGTAAAAAGGAAGTACTTGACAATGAAAATAGATTGACCAATATAAAGAAAAAAGGTAGCATGATATATTTTACAGGTATGCAAACTCATTCAGGAAAGTTGGCACTAGTAGGTCCTGTTATTAACAATGGTGTTCAAATTCATAACGCAGCTGAGAAACTAAACCGTTGGATATCTACTTTTTGTTCAGTATTCAGATCAAGTGAGCCACCTTCATTAACCATGATTGTTTGGGATATCATTACCACCCCACACCTCCAAATGTTTTACTGATAAATATGCAATTTAAAGAGGACAGGAAATGATTTCTAATTGGTAGCTGTATATATTGTTCCAGTTTACAGAATTGGTATCCATAAGTCTAAATGATCCATATGCAACAAATGAACAAAAAGTGATATGAAAAACTGTATTTTGGATTGTTTTGTTTTTATGGGCAGCATTCTGTTGCAGTTATCTTCACAGAACCAGTGTTCTGGAGTTTTAACTATGTCATGGTTTGAGGAAAGAACTCTAAGTATGGTTCTGATAGGACAATAGCTCATGTTTAGCATTCTGTACTCAAACCATGATATAGTAAACACTCCAAATTACTGGTTCCAGGAAAAGAACTGTTCAGAATGTTGTTCATAAAAAGGAAACAATTGCAACACAGTTTTTCACATCAAGGTTTATTAAGGTACGGTGAAATATGGTTAATTTGGAGGAAAGTATATCATTTCTTTTACCATGAACATTGCCAACTGCTGCCAATTAGCACAGATTTCCTGTCCCCTTTAATAAAGAAAAATTCATGATGCCACCTGGTTCAGGTACTACCTGAAAAACTGAAAACAAGTGGTCAAGTTCAACGGCTCCATCTCATAATCAGTTCCTGTTAAACTTGGGGTCTACCAGGGCTTGATTCTCAGGCCTATTGTCCTCTCACTGTTCATAAATAGCCTCTCTACTGTTATCACTTAAGTGTAATGCCACATTGTATGCTGATTACCTGGTACGCCTCCACAGTTCTAAGAAGATAAATCTCATCAACTCCCATCTTACAGAGGACTTCTGCAGACTGCAAACCTAGTTCATCAAAACCAAGTTAGTCATGAATGCTAAAAAGACTCAAGCTATGCCTCTTGGGTCCCCTGCCTAACTAAGAAACTGCCCTGCCTCACTGTCTTATCAAGTGGGACCCCCTTGAAGGTGGCACTATCTTTTAAATACCTTGGGGTTGCACTTGATCTGCACCTCGACTTCTCCCTCCACATCCACACTATTTGTAAGACTCTAAATGTTAAGTTTTGTCTGGCATATTGGGTTAAAAATTGCCTAGCATCCATTTCCCACCTAGCCCTTGCCAGGGATGTCCTGCTCCACTCCCTCAACCATGGGCACATAGAAACATAGAATTTGATGGCAGGTAAGGATCACTTGGCTCACCTAGTCTGCCCATTTCCTTACCTAATGGATAAGCTGCAGATCCTAGTTTACCAACAGCCTACTTCCCCCTACCCACAACTGGAACTGCCTTATGTCTGTCCCATGTATTATTTTATTCCCCCACCGTTTTTGAATCCACAACCTCCTCAGGAAGGCCATTCCATGTATCTACAACCCGCTCTGTGAAAAAATACTTCCTCACATTACCTCAAGCCATCCCCCCTGTGTGTTATCCAACCCTCTTGTACTCCCTCCCCCAAGGTCGCACTGGGAGACAAGCATCTTGTTGTTCAGTGTGCCTTTCCTGGTGAAACTATTTCAATAAATAAATAAATCTATAGATTGTGCTCCCTTGTTCTTGCACATCTCCTTTCTGAAAAGATGCCACCCTCTGGACTGTTGATTCCCTTGAGGTACTTGAAAGTTTCTATCATGTCCCCCCTCTCCCTCCTTTCCTCGAGGGTATACATATTAAGCTCCTTTAGTCTCTCTTCGCATGTCTTCTGGTGCAAACCCTGCACCATTTAGTTGCCCTCCTCTGGACAGCCTCCATCCTGTCTGTGTCCTTGTGGAGATGGAGTCTCAAGAACTGCACGCAGTGCTCCAGATGGAGTCTCACCAACTGTCTGTACAGAGGAATAACAAGTTCCTGTTTTCTACTGGTGATGCCTCTCCCTATGCATCCCAGTATCCCCCCAGTCCTCCTTACTGCCTTCTCACATTGCTTGCACACCTTTAGATCATCTGATATGACTACTCCCAGGTCCCTTTCCATTTTTGTTGCTGTTAGTATCTCACCCCCCATTGTGTACTCTTCCCCTGGGTTTTTGTTTCCCAGGTGCGTTGCTTTGCACTTCTTTGCATTGAATCTAAGCTGCCATACACTTGACCATTCCTCCAACCTTGTCAAGTCCCTTCTCATCCTTTCCACCCCACATTATGTATCAACCCTGTTACAGATCTTTGTGTCATCTGCAAAGAGACATACTTTTCCGTCCAGTCCCTCTTTAATGTGACTTATAAAGACATTAAAGAGGACCGGTCCCAGTACTGAATCCTGTGATACCCCACTAGTAACCCCCCTTTCTTCAGAGTGGACTCTGTTTACTATTACCCTCTGCATCCTGTTGTCCAGCCAATTTTTTACCCAGACTACCACCTTGGGACCCACTCCAAGGCTAGCTAACTTGTATATTAATCTTTCATGTGCGACTGTGTCAAATGCCTTGGTAAAGTCTAGATAGGCCATGTCCACAGCCCCTCCCTAGTCTACTACTTTGGTCACCCAGTCAAAGAAATCTATTAGGTTCATCTGACATGACCTTCCCACTGTGAATCTATGCTGCTTTGGATTGTGTGCCCCGCTGGCCTCTAGGTACTCAACAGTTCTTTCCTTCAGAAGTGATTCCATCATTTTCCCTACCACTGAGGTCAAACTAACAGGTCTGTAGTTTCCTGCCTCTGCCTTGCTCCCACTTTTGTGAAGTGGAATCACATCTTCCCTCTTCCAGTCCTCAGGTACCACCCCATCCTCCCATAATTTGTTAAAGACAGTAGTCAGTGGTGTCACTAGTTCTACCCTTAGTTCTTTTAGAATTCTTGGGTGAATCCCGTCAGGCCCCATTGCTTTGTCCACCTTCAGTTTTAAGAGTTCTTTCAGAACCCTTTCTTCTGTGACTGGACTGGTGACCCCCCAATCCAGAGTGTTTCTATTGTTTGGTTTAGGTACCTCCACCTCCTCTTCTTTTGTGAATATTGAGCAGAAGTATTCATTCAGTATCACTGCCTTTTCCCTGTCACCCTCTGCTGACATTTCCTCCCCTTTATTAAGCCTCAATACCCCTCCCTCGGTCTTTCTTTGCTCCCTAATACACCTATAAAAGGTTTTATCCTCCTTCTTAACAGAGTTGATTATCTTTTCCTCAGTTTGGGCCCTTGCTATTCTGACTGCCTTCCCTGCTTCCTTCTGCTTTAACTGATATAGTTCTCTGTCCTGCTCCTTCTGTGTTTCCTTATATTTCCTGAATGATATCCTTTTCTCCTTAACCTTCCCTGCTACCTCTTTTGAGAACCATAGTGGCTTTTCCCTTCATTTTGCTTTGTTGATTTGCTTTAGACAATGGCTTTTTGCCTCTGTGATGGCAGTTTTGATTTTCCCCACTGTTCATCCACCCCTCCTTCTTGCCTGTTTCCCAGTGCTTTTCTGAGGCACTCTCCCATTTTAACAAAGTCAGCCCTCCTAAAATCCAACACCCTTGCATTTGTATGGCTTGACTCTACAGCTGTGTTTATTGTGAACCACATTGTTTGGTGGTCGCCTGTTCCCAGATGGCTAGCTACTTTTAAATCTGAGATCCTCTCTCCATCCCCATTTGAGAGTACCAGGTCTAAGATGGCTCCCTGCTCAGTGGGTTCCAACACTTGCTGTCTGAGGTATGCCCCGTGTTGGGCATTGAGAATGACCCTGCTTTTGAATGTGGCTGTAATAAATGTGCTCCAGTCAACATCTGGTATATTCAGGTCCCCCATCAATAATATCTCTCCTTTTTCAGCCATTCTATGGATTACTTCTATCATTTCCTTGTCCATTGCCTCTCCCTGAGACAGGGGTCTGTAAACAACCCCTGTGCGGATTGCAGTTCCATTTCCTGTCTCCAGGGTGACCTACAGTGTCTCCTCCCCTCCCCATTTACCCTTTAGTTCTGTTGCTTTGATTCCTTCCCTTATGTAGAAGGCTACTCCTCCTCCTCCTCTTTTACCCACCCTGTCCCTCCTGTAGATTGTGTACCCTGGTATATTGACATCCCAGTCATGGTTCTCTGTGTACCATGTTTCTGTGACTGCCACGATATCCAGGTATCCCTCTTCCATCACATATCCTTCTCTAGTACATCCCAGTTGTTGATTGCCAAGGAGGAGACCATGGCCACCTACAATAACATTTACAGATTTGCTCTTTCGCTACACAGAGCAACACATCACTGTGACTGCTACAGGCACTTTAGACTGACTCTCCCTCATAAAGAGTAATCACCTTCTTCTAGGCTATTTTCACAGACAAAATAGTTAGGACTGTCACCTCCTCCTCCATAGCAGTCCTGCTCAAGCCCTTCCACTTGTCCTACCCCCTAAGATCCAATAAACAGTCCTTTCTCATTGTCCCCAAAACATCCACATGCTTAGAGGACCAGGCCTTCAGTGCTACTGCACCCAAACTCAGGAACTATCTGCCACTTGTAGTCAGTAGCTCCTCCTCCCACCCACAGTTTAAAAAGTCTGTGTTGGTTCAGCTAAAGGCCAACTTAAGTTGTGCCTGTATGTGATCTTCCAGGGTATCCCCTGTTCTTAGGCTGTTTAGCCTTGCCATCAGCATGCACACTTCCCAACATTAGGTAAAATATGCTGGAAGACTGTGCATTTCATTTGCTTTCTGAGTTCGTGTTAACATACTAACATACTAACATACTATTTGCCAGCAGATTAGGCCTTATGGTCTATCAAGTCTGCTCGAACCTAGATCCTTAGTTGGGTGCCGAGACCCTCCCATCCCTTGTGCTCCAGAAACCCCTATCATCCATCCCCACCCCCGGATAGGCCATCATCTGATACATCCACTTTCTGTGTCTGTCCCACCCTGTCTTAAAGCTCTCCACTGTGGATCTCTGAACCAGCTCACCAGGCAGAGCATTCCAAGGGTCCACCACCCTCTCAGTGAAAAACCTCCTCCTCTTTTCCCCCCTCACCCTTCCACCTTCCAACTTCAAACCATGCCCTCTGGTGATGCCTCCCTGCTTTAGTCTAAAGATCCCTCCATGTTTACCCTATTTATTCCCTTGAGGTACTTGAAGACCTCAATCATGTCCCCCCTGTCTCTCCTCTCCTCCAATGAAAACAGGCAGAGCTCCTCAAGTCTGTCCTCGTAAGTCAAATCCCCTAGCCCTCGTATCATCTTTGTTGCCCTCCTCTGTACCCTCTCCAGGAGCTGTATGTCCCTCTTCAAGTGTGTGTTGCCTATGCATTCACATCAGCCTGTAGCTCACTAGCTTTCTGGTCTGCTCATGTATTTTTCATGAACTATTGTATCTTATATTTGTGGTTTTATTTTTCTGCTCCGCAACATGCCTTGTTGTATTTGTTAATTTGCTGCATTGATCCTTATCGTATTTGAAATTATTGTATGTGTGGACCTTACTTTATTATAATTTATTATACAGTACTGCATCTATGCTTTTTATTATTGAATTGACAGTCTTGTAACTTCTCAGATCATACCTAAAAATAGACATAGCTGTGTCTAGTGTACTCACTTGGTCAATAAAAGCTAATAATAACAATAAAGTCCTTGGAGAAGCCCAAACCACCTGGACCAGATGGACTATACCCACACATTAGGATAATTGACTAATATAACTTTGGCCCACTCACAAGGTTGTTCAACTCTTGTTTGGTTTTGTGGATGTTCTGGAGGACTTGAGAGATGCTTGTGTGGTCCCACTGCTTTAAAAGGGGAAATAAATCAGAACTAGAAAATTATCATACAGTTATTCTTACATCAACATTTCAGGCGTTCTGCAAACAGGATTTTTTTATCTTCCAGAACTCATCCCATAATTTTGAACTTTTAAATAAAAAAGACATCTTAAGGTTAAAACTGAGGAAAGAACAGTTACATAAGAACTTACCGTAACAGTAGATCTTCGAGAGACTGTCATCTGGTCACATGTATGGAACTTCACCGTCAGGCATCAGGATCCCACGGAAGTTTTTTCTGCAACAGACTATTAGGGACCACCCACACCGACATCAGCCTCTGATGTAACATACCCTGTAAATGTGTGGATGGCCCTGCTCCTTCCTCAGTTCTTTCCCTAGCTAGACAGGAGTCCTACCAGGGAACTGAGAAGAGAGAGAAGATAGCCCAGCTAGCAGAAAGACTGGTGCAACAGGACAGCCGAGCCGTAGAGAGAGAAAGAGAGAGAGAGAAAGGGGAGGAGATGGAGGGATGGACAGCATGACTTGATGACAGGGATTCCACTGAAGATCTACTGTTACAGTAAGTTCTTACACAACTGTTCTATTTTCATTGGGGATATCTCTGTTAACAGGTCACACCTATGGAACAAGTCCCAAGCAGTGCTAAGAGCATGGATAGTCTGGGTGGCAGGAGGCCAGAGCCAAAAGAAAGGAGGTCTTGAAGTACAGCAAGACCAAAACCTGCCCTTCCTCTGGATGCAATGTCTAGACTGTAGCGATTGGTCAATGCATGGACAGTACTCCAAGTGTTAGCAATGCAAATTTTTGCTGCAGACATGCACCTGAAACACTAGTGGAATGTCCTTTAAGAACCCTAGAAAGTTACTTCCTGTACTTCCTGTAACAAAAAATAATACAGTTTGCTAACCATTTGGACAAGCACTGTTTCGAAATTGGGGTGCCCTCCCTGCCAGGGGCAAAAGAAACAAACAACTGAGAGGACTTCCTGTAGTCCCTCATGCAGTATATGTATAGTAAGGCAAAATTCTATGCACATCCAAAGTATGGAGCAATGCTTCCCCTGGATTGTCATGCTCTGAATAATAAACTAGTAGGTGGATGGATTGATTTAGGGTAAACTCAGACACCACCTAAGGAAGAAACTTACGGTTGTTTTGCAGAGTGACCCTGTCTTTGTGGAAAATCAAATAAAGCTAATCACACATGAGAGCCTTTGGCTCTGAAATTCTTCGAGCCGAAGTAATGGCAACTAAAAATGACACTTCCACAACTGAAAGCGTGGCTCGCAAGATGCAACTGGCTCAAAAGGAGGCAGTATCAGCTTCTCCAAAACAAAATTTAGGCCCCAAGCCAGAACTGGGTTACAGATAGGGGATTTCAAGAGGAGAATGCCTCTCAGAAATGTACAGGCCACATCCAGCTGTGCCACAGTACGGCCATCAATGGGCACATGAAAGGCTGACATGGCCAAGAAGTGCACTTTAAGGGATGAGTATTTGAATCCTGCATAAGACAAGGTCAGGAGATACTCGGAAACCTGGTTCATTGGACAGGTGAAAGGGTCCAGGCTATGAGAAGTGCTCCAAATAGCAAACCACTTCCATTTCATAGAGTAAGTGGCCCTGGTGGAAGGTATACTGGCAGCTACTCCAATGTTAGCAGCCTTTTAAGACATCTCAAAATGAGCAATGGCTATATTCTCAGAAGCCATGCATGCAGGAGGAGGGACTTGAGGTCTGGATGGACCAGGGTCCCTGGGCCTGAGTCAGCAGGTCCCAGTAGAGGGGCAGTGGAACTGGAGGTTCCACTGCCAGTTGTTGCAGTAATGGAAACAATATCTGCTGAGGACAAAATGGAGCCACCAGAATTAGGGTGGCACCTTTCATCTGTAGCTTGATAAGAACCCTTTGTATCAGAGGGAAGGGAGAGAATGTGTAAAGAAACCTCCAGAAAATTCTAGGCCCTGGATCTAGCAAGCAGAAATGTGGCAGATTTGCATTGAGTGAGGACACAGAAAGGTCCATCTCTGGATGACCGCACCTGTCGAACAGTTCTCCTGCGACCAAGGTCAGCAGCTCCCACTCATGCAGTTTGGACTGTGACTGGCTAAGGCTATCCACCAAGGCATTTTGGATGCCTGGCACATGGATGGCTGATGGTTCTAGACCATGATCTAGACCCAGTACCAGACTCTCATTATTTCCCAGCAGATAGGATAGGAATGGATCCCCCTACTTGTTGATGTAATAGACCACACTGAGATTGTCCAACTGCACCAACAGCAGGCCCAGAGAGAGATGGTTCAGATAGGCCCATAAGGCATACAAAACCACCCTAATTTCTAAGACGTTTATATGGAGGTGAGTCTCCTAGCGGGACCGAAGACCTGGGTTTGATAAGGACCTAGATGTGCTCCCCAACCCAGACCTGAAGCATCCATGGTGAGGATCTGGTGAGGAGAGGAGATGAGAAAGGGGACCCCCTTTAAGAGTTTGGCTATGTCCATCCACCAGTGAAGTACTTTGTGTACCAGCAAGGAGACAGGGACCAGCTGATCTATTCTAGATCATCTGAGCACTGATACCACTGAACCCTGAGGGTCCATTGCAGAATCCTCATGTGCAACCTGGCCAGGGGTACCATAGCAATGGCCATGGCCATGAGACCTAGGAGCCTGAGGAAAGTCCTGGCTGGAATATGCTGGCTCTGAGCCTCTTCCTGGGCCTGGGCAATAAGGCTGTCTGCCCTGTCTTGAAGAAGGAAGGTCTTGCCCTGAGTGGAGTCCAGGACTTCCCCTATGTATTGTAGTCACTGAGAAGGTGTAAGCAAAGACTTGGGTCAATTGACAGCGATGCCGTAGAACTGGAACAACTGCAGGGAGCATTCTTGGGTCAACAATAGGAGGTCCCAGGACTGAGCGTTCAGTAGCCAGTCATTTCTTCCAGATATTGGAACACATAGAGGTCTTTGCACTGAAGGGCTGCTGCTATGGCTGCTAAGCACTTGGTAAATACATGTGATGCAGAGCATAAGCCAAAGGGTAATACCCTGAACTGGTAATGCTCCCCCCAGAACAGGGACCATTGGTACCACCTGTGAGGAGGGGAAACCATGATATGTAGGTAGGCATTTTGCATATTGAGGGAACATAGCCAATCGCCCTGCTTGACCAGAGGAAGAAGATCTTGCAAGGTGACCATCCGGAACTTTTTGTACCGGATAAAAAGTTTCAGCTCTTTGAGGTCTAGAATGGGCCTCAAGTCCCTTGTTCTCTTGCGGACCAGGAAGAACCTGGATTAGAAACCCCTTGTTACTTTTCCACATGGGCACTGGCTCTATGGCCTGTTTGTGCAGCAAGGTGAGGACCTCCTCCCTGAGCACCTGTGTGTGATCTGGAGGGCAAAACATGGGAACTGGGGGAACATCTGGAGGCTGCTCCAGAAGCTCTAGAGCATGGCCCATTTCAATTATCTGCAGGCTCCAAGCATCAGTTGTAATGGTTCTCCATTGAGACAGATGGAGGGAGAATCAGCCTCCAACTACCACCTCCTGGATTGGGGAAGGAGGAGGGAGGGTCTTGCAAGAAGACAGGCAGAGACTGAAATGGCTGCTGGGGCAGTGCCTCCTCCTCTGGAATGCTTGGCAGAGGGACCAGAGGTGAAGAGGGGGCAGGCAAGGAGGAGCTGGCTCTGTGCTTACCCTGAAGCTTAGCTCTGGGAACCGACTTATAAGAGATCTTATGAAAGGAGGACCTCAGCCTACTCCTGGGCTGTGTATGTTACAGGGAGTGGACAGACTGAATAGCCCTGCCAGAAGACTGCAGTTCATTGAAAATATCCTGCACATGTGGACCAAAAAGTTTGTGACCCAGAAAAGGGACATTCAGCACCTTTTGCTGGGCATCATTGGCAAAGCAAGAGACCCTAAGCCAGGAGTGCCTTCTGAGGCAAATGCCAGAGGCAGCTGCCCTGGCTGTAGTATCAGCCATGTCATAGGTGGCTCTGAGGAAATGCTTACTGACATCTTCCGAAGTCTGGAGTACTTTAAGAAGCTCCTGTTTGTAGGAACCCAAAGGAAGGGCCTGGGCAGCAGCCTTGCCCTTCCTCCAAAGCTTAGCTCTGGGACCCGACTTGTAAGAGACCTTATGAAAGGAGGACCTCGGCCTACTCCTGGGCTGTGTATGGTACAGGGAGTGGACAGGCTGAACAGCCCTGCCAGATGACTGCAGTTCATTGAAAATATCTTGCACATGTGGACTAAACAGTTTATGACCCACAAAAGGGACATTCAGCACCTTTTTCTAGGCATCATTGGCAAAGCAAAAGACCCTAAGCCAGGAGTGCCTTCTGAGGCAAATGCCAGAGGCAGCTGCCCTGGCTGTAGTATCAGCCATGACATAGGTGGCTCTGAGGAAATGTTTACTGACATCGTCCGAAGTCTGGAGTACTTTAAGAAGCTCCTGTTTGTGGGAACCCTCAGGAAGAACCTGGGCAGCAGTCTTGCCCTTCCTCCAAAGGCTGTTCTGGTACTTAATAAGATGAGCTAAGTAATTGGCAATCCTAAGACCAAGGGTGGCTGACACAAAAATCATCTTGCCCCAGAGGTTCAACCTCATGGACTCACGGTCAAGAGACAGGGAACTAAGGTTCTTAGGGGCCCTAGTTCTGTCATTGGCAGCCTTGATAAACACTGAGTTGGTTTCAGGCTGGGCTCCTTAATGGGGCAACCCTGAGGGGCCTGATAGAGCTTGCTGGACTTCCTGGGCATGGCAGGCACTATGTTGGGCCTTTGCCAGGCCACAGTAGCAGCATCATTCAAGGCTGGCAGCAGAGGAGGAATAACCTTGGGTGGAGACTCAGGAATCGCCAAGGAATCCACCAGATTCCTCCTAGTTTCTTCCTCCTCCTCCTCAGTTTGGAATCCCATGGTAGAGGATAATTGTTTCATAATGTTTAAAAAGGAGGGGTCCTCCGGGGGGTGGGAGACCAGGGAGTGTGCTTGACTGACTCCTCAATCCTCGAGGAGACTGCAGACCTGTCAGAGGACTCTACATACACATCTTCCTCATCATCCTCTTCCTCTGGGAGGATGAGATCAGGGTGGCACTCCTCTTTGACGTCATTCTGCTCTGAAACAGGCACTGATGAATGACGTACTGATGACTCTCTGGAGGGCACAGGGCACATGGGTCTAACTGACATTGACACTGAAGCAGCAGCCGATGGACAGACAACAACAGTCTGAGCCGTGGAACCAGCTGTTGAATGAGAGAATTGGTAATAGAGGTAAGTATGAAGTTCAGGTCGACAGCAGGAATGGGAATTGTCATTGACACAGGTATCAATGGAGGGGGGTGCCTAGCCATGATCTGATGATGAACTGCTAAATGTAGTGGAAGTGGTTGGACCCAGCATTGGTGGACCTCGAGGCTTGAGAGGTCTTGACAGCGGGGCATGGACCAATGACCTGTAGGCTGACAGCCCCTCCATAGCCCTATGATGGCTGGGAGATGAATCCACTATGAGGGGCTCAGTCGAAGTGGAGGCATGCATGAGGCAAGGAGCTAATGTCAGACCAGTCGATGGAGCAATCCCAGGAGAGGAAAAATCCAATGGGGACTGGGATTGCAGGTGGGGGAGCAGTCCTTAGGCCACACTTTGTCCCACTGATAATGCTTCCCTGAGGGTTTGTCCTGGACCTTGGTGGCCTGAGAGCCTGAAGAAGATGCTGGCAACTGGGGGGGCACTGGAGGACCCCAGCTGTCCATTGGCAGCCTGTTGCTCCATGTGGAACTTCTACAGGGCCTTCCTGCATCATCACCAGGTGGTGAGGTTGAATGTCTGGCAGGACTCACAGTCTAGGACATTGTGGCTGGGCCCAAGACAGGAGACACAGAGTTCGTGTTCATCGGGGGAAGAGATCTTCTTTCTTTTCTTTTCCTTTTTTGGGACTCACCTTCCTCCTGTTCACCTCTCCCAATCTCCCAGGACTATTGTTACCCCCACCGGTGTTCACTCCGGATTGTCCCCCCTCCTGGGGTGAAGCAGCTGGGAGGGACCACCCCGAGTGCCCTCTGAACAATGTCACATTGTCTAGTCTGGCGGAGGTGGATCTTCAGGCTCGGCTTTGTGGGGCTGGGTTACTGGATTCCAGCATCCATTTTTCCCATACTGGTGGGAGGTGTGGCATGCAGTGATGTGCGGGTGCACATGCCCACATCTGGCACACCTCCTGGAACTGCTAAGCCTCACCTGCATTGGTCCCCAGCCTCTGCTAGGGGTCGATCATTGATCGAATGCTTCCTCCCCCTCCCCCAGAGGAGGAGAGCAGTTAGTCAAATGCACTATCCTCCTCTCCCTGGGCCTGCCTGCCAACTCCTGAGCTTGCATCTGAACTCGGGTCATCGGTGTTGCAAGCGGAAATCCAACCACTGTGCCGATGGGCTGGCTAGGAGATCTTTTTTTCTGCAGTGACAGTGACAAAGGAAGCTGACAAAGGAATAGCTCTTGACATACATAGGACAAAGAAATCACTTTAAAGAGATTCAAAGGTAAGTAAAATGGTAATTGAACTGAGTGACAAAGCTTCAGCAGAGTCCGTACATCAATGGTCGATGGCAGGAAAGAACTTAGGAGGGAGTAGGGATGCCCATGCTTTTATAGGGTGTGTGATGTCAGAGGCTGACATTGGCATGGGCAGCCCCTAATAGAAAGCTTCTGTAGTATCCTGATGGCAAAGTTCCATAGGTGTGACCTGATGACAGAGATAACCCTGAAGAACATCATCTTATATCATGAGGAACTCAAGATATGACACAGCACAGTTTCGTTAAGGGGAGGTCTTGCACTAATCTTCCAGACTTTTATGAAATGATTAGTAAATTGCTTGAATATAAAACAAATACCTGACCAAGTCAGGTGGCAGCAAAGACAGTGTTCAAGTTAGCATGGGATAGACACTGTGTAAACCTAAAGCAGTAAAGAAACTGGGAGGGAGGTAGCTTTCACAGGCAGATGTGATGGAGAGAAAGGTCCCCTTTTGCTGGCACTTTCCTATGTTATGTTCTAAGTGATTTATTTGGACTTTACAAAGGTGTTTAACACAATTCCTCACAAAAAATATATAGACATCTAGAGACGCTAGCTATTTGAAATATACATAATCCTAAATAATCCTAAACAGCTCCTGGAGAGGGTACAGAGGAGGGCAACAAAGATGATCCGAGGGCTAGGGGATTTGACTTATGAGGACAGACTTGAGGAGCTCTGCCTGTTTTCATTGGAGGAGAGGAGAGACAGGGGGGACATGATTGAGGTCTTCAAGTACCTCAAGGGAATAAATAGGGTAAACATGGAGGGGATCTTTAGACTAAAGCAGGGAGGCATCACCAGAGGGCATGGTTTGAAGTTGGAAGGTGGAAGGGTGAGGGGAAAGAGGAGGAGGTTTTTCACTGAGAGGGTGGTGGACCCTTGGAATGCTTTGCCTGGTGAGCTGGTTCAGAGATCCACAGTGGAGAGCTTTAAGAGAGGGTGGGACAGACACAGAAAGTGGATGTATCAGATGATGGCCTGTCCCGGGGGGGGGTTGGGATGGATGATAGGGGTTTCTGGAGCACAAGGGATGGGAGGGTCTCGGCACCCAACTAAGGATCTAGGTTCGAGCAGACTTGATAGACCATAAGGCCTAATCTGCTGGCAAATAGTATGTTAGTATGTTAGTATGTAAATATGTCAGTGGGTATCAAATTGGCTTACATATAGGTCAAAAATTTCATATAAAAGGGCATCACTTTTTACTGGGGGAGTAACTAGTAAGGTTCCTTAGTGGTCAGCATAGGGAACAATCTTGTTCAGGGTATTTATTGCAGATTTCAGAAAATGGTTACAAAACTGGCTTACAAAGTTTGCTGCTGACAGTAAGGTGGGAGGAGTGGTGTCAACACTAACAGAAACCATGTCTTTGCAACAAGACTTAGAGAAAATAGTAAAGTGGGCACATACAAATGGCACGTCTTTCAACAAAGACAGATACCTTTATTATAATGTATATTAATAAATCAAACAATCTGTATCAATACACAGTAGCATACCTCTGAAGGTAATTACATCAGACAGGGATGGTATTGCTATATCAAATGCTATAAAATGGGCAACAGATTTCAGGCAGTCTGACTGGTTGTTAGCCATGCATTAGAAGTGTCTAATACATTGTTAAAACTAGGAACCTCATGTAGAATACACAGATCTATTTTATAAGCACAAAAAAAAACACTCTGTTGATGTGTGTTAGACAGTTCTAACACTCAGTCTTGGGGATTGAATGCACTCAGCCTGTGGCCCCATGCCTCACTACACCCCCTAGTTGTGCGTTACAACTATCTAATGCACACCCCATCATGTCTCATTGTTTACATCTACAACCATCTCTACAGTGTCAGAATGCTAGTAAGAAAGCCAATTTTCTTATATCATCTATAAAACTTTATGTTATCAGCAGAAAGTGTGATGTGATTATGCTTCTGTATAGTTCATATGGAAGACCCCAACTCAACTATTGTTTCCAGCTCTGGAGTCCGTATTTGAGAAATTATATAAGAAAACTGAAGAGAATCCAGAAATGAGAACCTAAATTGGTAAAGGGATGACAAGGCAAATCCTGTAAAGAACTACTAGTAAGTCTATAATAATAATAATTTTATTCATGAGATGTGGATACACCATTATACAAGGGCAAGAAAATTTCTCGTTTCATGATTGGTTAGTGTGTGCCTGGTTCAGTGATGCTATTGAAGAACAACAACACTGTATGAAGTCCAGGCACACAGGTGACTGGACAATATTAAGAAATTCCTTCTTCCCCATGCAAGGCACCGCAAAGACAACACTCCATTGTGTAAACAGAGCAAAACATTACCCGGCAGTGAAGCCGTGACAGCCGCCCATCCCCTACAGTAATTTCTTACTTCTCTTCACCACTCAGGACTAATAAAAAATTTAGTTCTCACCCTCTGCCCCCTAGGAAAAAAAGCATGGCACCATTTCTTATTCAATTTTAGAGAAAGAGCCGCAACCCGGCTTTACTAACAGATGAGACACTCCGTTCTGTTTTGCTTTCACTTCCTCATGCTATCCCCATAATTTCTCTGGCTGCCGTTCTGTGTCCCACTTAATTTATTACTATTTATTTACTACTGGCAGTCCAAATAAAAATTGGCCATGGAAGCGAGTGGCTTCAGTGAACTGTCAGTCGCGCGGTTCAGTGAAGCCGGTCAGTTTAAACAGCCATACCTGTCATCCGCTTCAGCATCGGTGCTGAACTGCATTCCTTTACACCACAATATTTTTTTTGGAAAGCCGCATACAGAGGCTCATTCACAGTTCCAGCCCCTTACCCCTGCCAACAACTTCTCCAGTCAACTTACTGATCTGCGCTCGTGATCCGAAAGGCAGAAGTCTCCTGTTGACTTCCTGCAGTTAAACAGCTCTTTCAGCAGTTTGTGGTTCCACAACAGACAGCAGTTAAATGAAGAGACTTTCAAAAAAAAAGAAAAGAAATGCACTGAGATGTGGGTGTGGGTATGGGTGTGTGTGGTGGGGGGGGGGCAACAATCCCACACAGTAATTACAATTATACAATAGCATGTTAGCAATATTTAAATCAATAGTCACACTGACTTTAAAGGGACTATTTTATGTCTTAGTGGTGAAACACAGGTTTTAAAAGTAAAAATAATTCCAAACAAAGCAATCTGTGCCTGTCTCCTAATCCACAACTATCCCACTAAAAATTACACACCAGGCCATTGTATAATAGTAACAAGGCACTCCAGGTTGTGTGTTATTGTCTAATAACATCACTCTTGGGAAGGTGGAACCACTCTTCTATGCCTCGTGCTTCAACCCACCCCAGGAGTGATGTTATACAAGGAATAAGACATGACAGGGTGCGCGTAGAACATATTTTATGCACACCTGGGGTGTTGTAAAGCACAAGGCCTTGGCTGAGTGCATTCAGCTCCTCAGTGTGTGTAAAATATGTTATACAGACTGGGAGAGGTGTGCCATCTCATTAAATATGTGGCCGGTGGGGGGTTACATGAGACTTGAATAAATAAATAACTAAATTGCTGTCTAGATCCCTATGATGTCATCATCACAACCCCTCAGTGGAAACACTGTGGGGTGTACACACTTCAAACTTTATACTATATAAAATAATATATAGTTAAACATCCACAAGTAAGGCTTTGTTTCTGTCTGAGGGCTGTAATGACATCAGGGACCTCTCAAGCTTGGCTCATGAAGTATGTATGATGTCATCATAACCCTTTGATGGAAACATAGCCTTGTTGGTTATGGTTGCCTATACATTATTCTGTATGTAATCCATATGTATTATTTTTGATGATCATTGTCAGGTATGGCTGAAAATGGGGTTTGACATAGCCTTCATGTGGTAAAGCAAATAAACTAAATTAAACTAAATACAAAAAAAGTACACAGAATACATAGACCATGTCCCCTGCAGCCTTCTTTATTTCAAAATGCACAAGGGCTACCAGCCTTGCCTCAGATCTTTTGTCCTCGGCACCCTTGTTGGTAACCAATGCTAAAAAAATATACAAGGAAAGAGGGAAATAATTGGAGTACTGGCTTTTATTTGGGTCGGAAGGGGCTTCACTAGAAGTCAAGGGATCTAGGGCACTCATTAACAGTTTAAACTTGGGGATCTTTATGGGAAGGAAGGAAGGCTTGATCCTTGCAACCCCACCCCCATAGACAGTACTCATGTGACTGTGCAGTGAGCAAGAAGCAAAACAATGATAAGAACGAGTTGAGTGAGCTAGGGAAGGAGAAAAAAGAGTGGAAGAAGAGGAAGAAGCAGAAGGGCAGAAGTAACAGGGGAGGGAGTCAGATCAGAACTTGGAGATGAGGCAGGCACTATGAGAGAGGCATCTGCCCTCAAGGGAGGGGAGACAGAGGTAGGAACAAAGATAAGGACAGCAGGACTCATACCTCTCAACTGTCCCTGATTACAAGGGACATTCCTCATTTTATCCCTCAATACTGCTCTGTCCCTCATCTGTCCCACATGGAAAAGTTGTTACTCACACAGAGAAAGTACTGTCAATTTAGACTTTAGAGAAGAAATTCATAATATTCTAACATGCGAAATTAAAAATAAACATTGTACAAGTAAGCACAATAATTTCCACAGTTTTTTGAGTTTGTATCTCTATGTCTGAGGGTATGTCCCCCTATTATGAAGTGCAATGTGTCCCTCATTGTCCCTCATTTTGATTGCCTCTGTCTCACATTTCAGTGCCAGAAGGTTGAGAGGCATGGCAGGAATAGTGATGGATGTGGGGAGAATAATTGATGACACTGTGACAGAAGGAGTAGAAGGGATCCAGACTGATGAGGGGAATACCAGTATCCTGTAATTCCCATGGTAAGCAGACATTCAGGCTTACCATGAAGGCTGGTGCTGTTTTAATGTCCATTCTCTCTACTAGTAGGCTGTTCCATAGGTTTACCACCCTCTGGGAGACAACGGGTTTCCTAACATTACCTCTGAGCTTCAAGGTGACTTTATGCATCTTGCTGGAGGGCACCCGTACTGCACCCTCTCAACTGACCCAATGCCATTTTTATGCTTGCTTGCATGCATGTGCAAGAACTATGTTGTGACAGCTTGCTGGAGTAGCAGGTTGTGGAGGTGTGGCCGAGTTGTGGCCAATGTCACCACTGCTTTTTAGGGCTTGTCTGTGTGGCACAAATGAATGAGTATGCCGTCTATGACAGCAGTTCAAAAGCGTTCCACCAACGTGAAACACTTTCGCCGCTGCAATGAGGGAGTGACCCGTCATTGCAGGGTGTGCCTTGCCTGGTGTAACATTTCAATAAACATGGCAGCGGCTGTCACCATTCACCTCTCACAGTTCCACCTGAAAGCTGACGTTGGAGGTGCCCAATCCCGCTGTCAGCATGCCCCCTCCCCAGTTCATTTGCTGATAGGGAGCCCAATCCCCATTGGTATGATGTCCCTGTAGTTTAATTTGTATGCTGATGGGGTGTCCAATCTCCCTCGGCATCATGCCCCCCCAAGCACAGATCTGTTTTCTTTGCTGATGGGGTGCCCAATCCCCATCAGTTCCAGTAGTCAAAAAACACCAAGGTGGCACACTGGGAGCCCACCCCAGCATGCCAAATGTACCTGTAAAAAAGAAAACCTTCCTGCAAAGTTTTTCTGTTTTTTTTTTTTGACCTGTAAACAAGAAAATGGTCCCTCGTACTCTGTGGTGCCCCCCTACCCAACCCACACCCACCTCTGCACACCCCACCTCACCACACCCCCTCACCCCATACTTACCTCAGGAGCCCAGCGCAATCATCTTCGGTGGAGCGGGAACACGTTTGCACTCTTCAAAGCCAACCACAAACTGAAGAAATGCTGATTACTGTGTAATGGCATAAATGGAGGGTTTCAACTTAGGTGGATATCTCGGCCATTTTTGTGACTTTTGGCACCAAATTTTCAACATGGGCTTCTTGGGACCCCACCACATGAACATAGTCACTGTCATGTCATTATTTGGTCCCAAAAAGTGATTTCATAGTCACTGCACAGAATCACCTTCCAGGACCAAGTAACAAAACAACAGTGTCACTGTTCATGTGGTGGGCTCCCATAAAGCCCATGTTGCAAATCTGGTGAACAAATTACAAAAACAGCTGTGTTACCAGCATGCGTTGTGCATTTTCTACACATTCTCATAACTTCACCAGTTTTTATATTTGTACTCCAGATTTTCAACATTGCCATTTTTGCACATTACCTTATGAACAGTACAGCTGTCATTTTTCACATCCTGCCTGAAACATGTTTTCACACCTTTGGCACACAATGGGCATGGTCACTGTGCGAAATCAATAATTGGGACAGATTAAGAAAATCACAGTGCCACTGTTCATGAGCAGATGTCCCAAAATGCCTATGTTCAAATCTGGTGTGAAAAATCCCCCAAATAATTGCATTACAGGTGTGTTTGATTGCTTTGAATAATTATGGTGCTAATACTTCTACTATGCTGGGTGAGTGGGGGGTTCTGCTGAAACAGTTTTTTCTAACTTTAGCTGTTCCCCTCCCCCCACCATCTAGAATGTATTTTGAGGAATATTATTCAGATAATTCTGAATATGAGGTGGGTTTTCTCACAATGTTTTCCCCCTTATTGTTATCTGAATGATTATTTCTCTCAAGGTAGCTTTAAAACCTTTAAGCAATATACTAAAAGGGAGAGACATTTTGAGAATAAAACCAGATTACAGAGGCTGTCAGTTTTATTACAGTAGAAGCCTCTTAAAGGGGGACACCTCCATGGATGCCCTATCGTCCCCTTTAAGCAGCCGTCCCGTTTATCAGAAGTAGCTTTTTTTCCCATCACAACCGGAAAAGACTTTGTTAATGAGACACACACACATGCTACTGTAACGAACAAAACAGTGAAAACAAACAAAATATCAAGAAGTACCAGATACCAGTACTTTTTATGATTATAGCTCCTTTTTGTAAAAGTGTGTTTGGTGTTTGGTTATTGATTTAATCTTTATTTAATTGGTGAAAGCAACATACTGAACTTTAATTAAAATCACTTAGCTTCACTTAGCAACTTTTGAGAGCGAGATGCTAAACACACTCCAGAGAGATACTAAGCAGATGGGAATGTGAAACAGCTTAAATGCAGGGCACTTAATTTATTTCTTTAGTTTTTGTTGACCGGGTAAGTGCACCAGACAAATCTTGTCTATTTTCAGGCACGACCCGGGGGAGGGAGATACAAATGAATGCCAACTGAATCAGATTAAGCTGTCAATGGTATTTTTAGTGAATGAGGGAAATTTGGCCAGGACACCGGGGAAATTCCCTTACTCTTTTCAATAAATGCCATGGAATCTTTAACATCCACCTGAACTACCACCAATCCAGGCAGATGGGAGCTCAGTTTAACGTCTCATCTGAAAGACAGTTGAGACGCGATTACATTTTCAGCACTTTTCCTACATCTGTGACTAGATAATCATCCCAATTAAGTGACAGGACCATCCCAATTAAACAGAAGCTAGTCCCATTGAATAACATTAGCCAAAAATCGGTGCCCAGTGATTTGTCCCAATTAAGCAGATGTCTTCTTTAAAAGTGTCCCCTTTAAATGGCTTCTACTGTATTATTAATTTCTGGTACTGTCCATCCCACCCTGGTCCAATTATTTCTGGAGTTTTGGATAATGCAAAGAATATTACTTTCCTATCTGACTCCTCACTAAAAATTGTCCATCTAAATGTTCAGAGCCAACCAGCGAAATGGACTCTATTTGTTGCCTGGCTTGAACAATATTGTTTTGACATCATTACTTTATCTGAAATATGGCTTAATGATAATATTAAAGACACAGGCATTTCTCTTGATGGCTATGAACATTGTAGAAAAAACAGTGTAGGTAAATCTGGGGGTGGGTCTATGATTTATGTTAAAAATAAATTTAAGTTTACTACTGTTCCTCATTCCCTTTGTAATTCTGGCTGTGATTTAATTTCTATAGACTTGATTTTAGAGCAGAATAAGCACCTTACTATCAGTTCTATTTATGTTCCCCCTGGAAGGATCGAGTCTGGAATGAACCTCATTTCAGAAGTTAAACATGAACTCCCAGTACACAGAGAGTGGATACTTCTCCGGTAATTTTAATTGCAATTGGGTAGCAGAGTCTTGTAGCTTTGCTAAAGATCTTTTGGTGTATTTGAGCCTATTTCAGCTATTAAATGAGGTAACAAGGCTTAATCCTAAATCTGGTTTGTGAACTCTACTTGATTGGGTTGTAGTCACCCATCCCGATTGGATCGATAACTCAGGTGTGCTGCCTGATGTATTGCATGATCATTGTCCAGTCTTTTGTCTGTGGTCACTCAAACTTGTTAAACACCCCCCTAAATACACTGAATTTAGGAAAACTAGGTTCCTTACATCTGATTTGGTAGAAGCTGCTTGCTCAGAAATTAATTGAACTGGGCTTGAATCTATTAAGGACCTTGATTCAGTGTTGGATGTTTTTGTTTCCTACTACCTTAGGGTGATTAATAAGCTTGCACCACTGAAGAGAATGAGGATTAAGGCTACTAAACATAAATGGAGTTCCTCTGATTTGTTCCACTTTATGAGATTATGGGATAAAAGTTGGAAACTATATAAACACAGTTTGGATCCTTCTCTTTTACTGAATTATAACTCACTAAGGAACCAATGTGAATCTGAAATTCATAAAGCAAAAACTATGTTTTTCCTCTCTAAACAAAATAAATCATTTGGCAATCCCAAAAGAACCTAGGATATATAAGGGATATACAATGGTGAGCTGTCAGATAATGATTTATCTATTAGTGCTGCTTGACTGCAATCCCCTAATGAGTGTATGCTTCCCGAGGAGATGTCCGAGGTCAAATAGCACAGTGTAGATAACCTTTATCTGACAGCTCACCATTGTATATTTCATTTATGCAATAGGGATGCTTTCTGTCAGTGCAGGGACATTTGCTTTTAATTGTTTATCTTTTCTACATATGTTTGTCAAGAAAGTGAACAAAAAATTGAATTTTCTGCTCTTTTTTGCTAATTATAAAAAAATCTATAAGGTATATATAAATTAAATACCACTCATTTTGTAGATAATTGTTTGCTGCACAATTTTCATGCACACAGCACTATGCTATCTTTTTTTGTTTTAAAATTATTTGCATTTGAATATAGTTAGTACTGGTACTGAGGCTGAACATTCTAAATGAGTTCCAGAATGATTGTGATGTATCTACTATGTATATAAATCTGTGATAATGAGTCTACTATGTGTATAAATGTAAAATTTTGAATTTATCTCATAGTAGCTCAGATGTA
Source organism: Neoceratodus forsteri (assembly GCA_016271365.2). NCBI lineage: Eukaryota > Metazoa > Chordata > Ceratodontiformes > Ceratodontidae > Neoceratodus > Neoceratodus forsteri. Next base: position 1,082,249,818 of record CM057452.1, on the reverse strand, counting down.
TTACATAGGATTTATGTCCACACCTATTGCATAAATTAAATAGCCTGATAGGGCAGGTAAAAAAGTTTCTGATATTTCTATTCATACTGGGGCTTGCTTAATTAGTAATACTACTCTTGTTTCTGAAGCTTTCAATCAGTTTTTTGGTAATCTAGAAGCCACAGAATCCCTCCCCATGGAAACCTTTCCAATAGTGATTTATCTAGTGCCATACCACTGGTAAATGAGAAGATCCCTCTTAAATTCCACTTTAATCAAGTATCCCCTGATTTAATTAAAGAATATGTTTTAAAAATGGACCCTCAGCTTTACATTTTCTGGAATGGGTTAGATTTTTGAATTATTAAGATGGGAATACATTTTTTTTCTTATCCTGTCTCAGTTTTGTTTAACCTTTCTATGTCTACTGGAGTTTTTCCTAGTCTCTGGAAGACGGCCATAATCACTCCTATTTTGAAATTTGGTGACGCAACTGTATTGTCTATCATCCAATTTCCTTGTTATCCCCTTTATCAAAAATTCTGGAATGAGTTATCTTGGACCAAACTTTTGAGCATTTACAAAAATATAATCTGCTTACTGATTGCCAACATGACTTCAAGCCATTTCATAACACTGAGATGGCTTTGGTGGGGTTCACGGGTGCCATTCAGGGTGCCCTTGATATAGGGTAAACTGTGGCAGCACTTTTCGTGGACCTCACCAAGGCTTTGACTTGGTTGAACATGGTTTATTAAATGGAATCCTTTCTAGTTTTCATTTTTCTGATAATGTTATTTCTTGGTATTGTGCTTATCTTTCTAATAGATCTCATTGTACTCAAATAGGTGATGGTATTTCTCCCCCAGTACCATTAAATGTGGGGTACCTCAAGGGTCCATTCTTGGCCCCTTGATTTTCTTACTCTACATGAACTATGCTCCTTCTTTGTGTTCTCATTCATCTTTGATACTTTACGCTGATGATGCAGTAATTTACAGTATTGGCCAACTCCTAATCATGCCCTGGTTAAGGTTCAATCTGATTTTGATTCCTTTCAGAACTGTTTCTTTTCAAACTATATGGTACTTAATTCAAGTAAAACTAAAGTCATGTTGTTCTCAAATAAGGTAATTGAGCATGATAGCTTACATCATATCATTACACAGGATGGAAATGTGATTGAATTAGTTGATAGTTTTACATACTTGGGGATAATCTTTTATTCAAAATTAACTTTTGAACCCCACATGAACAAACTAAGGAAATCTTTTCATCAGAGATTAGGTCCACTTTTCAGAGTTAAACAATTCTTGACCAGGGAATCAAGGTTTCTACTCACTCCCAGTTTTCTGAAGAGTGTTTTGGATTACGGTATTATCATTTATTCTTTCTTCTCTGGTAAACTCATTAATAAACTTAAGGTAACTTATAACTCCATCTTACTTTTTATGCTCAATGTTCTTTTTCAAACTCATCATTGTTTTTTGTTTAGTTACTCCCATAGTTTATCCCTCAAAAACAGAATTTTGCACAAGTTGGGCACCATGATGTTTAAGGTAAAGAATGGCCTTATATCCCCATTAGTTGTATTATTGTTGTCTAGGTTTCTTAATTCTAGTGGCACTAGGTCTCAGACTAAATTTACTTTTGAAATCTTGTTCTTCAGAACTGCTTTTGGTCAGAGATCGATCTTATACAGGGCTCCTTTGTTTTTTAATTCATTACCCCTTGATATAATAGAAAGTATGACAGTATGGTCTTTTAAAACCAGATTAAAATATTGGATGATGGATAATGATATATGCACATGCTCATGTTAAATAATTGGCTTTTTTGTTTCTTATGTTCTATGTATTATTGTATTGTTCTTAAATATTCTTGTTTGTATGCATTGCTGTGTATGTCTAAGTATGTCTTGCAACTTGTCGCTGGTGAAAATGGGCAGTTCTGCTCATCCAGCTTACAAGTATAAAAAATAAAAATGAAATGAAATGAAAAAGCTTCTACGCACGCTCGGGACTTCACCAATTTTTTCAGATTTTCACTCCAGATTTTCAACATTACCATTTTTTACACATCCTCATGAACAGTACAGCTGTCATTTTTCACATCCTGTTCGAAATGTGTTTTTGCACCTGTGGCACACAATGGGCATGGTCGCTGTGCGAAATCAATGTTTAGGACAGATTAAGAAAATAACAGTGCCACTGCTCATGAGCGAAGGTCCCAAATGCCTATGTTGAAAATCTGGTGTAAAAAATCACCCAAATAATTGCATTACGGGTGTGTGTTGCGCAGTTTCCATGCACGGTCATGACTTCACCAGTTTTTTCATATTTTTACTCCAGGTTTTCAACATTACCATTTTTTTACATCTCCTCATGAACAGTACAGCTGTCATTTTTCACATCCTGTTCAAAATGTGTTTTCGCACCTGTGGCACCAAATGGCACAATCACTGTGCAAAATCACCTTTCGGCTAATGAACTGATAGTGTCACTGTTCATGTGGTAGGATCACAAAAAGCCCATGTTGAAAACTTGGAGTGAAAATACCAAGAAATACCCAGGGCATTACGGTTTCCAACCACAATGCCTTACCCTGTAGGGACTGACAGGTGTCAGGGGTGTGACTTGGGATTGCTGACAGTAATGCTCATGCCATTCCACCCCCACCCACACCCTGCAGCCAGTGACAGACATTGAGGTGTGCCTTGGACTCTTCAGCCCCAAAGTTTACCCCATTCTTCTATACTCCACCCATTTCAGCATATTTCCTTATGTAATAGGGTGAGTGTAAAGCCCGAACACCCCAATGAACACCTCAACACTTGTCAGTGTCTGCAGGGTAGGGTGAGGTGAAATGGCATGAGCGATATGGCTGATGACCCAAAGGCACACCCCAGTGCCTGTCCATCTCTGCATGGTGGGGGTGGGGTTGGCATCAGTTCAATACCTCACTGCCATTCCTATTCTGCATTTGTCTGTATTGAGGGACCCAGACCTACACACAGTACTCCAGGTCGGGCCTGACCAGGGCCTGGTAGAGTCAGGATTACTTCACCTGCCCTGCTTGTCACCCCATCCCCCTTGATGCACACTGCATTCTGCTGGCCCTCTTGACAGCAGCCATGCACTGCTTGTTGGCTTTATCCTCTTATCTATTATGACCCCCCGGTCCTTTTTCTCCTCCACTGCAACAAGAAGAATCTCACACAGTGTGGATATCCTACCTCTGGTTTTCCCTCCACAACTGCAGTACCTTGCATATGGCAGTATTGCATTAGTGACATCAGGGGTCAGATTTTTAAAACCCTTCCATTTAAGTGCATATTCCAATTAACCACGTGGGTCTGCATGGTTTTCCCACATGTGCCATATTTTCCATCATGGAGCTGTTTTGCAACTGACTTATTGATTTATGGCAGCTTGCAGCTGTTTTGGGGTACAGCTGCACCATGGTACTAAACTTGATAATACCAGGCATAGCATCCCCTGTAGGCTGGGAATGTGTTCTGGAGGTGCCGCTGATCCCCACAGTCGGACTGCTCGTCGGCCCTGTAGGACCCCTTGCAGATCCCGTCTAACTAACTTTACTGAGTTTCACACAGAGTGCCATTAGGATACATAGGAAAGCCTAACTTGTGTTAGTAGAAACCCCCCACAGAACTACAGCATGGGATTTAGTCTCTGAACCATCTGAAAACCCAGCTCCATGTCCCAGGAGTCTCATGTAGGGCATTATTTAAACAAGAAGAATAGTAGAAATGAAGTTAAGCTTTGCAACAATCAGTATGCAAGGTATTTTTGAGTGGAACTAAGACTTCACTGTGATGGTATATATTTTTTCATTTTTCTGTTTTTTTTAAACTGTGTAAGTTCACTGAGCCAAGGTCCAGCTGCATGAATGACTTGGTACCAAAGGCAAAAAACAGGAAAGTATACACTAGCAGATGTACAACATTAAAGCAAAATACAAAAAGAAAAGAATTGCAAAAATAAAATCATAGTATGCCCTTTGAAAGTTGAAAATTAGGTATTGTTTACAGTTGCCTCTAAAATAGATATGGGCAGAGAAATCACACAATTGAATTTATAGGTTGTTCCAAAATTTAGAGATAAAAGAAGAACATCTCTATTGCTCATCAGTTTAAATACAAATTGCTCAAATAAAAGGTTCTGGTCAGAATACCTCAGATTGAGTTTACTATTCAATAAAAACACCAGAAGAGAAGACAAAGAGCTTCTAAGGATTGTATCCTAATAAAAAGGATCTTCTATCCTAAGGAGAATACTAACTTAACTTTGCATATAGGTCACAGCCATTGTGTATTTGGGAAGTTAGTACTTCAACTTTATAAATATTATTATTGGTATTGTTAACATGACCAAGTTTGGAGGTTGTTGTGTAAGGACAAATGGTGGTGGGGGGGAGCTAATCTACAACTGCAATCTTGGGGAGGTGGTCCAGAATCTGGCAGCTTGGCTTCAATGCCAAGAAATGCAAAGTTATGCATATTGGAGCCAAGAATCCAAGGACAGAGTACTACCTGGTTAGAGTTTGAGTATCTGCATCAGAGGAGGAGGAGGAGAAGGACCTGAGAGTGATGATCACTATTGACCTGAAGCACTACATGCAGTACAAGAAAGCAGCAGCAAAGGCAAACAAGATACTGGGATGCATATCTAGGGGGATCAGTAGTGGGAGAGAGGAGGTTATAATGCCCTTGTACAGGTCACTGATAAGGCAGCATCTAGAGTATGGAGTTCAGTACTGGTGCCCACACCTCAAAAAGGACATTAACTTGCTGAAGAAGGTCCAGAGGAGGACTACAAAGATGACAGCCAGTCAGCAGGGTAAGGCATATGAGGAGAGGTTGAGGGCACTGAACATGTACTCCCTGGATGACAGAACAGAGAGAGGGGACATAATTAGGACCTTCAAGTACTTGAAAGGGAGATCACGTGATGCATCTGGCTGGCTAGCTGCTGCTCCCTTAAGCTCCCGCTCTCCCTCTTTACAATCTACCTAAATCAATAGCTTTGGAGTTATTTACACGGAGCCTGCCTACCTGACTTTAGCTCTCAACCTCAGTGGAAGCTCTCTCAAAAATCTTTTGGGTTGCTGATGAGATTAACAAACCAAAATGGAGACCGAGATGAGAGTGGCCCTTCCTAAACATACACCACCGGTCTCATCTGACAAGCAAGCCAAGAAAGCGAGGCCTCAACAGCAAGCATCTTCGGCTAAACAATTAAGTGCCCTCTCCGCTCTGCTGCCACTAACTGAGGAGCATTTCCTACAGGAAATACAGCCATTTAAGGAGACACTATTGGACATAGCGGCTGAGCTTAAAAACTTCCGTAGTGAAATGGCCAATCTTAAAATCAGGACAATGAGGCACGCACCCACTCCCTGGAAATATGGCGCGATAAGGCTGACCCCGAGCTAACAAAATTAAGGCAGCAATTATCTAAACTGCAGCTGAAGACGGAGGACCTAGAGGGCAGTAGCAGGTGAAACAACATTTTAAATTTTGGTCTACCAGAAGGGGCAGAAGGCTCCTCTCCCATTGTTTTTGTACAGTCGCTCCTTGTAAAGATCATGGGGCCCTCACCACACAACCCTACCTATTTAATTGAACGGGCACATAGGTCACTGCGTCCAAAACCAGAGGCCTCAGCCCCACCTAGACCAATGATCATCTGCCTGCTTAGTTACCTGGAAAGGCAACATATCCTCCTAAAAGTCAGAGAATTACAAGCCATTCATTGGGAGGAGAAAAAACTGCACATCACTCAAGATTTGCCACTTGAAACTCGCCAGTGAAGTTCTACATTTCATCCTGTGGTCAGCAAACTGATAGCAGCCAGTATCAAATTTAGGATGGCCTACCCTGCACGTCTTCAGGTCTCAATAGAGGGCAAGTGGCAATCATATGAGTCAGTCACTCAAGCCCAGGCCGATCTAGCAAAGAAGCTGCCCTCCCTGTTCAAGGCCCCATGAAGCAATGTAATACAAATATATGGAAGAGACACTAGCTGCTTTTATACTCCTTTTGTCCTCCTTCTCCTTCTATTATGCTGTCTAGGCTCTGTTTCTCCATTTTATTTTTTTTTTAGGAGATCTGTGCTGCTTACCTAAACTCCATGGGGATTGGAGCGGCCCCCATGGGATACCCGATCATTCCTGGTGGTGACATGACAGGATTGGAACTGACAAAAGCTGAGGGAGCCCTACGCAATGGAGATCTGTGCAACATTGTTCTGACCTAAAAGAGGACTTTTTCTTAGGTAATGTTCGTTTCCAGGGGGCTGGTTTATCGCCGCGCTAACATGGCGTCTGTCCACTGTCATCTAGTGTCCCCAGGGAAACATCCTGCTCTTTGTGGGCTGAGCCAATCATTTAATCTTGTTGATACCAAGCTGCCCTCTATTTGTTCTGCTCTCCTGCTGTTGTTTAGTTTATCTAAAGCTTTTCATTTTGCTCTCTTATTTTCCTCCTTTCGTTTTCTCCTACTGTCCCACAGATGGTCTCGAGCAAACATTCATTAATTTAGTGAGATGTATGTTTCCTACTCTGTTTCCTACCATTTTACTTTTCACTTTTACATCCTCTGAGGTTTTTTTTTTTGTTTGTGTGTGTTTTGTTGTCTTTCTCTCCTTGTCTTACTGTGTTTGGTAGGCTGGTGTCGAAGGTGGGCTCTGGGGGGGGAGAGGGGGAAGGGGATAGCACTGGGTTAGACATGGCCAACCGCGCATACTGGTGTATAGGGGGTACCCTAGTCTCTCTCCTGAGGGCCAGTATAATTATTGCCACATTAGGTTTGGTTGTTTGGTCTCTAGAGAGGTCTACTATGATGGATATTTTGAGGGGTGAGAAATATGACAACTTTGGACTGGTTAGTACCTCCAGGTCACTCCCGAACGGGCTTATGAGGGGTGCATCTACTAGGGTATCAAAGGGATTCCTACCGAGTAAGAGTGTTACGAATAGCCTATGTTATGGGTTCTTAGGTAGAATGATTGCTGTAAATAGTTTTCAGTGGGTAAAATATGGGGGGGGGATTTTAATCTTGACTAAGAGTGCTCTAATGCTCGTTACTGTAAAATTTGTATGGTGTTTACAGGTTGTGTTATATGTTTATTGTTCCAAGTTTTTATTAAGTGTTTATGGGAAGTTGAGGAGCACCAGATTCATCCTATTAGGGGGTTATGGGTATGGGGAGGGAGCTATGGTGTACTTTTTTATTTAGTAAAGAGGCTGTACAGGAGGCACTGAAAATGAATGACCAGTGGTATTAAAAAATTTGTAACATGGAATGTGAGAGGGGCTCGTGTACCCAACAAAAGAATTCAAATACTTAAACACCTAGCTCTACTACAAGCTAACATTTCTTTTATTCAAGAGACCCACCTCCTACCTGGGGAAGCTATTAGCTTGTGCAGACGGGAGGTCGGACAAGTTTTTGCCTCTGGCATGTCGACAGCGTCCGGGCGAACAGCTATCTTAATCCACCGGTCATAGATACATAGATACATAGATTTTGACGGCAGATAAGGACCACTTGGCCCACCCAGTCTGCCCATTTCCCTACCTAATGGATAAGCTGCAGATCCTAGTTAACCAGCAGCCTACTTCTTCCTACCACCCCCCCCTAGAATTGCCTTATGACTGTCCCATGCATGCTTGAATTCCACCACTGTTTTTGACACCACAACCTCCTCCGGAAGGCCATTCCATGCATCCACAACCCTCTCTGTGAAAAAATACTTCCTTAAATTACCTCTGAGCTGCCCCCCTTCTATCTTCAAATTGTGCCAGCTTGTTCTTGCACACCTCTTTTTTTGAAAGATGCTACCCTCTTGGACTTTGTTGATTCCCTTGAGGTACTTGAAAGTTTCTATCATGTCCCCCCTCTCCCTCCTTTCCTCGAGGCTATACATATTCAGCTCCTTAAGTCTCTCTTCATGTGTCTTCTGGTGCAGACCCTGCACCATTTTAGTTGCCCTCCTCTGGTCAGCCTCCATCCTGTCTATGTCTTTGCGGAGATTGGGTCTCCAGAACTGCACGCAGTACTCCAGATGGGGTCTCACCAACTGTCTGTACAGAGGGATAATAACTTCCTGTTTTCTACTGGTGACACCTCTCCCTACACATCCCAGTATCCCCCAGCCCTCCTTGCAGCCCTCTCACATTGCTTGTCCACCTTTAGGTCATCTGTTATGACTACCCCCAGGTCCCTTTCCATTTTTGTTGTTGTTAGCATCTCACCCCCCATTGTGTACTCTTCCTCTGGGTTTTTGTTTCCCAGGTGCATCACCTTGCACTTCTTAGCATTGAATCTAAGCTGCCATACATTTGACCATTCCTCTAACCTTGCCAAGTCCCTTCTCATCCTTTCCACCCCACCTTGTGCATCAACTCTGTTGCAGATCTTTGTGTCATCTGCAAAGAGACATACTCTTCCTTCCAGTCCCTCTGCAATGTCACTTATAAAGACATTGAAGAGGACCGGTCCTAATACTGAACCCTGCAGTACCCCATTAGTAACCCCTCTTTCTTCAGAGTGGACTCCATTTACTATTACTCTCTGTGTCCTATTCTCCAGCCAATTCTTTACCCAGGCTGTCATCTTGGGACCCACTCCCAGGCTGGCTAACTTGTATATTAATCTTCTGTGTGGGACTGTGTCAAATGCCTTGCTAAAGTCTAGGTAGACCATGTCCACAGCCCCTCCCTGATCTACTACTTTAGTCACCCAGTCAAAGAAATCTATCAGATTTGTCTGGCATGACCTTCCCGCTGTGAATCCATGCTGCCTTGGGTCCTGAGCCCCTCTGGCCTCTAGATACTCAACAATTCTTTCCTTCAGAAGTGATTCCATCATTTTCCCTACCACTGAGATTAAACTAACAGGTCTGTAGTTTTCTGCTTCTGCCTTGCTCCCACTTTTGTGAAGGGGAATCGCATCTGCCCTTCTCCAGTCCTCGGGTACCACCCCATCCTCCCATGATTTGTTAAAGAGGGTAGTCAGTGGTGTCACTAGTTCTACCCTTAGTTCTTTTAGAATTCTGGGATGAATCCCATCAGGCCCCATTGCTTTGTCCACCTTCAGTTTTAAGAGTTCTTTCAGAACCCTTTCTTCTGTAATGGCTGGTATCAACTTCTGTATCCAGAGTGTTTCTACTGTTTGTTTTAGGTACCTCCCCACTTCCTTTGTAAATACTGAGCAAAATATTTGTTTAGTATCTCTGCCTTTTCACAGTCACACTCGCCCACCCTCCTCCCTCCCTCCTCTTTATTAAGCCTCACTAACCCTCCCTTGGTCTTCCTTCGCTCTCTGATGTACCTATAAAAGGTTTTATCCCCTTTTAACTGAGTTGGCTATCTTTTCCTCGGTTTGTGCCTTTGCTGTTCTGACTGCCTTCCCAGCTCCTTTTGCTTTAACTGATACAGTTCTCTGTCCTGCTCCTTCTGTGATTCTTTGTGCTTCCTGAATGCTTTCTTTTTCTCTTGAACCTTCACTGCCACTTCCTTTGAGAACCATAGTGGTTTCTTACATCGTTTCATTTTATTTGCTTCACACAAAGGCTTGTTACCTCTGTGATGGCAGTTTTTATTATTCCCCATTGTTCTTCCACCCCTCCTTCCTGCCAATTTGCTAGTGCATTCCTTAGGCACTCACCCATTTTGGCAAAGTCAGCCCTCCTAAAGTCCAGTACTTTTGCTTTGTATGGCTTGACTCTATTGCTGTGTTTATTGTGAACCATACTGTTCGATGGTCGCTAGTTCCCAGATGGCTACCCACTTCTACATCTGTGATCCTCTCTTCATCTCCATTTGAGAGAACCAGGTCTAAGATTGCTCCCTCTCGAGTGGGCTCCAATACTAGTTGTCTAAGGCATGCCCCTGTAGGGCATCTAGAATAACCCCACTCTTTGAAGTGGCTGCTGCAACTGCACTCCAGTTAACATCTGACATATTCAGATCACCCATCAGCAATATCTCCCCTTTTCCTGCCATTCTAAGTATTCTTTCTATCATTTCCTTGTCCATTTCCTCCCCCTGAGAAGGGGGTCTGTATACAACCCCTGTGTGGATTGTGGTGCCATTGCCGGTCTCCAAATTTACCCGCAGTGCTTCTTCTCCTCCCTGTTTTCCCTTTTGTTCTGTTGCTTTGATTCCTTCCCTTATGTAAAGAGCTACTCTTCCTCCTCTTTTACCCTCCCTGTCCCTCCTGTAGGTAGTGTATCCTGGCATGTTTATGTCCCAGTCATGGTTTTGTGTGTACCATGTTTCTGTGACTGCCACGATATCCAGATGTTCCTCCTCCATCAGGGCCACTAATTCAGGAAGCTTGTTACTCAGACTATGGGCATTGGTACTCATTGCTCTCCATTTTTTGATGGCTTTACCTTCTGTTGCAGCATCCCCCACTGACCTGTATACCTCGGTCTTTTTCTCATTTAGTACCCTGTTTTGTAAGGAGAGGCTGGGATTTTCCTGCTGCTTATCAGTGCCTCCCCCCTTGACTAGTTTAAAAGCTTGCCAATGAAGCATTTAAACCGATTGCTCAAAAGACTTGTTCCCTTCCCGGACAGATGCAGACCCTCCTGCCAGTATAGGCTGGTGTCCCTCCAGGTGGAACCCCAGTCCCCAATGAAGCCAAACCCATGTGCTCCACACCATTTTTTCAACCATTCATTAAACTGCATGGTGCAAAGTACCCTCAACTCACTCATGCCATTGACAGGCAGCACCTCAGAGAAGGATATTGTGTGTGCTACTTGTCTTAGGCCCTCCCAATTCTACAAAGTCCTTCTGCACTGCTCTAATCTCATGATTAGCCAAGTCATTTATCCCTAGGTGGACAATGACGTCCAGCTCAGACTCCCGTGCAGCTGTTCTCGTGATCCTGAGGATGCACTTCCTGTCTCTCCAAGCATTGCTTTTCAGGCTAAGACAACCATCACGGATCCATTTGGGAGATACGTATTAGTCCATGGCCTTTTAGACCATATTGAGGTGGTTTTAGGGAGTGTATATGGTCCTGTTGGAGGGAACCCTGATTTTTTTATGGATTTATCAGACAAGCTGCAGATGTTCGTGTCTCTACCATTGATACATGGTGGAGACTGGAACTTACACCCCACCCAGGATTTGGATAGATCCAATCACTCACTCAAACCTCTCTCTATCACTCAGAAGGCACTTTCCGACTTCTCAGACTCCGTTGGGTTATGTGACCCATGGAGGCTACAGAACCCTGTGACTCGTATTTTCACCTTCCAATCCATGGTACATTCCTCATGGTCCAGGTTGGACTATGTATTATTTAGTCATTCATTATTACATGGTCTATGTGATTCTGCTATAGAACCAATTGTTATATCGGACCATGCAGCAGCTTGGGTGACCATTGCATTAGACCGGGATTTCTATAGCAACCCGGTCTGGTGGTTAAATACGCAACTTCTGAAAGAAGACTATATTACTACCAGAGTTTCAGACTTGATTCAGTATTCCTTAGTCTCAACCGGGGATCTGTTGCAAGGGTGGACCATGAGTGGTGCACATTAAAATGCTATTTGAGAGGGGAGTTTATCAGATTTGCCTCTACCCATAAATGGAAAAGGGAAGCTGCAGCTACCTCACTTTTAGCTCAAATTAAGGCACTCAAACAATTTCCCCCTTCCCCCTCCCTCGTCGGACACTCTGAAAACACTTCTGCACTTAAGGAATCAGTATTCCTTGTTGCTGCAGGAGAAGGCTGAATTCGCCATATTAAGAACTCGAGCAAAATACATTGAACAGGGAGAAAGAGCGAATCATCTCTTAGCCTTACGATTAAAGAAATTAGAAGCTTCCAGGCTAATCGCCTCCATTGAAGACCCCGGTGGAGTTGTTGAAACTCACCCCAGGGATATCATCTCAGTATTTAAACAACATTTTTCCTCCCTATACAGTAAGAGTGCTCTTTCCCCATCTCAAAATGAGATGTTGGATTATTTGTCCACATCTCCCTTATCGTCTCTTTCCCCTGAACAGCAATCCCTCTTAATTGCCCCTATTTCCCTCCGAGAAATTTTGTCTGCTATCAGTGACCTGGCACCAGATAAGGCCCCAGGCTCTGATGGCCTACCGTCAAATTTTTATAAACTGTTTGCTAAGGACCTAGCACCCAGCTTGCTCTGTCTATACCAATATATGCTTTCAGGACAAATACAAGAGCCAACCTTATTGGAAGCTTCAATCATTCTCCTTCTCAAGCCTGATAAGCCGCCACATTCCCCAGCAAGTTATCACCCAATTTCCTTGTTAAATTGTGACATTAAAATCCTTGCCAAGGTACTAGCTAAGAGGATAGAACAAATTTGGACCTCTCTACTTAGTCCCAAACAAATTGGCTTTGTGGCCGGTAGAACTCCAGCAGACCGCCGTCGTAAACTCCAATACATTATTCATGCGGCGAAGCTGTCCCCCGTCCCAATGGCACTAATTTTGTTAGACGCAGAAAAAGCATTTGATAGAGTAGATTGGAATTTCTTGTGGACCACACTGTGAATTATGGGTTTTCCTAACCTATTTATCAGATGGATCCAAGCCTTATACCTCTCCCCCAGGGCCAGAATGCACTGCAATGAAGTAGTATCCGAGGCTTTTCCCCTCTCCTCAGGCACGTGGCAGGGTTGCCCACTCTCCCACTTCCTATTTAACTTGTATTTAGAGTCCCTCATCAGACGCCTGAACTCCTCCTCTCTAATTGCCGGTATCCCCATAGGTAATAGTGCCCCCAGAATTTCAGTTTATGCTGATGACATACACCTTTACCTTTAGAATCTGGTTCCCTTCCTAAAAGAAGCCCTGGTTATCATTGATAACTTTAACAAATACTCGAACTATAAACTTAACATTGGTAAAACTGAAATTTTTCCTCTTAACCATGTAACACATAGCTCGGCCTTCAGCCAATTTGGTATGAAATGGACATCACGCTCCATTAAATATTTAGGAATTCATATTACCCTGAATCTAACTCTGTCACAGAAGCTTAATCTGAAGGACTTATGGCACAGTATTCAGCAAGATTTAACAAGATGGAAAAACCTTCTACTCTCGTTCTGGGGCAGAATTAACACTATAAAGATGAATGTTCTACCCAGACTATTCTACCCTTTAAACATGCTGGACATTTGGCTACTGATATCCTTTATTCAATGTATTCACTCAGGGATTAACTCGTTTATATGGTGTGATAAAACAGCCAGAAGATCTTATTTTAAATTGTCCCAGTCTAAAGATCTCGGAGGGCTTTGTCTTCCCAACTTTCTATTTTATTACTGGGCCTCCCATTTACACAAATGTGGGAAATGGTTATCTCTACCTGATTCTCTTACTTATCATGGATATACCCCACTATGGTTGCAAATTGAATCAGATTTGCTCATGTCTCATAAAATAGCTCCAATGTCTCTTTTCTACATATTAAAGAAAAATATACCCAAAGCTTTTCACTCCCTCCCGATTGGCACTTCTCTAAGAGTTCTTGCCCAGCTTTTTAGGTATTTCAAGGTATCCCCAACTTCAGACTTTTCCCAACCTTTATGTGCCAACCCGAACCTCAAAATAGGTAACACTCTTATAACTGGAAGATGGTTGCCAATTTCCCCTGAGCACACTGTTGCTGATTTTTATTCACAGGAACACATTTTGACCATGGAAGAGATTTTATCTAAGTTTGGTTGGCCGTCGTCGACAGCTTTTAAAATTCTTCAGCTTAAACATCTTTTAATCAAAATGTTTGGGTGTAAAACCAAAGCCTCCCAGTTTGCTGAATTATTTCAGCAAATCTCCACTTCTGTTAATAAACCGCATGGTATATCTAAGTTGTATGGCCTACTTTACACCTTTCCACAAACCCCATCAGCTGTCGGTTCTAAAATCTGGCAAAGACTCTTCCCGAATAAAGATGTTAATTGGCAACGTATATGGAGGGATTTATATACATATCATACTCAGGATAGGTACAGGATAATGCAATACTGCATTATACATAACCTTTACAACACCCCCATCAAACTGGCACAAATGAAGTGCATATCCGTTACTACATGCTCCAGGTATAATAAAGAGGAAGGTTCACTGTTGCATATCTTATGGGAATGTGACACAGTATCCCCTCTATGGAGACAAATAGAATTAACTTTGGATCCTGTGCTGGGGCTGCAGGGACTTTTCTCCCCTGCAATTTGTATTTTTGGTGGTTATTCAGAGATCCAGGTGAGGGAGAAAAGATACCACATGGCCCTAATTTCAATGGCGGTTAAAAAATTGGTACTCAGACATTGGAAGGACCAAGCCCCTATTTCATATACGGAGTGGCTGCATGAAATGTCTTTGGCTCTTCATGTTGAACATCTAATAGCACAGATGAACCACTGTCAATCCTCCTTTAGGAATAAATGGGGAAAATTATATGCTCTCTATCTGAATTGATAATGGTACATGAGCTGGGTCGCGAGCCTCTCTCCCTCACTATTTCCTCTCTTTCTGTCTTTTCATGTCACTTCAAAAGAGAGGTATATCCCCTCGCTGGGCCACCTCTTTTCTTATGTGTTATTTCTCATTCTCTTCATTTTATACGTTAGTATAGCCTTGTGAATTGATACCTGTATACACCACAGTGTAGGGGTGGGGGGAGGGGATGTTTAAATTGTTTAATCTATTTTTCTTGGGATTTATATTTTATTGGACTGTTGGTCTTTCTGCTTTTATTTCTTCCCCTTTTATTGTTAGCTGTTGTGTTATCCCGTTATGTTGCTAATTCTCTGTTTGGCTATACTATATTATGGCTTTTAAAAGCAATAAAATATGTTAAATTAAAAAAAAAAGTACTTGAAAGGGATAAATAAGGTTAATAAAGAGAGTTTCTTTAAACTGAGTGGCAACTCAAACATGAGAGGGCACAGTCTTAAGCTGGAGGGCTGGAGGTTTAGGAGGGATGTCAGGAAGCACTTCTTCACAGAGAGGGTGGTGGACACTTGGAATGCACTGCCAGAAGAGGTAATCTCATTGAAGACAGTGGACAGCTTTAAGAGAGGCTGGGATAGGCATATGGTGAAAGTAAGGATCATGGGTAGGGAGGATGAGAGGAGTTGGAGGGACGGCAGGGACATTAGCTCAAGCTGTGGACCCTGCAGTACGGGCAGACTTGATAGACCAAATGGCCTTCTTCTGCCAGCTTCTTTGTATGTTCATATGTACAACAGGGAGAAATATACAATTAGCATTAGTTAACCTTGTTTCTTGCATTAAAAACAATTCTTACTTTCTAAAGAAAATGATAAGTTTGTTGGTGAACATTTGTACATTCACAAGGTATGTGGTCAAAAAGGAAAGGCTGGGATCCAAAGGAATACCAAGACCACATGCCACGATACAGCGTGTGGCAACACCCAACTGTTTTTCTTGTGTTTTGCAGGGGGCTTTGCCCCCTTGCCCCCCCTGAACTATTATAATCAATTTCAAGGGGATGTGGACACAGGGGAAAGAAATAAAATTGAAAAAAAAAAGATTCCCTAGAAGGGAATCATACCACTTCCCCCAAACCCCATTCACTGCTGAGTCGGTTGCTCTAGCCACTCTACCATAGGAGCAGCTCAACCAAGCACCTGACCGGCAGTGACTACATCCACTTCCTTTTTGCTGGTGAGTGCCAGGGGGCAGCAATACTTTCTATCACTGTAATTCCCCTGTCACTATAAAGCCACAAGTGGTACTAGCAGCATGGTCAAGCTGTGCATGGTTTCGTCCACGATATTATGACCCGGTAGGATACCAGCATATTGAAAGAATTTAACTATTTAAGGCTTGACCCATGGAAATCAAAAACCTTCACAATGTTTCCAGACATGTTGTAATTTTGCTTAGATCCTAATAACACAGATTTTTTCTCACCATTTAATAATAATCTATTGTCCGAAAGCCATACCACACAGGCATACATCAGGAAGCACAGTTAACCCAGGAGAAGTAAAAAATTAGCAAATAGCATTTTATTATTATCAATAACAGTAAAATAGAAAAAAATAAAATTGTACAGGATAGCGCTTCATAAAAGCAGTACAAACAAAAAATCTTACTTCCTATTTGCTGTGGAAAAACATTGCTCTGCTTATATAAGATTTGTGTGCCTGGCAGTTGAAACTCTGCATCCTGTTGTTGTAAGTTACATCTCCTGTTTTTCATAAAATGTATCAAAACTTTGGCAGTTTCCTTCCCGAGGCCAGCCCGAAGAGTACTTCTTGCGTTAACAGGTGTAACAAAATAATTCATTTTGTCCCAGAGCCATATCTCAGCTGACAATCCTGTAAACAAGTTTGTGGAGGTCAAAGGCATCTCAAGGTCAACCCCATGTTTCACATTGTTATTTTTTCTAATAAACTCAAATAGCCTTCTGCCATCATTTCAACAATATAATTATATACATTTGCAACCAAGGGATCCCAGTTTCACATAAAAATTCACATGTTTTTTAACCACAGAGAAGCAAGGAGTGAAGAAAGACCAGAAACAGCACATGAAGGAAGGAGATAATGGGAAAACTGTGGGACCATCGGAGTGGCCAACTCTTAGGTGCCACAAGAAAAATTGATAGTGCAATTAGATAGGCAAACATCTGACAAGTAACAGAATAGGGGAATACAAAATAGATTTAACTCTCTCTGCATAACAAATGGGATATTCTTACCAAACCCTGGCACACACATCCCTCTTTAAGACAGAACCTGTTTTTTTTCCCTTCTTCTTAAAAACAGGTTTTCAAAACCTTCTTTTATTTCTCTTTTAACCCTTAGGTTGCCAGAAGATTTAGAACATATGGGTTTTTAGTATGTGTACACATGCCAGAGGGACATCAAGGGTTAACATTACCTTATAACATTTACAGTTCATTTCCTATGCAGTATCCTTTTTCCTAACACCATTTATGGCAAACATTTCAGTTAAGCACACACATTTTTTCAGCCTTCTGATTTCTCAGAGGAGGACAAAATAGATCCTTGCTTTTAGATCTGTCTGCATAATAATTGGGACAGGGTGTTTACCCAAACCTGTCACAAGCCAATGTTGTTCTGTGTCAAAATCTATGTTTATAATATAAGGGATGGGTTTGCTACCCATGCAGTGAGGGAAGTGTGTACACAAAGGACTTCATTTTCTTTTTTTTTGTGGTTTTTTTTGTATTCTCCTCTCCCAGACAGCCCTCCTTCAGGTGTGCTCCCCAGCCCCTTTGTCCCAGTCTCCACCAGGACTTACTGCCAGCCTGTCTTTCCCCCAAGGATCACCCCCCCTGGGGGTTTGGCAGGGGTCCCTGCCGAGGTCTGGATCCAGTTCATGCTCGTGAGCCCAGCTAGTCAGGTGCAGGGCCTGTGAGTGTCCACCAGCATCCTGCCATCAGCATTTTCTCATATTCTTGTCCCCCTAGGAAATGTGCTATGCAAGGACATTGTGGCACATGCCATGCACTCCTACATGATGTGCACCAACATCTGCCACACCTCCTGACCTTCTGGCCCAGGCTGCCTTTCCCCCAGCTTCTGCCAGGGGCCATGCAAGAATTGGGCTTTACCCACCCTCCCCCCAGAGGTGGAGATCAGTCCTATGGATGCTCAATCTTCCTCCCCCCAGCCAGCCTTCCAACACCCCATATTCACTTCTGAGGTCAGAGCATCAGCCATGTAAGTGGTAGCACTACAGTTGCACTGGTGAGCTGGCCCTAAAGGGTTTAATTTTCAAAAGTCTGGCTGCAGCACTTGCGTCAGAATTTCTGCTGCAGCAGCATCACTGTAAATGTGTCAGAATGTCTGCACCCAATTTTCCAACATTGTGACACATTTGCATCTCTTTACTCACTTTACAGCACAAATATGATGCATGTATCAGAATATTGATGTATGCATCATTTTTTTATGCACACCTTGTAGTAAGTCCATCCAGAAGTTAGAACACTTTTTTTGTGGTCAAACAGTCTTGGCACAAGTAGTGCAACTGAGTTACAATTATGACACCATTCTTTAAGAAAAAAAACAGCCTGGATTTTTAGCAGGCTAAGTGTGCCTCTACCCTTGCTTGACTCTAAACCAGCCACAGCACAGACACTAATTCATCAGTTGCACAGTAAGTCAGAGTGGGGCCTGCTGGGTAGTGCAGGAGCTGGTAAGCGAGAGTTGGAAAGAGAGTATTTTTAGTGGGGAGTGCTATAGTTAGTGGTACCGACACTGAGGTCTTCCAATTTAACAGTTGGTTGAAGGAGTTGTGCACCAAGGTGGGAGGGTGCTTCCTGTCAGAATGAGGAACCTGTTTGGTGGTATTAAGGCCTATTCAAACCCGTTAGCCTTCACCCTGCTAAGGAGAGGACAAAGGCATTGGGAAGAGGTTTGAGGCATACACTTTGGGACATTTAAACTAGCAGGAAGAGGCTGGGGTTGGGACATCCGTAAGTAGACCTCAAGTAAGAGGAACCTAGGTAGCATTTCCCAACTAGTGGGAGCAGTTAAGGGGAAATGATAATGTATATAGGGATGGGGAAGGGGCATATATCAGAAACTGGGCACCATATCATAAGGGAGGTAATGATGGTAAAACAACATGTGGAAAGAATATGGTTGGTCTTGTCAGTGGAATGGGTAAGGATAGGAGACAGGAGTCTGGGAGTGTGGTCTTTTTAAATGTTAGAAGCCTCAGGAACAGAAGGAGTGAGGGACAGGCACTGGCAGGAGAGGCTAAGATGGACCTGTTAGCCAAAATGAAATCATGGCCAAAAGGAAACAGTGACTGGGACTTTGCAATACTGGGCTACTCACTCCACAGGAGGAACTGATAAAAAGGCATGGCAAGGGGTGGTACTGTATACTGGGGAAGGTATAGTTTCCACAGAGGATACTACACCTCTAAGGCCCCCACCCAACTATGCTTGTATACTGATTCAATGGATTTTATACAAAAATTATGTTACAACCTTCTAATACAGTAAAATAAAGAGCCACATATTACTTAAACAAGAAGTCATAACAGGGGTTACTTTATGGTATACTAACAGCCCACCTCAGATAGGTTCAAGCATGAGGCAAAGCCAAGTGCTTCAACTACCCGGGAAGAGCTGTGAGCACACCATAATGCACCACATGGATTATACAGTTTTAAAATGATTCTTGTTAGTAAACTGGATGTATTTTATAAACATGTTTTAGCTGGGCTACTTTTAGCCTGGCTGTTGTGCTGGGATACTAGCCCAGTTGAAAGTACCTTTTGGCCAATCAGGAATCAGCATTCTTTCTACCTATTTCATAATATACTATAGAGCACAATGCAGTAATAATATTCAGTGCCATGTATTACATTACAGCATAATACAGTATAGAAAAATACAGTACCATGTATCAATTTACCATACAGTACAATAAAGTAAAATGCAGTACCACGTATTACATTACAGTCTGCTACTATACAGAACAAACTCTAGCCAGAGCCAATACGGCTGCAAAATGATATCATTGATAGTACTGAAAAGGAAATAAAGCATCTCACACAGATAAAAGATTGTGTTCAACAGTTTCTGGCTGACACATGCATATATATGTGTGTGTGTGTGTGTAGGGTATATATACTGTATGATATCCAAATGTGCACAGACTTTTATACTAACAGGATATATAAAAAAAAACTATTAAAACAACACAGATCCAATAGAGGAAATACAGTTGTATGTGCTTTGAAATTCTTGTTTGAGTCCTACCATGCCACTTGTATAATCATTCATAACATACACACAAGTGCATACTCTACCTGCTTATACTGCACCTGCTCCTGTGAATAAAAGAGGGATTTATTCTCCAGAGCTACAAGCCCATTACCTTTCACCAGCAATAAATACATACTGAACCTGCCTGTGCCATGCCTGGCTCATTGGATAAACAGATGACTTCTTTCTCTAGTGCAATCAGACCCTTACCTTTCACCAAAACTAAATTCATCACAGTGTGGAGAACACCTACCCTGTACCTGTACCTGTCCCTGTAGATGAACAGGAGCCTGCAGTCTCCAGAGCTATCAGTCCCTCCCTTACATCTCACCATCACTGAAAAATATATCACAGTTAGGAAAAGCTGGCATTGTCTCTACCCACACTGTACCTCTCACTGTGGATAAACTGAGGGTTTCAGTTTTGAGTGATGTCAGTCCCTCACCTTTCACAAACACTAAATCCATTATATTTTAGGGAAGCTTGCACTGTATCTGCCCACTTTGTACCTATTTGGATAATCACAGGGCTTCAAGCTCCAGAGTTGTCAGTCTCTCACCTTTCGCCAACACTAAATACATCCTAGTATGGAGAAATCTTGCAGTCCAAATGTATCAGTGGATAAACAGAGTTCTGGCCCAGTGGTGCTGAGGGTTGAGGTGCTGAACACCACACCTCATGCCACACTGGTGACCTGGGTTTCAGGAACAGACTTGGGTCATCGGGGGTTGGCCAGGGGGAGGATGACTGAGCATCCCAGGGACTGTTCTCCTCCTGGGAGGATGGGGAGGGACACCCACAAATGTGCTGGCTCCTGGTGGTGGCTAGGGGCTAGGGTGACTCACGGTGCAAGAAAAAGTTGTAGTGGTCAGACATATGACTTGCAGTGCATGGGAGCGCATACTGCAGTGTCATTGGTGTCCTTGCACACCCATGCTGTGTGGGACTCAGGGATCAAAAAATGTTCAATCATCCCACACTCATGATGGTCTGGCCATGGCACTGCACTAGTCACTCTCGGGAGCTCCCTCTGGCCCTGACCCGTTGGTCTTCCATGATGGGGTCTGTGACATGGCCTAAGAGAGGGTTAAGGCAAGGAGGTGAAAGCTCAGGCATGGCATCTGATGCAGTAGCCACCAGCCAAATACCTGAATGGGGAACCATAGGTCCAACCCCAGCCAAGGAGGTAAGGCACTCAAAAAGAAATAATCACAAAAAAAAATTAGTGGATAAACAGGGGTCTCCAGAGCTGTCAGTCAGTCACTCACTCATCATTATTACTATATTCATTACAGGGTAGAGAAAGCCTTCTCTGTACCTGTCCCTGTGTATGAACTGGGGGTTCCAGAACTGTCAGTCCCTCAACTTTCATCACTGTTACATTCATTACAGTACAGACAGCTTGCACTGTACCTGTTCCTGGGATAAACTGAGGGCTCCAGAGCTGTCAGACTGTCACCTTTCACCACTGCTACATTCATAAGTGTGGAGAAAGCCAGTACTGTACCTGTCCCTGTGGATAAACAGGGGGTGCCAAAGCAGTCAGTTCCCCACCTTTCACCACCACTACATTTCATCACAGTGTGGAGAAATGCTGCACTGTACCTGCATCTGTGGATAAACAGAGGTCTCCAGAGCAGTCAGACCCTCACTTTTCACCACCACTACATTTCATCACAGTGTGGAGAAATGCTGCACTGTACCTGCATCTGTGGATAAACAGAGGTCTCCAGAGCAGTCAGACCCTCACCTTTCACCACCACTATATTTCATCAAAGTGTGGAGAAACTCTGCATTATACCTGTATCAGTGGTAAATGAGGCTCAAGAGCTGTCAGTCCCTCATCAATCAACATCACTACATTCACCACATGGGTGTTTCTACCCACACTGTACCTATCTCAATGGATAAACTGAGGATTTCAGTTTCCAGAGATGTCAGTCCTTCACCTTTGTAGGGAAGCTTGCACTGTATCTGCCCACTTTGTGCTATGCAGGAAAGAACTGGCAGGTAAAATAAACAAATAGCATTAAGTTACAAGAAGGCTGAAAGTAAACCACCAGGATAATCAAGGGTTAAAACTTAGTTCTGTCTGTAAGGGGGGAGGGAATGGGCGCATCTTTCCAGCAGAAAGAGTTGTCAGGAGCTTCTGACAGTGCATTCTTTTTTATTACAATATAAAAATACACAGCATTCCTCCACAAAGAGTTATAAAAGCAGGAGGGCATGCAGAGCTATAGCTGGACTGTCTGTAATTTGACACTGTAGTCTGCTGAATAAGACACTAAGAGCTTCAGAGCTTCAATAAGGGAAACTCCAGTATACTTGTATACTTCTTCTTTTCAGCCATAAAAATAAGCTGAAACTAGTAACCATGTTATCGCATAAGTCCTGCTATGCACAAATTAAGATTGAAATACATGTACTGTTATTGTGAACCTCATTCCTCACTAGGAAACACTAACAGAGAAAAAAATAGTGTGGTAAACAGACTGCTGAGTGGAGGGATTGCTATAAAACTCCAATTTAATGAAGTCCATTAGCAATCTGCTGATGTCCATTTTCCTATGTAATAGTAAAACATCTGCAGAGCTCCACCCTGCAGCCATAAAAATGCAGTGCTATGTATTGTATTACTGTACAGCACAATACAGTAAAATGCAGTGGCAATGCAATACAACACAACACAATACAATACTTCAATAAAATATAGTTCAATATAGTAATGTCCCATGTATTACATTGCCTTACAGTACAATGCAGGAAAATGCAGCAGTATGTGTTACATCACTGTACAGTATAATGCAGTAAAATACAATAGGATTGTAGGATTACATTAAAAAATGTAAAACAAACAGTGCCATGTATTACTTTACTGTACAGTACAGTGCAGTAAAATATAATACTATATAGTACATTATAGTGCAATGCAAGACCAACAATTGCAGTGCCATGTACTACATTCCTTTACAGCATAATGCAGTAAAATATAATACTACATTTTTCACTACAGTACAATACAATGCAGGACAATAAAGTGCCACGTATTGTTTTGCAGTACAATGAAGTGAAACATTTCAATGTATTACATTACTATACAGTAAAACACAATGCAGAAATTTACAGTACCATGTATTGCATCACTGTACAGTACAATGCAGTTAAATACTGTGCCATGTATTGGAATCACTTTACAATACAATACAGTAAAACT
Source organism: Neoceratodus forsteri (assembly GCA_016271365.2). NCBI lineage: Eukaryota > Metazoa > Chordata > Ceratodontiformes > Ceratodontidae > Neoceratodus > Neoceratodus forsteri. The sequence continues at coordinate 1,082,226,818 of CM057452.1, read as the reverse complement.
CAATACCAGTGCCATGCACTATATTATATAGAGAATAAATGATGGGGAAGTGTGTGTTATGAGAATTTAATGCACACCCGAAGTGTGGGATGCTACATAAATCCCGAGGGGGTTATTAAAGCATCCCACACCAAGGGTGTGCATTAAATTCAAGTATGCTATGCACTTCCCCATGTTTTATTTTTTATAATATACCGAGCAGCAATTTTTCTCCTGCCTGTCTTTAGTGTTCACACACACACACACACACACACACACACACACACACACACACACAGGCTATGACTCACTGTCTCTGCTGCCTTCTCCCTTTCCTTTTTTTAATTTTGGTGCCTGATGCTTGCTTTTTTTAAAAATGTTACTTACAGTTTGTCACTGCCGAGATCACATCTCGGACACTCCGTGGGCACGCTCCAGTGGCAAAACGGTCGGATGGCAGGATCAGCCAGATATTTAGTAGGGTAAAAGGTTGGATCAACCAGATACATTTTAAAAACTAAAGAAGGGATGATCATGTCTTCTTTTTGTGGCAACTCCTCGGGACAGTAGAGATGGAGTGGCTTCGCGGGAAGCAAAAGATGGAGCCACCATGTTTGAAAAACTGTTTGGCCCTCCCACATTCATTCCATAGACCAGTGCAGGAGAGGCATCATTTGAGTGGCATGGCACATGAATGTCATAACAACCAGCCGATTGTTATGGGAAATATCAACTGGTCCAGCCCACAGGAAAAATTGCTGACCAGTTATTATAAGTTTTTTTAGCCCAGTTAATATTTTTTTAAAAGAACTTACTGCTGACTCTGAGTGGTGGTGCACTGTCCAGAAATGAGGAGCAGAGCCAGCACAGAGAAAGACAAGAGCATGGCTGCTGCATGTACAGAGTGAGGGAAACCCAGCATGTGTTCGTTATTATAACCCACAGGTTATAATGGGTGAATTATAACCGGGTTTACCTATGAGAGGAAATGCTCCCTAGTTATTATACTTCTCTACAGTACAATAAGTAAAATTCAACACCACATACTAAATTTCAGTACAGTACAATACAGTCTAGAAAAATGCAATGTCATGTATTACATTACAGTCCATCACAACACAGAGACATACAGTGCCATGTATTATGAAACTACAATACTGTGTATTATATTACAATACAATACTGAAACATATAGAGCCACGTATTACGGTACAATACTTTTTTGTACTATTATGGCCCTTACAACAGTCTGTAAGGTTGAAGTAGGCCTAGAGACCCATCATGCCTACCCTCCCACTGTTCAGTGATAGTGCTCTGTATGGATGTTTGCACAGTCGTAATGCATTTTTGCAATGAATAAAACCATTTTTTAGCTGATTACCTGGTGCCGGTTCATTTTTGCTTTTGACATACATAATTTTAACTGCACACCAGTATTTGTCAAGCTGTTTTTTAAAGATCAGTTTTGTATTGTAATTAACAATGTTCTGAGGCAATAAGCCCCAGATTTTAACTACCCACTGTGTGAAATAAAATTTCCTTCTGTTCATTTTAAACATGTTTCTTTTTAGGTGCTTATTGTGGCCCCTTAGATGGTTGTTTGTTGTTGTAAATTCAAGATTGAATTCTATCATTAATTTGTTATCCATGCAGATGTCAAATAAGTGCAAGGGATCACTCTAATTATCCTTTTCTCCAAGTTGTGTAAATTCAAATTGTGAAATATTTCAGTGTAAGTTAAATGCTGTACTCCCAAGATTGAATTGATTAATTTCCTTTTCACTTTCTCAGCCTTGTCAATATATATGCATGGTAGTGGTAGTTCTACACATAGCCCCAGATTAATAATCTGAACACTGTGAGTATCCCAATAAATAATTTAACGAGTTAACTTCTTTATAACAAGTTGTTAGGTTAAACAGCTGGTACCAGATGTATGCAATGCATTATTTTTTTAATTTGAAATTCAAGTTTATCATTTTACACTTATGCAGAGCAAATTGTATATGGTACATTCACGTCATGATGCATTAAACAGATAGTCAGTCCAATTGTTCCTTCTAAGCTATAGGTTAGGGCAGGGCCCCATCCTCTTGGTCTGCCAACCGGATCCATCAGGAAGATTGCACTCCTGTTTGTAGCATATATAGGGTGTATATTATTTCCCATATGCTTGTGTATCTGGGGATGCTATCCCTCAAGATAGCTCCCATTTGTTACACTCTTAAATTAGATAATACCTCTTGCAACCATTCTGTGTGGCTTAATGGGAAATCATCTAGCCAATGTCTCAAAACCAGTTTTTTTAAGGGAGGAGGAAATGAGGACCATATAATACCTTCTTGTTTTCACTCTTACCCCTCTATAATCCCCTATTAATTCTCAGGAGTGAAGAGATTATCAGTGCCATGCAGTGGGTCCACTTTAGCTTCGATCATGTCCCAAAGGGCCTTTACTGGTGGGCAGTCCCAAAATATATGACGAAGAGTACCTTCTTCCTGATGGCATCTATTACATCTTGATGCTCAACCTATTTTACGTAACCATGTTGGGGTCCAGTACATGTTATGTAGAAACTTAAACTGCATCACCTGTAATCTGTCTTGTGTTATATAGCAATAGGTGTTTTGCCATATGACAGACCATTCATTTGACAGTTCTGTAAATTGCTCTGCTCAATACCTAGGTATCCCACAAGTTCCACATATGCTTGGTCAAACAAAGAGATGTATAACCTGGAAATAGAGTGTGGTTCCCACACTACGCCAGATAATGTCTCAAAAAAAATCCCACTGGTAATCTTCCCTCCCTAAACCCATCTGGGTCTTTCATTAACAAGTGCTGTATTTGATAGACCTTGAATATCTGATTATGGCCCACACAATACCTATTAAGGATAGATTCCACTGAACCACCCTCTCCTTCCTGTAAGAGTTGTCTAATTTTCAGTCCTCTCAGCATGGGCACCCAGATTTCCGTAATTACCTTCCCCGCTTATTTTCAAGTTGGGATTCTTACAGTGGGGCTGATTGTGATCCTTTTGACCTGTATACTTGAGAAAAGATCATAACTGTGTGTGGATCTTTAATGAAGCAGCTATTGGTGTAGATGCCAGATTCTTCAGAAAGCACTTTTGTGTACAATATACAAAGGCGGCTGGGTCAAGGCCCGCTCCTCTAATCATCTCAATCTCCAACTTAACCCATGAGGGAACATTTGACAGTGAGGTCTTTTTCTCTGGTGACAATAGCCATTTAAGATAATTACTCACACTACTAGCCCAGCAGTACAAGCCAAAGTGTGGCAATCTCAGATTCCCCTTGGATCTGGGAGCCGCTAATCTATGATAAGCTTGTCTGGGAGCCTTCCCTTGCCATATGAAATCTGAAATCACTGTGTGAATCCTATTAAACCATTTCAAAGGCAACCAAATATTATGCTAGTGGGGTAGAACACCCTTGGCAAGATATTCATTTTACTTAACTTTATCCATTCCCAAAGTGATAATGGAAAATTCCTCCATCTAGACAGATCCTGCTTAATTATGTGGAAGACTGAATCCAGGTTAAATTGTACTATCCTAGATTCACTCCTTGCCAACATAATAGCTAGATATTTCAGGGAATGTGGATTCCACTGGAGTCCTATTTCTGTAATGACACTCTTTTTTAACCTTGAATTAAGTGGGAGCACCATGGTTTTTTCAACATTGATTCTATAGTTGTACAATTTGCTGTATTTTTCCATTATCTCCAGGACTACCGGAAAGGTATCCCAGGGGTTGACCAAATGAAGAAGGATATTGTCTGCGTATGTGGATACTTTGAACTCATGGGTACCCAATACCACACCCTGAATCCCAGGATTGGACCTTAGATTACTAAGGAGAGGTTCCAAGTAAATATTAAAAAGAAGAGGTGACACGGGGCAGCTCTGTTTTGTACCTGAAAACAGCGGGAAAGTAGCGGGAAACCCCATTACAATACAAGCGTGCACAAGGATGTTTATTTAGTGAGGCAACCCACTTGATAAACATGGGGGGAATCCAAATCTCTCCATGACTGAGAACAAAAACTGCCAATTTGCTCTGTCAAATGCCTTCTCTGCATCCAGTGACATCAGCCCAGCAGGAGTGTCTGCATCCCTAGATGCAGAGAGGACGTGAGACAGCTTACGCAAGTGATCAGAAGACATTCTCCCGGTCATGAATCCCACCTGATCCTGGTGAATTATGTGGGGCATAACCTTCACCAATCTGTTCACTAATATCTTAGCTAAGATCTTAGCATCATAATTAATCGATGATACGGGGCGATAACTAGTAACCTTATCCTGTTCCTTCCCCAACTTAGGAATAACAACATAAAGGGCCTCTAATAGGTGTATGTCAGTTGTTTCAGATTACAGTATACTATGAAACAAGCCCTTCAATCCTGGGATTAATTGTGTAGCAAAACACTTATAAAAGTTGGGGTATGCAACGCATTCTTAAAAAGAGTCCTTGTTTATCAGCTTTAAAGTTATTTCAAAGTTGTATAATGGAATACTAAAAGTGTCTTGTTGCAGCCCAGAGGCACTGAGGGTTGAGGTGCCAGATGCCACACCTCGCACCATGCTGGCGACCCAGGTTCGGACATGAGTGTGGGCCACCACGGGTCAGCAGGGGAGGGATAGGATGGAGCATCTGGAGCACTGCTGTCCTATCCAGGGGAGGGATCCAGGGTTCCATCACTCTGTAGCAACCCCTGGTGATGACTGTGAAATGCTACCAGAGTGGTGTAGAGATGGGGTGGAGTACAGCAGACATTGGCTATACGCCCGGATGTCATTGCATGCCAGTACCCACAGGGAGAAAACAGTGGAAAATTGGGTTCCAGGTCAGGCAGCATGAGCTTCCAACCCCACTGGACAACCCAAATGGTGCCTCCTCATCTGAATCCTGTTTGGTGAGTTGAGCTGGGGTAGCTCCTCACCACCCTGCCACAGGGGGTAATCCATGGGGGTTTGCGGAGGATGGCCTGATCTTGGTGTTTGGGCTAGGGGGTTGGTCAGGATGTATTGCCGACCAGAACCCGGGGTGGGGAGTATAACAAAAATAAATGTCTTGTTGCCTTTTCAGAGGTCATTTTACGAGTGGCAGATCTATTTTATTGTCCTTATAGTTCAGTGGGCTGTTTCATTACATATGAAGCTTCAAGTTTTTTGTTAAAAAAATAAGGATCTTTAGAAGGTTAGTGGAGCCTTGATGCTGTACTCTAATTTGAGGGGGTTGGGTTTATAAAATGGTCACTGTTTTTACTTTACAGCTACTGGACATTAATTCAAAGAAAGGTGACATCTTGAACTGAGGCATTGACTACATTTATTAGACAATATGTGTGAACATTGTCCTAAGCTGTGCTGTTTAATAGCTCGTCCTAGGAAACTTTCTTACAGATTATTATATTAATTTTGTCAGACCCCCACTATGCTGTACTATAGGATGACAAGCGATTTTCTCCTATTGTGATATCACTTAAATTTCCTGTACTTTGAACCAAGTTGTTTTTAAAATCCCTTTGTGTATTTCTGAAAACATCATTGCAAAAAAACTCCATTAATGCATCAGTTAGGGTTGATTTCCACACCAACAAAAGTGTGGAAATTCAACATTAGGGTTTCCAACTCTACTACCCCATGCCCCTCCACCCCCACCCTTCACACACCAACAGGCATTGAGGTGCATGTTGGGCCCATCGGTCCTCTCACCCTATTCCATCCGTAAACAAGCTGAGCTGGTACAGTATAGGAGAATATGAATGAAACTATGTCCATTTTTCAGTCCTGACCCAGGGAAAATGGCAAAATATATTACATCAGTTTGACAGTTGCAGGATTGCAAGAATCCAGGCAGGTTACAAAGGAAGCAGGGTGATCATATCAATAGGCTGATGTTCAGGTTTGCATGGTCATATGATAGGTTATAACACTGTTTTTCAAGCTGAGCATAGCCTGTCTCATTTTGTGTGCTTAGTGGTACCTTGTTCCATAAGTATTGCCCCAGGTATGCAAAAGTCTGTTCTCTGATTTGTGTTTAAGTCCTAGGTATAGTGATGAACACTGATGGCAGTTGAGCATAGGTTGCAGTCTCCATTTCATTCTAGAAGGAGGCTGTCAAGTGGCCTTAGGTTCTTTTTTTCATTATGTTGAATAGCTGATGGTACAACAGACTTTTCCATCTTTCTGAGTGTGGCAGGATGCCCATTTTTGAATACAGTTGACACTGGTGAGTGCAATGCAAAACAGAAAACTTCAGTGCCATTTATTACAGTGCCAGGTACTGTAAAACTACTTTCACACAAACTGTTTTAGTTCAAACACAAACGTAGCCATAATTGCGTTAATTTAATTTAGTACTGTTGCAGTCATCACACTCACTATAAAGGGAAAAATGCTAAAGATGCTAATTAGCACAAATTTATTTTCACACTTATTACTGCTCCAATGAAAATGGCAAACATTATTTGACACTGAAAACATCCAGTTTTACAGCATTACATTATTGTATTGTAGAAGTATTACATTACAATAAAATGCAATGTAGAAAAATGTAATTCTATATATTATCGTACAGCCCACTATGATGCAGAAAAATACAGTGCCATATATTACATTACTGTACAATACACTGCTATAAAATAAAATAACATGTTTTGCATTGAAGTACAGTGCAATACTTAAGAAATAAGGCAAGACGGGGGTGTTATGGTGGGATAACAGCCTGCCTCAGGTGGGTTGAATCATGAGGTGAAGCTGAGTGCTTCCACCACCCAAGAAGGGCCATTAGCCCACCAAAATGCACCCCTGGACTCTGTACAGCATAGGGTATTAAAAAATATTTATATTATTAAATGTATATAAAAAAAGGTTAAAAAATGAATAATCACACTAAACAAAAAATAGTCCAACATGAACATTGTTTTGATTCCTGCCTTCCAGTAGATGATGCCAAACTGCTTTACTGGCAGTATTAAGGTTAGGCAATGGCTTCACTTGCTGTGGCTGCCACAGTGTGGAGTGGCATTGAGAGCTTTATGGTCAGGTAATGGCAGCTGCTGTAAAGTAGAGTGGGACCAATTGCTTTGCAGTTGGGTGAACAGCTAGTGCATTTTTTAAAACATTAACTGGTGTTGGTTCCAGTTGTCTGCAAGCAGCATCTGGTGTCGGCACGAGCCCTTTATGTTACTCACAGTCATCAGTTAAGAGGGAGAGAGTAAGTGGTACAATGCGGAGTGCAGCTTAGAGTGAGCTGGAGAAGTTACTTTTGGCCACAGTCTGCAGCTAAGGTAAAAAGTTTCTTTTTTTTTTAAAAAAAACTGTCCTGATGTGCCTCATTTGATTGACTGTTAACATGTACAGCTCTGTCAGTTGTGGGCATTTTGCTTGGATGAGAAGTGGATTACTATGGTTGTAGTGCAGACTTTTTTATTGCTTGGGGGCTTCTTTCAGCCCGGATGCATTGTGCTGGGAAAACAGCCCAGCTGGAAGTAACTCTCAGCCAATCAGGATTCAGCATTCTTTAACCCATTTCATAATAAAAAATACAATATCATATAGTACATCATGGTACAACACAATGTAGTAAAATACAGTGCCACGTATTACATTACTGTGCGATAGAGTGCAATAAAATACAAGGTCATTTAGCACATTACTGTTGCCTACATCAAAATACAGTGCCATGTTTTACATTACAGTAAAATATAATACAGAAACATACAGTGCCCAGTATTACACTACTGTACAGCACAATGCAGTAAGTGACAGTGCCATGTACAGTATTACATAACATAAATGATAAACTACATTCAAGTGTTCATAATAAGGGCATAAAGCAACCAAGAAGGTTCGGTGACATTTATGAACCACAAGGCCTAAGGCCATGTGGTTTGTATACACCAGCAGACCCCACAATTGCGTTTTACTCTTATTTTGTGTACTGTTGTTAATAGTTAATTCATTATAATTTATTTTTCCAGCAGTTAGGAAGTAGGTAAATACTCACAGAAACAAGCTTGTTGTCTTACTGTGTGTAAGGAACATTTTTTTACACAGGAAGAAAATTAATGTGTATATAAGAACATTTTTTACACAGGAAGAAATTTAATGTGTATATAAGAACATGTTTTACACAGGAAGAAAATTACTGTGTATATTAGAAAATGTTTTGCACAGGAAGAAAATTAATGTGTATATAGAAAAAGGTAGAAGTTATTTTAATGAAGATTTTATTTCTGTGGCTCTTGTTCTAGTAGAGCTATCTCAGTGTACTTCCTTGAGACACCTATCCATTCATGTTATGAGAGCAAAAATGTTTTATCATGGCGTGCAGTTCAACTATGAGAAAAGTAGTGACTGCAGTTACAGAGGAGATTCAGCCAGTGAGACACTTCAAATCATTCTTCAGAACATTTACATGAAAAACTGTTTGTGATACCAGCATTAAATTCTATGATGATAGTTTGACACTGGGGATTTCATCAACCATGTTTCTCTTTATTGAGGTGAACTTTGGATTTTTCTTATTGATGTTGAAGCTGGACATGTTTCTAACTGGTGTATATGTAATAAAAACAGAACCTTAATTATATCTTAAACTAAGTTGATATTAGATTTAAAATTGTTTGTTGGAAATGCAATAATGTGTATAATCAGGAACAATCTAGAGTTTATGATAGACTTGGAAACTCACTGAAAGAGCACTTTGAGACCTAGTGTTAGCCTTATGCTGACTGTGTGCAGCTACTGTATGTGCACGCAGACAGCAGTTAACCTATTTTAACTTCAGTTGCTGCAATCTAGCTGTACATTGTAAGACTGAAATTTACTATATGTTATCAGACTATAATCACTCACGATGTACTATACCACTATACAATACAAGAATATACAGTGCCATGTATTTGTTTAGTGTACAGTACAATTCAATGTTGCAAAATATGGTGCCAGGTATTGCACTGCAGTCCAGCACAGTAAAGTGACATGTATTACATTAGAGGACAATGCCAATATAATATAGTAAAATACAATATCACATATTATATTAGACTCCACTTACACACAAAATCATACAGCACCATGCAGTACATTACTATACAGTACAATTCAATAAAATACAGTTCCAAGTATCACAATACTGTAAAATGAAGTACATTATAATGCCACATATTTCATTACAGCTCACTAAAATACAGAAAAATTCAATATTATTTTTTTCAATTTATTTTAAAGTTTGTTAACAATGTAAAAAAAACACTGGGCCACATAGAACTTTTTACAGGTTTGACCCGGGTATATGTATACAACATACTAACATTTTATAACAGTATTAGTATACATAATACAATAGAACATTTACACCTGACTAAATAAATACAGACATTTTACAACATAAACTAACATATACTCACTTGCATACATGTCAAGGACAGTGTTAATATTCACAAAGAGTTTTACACAATTTACAAAACTCAGGAACTAAGAACATTATGTATTAGATCACAGTACATTACAATAAAAATGAATACAGTACAATGTATTATATTACAGTACAAAGTAAAACAGAACAATACAATACCATTAACTACATTAATGTAAAGACAGAAAAAGTACACTGTAATATAGTCTGCAAATTATTACTTTGCTATGCAGCATAATGCAATAACCTACAGAGGCATGTATTATGTTACTGAGCAATATAATGCAGTAAAATGCAGTATCACATTTTATGTGACAGTTCAGTATAATACAAAAAGTACAATAGCACAATGCATTACATTACTGTGAAGTACAATGCAGGAATATACAATACAGTGCATTTTGTTACAGCCCACTACAGTAAAGAAAAAGATTATACCATGTATTACATTAAAGTCTACTAAAACACAGAAAAATACATTAGCATGTATTATATTACAGCACAACACAGTAAAATGCAGTACCATGTATTATATTACAGGTTAATACAGTGGAGTAAAATGTTATGGCATGTATAACTTTACAGTATTGTACAATGCAGAAACATACAATACCATGTACTACAGTACAGTACAAAACATAATAGAAAACTACAGAGCAATATATTACATTACATTTCAACACAGTACAATCCAGTGCTGTGTGTTACATTACAGTACTAAAAAATACAGAAAACACAGAGCCATGTATTATACTTCTGTACAGTACAATGCGGTAAATACAATACTATTTATTTCTATAGCCCACTGTAATACAGAAAAGTGCAATACCATGTATTGCATTACAGCCTATTGCAAGACCATGTATAACATCACAGTTCAATACAAAAAAGAAGTATACAGTACCACGTAATACATTACTGTGCAGTGCAGTTCAGTAAAGTACAACACCTTGTATTACATTATAGTACAATACAACACAGAAAAATAAAGTTTCATGCATAACAATACAATACAGTAAAATACAGCCTTCTACATTCATTGCACATAGATTAAAGTATGGGTAGCCATGGTATGTTTTCATCTCAGAGTTGTGATGATGTAACAGGGACCTTAGGTGTGATGATAAACAGGCTCCTGATGTCATCACAGCCCCAAAATGTAAACAAAGCCTTGTTTGTGGATGACTGGCTATCTTTTTTTCTACATTTAGTATATGGTGTGAAATGTGTACTCTCCTCCAATCATGTTTTCTGCCTGAAAAAGAAAATGTTTTGTGCACTTTTATTTAAAAACAAATCCCACCCCAAAGAGCGCAATGTATTTTTACACATTGCATCTTTCCTTAAGCTAGCATCCCAAAATACTTTACCAGTACATACAAAAAGCATTAGTCAAACAAATTATTACAAATTATCAAATGTGCAGTTTGCAACATTTACTTATGCTGCAGAGTCACCATCATAAAAATGACTCATAACTGACGTAGTGAAGAAAAAAGCAATAAGCCAAGGCTAGAGAGAACTGTATTTTGAGCTGAAGTTTTGAAAGAGAGAGATAAGAAGTCAATGCAGTGGAGAGAAAGACAAAGATAAAGAGACAGAAAGTGTGCGTGAGAGAGAGTGAGAGAGCATACAGTTAAAAATGCTGAACACGGACAAATTCTAACCAAATACAGATTCAGTGACCCCAGTTTAGAAATAGAAATAAGCAGGCGCAACTTAACCTGAAAACCAAAAGAAGTTTGACTTCAGTCACTGTGAAAAGAGTGAAATTTAAACAGAAATGCTTTTCACTCGTCACTGTACAAAACACAACTTTATACAAGAATGGCATTTCCTAGAGCTATCAAAAAAGTAGCAGATTACCAGTTGACAATGATGCTAAACTTTGCATATTGCTGGGGGTAAAGGAACAGTGTAGCAGAAACAACTGCAAACTATATAGCATCCTATCACCAACTTTGTAATGTAACATAGATGTATTAAGTGCATCGTATGTTTATGCCTCATAAATCATTTCATGAATAAACGTGTACAATACCTGCTATATATATATATATATATATATATGTGTGTGTGTGTGTGTGTGTGTGTGTGTGTGTGTGTGTGGACAGTATTCCAGAGACTTGGGTGTGCACTTAAAATAAGGCCTGTATTTTGCTCATAATTTGTTAAAAATACAGCATTTGTGCTTTGTATTGTTGCCAATATGGTCAAGAGATAGTGTGCATAAAAAAGGGTGTATGTATTTTTATGTTATTGCGGCAGCATTTTAATAATGAAAGTAGCCTTAAAAAAGCAGCCATTTTGTGACATGGTTGTGTTACACATCTTGGTGACCATTAAATTTACTGCATTTAGAGCACAATACTAAAGTTTTTTTTTTTTAAATGGATAAAGTGGATGTATAACTGTCTCCCAATGATTAATAATTTTATGCAGCTCTAATTACATTTATATGACACCACATGTAATGTATTACTTTCATGCATTACATGTGGTGTCTTATATAGCTGCATTCTTTCTCTTGTTTATTCTTCCTTTATGCTTGCGGGGTTGTTTTTAGTGTCAGTTCACATTGTTTAATGTGTTCCCCCCATGCAAGTCTGCAATCTTAATGCAGCGGTACATACAGCCTGCTAGGAGCAGCAGCATCAAAAGTTGTGGCTCTTACTGATGTGTCTACTGTTACCCACGTGGCCGATAATGCTGATATTGGTCCAAACAGCCAGGAACCGGAATTGACATCAGGCATTCAGTTTTGGTACTCTTGCTCTGAATAAAACTGTTCTCTTCCCGCAGCTTCTCCCATTTGCCATTCTTAAAAACAGGGAGAATGGAGCGTCATCCATTTTAAATCTGGCATGCTGCACGGGAGTTCAGATGGGTCTCAGAGGTCTCCAGTCATTAGAAAACATGATCCTCAGCATTCTGCTACAAAACAGTAAGTTAAAATTCTGGGAGGCATATTAAATAGTGACTGGCTAAAGTGCAGCAGTTGTTCTGTGTCATTTTGGAGACAGAGAAAAGTAAAGTTTTTACCTCAGGACCTCATGGTCCAGCTGTTTGTGAAGGGCCCCTCTCTTCAAAACAGAGGATGATTGGATTAGTGGACTATGCAGCATAATGAGTATATTTTAAAGTTTTGTTTGGGAAGTATATCAGCAGAACTTTCCTCTGGTGCTAGTACTGTTTAAACAGGGCATATTAAATACTATCCGGCTATAGTGCAGCAGTTGTGTGTTGTCATTTTTTGGGGCAGAAAGTTAAATTTGTGTGTTCCCTCATGGTCCAGCTTTTTGTGAAGGCTCTCCTTCAAAATGGGGCTGTGCATATATGTGACAAGTCTAATCAAATATAGTTTTGTTTGTGTTTTATAGTATTTTGTTTACTATCCATCCAGTGGGTTTTCATTACATAATTAGATTTTTTCAGAATATTGCTAATATTGGTGAACTTTCCTCTGGTGCTGGCTTTAATCATGTTTAAAGGGGGAAAAACATTACCTGTGGGGTTCCTACTGGTAAAGTTTGAGAATGTGTATTTGTCGAGTAAATGCTGCACCTGTTGATGTGATGATGGCTCTATTTTAGATGTGTATATGTGGAATGAATATAAAAGCTGCACTCTTAACACGTTTTAAATAAAAAAAACGCACTTTGTGTGAGATGCTTGTAGTTTGGGAAAGAAGGGGTAATGCTGGCTCTAATTAAAGTGTGTGTGTGTGTGTGTGTGTGTGTGTGTGTGCGTGTGTGTTGTGTGTTTCTGTGTGTGTGTGTGTGTGTGTGTGTGTGTGTGTGTGTGTGTGTGTGTGAATAAATGAAAAAGGTGCATTTCTTGATTTAAGATTATAAAGGAGCATTATTGTATTGGTATACTGAACCAGGGGATCAGGTGTGTGGGTGGCTGCATAATATGCTAGAACTGTTTGAAATAAAAAAAAAATACTGCACTTGGGCCTACCTCAAAAATGCTGCTCATGGCATTGGTCAGTTCATTCGGGGTTTTGGGGGGGGGGATACCATGTGTAGTAATGAGACTGCTTCTAAACTAGATATCAAGTGGTGGCATAATATGTTGGAACTGTTTAAAAATTAAAAAATACAGCACTTGGGTCTACCTCAAAATGGCTGTTCATGGCATTGGGAGGAGGGGTACCATGTGTAATAATCTGGTCATTGCCTGGTTGTACTTGTGCCTGTAGGGCAACATCAGGAGTTTGGATTCATCTGGCAAAAACATTTTCCTGTTTTTTTTATAATTGAGACTGCATCTAAATTAGACATCAAGTGATGGCAAAATATGTTTGAACTGTTTAAAAAAAACAGCACTTGGGCTTACCTCAAGAAGGCTGCTCATGGCATTGCTTAGTACATTTGAGGGTTTGGGAAGGATACAATCAATGTGCAGTAATCTGGTCATTGCCTGGGTGTACTAGTGCCTATTGGGCAACATCAGTGGTTTGGATTTATCTGGCAAAAGTATTTTGCAGATGTATTTATAACGAGACTGCCTATAAATTAAACATCAAGTGTTGGCATAATATCTTGGAACTGTTTGAAAATAAAAAATACATCACCTGGGCCTAACTCAAGAGGTTTGGATGTGGCATTCCAAGTGCAGTAGTACGAGAACCCCACAGCAGTGGCATCCCCGTGATGCACGTGGTGGTGAGCCAATGGTGGGCCCGTGTGATATTTTGGCATAATTTTCCACACAGTAGCTGGCATGGGGTTGCCAGTGGGCATCATGCAGCACCTGTCATCTACAGTTATCTGTGCCAAACAGCTTGCTTGGGTGCTTTCTGGTTGCTAACTGTGGTTGGACCAGCCCTCGGTCTGGCTCAATGGAGGTTCGGTGATGTCAAAATGGCCCCTGATGTGGCTCAGACCCACTCTGTAACAGCCAGCTGTCTCTGAGTTTGCCTTTGCTTGTTCATGGGGCACTTTGGTGTATTGTTTTGAGTTGTAGAACAGTTTGGATGTAGCATTCCATGTGCAGTACAAGGATGCCACAGCAGAGGCATCCCTGTGATGCACATGGTGGTGAGCCCAGGTGAGCTCAGGGTGGGCCCGTGTGATATTTTGGCATCCTTTTCCCCACAAAGGCCAGCATTGTGTTGCCAGGGGGCATCATGTGGTTCCTGCATCTACAATTATCAGTGCAAACAGCTTACTTTGTGCTTTCTGGTTGTTAACTATGGTTGGGCCTGCCCTCTGTCTGGCTCCATGGAGGTACAGTGATGTCAAAATGGCCCCATATGTGGCGTGGTACTTATCAATGTGTTTTGGCTGTTTGGTTGATAGTAAGCCACTGAAAAAAGTTGTACCTTCTATTTCGCATGTTGCATTGCCAGTGCGGTGTCCACGTTACCCACATTAGTAGTATGTGACAGAGATGGTCATGTAATAGATTAAGTGCAACCAAGTGATTTGTTCTTGTTTGTCATTCTGCTTAAAATCTAGCTTAACTGTGAAAGGCATGTAGACTGGGTATAAACAGTATAAGCATGAAGTGACAAAATTTTAGTAACCTTTTTTTTTGTATTTTTAGTGCTGTCTTCATTGGAGGATAGTGACACGTCGGTATGGAAGAACATCAAATCATCAAATGTTGTAAACTAATACCCCTCAATAGAAGACAAAGGCACTGCATTTGAAAATGTTATTTATTACTAGAAATTGGAAATAATGCACTGAGTAACCTACGAAAGTAGTTTCCATGTCATAACTAACTGTGCAATTTTTCCAAACTTAGAAATATAGAACTATCTTTATATTTTGTATTGTGCAACTGCCACATATAGACATTACAATTAAGGTTGAGTCATGCCTAATTATAAAACTTTTTTTGAGTGTGTGAATGTCACACTTTGTCTCGAATACTGTCCACAACAGCTATATATGTATATATATATATATATATATATATATATATATATACAAAATCACACATACCCCCACAATGGGTATGTGTGATTTTGTATTTTCTTGAAACTTGGCTTCCCAGCCAAATGCCCTTTGGGTAACCCTTGCCTCAGTGTTTACGCAAGAGGTTCTTTTGTCTTTATATATATATATATATATATATATATATATATATATAGTCATGCCAATAAAGTTACTTGAAAGAAAATGAGGGAAAGAGAGAAAAAGAGAGAGAGAGAGAGAGAGAAAAGAGAGACTGGAATGCTGTCCTATGATAGTGGGTGCTGTGATGACAGTTGATGGGTTACCAGCCATTGCTGGGCTAGCATACTGAATGGGAGACTGAGTGATGTAGAGGTGAGGGATCATTCTGTGCAGCTAGGGTAGCATCTGGCAGTAACATCAGTGACATAAGGTTGGTCAGGTCCAGGGTGGACTTTTAGAGACCCAGGTTAATATTTTAAGTTGAATCCTGATACAAGCATGAATACAATGGTCTGAATGCAGCTCTGATCAATGAATGAGTGCAGTGTGAGGCTTTGTGAAGGCAGGCTGCCCGTGGGGCATAAACATTGCACTGAATGTGTGTCTCAATACATAGAATTCTTTAACAATGGATTGATATACCATTGGGATCTGACTTCAGTCTTTGCACTGGCAAAGACATAAATGATGTGAGGGAAGACTACAGTGAGAAATATGTCAGCAATTTTAACATGACAAACACAAAGGAACAACGTACCACTTATCTATCTGACTATGCAAACCAAGTTAGCTTTGTGAAAGAGGTCACGTGTATCCACCCCGCACCCAAAAAACAAAATCTGAAACTCAAGAATTACTTAACATAAAAAATATAAATGAGTGTGTGAAAATAGCACGAAAATAGACTCATAATACACAGACCTGAGAGAAGTTGTCAGACAAGAAGGGCAAAATGTCTTTCATCTGTGTTCTAAATTTTGATTATTCAGTCATTCCATGATTCTAGCTACTCCTTTCTCTGGAGTCTCCATGAAACTCCTCCCACCTCCATGCTGGAGAGGCGATCGATAGACCCCCCCCCTCCACCCCTGCAGGCAAGTCAAATATCATCACCAAGCAAACTCAGCAGTCTCAAAGTTCACACTCCTCCAACAATGTTTGAAAACCTGGCAGGGCAGAGCCAAGAGATAGCCATTGATCCATACAGGCTTGAGGCCTGTGGGTTCATGTGTCTTCAGACACCCCTCAAATCTTGGTGCATCTGGCAAAGACTCAGAAACTGCCTTATTCATCTGACTGCCCCCACCCCCCCAAGAAAAAACTCTCATGGCGTTACAGCTTCCTTAGAGTTAAAAACTCTGCATTTATCCAGTGTAGGTGGTGCTTGGCAATCACAACTCATTTTTCTGATTATGTGGCTCACTTTTTATTTATCAGTGTATTTGACCAGGGCTGACCCAAGTCCAATATTCTATGAGTGATTGGAAAGCTAATATTATTGTGCTTGGAAAACGTTTCCTGAGAAGTAAAGAGAGGAGGGCAGAGGGGAATGAAGGATAAACAGAAAAGGACTTAGACCAGTCCCAGGGAGTGGTTGGTGTAGAGCTAAAGCTGGGAAATTGTTGGTCGTAGACAGATAAAAACGTGACTTGCTGAAATTGTAAAAGAGATACATGATCAAAAAATAAAACTTAAAAAATAGAAAACACTCAAATCACATTAAAAAAATCTATTTGTTAAGAGTAATTAACATTTAATCTGATCATGTCACACCTCAGAAGTTAAGTAGAGTTGGGCCTGGTGAGTGCTCGGATGGAAGCCTTCCAATGAACTCCAGGTGCTGTCGGAAGGATTTTGCTAGCTCTGCTCGGTGAAAGTCACCCCTTGATTAAAATTAGTAGTTTTATTTCTTGTGGCACCCTTCCCCAGAGGCTCAGGGCACCTTACAAAAGGCTTAGCATACAATACATAGTTTACAAGGACTCAAAATTAAAAGTATAAAACCCACCGAAAAATACATAATAAAGTAAATATAAACCAGCAACAGCAGATTAATAGACAGGCTTGTAGGGCATTCATGTGTTACCAAAAGCCTTTCTAAAGAGGTAAGTTTTTAGACATCTCTTAAATGGCCTCCACCGAAAGAGCATTTCTCAGGCCTCTTGGGGTTGAGTTCCACAACACACTGGACTGGCCACCTCAATTGTCTGGTGTCCAGAGGATTTCAACTGGGCCCTGGGGACAGTTAAGAGGTCCACATCAGTGGAGTAGATAGGGAGGGAGGATGAATAAAGAGCCAAGAGCTCAGTCAGACAGCTTGGGTCCTTCCTATGTAGGGCCTAATCTTAGGTTAGCAACCCAGCTTTGAAAATGACTTGACACTTCACCAGCAGGTGGTGCAGTTCAGGCAGGACTGAGTTCATACTATAGGACCTAGGTAGGCCCATTATGATCTGGGTTGCTTTCTTCTGTATGTGTCGTAGACCACTCCAATTACCCCGAGGTGTAGGGCATTGCAGTAGTTGAGTCTGGATGTCACAGACGTATGCATCAGTGCCACCAGGTCCTCATAGGCAATAAGAAAAATCCAGATGATGTTCCTCAAATGGTAAAAACCCCAGCATGGTATTTGGAGGACACTGTTGATGAAAGTGCCGTCTTTCAAATCAGATGTTAAAGCGAGGTCTCTCTGCATGTTCTGGTGGTAGTTGATGGTTGTTGATGTAAACATTTAAAGATCCCATGGCATTTCTCAAAAAGACCGGGGGGGGGGATTTCCCTGGTGTCTGGCCAGATTTCCCCCATTCAATAACCCACCAGCAGATTAGCCTGCTTCCGTATCAGATACAAACGTTTATTCATTTATTTTATTTTTTGTTCACTGGGAAATCCTGGGATGAGGCAGAAGTCAGGAAATATTTCCTGGCCTCCATTTCCTGGTCAACAAAAAATAAAATAAATATTACAATCTACCTGACCGTATTGTTAGGGAACAGAGAGACATGAACAGTAAGACAGGAGAGGAGCAGCAAAAACACACTGAGGTACAGAAGAGGGTGAGGATTTTCAATTAGCTGCATCTGTTTTTTGGACATAGATGTCGAACTCTGTCCTGGGAGGTAGACCACAAAAAGGTGGTCTAACTCTGGGGATGGAATTCTGCAGTTGCGTCCTTAAAATGGATGCAATACCTGCAGTTGTGGCAGAAATTGATATAGACTGTGGGAACTATCTCAAATGCATTGGGGCTGTTGGTAAATATGCCGCAAGCATACCAATGCATTTGCCTGGTTGAAGCCTGCATCCAAAATATGGATGAGACTGCTACATCCAGGGCCTTGCAGTCCTGCCTGGAGAGACAAAATAGTGTGGAAAGACAGAGACAGAGCGCAAGAGAGAGGCGTGGACAGTGGTGGTGGAAGAAGCAAACAGAGGCAAGATCAGATATGGACAGAGAAGTACAGTGGGGAGAGACAGGGAGAAACCAGAATTCTGAGGGATAGAAGAAGAGGTGGGGTAGGTGGGTGGAAGACAGCCTGAGAGGAGTACTATGGAGGAAAGAGAGGAATATTAACAACTGATGAATAGGGATTGCCAGATAGTGTTTTTGGATATCTGAATGGTATCCAGCGGATAGTCCATCTATCCAAGTCCAGATCTGAGATCCCATCCAACCCAATTCATATTTTGGATTCTAGATCAGCTAATGGGACCCAAGGCTCAACAACGAGATCTATGGTCAGACAGTGGGAACCAAGATCAGCTGCCTGCCTCAAATCCCAGATAGTCACATTGGATAGCTGGTATCCTATTGGATCCTAGGTGACAGGATACAGCAGTCAGATACCAACAGTATTTGATGCCATGCAGTATTTAGGAAACTTGTTGGTGTCCAGCAGTATCTGATTCCATCCCATACTATCCAAGCAAAACTACTGAAGAAGGTATGTTTTGTATCCTGCTGTGAAAAAGGAATGGTATAGCAGAAAGAGCTGCAAACTATGCAGTATTCTTCCACCATCTTCAAAAAACAGCGCTGATATATTATTAATACAAGCCCATTGCAGTATGTTTATGTCTTATGAATAGTTTGATGTATAAACTTTGATAATACATGTATTGCTTATCAAACCAATAAAGTTATTTGATTTTGAGAGTTGAAAAAACAAACGAATACTGTGAGAGCAAGGGGGGAGGAGAGAAAGAAACACAGAAACATAGAAAGTGGCAACAGTTATAGACCCCGTGACCCACCCAGTCTGCCAGTCCTGCCTAGCTACATTATGTACACCCTAGTGGCCATCCAGAGTAGTGAGGTAGTGTGGGAAAGATAGAGAAGGAGTATGGCGGAAAGAAAGGAGTACTACATAGAGCTGGAACAAGAATGTGAGAGAAAGAAAGAGAAAGGGAGGTCGTTAGTGGGGGGATAAAGGATGAGAACACATAGCCATGTCTGTTGAGTCTGGAGGTTCATGTGCTCTCTTCAAAATTCCCATCCAATTACCAGTTTTTGAGCTGAAGAAGGCTATAGAAGTATAATTTTTGTTTCACATGGATTAAGTTCTTATTGTTAAGTATCGCTGATATTTAAATGATTTTCCAATATCCAGAAAATATTAAAAAAACTGATTTTTCATGCAAAATTTGGCTGATATTCCATCATTGTTCTGTACTTCATCTGTCCTCCTCCTTTATTGCCAAGGACATTTGTGAGATGTTTTTCTTTCCACTAAAGTAATAATCCTCAGTTTGTGACATCATGGTAATTTCCACAGTAACAGATTGTGGCAACGCATAAAAACATTGAAACATAGAATTTGACGGCAGATAAGGACCGCTTGGCCCGCCTAGTCTGCCCATTTCCTTAACTGATGGATAAGCTGCAAATTCTAGTTAATCAACAGCTTACTTCCTCCTACTCCCCACTAGAATTACCTTATGCCTGTCCCATGCATTCTTGAATTCTCCCACTGTTCCTGACTCTACAACCTTCTCAGGAAGGCTGTTCCATGCATCCACAACCCTCTCTGTGAAAAAATACTTTTGTAATATTACCACTGAGCCGTCCCCCCTCTATCTTCAAATTGTGCCCCCCTTGTTCTTGCACATCTCTTCTTCTGAAAGATACTACCCTCTTGTACTTTGTTAATTCCCTTAAGATACTTGAAAGTTTCTATCATCCCCTCTCCCTCCTTTCCTTAAGGGTATACATATTAAGCTGCTTTAGTCTCTCCTCGTATGTCTTCTGGTACAGACCCTGCACCATTTTGGTTGCCCTCCGCTGAACAGCCTCCACTCTGTCTATGTCTTTGGAGATGGGGTCTCCAGAACTGCACACAGTACTCAGATGGGGTCTCACCAACTGTCTGTACAGAGGGATAACAACTTCCTGTTTTCTACTGTTGATGCCTCTCCCTCTGCATCCCAGTATCCCCCAAGCCCTCCTTACTGCCTTCTCGCATTGCTTGCCCACCTTTAGGTCATCTGATATAATGACTCCAGGGTCTCTTTCGATTTTTGTTGTTGTTATTAACTCACCACCCCCCCAGTATGTACACTTCCCCTGGGTTTTTGTTCCCCAGATGCATTACCTTGCACTCCTTTGCACTAAATCTGAGCTGCTACATATTTGACAATTCCTCCAATCTTGCCAAGTCCCTTTTCATTCTTTCCACCCCACCTTGTGTAGCAACCCTGTTGCAGATCTTTGTGTCATCTGCAAAGAGACATACCTTTCCTTCCAGGTGCTCTCCAATGTCACTTATAAAGACATTAAAGAGGACCGGTCCCGGTACTGAACCCTGTGGTACCCTGCTGGTTACCCTCAATGCAAATATAAAATGATGGCTTTGGCTCAAATGTTCTCAGTTACAGTAATGAGGGGAGAATACAAAAAAGAATGAACTGTAAGCTGAATTGTTTCATTTTCCTGGGTGCTGAAAATTCAACTTTAAGAATTTCCAGGAAAGAAACACAAACTCCAAAGGGAAGAAAAAGTGGTGTGTCATAGTGGTGGTAGCACAGGCCTGGGAATCAAGAGACCTAGGTTCATATCCCAGCAGTCATGTACTCACTGTGTGCCTTGAGCAAGTTACTTGACCTTTGTATACTGCAGTCCTCGTAGTTGTACATCTGAGTAGAATCTGGGCCCAGTAGAAAATTAGGTGCTACATCTTAATCTTAAAAGAAACAGGGCATCTTCGAGTACCAGTGCACTATCCTATATAGCCTATCAATGTCAAGATTCAATGCCAATAAGTGCAACGTGATTTATTAACTTATTTATCGAAATGTTTCACCAGGAAGACACACTAAGCAACAAGTTGCTCATCTCCCGGTGTGACCTGGGGAGAAGGGGTACAACTGGAATGAAACATTAAACATTCAAGGGAACTCCAGTGCTATTTGGGAGGGGGTAAATGTTTCTGGCCATGCAGAAGTTTGCGAAGTCACTAGGATGCTGGGTAGCTTTATGACACATCCAGGCTCGATCTCTAGCCCTGAGACTGGCCAGAAGTTCAGGGGCTATCCAGGTAAGTGGTTACCTCTGACTGTTTTTTTTTGAGTGGGGCAAAAGCATTTCAGTTTACAAGAAAGATTTCTTTGAAGTAGGCAAGGGCCTTATTGACTGAGGGGAAGGAGGTTGGGGGGAACAGTCCGAAGTGGCAAGGTTACTTGAGAGGTTCAAGATCAAGCGACTTGAAAGAGCACAGTTGTATGGTTTTGTGAGGTGATTTAGTTCTGTGGACTTTCCTAACTATGAATATTGGTTATGGTCACTGAGAGCATCGGGGAGGATGTCAGAGGTGATGATGCAGTGGGGTGGGAGGTAAGGGGCCCAGTCAAGTAGGGAGTGTTGCTGTGTTTTGTGGTTTGGATGGGTGGGTTTAGAGATTAGTTGAGAGAGGTTTAGGGCTCTGATTTCATTTTTAGGTGTGGTAGCTTTCGGTGACAACCATTTTATATTGAAGTCACTTAGGATGAATAATTCCCCAGAGCCAGCAAGGGAAGTGGTAGAGGTTAGGAGGACTAGCGCTACCAAAGGATGGACATTTGGGCAGCAGTATATGCCAGCTACAAAGTTTGGGAAAGTGAAAGTGAGGGTCACATGGACAGCTAGGGCATCATGGGTCTCAGGATTGGAGGATGAGTAGATGATGGAATATTGGATGGAGGCTAGGACATCAGTGGCCACACCACCACCGCTACCTGCATGGTCTTGCCTTAGCAGTGAGTAGCCAGGAATGGAAACTGAGTAGTCAGGGATACTGCTCTTTAGCCAAGTTTCTGAGATGATTAGAATGTCTGGTTTTAGAGTGCACACAATGGTCTGAATCTTTGTCTATTTTTTGCAACAAGCTGCAAGTGTTTAGATGCAGGATCTTTAAGCCCTTTGGGAGGGCTGAGAGAAGAGAGTGGGGGGAGGTAGTAGAGAAGGAAGCACCAGAGGAGCTAGGGGCAGTATGGCCTGGGTTGGGTGGATATCTCCGGTGGAGAGCAAGAGGAGGGCAAGTATGAGAAAGTGGAACTTGGATGATTTTGAAGGGGCTGGCGAGGAGGTTGGGAATTTTGAGTAGAAGGGAGTGGATGAGTGAGGAAAAAGAAGGTGGAGAACTGCAGTGAAAGTGGAAACCGTTATCAAAGCCACATGAGGAATTGTGGTAGAGTGAGACCATATTTCAAATGACAGAGAGGGAGTGATAATATGGATGTGGGTAAGGGATTGGAGATAGTAACTGATTGGATTGGGAGAGTTATTAGGAATAGGTGAATAGAGAGCAAGTAGAGGTGGTAAAGAGAGGGATATGAGCAGAGAAAGGGGGAGAGAAGACAGGAGAAATGTATTGATCATAAGGCAGAGAAATTAGCCGGCCCGGTGGCGCTGAGGGTTGAGGCACTGGACGCCACACCACGCCAGTGACCTGGGTTCAGGAATGAGCCCAAGGAGCCGGGGGTTGGCAGGGAGGGAAGAGATTGAGCATCTGTAGGACTGCTCTCTCTTCCCAGGGGAGGGATGGGGATGCGACCACTCGAAGCGTACCCTCTGGCAGTGGCCAGAGGGAGCCCAATGTAGCATCATGGCGTATGCCTAGGGGTGGAGCTGTGGCAGCACATTGCTATGACAGCCGGGCTCCACAGGGACTTGCCAAGAAAATCACCTCCACTGCTGATAGGGGATGGCGCCTTCCACGCAGTCCACACTCCTAGAATCGGGCCCAGTCCTCTCCGCTTCCTCCCCCTCTCCAGCCTGGTGGCTCAAAACTCATAGAGCACTCTGGGTGGGGGAAACCTTTCCCTGGAGGGCAGACCTGGGGATGCCCGGTGCTGGAGAGGAGTGGAGTGGATTCCAAGCAATGTAAGGAGGTAGAGAGTGCACTGAGAGGTCGCCGGAAAGAGTTCAGCAGTGGTGGGTGAAAAATAGAGTTCGAAAAAGAAAAGGCAGAGAAATTAGTGAATATCTGATTTAGGAAGATAAAGAACTTGCAAACAGGGGGTGCAGAAGTGAGGACTGGTCAGATGGAGGTGGGAGTTGTACAGTACTAGTCACATTAAACTGTTCCTCCAATGAGTTGCTTTAGCATTTCTGACTGAGTTGCATAACTGTTGCTGGATCCAACACAAAGCCTTGCACAAACTGTTTCTTAAGAGGTAAAATGCATCTTTGCATTGCACTGTGACTGGACTGCAGATGCAGTCCAGCTGAGCTGCAAAAACATTTTACAAACATTGCTCTTCTGCTAATAAGGCTTTGAAATTAATGCAATATGAGTTGCCAACTGTAAAAATCAATGCTAAACCAACTCAAGATTATACCCCTCTAGTGGCAGTACAGTATAACTTGCTAGTGGGAAAATGGACACAAAAAAAACCAATGATGCACATAGGGAGGAAGAACCCACATACAGAGTACTGAATGGGGGGGGGGGGATTAGGCTGACCACAACAACTGAAGAAAGGGACCTGGGATTCATCATCAGTAAGTCAGCCAACAAACAAGCCAGTCTGTGCAATACAGCAAACAGCAAGGCAACAAGTATGCTGAGATGCTTCTGGAGGGGATGTGACAATAGGAGAAAGAAGATGATTCTGCCCCTGTACAGATCTCTGTCACACCTGGAGTGCCGTGCCCAGTTCTGGAGTCTGCATCTTAGAAAGGACAAGGATAAGCTAGGGATGGTTTAGTGAAGGGTCACCAAGGTAATTCAGAGTCAGCAAGGAAGGTCCTGTAAGAAACCACTGGAGGCAATCAACATGTTATCACTGGAGGCCAGAAGAGAGAGGTGACATGATAAACACATTTCTGACAGCAATTAATGGAGTGACCAGTGAAGACCTATTCAACAGGAGCAGTAGTGGAGTCACTATTGGTCTTGAATGGAAGCTAGTCAGTGGAGACTTCAGGAGGGGCACGAGGAAGTTCTGCTTCACTGAGAGGGTGGTATAGCCATGGAATGGACTACTGGCAGAAGTGGGAGGGCAGGGACTACAAATGGGTTCAAACAATGCTTGAACAGGTACAGGGGGCTGGTAATTCCATGAGAAGGAGCTAGGGAGGTGGAGGGTTAGGGGAGGGTTTGGGATAGAAACCCCTTTAAGACATTAGATCAGGCGACAGATTGGAATCTCTTTATGGACAGACTGGATGGATCCTTGGTCTTCATATGCCAGCGACATTTATTTTACTACATTTCTATAAGTGGTCACGATGAACAAGCTGGACACTCACCCCCAAAAACAGGTAGACATACTGAAATTGCTGCAAAGTCGATATTTATTATGTGCTCCAAGCAAGCAGATAATGAAGGCAGGCTGCTTGAGAAAGGACTTGCTAAAGTGCAGAATGCTGGAGGGCAGTGGGAGCACAAGCTTGCCTACATTATCTACTTGTTTGGAACACCTAATAAATATAAACTTCACAGCAATTGCAGTGTGCTCAACTGTTCTTTGTGGTGAATGGCCAACTTGTTTTTTTGTGACTGTTTGTGTTACATTTTAGTTGGGACAGCCTTGGTTAAAAATGGTAAAAAAAAAAAGGGTTTAAAAACATGGTTGTGTTCCAGCAATTCCTTGCCAAATAAGAAACAGAGATCCCTAAAAGGAAAACAGGGGATTTTAATTTTAAGTGATTTCAGTGCAGAAAGCAAAATAAGATGCCCTGAGAAATCCAGATTAAAATGTGCATTATAAATAAGTCCCCAATTTCTCTGCGACAATTTGGATCTAAGTTCTGTGGCAAGTCTGCCTGCTGCCATAGAACTTCTGTGGCTTTAATTTTCTATTTCTGTGGAGCTTCAGTAATGGCAGTTGGGGGCTTAGGCAGCAGATAGGGACAACCAGCACCCAGGTAGGGGAGAAAATGTATGTTGTGGGCTAGGATCCACAGTCCAAGGTAGGCCGTCACTTAACTTCTTACACATGCACTATTAGAAAGTAAATCACCTACCCCATCCACCTCAGTCTCATCACCCTCCCCACCCTGCCCTGGGAGCTCCCAAGTTCACCATATTTGAAGTAGTAATATTTTTATCAGGTCCCATACTGCACAGCAATCCTTATCTTTCTAGTGTCACTTCTGGGCCTGAATGCCTGTTTCTTATTCTAGTAGTGCTTTGTGCAGCTGCACAAAAAGTCCTTTCAGGACAAGAAACCAGCAATCGGGCCCAGTGGTGAAATTAGAAGGATAAAGATCTCTGCGCAGCATGGGACCTGACAAAAATATTACTACTTTAAATAAGGTGACTCCAGGAAGCTCTCAGTGTAGAGTGGGAAGGGTGGTTGAGATAAGCAGGATGGGGGGGGGAGGTACCCATTTTGTTTTTAAAGATATAGCATCAGCAGGCAAACTAATTGGTAGATATTCATACAAGCAGAAGAAATAACTGAGTGCCTTAGCTGGGGCTTGAACTCAGGCCACCCAGAATACAATTCTGGTTACACTGCCTACCAGCTGCGCCACCAAGGTAACTGGAATATGGGACATCCTGAGGCATTTTACTCTTTCTGTAATGCACAACCTGGTATTGCACTGATAATTACATTTTCAATCATAAGAGTGTGGCATGCATATTTATGGAACTCTTAACAAGTAGAAGAGAGAAAGAAGTAAGTGCCTTAGCTGGGACTTGAAGCCAGGCCACCCAGAATACCATTCCAACTGTGCTACCAGCTGCACCACCAAGGCAACTGCATCCTGGAACTAATGGGTGGGGGCTGTTCTAAAATGTTTACCAGAATTTTTTTTTTTTCAACTCCAAACGAATTCTGAAAAGCATTCTGTGGAATTTGTTATGAACTGGTTTCTGTGGTTTATATGATCCATGGAGTCATTTTCCTTGGTTTACATTAAAGAGTCAGCGTAAACTGCAGATATGTTTTTTTTTTCACAGTTTAGGTTGTCGTTTCAATTTCAACTGCAGAAAAAATAGTTTATGTAAACAGAAGAATAATATTCCACAATTAGCATAATATTCTGCAATTTGTGTAAACTGTGGAAAACTATTCCATGGGGTACATTAAGTTCTGCAGCAGTTCCTTCAGCAGTGGAATCATGGAAAAATCAGGGCCTCAATCAGTGTTGGGTAAGTTACTTTTTCTATTACTTTCTATTACATTTGGAAACTTGTTCTAGGAAGCTTCATGCAGTCAATAGCAAGGATGGAGAAGTACTAGAAAAAGTAAGTAATACACCTTACAGTTACAGTTACTTATTTCTTTTTATACAAAAACAATAAAAAAATAATAAACAACTATAACAGATTACATTTATATGAGAGTAATAGGTTTATAATGTATGTTAGAACGCTGTTAACCTTAGGAAATCATAATTTCCTAAGGTTGTTAACCTATTGATGTGACGTAGATATGTTGTTAACCTATTGATCCTACGTCACATTGATAGGTTAACAACAGCGAGTGGTCTGCACATGTGCGCGCTTTTTTTCGACGGGGAACCAACTGAAGGGAAACCGACAGCAAAGGACTGAAGGCCCATGGCAGTGACTTTTTAAAAAACGTAAGCCACTTAATTTTTGATAGTGAGACCATACACTATAAAAAATAATGTATGGTCCCTCTATCGGCAACCGATCAATTTTAACTGTCTCGAGGTTGCCATGGAGACGTAAACCTCTCGAGCTTCGCTCTCGAGGTTTACATAGTCGCCCTGGTAACCTCTCGACTGTTAACTGACCGGTTAACGATAGAGGACCATACATTATCCTCTATGTTACTAGTTACTTTCAAATAAATGTAATCAGTTACAGTTGCATATTACTTTTATATAAAAATACATAAGTAATTGTAACTGTAAGGTGTATTACTTTTTCCAGTACATCTCCATCCTTGCTAGTGACTGCACAGAGCTTCCTGGAACAAGTTTCCAAAAGTAATAAAAAAAGTAACTTACCCTTAAGGGGGCACAATTTGAAGATAGAGGAGGGGTCCGCTCAGAGGTAATGTGAGGAAGTATTTTTTCACAGAGAGGGTTGTGGATGCATGGAACAGCCTTCCTGAGGAGGTCATGGAGTCAAGAACAGTGGGGGAATTCAAGAATGCATGGGACAGACATAAGGCAGTCCTAGTGGGGGGGGGTAGGAGGAAGTAAGCTGTTGGTTAACTAGGATCTGCAGCTTATCTGTTAGGTAGGGAAATGGGCAGACTAGGTGGGCCAAGTGGTCCTTATCTGCCATCAAATTCTATGTTTCTGTGTTTCTACCTAACACTGGCCTTGATTATAAAATAGGTGAGAGAAGAGATCCACAGCAGGTTGTGGAGCTCACAAATATTGGTATTAAAGAGACACATTCATGTACAGTGGCAGACATAGTTTGAAAGCCTATGAAACATTCTTTTGATTGAAGTTTTGGGCATACCTGTAACTGGAAGCAGTCCAGAGATATAGATGACTGAGTCTACAATATAAGTTCTACATTGGAGCCATTCTAAGAACCTTGTGATGTCAGTGATGATCAAGCAGTGCTAAACTCAATGCAGTTCGGCACTGCTTGATCGTCACCGACATCACAAGATTCTAAAAATGGCTCTAATGTAGTATTTATATTGCACAGACTCAGTTATCTATATCTATGAGCTGCTTCCAGCAACAGGTATGCCCAATACATCAATCAAAATAACTTTCATAGGCATTCAACCTGTGTCTGTCACTGTACATGAATGTGTCCCTTTAACAAAGAGTTACTGCAAGTCCA
This sequence comes from Neoceratodus forsteri, assembly GCA_016271365.2. Classification (NCBI taxonomy): domain Eukaryota; kingdom Metazoa; phylum Chordata; order Ceratodontiformes; family Ceratodontidae; genus Neoceratodus; species Neoceratodus forsteri. The sequence goes on along the minus strand of CM057452.1, from coordinate 1,082,198,262 downwards.
GGTTTAGGGTCAAAATGTTAGATATTAGATTATAATAACTGGTGACCCTCAATATCAACCCATTTTTGAGACCTGTAAAAAGTCGTATCATCCTGCAAGTTGATACAGCAAAGTCATATCAACCCACGAGTTGATACAGCTTTTACTGTCTTGTGTCGGGTTGTGTGTACCATGCTAGCCCATGAAAGACTTTAAGCATTGTTTACTTAGCACCAGTTATCATAAAAAATTACACATATGAAGGTGAGTGATCTGCAGTTATTTTACACACTCACAGTGTGTGACAATATATAAACCTCTCAAGCTTTGCTCTCGAGGTTTATACATTATCACACACCTCGGGGTGTGTAAACAAAACTGCATATCACACACCTACATATGCATTATCCTCTATATTCAATTCATGTTAGCTATTCAAAATTGTATTACAAGATGATCCGACCCATTTGTAAAGTGCAATGCAGTAGCAGTGCAATTCACAAAAAAGTTCTCAGTGCAATAGTGCAAATAGACAAGCGGCTAACTCAGTGCCAGGCCTCTCACGTATGCCCCAGAGCTTCCATTCACTGTGGAATCTTTATCAGGATTCCAATATCCAGCAGAATAGGCCAGTGTCCAGCATTTTGACCCTAAACCTGGACTTGAAGTGACTCTCTGTTAGTATCACCATGTTATTGAGCTCCACAATGTATTGTGGATTTTGTTTGTAGCAAGGCTAGTTGCTCTTAGTGTGAGCCCCCACCACCACCACCACCACGTAATCCAAATGCACAATCTGCAGTGGATGGTAGAGAAAACAATACCTGTGATTGGTCATTTGTGATCACATGACCATGCTTTATTCCAGCACAACAGCACATCAGGAATACCTTTTCTGAACATCATTACTCAGTTTTTAAATAATTGAAGGGACAATTTTATAATCCCAGTATTGTACTCAAGGGTGTGCATAATTGTATAACGGGCACTTCTCAAGGTACCTAAGGCACTCAGCATTGCTTCCGGCCTTACTTTCCAAGATGTGCCATTATTCCACATTATAAAACATTAGCTAGAAATTGAGTATTCTGATTACCTGACAGCATTCTAAGAGGATTATGTTAGTGATGAAACCCTCATTTAAAATAGAACAGCAGGAATTGTAACTTTTAAAGCATATTAAAAAAAAAATTGTGCCCCACCACCACATTCCGAAATTGTGTGTCACCACATTTTAAAATTGAGTGCTACTGCCACATTCCAAATTTGTGTGTCACTGCCATATTCCAAAGCTGTATGTCACTGCCAAATTCTGAAATTGTGCATCACTGGCACATGAAATTATGCATCACCGACACATTTCGAAAGTGTGCGTCACTGCAACATTTCGAAATTGTGCATCACTGCCACATTCCGAAACTGTGCACCACCACCACACTCTGAAATTGTGTACTACCACCACATTCAGAAATTGTGTGTCACTGCTACATTCAGAAATTGTGCATCACTGCCACATTCCAAACTGTGCATCACTGCCATATTCTGAAACTCTGCAATGCCATCACATTCCAAAACTCTGTCATCACCACATTCTGAAATTGTGCATCACTGCCACATTCTGAAATTGAGCGTCACCACCACATTCCGAAATTGAGCAACCCTTCTACTTTCTGAGATTGTGTTATCACTACATTTCACAGTTGCAATCTTGTGGCATTTTGAAATCTAATTCCTGCAGAATTCTGAAAATTGCACATGCCTTGGTTATTATAAAGCCATGTGTGCCACTGCATTCCAATACCCCTGTCACATTCTTAAGTACTGTACCTTGCATCTACACATTATGAAAATGAATGCTGTGATCCACCCAGTGTCAGCTTTTGGAAGGCTATGCCTATAGTTCAGTGGACTAGCAGCTAGCCACTCCCACTTCCTGACCTATAAAAGCAGTTCCCCGAGCCGCTCTCTTAAGTACTTTTCTTTGTGACACGGAGGCTCTGTCAGTCTGTTTTTGCTGCTGGCTGTGGTCTACCAACCCCCACCCCCACCCTCCACCCTCCACCCTTCACCCTTCACCTCCACCTTGCTGTTTGGCTCTGCTTGTTTTGCTGGACTCTGTCTGTGTCCTGTTTTGGTCTGAATTTTGCCTCCAGCTGTGTGCTTCTTTGTGTTGCGTGTCCCCTGTTCTTCTGTGTTTATGTGTCTTTTGTTTTGCTTTCTTTTTGGGGGGTTTCTGTTTCTAAACTCCTTGTATATTGTTAATCCAGAACTCATGCTACCTGTTCCCATTTACTCGCACTGCAACTGCAATCATTATCTGTGTTTCAACTCCTACAACATAGCTGCTCTTCATGCTATGCTCCTTAATTATTTTCACCTGGTTCAGGCTCACTCTGAACCCTAGCCCATGCAGCTCACTCCTGCTTCCTCAACTCATACCACCTACCTCATTGCTGTTGTTTTTACTGCACTGCCTAGCAACTGCTGCTTTCAGAGCATTACATCCCTCAAGTCTATGTTCATTGAATTGCTACTCCTACAACTCATAGTTACTCAATACAGATGCTGCTCTCTGTGGTTGTACACTGCTATTAAGCCCTGGAGGTTAGCTAAGCTACCACTGATGCTGTAAACTAGTTTTAATATCTGCATGTAGGTCTTGGCACCTTACATCCCTTTCTTGTTTTTCCTCTGGCGGAGGACTTGGAGGTGTTGGAGGAGTCATGGCCCCATGTGGCATTCTTACTTTATGTTCTAATCCTGCCTCCATTGCCTAAAATCCTCAGAGTATTTGTCACCTTTATTGGCTTCCTTGAATGCCTGTCTGGCTTGCCTCACTATTCATTTTTGCTGCTTCTCCGACCTACGTGCAGGTCCAACCATTTCTACTCTGCTTTACAGACCTACATGCAGGTCTGACCATTGCTACTCCGCTTACTGACCTATATGGAGGTCCACTTATTGCTTACACAATCATTGCTCAATATTCGCTACTGCCATCTGACCTACGTGAGGTCCCAGCATTCAATGCTTATTCAACTCCTCTTCAGTTTTCTGGGGCATGCCAGTCATACCATCCTGGCACAGGGCCTCCCTGAAGCTAATAGTCTCGCTCTGCATTTATAAAGTCCACATCTTGAGCATGCCTGACTTGGGGTGGGGTCCTTCTCACCTGGCCCATAGCTGGGAATGTCCTCACTCTGGGCATGGCTTTAGCTGTTCGAGACTCTATGACAGCTCCTGGTGTAGAATTTAAGACTAACTATGAAGGGTGGTTACAGCACTCTTCTTTGGCTCTAGTATTCTACTAGCAAGGCACCTTCACTGCATTCTCCCTATGGCTGCCTCTGGTTCACCTAGTTTGTTATTAGAATGAGTAGATCAGGTGAGATCCTCAGCAGTCGATGCTCTCCTCCTCCTCCCGCCTTATTTGCCTCCAATGTTGCAGAGCACTCTCCACTTTCCACGATGTTCCCATTAGAGGGATTGAGTGAGAGCTTTCCTCTAAACTGGAATATTTTCCACCCCCTTTATTGGGTTTATAAATTGCAGCAGCAGAGCCATCACAAAATAAACATCCCAAGCCTGGAGGGAAGGTGACCTAGGCCTTGGATCCCCAGAGAGTGCCTCCTCAAAGGGTTTGCTTTATCTCCTCCATGCCTCAGGTCATAACTGTTAGTTAGCCATAGTTAGTATTCCCTAGTTCCTTTAGGTAGGTTCCACAGTTGGATGGAGGTGGATGGTGTCTCTACGTTTCGTTCCCTCTCTTCTTAGGAGGTCCCCTCAATCTCCATTGCAACCCATCATACTCATGCCATTTCTAACCTGTGCATCTTATTACATTATCAAGCTGCCTGTTGCCTTATCTAATACTATTCCTCATGGCTACTGATTGTTAACATGCTTCGTACTACTACATTCTTTTGGGGGATCCTTCCTAAGGTACCTTTAGCCAAGGAACCATCCCGTGGCACACCTAGGTGTGGAATCTTCTGTGAGGGTTCCTTGCCTTTGGTACCCCTACAGGGTGGTAATTCCTCTGGAATAGAGCGTGTGAATGGCCAAAACCAAGTAACTCAGTTGCACAAGCATAATATTATACTGGCTGCGTAGGCCACTGAATTGGAAGGCTATGCCTGTAGTTCAGTGGACAAGCAGCCAACCACTCCCACTTCCTGTCCTATATTAGCAGTTCCTCTGAGCCTCTGTCTCAAGCACTTTTTCCTTGCCCCCAAATCCTCCCCTCCATTGCCTCTCTTCTTGGGATTCTTCCTAAGGTACCTTTAGCCAAGGGAATCATCCCATGGCACCTCTAGGGGAGGAACCCTCTTTGAGGGTTCCTTGCCTTTGGTACCCCTACAGGGTGGTAATTCCTCTGGAATACAGAGTGTGAATGGCCAAAATCAAGTAACTCAGTTCACAAGCATAACATCATACTGGCTACGTAGGCCACTGAATTCTTTTCAAGATGTGTACTATCATTGCAGTTTTATGTAACATGGGAAAAATAAGCCCTATACTGTAGCTTGCAGAGAGGACTAGGCTACTGGTTCTGGTTGTGACATCATCAGTAGCTCTTCACTGAAACTTGCTTTTTCGAACAGGCGGTGAATTTAGGGTTACAAAATAACTTGTAACTTTTAAACAAATAACTGAGAGATCTTATTTTTGGCATGAGGATAACTGGGGACATGTTGATCCAAATTCTGAATTTAGTGATGACAGAAATTTTAGCTGAACTACCTCTTTAAGGCACTACAGTGGTGGAATTATTTCATTACTTAATTTATTTAGTTATTGGATTTTGACAAATTGTTGTGTTAACAAAGGGATTGCCTTTGTTAGTGCAATCCTAGGGGCATAAACACTCAACTACCCCCTCACGCTCATGATCCCCCTAGTGTTAGATTAATAGATGCAACCCAGCATGTGGTAGTGCCTTAATACTTAAATACAGTAACACACCCTGTCATGCCTTATTGCTTAAGTAAACTTAACTGCTGTCAGTACCTAAGCAAGCTTTGCTTTGTACCTCCATGCCTATAGTACTAAATGCAAAACAATCTGAGAAGTGAAACATGTAGACACAAATTGACTTGCACGGTGGAAGAAACAAACTATCCAGCCAGTGCAACATGGGTCTAAGTGGAAAAATTAAATGTACTTCCTTCTGAACTGTGCCACATACACAAATGCCAGTGATCACTTAAGAAGTAAGGCATGACAGGGTGTGCGTCATTGCTGAAAAATGTCACATGTAGGGTGGGTTGAAGCACGGGGCCACAGGCTGAGTGCTTCCACCACTCTAGGTGTGACATTATGCAGTGAAGATGCATACCCTAGAGTGCCTTATTGCAATTATAATATGGCTATAAAAATTCTGACAAGATTTTAATGATTAAGCAATAAACATAAGAAACAAATCAGAAGTTATCACTTTATTATAATTAATTTAGACATAAAATCAAAATAAAATAGTCCCTTCAAGAGCTTTGCTGCATCCCTCCATATTGTTTACACTAACGTTGTTATAGCTGAATTTATTACTTTGAGCTTAGTAATATTTTTATACTCCTGCTTTTATCTCATTTTTCACTTTGCAGAATTGAACACATTAATATTAACAGTCCCATTTAGTGCCCCTATAGAGATCACTCGTGCTGCTGCACCCATATGGTTATTTTCTGTGTTTTCTTGTTTTTTTTTTTTTTACAGGAGTGAAGACTGTCCAAACAAACAGAAAAAAAAATAAGCAATTAGATATGACAGGGTATGTATTGTGGTTGGATAGTGGCACACTTCGGGTGTGTCATGAGGTGTGAGGGATCGCCAAGTGCCTTCACTTCTACCACCCAAGAAGTGCCAGTACCCCTCCACAATGTACTCCCTGGAGTGTCCCTGTGATTGTAAAATGGGTCCAAGATGTGTTGTTTTTTTTTGGTGGGGGGTAAATAAAAGCACCAAATTAAAAAAGAAACTATTTTATGACTCTTTTAAAACAGTCCCATCACTTCCCAGCACAGACACACCATCTCTGATTTAAATACAGCAAAATTCAGGTATTTTTAATTAGCTCTTAAACCCTCCAGTTTCCCCCAACCCACCCCTTTTCCTCATTCTCTCACCTTTCATTCTTCTTCTTTATAATATTCCTTCCCTTTTCTCTGTTTTGCTAATTTTCTGTCTTGCCAACATTCAAGAGATGGAATGTTTACTACAGATAGCATGCAAGAATTCAAACCTCTGCTCAGTTCCGCTGACAGAATGTTTACTCCCACTAGCACACAACAGAAGGCCGCAGATGGAACCAGGGCTTTTGTTTTATATGTTACAGCTTAAACAACACAGATTTCCCTAGTAAGCAGGTGAGGATAGGAGGGGGATTTTTCAAGGTCAGCAAAGAAATGCAATAAATTACAATTCTCAGTACTGTAGTACTTCATTTTGTAAGTTATGTATGTGTGTGTAACAAGATTATTATGAGGGCAAATGACATTTAATTCTTATGCAGTACGGTAGGAAGGGCAGGGCGGGTGGTACCCCCGAACTGGGCTCAAGTCTCCGAGGGGCGCAATTTTCATATCTGAAGCTTTTTTTTTATATTCACTTTGTGGCAGTGCTACAGCTTTAAATTTTTTTTTCTTTTGGCTCTGAGCTGACTTGGTGTGATTATAACTACCAGGGGTGTAGCCAGTGATTTCAGATCTGCACACCAAGTGGACTCACTGCTACCCCCCCCCCATTAAGGTGTGCTACCCCCCCCCGGGTTGTAGCCAGACAATATAGAAATATACACCAGGACCGTGTTTGTTGCCTCATTTGGCACAATAAATACAACTTTGTATCTCATGACAATGGTTGTTGCCATGCTGGGTAAATACAAATACCATGCATTGCCCTAGGACACCCACATACCAGCCCAGAGCCTGTAAAGTTGTATTGTCCTTGGGATGCAAAGACAGTATTAGTGACCAGTCCTTCTAGTTTCGACTCCTATGAATAAAATTACAGAAAGGTTCAGCATTTTCTTTGTTAGTTTTCAGAGAAAAAGGAAGCAGTTCAGAGCCTATTTGCTGCCCCCTTAAATAAAATTGCACACCATGGAGTACTTGGAGTATGCCTGGCTACACCCATGATAACTACCTGTTAGCAGGGGCGCACATGCTGAAGACCAGCAAAGGGGGGTGGTCACATGAGATGCGCTGCTGCTAACATTCCAAGAAATTCAGCAATCAGAGCAGAAAAGGTCTTGTGGGGAGTCGGAACCCCTGTGGTGGTGCACCAGACATAATAAATGATGTACTCGTGGCATTCAAAAGTGAGGCTCCTAGCACACGCTTTTCAAAGAGATGGCAGGCACTACTTGGAGCCCTCTGCTTTCTTGGGGAGCAGTGGCGTCACCACGTTGATTTTGGGGAGGCTACAGCCCCCCCAATCTAAGTTAAAGCCCCCCCAATTAAGCCAGTTCGCGCAAGAAGCACGTTTCCCTAGCAAGCGCTCAGCTGAAAACTTAAGCGTCGGAATGGATCTGATTGGATGCCAATGGATGGATACCCGAAACTTAAAATGCTAAAAAAACACCCGTGCTCACCCAGCTAGATGGCGAATGGTGATTCACAATGCGCATTTGCGTAGCTTCACTGAACTAGCATCGCGTGTTCCTTCCTTCAACGAAAGCACTTCACGTGAAAGTTCTTCGTGTAGTTTCGGTTGGAAGGAACGCGTGCTATCATAATCAGCCAATATCTTGCGTAATAATCGCCGTCGCCATCACAAGCCGGGTGAGCAGTACGGGTGTTTTTACCATTTCTTGGCGCAAGTGGGGCAGGCGGCTGGCAGAGGCGGCGCGCCGGCGGGTTGTTTGCGTAAAGGAAGGGTCGGGGTTGGAATTTGGAAAGAAGATGGGTGGGTGGCACGCTTATAAACAGAGAGGGGCGGCTGGTGTTCGAGGCGGGTGTCTGTCTACTACCATACCAGGTAAGATGAGATCACTGTCTGATGACACTGACAGCAGCAGAGCAGGGAGACGGTCGGAAGTGCCGGCCGGTGCAGGCAAAACTGATGGCTGCTGTCCATCACCTCTTGTTGCGATTCGTTGCGGAGTGTGTGTGATTATATTAAAGTTGAGGGTGAGCACTTGTGGGGGTGGGAGTGGATGACACTTGAGGCCAGTAGGCCACACGGACACAGCAAGGGCACACCACAGATGCTCATGGATCAGGACAGTACATGACGTCATGGGACTTTATTAACCCTGCACTCATGGGGGGATGATAGACAGAAGGAGGCAAGCAGGGAGGGTTCATTCTGCCTACCAACAGCACAGCAGCTTGCTCGCACAGTGAGCCAATCAGTGTACAAACACGTGGTGTGCTTCTCCAACACACACGTGGTACACACTAGTCCCATTCTGTGCAGTAAGAAAAACTAGTGACGCAGTTGTAGTTGATAGCAAGCAACAGAGCAGAGGCAGGCACTATTTGGGAGATTCAAATCGGAATTCAATCTATATTTCTGAAAGTTATCAAACACTGAAGACTCAGTTCACTTGTTGGGCATTGGGCTAAGAGTGTAGTGTGTTTTTTTTTCCCTTTTTCTCTGAGTGAAATACAAGGGGTTGTGTGTGTGTGTCTTGGGGTAAATTGAAAAGCTCAGACACAGACAACCTGCTGTGACTGTGAGTGCTGCCATACAGCATTACTGCATATATGTTTAATGTTTATTTTTTTTCTAGTTGCAACTTATTTCAACATTTACTATTTTACTGAGTAAACTGAGTGATTACTAGTGAAGAGCTGACAGCTCAGAAAGACTGAAGAACATCACTTTGGCACAAGGAGTTAGCCAGTTCAATTTCAGACACTTTTTTTTATGAACAAGGGGAACCTTCTGCTTTACAAAAAAAAAACAGTTCCAGTAGCAAACATACTCATTTTGCTTTACATACTGTGAGCCCTGTGTATGTTAGGCTCCATCTACTGTATGAAATAGCAGTTTTCCATTTCAGTAGGTGTTTAATACTCATTACTGCTGTACTGTGAGCCCTGTGTGTGTTAGGTCTGCCTACTGTATGAAATAGCAGTTTTCCATTTCCAGTAGGTGTTTAATACTCATTACTTCGCGTACTGTGAGCCCTGTGTGTGTTAGGCTCCGTCTACTGGATTAAATAGCAGTTTTCCATTTCTAGTAGGTGTTTAATACTCATTACTTCGAGTACTGTGAGCCCTGTGTGTGTTAGGCTCCATCTACTGTATTAAATAGCAGTTTTCCATTTCCAGTAGGTGTTTAATACTCATTTTGCTTCGCATACTGTGAGCCCTGTGTATGTTAGGCTCCATCTACTGTATGAAATAGCAGTTTTCCATTTCCAGTAGGTGTTTAATACTCATTACTTCGCGTACTGTGAGCCCTGTGTGTGTTAGGCTCCGTCTACTGGATTAAATAGCAGTTTTCCATTTCCACTAGGTGTTTAATACTCATTACTTCGCGTACTGTGAGCCCTGTGTGTGTGTTAGGCTCCGTCTACTGTATTAAATAGCAGTTTTCCATTTCCAGTAGGTGTTTAATACTCATTTTGCTTCACATACTGTGAGCCCTGTGTATGTTAGGCTCCATCTACTGTATGAAATAGCAGTTTTCCATTTCCAGTAGGTGTTTCATACTCATTACTTCACGTACTGTGAGCCCTGTGTGTGTTAGGCTCCGGCTACTGTATGAAATAGCAGTTTTCCATTTCCACTAGGTGTTTAATACTCATTATCAAGCAGACTGTGAGCCCTGTGTGTGTTAGGCTCCTCTACTGTATGAAATAGCAGTTTTCCATTTCCAGTAGGTGTTTAATACTCATTACTTCGCGTACTGTGAGCCCTGTGTGTGTTAGGCTCCGTCTACTGTATGAAATAGCAGTTTTCCATTTCCAGTAGGTGTTTAATACTCATTACTTCGCGTACTGTGAGCTCTGTGTGTGTTAGGCTCCGTCTACTGTATGAAATAGCAGTTTTCCATTTCCAGTAGGTGTTTAATACTCATTTTGCTTCGTGTACTGTGAGCCCTATGTATGTTAGGCTCCATCTACTGGATTAAATAGCAGTTTTCCATTTCCACTAGGTGTTTAATACTCATTACTTGCATACTGTGAGCCCTGTATGTTAGACTAAGTCTGTCACATAAACATTTCATCCTGTGTACCAGACCCAATAAGAGGCAAGTTTTCTTTATAATTTACTTTTAGTTAGTTCTTGTCACACACTCATCAGCTTTGTTAAAAATGAGTATCCGTGACTTCTTCCATTCAAAATCAAAAATCAGAATAAAGAAAGTAACTTCCTAGACCCCAGTGATGCTCAACAGCTGCAACCAGAGCAGCCATTAAGAAATGAAGTGAAGTTCCACCAGTACAAGAAGATGTAGCAAACGCATCATCATCTCCCGGAACATCTCATGATGCACTTGAATCAGTAGCAAGATTTACGTCTGCTGCTACTGTTGTACCTAATGATCTGGGAACCAAAGAGGCTGGTCCTGTGCAGCCAAAGCTGTCTAGTTTTCCACAAAGGATTTTGGAAAGCAGAAGCGTTCTATTTCAAGCAGCTGGTGCGCATCATTTAAATGGCTTGAATATAGTGTAAGCAATGATGTCATATTTTGCTTTGCCTGCAGAATGTTTTCAAGTTGCTCTGGTCAAGCGGACACTGCTTTCACGTCCAGAGGGTTTAACAACTGGAAGAAGGCAATAGACAAGATGATAGAACACCAACAAACAACAACACATACAGGAGCAACGGGGGCCTGGTCTACTTATGTGAAATCTAAAGAAAGAGGCAATATTATACAGCTAATGGATTCAGCAATGATTGCAGATATTAAAAAGCGCAGGGAGTACCTGAGAAGAATAGTTGAGATTGTTTTGTTGTTTGGCAGACAGGAACTGCCTTCGAGGCCATAGGGAGTGTAAGGAGCTCAAATAGGGTAACTTTTAGAGACTTTTGATCTTCTAAAAGTTTGATCCTGAATTGCAAAATTTGCAGATTCACATGCCAGGAAATGCTACCTATCTCTCACCTCTCAGTCAAAATCAGATGATAGAATGTTGTGCAAAATTAATAAGAGAAAATTTTAAATGAGGTAAAAGAAGCAAAGTATTTTGCAATACTTCTGATGAATCTAGAGATGTTGCTTGCAGAGAACAAATGAGTATTTGCCTTTGTTATGTTCACCATGGTTCCCTGTAGAGAAATTTTGTGCTTCCATCAAGTAACAGCATTAGATGCCCAGAGTCTGACAAATGAACTGTGTTCAAAGCTGACTAACTGGGACCTCCATGAGAATTCGTGACTTATGAGTCAGACTTATGACGGTGCATCTGTTACGAGCGGCAACTTAAATGGAGTCCAGGAACTATTTCGCCATAAGCATCCATATGCTATATATGTTCATTGCTATGGGCATATTCTGAATTTGGCCTTGTAGATGCCTGTTCATCACTTCTTCCTGTACGGAAATTCTTCGACATGCTTCCAAGAGATATACACGTCTTTTCCAATCTGTCCTGACTCACCAGGGTTCTTAAATGTTCAAAAGGAGCTTGTTGACTAGAATTCTTGAGATACTGGAGTTAAGTTCTACCAGGTGGGCTTGTCAAAAGCGAGCAACAAAGGCAGTAATAGAAACTTATCCAGCTCTTCTAAAATATCTTTCAGAATGTGAAGAAGGAGAAACTGTAAAGGCTAGAGGACTCCACAGCAAGCTTCGAGAATTCAACAATATATTTCTCCTTAAATGTTTGACAAACTACTGTCAGTGGCTGATGGAACAAATAACACTTCAGACTCAGGCTTTGGACTTGGGATGTCAGTGACTGCTGTTTCTGTGCTGAGAGACACAATTGCACAATTTCAGTACTGAAGAGAGTTCTAGTTCTCTACAGGAAGCTGAAAATATGGCAGAAAATATGAGACACAGACACCAAAATACTCCGGGTCCACAGAGGCAAAGGAAGCTACCTTGCGATTGGGAGCACTTTGTTCCAACTTCACAAACTGAACTGAACAAAGTGCATCAGCATCGCATGAAACAAGAACTGCTGTGCATTTGAGAATCACTGTTTTACCCTGTGATTGACAAAATGATTGAGAGATTGACAGAAGGTTTTCCAAGCATAACCAAACACTGATGGTTACTATCAATGCCTCAGACCACAGTCTAACACATTCTTGGACCAGGACAAACTGAGGCCACTTGGAGAGATGTATGACTGTCCAGTTCTGGAAGAGGAACTGGTAGTAGCAAAAACTTCATTTGTCGCTGCCAGAAAATGAACGTCCACATGATATGACCAATCTTTATAATGTACTTCCAGAAATCATGTATCTGACGCTGCATAAATCACTACAGATTGCTCTAATAATACCAGTTACCACATGTGTGTGTGAGCGCCTCCTTAGTTCCATGAGTCGCATTAAGACATATCTGAGAAACAAGACAGAAAATGATGAGATTGAGTTCACTTGAATTCTCAACATTCAGACCGAAGAAAGCAGACAACTTGACACTGATGATGTGATTGAGCGAATTTGCATCCATGACAAACAGAAAGGTTGAGCTACTCTCCCAAAATCAGCACAATAATAGTAAAACCTGTATGACACTGATATCCAGCAGATCTGCTGGGATAATGGTTGGTGTGTCTGGCTGTTCTGGTCTCTCATTTGCTCTGGGGTCCTTCTGCAACCTTCCCAGAAGATCTGCTGGGATAATGGTTGGTGTGTCTGGCTGTTCTGGTCTCTCATTTGCTCTGGGGTCCTCCTGCAACCTTCCCAGCAGATCTCTGGGATAATGTTGGTGTGTCTGGCTGTTCTGGTCTCCTCATTTGCTCTGGGTCCTTCTGCAACCTTCCCAGCAGATCTGCTGGGATATGGTTGGTGTGTCTAGCTGTTCTGGTCTCTCATTTGCTCTGGGGTCCTCCTGTAACCTTCCCAGCAGATCTGCTGGGATAATGGTTGGTGTGTCTCGTTGTTCTGGTCTCTCATTTGCTCTGGGTCCTCCTGCAACCTTCCCAGCAGATCTGCTGGATAATGGTTGGTGTCTGACTGTTCTGGTCTCTCATTTGCTCTGGGGTCCTCCTGTAACCTTTCCCAGCAGATCTGCTGGGATAATGATGTGTCTGGCTGTTCTGGTCTCTCATTTGCTCTGAGGTCCTCCTGCAACCTGTCCTTGGTGGACCAGTAACAAAATTTTTCCACATGTACCATATTAAATACATGGTTGATAATTAGGCTTCTCAAACATATTTTCACCACTAATATGCAGGAAAGCCACCATTTGAAGGTAAAATTTAATTGCCGGGGCATGCCCCCGGACCCCCCTAGCTTTGTTAGGATTTTGACTAAAGGGCATCAGCCCCCCCAACTTTGTATCCCTGGTGACGCCCCTGTTGGGGAGACCAAGGATTCCAGGCAAGGATTATTAGATTATTGCAGTGGTGCCACCTCTGACCCACAGTGTTCTTCCAGTGGAGATCAAACCCAGCATCAACGTTGTCGTTCCAGTGCTCCATGAAGATTAAGCAGACCCCTGTCCTTACCTGTTTGCTGCCTGGAGGTCCCCCAGAGAAGATCGAAGTGCTTTAAACTCCTGTGTAAGTTCCTTCATTTTGATTTCATTCTTGAAGGGGATGAACTCAGCCAGAAAATGGCCCTCCAATAAGGGGGGCAGCCTGGTGCAGAAGTAAAAGTTTTCCAATTCTCAAATTCCCGGAACTGGTGGCCTGGTGCTTTGGCATTTAGTACTTTTCTCCAGGGTCGAAGGTGGGGTGTAACGGGGGTGGGGAAGCATCGGAGTTCTTCTTCATCACTGCCTCCTTTGTAGAGCTCCGTTTAAACACCACACACCACTAGTGAACAAGATGAACAGGTACTTCAGGCACACGTAAAGAAAAGAAACGATCTAAAGAGAGAATTTTATGCAGTTTTACAGGGCTACAGCATGCCGTGCTGTAGCCTGTAAACCTGCATAAAATTCATTCTTCAGATCGTTTCTTGATAACCCAGAAATGTTCATATTGATGTTAAACGGAGTTCTACAAAGGAGGAGCATGGGGAGCAGGAGCAGGGGGGTTAACAAGAGGGAGGTAACATGTTTCTGTGTTTCAGCCTTCTACTGTGAATACCCCTACCCATCCTACCAACTGCTGATGCCCACCCTGTCCCAATATGAATACAACTAAACCCTCCTCACATCTACTGATGCCCACCCTATCCTAATACAAATACCCCTACCCCTGCCATCTGCTGATACCCACCCTGTCCCAATACAAATGCCCCTACCCCATTTTGCATCTGCTGATACCTGCCTTGTCCCACTACAAATACTTCTATCCCTCCTCTCATCAGCTGATACTCATTACCCACCCTGTCACAGAATGAATAACCCTACCCTACTCTATCCCAAATGAATAACCCACTCCCTCTGCTGCTGATACCCCTACTGTTGGCTCCAAATATGACTGATATGTTTCTATTTAATATTTTATTTCCCCATTTTGTTTTATGTCATAATACGTGAAGCTGCTGACCAGAGTGGAGCTGAGAACAGGGCTGTTACTGAAAAGAAAGCCATATCTGGCAGCTCCCATTGTTGCTTCCTCTCATTGCACTGTTCACTCTCCACTCTCAGCCCTTCTCTCTCCAGTTGGCTACCATGACAGCTGATGTTTGTAGTTCTGAGGGAATGGTCATCAAGGAGTTTACCAAGTGGAACATTCAAAAGAGCTACAGGTAATCTATCTTCAAACAACAACCTGAAGTCTTCTAATTTATGACTGGCCACCTGCCCTGTTAATTTTCTGGGGTGCGGTCAGACCTCACAGTAAGCAGAAACAGAAAGTTGCAAGGAAGACAAAGAGCAGGAGAGAGATGAAATTGCTCTCTCTCATTCTAGCCAGAAGTGACTTCAAGATTTTTGTCTGACCACACGTGGGGAAGAGTGCCACCACAGGCAGCCAATTAAAGCCCCCCTGTGGGCATGGGGATATTGCCAGCCACTGTGGGCAGGCAATTACGGAGCATGGGAAGAGTGCTGTCACAGTCAGCCAATCAAGGAGTCCACTCAGTGAGGGTTGATTGACATATTTTCAGCCTTCCAGGGACCATGCCCCAGACCTGAAAAATATAGCTGCTGCTGCTGCAATACCATGCCCCCTCCAGTACCCTAAAAAAATGGTGCCTATCTGAATGTGCTACCAGAGTGTAATGAAAAGAAGCTGAGGTAGTCTGGACCTAGTCAGTTCAGTTGTGGTCTTTAGGGGCAGGGATTTCTTGCTCTGGTGATGTTGCAAGCCTGGACCCTGTCTCCTACCAGTACTTGGTACCAGACCACTCACTGCTACTTAATAAAGAGTCAGCTGCAGCACTCAGGACAGCCAAGCACTGGGCAACAGCAGCACTGGCACTGCAGTATCAATTGGTTGTGTTTAAGCCTATAAAGATATATATATATATATATATATATATATATATATATATATATATATATATATATATATATATATATATATATATATATATATATATATATATATATATATATATATATATATATATATGTGTATTACAATAGTGAATAAATATATATATATATATATATATATATATATCACAATACCCCATACATACACAGATACAATGCAATTAAAGAGCTACTACTGTGAATTTTGCATGGAAACATGCTCTATATCCCTTACAGTTCATCTGTCTTTTCAACTTACTCCCTACTTCATGTCATAGTCCTCTGTTATGACATCACAGTCTGTTGCCATGGAGTAATTGGGATGTCACAAGCAGTGCATTATGACATCAGGTAGGGAGAAAGCAACAGGAATGGATGAACTCTTCAGGAGCAAAGATCCTATTTTTATGCAAATGACTTCAGTAATAAATAATGGGGAGGAGAAATACAGAACTCATGTGAAATACAAGCTGAGCTGTGTCTAAATATTATGTTTTGTTAAAGTGTCCAAATGGAGTAAGCTGCGCTTTAAAGAGCAGGTGCGCACTGTAATGTTTCCAGCCCCTCACAAACAGACATAGTAGCTGATCTGCTCCAGTGTTGAGGGGTATTAAAAATACAACGCACTTCAGATCAGCAAAACAGTTACAGGACCCCTAATGTGTACCCCAGGGAAAAACAGAGCCACTTCCTGAACCTGCTAAGGCACCCACAGCCCCTTTGTGTGTTTCAGTGACTGCCTGGGGCATGTTAGCAGGTTCAGAAAGCAGCTCTGTTTTTCCTGGGGTGCACTTTAGGGGTCCTGTAATTTTTTTACTGGACTGAAGGGCATGGTATTTTTAATACCCCTCAACACTGGAGCAGGTCAGCTACTGTATATGTTTGTAAGGGGCTAGGAACATTACAGTGAACACCTGCTCTTTAATCAAGATTTTTTTTTACCCTCGCTCAATTATCCTCCCTCTGTCTACACTTTCCTCTTGCTACATTGCCAGCTAAGATGGCAGAAGCCCTCTGTCTACACTTTCCTCTTAGCTGGCAAATGGCATCAGGAAAGATAGGGAAGTGTAGACTAGTAGTAAATGTTATTTGTTGGAACTTGATTAGCAAAAGAGAGCTTTATTTTACTTTTCCATCCAGTCTCTCCCACATCTCATATTTCAGAGGAGCAAAATATTCCCTGAAAACAGGGGTAGGGAACATGTAACAAAGGTATGTTTTTTCCTCAAGAAAAGCCCCAAAACTCACCTCAGAGCTTGTAAACCGCTTAGAGCTTCTGGGGGCCTTCCGGCCCACACACCCCTGGCTGTTTTCTGAGGGGGGGCACAAAATTAGTCTCTTGCCCAGGGCATCAAAATGCCTTCCTACGGCTCTGACTGATGCCTCAAGAAGAACTTTGAAGAACATAATATTTGAGCACAAAGCAAGTTATATTTCTCATTAGCTCTGTATTTCTTACCTCCACTAGTTTTTACTGAGGTCAGATGCATGAAAAAGAAGAGTTGCTTCCTCGGGGTTCATCAGCTCCTATTGCTTCTTCCCAACTTGATGTCATAATACTGTGCTTGTGACATCACAGTTATTACCATAGCAACAGACTGTGATGTCATAACAGAGCTTTATGATGTCAAGTAGGGAGTCCGTTACAGAAGCAGATGAGCTCTAAGAGATGAAGATCCTGTTTTTGTGGGAATTTCTTTAGTAACAAATAATGAAGAAGAGAAATCTATAGAAGATATGTGAAATACAAGCTGAACTGTGTCCAACTGTTATGTTTTCCAAAGTTTTTCAAAGGTGTCAGCTGCTTTTTAAAAGATAATGTATGGGCATCCAAACACAAACAAGCCCATGCCTTCATCTTGGGTTTTCTATGGCGACTAGGGAACCTCTCAAGCTTCACTCTCGAGGTTTTGGTTGCCATAGAAATCTCTTGATGCAGACAGAGGCCTGTTGTGTTTTTCTGTCTGTACATTATCCTGTATGCTTCTTCATAACAGCATTTTGTTTTTTTGTTTTTTTACATGTTGACCCAAAAGTTATCATAATCTTTTTATAACCCTAACTTATTATCAGGATACTGTAGGTAGAATTTTTTAAATCCCCGTCAAAAGATGATTTCTTGGAGCAACTGTGAAAAGATGTTTCAGAAGTGACTGAAAAAATTACACCTTCCTTGTTCATGAGGTGTGGGTAAAGAAAAGGCTACGTTGAACATTTGGGGCAAAAATGTTAAAAAATTACAAAGTTATGAGTAAAACATCAAAATGCATTAAAAAGCCATGGACTGAACTTACCTTGTTTTCAGTCAATTTGGAGTGAATGTTGGAAGCAGTAGGATGTGCTGGTTGTCAGAGGAGTTCTGTGGTTGACTAGATAGGTACATGAGGGTTTGGGGGGGTGCTGAGAGGAGGAGTTTGAGTGGGAGTGGGGGTCAGAGGGTCATTGGGAGCAGAACATGTTGATGGATAGCGTTCTTCTTTTTGATAAAAAAACAACAAAGAATAGGACAAAGGATTTTTTTTTATTGCAGGTACCACCTAGTCTGGCGGTACTTGGAGTGGGTACCTCAGTGTTCCTGCTGCTGGGGTGTTGCATTTTCTGGTGGTGGGGTTCGGCACCTGACCACTGGAGTTTGTTTGGGGGGTTCATGTGCTTTCCAGTGGAAGGTTTGGACATCCAACTGCTGGCCGAATTGAAAGCTGGGTGGGAAGGGGGGGATACCAATAGCAACACTGAGCACATGCCATAGTCTACAAAGCTAGGTCAGCTGGGGGGATGCTGCTTCACTGTCTGATGGTGGCATTATGGAAGGATGCAGCCCCACTGTGATAGGTGTGGCTGCATCCTTTAATATGTGAGAAGCCAGTGAATTAGCATCAGCAGCAACTTTATTAGGATGGGGTGTTAACTCACAAACCTCCTGCAGTCTCAGCAACATTGTCTGCTACAGCACATATCTTCCCTGCCCCTGCACAGTCAGAGTAGCCTCAATATGTTTTGCTTGTGTATGCATGCAAGAAAACATAACAAAACTGATGTGAACTCACAATTCACAAAATAATCATAAATATTCACTCCAGTAGGAAGCCCAGATGTCAGTGCAATACATGGAGATACAGCTGCATCATAAAGGAAGTTCTCAAGATGTAGAGGCCTCTACAATCTGGCAGTGAGACGTTTTGGGGATGTTTGGGTTCCAGATTTTCCTGACACAGTAGATAGGGATGTGGCCACTGTAAAAGTCAGGCACAACATCAGCTGCAACCATTCAGTCTGGTCAATTCAGGTCAAATCAAGAAATATATGATTGCCAGTCATGGATGGAACTGTGATGATTTAAGAGAGGATTGTTCCCACCAGAGTTCTGGAGTGCTTGATGCCATTTCTCACTCAGTCAAGGTTAGTAATACCAAGCATAACTTTTTCAAATCCAACACCCACAGGTCACATCCTTAAGACTAGCTTCTCATGGAAAGACTCTGCCAAGAGTGGCTAGTAAAAATAACCTTTCAACATTGACTTGGCTCGGTTAAGCTTTTCACAAACATGTTATAATATTTTTAAAATATCCTGATTTTTGGCCTGACTGTGTTGGGGTAGTATTTTGCATTATCATGTGGAAGACTTGAGTTCATATCGCAAGACTGACTGATGGAGTTGGGAGAGAGTGGCAGAGGTTGTGCTCTCTGAATCTGAGGTTACACCACCCCCTCTGAAACATCCTTCAGCTGGATTCTGCAGGTTCTTGGAGATCATAGTTGACCATGTGACTCCTGCTCCCATTTCCTCAGGTCACATATAGGGGTAGTGAGTGGGATAAAAAAGTGGGAAAATATGGATGTACACTCAATGAATGATATGAGCCTATCTTCCTTTGCTTCACAGATTTGCCTATTGTCCTTCATAGCCCCTACTCCCACACAGACTGGGTTCTGCTGGGAGGAACCTGTGGTGGTTTCACAGAAGTGGGTGGTCAGCCACAGTAGGGAGGCTGATAAACCAACAAACAGTATACCGAGTGGGAGAGGAACCATGAACATGGTTGAGGGTAGGCAGTGAGCCCCTCTAAATAAATATAAAATAAATTGTTGTAGGTCAGTGGCGCCATATTAGTCTCAAGAAAATCCAGTACACTTTTTTTTGTATGTAGTAGCTCACCATTTGCCCATCTGATCTCTCACCTTTTTATGACATGAGGCCTAGTTCCTCATTGTCACCTGTACTGTATTACATTGCTTTCTTTACAGCCTGCCCATTGTTAAGCAATCTATGGCCCACAAACTCTTGCATATATTCTGAAATGCTGGTTAGTTTTCCCTGCACCTGATGAAGGGACCTGACAGGTCTCGAAAGCTTATGTAAAAATTCTTTAGTTAGTCTAATAAAAAGGTATTGCCATAAACAAATCTATAAAATAAATGATTGGTTTTAATGTATCAATAAGTTAATGCATACCAATATTTGTAAACATTTATGAACAGTGTTACATTTAAAACAATGTCAAATAATCATTGTTTATGAATAATATTGACATTGCTTATAAACATAGCATTGCTGTTGAAGAAAATATAGTTTGAGTTTAGAGGCAGAGAAAATCTATGTTTGTACTCAAGCTATAGTGTATACATTGTACCTGTTCCTGGCTGTAACTAGATCCTGCTGCAAATGGAAACCAGTGTAAATGGTTCAGTGTATCCTTTTCTCATGAATACAGTTATTATTATTATAATCTTTGTAATCATACATACAGAAGGCTCAGCTTTCCAGCAATATATATATATATATATATATATATATATATATATATATATATATATATATATATATATGAATAGTTCCATAGAGTTACCAGTTAGGAAACATTGACCACTAAGTTTGCATCAGAATTTATTCAACCTCTCTATAGCCTAAATTGTATCAATACTCTTAAAGCATCTTGACTTTGTTTATAGACAATAGTGAAATATTTAGAAACAATATTACCATTTTTATGAATATTGATGTGCCCATTGCTCACAAACAATATTAGCATTGTTTATAAACATATACATATATTAAGAGAAAATACTGTTAACTGTACTTTGTTTAAAGAAAATCCTACATAAATTTGTAGGCAGATATCTCAATACCCATACATTTATAAAACATATTGTGTATACCTCTGGAAAGCTACAAATCTCCGGTTTCCAATGATAGTTGACAGTTTTTTGTTTTTTTTTATAAGAAGTTAGAGAGACAACACTAAATTTACACTATACTTTTTTTGAGAGTACTACAGAGTTCATTGGCTTGATGGTGTAGCACAGTGGTACCCATAGTATGGCCAAGAGTCACCTGCTATGCACAAAGCCTTTTTCTTGTGGCTTTCACCCTGTTCCACAGTTCTGAATAGGACAAACTGCTCCCAGATGCTGAAGGTCCAAAACATTGCTACCAATAAAAAAAATAATTACTTCCCCTCAGACACCAGAGTTTTCATACTGAGTTTGAAAGTCCATTTCAGAACATTGATGGCACCTGCAAAAGATAACATTTTTTTCACATTAGCTATGTTTCATATCTCCCCCAGCTTAGGGACAGGAGGGAGACATCCCAGAATATTATGGACAAAGCACAATCTAAAGGAAGAAAATAAAATAAGAGAGAAACCAAACAAATTTGGAAAAGTATAGAACAAGGCAACAGGCACCTCCTCCAGTCCTGCCACATGACGCGTGTTCCTTGATGTGATGCTTAATGATATTGTCACCCTTAGAGTTTGCCCCCTTGAAAACTTTGATGAGTAATATTTGCCTGGCAGAAGATGCAGCTACCTTTCACACCTGTGATCCAAGTGAGCCCAGCAGGTGGTGACAGCAAAGTCCATTCAAGCCCTCCAGAGAAAGCACTGCTTAACAGAATAATCAGCAGTTGCTAGTGTTTGTTTTATGATGGCATAAACACATGCTTTTCTAGTTCTGGCTTAAAATACAGCAGCAGAAAAATAAGCTGTTGTGTATCTCACAAAATGTCTCCGTATCGGTCATTCTGAGACAGCACCTTGCATCAAACAGTGTTCTGTTGATTTTATGTGTTTTATCAAATATGAATGAGAATTGCACTGGATTAAAAGGAAAGCATAGCAGCAAGTGGAGATTGGCAACAGAGAGAGAGAGAGAAATAGTGGGGAGGCAGTCAGAGGCAGGGAGAGAGAAGGGGGAACGGTGGATAAGAAAAGTAGGAAATTGTTGGATCTACAGAGGGAAATAAGGAAAGAAGAGGAATACTGGCATGACAGACAGAGATTTATAAAATTCAGGAGGAGAAGGAATTGTGGTAAGAAATAATGAGAGAGAGGGCTAATGTGGTGAGTCATGGAGGGAGAAATACTGTGGATGTGTCAGAGAGAGGGAGAATAGTTGGAACAGAGAGAACACTGAACTGCATACTGCAGAGGGGGTTGTTTGAGAGGCTAAACAGTTCTTCATATACAGGGTACATCAGGGAAAAAAGACAAAAGAGGGAATTGTTAGGCTGATAGAAAGGGGCAGGTTAATAGATGAGAATGAGCAGAAGGCAGCCATTCTTAACAAGTACTGCGCCGTATTTACAGCAGAGGATAGAGGGCCTTTGTCAGAAAGCAGCATGAAGGCTGTTGCAAGAGGGATCCAAGAAATGGGGCATGTGGTAATTACAGGAGAAAGGGTAAGGAAAGGGATTGTGGCCCTGAAAATAGATAGGGCTCCTTGGCCAGGTGGGATATAGCCAAGGGCGCTCAGGGAAATAGGAACCAGAACTGGCTGAAACCCAGCCAGGACTATTCAATAGCTCACTAGAGACTGGGCTGGTTCTAAGAGATTGTAGGATAGTGGATGTGGTACCACTCCACAAAGGATGGAACAGGGAGGAACTGGAAAACTACATGTCCTTCTATCTTACCTCCATTGTAGATCAACTGAGACAAGTCAAAGATGCCCTGGTGGTTTACCTGGAAAGCAGTGGGCTCCTGGATAGTAAGCAGCACAGGTTTCATGGTAGGGAAGTCCTGCCAGACCAACCTGACAATATTTCTTCACTGGGTAACAAATACAGTGGATAAGGAACAAGCATTAGATTTACCGTACTTTGACTTCAGCAAGGCATTCAACTTGGTGCCACATAAGGTTGCTGAAGACGCTGAAGGATCTGGGAGCAGTGAAGAACCACGTTAGGTGGGTGGGGAGTTGGTTGGGAGAGAGAAAGCTTGGTAAATGTGGTCAAATCAGGGGAGTGGAAGATAAGAAGTGGGGTACTGCAGGGTGTTTTCCAGGGACTAATCCTTTTCAATGTATTCATCAGTCGCACAGTAGAAGGAAAACAGGGTAAGATGTAGCTTTTTACAGATGACACTAAGCTCTGTTGCAGGGCATGCCAGCCCACTGGCCAAGGACAGGTTACCTACCTGTGACGCCAGCGACCTGGGTTCAAGAACGGACCCAAGACATCAGAGGGCCAGCCAGAAGAGAAGGATTGAGCATCTGAGGACTACTCTCCCTCTCCAGGGGGAAGGGGTAGAGTGTTCAGCACAGCACATGCACCTAGTGGAGGCTGGATGTACCAAGCATGCTGACGTCAGTAGCTCGGAGGGGGCAGGGCAGATGCTGGTCATCACTGCACATCCCCACCCCCACACACCAGGAAAAATGCCACCAGCTGCCCCAAATGAAGCCACCTTCGACTTCAATAAGCTCCCAGGCCAGCACATCGATCTATCCCATCATTGCGGCACTTTAAGGTTGGTACCACGACCCCACCCTGGTGGGGTAAGCCAGGGGGTATCGACTTGGTGTGGCCAATATGGGAGTGGAAGTGGGGGTCCATGACAGGGCTGAGGCACTGGGTGGCCAACAGCAGGAGAAAGTATACTAAATAAAACAAATGCTCTGTTGCAGAGCAGACAGTGAGGAGGAGATAAAGGGTTACAGAGGGACCTGCAGAGGTTAGAGATGTGGTCCAATACATTTGTATCCTCTCATGCCAATGAAGGTATTTGAATTTTTTTTAAAAAGAACAGTGGTAAGAAAGAATCAAATAGAGAATTAGTGCAGTGAGTCATAGAGTGAGGAATACTGTGAATGTTTCATAGAGGTAATGGTAAGAAAAGAGAGAGAATGAAAGAGAACTAGTGTGTGGAGGAATATTGTGGATGTGTTAAGAGAGGTAGAATAGAAGTCTGAGAGGGAGAGGGAGAGAGAGAGCGAGAGCGACAGAGAGAAAACAGTGGTGAGAAAGTATAAGAGAGAGGACTAGTGCAGTGAGTTATGGAGGGAGAAACACTGTGGATGTGTCACTGAGAGGGGAATAGTAGGGACAGTGAGTGGAGGCCCTAGTCTCACTTACAATGACTGGGATGCTATATGGTCACTGTGGCCACTTAGCACTGGTCACAACTTTGTGCTCCTAACTGAGCCACAGGTGCTGCAAGCCTTCCCTGCATCATCACAAAAGTGTTTGTGACTGTGCTGCAAGGAGGGCAGGGTCCATCATGCAAATGATCCACAAGGCCGTTCTCATATTGTGGCAGCCCCTGCAGACCCCACTGCAGCCCTCTGTGCTCCTCTTGCCTGTACAGGCAGGTGGTAAGAGAACCTTTGTGGAGATACTGGAAGGAGCATGACAGAAGACTTGGCTTTTGTGAAGCTATTCTGGTTCACTGGAACAACAGAGGGGTCACTAGAAACCAGAGATTCAGCAACAATTCACAGAGATGGCAGGAACTAATGGACTGCTAGAATGACAGTCATTGGGCCTGAAAATTAAGAAACTAACTGGCACAGAGGGGACCAGAAGTGTATGGGGAAAGATGATGGGGTAACCTTTGAGTGACACACCCAGTAGCAACAGACATATGGCATGGTACAGTGCCATGTGCTTGTTGTTACTGTATGTCATGTAGCAACTGTGTCATTGGCACTATCCAGCTTATTAAGGTATATGAACCCCACTGGCCTGCACAAACATCAAGCACCTTAATTTGAATTGTGACTTATTTGCTGAGGTGGGGTGTATACTCCTCTGCGTGTGCTAGTGCCACAGTGCAACACTTTGTGCCCATTTTCACCCCATCCTTTATGAATGAGAATGGGACCCTGAAACTTTGTTGAGAACAACAGAGAAGGGTAGTAGTGGATGGAGAAAAACATAGGTAATTGATTCAGAGATGAGTAGCAGGGAGAGAAAGGGAGATGGCAAATGGTAAGAAGAGTGATAGAAATAATGTAGAGAAAGACTGAGGGAGAGAGCGAGACAGAGAGAGTAGCTGCAGCGAGTATAAAAGCAAAGTCATTGACACACAAAATGAAGCAGAAATATTACCTTTTCCATGTTGTAAAGCAGAACACTGCAAGAAGAAAAAGACTAGTAAAGCTGTCAGAACTATAGCAGATTTCTTTCCCCTGGATGATGGAGCTAAACTTTGTATTCTGTCAGAAAAAAACAAAGGCATTGCAGAATCAACTGAAAATGACAGCATCACGTAACCATCTTTGAAATACACAGTCGATGTGTTTCTGTTGTATGCTCATTGTAATACAGCATGTTTGTGTTCTATGAGTAAGTTAATGAATAAACTTTGGGAACATCTGTGTACCATGTCAATAAAATTATTTGACTCTTAAATAGAGTGAGAGAGAGGGCAAGAGAGAGAGAGAGAGAGAGAGAGAGTATAATGCAGAGAAACACGGGCACAAAATAGTCAGAAGGAGTGAGAGTGAGAGAGAGACCAAGATAGTGTTTGCACACTTTAAGGGAACCCAGTTTTCCAGATGTTTTTTACTAATAGTTGTCCAGACGTATCTGACAACAAAGACATTGTGTTACCAGAACCACTGAAAGTTGAGAGATAAGGAGTACATTTTTTCTGTGTTACTTTCTCCTGTTCACATCTGACAAAAATGGCACAATCACGTAAAAACAGTTGGAGAGAAACAGTATAGCAAAGAGAACCTTGAAAAAAATAGAATAGAGTGGGGGTGGAGGACTGGATCTTTTTGTTAATGTTACAGACTGGACTGAATTTATTCATGTTTATGTATCAAGATGTGCATAAATATGTTATGTATTCAGGTATGTGCCCCAAGCTGTCATCTACATTTATTCACTGATACATACTAAGCTATTGTCTACCTTTATTCATGGACATATACCAAGCTGTGACAAATTATTCATATACATACCAATCCAATATGTACAATTATTCATGGATACATAACAAGCTGTTGTCTAGAAATATTTATTCATGGCTATACTGTATAGCAAGCCATTATCTCCATTTATTCAAGGATAGTTACCAAGCTGTGATCTATATTTATTCATGGATATAAACATTTATTTATAGATATACAGCTTGCTGTTATCTACATTTATCTATCGCTGTTTACCAAACTGTGATTTGTATTTATTTATGGAAATTTAGTAAGCTGTGATTGACATGGTGAGGAGTCTACCTACTCCTAGATCCTATTTCTTGTACTTCAAACTTTGGACACCCCTCTCTGTCTCTTACTGAGATATTAGACAAGCTACTCATTAGCGCATCTCAGAGCCCATTGTAAGAGTAGGCCTCTCTTTTCATGAAGGCTTCTGCCCAGTGATTAGAGTGGGTGGAGGATACGCTCCAGAATGTGGGGTAAGGAGGGATGGAAGATGGGTAAGATGGGTGGTAGTACAAGTGACATGGGCAATATAATGGTGGAAAAAAGTGATGGAAAAGCAAAAATGGTTAACAGTAGATAGATGCCTGGAACTGATGGCTTATACCTGAGGACTCTCCAAGATGCTTCACAAATGACAGTGATTCTACTTGCAGATATATTCAGCTGCTCACTGGACATAGGTTTGGTCCCAAGTGACTGGAGGACAGTAGACTTGGTCCCTTTGCACAGACATAGAAACATAGAAACATAGAATTTGACGGCAGATAAGGACCGCTTGGCCCACCTAGTCTGCCCATTTTCCTACCTAACAGATGAGCTGCAGATCCTAGTTAACCAACAGCTTACTTCCTCTTACCCGCCACTAGGACTGCCTTATACCTGTCCCATGCATTCTTGAAGTTCCCCACTGTTCTTGACTCCACTACCTCCTCAGGGAGGCTGTTCCATGCATCCACAACCCTCTCAGTGAAAAAATACTTCCTCACATTACCCCTGAGCCGTCCCCCCTCTATCTTCAAATTGTGCCCCCTTGTTCTTGCACATCTCTTTTTCTGGAAGATGCTTCCCTCTTGGACTTTGTTAATTCCCTCGAGATACTTGAAAGTTTCTATCACGTCCCCTCTCGCCCTTCTTTCCTCAAGAGTATACATATTAAGCTCCTTTAGTCTTTCTTCATATGTCTTCTGGTGCAGACCCTGCACCATTTTGGTTGCCCTCCTCTGGACAGCCTCCACTCTCTTTATGTCTTTGTGGAGATGGGGTCTCCAGAACTGCACACAGTACTCCAGATGGGGTCTCACCAACTGTCTGTACAGAGGGATAACAACTTCCTGTTTTCTACTATTGATACCTCTTTCTATGCATCCCAGTATCCCCCCAGCCTTCCTTACTGCCTTCTCACATTGCTTGCCCACCTTTAGGTCATCTGATAGAATTACCCCCAGGTCCCTTTCTATTTTTACTGTTGTCAGTATCTCACCCCCCATTGTGTATGCTTCCCCTGGGTTTTTGTTTCCCAGGTGCATTACCTTGCACTTCTTTGCATTGAATCTGAGCTGCCATACATTTGACCATTCCTCCAATCTTGCCTAGTCCTTCTCATCCTTTCCACTCCATCTTGTGTATCAACCCTGTTGCAGATCTTTGTGTCATCTGCAAAGAGACATACTTTTCCTTCCAGTTCCTCTGCAATGTCACTTATAAAGACATTAAAAGGACCAGTCCCAGTACTGAACCCTGTGGTACCCACTAGTAACCCTCCTTTCTTCACTGTGGACTCCATTTACTACTACCCTTTGCATCCTGTTGTCTAGCCAATTTTTATCCAGGCTACCACCTTGGGACCCACTCCAAGGCTGGCTATCTTGTGTATTAATCTTTTGTGTGGGACTGTATCAAATGCCTTGCTAAATCTAGGTAGGCCATGTCACAGCCCCTCCCTGGTCTACTACTTTGGTCACCCAGTCAAAGAAATCTATTAGATTAAGTCTGACACGACCTTCCCATCGTGAATCCATGCTGCCTTGGGTCCTATGCCCCACTGGCCTCTAGGTACTCAACAATTCTTTCCTTCAGAAGTGATTCCATCATTTTCCCTACCACTGAGGTCAAACTAACTGGTCTGTAGTTTCCTGCCTCTGTCCTGCTCCCACTTCTGTGAAGAGGAATCACATCTGCCCTCCTCCAGTCCTCAGGTGCCACCCCATCCTCCCAATGTTTTGTTAAAGAGAGTAGTCAGTGGTGTCACTAGTTCTACCCTTAGTTCTGGAAAGAAAGATGAGCATGTAAAGTATAGACCAGTCAGCCTGATTTCTATTGTGGGGAAGGTAATAGAGTCAATACTGATGGAGGAAGTGGTGGACTTTCCAAAAGAGAATGGGTTACAGAATCCTAGATAGTATGGGTTCCGGGGGGGGGGGGTCATACCAAACAAATGCAATTGACTTTTTTGACTGGGTGACCAGGGTGGATGACAAGGGCAAGCAGTCAATATAGTTTAAAAGGAATTTATTTAGGCCTTTGACTCAGTCCCCCATAGAAAACTGGTTAAGAAGTGAAGGAAAAGTTGCAACTTTGGTGAAAAGCTGGCTGAATAGAAGGACAGAAAGGGTTGCAGTAAATGGGAGCTTCTTGGGGGTAAGAGAGCTTACCAGCTGAGTACTACAGGGATGCTGGGCCCTATCCTTTTCAATGTGTTCTTTTGTGATGGAGGAGAAGACATAAAGGACAAGGTCTGCCTCTTCATGGACAATACAAAGATCTGCTCAAGAGCTGACATGGAGAATGGGATAAGGAAACTCATGGAGGAGCTGAGCTGGTTAGAGAGCTTGTCAAAGATCTGGCAACTGTGCTTCAATTCACATTAGGAAAAGGAACCCAAGGGTGCTATATAAAATGGGAGGTTTGGTGCCGGAATGCACCAACAAGGAAAAGGACTTAGGTGTCATGATATTAGAAAGCCTAAAATCTATAGCACATTGTAGCAAAGCTGTGGAAGGGTGAAAAATACCTTTGGATATAGGGAAAGGATATAGGGAAAGGAATCAACAGCAGAAGTCAGGAGATAATGCTTCCACTGTAGTTGTCATTGGTGAGACTACACATGAGACATTGCCAAGATATTGGAGATCACTCCTAAGGAAAGATTGTGAAAAAATGGAAGCAATACAGTACAGGACTACCAAAATTATCCAAGGACTATGGTGTATGACATGTGAGGAGACACTACAGGACTTGGACGTGCACACCCTCAAGAATACAAGAGTGAGGAGTCACATGATAGAAATGTACAAGAACCTGCATGGGACAAACTGGGTTGATACTGAGAAAATATCTTCCTTAAACTCAAATACAGGGACAAGGGGGACTTCACATAAACTGATGGGAGGGAGGGGATTTAAGAAAGATGTCGATAAACAGTTTTTCACAGAGAGTGGTAGACAACTAGACTAAGGGTACTAGAAGAAGTGGCAAGAGGAAAATTGGAGAGCAGTTTCTACCGTGATGGGATAGGCATATGGGCTTAATCAGAAGAAGGGGCAGCAACTAAGGGTTGAGATAACCACTAGTACCAGAGTAGTTAGGTAGGGTTGGCAGACTAGATGGGCCAGTAGGCCTTTATCAGCCATCCATGTCTGTATATCTAGTTATTATTAGCCCACATCTGAGCTCTTTGTGCTACAGTAACTCAAGGCTTTTGTAACCTGCAAATGGTGCTATGTAAATGAGTGCTTGTTTTTAATGGGAGGGAGCTAGAGGAGGAGGAGGGAATGATTAGCTAGGTAGATCAACAGAGGTAAATGGAGAAGTGAATGAAATAAGATAGGTACAGCAGCTCCAGCCAGGATGTAACACTGTAATGTTGCAGTATATCCCAAAATGCTACAGTATACTGCAGGAAACAGAGTAATTCAATGGCAATTAAATCCTTTTGTCATGCAGTATTTTGTGACAGGTCACATAGTGCAAGTTATTGTGTTGCATCATTGTGGGCTCTGCTGTAGAGAGGGACTAGAAAAATATATGGCACTTAGATCAGCAGAGACAGAGAGGGAGAAGGGAATAATAGACAAAGCAATAGACGGAGAGATAAAAACATAATGTAGGTAAGGTGATGGAGGGAGGGAGAGGTAGTATATATATATATATATATTCAGTGCAAAGAAGTGCAAAGTAATGCACCTGGGAAACAAAAACCCAAGGGAAGAGTACACAATGGGAGGTGAGATACTGACTACAACAAAAATGGAAAGGGACCTGGGAGTAGTCATATAAGATGACCTAAAGGTGGACCTGCAATGTGAGAAGGCTGTAAGGAGGGCTGTGGGGATACTGGGATGCATAGAGAGAGGCATCGCCAGTGGAAAATGGGAAGTTGTTGGCCCTCTGTACAGACAGTTGATAAGACCACATCTGGAGTACCATGTACAGTTCTGGAGACCCCATCTCCACAAAGACATAGACAGGGTGGAGGCTGTCCAGAGGAGGGCAACCATAATGGTGCAGGGTATGCACCAGAAGACATATGAAGAAAGACTAAAGGAGCTCAAGATGCATAGCCTCGAGGAAAGGAGGGAGAGGGGGGACATGATAGAAACTTTCAAATACCTCAAGGGAATCAACAAAGTCCAAGAGGGTAGCATCTTTTAGAAAAAGAGATGTGCAACAACAAGGGGGCACAATTTGATGATGGGGGGGTGGCTCAGAGGTAATGTGAGGAAGTATTTCTTCACAGAGAGGGTTGTAGATGCATGGATGGCCTTTCTGAGGAGATCATAGAGTTAAAAACAGTGGGGGAATTCAAGAATGCATGGGACAGACATAAGGCAATTCTAGTGGGGGATAGGAAACATAGAAACATAGATTTTGATGGCAGATAAGGACCACTTGGCCCACCCAGTCTGCCCATTTCCCTACCTAATGGATAAGCTGCAGATCCTAGTTAACCAGCAACCTACTTCTTCCTACCCCACCCCTAGAATTGACTTATGACTGTCCCATGCATGTTGAATTCCACCACTGTTTTGACTCCACAACCTCCTCGGAAGGCCGTTCCATGCATCCACAACCCTCTCTATGAAAAATACTTTCTTAAATTACCTCCTGAGACACCCCATCTTCAAATTGTGCCCCTTGTTCTTGCACCTCTTTTTTGAAAGATGCTACCTCTTGGACTTTGTTGATTCCCTTGAGGTACTTGAAAGTTTCTATCATGTCCCCCCTCTCCCTCCTTTCCTCGAGGCTATACATATTAAGCTCCTTAAGTCTCTCTTCATATGTCTTCCAGTGCAGACCCTGCACCATTTTAGTTGCCTTCCTCTGGACAGTTCCAGCCTGTCTATATCTTTGCGGAGATTGGGTCTCCAGAACTGCACACAGTACTCCAGATGGGGTCTCACCAACTGTCTGTACAGAGGGATAATAACTTCCTG
Organism: Neoceratodus forsteri; assembly: GCA_016271365.2. Taxonomy (NCBI): domain Eukaryota; kingdom Metazoa; phylum Chordata; order Ceratodontiformes; family Ceratodontidae; genus Neoceratodus; species Neoceratodus forsteri. The sequence goes on along the minus strand of CM057452.1, from coordinate 1,082,167,175 downwards.
TTTTCTACTGGTGATGCCTCTCCCTATGCATCCAGTATCCCCCCAGCCCTCCTTGCTGCCCTCTCACATTGCTTGCCCACCTTTAATTCATCTGATATGACTACCCCCAGGTCCCTTTCCATTTTTGTTGTTGTTAGTATCTCACCCCCCATTGTGTACTCTTCCACTGGGTTTTTGTTTCCCAGGTGCATTACCTTGCACTTCTTAGTATCGAATCTAAGCTGCCATACATTTGACCATTCCTCTAACCTTGTCAAGTCCCTTCTCATCCTTTCCACCCCACCTTGTGCATCAACTCGGTTGCAAATCTTTGTGTCATCTGCAAAGAGACATACTTTTCCTTCCAGTCCCTCTGCAATGTCGCTTATAAAGACATTGAAGAGGAACGGTCCTAATACTGAACCCTGCAGTACCCCACTAGTAACCCCCCTTTCTTCAAAGTGGACTCCATTTACTATTACTCTCTGTGTCCTATTCTCCAGCCAGTTCTTTACCCAGGCTGTCATCTTAGGACCACTCCCAGGCTGGCTAACTTGTATATTAATCTGTTGTGTGGGACTGTGTCAAATGCCTTGCTAAAGTCTAGGTAGGCCATGTCCACAGCCCCTCCCTGATCTACTACTTTGGTCACCCAGTCAAAGAAATCTATCAGATTTGTCTGGCATGACCTTCCCGCTGTGAATCCATGCTGCCTTGGGTCCTGTGCCCCTCTGGCCTCTAGATACTCAACAATTCTTTCCTTCAGAAGTGATTCCATCATTTCCGTACCACTGAGGTTAAACTAACAGGTCTGTAGTTTCCTGCTTCTGCCTTGCTCCCACTTTTGTGAAGAGAAATCACATCTGCCCTCCTCCAGTCCTCAGGTACCACCCCATCCTCCCATGATTTGTTAAAGAGGTAGTCAGTGGTGTCACTAGTTCTACCCTTAGTTCTTTTAGAATTCTGGGATGAATCCCATCAGGCCCCATTGCTTTGTCCACCTTCAGTTTTAAAGTTCTTTCAGAACCCTTTCTTCTGTAAATGGGCTGGTATCAACTTCTGCATCCAGTGTTTCTACTGTTTGTTTTAGGTACCTCCCCTCCTCCTTTGTAAATACTGAGCAAAAATATTTGTTTAGGATCTCTGTCTTTCAGTCACCCTCTGCCCACCTCCTCCCCTTTATTAAGCCTCACTAACCCTCCTTTGGTCTTCCTTGCTCTCTGATGTACTTATAAAGGTTTTATCCCCTTCTTAACTGATTTGGCTATCTTTTCCTCGGTTTGGGCCTTTGCTGTTCTCACTGCCTTCCCAGCTTCCTTTTGCTTTACTGATACAGTTCTCTGTCCTGCTCCTTCTGTGATTCCTTGTACTTCCTGAATACTTTCTTTTCTCTTGAACCTTCACTGCCACTTCCTTTGAGAACCATAGTGGTTTCTTACATCGTTTCATTTTGTTTCTTTGCTTCACACAAAGGCTTGTTACCTCTGTGATGGCAGTTTTTATTATTCCCCATTGTTCTTCCACCCCTCCTTCCTGCCCATTTGCTAGTGCATTCCTTAGGCACTCACCCATTTTGGCAAAGTCAGCCCTCCTAAAGTCCAGTACTTTTGCCTTTGTATGGCTTGATTCTATTGCTGTGTTTATTGTGAACCATACTGTTCAATGGTCGCTAGTTCCCAGATGGCTACCCACTTCTACAGGAGGAAGTAGGCTGCTGGTTAACTAGGATCTGTAGCTTATCCATTAGATAGGGTAACGGACAGACTACATAGGTCAAGTGGTCCTTATCTGCCATCAAATTCTATGTTTCTATATAAGGTAGTAGAGTGACAGAGGACAAGTTGAATAAGGTAGGTAAGTAAACAGATAGTAAAAGGGTGAGGTGAATAATAAGGTAGATAAAATAACAGAGGAAGAAGGAGAAGTGAATACTATAAAATAGGTCAAAAGAGAGGTGGATCATATAAGGTAGGCAGATCCCTAGATGGAGGGGTGAATAATTTAAGTTAGGAACAGCAATAAAGGGGGAGAGAGAGATAGAGAGATGAATAATAGAAGGTACTGCTGTAGGTAGTTCCATAGTAGGAGAGCTGAGCAATGAAAGATAGGCTCATTCATTAATTTCATCCATAAAACTGTTTTCCAGGTATTTTGGTTAGGATACAAAATCCTAACTATCACTGTGGACCTGCTTTGTACAGTACAATGGGCATCGTATTGCAACGTTATGTAATGAAACTGGATGCAGTTGTAAATGAGAACAATTTCTCAATTTGCTCTCCAGTAAACTTGATGATGATGATAAAACAATATATACAAAGAACACTAATGAGAGTAAGAAACAATTTTACATATTAGAAATGCAAACATGTTTAAACGGAATCTCAATTTGAGCAGTTGCATGGAAGAACTATTGTTGATTTTTTTGAGACATGGTTGGAATTCATGAATTACATTTTTGACTCTGTTGGTAGAGTAATAGTGGGCAAGGTGAATAATAATATATCATAGGTAAATCAATAGAGAGAAAGAGAGAGATGTGAATAATAAGGTAGCTAGAATGATAGAGAGAAAGATGAATACTAACATACTAAGATGCCAACAGAGTAGGCCTAATGGTCTAGCGAGTCTGCTCGAAAATCATCACCCTGTCAGGACACCATTGCTGCCCTTCCCACCTCCCCCATGAATCCCCTGACCCCATCCCCCATCGGAGTTACACCTCCAGGTCTGGCATTACTCAATTTTATCTTCCCCTTATACTTGTCCCAGCCTCTTGAATCCCTCCACTGTCTTAACAGTCACTAGTTCCACAGGCAGTGCATTCCAGGGATCTACCACCCTCTCGGTGAAGTAACATCTCCTAGTCTCCCCCCTGAGTCTCCTGCCAACCAGCCTTATGGCGTGCCCCCTGGTTGACCCCTCCTCCCTTAGCAGAAACACCCTATTTAGGTTGACCCTATGTACTCCCTTTAGCTATTCAAAGACCTCGATCATATCCCCTCTGTCCCTCTTCTCCTCCAGGGAGTACAAGTTGATCTCCTCAAGTATCTTCTCATAGGATCTTCCCCCCAGATCCTGTATCATCCTGGTTGCCCCCCTCTGGACCCTCTCAAGAAGCGTAATGTTCTTTTTCAAGTATGGGCACAAAAACTGCATGCATTACTCTAGGTGTGGTCTAACCAGGCAGTTATACAGAGGGAAAACGCACCTCCTATCTCCTTGAGGTTATTCTCCATGGCGATGCACCCAAGCATTTTATTTGCTTTAGCTGCAGCCCTCCTACTCTGCTCAGAGTTATTCATTTTGGCATCCACAACCACCCCACAATCATTTTCCCCTCCTGAAACCTGCAGTTTCTCCCCACACAAAAAGTATTCATGAGCTGGGTTCCTATGCCCCACGTGGAGAACACTGCATTTCTTGGCATCAAACCTCAATTTCCAGTTGCATGTCCACCTCTCCAGAGTTTCCATGTCCCTCGAAAGACTATTCTACCCTCCTCCCCACCCACCACTGCCCCATCTTCAAGTCATCAGCAAAGAGGCTCATCTCACTCCTGATACCATCCCCGATGTCTGAGATGTAAGCATTAAACAGGAGTGGACCCAGCACTGACCCTTGTGTGACCCCACTAATGACCCTCCTAGGAGATGATACCTCCCCCTGACCACTACCTTCTGAAATTGCCCTGTTAGCCAGTTTCCTAGCCACCTAACCATCCTTTCCCCCACTCCTATTCCCCCCAGCTTGTCCAGTAACTCAAGGTGTAGCACTGAATCAAACACCTTGCTAAGGTCTAGAAAGAGGACATCCACCAGCCTGCCCTGGTCCAGCACCATTGTCACCCAATCATAGAACTTCACAAGGTTAGTCTGACATGATCTAATATAAGGTAAGAAGTTAGATTGAACTAGAGGTGGTTATATAATGTAGGCAGATCCATAGCTGGACAGGTGAATAATTTAAATTAGAAAGCGCAATAAAGGGAGAGAGGGAAGTGAATAAGAAAAGGAAGAAGATCTGAGTAATGAAAGATAGGTAGAGTGATAGAGGTAGAGGTGAATAATATAAGGTAGGTAAAGCAATAGAGGGAAATGGTGAAGTGTATAATGTAAGATAGGTAGAGCTATAGAGGGAGAGGTGAATTAATGAAACAAATAGAATTATGGAAGGAAAGGTGAGTAATATAAGGTAAGTAGAGCAACTGAGCAAGAGGGAGAGGTGAATAAGCAATATGACACATCAAGGTGTGGAATGTGATAGGATAACAGCAGACTTCAGGTGCATTATGAAGCACAAGTGCTTTCAATCACCCAAGAAGCATCATCATCCCACTACAAGTAACAGTGGAATTATTGGAAGCAAATGGGCTGTAGGATTGGAGGCAGCATGCATTTGTAGGTGGGAGATCTTGCAGAGCTAACCTGCTTGACTTCATTAATTGGGTCACAAAGGCAGTGGAGAGAGGCAAGATGTGGATGTGTTGTACCTCAACTTGAGTAAGGCCTTTGATTCCATTTAACATAGAAGGCTAATAAAAAAATCTAGGTGACCTGTGGGTGGGGGACAGACAGCACACTGCTAGGGAACTGGGGGGGGGGCAGTGAGAATAATCATCAGTGTGGTGCACATAGTGCCCAAGGGGATCACCAAAGGAATCTGTTCTAGGACCAGTGCTCTTCAACATCTTCATTTATGACATAGGAGAGGGAATCCAGAACTAGATGTGCCCCTGCTGATGGCACTAAGATCTGCATCTGAGTGGTCACTAAGGAGGGAGTTAGAGAAATAAAAAGATCTGGAAAAATTGGAAAAGTGGCCCAGATTATGGCAACTAAAGTGCAAGGCAAAAAAATGCTAAGGGATGTACACTGGTAGAAAGAAACCTAAAATAGACAACTGGATGTGGGAATAATGCTGGTGCAGGAAAATGAGAAGCGCGACCTGGAGGTTATCATTAGTGGCAGGCTTGCAGACTCAAGTCCACGTCACAGTGCAACAAAACAAACAGGAAGGTAAACAGAATGCTGGGATGTAGAGGAAGGAGATTTATGAAAATTGCCAGCAGAAAAAGGTCTTATGGTCTCTCTAGTCTGCTCGAGTTTGCTACTTTGATAGCAGAAGGAAGAAGGTGATGCTGCCCCTGTACAGTTCCTTGGTAAGGCCACACCTGGAGTATTACATTCAGTTCTGGAGTCCACACTACAGGAAAGACAGGGGATACATGCAGGCCATATGACGGAGAGCCATGAAGATGATCCGGGGCAATAGGGGAGGTTATAAGAGGAAAGACGTGGGGACCCTAAATGACATCCTTCAGAAAGAGTTCATTAAATTACAATCCTGGTTCAGTACCTGGGGGATGGCACTCAATATCAAGAAAACTAAAACTATGTTTTTTAGTAGAACAAAAAAAGTAGGGAATAATGAACTTTTTTTGAGAGCCCTTGATGTTGAGTCTGTTGAAACAATTAACCAATTTAGGTGCCGGAGAGTCACTTTGGACAGTGCACTGACTTATGAATCTTATTTTGACAATATGATAAAAACTATACACCAGGGTTTATGTTCCTTATACAAGGTCTGGAGTAATCTTTTGCCAGAAACTTGTGTTCTTTTGGCAAAGGGCGTACTGCTACTGGTCTTGGATTATGGATTATTAATTTATTCAGGTGTGGGAAATGGGATATTAACTAGGGAAAAAGTAGTTTAAAATTCAATATGTCTTTTTATCACTGGTCTTTCTTTTAATACTCACCACTGTTTGTTGTATTGGGCCACACAGTTACCTTTATTGGATGACCATGTGAAAATAATCATTTTAGGTTTTTTTTCGCAAGGTCAACCTGGACAAAGTCCCTTGTTCAGTAACAGAATTATTTCCAACACAACATAAAAATCGTTGCACTTTATCCCCGGAATCAATTTTGTTCAAAATTATTTTCGTAAAACTTGTTTTGGGCAAAGAGTTTTTGATTTTGTTGGACCAAGCACTTACAACCATTTACTCGGCTCGGTTAAGACCAATAGATCAGTACCTGATTTTAAGAAACATTTGTCAAGTTTTTTAGATGCTCAACTTTCTTGTTGATGTAAATAATCTTATTAAAATTAAGTGTTTTTTGTACTTTGTGTTGTATTTTTTGTAAATGCTGAACACACTTGAAAAAAGGGCAATATTGCTCAATGTGCTTTCCCAGGGTAAATAATAAAATGAATGAATGAATAAATGAATGAATGGTTGTCAGACCTTAGCATGCATGCACTGGAAGTAAAGAAGAAAAAGGGGATATAATCTACATGTAAGTTCTTGCAAAGAATTAACAGGGTCGATTGTAAGGACTTGCTCACAAGGAAGGAGGGCAGAGTGACTAAAGGTGGGGGTTGGTGGAGATAGTGGGGGGGGGGATTCTGGATGGACATAGGGATGTTGTTTTTTCATGGAGCAGGTGGTGGACAAAAGTGAATTGTCTGCCCAGAGAGGTGGTTAAAGCCAAGACTGTGACAGTGTTTAAACTTGGGTATAAAAAATGTAAGAGAATAGCTGGACCTGTAGGCAGAAGACGGGAAGGGATACCTGGGGAAGGAGTTTTTAAATCCAGTCTGGCATTAGGTTGAGCATGGAGTTAGGCAGGGAAAATGGCAGACTGGATGGATCCCAATGTCTTTTTCTGCTGATACAATCTATGTTTCTATATTTTACAGTGCCCATCCCAGAATGTCTTGCTGTGATTATAAAATAGGACCAGCATTCTGGGGGGGTTAACAAATTGACAAAACTAAAATAACTTAAAAAGTTTTAATGACTATTAAAAAATAATGTCATCCACCAGATAAAAATACTCTCAGAACATCCCAGCATTTGCATGCCACGTCACTTTCAAATAGTATACTCAGCAAAATGCATACTTTTTTAATAGCGAAATTTAGGCCATGCCTGAAAAGGGCCTAACACACATCAAAGGTCAAAAAGATAAAATAAGGCACTTTAATGAAAGGGTACATAATCAAAAATTGAATAATATAATCGCAGAGAGTAGTAGCATGACATTAAAATCAAATTCTGCATATATTGCACTTATCCAAACTTGTGAATATGATTTCCATATATGAGCAGCATATCTTTTAAATTATTCCTAGCGTCATGAGCAAATCTCAGAATAGTATAATTGGGTAATGTCCTTCGAGATATTTGATGTCTAGGCCCGCATGCTCAAACACAATTCATAAAACCTTAAAGAAGAACTGTGCCGACTCTGTATGTCATTTTCCCCCTTAAAAGCCCATTTTTATGTTTTCTTATGCATGTGCATGAAACATATTGCGGTAACTTGGAATAGCAGGTTTTGGAGGTGTGGTCCTGTAGTGGCCAGTGGCACCACTGCTTTTTCAGGCTGGGCTCTGTGGCATGAATTAGATTGCATGCTGTCTATGACAGCAGTGCAAAAGCGTGCCACCACCTTGAAAGGATTTAGCCACTGCAATGAGGGAGTGCCCCCTCATTGCAGGGCATGCCTTCCCTGGTGTAACATTTCAATAAACATGGCGAAGCCGTCTGCCTCTCGCAGGCCCCATAACAGCCAACATCAGGGGTGTCTAATCTCCTGTCCCTGTCAGCATTTGCCCTCGCCAGTTCATTTGCCGACAGGGTAGCCCAATCCCCGTCGGCATAATGTCTCCTGTAATTTTTGTCTGCTGAGGATGCCTGTCCCCCAGCTCATGCTGCCCCCAAAAGCACACCGTGTGACTGACAGGGTACCCAATCCCTGTCAGCTTCAGCTCCCAAACAAAAGCCAAGTGGCATCTGGGAACCACCCCAGCGTGCTCATGCCCCCCCAGCACACTGTATGGCTGACATGGTGCCTAATCCCCATCGGCTCCAGCCCCCCCAAAGAAACACCCAGGTATGCCGGCATGCTGGGAGCCCACCCCAGCATGCCCAAAGCGTCCCACATTGCTGTTTTTTTGTTTTCCCTGTAAAAACAGAAAACGGTCCCTCATGTCTCTCATGCCCCCAACCACACCCACCTCCTACCCTCACCCCATACTTACCTCCAGAGGCTGGCACGATGATCTTCAGTGGACCGGGAACACATCTGCACTCTTCAAAGCTGACCGCGAACTGAAGAAATGCCAGTAAGCTGTATAATGGCATAAATATAGTTTTTTCAACTTTGGTGGATATCTCAGCAATTTTGGGGTTTTCTTTCACGAAATTTTCAACATGGGGTTCTTGGGACCCCATCTCATGAACTCAGTCACTGTCATTTTGTTATTCAGTCTGGAAAGGTGATTTTGTGGGCACTGTGCAGAACCACCTTTCAGGACTGATTAATGAAATGACAGTGTCACAGTTCATGAGGTAGGCTCCCAAAAACCCTATGTTGCAAATTTGGTGAAACAATTCTCCAAAATGACTGCGTTATGAGCATGTGTTGCACAGTTCCTAAGCACGCTCATAACTTCAAGAATTTTTAAAATTTTCACTCCAGATTTTCAACATTGCCATTTTACCACACCTCCTTATGAACAGTATAGCTGTCATTTTTCACATCTCACCTGAAATGGATTTTCACACATGTGGCGCACAATGGCGTGGTCGGTGTGCGAAATCAATGTTCTGGACAGATTAAGAAAATCACAGTGACACTGTCCATGGGCAGAGGTCCCAAAATGCATATGTTGAAAATTTGGTGACACAGTTCCACAAAATGCCTATTTTATGAGTGTGTGTTCCGCAGTTTCCATGCACACTGGCAAGTTTGAGAATTGTTAATATTTTCACTCCAGATTTTCAACATTGCCATTTTTGCACACCTCCTTAAGAACAGTACAGTTGTTATTTTTCACATGCTGTGTGAAATGGGGTTTTGCACATGCAGTGCACAATGGCATGGTCGCTGTAGGAAATCAATGTTCGGAACAGATTAAGAAAATCGCTGTGACAGTGTTCATGAGTGGAGGTCCCAAAATGCCTATGTTGAAAATTTTGTGAGAAAATTCCACAGAATGACTGTGTTATGAGCATGCATTGTGCAGTTTCCATGTATACTCATAACTTGGAGAATTTTTAATATTTTCACTCCAGATTTTCCACATTGCCATTTTTGCACACCTCCTTAAGAACAATACAGTTGTCATTTCTTACATCCTGCCCAAAATGTGGTTTTGAGCTACTGGTGCAGAATGGCGCAATCACTGTGGGACAACAACATTCAGGACAGATTAGAACAGAACAAAATCACTGTGCCACTGTTCATGAGCAGAGGTCCCAAATGCTTTCATGAGGTGGGATGAGAAAAATCCCATGTTGAAAATTTGGAGTGCAAATACCAACAAATGCCTAAGGCTTTAGGGTTTCTAACCATAACATCCCACCCTGTAGAGACTAACCGGCATCAGGGGTGTGACTTTAGATTGTCGGTTCTAATGCTCATGCCATTCCACCGCACCCTGCAGCCACTGACAGGCATCAAACTGTGCTTTGCACTCTTCGGCCCCAAAGTTCACCCCATTCTCCTATACTGCACCTATCTCAACGTATTTCCAGATGGAATGGGGTGAACATAAGGCCCGATGACCCTAAGGCAAAATGCGATACTTGAACTCTGCAGGGTAGGGTGAGGTGAAATTGCATAAGCGTTATGGCCGACACCCAAAGGCACACCTCAGTGCCTGTCAGTCTCTTCAGGGTGGTGTGGGGTTGGCGTCACTTCCTACTTCACTGCCATTCCTCTTATGCATCTGTCTGACTCTTGCACTACCAATGCTAATGCCATCAAGACAACAGTCGGCATTGACAAATGCTTGTTAAATACTGGTTTCAGTTCTGTTACTGTTCCAGCTCTACAGGCTTTTTAGTTGCCCATGAGGTGTTTCTGATTTACACAAGGGTACTAAGACCAATTTTAGAACTGTATGATGTACCTTATATCCCTTGCTCAACTCTTCCATTGTTGGCACAATGCATCCATGCTGTATTATACAACTCTGTGGCTGAGAGGAACATGAAGCACATCATATAGTTGCAAAATGGTAAGTAATACTAGAGTGTAAATCAGAGATGCCCACTGTGTTTACTAAAAGGCCCGTATAGAGGGAGAATTGCAGAACTGGATTTAAAAACAGAACTGTATTTAAAAACAACTGCTACTGGGAAACTGGCTTATAGGCTGAGCATAGTTCTCCTTCAAGAAAAAATCTGGGTCCCTGACTGGAGCAGACCCAGTGACATGACATGTTCATTTTTTAACTGTTGCCCAGTTTCAAACAAACAGCAACAGCCATCAAACTACTGCCTGCTAAACTCCGCTCAGCCTCGTATCTAGTGCTACTTTCACTTTTAAAATCAGTTCTGGGTCTCCCTGATGCTGACAGCTCCTGCCTCCTCCTACTCCTATTTTAATTTTTTAAATGCCTGGTAGTCTCGTGCCCCCCATTCTAATCTGAACCTCCTTGCTCCCATGACTCTGGCCATCATTACAATACAGAGGCAGCAGCTGGTATTGCCCACCGCTACAGGTCACCATCTCTTGCCAAGTACAATAACTTGCCTTATTTCCCTGTTATCGCTTACATTATTTTTAATCCATGGTAGTCTAGTGTCCAACCACCCCCATTCCTGGCTTTGATGTTGGTCTCACTGCTCCCCCCTCTGGCCCTGACTCTGACTGTTATTGTAATATGAAGATGGGGCCTATATTACCCTTCACTCACTTCTGCTCCTGGCTCTGTCTCACTCAAGTACGATTGTGTTGTTCAAGTAATGGAGGTGGGTGGAGGATAATACAGGCTTCTGCCTCTGCATTATGATAGTAGTTGGAGTCAGGGTTGTGAGGGAGGTCAACACAGAAACCAGGAGCAGGGGTGGGTCACTAGGCTACCAGGAAGGATTCTTAATACAAACTGGGTATGTTTTGGGAGGGGGACTAGTCATATACTGAACTGGAACAACAAAATAACAGCTGTGGGGGGAAGGACCACTAACATAAAGGACCATTTTTAAATCAAACAATAAGGACTACAAGGGCAGCACCAGGGATCTTTTTTTCTTTTAATGTAAATAAACTAAGATGACACTAGAAAGGACTTCTGAATCACCACACCAATCACTGGAAACAAAGGTAAGAATACATTTATGTTTAGTCAATTTGTCAATTTGGGGTGGTGTAATATAACTAATGCAAAACAGATATTAACCAGAGTCATTTTGAGATATAGTGGGAAAATATTGACACCCTTTAGATGAATTATTACCTTCCAATAGTCGTACTGCCCTCAGCCTTTGACTTCAGGTAATATAGCAACAATATTTCATCCCTTAGGGCAATATTTTCCCACTATATCCTTTGAGTCTGTATAATATTTCTATAATTTGCTGCAATGATAGAAGGTATATACACTTACAGTCTGCCCAGAACTGGAAGAATATTACTCCATTTTTTTACATATAGTGCTATATTTAATCAAAACAGCCATTATAGAAATTAACACAAGACCAAGGGATCCCCTTAGCGAAAGGTTGTGTTTAAAGAGCTACTGTTGCCTTAAATAAAACTTTGAAAAACATAATATTTAGGTACAATTCAGCTTGCTTTCCATATATATTCTATAGATTCCTCCTCCCCATTATTTATTACTGAGGACAATTGCATGAATACATAATCTTTCTTCCTTAGAGTTAATCTGCCTCTAAAGCTTACTCCCTAATGCAAATCAAAATCCTTTGTTGTGACATCACAATCTGTCACCATGGCAGTAACTGTGATGTCACAAGCAGTGCATTATGACCTCTAGTAGGGAGAAAGCAACAGGTATAGATGAATTCTTCAAGGGCAAAGGTCTTGTTTTTGTGCAAATTACCTCAGTAATAAGGGGGAGGAGTAATACAGAACTAATGTGAAATGCAAGCTGAACTGTGTATAAATATTATGTTTTGTTAAAGTTCTCCTGAAGGTGTCAGCTGCTGTTTAAGCAATAAGGCATGGAAGAGTGCTCCCACCATGACGCACACCCTGGGGTGGCTTATTGTGATTATAGTATGGCTATAAAAAATTCAACATGACTTTAATGAGTAAGCAATAAACAGACATAAAAAATCTGAAGGTTTAACTTTATTGCAATTAAATTTGGCCATGACATTGAGATAAAGTAGTCCCTTGCAAAACTAGTCTGCACCACTTCACATTGTTTGCATTTCCTTTTTACGTTTTATTATTATTATTTTTTTTTTGCACTTAAAAAAATGTAACAGAAGCAAACAATAGGAAGGCTTAACTGTATTGCAATTAAATTTAGCCATAACATAGAGATACTGTAGTCCCTTGTCATGTTTTGGACTGCTTTTTTTTTTATACATTAAAAAGAAGCAAAAAAACCTGCTTGTCTAACTGCATTGTAACAAAATGTAAACACATTTAACCACATTTACTGTGCTACCTTGCAGACCTACCCTGCATCATTTGTTTATTTATTACATTTTACCGTTAGGTGTAATTAATGTGATTTTAGTTGCTTTACAGTATTTATGCTGGTGATGGGTTGCAGGAAAATGACAGCAAGCTCCTGGACCGCAGCAGCTTGACTGTCTGTTTCCTGTTGGAACAGATTAATATTTTTTCACCAAATCAGCCAATGGCACATTTGTGGGCCAAGCCCTTTCTACCCTGAAAATTTCAGACCAAAATTCCAAACCACCTGGGTGCCAGACAAAGACAAAAAAAACTGCAAAAAATTGTGATTTTTTTTAACTTTTTTCACTATCCAGATCTCGGAATACACACATCCGACTGGACTGGAACTTGGCATGTCAGATCTACCCCTCAAGACCATGCATGCAAAAGTAAATGAAAATCCATTGAACAGTTGCAAAGATATTAACGTGAAAATTAGTCAATAAGGCAGTTTAAGATACCTGTCTTGGGTCTGAATTCAAGAGATGGAATGTTTACTATGTATGGAATACAAGAATTCAAATCTCTGCTCAGTTCTACTGGCAGAATGTTCACCCTCACTATCACACAACATAGAGGATTGTGTATGAGCTATCATACAGAACAAGGCTATGTTTCAATCGAGCGGTTTCCGTGACAAGAGACCCTGAGAGTGCAGCGTGAGAGGTCTTATTACCACAGAAACTGTAAGATTGAAACAGCCATGTTGTGTATGATAGCTCATACACAGTCTTATATAGTGTATGGGCACCAATTAAAATAAGGATTGATCCATTTTCACTGTCATCACTCTTGTCCCAGGTCAGTGCTCACCACCGAAGCCGCTTTCTGAAGTGCAGTGGATTTACTACCATGCATGCGCAGACTTTCTATGTTGTTGTGCTGTACTAGTGACATAGCTAGTGCAGCACATCAACATCATGACGTAATGAGTGCAGCACAACAAGCAGATTCCACTTATCGAATTCTATCGGCAATAAGGTTCTCTTGTACAATATAAACAGCCTTTAGATGGAACCAGGGCTTTTGTTTTATCTGTAGCAGGTTAAACAACACAGATTTCCCCAGTAAGCAGGTGAGGATATGAGGGGGAATTTTCATGGTCAACAAGGAAAGACCATAAATTAAAAGTGTAAGTACTGTAGTACTTCATTTTTAAGTTATGTTGTGTGTGTATGTGTGTGTGTGTGTGTGTGTGTGTGTGTGTGTAGAAGATTATGAGGGCAATTAACATTTAATTATTATGTTTTTTTAATTTAAGGCAGTTTTATTTTAGGGCCTAGTTGAAGGTTTTTAGTGAGTAAAGGTGACCGCCACATTTGTGATGGCAGTCAGGTATGTGTTTGGTACAACTGATTTCATATGTGAAGAGGCTACTGGTCCTTCTTCCAGTGTTGTTGTGGTGAGACAACAGCATTGGATTCTGAGCTCCTCAGCCAATCAGATTACTGAATTTTTTTGTAGCCGTATTATAATAAAAATAACTCTAACAATGTCTAGCTAGTAAATGTTGATTTACTGGTGCTCATGAGAGAGAGTACAAACAGCTCCCCAGTTCTTTGGATCAAAGAATTCTTCCTCTGAGCACCATTTACTGGCAAGGCATTGTTATTTTTTAGTGCAGTCTTTCCCTAATGGGATCCTTTGGTTGTGAGTTCATGTTTGGGCTGCTGCTCTCTGGAATTTTGAGTCCAAACAGTGCACTGCCTCTAGGAGTTGGCATCAGAAGAACACAAATCTCATGTGATTCCTCAAAAAATTCTAATTTCTGGATATTCCATTCTTTACCATTGAACACTTTTACATGCAAACAGGGTCTTGGGCCCTTAGGCTTAATCTTTTCCTACTGCCTTTCCTGCCATGAAATCATATTACTCTGCTTCTGACATCCAGATCACTATGATGGTAACAGGTTGTGAGGACTTCAAGACAGGTAGAAGCTACAAAAACAGAGAAATATAGACAATGCTGGCAGAACAAGACCAAGGGTCCATCCAATCTGCCCCAATTGGTATACTTACCATGGGAAAAGGATCATTTTCCAATAAAAATTCTTCAGTAATTAAAGAAAAATAGAAGGTTCTGGAATTAAGATTTTGGCGTATTTTGTGCAACCGAGGCTTTATGATGCCAACTGTGATTTTTTTTAGAAATCAGTAAATGTCTTTTAACAATAAGGACTGATGCTGAGATTTTCATCTGTAAGATTCAGACCTCTTGGAAGATTGAAGGCCCAAGGCACAGCCGAGTACACTTAGATTTTCAACAAGCTATTGCTTTCCACAGCAGAACTCAAGCTGAGATCTTTGTTGTAGTGTACATCTCTCATTAAAGAAAATCTATCCCTTTGCATACTAAGAGCTGAGTTTTTAAGTTTATTTAATTATTATTTGTTTTTGATGATTGAGTTAGTCCTCTGAGACTGGAAGTCACATTGTTAGGGATGACCTAGAATTATTTACAGACAGAAATACATTAAAGATTTAAACATCAAGGAACACTGTGCAAAATTAAATTGCATGAGACAATTGTGAAAATGGATATCACAAGAGACAAGCCTTCCAAGGTCAATAATTCATATTAAATTAGTCACTGGAGGGAAACAGAGAAGAAAGTCTAGAACATGGTATTAGTAGATCAGGTAGAGTAAGGAAAAGTAGGGAAAAGTTAAAGTAAAGGACCTGAAATGAAGCAGTTAAGTTTCAGCAGTTACAGTTAGCTAATGAAACAAGATGCTTTTTAAGGGTAAATTTGAAGGTGGCATGGAATTGACATTCATTAATGGATGGGGGTGGGAGTTCCACAATAAAGGGGCTAAGTATGCAAACTATCTCTGCCCTGTGCTCATTTTCATACATGTGACTGCAAGACGTTCACAGGACAAGAACCTCAAATTTTGAAAAAGTACAATATTGTCTTGTCAAGGTCTAGATCAGACAGGGAGGGGATATTGCTTTAAGTTTATAGAGCAAATTGCATCAATCTTATAAGAGTGAGCCATTTCAGTCCTAAAATGGCCTAGCAATTTCCAGCAATCTGACAGGTTGGTGGCACAATCCAGACATTACCTAGATTCAGTGTAATGCCTGGTAAAATGACAAAAAAAAGAAAGATCCTAATATCCTAGCCATGTTTTTATTTCTATTTTTTTTTTGCCACTAACAGTACATTCACAGACCAGCTTTCCCTTAGTGTTTTATCTGAAATACCATTAACAGATCCCCCCCCCCCACCACCACCACCACCACTCTAGGCAGTTGGTTGCTTTTCATATTTTCTCCTTTGTTAGAGTGTTTTGATATTTTGTTAATTTCCTCTTCTGGTTGCTCACTGCCGCTATCAACCCCACACTTGCTCACTTACCATCTGCTTGCGTGGTCTCCTTCTGCCATCAACTTCTATGTTTCTATACAGATACAATGGAGCCCTTAAACTCAAGGGCAGTTAGAAGGCTAGGCTAAAAGACAATGGGCAGACTAGGTGGATCTGGTGGTCTCTTTCTGCCATCAACTTCTGTCTACTTGCTCCCTTGCCCGATCTGCTCTTACCCATTTGATCACAATATATCTTTAAAAATAACTGCAGCTCACTCACACCTCAGTCCAGTCACACTTGCCATTTTAATGGTTGCAATGGCTCTGACCCCCACTTTAATAGCTCAGTGACCCATTTGCTGCCAGTACATGTTTATCTTTAAAAAATTCAGGCCTGATAACAGACATCATCTCCCCCATGAATTTCTGATGCGTGATCAAGAAAAACACAAAGACTGTGAGCTAAAAAATAAACCTGGCACTCACAATAGGCTATCCCCAGCAATTGCTACTACCACACTCCCCCTTTTCCCAAATTGGATGTAATATTTGGTGTGGCAGTAGAATTGAGCCGACAGCGTGCTTCCATCTGCAGGAGCGGTATTCAAGAAAATGCAGCTAATCTCGTGTTCTCCCTGCTCCTGACACAGCAAACACTAATCCTCCTCCAGTTCAAAGCAACTATCAAGCACGAAGAGAAAAAAAAAGATTTATACAAAAAATTTAACTAGGTAACAGAAAGCATAGTGACCCCTGCTGTCAGCAATTAGGCGGAGGAACTATTTTGCCTGTTTCACAGTATTGCATTTATTTTGTAATACATTTTTAAGTGTTTCTTTTGATTTTTTTTTTATTTGGAAAATATCCATTTTATATAAGCAATAAGACACTCTGGGGCTTTGGTTGCGCTGGGTTTATCGCATGCCCAGGTGTTGAAGGCACTCATCCTGCAGCGTTGTGCCTCACAAAACCGCCAGATATGCGGCAAACCAAGCACAACCCACGCCCCATTGTGTCTTATTGCTTAAGTACTGTAACATGATGGTCCCTGTTGTGGATTTCCAAGGCAAAATGACCACGTCTATTGTATAGGACTCTGAGCCTAGCCATCTCAGTTTCCTATATGACAAGATTTGCTATTTACAGCAGAGGACAAAAGCAGTGAGAGTGTGTGTTCATGGAAGCAGGGTTCTGTTTACACTTGAAATTCTCTATAGTGAGATAAGGAATGGCAACTAGGCACAGCACTTTTCTCCATGCTGAACATTCCAGGTTTATAATATCTGGTAGGTATTGACAGATGGAGAATGGGCGAGAAAGAGACAGACAGACAGACAGAGAAACAGAAGGGAAAGAGAGTAAGGAGAGAATGTGGAAGGGAGGGAGGCTGATAGTGAGTGAGAGAGACAGAGAGAGAGAGAGAGAGAGAGAGAGAGAGGGAGAGACATTGAGAAAGAGGAACAATGTAGCAGAAATAGCTGCAAACCATATAGCATCTAGTCACTTGTTTCTAAATAAAACATTGATATATTAAAGTGTATTGTAGTATGTTTAGGTCATATGAATAATTTGATGTATAAACTTTGATAATACATACCTGTGTGTCTTGTCATGACAATAATGTTATTTTAGTTAAACTGAATTGAAAGAGAGAGAGACAGGGATGAGAGTGAGGGAGGGAGGGAAGGAGGGACAGAGAGGGGAGAAAGAGTGACGGAGTGAGGAGGAGACAGAAAGAGAGAGAACAGAATAACAAATCAGAGAGAGAGAGCAAGAGAGAGGATTAGTAAGGGGTAGATGTAAAAATGTTGTTGTTAGAGTTGGCTCTAGATGTAAACAGTCAACTGACACTACCTGTCAGGCACCATTCCCACAGCCCACATGAAAGTGCAGGGGCCCTCACTGTTTAACTCTGGAATCAGAGCACTTGGCTACAAAGTAGGAGCCTGGCTGCCTGCCAGGTTGGATGATATATTCTCTGCATCGCACTCTGGGAGCACTAGAATGTAGGGAAGTTTGTTTAACAAGACACAGGCAGTACAAACTCTGTCAGAACAGACAAGGGGTCCCATATAACCACACTATTAATCTGCATACCTTACATGCGAACCGGGTCAGTGGTGAGTCCCCATATGATCACACTATTAACTGATGTACCTCACATGTTGGCAGGGTCAGTGGTGGGTCTTTTCACAACCACATTATTAATCTGTGTATCATACAAGTCATTTACATCAGTGGTGGGTTCCCATATGATCATGCTATTAATGATCTACATACCTCACATGTCATCTGGGTTAGTGGTAGGGTCCCATATGATAACACTATTAATTGATGTATCCTGCATGTCAGTTGGATTGGTGCTGGATCCCCATAATTTCACAGTATTAATCTACATACTGTACATGTCAGCTGGGTCACTGGTGGGTCCTCATATGATCACACTATTAATCTACATTTCTTACACGTCACCAGGGTCAGTGGTGGGTCACAGTATGATCGCAGTATAAATCCACATACCTATCATGTCAGCGTGGGTCACTGGTGGGTCCTCATATGATCACACTATCTATGTACCTTGCGTGTCTGTTGGATCAGTGGTGGGTCCTCATATGATCACATTATTAATCTACATACTTTACACATACTGCCTTAGAATACCAGGGTGAAAATGTTAAAACTGGGCCTTGGCAATCAAGTTAGCATTCCTGGTATATCCAGCCCCTTGGCCTCCACTGGGACATCCCACAGCGCAGCTTAAAATGTAGATCCTGTTCAAGGGGTCCTGTCACCCTTTTGACTCTGCCTGATGGGCAACCATGGCTACTTTGTGGCTGAGAGACGTCTGCAGGTAAGTGGCAAGGGGGGGGTGGTCCAGGTGCCAATAACGAAAGGAGGTTTAAACAGAAAGAAAACAAGCATTTGTCAATGCCTAATATTTGCCTGCAGTGTAAAAGGGCTTTGAAGACCACCTGATGTTGTTGGGACAACCCCTGAAAAACTTACTATTTAAACACAATTTAGCTTATATGTCATCCTTTTTTGTAACTGTAGTCCTTATTTGTTTATGACTAAGGACATTTGCATTGAAACAGGATCTCTAGCCTACTTGCTCTGTCTGCTTGTTTGCTTCTGCAGTCACAGTTCTGTTTATGACATCCCAATGTGTTGCTGTGGAGATAATTATGATGCCGTAAACAGAGTAATCATTTTCAAGCATATCTCATCCATCAGGCCACACCTTTGGAACTATAAGCCATCAGCATTAGGACCACATGGAAACGTTTGCTAATCAGGGGCTGCCCACAGTGACATGGAGCATCTACGTGTATATAGACGTGGGCGGTCCCATCACTCCTTATATAGACGTGGGCAGTCCCATCACTCCTCAGTTCTTTTCCTGCTGTCATTCATCCTCGTCAGACCTGCTGAAGGAACCTCCATCAACCCTAGCCATTGCTGTTTATTATTTTACTTCACTTAGTGTTTCAACTCATTGTCTCTGCATGCCTCCAAAGTTGAAAGAGCCTTTATTTCAATATTGTAATTGTGGAGATGAAATTTATAAAAGAAGATATGCACACGGTTTGTGTGTGCTGTCTGGGCTTGTCTGTGTGCTGTCTGGGCTTGTCTCACAGCATGAGGACTTGTGACATTTGCCAGTGCTTCAACCAGGCTACGAGGTGATGCCATAAGAAAGTTCTGAAAAAATTTCCTTCTGCTCAAGACATTCACGGCCATGGAGAAGGAACAGGGCTCAAAATCTGTATCTCCCTCACCATCAGCTGAAAAGTGTCTGCCAAAGTCCAAAGATTGAGACAAGTAATGGTCATTATGGGCCTCCCCTTGTCCAGCTATAAGCACAGACAGAGAGAAAAGGACAAATCTTCTTCACTGGCACAGTCCCGATTGTCATTGAGACAAGGTTAACCCTTGTCCGTGCCCACTGTGGCAGTGTTGACTACAGCCCCCCGACCCTCGTTGAGACACCAAGGTTGGGGCTTGACTTCGGAGCTGTCATACCTACTATTGATGGAGTGATGCCATCATTGTTGAGGCAAGGCCCATCAATGCAGGTAGTCCCAGCCCCTTTGCAGGGAACTGCTGACTCCCAGGCTCTGCTAGCTTCACTTTCTGAAATGATTTGATGCTTTCTGCCAGGATTGCCAATGCATGCAACTATTCCATCAATGGGGCTCTCTGGTACTCAGCTCCTATTGATGGGTTCCAATACCATGCCACATATTCCTGCCCCTCAGCCACTGTCAGCATTGCCAGTGTATTCTATGACTCCCATCATCAAGCATGTTAATGATGATGTCATGGAAGATAATCTTGACCTCATGTACATAGAGGAAGATTTAAAAGGAGGAATACGAGGGTGAACAATTTCTGGAGACTCTCCCTCACTCTAGCTCTACTCTCCTATCCTGCAGTGAGGACTTGGTTGCCTATACCCTGAGATCTGCTGCTGAGGATCCATCTTTTCAAGCCATGATGCAGCAAATGCTGTCTGCCAAGGGCTTTGAGGTAGAAGAGAAAGATTCCACTAAATGGAATCTCGTGGAATTTTTGGAGGATGCCCTCCTCCCCCTCCATTGTCATTCCACCTGTACATCCTGCATTAGAGGATGTTACTTTGGCTGCATGGTATAGAACAAACTTCCTGCCTGTAATTCCTGGAAAGGCTGATAAGCAGCCAGAAACTGACTATGTGGTTATAATGGGTACTCATGATAGGTCTAGACCCCTAGGCATATGAGTATGCCATCTGCAAGATGGTAGCTAAAGGGGAGGTGCTGCTGGTAGGTGATTTCAATCTGCCAGATGTGGATTGGAGCATCCCAGCTGCTGCTTCAACAAGGAGTAAGGACATCCTGTACTCCATGCAAGGGGCAGGCCTCAGGCAGCTAGTGCTAGAGCCCAGCCGAGAGGGTGCAATTTTGGACTGGTACTCACCAACGGGAACAGAATTGCAGAAATCAGGGTGGATGAACACCTGGGGTCCAGTGGTCATCGCATGGTGTGGTTCAGTATGAGTACAGTGGTAGAGTTAAGCCACACAAAGGCAAGGGTACTGGATTTCAGGAGGGCAGACTTTACTAAGATGGGGATATATCTCAAGAATGCCCTGGCAGGGAGGGACGAATGGGGGGGGGAAGTTGAGGAAAAGTGGGCCCATCTGAAAGGAGCCATAATGGAGGCAACAAACCTTTGCATTAGGCAAGTAAACAAGGGCAAGAGAAAGAGAAAATCACTATGGGTCTCAAAGGAAGTGGCTGGGAAGGTAAGGGCAAAAAAGATGGCTTTCAGAAAATACAAGGAAACACAGAAGGAGGAGACAGGGTATTGTACTTGGATAAACACGGAGAGGTAGGGAAAGCAGTCAGGAGCGCAAAGGCGTAAACGGAGGAAAAAATAGCACAGGAGGTAAAAAAGGGGACAAGACTTTTTATAGGTACATTAGTGAAAAGAGAAAAAACAGGGGTGGGATTGTAAGGCTTAAAGGGGAAGAAGGGGAGTGTGTGGAAGGGGAACTGGGAAAAGCATCAATACTGAGCAAATATTTCTGTTCTGTATTCACAGAAGAAGGGAGCAATACAGATGAGTGTGAATAAATAGGCCATTGACAGAGCAAAGGACGATGGCACATTTATAAGGTAGAAAAAGAAATGGGCAGACTGGATGGGCCTTGCGGTCCTTATCTGCCGTCAACTTCTATGTTTCTACGTAAGAAGAAGGTGAGGGGCTACAGTTAGGCAACATGAGAAGATACGGGAGGGTGGTAGACACCAGTCCATTTACAGAAGAGAGAGTCCTAAAAGAACTCACAAAACTGAAAGTAGACAAGGCAATGGGACCAGCTGGGATACATCCTAGAATATTAAGGGAACTACAGGAGGTGTTGGCAACACCACTAGCAGCCGTGTTCAATGAATCACTCAATACAGGAGTGGTTCCAGAGGATTGGACTAGGGTAGATGTAGTCCCTCTTCACAAAAGTGGGAGTAGGGAGTGGGCTCAAAACTATAGACCAGTCAGCCTCACCTCAATAGTGGGGATAATTATGAAATCACTACTTAAAGAAAGGATCGTGGAACACCTTGAATACAGCAGAGCACAGGATCTAAGACAGCATGGATTCACTGCGAGATGGTCATGTCAAACAAATCTAATTAATTTGTTTGACTGGGTGACTAGGGAAGTGGATCGGGGGAAGTGATGGATGTGGCCTATCTGGATTTTAGTAAGGCCTTTGATACTATTCCACATAGAAAACTTGTGAACAAGCTGGGCAACCTGGGAGTGGAACACAAGGTGGTAAACTGGGTTAGAAACTGGTTGAGTGATAGAAGACAGAGGGTGATAGTAAATAGAGCTCATTTTGAGGAAAGGAGGGTGACCAGTGAGATGCCACAGAGATCAGTTCTGGGGCCAGTTCTGTTCAATGTCTTCATAAGTAACATTGTGGAAGGGCTAGAAGGGAAGATGTGCCTCTTTGCAGATGACACTAAGATCTGCAACATGAGGGATACTCTGGGAGGGGTGGAAAAATGAGGACAGACCTAGGTAAACTGGAAGAATGGTCTAAAGTGTGGCAGCTGAGATACAGTACGAAAAAGTGCAAAATCATGCATTTGAGGCACAAGAACCCAGGGAGGATTACATGATGGGGGGGAGGATACTGACAGTCACCAAACAGGAAAGGGATTTGGGAGTACTCATATCTGATGATCTAAAGGTGGCCAGACAATGTGCCAAGGCTGTGGGGAGAGCCAGTGGGATGCTGGGGTGCATAGGGAGAGATTATCACCAGCAGAAGAAAAGAGGTGGTGATGCCACTGTACAGATCATTTGGTGAGGCCTCATTTGGAGTACTGTGTGTAGTTCTAGAGTAAGGACATAGACAAGGTGAAGGCAGCTCAAGGAAGGGCAACTAAGATGGTGCAGGGCCTGCACCAAAAGTCATATGAGGAGTGTGGGAGACCTCAATATGTATACCCTGGAGGAGAAGGGAGGCAGGGAAGATATGATAGGAACCTACAAATATCTAAAGAGCATAAATAGGGTACTGGAGGGTAGCATCTTTCAGAAAAGGAGATGTTAAGGAATGAGGGGGTACAACATGAGGTTGAAAGGGGGTAGACTAAGGGGTAACATGAGAAAGTATTTCTTCATGGAAAGGGTGGTGGATGCATGGAATAGACTCCCAGCAGAGGTGGTGGGGGCAAACACAGTGGAGGATTTCAAAAATGCATGGGACAGGCATAGGGGAACCCTAGTGATAGGAACAAGAAGGTAAGGCCGGAGATCAAGTAGGGTCTGCAGCTTTTGCAGTAGGTAGGGAAAATGGGCAGACTGGATGGGCCTAGTGGTCCTTATCTGCAGTCAATTTCTATGTTTCTAGGTTTCTGTGTTTCTAGTACATAGAAACATAGACTTTGACGGCAGATGAGGACCACTTGGCCCACCCAGTCTGTCCATTTCCCTACCTATTGGATAAGCTGCAGATTCTAGTTAACCAACAGCCTACTTCCTGCAACCCCCCACTATAATTGCCTTATGTCTGTCCCATGCATGTTTGAATTCCCCCACTGTTTTAGACCTCACAACCTCTCCAGGAAGTTGGTTCCATGCGTCACCACTCTCTCCATGAAAAGAATTTCCTCACATTACCCCTGAGCAGAACCCCTATAACTTTAAATTGTGCCCCTTGTTCTTACATCTCTTTTCTGAAAGATGCTACCCTCCTGGACTTTGTTGATTCCTTGAGGTACTTGAAAGTTTCTATCATGTCCCCCTGTCCCTCCTTTCATCAAGGGTATACATATTAAGCTCTCTCAGTCTCTCTTCATATGGTTTCTGATGTAGACCCTGCACCATTATAGTTGCCCTCCTCTGGACTGCTTCCATCCTGTCTCGTCCTTCGTAGATGAGGTCTCAAAACTGCACGCAGTACTCCAGATGGGGTCTCACCAACTGTCTGTACAGAGGGATAACCACTTCCCTTTTTCTACTTGTGATGCCCTTCCTATGCATCCCAGTATCCCCTAGCTCTCCTTACTGACTTCTCACATTACTTACCCACCTTTAGGTCATCTGATATGACTACCCCAGGTCCTTTCCATTATTGTTGTTGCTAGTACCTCCCCTGCTATTGTGTACTCTTCTCCTGGGTTTTTATTTCCCAGGTGCTTTACTTTGCACTTCTTTGCATTGAATCTAAGTTGCCATATGTCTGACCATTCCTCTAACCTTACCAAGTCCCTTCTCATCCTTTCTACCTCCCTTGTGTATCAACTTTGCCTCCTGATAAAAAATCCAGGAGGCTGAATGTGATGAGCAAGCATACTTGTGCCTCAGCATCATTGGACCTTAAGACTACAAACTATGAAGCCCATATGATCAAATATCAGAATAGCCTGTGAAAAGCTGCTCATAATGCTGCTCAGACTTTGCCTCATGGCTCTGCCAAAACTGATCTGCTAAAAACAATGTTTGCAGGTGCCGAGGTTGGCAAGCATTTGTTGCGCTCAGCTTATGATGTATCTGTTGCTTCTGCCAGGGCTGCAGCTTCTGGCATTTGCATGAGATTTTCATGGCTTAGAGTTGCTGGCTTTGACAATGATGTGCAATGGGCAGTTTAAATGCTCCCTTTAAAGTGTCAAAACTGTTTGGCTATAACATTGAAGAGACCCTACATGGCCTTTAAACTTCAACAGTATCTCTAATGTCTGTAATGTCCCTGTATCCCTCTCCTGCTAGAGGTAGTGGTCTGGGTTCCTTTCATCTGCCTGCTGCTCGAGGTAGTCATGCCTACCACCAGCAAGACAGTGGCAGAGGAGGTGGGCCCCTTCTGGGTCCCCTCCTCCCTGGTGCTCACATAAAACACCCAAAGGAATCAGTTCCAGTGTCCTTGCTACACCCAGTTCCATCTGACTTTTTTTCTGTCTCTCTCCCCCCCACACATATACATCAGGAGTTACCTCCAGGGGTGGGTATAGGTGGCAGACTCTCCCTACATCTGAAACAATGGCGGGAGATCACTATGGATGAGTAGGTCCTGGAGATCTGTTACCAGGACATGAAAGACAGATGTCTTCATGCAACGATCAGGAAATCCCACAGATAATACCTCCATCTTGTCTTAGAAGGAATACACTATCAGTTTAAAGCATTTTTCTTTGGCTTGTCTTCTGCACCACAGGTCTTTACCACATGCTTGGTGGTAGTTGCAGCAGCCCTTTGTGAGAAGGTCTGTATATTTTCTCTTATCTGGATGATTGATTCCTGGAGGCCAGCTCCAGGGAAGCTGTGTTGCATACCCTGTCTCGGACACATCAGTTGTTCAACAACTAGGGGGTCATAGCACATGTGCCAAAGTCTGTGACTCCATGCCAAAGACTGCAATACGTAGGAGCATTCTTGGACACAGAGTAGGGATGTGCCTTCCTGCCACAGGACAGGGCAGACATTTTGGTGGCTCAGGCACAATTGGCAAACAGGAGCCACTACATCTCTGCAAGAACAACGTTATGTCTCCTGGGTCTCATGGCTGTGGCCTTAGTGACTGTGCCACTGGCACGTCTTTATATAAGGATCCCTCAGTGGCCACTCATGGTCTAGTGGAATCGATTGACGAACAAGTTGGTCCAAATGGTTCTCATCACATCTCCTCTGTGCAGAGAGTTATTGTGATAGATGGAGCACAACCTCCCCCCCCCCGAAGGCATTCAATTCCTTGTATCAACTCCAGTACTAATCCTCACCACAGATGCCTCAGGCTCTGACTGTGGTGCTCAACTTGGCCTTTACCAGATACGGGGGTCCTGGACTGAGGTGAAGACTAAGCTGCATATCAGTGTCCTCGAAATGTGGACTGTTCTATACAGTCTCCAGGCCTTTCAGAATCATCCCTACCCTGATCCTCTGCTAGTCCAGATGAGCAACGTAAGTGTGATGAATTATATCAACAGACAAGGGGACACTCACTCATATTACCTATGCAGGGAAGCAATGAGGGTATAGTACTGGGCTCTGTCTCATGACTTTCAGCTATCGGTCTTGTTTCCCCCAGGACTCCAAAATGTCTTAAACGACAGTCTAAGCAGGTCCCAATGCAAAACTGCTGCATTTCTGCTTGCTCACTCCAGGGCCTTGAGTTTTTGGGGGAGACATGTTGTCCCTGTTTTGGAAAGGGAAATTCAAACTCCTAAATGCATTTCCCCCATCTCTCTAATGCGGAGGGTTCTGCTCAAGCTGCTGGTGGAGAGTGTCACTCTAATCCTCATGGTTCTGTTCTAGCCTCAGCAGATATGGTTTCCACTTCTTCAACATCTGGTAGTGGAGCCCTCTGTCCCTTTACCTCTGAGTTGAGATCTGTTGTCATAGGGCAAGGAGTCCCTGGTCCATCCGGACCTGAAGTCCCTACATCTGCATGCATGACTCCTGAAGACATAAATCATTGCATGTTTTGAAGTATCACCTAAAGTTGCTAGTGTCCTGATTGCAGCTAGGAAACCTTCTACCAGACATACAGTACTCTTTCCATAAATTAGAAGCATTTCAAATTGTGGGCTGCTTCAAGGACTTTTGAACCTTCTACATGTCCTGTGATTGTTGAGTTGGAATACTTGCTGTCCTTGTCTAACTCTGGCCT
Source organism: Neoceratodus forsteri (assembly GCA_016271365.2). Lineage (NCBI taxonomy): Eukaryota > Metazoa > Chordata > Ceratodontiformes > Ceratodontidae > Neoceratodus > Neoceratodus forsteri. Next base: position 1,082,140,767 of record CM057452.1, on the reverse strand, counting down.
GCAGTATTCCTCCATTAAGGTGCATTTGGCTGTTATATGAGTTTTCCATGCCCCCATTGATGATCATATGGTTGCCCAATTACAGGAGTCTCATACATTTCTGAGAGGTATTCTTCATATCAAACCTCCTATCTGTGATCCAGTCCTGCCTTGAGACTTTAATTTTGTGCTTGAGAAATTGACGTTGGCTCCTTTTGGGCCTGCCACGAGTTGTGGCTTACGTTTCCTATCATGACAAACATATGTTTTTGGTTGTGATGTCTTCTGCTTGAAAGATTTCCAAGCTTCAGGATCTCCTGTGTGAGCCTTCTTTAATTTTTCACAAAGACAAAGGGCTCGGTTCTCAAAGGTTTATGCAGGCTTGTGACAGGCCCCGCGTCAAACCCAGCACTGCACTAAACACATTTATGCACCTTGAGCCCAATTCTCAAAGGTTGCACACATTTATGACACTTTACCCCCTTTATGGCGGCTTACTTCAAATATTTGGTGCAAACCCAGTAAAAAGGTCCCATGATTGATGCAAAGTTAGACTAGCAAAAAGCTAGTCTAACTTGCGCCATGTGGTGCATAGGATCGAGAATCACGATTGCCAGCCAGGTAATGCCACAAGCCCCATATGCCATCTGTTGGGCACAGCTGGGTCTTGCGGCATTCTGACACCTTTCAGAATCGAGCCCTGAGTCTCTTAATGTATGAATCCTAAGTTTCTACTAAAGATGGCATCCCAATTTACACTGAATCAAATGATACACCTTCCTGTAAATTATCCTGAGCATGCCAACCAGGGTGAGGCACTGCTCCATACTGTGGATGTACATAGTATACTACGATACTATATTACTCACACCAAGAACTGCAGAAAGTCCTCTCAGCTCTTTGTATCATTTGCCCCAGGGAAAGAGGGCAATCCTGTGTCTAAACAATACCTGTCCAAATGGCTGGCACATTGTATTACATTCTGTTATAGGAAGTACAGTAAGGAACTTCCTGATGCTGTTTGTGGTCACTCCACAAGGGGTATGGCCACTTCTGTTGCCTGTTTTAAAAATGGCCTTGCTGCTGACATATGAGCTACAGCCACATATAGCAAGGTTCACGCTTTCACTAAACACTGCAGTCTGGGCATCGTCTCTCATAGACTTGCTGACTTTGGGCTTGCTGTACTGCAAGATCTTCTGTCCTGATCATATATTAGAATGTGCCATCCTCCAGTTCAGGTTCACTTAGCGCTGTTTGGGAATCGTTCCAAAGGTGTGGCTCTAATGAGGGAGATATTCTCGAAGAAGCTAGAACAGTTACATAAGAACTTCCATAACAGTAGTTCTTCAAGAGAATCTCATCCCTTAGGTCATGCTGTCCCTCCTTCCTTCCCCCTTTTACTTCCAGTGAGGGTTATATCAGATGCTGTGCCTAAAACCTACTCCACGCATCCTGTATCCAGCCCCATGCCTCTCCTTGTATGCTTGGTGCTGGTCTCATCTTCTGGTTTCCCATGTTTGGAGGTCCTCCAAGCCTAATCTCTGGCTGGGAACTGAGGAGTGATGGGGCCTCCCATATTTATATATACACAGATACTGCACATCATTGTGGGCAGTCCCAAGCTAGCAAAAGTTTCTGTGTGGTCCTAACACTGATGGCTTATAGTTTGAAAGGTGTGGCCTAATAGAGGAAATTCTCTTGAACATCTACTGTTATGGTAAGTTCTTAGGTAACTGTTCTTTATGATGTCATGTGTACACAAGCAGCCAAAGCTAATAAAGTCCAAGGGACAATAATCTTGTTTTTGCATCACTTCCCTCAGCAATAAAGAAAAAGGGGAAAGAATGGCACAAAATATAGCTCTGGTTGAATGGTACAGAGGGTAAAAGCACAGAACTGTAAAACAATGGGATGCAGGTTCAGCGCTCCTCAGGGCCACACATAATATTGTCTATGGAAATCTAAGCAACAGTAAACTTGTAGCCAGGGCAGTAACTGGAGAGCTGAGGCACTGGATGCCTCACCTCCTGCCATACCAGCAACCTGGGTTCAGGAATGGAGCAAGGTCACTTCGGGGGGAGGCAGGGAGAAAGAGGATTTAGCGACCATTGACGGATCTCCTCTTTTCAGGTGGGGGGGGCAGTATGTACTGCTGCTTGGCTGCCACCTAGTGGAAATTAGGTGGCACCGCAGCGGTCACCAGAATTCAAAGTCGGAGGCAGGCACTGAAAGCATGCACTGTCTTCATGGTCTAAGTGTATGCCATTTCACACTGCTGGCTCTGGCTCAATGGGAGTAATGGGTGGAAAAAAACTCCTGTCTGCAGGATGATGCTGTAACCCTAAAGGCACTGCACTACCACCAGCCATGGCACCCACTCCCATAACAGGGTAAGACGTATATGGGTAAGTTCTGGAGGTTGGTTGAAGGGGCTGGTTTTTGACAGCAGAAAGGGGCCAATGGGAAGGGGCAAGAGAATAAAGCCCGTTGGACCAAAAAGGACTGCAAAAATATTTGAACAATAAACTGAATTGTGTCTAACTCTCACATTCTTCAAAGTTATCCACTTGGTATCAGATACTCTTTAAAAGGAACAGAAGCAATATGTAGTTTAAATCAACTGTTGCAGGTGTTTTCTGTTCATTATTGACATGCAGTTAACATACCAGACGCTATTAACTAGGATCTGCAGCTTATCCATTAGGTAGGGAATTGGGTAGACTGGGTGGCCCAAGCGGTCCTTATCTGCCGTCAAATTCTATGTTTCTATGTTTCATTCTATGTACCATTTTTTCCCAACTCTGTTTAATGTTTTCAAATAGGTGCTTCCTGTCTATAAGTAGGGGGAAATACACACACACACACACACACACACATATACACACACACACACACACACACACACTGATGCTTGATGTTTGTCTTCAAAGCTTGATGATGTCTGCCAGCTGGCTGTTGGGCAGCAAACCGGTTTAACTGATGCGACTTTCTCCTTTGAACTGCAAGAAGTTTATGTCCATTAGCTACAGTAACTGAACACTGTCATCGCCAGCCTTCTCAGCATTTGTTTTTGAGAGACAAGCCTCCTGCCTTTCTACATCCATTGGCTTATACAGTACACACCTACACAGACCCCTACACTACAGTAACAATATGTTCACTTGCACATCTGTGCAAGGGAACATAAAAATTCCTGCAGCTCTCACAGTACTTACAGAACAACAGCACCACCTATTGACAGCATGAACTACTTTTTAAAAGTGTAACTTTACATGTTAGACAAATCATTACAGAAATGTTTCATAATGTGTTTGCTTTATATTTACACAAAAAAGAGCTAGTTCATAATAGCAATAGTACTGTATATCATGTAGTACTGTATATCATGGGGTATCCCTACTTATTGGATGCATGAGGCACTCAGCCTACAGCAATGTGCCTCTCAGTGCACACTAGGCATGGTGATATCTCGTGATATACTACACTATATTGTGTAACATTCCTTAATTATCAAATGGCTCATTTGCTTACTGCATCTGGATGGCAAATGAGAATGATAATCTGAGGGAAAATCTCCGCATGAACTATGATCTAAAATTTTGTATTCTTCTTGCAACTGTGTTCAGTTTTTCTTTTTAATGAAAGGACACTTGTCTCTTTTCTAGCTTATTCAAACTTTTTAACTTGGGATTCATTATATAATTGTAATAAGGCATTCCTTGGTGTGAGTCATTGAGGGACTTATCAACTTGATGGGTGTTTTAAGACACTAGACTTTGCAATATGCCAAACCACCCAGGACCAGTGGTGGAGCTAGAGGGGGGGCTGGGGGGCGGTCACCCCTCCTGGCTGCCCCAGTGTGAGTAGTAGTGCCCCACCATGATATTTATTCACTGTTTAGTGTCCATTGTGGAACCCATGATTGACTGAATGGGCCCCCCCCCCAGGCTCCCAGATGCTCCCAAACCTGGCTCCACCACTGCCCAGGACTCTTGTTGCTTAAACACTCAGCTTTCATTAAATATATGTATATTACAACCAGGGTGCAGAATTCTTGTAGAATTCTATAAATTCTGCCAATACTGTTAACATAATTCTGTAGTATGTGGGAACTCTATAGGCAAAAACATGAACTCTGAATTATGGCATTACCTTTTTTTTATTTAGTTACTTACTTGTTTTTTTTTTTTTTTTTGTTATTTTTGTTTTTGTTTTAGGTTGACTTGGAATTCCAGGAAACACTTGTGGAAATTCCAAACAAAAATCTGTCCTGCAGAATGGCAATTGCATCAACATTCCACTAGCAATGTTTTTTGATTACACTTTATTTTAAGTGTCTGTGTCAATGTAACTAATCATTAATTGCTTGCAACAGGGTAATTACACTGTAGTTACATGTTTCTTGCATGTAACTACATTGCAATTGCAAGGCGGTTACAGTTTTTTTTCCTGTCCGTCTTTATTTTCCAGGTAATTAAAGTGAATTTGTATCTTGTGGGGTAGCTTTAAAAACATAATATTTAGCCATAATTCAAGAGATATTTTACAGATTTTCTGTATTTCTGTTCCTTTTATTCTTCCTCACCAGATTCATTTATATGGGAATAGGATTCTTGTCCCACACATTAATCTAATTCTGCTGTTTAATCCTTTCCTGTGTTCAAAATCCTCAGTTTGTAACATCATAATAATTACCATAGCAACAAAGTGTTATGTTACAAAGAATATGACTTCAACTTAGGATAAAGCAACAGAAGCAGCTAAGCTCTAAGGAACAAAAATCCTGTTTCAATGTGAATTAAGCCAGTAATAAAGAGCAAAGGAATAAACCTGCAGACAATACATATATTTTACATATAGTTATTACAGTGGCACAGTAGTGCCTCTATAGTGAGGCTTCAGACTTCACTTCTTTGATAAACCCAAAATTTTGACTTTAATAACTTTGCAACCGTTCAGTTGATTTACATGAAGTTTTGCATGCTCCATCGGGAACCAAAAATCTCTTTATGTGCCAAGTTTTGTTCCTGTCAGATGTGCAGTTGTGGAGATGTGTAATGTAAAAAATGTGAAAATGATCACTTTTTTGGCAATTTCTTTGTCACGTTGTTTCTCTGAAACCACTTGGAAATTTGTTCTGAAACTTTCAGAGTATATGGGGTCTTGGTCACAGATGTGCCTTTTGAAGGTTTGGTAAAAAAAAATATTAATCCATTCAAAAGTTATTAACATTTCAATTTCCACATTATTTCCTATGGGAAAATTTTGATGAGCTGTGCAAAAGCACTATTTTGCTTTCACGAAAGCAGTTTTTACTTTTGCAAATGCTGCAGTAGTGTCATGCTTCTGTCATCTTGTTTTAAGTTAGCAACACAGAAAAAATGAAATAAATCAATAAATACTGCCCCTTGGTGAACACCAACAGTTGTGTTTACCCAATTGGGGCCCAAGGAACACGATTATGTGGTTACTTTTTAAAAATAGTGTTCAGAAATATGTTTATTTTTAGAGACCCATGTTTTTTGTAAATACGAAATAACAAGAAATAGCAAGAATTCGAGGTATAAAAAGAAATAACAGAAATTCATGGTATGACAAGAAATTCAAGGTATAACAAGAAATGACAAGAAATTCAACATATAAAAATAATAAAACAACAAAAAAAAAACATGAATAAAGTGAAAAAATTGCTTTTTGGGGGTAAAAACTAAATGAATGCTTGCAGCAGTTGCCGTTTAGGCTTGGTTGTTACCACAGAGACAGTCCACAAAGAAGCTACAGTGGAATTGTTTCATTCACAAAACCTTTCGAGACCATAGCAAAATGCTTCTTAATACAATGTAGTATACTAGGAATGTGATTTCTAGTATGCATAAAGCCATTTTGAGGTAGTTTATGAATGTAAATGTAATAACAAGGAATAAAACAAAATTTTCAATGAATAAAAAGAAATAACAAGAAATTCCAGAGAAAGAAAAATAAATATTATAAAAAATAAAAAGAATTTCACGGGTCTCTATTTTCATCACCCACTTTTTAATGTTGCAAATTTGCGACACTACTGCTGCAAACTGCGGCACTAGTTTTGTGAAAGTGCCGCAGATTGTGACACTATTTCTTAAAACACCCATGGTAATGCTACAAATTGCAGCACTATTATGTGAAACAATGGGGTTGTGTCGCAATTTGCAGCACTAACAGCAGTGCAGCTTTAAAAACATTTCTAGCCATTTCTGGGGCTAACTGACCCCAGAATCCAATTCCTGGGTCCCCAATTAGATAAATACCTGTGGTGTTTACTTAAATCAACTAGATTTTACATTTAAAAACCTTGCAGGGGAAGGGGACTGAGGTATGACAACAGACTACATAAACAAAATGCCATTCCACTCAGTTGGCTGCTTTCACCTGTGTTGTGCTGCACCTTCATATGTATCTGCACACAGGGGGCCCCAATCCCTGGTGGCAGTGTATTTACTTAATTCATTTATTTATTTCCATAAAACTTTATTTTAGCAATGTGGGACACTGGGGAGCCCACCCCCAGTGTCCCTATATACTGTACTACACTATTCTCTATGTTCCAACACTGGGATGCCCACCCCCGGGTGTCAGGTGCCCCCTCCCACCCTGTGACCAAAGCTTCTTGTTTAATTATCAGAGCTGACAGTGGGGTGCCCAATCCCCATGTCAGCATTCTGAAATCAGCACCCCTCCAGCAGTGTGAGACACTGGGGACCCCACTCCCAGTGTCCCAAAATATTTATTAGTAGCCTGTGGAAAAGAAAATGACCCTGACATTGTTTTACTTTTATAACCTGTAAAAAAGAAAATGGTTCCTCATCAATCCCTCTGTCTCATCCCCTATCTCGACCCTCCCACTTAGCACTCACCACCCCACATCTCCTCCTTGCCCTATGCTTACCACTGGTGTTTGTCAGCTGTCATCCTCTGAGGAACAAGACATATCTACACTCTTCAAAGCCTAGCCATAAACTGAGGAATCAAGGTAAGTGCCATATAAAGGATTTCAACGGCGTTTTGAACTTAAGTTCATAACTTTGCCATTTTTAAGAATTGTTTCACCAAATTTTCAACATGGCCTATTTGGGACCCCACCTCATGAACACTGGCACTGTCATTTCATTAGTCTGGCCTGGAAGGTGATTTCACAGTCACTGTGTGAAATCATCTTTTGGGAATGAATAATGAAATTTCACCACAATTGTTCATGAGATGGGGTCCCAAAAAGGCCATGTTGAAAACTAGTGGAACAGTTCCTAAAAATGACCAAGTTATGAGTGTTCATTGACATTTTTCTACAAATATGCATAACTTTAGTAATTTCCAGTATTTTGAGTCCAAATTTTCAACATAGCCATTTTTCCCACCTCCTCATGAACAGCACAATTGTCATTTTTCACATCCTGTCTGAAATGTGTTTTTACACCTGTGTGCAGAAAGGCATTTTGGCACAGACTTTGAAAATTTTCACCTATGGGATTTATGGTAGGGTCATAAGAAGACCATGCTGAAAATTTAGGGTCAAAATATGAAAACATGCCAACATTATGACCATGTGTTGTGATTTCCTTATGCCCGCTCCTAACTTTTGAAATGATAAATATTTTGACCCCAGATTTTCAACATAGCTTTCTTATTACCCCACCTCATGTATGTCACAGCTGTCATTTTTCAAATCATGCCAAAAATGTGTTTTCGCATCTGCAGCATGGAATGGCATTGCAGTTGTGCAGAATTACGTTTCGGCTGGGCTTAAAACATTTTGTGTAATGAGTACATGAGGTGGGGTAATAAGAAGGCTATGCTGACAATTTGGTCACTGTTGTCCTATAAATGGAAGTGCAATGCCCGAAGGGCCCTGTGCTTCCACAGCTACATATATATACGCATATACGGAGGGGCTCCCATAGTAAAATAAGGATACAATTATACTGTCTCAAAAAGTAAGGAAATACATTGCAAAAAAACTTCATTACTGCTCCAGTTGGGGTCAAAATGACAAAAGTTGGGAAATGAGGTGTTAGGGTTTTTCTAACACCCCACCATCCCAAACCAGGTAGGAGAGCAGGTGTGGGGTGTGCCTTGGGCTTCTCAAGCCTAATGCTCACCCCATTCTCATAAAGTCTACACATCTGACCTTATTTACAGATGGAATGGGGTCAGCATTAGGCTTGAGAAGCTCAAGGTACACCCCATACTTGCTCTCCTGCCTGGTTTGGGAGGGTGGGGTGTTAGGAAAACCCTAAGGCCTCATTTCCTAACTTTTGTTGCTTTGACCATAACTGGAGCATTAACAACATTTTTTGCAACTTATATATTATATGGCTAAGGCCAATAACCCACATTCAGCAAGCACTTTCTAAATGTGATGACCCATAGTTTATGATTCACAGGTAGCAATAATCCATTTCAAAGTGGGAATATTGCTATCTGTCAATCAAAAACTGTGGATTATCAAAGCTGACAAACAAGTGTACTTCTGCTACCTTTCAAGCCCCAAACTATTAATTAATTTCATGAGTTCTGTTTTCTCCCCTCCCATTGCTCCTCTGTGGCTCCCCTCCTATCCCTGTCCATCATCCCACTGATCCTTACTGCCTGTACAGATGTAGGTCCTGGGTTTTATGCACAGTTATCACTGCTGGTTCTTACCAGCAGAAGCTGCAGTCCAGTGTGCTACAAGGTGCAGCATGATTGGTTGCTCTATACCCTCATGCAGTCCGGATGCTGAGCTGCCCATGCTATACTTCCAGCCATATCCTACTAAAGCTAACTACCAGAGCACCTCAGCCACTTAGCAGGGCTCCCTCCTTGGTTCCACAGTTGTATTGCTCAGCTCTCTGTTTGCCTGGTATTACAGGTATTTAATGCCTATAATTCTGCACTTCCTGCCTTGCATCCATCTCCATTTCAGTGTGACATCATAAAGGGCCAATATACTGCTAAACCACTGTGGTACTAACGTTCCCCTAAAGGAACAGTGAGTTACATCCTACCTACATCTTGCAGAACTGTTGAATTATGCCTATAATATAAAAAATAAAACAATGGGTAAGTATGAGTTACAAGATGAAAATTCTGTCTCAGGGATTATGGAACATCACAATTAACATCATCCTTTGGTCTCATTGATTAATAATGTCCATAAACCCCTCGATTGAATTATCACTTTGTAGCTCACATTTGCCCACTGTTTATTCTATATGTATTTACTTACTGAAAATAGGTAACCAGGAAATCACAGTGAGAGCTATTCACTATTCAGGGCTGGGTATGCACAGGAACTATGGACCCAGCTCACACAGCTCTGCACCCACAGACAGGCACATAGTGGCTGACTTTCATGATCGCCAGACACCACGAGATACCTATGTGTGCCCCTGCCTTCCCCCTGGCATGCTGGTGCACAAGGGGTGGAATGAGGACAAAGGCAGGCATCCAGTTGGATGCCCAACCTGGTCCTGGAGTAGGTCCCTTGCTAATATTGTGCCTAGTTTCTACAAAGTGCCTAGCAACGGGTGATATAAGGCATGTTCTCCTTATGGCACATTTGTGAGATTCTTTCCTTTAATTCCCTGGAGTTTGTCCAGTGTAAGAAATGTCACAGGGATACCTCATTTCATATATAAATACAGTTAGTATTACAGGTCACTTTTTTTACCTTCTACATATTCTCCCTCATTTGGATTGTTTATATTCTTGGTGTTTGATGTGTTCAAACATCTACCACACTTGTAAAAAACAATTGGAGTTTGTCCCAGCTACATGTGATTTCCTGCTATATCACTAGGTATCTTATGCGTAGTGTGGATTAACCTGTCCTTCTATCTGCCAGTATTACTGTTGCTCAAATTTGAACACATTATTTGTCAAAATAAAATGTGGTAATTCAATCAAGAACTCAGTAGATGGTTTCCTTTCATTTCCAGATCTACCCAAACAAGATTCCAATGCCAGTAAGCCCTCTTGATGGAGGATACATTTGTACAGATATACCATGTCCATAGTTATCAGAGTCACTTTAGTTAGATCGACATTTCTAGTGTTATTGTTGTCCAAAATATTTAGCAGATGTTTAGTGTTCCCAAAATATCTTGGGCTCTGTGTCACAAAGGGGTTAGAAACAGAATTTGTCAGAAGAAAAGGGCCGCTCGGTCCACCCAGTCTGCCCAGATGTTCCCTGCCTACTATGTCTCTGCAGACCCTACCTGGTCTTCAGCTATCCTCCCCTTTCCTGCCTATTTACTAGTATTACCATATACCTATCCCATGCATGCTTGAAGCCCCCCAAATATACAACCAAAATCTGGTTTAATGTAATAGTCCACAAATTTAGAAGCATTATCTGTTGTGAAATCAATGACATAAATATTGGCCTACCCTTGGGGGTTCTTTTATTTGTGGATTTTAGGTAGTGTACAGAAATGTGACATCTTAGTAGCTCCCTTAATTAACAATCCCTCTAATCAAATATCAATTGTGTCATGATTATTTATATTTATTAACAAATCATTAAGTTCTCCTTTCAGTATCTTAATAGGGTCACTATCCAGTAGCACACAGCCATAAAAATATGTATGAGAAGAAAGCTCTATTCAGAGAACAAAACAGGCACAATATATACAGAGAAAGGTACCAACAAAAATATATAACCACAATTTCCACTTTCAGTATATACAGCAAATAAGATACAGGCAAGTATGGGAGCAGTAATACAACCAAGAATATATGTTCTGGAAAAAAACACACAAAAAATTAAAAGGCAAAAATATACACAGAGAATGGTACAGGTAAAAATATGCATAACATTTTTTACTGGCAATATATACAGGAAATAAGGTACAGGCAAGGATAGGAGCAGAAATACAACCAAGAATATATGTACAGGAAAAAAAATATATATTCAGAGAATGAAACAGGCAAAAATATACAGTATATAGAGAATGGTACAGAAAAAAAATACAGCGACAGTTTGTGCTGGCAATACATACTGCAAATAAGGTACAGGCAGGAATAGGAGAAGAAATACAATCAAGAATATATGTACAGGAACAAAGATATATACAGAAAATAAAAAAGGCAAACACAATATACAAGAATGGTACAGGCAAAAATATACAACTAAAATTTGTACTGGCAATTTATACAGCAAATATTGTACAGGCAGGGATGACAGCAGTAATACAACCAAAAATATATGTACAGGCCCCAAACTATATATCCAGAGAAAGAAACAGGTAACAATATATAGAGAGAATTGTACTGGCAAAAATAGAAAACCGTAATTTGTCCTGGCAATATATACAGCAAGTAAGGAACAGGCAGGAGTGTGAGCAGAAATACGACCATAAATATATTTACAAGAACAAAAATGCATTTAGATAATGAAACATTCAAAATATTTACAAAGAAGGGCACCAGCAAAAATAGTACAACCAAAATTTTCACTTTCAATATATACAGCAAGTAAGGTACAGGCAGGGATGGGAGCTCTAATACAACCACAAATGTATGTACGAGAACAAAAATATAGACAGAGAATGGTACAAGCAAAAATATACACCAAGATTTGTACTGGCAATGTATACACAAAATGGAATACAAGTAGAGATGCAAGCAGAAATACAACCAAGAACCCACGCACAGGAACAAAAAGATATTCAAATAATGAAACAGGCAAAAATACATGCAGAGAATGGTACAGGCAAAAACATGCAGCAATAATTTATACTGGCAACATATACTGTAAATAAGGTTCAGGCAGAGACATGAGCAGAAATACAACCAAGAATATATTTACAGTAACAAAAATATTTACAGAGAATTAAACAGGCATACACAATATACAGAGAATGGTACAGGCAAAAATATAAAACTAAAATTTGTACTGGCAAAATATACAGAAAATATAGCATAGGCAGGGATGGAAGCAGTAATACAGCCAAAAAATATGTATAGGAACATAAATATACACAGAGAATATAACAGACAAAAAATAAGTACTGTATAGAGAATGGTACAATCAGATATATACATCCAAAAGTTATACTAGCAGTATGTACAGCAAACAAGCTACAGGCAGGAAGGGGAACCGAAATACAACAATAAATAAATGTACAAGAACAGAAATATATTCAGAGAATGAAACAGGCAAAATATATAGAGTAGGATACCAGCAAAAATATACAACCAACATTTGTACTGACAATATATACTGCAAATAAGGTACAGGCAGGGATGGGAGTTGAAATACAACCATGAGTATATGTACAGGAACAAGAATATATACAGAGAATGAAACAGGCAAAAATATAAACAGAGCAGGGTATAGGTGAAAACATACAACCAAAATGTATACTGGCAATATATACCACAAATTTATTTATTTATTGATTGATTGATTGATTGATTGATTTCAAAAGTTTTACCAGGAAAGTCTTACTGAGCTGATATCAGATCATTTCCAGATGCATCCTGGGCTAAAGAGGAAGAGGAAAGAACTGTGCAAATACAAAGTACAACATACAAAATGCAATAGTATGGAAATAAGTAAAGCAAAATAAGCAAATTACAGGTTATGCTTCTAAGCAAAAATAATGTAGTAAATAAACAGCAGAAAGAAGAGCAAAGGAACAGTAAGCAGTGAGCATAAATGCAATAATATGAGAGGTAGGAGGTAGTGACTAATACGAGTAGGAGAGGGGCTGTACAAGTGTCAGTGTAGGGGGACGGGCAGCATATAGAAGTCCACCGTAGTATCAGGAGCAACTGCAGCAGTGATTAGAGAAATCACAGAAGAGAGATTTCAGAGCATGAAGGAAAGGAGCAGAACAATGGAAGGGGGAGATAGTCCCGGAGTTTAGGGAAGCATAATGAGAAGACCACTTGACCAGCAGTGGAGTACATCAGGGGAGAGTGAGAGCAAGCATTGTGAAGGGAGTAAAATGTAGAAGGGAGGAGGGAGGAGAGAAGCAAGATATGAGGGGAAGGAGCTTAACCAAAATTTGGAGCTCAAAAAGGCATAGTGGGTAAGGTGCCTAGCATCAAGAGAGGGGAGGGAAAGGGAGGTGTACAAAGAACAGTGGTGAGTGTACAGGGGTTTGTCGAGCGTAACTTGACAGAAGGAGTGAAAGAGGGAGTCCAGTCTGTCTATGATGGACTTGGGATCAGCACTGTAAATTATGCCACCATAGTCAAAACTGAGGAGAATCATATTTGAGAGGATCACTGTATGGGCAGGAAGTAGGATGCTCCTCATTCTTCTAAAGTGCACAAAGTTTGTGGTGGAGCTTCATAGAAACATAGAAACATAGACTTTGACGGCAGATAAGGACCGCTTGGCCCATCTAGTCTGCCCATTTCCCTACCGTCAGGATAGGCCACAGATCCTAGCTTCCTGTGGATTGTGTCCACATGAACAGCGCAATCAAGGTGATGCTGTCCAGAGGAGGGCAACTAAAATGGTGCAGGATCTGCACCGGAAGACATATGAAGAGAGACTTAAGGAGCTTAATATGTATAGCCTCGAGGAAAGGAGGGAGAGGGGGGACATGATAGAAACTTTCAAGTACCTCAAGGGAATCAACAAAGTCCAAGAGGGTAGCATCTTTCACAAAAAGAGGTGTGCAAGAACAAGGGGGCACAATTTGAAGATGGAGGCAGCTCAGAGGTAATTTAAGGAAGTATTTTTCACAGAGAGGGTTGTGGATGCATGGAACGGCTTTCCGGAGGAGGTCGTGGAGTCAAAAACAGTGGTGGAATTCAAGCATGCATGGGACAGTCATAAGGCAATTCTAGGGGGTGGGGGTAGGAAGAAGTAGGCTGCTGGTTAACTAGGATCTGCAGCTTATCCAGTAGGCAGGGAAATGGGCAGACTGGGTGGGCCAAGCGGTCCTTATCTGCCGTCAAATTCTATATGTTTCTATATGGTCCAGCCAGATCCCAAGATATATGAGGAAGGTGACATCTTCAGTCGATCTATTATCATGGGTATGGTAGGAGGGAAGAGGGTGAGCTTATCAAGCCTTTGTCTAGTGCCAAAAGTCATAGAGGCCACTTTAATGGAATTGAGGAACATCTAGTTTTCATGAAACCATGCTGGACATTGCTGAAGTCCAGTTTGAGCTAGGCAGTGAGGTCAAGGGCAGAGGAGCTAGAGGTAAAGACTAGCGTATCACATGCTCATATGTAATGGACACAGAAGAGCAGGCAGTGGGGAGGGCGAATAGGACATGGAGAAAGGAATTGGGCCAAGGACAGACCATTGGGGAATGCCAGAGCAGATTGGGAGTTGGGGGAGAGGAAGTCTCCAATACAAACAGCTTGTGACCTTCCCTCAAGGTAGGAGCAGAACCAAGCAACTGAGGAGGTATGAAATCCAGCTGCCTTAAGCTTATCTAGGAGAATGGTATACAGGGTAAAAAGGTACAGGCAGCGATGAGAGTAAAAATACAACTGAGGATATATGTACAGAAACAAAAATATATACAGAGACTGAAATAAATGTAGAATAAAACAAGTAGATATACACACAGAGGATGGTGCAGACAAAAATATGCAACCATAATTTTTATTGACAGTATATACAACAAAAATGGTACAGGCAAGAATAGTTGCAGAAATACAACCATGAGTGTGTGTATATGTGTGTGTGTGTGTGTGTGTGTGTGTGTGTGTGTGTGTGTGTGTGTGTGTGTGTGTGTGTGTGTGTGCACATGTGTGTATTATTCTGTCATAAGCATTATGCATAGCTATTATGTTTTCCAAAGTTTTTTTCCAAAGTGACAAACTCAATTTAAGTAGAGGTTATGCTAAGAGAGATGCTAATAAGATTTTGTGGAATGCAAATGAATGTTAAAAACTAAAAAAAATAGCCAAACAGAATGCTTAGCATAAGCGGCTGCACCCTTGCATCTTGTCTAGAGGGCACTTAAATACTGCTTCAATTGCCCCTGGTAACCAATGCACATCATCTTTCTTAAAGGTGCAGTTCTCTGTTTGGACTGTATATGTGCTTTTGTAATGTTGTAGCTGTTTTGCAAATTACCAACACTTGGTTTAGCACTTCAGAATATTGCTTGATAGTGGATTCAGCTGCCCATTTGATGGATAACCAGCTAAGGTGCAGTACAGTCATCGAAACAGGGAACTGTACCTTTGAGAAAGACAGTGCACACAGTTTACCAGGAGTAACTGAAGCTGTATTTAAGTGCCTTCTTGACAAGACTACCACACCCCCTGATGAAGCTTGTGATGAGCAAAATGGAGGATCTGTAGCTGGCAGCCAAGTGCAAGGGTTGCAGCTGACAGCCAGCCAAGAACTTTGTAATGTTCTGTTTTTTTGATGTTTTTCACAATATATAACTTTTTGAGAATGTACAAAGACAGCACAGAACATCAAGCACATTACATCTGAGAATCCCTATTTGCAAAAATGAACTGTTGTGCACTGTTTTGAACTGTGAAGGAATGAAATATCTACTAAACATTATACTGGATCCTTGTGCTTTGTTTGCTATATCTTCATCATACTAAGGGCACCAGTCCCAAGCACATACTAGTCTTTGGGTGTTTGATATTTTGGGATCTAGCCAACCCCATTTAGTGTGCACCATCCCTGCACCAATTGCTCACATCTGTATTGGAGAGGGCTACTGGTACCCACAGAGTCTCAAAACCTCCACAGCCACCCAGATTGTTTATCTCTGTGGTTTAATGCCTTCCCTTACATAGCGTGCTACCCCTTCCCTTGCTCTTCACCTTGTTCTAACAGAGCAAATCCTGGAGTGGACATGTCCCACTCATGGTTCTGGTTTGCCCATGTGACAGCCACCAAGTCTAGATTATATTTGCCCACCAGTTTTTGAAGTTTTGGCATTTTGTTTCCCAGACTTCTTATACTGGTGCATAGCAGTTTCCCAACAACTAGTCCCACCCTTTCTCTTGGATTTCACCAATTTTGAACATCCGTTTGGTGGGGGGAGGCCAGCCAGACCATCTTGGGTTTCATCCTTGTTAGTGTTCCTAACCAAGTTAACGCCCCCTTCCTAGTTTAAACTAGCTGTAATGTACACTACTGAGACTGCACTGTTCCCAGCAGTTTTACACTTCATGTTAGGGTGTGAGCAATCCTTTTAAACAGCCTCCTCCTCCTGTGAGTTGGTTCCCAGTCCCTGAGGAAATGAAATCCCTGTTCTCTGCACCACCCCATTAGGCCATGCCTTGAACTGGAGTACGTGAAACTGTTCCCTCTCATTCAGGCATGGCCAGGGTAGCCCATCCAAGAAGGTTGCCATACCTGTTTGTTTCCATTTCTTCCTTCCTTCCCTAGTGCACAGCCTGCCTTCACCTTTTCCATGCTTCTGCTGCACATATCTGGCATTCCCTCTCCTGTGAGTACCTTTACAATGGCTATGAGTCTGTCGTAGGGAACAGCACACCACCTCCTTACCGTCACATGTTAGACCCACCTCCCTCCCAGTGCACCTCACTACTGAGTCCCCTACTACTACTATTACCTTCATCTTGCCCCCTATAGTGCTTCCCCTTCCTTGGCATGTCCTCAGACAATGCCTGCTCATTGGGTGTGCTAGTCCCTTCCTTTCTTGGGGGTTTTTGGTATTCCTTAGTCTGCAGTGGGGTGAAGTTGTCACTTGTGCACAACCCTGGGTCCATATGCTTCACCTCCTCACCCCCTCATTTACTTCCTCTCCCAACCACTGTGCAATCTCCAACTGTGGCCTGAATGGGCCTCTGTGGTGGTTGCGACAGTGGCTGTCTACGAGGCTCAGTGACTGCTGCCTTCAAGTGGCATATGGCTTCCATCTCTGCCCTCCTGGCCTGGAACCTCCAACAGCTGAGACAGTGGCCAATCTCACAGAGCATCCTCTGGTTTACCACTGTCCGTTCATGGTGTTCTCCCTGCATTGTTGTGTACTAGAGTTTTCTACGGTCCTGTGCTCTTAGTGCAGGCACTCAGCAACTGCTCCTAGACAGATATTACACTCCTGCTCTATGACACTCACATGATGGGATTCTTACCAATGAGATGTTTCAGGAAACCCATTATTAAGCCCCCATTCCTCCTCCCTTCTTGTCCTTTATTAGAAGGCTGCTATTCTGCCCACACACGTGCTGCTCCATTTCCTCAGTGATGCTCCTTTCCCATGCTTGCTTCTTCTGACTTTTCATGAGCCCCTCTTGTCATGCAGTAAGCATAATAGTATAATTCAAACACAATACACTATCTTTTTCAGCCGCTGATACTTCTGAAATTTTTCCTTCACTGCCTCCTGCTCTAGTTCTCCCTGGATGTTGAAATGCTTTTTGTTCAGCCATTATTAACCCCCATTGTTCCTCCCCTTGGTCCCTGATTGGTGAGCTGCTATTCCACCTGTCCACATACTGCTTTGTTCACTCATCGATGTCCATTTGCCAGGATGGCCACTTCTGGCCAATCATGAGCCCCTCCTGTCAGGAAGTAAGCACACCAGTATAATTCAAAAAGAAAATACCGCGTTTTCCAGCCCCTGATACCTTACTTCCTCCACTGCCTCCTGCTCAGTTTCCCTGGATGCTAAAAAATACTTTTTCGTTTGCCCGCTATTAACCCACCCACCACTGCTCCTCCCTTCTGCTCCCTGATTGGTGGGCTGCTATTCTGTTCACCAGCATACTGCTCCATTAACTCATGGACATCTGTTTCCCAAGATGACTGTTTCTGGCAGTTCTCATACCCTAGAAATGCAAGAGGCCACTCTTAAAACAATAAGAGTGGTCTGTGCAGCAGTATCAACATACAGTCATTTTCAACTTTATGCAGTCCTATTCATTTCCTTCCCCTGGTAACCCCTCCCCAGAGTTGCACCTGGAAACGAGCTTTGGCTCAGTCTTTCTTACCCAGTTAATTTTTAAATAAAATATATAAATACCATTTGCTTACAGTCCTTGTACTACAAACACTTTCTGAAAAGGACTAAACGCAGTTATATCAGAACAGGCTTTTAACCAGAATGAGATACACAGTATTTATGCTGTCCATCTGATTTAATTAATTGTCACTAATTGTTTAATGTATATACTGCTGGTACTCTTAAGTAACCTGAATCTTAGAAAGGTATCAAATGAATTATCTTCTGTTGCTGTCTTTTGTAAAAAAAAAAATGACAGTCCCCTGAAGAAAGGTCGTGAGTAGGCCTGGAAGAACTCTTAAGAAGTCAGAATTTCATGTTGGTAGAACTGTAAGGAATTATCAGACTCTACTTCTGCCAGAATTCAGCATCATTTCAGAAATTCTAAATAATTTCATAGAATTCCATCTGAAACAGAACTCTGAAATTCAAAAGCAGAACATTTCATTAAAACCTGCAGGTTAGTAAACTATAGTTAACATAAACTGCAGAATGGCATTGTGAGGGTCACATAAATCACAGATTTATTTTCTGCAGACCACAGAATTAACTGCAGATCACTGAATCTGCAGATTATTATTCTGGTGTTGACATAAGAATTCTGGGAAATTAAAAAAGAAATTCAAAAAAACAATTTGGAAGTGGAATTGTCATTCCGCATGAATGCTGCCAGTGCAAGTCTGCATTCCACACCACTTTACTTGTTGGTCCACTATAATCCCTTACTTTGCCTTTCTATTTGCACAGGGAGCAATATGGCAGCTACAAACCTTTCTGTCCTTGTATTACTGGAGAGGTTTTTGTATGTTGCTTAAGGAGGTAAAAGGCCTTAGTCCAGAGGTTAGATCTAGTTATGTAGCAAAGTACCCACTTAGGCCAGGAAATAGTAGCCCTATCATAATTTGAGATTTAAAGGCAGAGTTTACATTTCTCGTGGAAAGTGCCATCCCCTTAATTAAATTACTATGACTCTAAAAAATTCTAGATCCCCACAATTAGGAATAAAATGAGTGTCTCGTTTCACACAACTCTCATCTTTAGTTCAGTGGACTGTGTTCTATGGCACATAGAAATTATTTTCTACAGGTATGGTGCAGCTGACTTCAACCGGTCATGTGATGGCCTCCCATGTTTGTGCACAGATAATACCTGAAAAATGGGCCTTGGTTCACTGCACCTTACTTGGCAATCACACAAATAAACAAAAATAAAAGGACAACATTAATAAGCAATGTGCAATTTGCCTGTTTCACTACATGTAGTTTGATAAACCTTATTGGACTACTGAAGCAAATGTGAATAACTTTGTTTACAAATATGTTCTTGCAGCCAGCAAAAGATTTACCCTTGTGATTAGTTGAACTCAGCTACACAAGATTCATCATAAGTTTTTATTTCAGTATCTTTTTTAAGGAGACAGTTCCAGAGGATAGGCCATATCTTACACCCCTACAGAGCCCGTGGAGAGGTTGAGGTTGCTCCTGGTTTCAGTTGCTCCCTATCCCCAGGAGAGGGGTTATGTTTACAGTACTCTATATGCACAGTGCCTCCACCCAGACATGCACGATAGTGGGTTAGCTGACCAGTTAACATTACACTCTGGGAAGCTGTACCACACTTCCCTTGTAAGGTGAACACCTCTCACCAATTGCATACACCATGATTATTCAGACAGTGAAGATACCAAAGTAGCATAAACAGAGATTTATTATCACACCAGCTCCTGCAATGGGAAACAGGTTAGCAGAGACTCTTTCAGTTCCACCCCTGGTTAGATGTCCATGTAGGCGGTGGTACACACCAGTTCTACACTGCTAGCTAGGCAAACCCTTCTGGGTGAGCTGTGGGAAGACTTACTTTTGACTGCAGTTAACAAGCCCCGGGTATTGCAGCTTTCACTTCATTACCAGACACGTCTGAATAATACCTTCATGCTAATGAATCTTCCTGTACTGAAGCTCACAAACCTTTTCCCTTGGCATCAGCCTCTTCAATGAAACGGGGCTGTCCCACTCTGCAGTCCCCGGGTACTTGGTGTTGAAACATTTCAGGCCCAAAGACGTCGCTGAGTGTTAGAGAAAGAGCAATGGGCTTCTGATCAATTTTCCCCTAAGGCCATACAATTGCTAAAATTACTCCCCCCACCTCTGCAAATGAGGTATTTGTGATTCTGTCCAGATGGACAACTTAAAGATCCCAATTTGAAACTCACCTATTGTTCATACAAAGGGGACACTCTCTGCAGTACTCACAGTTACCAAGAATGACTGTAAAGCTGCAACCTTGCTTGTTCATTTCTGTCCGTTGACCTGTATGACCCTCTGTTACATGGGCCCAAGACTACAGAGTTCTGTCCATTGACAAGGCTCACAGGCTTCCCTCATAGACAACTCTAAGCTGCAGAAAAGCTTGTCTGTACCCCTCCGCTGAGGGCTGCACGCTGATCTTTAGTTGTTTTCCCATGCACAGGCTGGCACACGTATGTTACTCAAACCACTGCTACTTCCAGACAATGCCCTGGGTGCCACACTTTTACACCCAGTCATGACACACACCCACTTACTCTGGCACCCCTTACAGATCTGGTGGATCCTAAGTCACTGCCCTTTTATTCAGTGCCTGCCCAGTGGTTCTAATTGGTCTTGTCATTTCACACTCACCTTCCTCAACACCTGATAGGGTAACAAATACCAGTAACACAATGTCACATCCTTCCCAGAGTCTTTGCAGTGGTACTTGAGCTGGGAATGCTATTGACTGGCCATCCCTGAGGCCAGGAGGGCACAGGATAGCAGCCCCCATAGAGTCCAGACAGTTCATTCCTGCAACCACTTATCCCCACTTCTCACCATGAGTCCTTGGGTCAGATTCATTCAGACAACAATCCTGGCTCTGAGAAATAGGGAGTTACACCTTCCATTCTATAGAATTGAAGACATTTCCATTAAAAAAGGAAATCTGTCCCATAGACTTCATCCACTTATATTGCTTATGTATGCCATGATGTCATAATCCTCTGATTGTGACATCACTACTGGGTGCTGTGAACCCAATTCTGATGTCACAAACAGGATTAGGGCTTCAAAGCAGGAAAAGCAGTACACAATGGTGAGGGTGCATCTCAGGATTTTGTTTCCAGGGTGCTGAAAACAAGGTTTGCTACCCCTCAATATCAACAGTAGACACAGGTAAAAGCACCCCAGGTTACAAATATGAAGAACTCCAACTCTCTGCAAAAAGCAATACCTTTATTGAAGCATTGAATGCATATGACTAGCTGGTGGCACCATTCCTCAGTGCTTTGGCCCAACAATAAGGCCCTCATCAGGGGACGCCCCCTGATGAAGGCCTAATTATTAGGTTAAAGTGCTGGGGAATGGTTTCTCCACCTAGGTGTATACCTTCAATGCTTCAAAAAAGGTAATGCTTTTTGCAGAAAGTTGGAGATCTTCATATTTGTAACCTGGAGTGCTTTTACCTGAGCCCTAAATGGTATGCCCCCTGAACAGTGACATTTCTATGGTAACATGCATCGATATCGACAGAAGTACCATGTCATCACAGAAGTGCCACTAGGACCGGGCAACCCCTTTCCCCCAACCTGCACTCCCTCCCCAAACTAACTCTGACCTGGAGTTAGAATCTAAAAATGCAGGGAGGTGCGAGCACAACCCCATGTGGGGGAGTTCGGGGGGGCAAAGTTCCTGAAGAAAAAACATACACCGATGTGTGCAGCCCCATGCTGACTGCAAATCGCTGTCGACGTGTAGCCTGGTGCTGTGATGCTGGTCGACATTTTTCTTGTCTAACTGGCATTGTAGAGTCTGTCTAAAGCAGGAAAAACAGCAGGCGCAGAGGAAGTCTAAGAGGTAAAGAGCCTGTCTTCATGCTAATGTCTTCACTAACAAGGAACAGAATATTCAGAAATTCACATTTATTTGTAATCTTATAAGATTTTAGTCCTGCCGCTGTCAACATTAATTGCTTTGCTAAACCATGACAATTAATATAAAACTGCAGTATGTTTGCTAATCACGTTGTAGTTTTTTTCAACAATAATATAATTCTAGCAAAAAAACATCAAAATACTTAGTTCCCACTCCAGTGTCACGTCCACTATGAGAGAAATTAAATATCTTAATGCGGTGCTATGTGTTTTACCATTAGAATCAAGTGGTAGCACCTTCCTAATGCTTTCAAAGTGGGAATCTAATACAGTATGTACACTCAAAAGGTAGCCTCAGTGAAAGAGATTGTTTAAAACTGCGAGTGGTGGCCATCTTTAATGCTTTGAATCATTAATCATAAAATTAGTTTTAAAACCTGTTTCAAAAATATCTGAAAGAAATAAAAGTACACTGATGGTGAATCTTAGAATGTCAGAAATACATTTATGCTGGCCCATCAGTGCAATAGTTGCAGTACTGCTCTTAACGCCAGTGACCCGTGGTCAGAAGCAAACCCAGGTCGTATGGGGAAGGCCAGGGGAGGAGGCCTGAGTATTCTGGAGGATGCTTTCCTCCTCCTTGGATGGGCGGCTGCTAACTCTGCTGCTCTACTGCCACCTGGGTGACCACAGGTGGCAGTAAGAGTGGTGTGGGGGAGGGGGGACACAGGCTGGTGCCATGCCTAGTGCCGTTGCATGCATGCACATGTACACCCATGCCACCTGTGTTCCGAGGGATGGGACCATAAAGAGGAAATATACTGGCAAGGCTGGATAAATGCTGGCATCCCCCAAGCCCCCCACTGGCAACGTCGCTCTCCTCTGGTCTGGGACCTGGTCTAAGCAGTGTGAGGCCCAGCCCACCACCCCCTGTCAAGAGGGAGTGTTAAGGTGAGGACGGAGTTGGAAGGCCAGCCCATGAGAAGCTGGATAACGGGGCTGGGAAAGCTGGCATAAAGGAGGGCTGAGCTGTAGAAGCGGAGCAAAAAAAAAATACATTTATGTCAACAAAGTACTACACAAGACTTTTTTGCTGATTAACAAATACTGCTGTTTTAAACACTTGTTTTCAAGTTGTAGGTTGGTAACTGCCAAAAGGAAGGATTCAGTTGAATCCTCAGCTCTGAATCTGATTTCTGTCACAGTCCGATATCAGATGATAGATAACCTTTAGCTGGTAGCCTGTAGCACAGCACTCAAGGAGGGGTTGGAGATAATTCCATGCCAATGTGCTCCAGGGGCCCATCATCCTACAGTGAGGTTATTTATAGATGCTGTCATGTAACAGTTTGGATCCAGTAATGCTGTAAACACTCCCAGCGTGTCAGTTCCTGGGAGTCCAGCCATTTTTGTGTGTTCTAGGGCAATGAATGATACACAGTTACAGATGACAGGTCTGCCTTGTTGGAAGCCAGACTGCTGTTAATTTGTGTCAGGGCAGTAGTACATAGGATATAATTAAGCAATAAGACATGACAAGGTGTGCATTGCTGTTAGATAACTGCACACCTCGGGGAGTGGGGTACCAGGTAACGCTGAGTGCCTTCACCACCAAAGAAGTGCTGTTATGCCACAATTACACACAACCTGGTGTGCCTTATAGTGATTAGAACATTTTTATTGTTAATTTTTGTATTCTAAAACTGGGAAATGAGGTTCAGAAAGTTAAGTATTTCTGACCTATTTAGTTGTGTTGGAATAATGCAGTCACATGATCACAACTGACCAATTACAATTCTCATTTATCTTACCCATTTCATAATACGCATCTCCTGTAAGTGAGGGGATATCATTCTCTGGTGAACCTATCCAGTCATATCAAATAACAAGTTAATAAACAAATAAATACCCTACAGCAAGTCATCTGCATATCAGAGATCAGCAGTATTTGTAACACTCAGTTGGATGATTCTGAACAGCTAAATTTTACTTCATTTACAATTCTTCTTACTGCTGTCATCTGACTATCCTTATACAATATGTACCATTCACTTGACTTGTACAATGGCACTATCCATATGTCCTAGTGCATGGCCTACAAGAGTTGAATATACTAAGTACTGAATGTGCTTTGCCACTCATGAGTTATGGTTCATACCACTCACTAGTGGAGATAAATATGTTATTCTATTGCAGCCCATTATGCTTTCCCTATATATATTACTGGTGCAGTAGCACCAGTATAGTTACTGTAGGTTTGAGTAAGATTTTAAATGTTACAGCCCAACTTTTGTACCTTAATAATTTTAAAGGTGTTCAAAAAAATAGCCCAAAATATAGCATGCACAGTCTGGCTGCAGGGTCTCACGGCATGAAAAGTTTTATGACGGCATCTTATTTTGTATCCGAGATGCGGAACATCAATTTTTAATGAAGTACAATGTTTTTTCCTACACTAAATACACTTTATTTTGCTCCCACCTACAGCCTAGACAGTACAGAATTTCTTTTTTCTGAAGCTTTCTGTGTAGAAGTGGCCTGTACCAAAGTAGTGCCTT
Organism: Neoceratodus forsteri; assembly: GCA_016271365.2. Classification (NCBI taxonomy): domain Eukaryota; kingdom Metazoa; phylum Chordata; order Ceratodontiformes; family Ceratodontidae; genus Neoceratodus; species Neoceratodus forsteri. The sequence goes on along the minus strand of CM057452.1, from coordinate 1,082,116,408 downwards.
TTGAAGGCTTCATGAAAAATTATTAATTGGTACCAGCATTATATATAGGATAAATTATGGGTCTCGGTGTGTAACGAGAATTTACACACACCGAGGGGTTTATGCATAACATCAAACCCGAGGTGTGTCAAAGTCGTACCACCAGACCTACTTTATTTTAAATAATTGCTGGGCTTCACTTTTCGCCTCAGCAATTATATAAAATAAAAAGACTGCTGTGTCGGTGCAGTCAGGTTAGGTCAGCGTGAGGTCCGCTTTCAGTTTATTTTAATTCTTGTTATGGGGTCCATCCAGTAGTTAGTGGAACATCTGAGTAGTTTAAAACAATTTACTTACTGCAGTGTCCGTGGCAGTCTGTCTCTCCTATGGTGTGTTTGCGGTAGGGTTTCCGGTTCGTGAAGGACACAGTGAGCGAGGAGTTCGAGCATGCGCAGTGCGGGGAAAACCATGCGCGTGTTTGCCATTATAAATGCTCCTTTGTAACGGCAAATTACGCCATGATTTCCCAATGGGAAAAAGGTAAGCCCATTAATTATAAGGATTTAAAGTTTTTTCTTGAACATGCTCTTTTTTTGAATAACCTTCTGATACAACCAGTAAACTTAACTTTCACAGGCATTTACTTTTGCAAAATTAGTGATTTATTGTTCATGAGAAAAAATATTGTTCATGACAGCCACCATCTTTTTTTTTTTCACAATGCAAAACAATGATGTATTTTCAAAAAACAAACACCTGAACCTAGGTAAACGGGACTTGTTTAGCTAGATTCTAGTGTTTATTTTTTAAAAATGACCCAGGAAATAAGGTTTCTGGGCACCCAAAAATCCTGGGTGCCTAGCTTAGCAAGAGGAGTTGTTCACCTGCATTCTCTGTATAAGAACATGTGGACTTTTTTTTATTTCTGCAACTGCAGATGGAATGGTACTGCCAACTTGATTGGCAGTAGTGAGATGATGATCTAGTGAGCCAGCGGTCTTTCCCAGCTGTTATCTAATCTAATCTATCTATCTATCTATCTATCTATCTATCTATCTATCTATCTATCTATCTATATACCCAGCCTATCTATCAATCTATCTTAAGTGGACTGGGGTACACATCCCCAGTGCTGCTACTCTACCCCCTCCTTCAGGTCACCAACACCCACCCACCCACCCTTCCCAGTACATATAATAATAATAATATAACAGTGGACTGAGAAGCCCACCCCAGTAACACTTCTTTTACCCCTTCCTCGCCAGGTCACCCCAAACCATTAGTGGTAGCACTGGGGTGCCCACCCCCAGTGCTGCCAAAAGACCATCCCAACACTGTGATGCGCAATCCCCAGTGTTGACTTGGGTCCCCATGTAAATAGAGAAAAGCAACCTTCATCAATCTTTTATTTTTAACAGAAACCTGTAGAGAAGAAAATTGTCCTTCACCAGTCTGACCCTCTCCAATCTGCCCCTCCTATACCCTGACCCCCCACTCTGCATCTGCCACCCCACCCCCACCCCACACACCCTCGCTCACCTAAAAGTGTCCACTGATGTAGATTCACTCTCTGATCAAAAAGACATATTGCTGCTCGAACCAGCGAATACAATATGAGAAAACAATGTAAGTTTTGTTTAATGTATTTCAATGTGTTTTGAACTTTTACTCATAACTTTGTCATTTTTTAATATTTTTACACCACATTTTCAGCATGGCCTTCTTGGGAATCCGCCTTATGAACAATGTAGGTGACATTTTTCAAATTAGTCCCAAAATGTGATTTTGCAATCCCTACATGAAGAAAGCTTTCAGGAGGGATTTTTTTTTTTTAGTTATTTAACCAGGTGAGATACACTAAGCTGAAAGCTTTTTTACAGGCGCAGTCTGGGAACACAGGGAAGTTAAGTGACTCGCTTAGGGTCGCACAGTATGCAAGTGGAAGTTTGAACATTTTCACTAACCATGTTGTTGAGCCTATAAGGTCGGGTCATAAGAAGACTATGTTGACATTTTGGTTGAAAAAATATGATAAAACTACCAAGTTATGAGTAAATATTGAAATATTTCAGTGTTCACTCATAACGTCACTGATTTTCAGTATTTTTCTGCCAAACATTCAACATGGCCTTTTTGGGACTCTACCTCATGAACAATGCAGAATAAATGTTCGAAATAAATGCTGAGAGGTACATTTGCAGTCACTATGCAAAATAACATTTTGGTGGGGTCTGAAATTTACTTATCTACCAGGTTCATGAGGTGTGGTCATCAGAAAATTATGTTGAAAATTTGGTGGAAAAATATGGTAAGAAATGACCATGTTTTGAGTGAACATTGAAATATTTTAACTTTCACTCATAACTTTGCTGACTTTCAATATTTTCCCACCTAACTTTCAGCATGGCCTTTTTGAGACCCAACCTCATTAGAAAGGCAGGTGAATTTTTTTCAAATCTGTGCCAAAGGGTGATTTTGCAACCGCTCCATGAACTCATGTTTCTGAAGGGAAGTGAAAACTTCACCAACAACTTTCATGAGACGGTGTCATAAGAAGAATCTGTCTGATCTGTCATAGTAACCAAAAGCTGGGGCTCTGCTACTGCCTAATAGACCATCTCACACCAGAAGCTTTCCTTGCTGTAGAACATGGCAACATCCTCCCCCTCCTTAATTATGGGTGTCCAGTGCACTCCCTTATCTCCACAGCAAACCTGCACCGGCTGGATACAACCTACAACTGGATTTGCCACTTTGCCCTTTGCACCCCTCTCTATCCACACATCACTGCTCTCTCTACCAGTCCCTAAACTAGCTCCCTTCTGAAGCCCAATGCTCCTACCTACTGGCCCAGACTGTCAGGGATGCCATCCATAGTCCCACTTACTCCCCTCTATCTCTTCTGATCCGACCCAGGACTTACATCTGCAATCTTCACCAGTCATCCCACCTCCAACTCATCCATCCAAACATAACCACAAGGATGGACCAAAGAGCCTTCTCTGCTGCGGGACCAGCTCTATGGAACAACCCCTTCCCACTGCATTCCTCCAACTCCCCTATAAATCTAAATACCCTACTAAGAACACACTTCCTGTCCTCCTCGGCCTGTGATTGTCCACAGGCCACCAGCACTGCTGTGCCTCCTACATAGCCCCACTTGCCTCCCCCCAGTTGCCTTTTTCTCCCACCTTGAAACTTGGCAACTGGTGACCTTCTTATCCCGATGCCAGCTTTGTTCTACCTGTTAACTTATTTTGTTGTACTTTGCATATTTTTTGATGCTGCTGGTTCTGCCAATGTATTTCAGATCTATTGTTAGAAGTTTTTGCTACCTAGCACTGTATATATGTATTTATATATACCTTAATATGTACACCTTGATTGTTGTAACTGGCACTGTTACCTGTATGATGATTACCTCACAGCTGTATGTTAGCCTGATTTATATTAGTGTCTGGTTATTATTTATGTATGCTCACTGCTGTTCGTCCTCATTGTACCTTCCATGGCTTATGCCAGCCTCTGGCCCGGCCTGGGCCTGAAAAAGGTTCTTGGACCAGTGGACGAACCTGGTTAACAAATGAATGAATAAACAAATAAGTTGAATTTTGGTGTAAAAAATACAGTAAAATGACCAAGTTATGAGTGTACATTAAAATATTTCAATGTTCACTCTCAACTTTGCTAATTTTCAATGTTTTTACTCCAGTCTTTCAACATAGTCATTCCTCCCACCTTGTAAACATAACAGGTCATTTTTCAGATCCTAGACAAGATAGATTTTTGCTCTTGTGGTGTGAAATGACATTTCAGCCACTACGCTATAAATGCCACATGTCATGTTTATAAGGGGGAGTCAAAAAGCGACTTTCTTGAAAATTTGGGGTCAAATTTTAAAATACATAATTCTTAAGAAACATTGTGTGTAGTGCTAGCCTTTACTCCAGTGGGTAATGCTTTGTGACCCCAGGCCAGTGTGCTGAGTTTGGGAGAGATCTCAGCAAGCCAGCTGGATAGGACAAGGCTGGGGGATGATGCAGTCATGCGGTACCACCTCACTGCTTGGGAAGGGAAGGTGCCAGTTTTCCCACTGGGGCCCAAGTACCATGGGGTGAAGAGAACTCTTAAGGGCCTTGTTAGTGGATCAGTGGCCCTTCTTAATCTCCAAGTCACCATCACAACTTATTAAAAAGTATGGAAAAATTAGTCCCATTCATTTCAATGTGGCTCACCCCCATGTTCTCCCTTGCTTCACATCACAATGTGCCTGAGCACAGTGGCATGTAGCTGTATCAGGAAGTGGAAGGGATCAACTGGCCATCTTGTCAGGGCTAAGCTACGATCCCTTACCACTGAAAAAAGGCTGAGAATAAAATATAAAAAATTATACAGCGGGACTATCGAGGACTTAATGTGTCATATATCAAAAGTAGTACCTTAGATCCACAAAATCACTTTAAGAAACAGTGTGTGCAGGGCTAGCCTTTGGCCCAGTGGGTAATACTTTGTTATCATGTGCCAATGAGCTGAGTTTGGGAGTGTGCTTAGTGAGCAGGCTGCAGGGTCCCAGGCTTGGAGGATGGCACTGCCATGTGGCATCACCATCCCAGCCTTGGAAGGGAAGGAGCAGGGCTAGCCACATGGACCCAACTACCTCGTACTGAAGATAACTCTTCTTTGGCATAGGGCCCTGCACCTCTGCACCCATTGCTGCCAGAGGGCCCTGTGCATTGGCTGACAGATGGACTCTTTGTGATGCATGTCTGCATCTATAGCCACATGAAAGCACAGGGCCTAGAGGGCCTTATGCTTCTGTAGCCCACCAGATAGACCCATGAATTCTTGACATCCATTGCCACACAGAAGTGCAAGGTCCAGAGTACCCTGAACTTTTGAAGGCAGATGAACTCTTTTGTTGGTGTAGGACCCAGAGGCCCCTGTGCATCTGCATCTGTTTGGGACCTGCATGAATGAAGATATGATTCCACTATCTCAAAAAAAGGACATTTCTTGCAAAAAACTGTGTTAATGCACCAGTTAGGTTCAACTTACCACCACAAAAGTAGGGAAATGTGGCGTTACGGTTTCTAACCCAAACTTCCCACCTCCAAGCAGCAAAAGAACAAGACCACACAAACAACAACAGACAGCCATCATCAGGTAAGAAAAACAACATACAACTGTTTCCAGATGACACAAATGCAGTATCACTAATGTGCTACCTTCGTGGATTTATTTCTGTGGCTACAGAGGCACAGGCTCCAGGGGGGCCTGTGCTTCTGCAGTCACAACTGTGTACATATGTTTTGCAGCATGCACGAGAACCTGTGGCTGCAGACACTTCTACAGACAGAAGTACTGTTGCAGTGTGAGTATCATGGATTTCTATATGCAGCTGCAGAGGCTGGGGTGTGTTTCTTAAACCTGTAACTCCAGAGGCACATGACCCTTAAGGACCAGCACTTCTGAAGACAAAAGTGCTGTTCCAATTTTGCTATGATGGATTTTGTTGGGCCTTTGTTTCTGCAACCAGAGGGTCAGTCTGTATGTTTTACACCTACAGCTGCAGAAGCACAGGCCCCACAGCCAGAACTGTGTGTATGTCTACACTGTGCATGAGCACCTGTCCAGCAGAAGTGCGGGCCCCATAGAGGGCTGTACTTCTCCAGACAAAAGAACTCTTATAATTTGCATAGTGGGGATTTGTATCTGTGGTTGCAGGGGCCTGCACTTCTGCACACTGAAGTGGCATTGTGATTTGAGTATCATGTATTTCTATATGCAGCCAGAAGTGAGTGTGTATGTTTTGTGGTATGTGTACCACAGATACAAAATCCACAAAGGTAGCACATCGGTGCTGCTGCATTTGTGTCATCTGGAAACAGATGTATGTTGTTTGTTTTACCTGATGATGGCTGCCCATGGTTGCCTATGCCTTGTCCTTTGCTTCTGGGAGTTAAAGTGGAAACCCTAACACCACATGGCCTACTTTTGTAAGTAAGTTGAACCATAACTAGTGCATTGAAATAGGTTTTGTTAAACATTTGTTTTCACAATGAATATATATATATATATATATGGGATATGCGGGAGAAGGGGGTGCCTGTTGGATAACCAGGTTATATGTACAGTAGCCTGTGACCTTGAGTAACCTCAAGAGTGGTGCCTCCCACATATTGGATTTATGCAACAGGCAGGGATCTTGTGGGCTGTGCTGATATACTTCATTTTATTTTTATTTTTTTGGTTTTAAGTTATAGCGATCTGTTGGTTTAGTTTTTTTAGAAGTGGTATTCCATCTCGAGTTAGGTTCATCTGGCATGACCTCCCATTTGTGAAGCCATGCTGCCTGTCATCCTGCAGTCCACTGTCCACAAGGTAGTTTGTCAGCCTTTTCCTATTAGTACCTCCTTCACCTTACCCACCACTGGGCAATAATTCTCCACCTTCTCCTTGCTGCCCTCCATTATTCTGTGGCACCACATCTGCCTTCTTCTGGTCACTTGGTACCCACGCTGTATCCAGGGACAAATTAAACAACCTCATCAGAGGTGCTGCCAGATCCTCCATCAGTTCCCCGAGTACCCTAGGATGCAAGCCATCCAGCCTCATTGCCCCATCAGTTGAGAGGTTCAAGAGTGGCCTGAAAGCTTATTTATTTTCTCTGGCCTTCCTGGACGTAGTAATCTGACCAGCCCAAAACTGCAAAAATCTGCTAATCTTAATGCTGTATTTGATATTTTATTGTTTTATCTTTCTGGATTCTATGATATTTGATTTTATCTGATACCCTGTCTGTTGTATGTTCTATGTAAGGTGCCCAGAGCCTCCGGAATTGGGTGCCATAGAAATAAACTTTGCCTTGCCTTGTCCACCTTCAACCTTCCTAGTTCCTCTCTTACCCTGTCTTCGCTGAACAGGCTAAGATCCACCCTTTTGTCCTCCCTTCCCCTCCTTTTTAAATCTTGTCCCCTTGCCTCCCCCTCTACTATGAAGACTGAGCAGAAGTAGTTATTAAGCAACCCTGCCTTCTCAAAGTTCCCCTCCACTCATCCTCCCTCCTCCCTCCTCAACCATACTATCCCCTGCCTCACCTTCCTCTTTTCCCCCACATACCTAAAAAAAGTTTTATGCCCCTGATTGGCCTGCCTAGCAATTCTCTCTTCTGTGTCAGCTTTAGCTCGCCTAATCATCTGCCCTACCACCCTCAGCTTCTCCCTGCAAGTCTCCCTATCCTACTTCCTCTGGGTCTTCTTATATGTTCTGAATGCCCTTTTCCTTAATTGCCCTGAACACTTCTCTGGTAAACCAGAGTGGCCTCCAACCCTAACACCCCACCACTACCCTGCACACACCAACAGGCATCGGGATGCTCCTTGGGGTCGCCAGCCCTAACACTCACCCCATTTTCCTATACTGTACCCATCTCAGCTTATTTACTTATGGACTGGGGTGAGCACTAGGGCCGGTGACTCCAAGGAATACCCCCAATGTCAGTTAGTGTGTGCAGGGTGGGAGTGGAGTGTTAGGGTTGGAAACACTAACATCACATTTCCCTGCTTTTGTCACTGCAACCCTAAATGATGAATTAACAGAGTTTTTTTGCAACATGTAGATAGATGGATAGATAGACAGACAGACAGATAGATGGATAGATAGAGATAGAAAGAATGAATATGACATGAGCTGACTTAAGATATCATTTTTATCTTCATGAGAAAGTATTGGTCTGTTGATATCTCATGAGTGGCAAAGCCACAAGTGAGGTATAAATATAACAATATCCTCAAATGAAGATAAAAATGATATCTTAAGTTAGCCCATGTCTTATTTGATTTATATAACAGGTGTTTATGTGGTTTTTAGAAGAAGTTATAAAAAGCTACGTGTTTAGGTGGTTATGAGAAGAAATGATAAAAAGCTACAAAAGGAAAAAAAGGAAAAAATGCAAATTACAGACTGCTGCATAGTCAATCAAAAAAGAAACTACAATTTGCATTTTATTTATTTATTAAAAGAGTATTACCAAAAAGGCCTACTAAGCCGTAATAGCTAATTACCAAAGGTGTCTTAGGGAAAGTAAATTAATTTGGTTACTGAGCATGCTCAGAAATTTATCTTCACATGTAATAATACATTTTGAGCATGTTTTAGTGGTTAAAATGAGTAAGATAAATTTCTAAGCATGCTCAGTGACCAGTCATTTATCTTACTCATATTGCCCAAAATAACATGCCTATCTTGGATACATTTATTTCAACGCCTGTTATATAAATAGGGAATATCCCATGAGGAGGCTCAAAATCTTATTGTTATTTTCTGTGGAATGCTAGTGCTACTGCTTCTTTGCATGAGTAGCTGAGTGGAGTGAAGCCACAAGTACAAGGGAATAAATAAAACCAATATTTTACATCATATTGTGCGCTACCTCATAGGATATCCTATGTATACTATGTTTTTTACAGGCTTTTGTTTGTGATAGAAATTAGAAATGGCACAAAATGTTACAAAACAAAAAGTACAAAATGTAAACTGTACTCCTTTGTTCAACAGCTCAGCATAAGGGATGGGAATCCGTAAATCCATAATGATCAGATGCCATACAGCTTTTTGATTTTGTATACTAATCCATTATGATCAAAAGCTATATGGCATCTTACATGAGAATACATTTCTGAGCATGCTCAATGTAGTCAAAATGAGTTAAATAAATGTCTGAAAATGCTCAGTGACCAACTTCATTTATTTTACTCAGTCTGGGTCAAGATAACACTTTTATCTGCAAAACGTAGCTGTACTCTCATGGTATACATATGATTATTATATATCGATAGATAGATAGGTAGATAGATAGATACAGAGAGAGATTATGCAGGCATTGTTTTATTTATTTTAGTCTTTGGTAACCAGGTAGGCCCACTAGGCACAAGTGCCTGTTTTCAGGGGTGACCTGGGAACACTGGGCAAGTTAAGTGACTTGCTTAGAGTCACACAGTATACAAGTGGAGGCTGTGAGAATCAGACTTGAGTCTGGTCTGCTGGATGTACCAAGCCTGTTCACAGCTCGTTACTCTAACCTCTAGGCTATACTGCCAGCCCAGCAGTGTAGTGCCTGTATATTAGGGATGAGTAGGCATTTTACTCTTAAACCCTATTTTTTGCACCTTAACAGCTCGGCTATTGTTTAACTGATTCACATAAAATCTGGCATTACAGAGTCAGTGCCAGCATCTCTAAATCCTGTGAATTTTGTAATAATCAGTTCAGTGAGCCCAAAAAGTTCTAGAAGGTTGAAAATACTGTACATAAATTCACCACAATTAAAAACTTTTTTGCTTATTATAAACACCAGTTATTTATTGGTATCCAGTGGTGGCCCCTCCTTCACCTGATCCCCATTTGCTTAGATAAATTAATTACTAGTGTCCAGTGGTACCCCCCACCTTCCTCACCAGATTTCTTTTGGCATAAATAAATCATTCCCTGGTGTCCTGTGGTCCCTGTTTCCTCCTGGTAGGCTCCTCCACCCACCATGCCAACCCTCCTGCTAGTGATCAGCACTTATCTCCTGCTCAACTCCTGGGCCAGTCACCATCAGCCCACACAAGTCCTGTATCACTATACACTGCTGTATAGTGGTACAGGATGTTGAGTTGACAACGAACTAAGTCACTGGAAAAGTGCTACTGTGCATGCTCACCAACTGTTTTTTCTTCCGCCTGAGTTTTCTCTTGCCTCTAACTCATCCAGTAAAAGCTTTCTTCACCAAACATGGGTGAACGTTATGTCACCACACAACCACTTTAGTGATGACTCATAAGTCTCCCCAAAGTGGTTGTTGGTAGAGTGCTGGACACCCATTTTGGATGGGTGTCATCGGTGATCGCTAAAGTAGTCATAGGGGAGTCCAAACACTTTTACTCAAATTTGATGAAAAATATTTTACTTTGGGCCAAGTTAGAGATAAAAGAAAAAAATAGGTGAAAATAAACAAAGTCTGAGTGCATGCACAGTAGTGCTTTAGACTGAGTTAATCTGTTTTCAAATCACATCTTCGCCAGCCCTTTAAGCCCTAAATATTTTGAGCACTATGTGGCACTTTCAGAATAATTACATTATTAGTACAAACTGAATGCTACTATCAAGTATGTCATGTATGAGAATGTGCTCTAATGGGCAAAGAATGATTTGCTTCTGTGGTCCTATCTATTGGGGTTTATTTAATTGCATTATAGTGAAACTAAGCTTGAATATATGAGGGAACCATTGCCTTGTTTAGTAAATTAAACTTTTGCCTCATGTGACAGCTAACTCAAGTGGTAATAAGTGTTATGTGCGTGGTTAACATTCATTTGACGTTTTGACCAAGTTTGTTTCAGCATGCTAAATATGTGCTTTTAACTGTATTCAATTTAATTCAGTATAAATTGTGATTGTAAGTATGATAACATTACTCTGATGAAGCAAGGTCTGCCCTTGTGAAATGTTAGTCTGTCTCACTGACTGCCACAGTTTGTCTGCATTTTGAACGAAGATGAGAGGTTTTGCACACTTGCACTTATGCTAAAATAAAATGGGAATTTTTTAAACCGTTTAGTGGGCTGTGCCTTCATGGTGGGTGCTTGATTTTTGTCTTTCTGTTTTCAAACTATAAGTCTTGCATCACTGTACACTGCTGTATAGTAATTTAGAACTTGTGATTTCAAACTGCCATACATGTGTGCTGACTTAGTTTATTGTCGAACTGCAAGGTCTTATTTTGTTTTATTTATTTATTTATTCAATCTCGGATTACAGGTCTGCATCACTATACAGTAGGGTTGCCACCTTTGGATGAGGCTAAACCGATCCTAAGTCTGCCCAGCCCCACCCCTTTTCATAACTCATCATGCATCATTCCTCCTAGAAGTCCATTTGTCATAGCAATAAAAGACAACACTTAAAGCAGCAGTTCAACAAAATGTTTAGATACTGCACTGTGTCTGTTAAAGTTACTCTCCTAGGTTCTTCCTAGTCATTCATTTACTGGTGTATTTATTTATTGATATTGGTTTACCAGATAAACATACAGAGATAAAATAAATCTCATTTACAGATATGATCTGGGAGACAAGGAAATACTGTAAATAGTATATAACAGCGTAGATGGTATATAATATATAATAAAGAAATTGTTTCCTATAATGTGAACTTTTTATACCTTTTTCTGGCTCCATTCTCTGTTCATGTCCACAGTACTATTTTAAAGCCAAAGAAGTAGCCATACTTTTTTCTTGAGGAAAACAAAATAATTTAAAACATTTAAAAATGCCTAAATTCTGTTAGAGATGAAAATGTTTACTAGAAAGTGGAAGACAACTGGCTCTGTTACTGTTACAAAAGGAGAGGGCAGCTGTGCGACTATGCCACTTTAAGATGTAGTGGAAAAGATTAGGTTAAGTAAGTGCTAATGATGTTAATGGCCATACTTTACACACCCCAGGTTGACTCCTTTCACAAACAAAGGGCTATATTAACAACACAACTTGTTTGTAACCTGGACATGTAGCTAAAACAATGAATGGCATGACAAAATGTGTTTCAAAAGTATGTGAGCATTCAGAATAGCTCAAAAACCTGACCAGTACAGAGAAAAACCGGATTACCTGACAGGGACCCTGAAAACCTGATCACCAGGTAAAAAACCTGACAGGTGGCAACCCTACTATACAGAAGTGTATAGTGATACAGTACTTGTGCAATGGAGATGACAGCCAGCCCAGGAGTTGAACGGAAGGGAAGTTTCAACTGCTGTCAGGGGGGTTAGCATAGGGATGCAGGAGGTTGCTGGGGGAGGGGTGCTGAAACCACTGGACACTAGGGAATTATTAATCTGTGTGAACACGGATCAGATAAGGAAGGATCACTTATTGCCAGCGGCATTTATATTATCACATATGTTCTGAGAATGGGGTTGGGTGAGGGTGGAGGGGACCACTGGGCATCAGAGAATTGTTTAACACTTCCAGTGGGGATCGGATGATGGAAGGTGGCACTATTTAACTGTTCAGGTGGGTGCAGGGTTGTCAGTCAGACTGCACCATTCCTCTGTGCTGCTTACAGTGCAGAGGCATACAGCAGCCTGTTTAATGGCCTCATAATGGGTTGCAAAAAATTATGGGGTCATTAACATGTTTTTCTTTGAATATGGCAATGTGAAGTACAAGCGCTCTTCACAGTCTCTTCATGCATTTGTGAATGGAGGCATTGCACTTTGCTAATAATGGCCACATCATGATATGCAAATGGGTCCTTAGCATCTTGCATGCTGTATGTGGTCAAAAGTATGCCAGCCACTGAATATGGTTCTCGGGAGCAAAAGCACTAACCCATTTGGGATGTGCTTCCCCCTTTGCTTCAAGTGTCTGTTGTCAGTAGGTGCTGTGGTAGTGCTGTGAATACAGTATGAACTTTGTGTGGGGCTAATACAGCCTGATATTCATACAAGCAGCGCATGCCACTCAGAATGCACTGCCTGTATGAATATGGCTAACTAGCAACTATATGCTGTATTTTTGATGGTACCATTTTTGAGTGGCACAAATGTCCACGGCTAAATATGGGGCTCTCTGTCTCCTAAAAAGGCTACATCATAGGCTGTGTCAATGGCACATTGGAATCGCTGCCATCTGCAATGTTAGCAGCCTGTGTATATGCCCTGAGCTTGGATCACCAGAGGGCTAGTCTGTGGAGGGCTGTGCCCCAAAGGATGCTCTCCTCCTCCCATGGTGGCGGTGGAGGATCCAGGCTTCACTGAAGCCACCACCTGGTTTGCTAAAGGTGGTGATGCACTGAGAATCTTGAAGCTTCTAGATGGGTTGCCTGCCTGAGTGTCACAATAGAAGTACATTGTTGGCATGCGTGAATGTGCTAGGCACTTAGTTGCAGGATCCAGGTAGAAGAAAACTTAGGTAGAAAGTCCCAGTTTAGAGAATGAAATCTGTGTTCCTCCAGGCCCTGCACTCTTCCTGTGAGTTTCCTATGAACTGGCTGAAGTTCCATAGAGTTTGAGCTCACCTGATGCTCCCTCCCCATAAGCCATGAGAGAAGATGACAGAGCTGCAGGTAAGTGGAGTGCTGGGACTGTAGGACCACCAGAAGCATGAATGGGAGTCGGCAGGTGAATGTGAATAAACAGTGAATTAAAAACAAAAGCCACATCCTAATTACAAATCTTATAACTGGGCTCAAGGTAGAAATAAGCAAACTGTTATCAGGGTGCAGCCCTTCCCAGGAAATGACCACGTATTTTTCTCAGTAATTAAGTCCCTTCTTCCTAAAATGACTGCATAACTACATAGAATCTGACAGCAGAAGAAGACCTGTCAGTCTATTCAGTCTGGTCATTTCCTGCCTAACCCTATGCCAGCATGGATAACCAGTCTGATGAGAACAGAAATTTAAATAAAATAGGGCATATTTCAATAAACATAACATGTTCACAGTCATGCTGGGATTTCAAATCTTTTTGCTTGCTTCATTGAGCATACCTGCTGTGCTGCACTGCAAGCTAAGCAAGGTGGTGTAGTATAAAGCTTTTTTCACTAATTACGAAGCAATCGTCTGGGGTCTGAATCCCAGCAGAAAGTGAAAAGCGTCTGCCTCAGAAGCAACTTTGGTTGCTATTTCAAGCAACACCTTGCAAAAACCTCAGGCCTGTGGGGTTATTCCAGAATGCAGTGTCCAACAGCAGAGGCGCTGAATACATAGAAAGCTCTGGGCACAGATAACATTTCCAATCTATTTGGGGAGGAACCCTGAGGACATTTTAATCCCTGCAAGGTCAATATGGTTTGCCCCTAACTGATTTCATTGTTAACCTGCAGGTGAGGTAGACGTTCTGGAAACAGAGGGGTATCTTCTGCTGACTGAATCAGTCTCCAGTACAGGACATAGTAACTACACTGCAAAAAATGGGCTCTCATAACGTAACCCTACAATAGCCCCTTGGAGCAATGCACTGTTAGACTGTCTAAAAAATTAAAAAAACACAATACCAGGTTCAGAAAGAGTCAGAAAAAATACTCTCAGATATGGCACCTACTTGAAACTGCTTTAGAAAATAATGTATTCCCTGCACATTAGAAAACAATATTGTCAACGCTTAGCCAGGCTTTTAGAACAATAAGGTGAATGGTATAAGAAGAATAGCTGCTTCAAGTGAAACCATGCTGATTTCAGATAATAGCTTGCATAATCAACTTGCAACATTTAAACTTTTGAATGAAATGTGATGATTGGTATGTGCATTTGACTTAGATTGAAATAACATCTAAAAAAAATCACCTTGCAAAAGCAGTTACTGCTCAGGTGCAGTGACCCTATATGAATAACTACCATTCTGACAAGGAAAGGCTCTCAGGTTCAAAAGCACCACACATGGCTCTATCCATAAAGTTCATGTGCTGCTGATACATGGTGCGTGGGCGTCAGTATGGTGGCATGCAGCATAGCATGGGACCAGGGAGACCCCAGTAGAATGCAGTTTTACCCTCTGGCTAGTCATGCTGTCTCTCAACCCAATACCAGCCATCTAATGAAGCTCCTCAAGTGGGTGGGTTGAGGGGGTTATGACAGGGGTGAAGCCACTATCTGTGGTCAGCACAGCACTACTTGCCCATGGCTGTAGTCAGCTGAGGAATTGGTGTGCATGTTACAACAGGAGAGACATGGCCATAAAAACTTACTCAACATGGCATTTCCTGCAACTGGGAATACTCCCACCAAAATATGATAGCCCATGACTAACCCTCCTCCCTACCATTGAGGAATGGGTGATATGAGGCTAGCAAACAGATACAGTACCTAGATTTAGCACGATTTTAAGTAATTGGTGTTTGACTGTAATGCTCCTATGCGCTGGAACAGGCTGCACACCATGCTGCAAGGGATAATAGGGGATTTTAGCTACACTAGTTTCAAAGTTTTGCTTGATGAGCATTTTCCCAACAATTGTAAATGTTGACACTCTGTGGAATTGTTTATTCTTCATAAATGCAAACATCGGCAAAGCTATTAGTGCGGTGTTTGCTGCAACTGCTAGTTCTGTAGATTAACGTTTTCCTTGAAAGTCAATTTACTCTCTAAAGTTGTACTCTCATAATTGCATCCATTGCATAATTTATGCTGCCTTATAAAATGAGCTTCAGTATCCTACAAATTTCATTGGTCTAAACACATCAGCAGACCATTGATTAATTCCCAGAGTTAATCAACAGTTGGGTTACTGGACTACATTCTACAGCTAGTAGTGAACTTTATTATTTAATGTTCAGTTTTGAATAATTATTAATCTACATTACCAATCATGGTCAAAGGTTAGGTTTGGTTTGATGGCGTCTGGAGTATTTTGTACTAACCATGGCTTAAGGCAAGTCTGCCTTTTGTCTTCTGTGCTGTTCAACATGTATATTAGTGAGATCTTAGTTCATTTGAAAGATTAACTTTTTGCACCCAAAATTGGACAGCGAAGTTCTCATCTTGTGTATGCAGATAATTTTGTTTTGTTTTCCTTGACTCCAACACATTTCCAAAAGAAATGGGGTACTTTGGAAATGTACTATGTGAAACTAAAACTGAATATTATTACAGAAAAAAACTAAGATCCTTGCCCAGATATTCAAAGGAGATGCCCTCCGTGCAACTGGTTGCACTAGCACATCTCTGAAATGTGCCCCTAGGCCATATTGAATGGAAGGGATGTACTGCACAACTCCAGATGCACTGCAGCACAAAGATAATATATGTGGCGCATCTGGAGGGGGTGTTCCCTTGCATATGTGGCACATCTCCATATTCAGCCGAGATGTGCGGTGCAACTGCCCACACATCTCAGAGCTGTGCTGCTCAAAGTAAGGCATGGAAGAACCATGCCTAAGTTCTCGCCACCCACCCACAGGGGGGCTGCTTTACTGCACAGCTCAACACAGTAGCCACCAGCCCCTGGGTGGCTACTCCCCAGCCCCGATTGTTTAAAAATGAAATAATTCCCCTGTCCCTTGTAGTCCAGTGGACCCCCCACCCATCCCTGACCTCAATGTAATAATAAAGACTGTTCCAAAATACCCTGGTAATCTAGTGGCCACCTCCCAGCTCTGAACCCTGTCCACAGAATAACCGTAAACTGAATGTCCATGGTAGTCTCTCAACCCAGATTGTATCATACAAAATGACCCCAAGATCTCTCTTTGTAGTCACAGTGGTCCCCTCACCCACTGGGCACCCACCCCACCCCACCCCCCGGCCCCACGCCACGACACTAACGGCAGCAAAACTCACCCACACATCTCCATGATTGCCCAATGAATGAACTATCACTGAATGATAGCTACAGTATGCACTACAATACCATTGGTCAACACTGTTGATCAGGAGTTAGTAGGTACTGGAAAGCATTCACAACTTTGTGAATGACACAAAGTTGTGAATGAGAGCTACAGTACACACAATTGTGAATGAAAGCTTATAGTGCTCACTGCAAGCCCATTGGTCAACAGTGTCAACCAATGGTGTTGTACTGCATACTGTAAGCTGTCATTCAGTGACAGCTCAGTCGGTGGGCAGCCATAGAGGTGTGTGGGTGGGTTTTGCTGACCACCGGCATCACTGACCATGCTGGGACAGGGGAGAGCAAGGTGAGATGTGGGTGCCTCAGTGGGTGGGGGGTATGGGGTCCACTGGACTACCAGGGAGATCTTGGGGGTCATTTTGTATGTTACAATCAGAGCTGGGAGACTACCATGGATGTTCAGTTTATGGTTATTCTATGGACAGGGTTCAGGGATGGAGGGGGCCACTAGACTACCAGGGTATTTCAGAACAATTATTTATTATTATATTGGGGTTGGGGATGGGTGGGGGGTCCACTGGACCTCAAGGGACAGGGGTGTGATTTATTTTTCATACAATTGGGGCTGGGAAAGGGGACACTAGACTACCGGGGACAGGGGAATGATTCATGTTTCATATGATTGGGGCTGGGGGGGCGCTAGACCACCAGGGGATGTGGTGTTTGTTGTAGGTTCACAGGGACATTGCAGGGTGCCTGGTGCATTTTGCTGGGTGCAACACACTGCCCGAGCCATGCAAATGGGGTTATAATAACATGCAAATGGCCCCATTTGCACCTTTGCATGGCTAATGGCCCTATTTGCATGTGTAGTCTGAATATCTGAATTTGCGTCGGCGCAATCCCAGGATATACCGCACATCCCCATTCCAGGTATTCAGACCACAGGGGATGCTCTGGTACATCTTCAGCAGCCCTATTTGCACTGCCTGCATCTTTTGCTGTATTCGGATGGGATGATGATAGTGCATCTCGTTTGAATATAGCAAGTTTGTGCTCTGGTGCAACTCAGTTACATGGCACACACACTTTTGCCCTTTCTGGGTGCAGTTTGAAAATCCTGGCCTCTTATTTTTGGCTCTCATTCAAAAACTGCAATGCTCAATCAACTGTGTCAGGCTAGGTTGTACAATACTACTGCTACTTAGGGCTACTCTTTGTCAATTAAACCTTGGACTTAAATCCTGTGATTGGCGAAAGATGGTGACATGACCAGAAATGCTGACACTATTGCCCTGCCTTGTCTTTGCAATGAGCACTAGTTCTATCACTGGGAAATAGTTCAAAAACAATTGTCTGCTAACCTGGTACAGGTGCATAATCATTTTTTGCTTTTAAACATGGCACCGGTCTCCAATACCGAGGGCTCCCTACTTTTATTTTTCTATTTTCTTTTTTGTTTCCCTGGTAGTCAAGCAGCCAGTTCCCTCCTGATCATGATCATCACCTCCCCCTTCCCCACCTCAAGACAGCACCCAGTCTTTACCATCCACTTACATTTGCTACCAGCCACCATCTAATGCAAGTGCAATGGCTCATGTTATCTAAGTGCTCCCCTGATCTCCATGTGTCCAGATTTAAATTTAAGCATCACTTTGTCTCCTTCAGCGCCTTCCCTAAATGACTGAACCCTCTCATTAGAAGATCTGCAGTGTATTTGTACATGTTTTAACGTAACTGTCATTCTATTAATATTCTTGAATGCTCTGAATGTATTTAACTATTTTTTTTTTTTGTAATTTGCCTGGCTCCCACGGCTTTCAGAGGAGGCCTCATACCTCCTCCTACTCCATCCGCCAGGGCGATCCCCATGGCAACCCATCCCCTAGTGTCATCTGCTCATAGGGCATGGGGTGTTTCATTTTTCTCCTGTTTTTCTCCCATTCCCCTGAGATGCCTGCGCTTAGGACTGATGTCCAGGCTAGCCGATGTGCTGACACACACCAACAGTCACGCGCGGAACAGCGTCCCCCCTCCCCTACTCCAGTAGAGCCGCCTGTGCCCTGAAAGCCTGTGCATCCACCGCATAGCGCTGGTGCTAGAAGCACCCTTGATTTCCACCCCAGGGAGGAGAGCATCCGCTGGGATGCTCAAGGTCCCTCCCTCCCTCCATCCCCAGCGACCCGAGTCCGCTCTCAGACCTGGCCGCCAGTGTAGCGTGAGGTGTGGCATCCAGCGCCAACCCTCAGTGCCACCGGCCAGCCTGAATGTATTTAGCTATGATGCATATTTATTCTCTGTATTGCCTGGTAAGTAACTAAATAAATAAATATGAAAATCCTGATAATACCATTTTTCCTGTACCTCTCACTGCAGCCATAGACTACTCTGCCAAACGTATTACAGCACTGAATGTCGAGGAAGAATGTAATGCAGAATTTCAATAAGAGTGAAACATAGGGAAGAACCTGGAGCAACTTGATTTTTTTCAATAAAAAAATGATTAATAATTAAGTGAATATGCTTTGCTGGACCTGTCTCTTATGGCATAAGAATGTTACCTTGCACTCTCAGTGGCAGAGTCTCCTGCTGTCTTTGCAAACTTCTCTTGCTCACCCAAAGTCTGAAATAGACAACTGTCGCAAAATGTTTCAGACAGGCACAACTTGACATGCCCAACTTATAAACCATCACCTCTGCTGCATGTTGCTCCTCATTTTAGTCTTTTCATGCGAAAGTTCTCTCACCGTTAATTACCAAAAGAATGTAAACTTGGCATAGCAGTTTCTCCCAGATAAGGCAATCCTATGCTGACCAATACTTCTGAATGTGTTGCTTGTTTCCGTCACATCTGATGCAAAATTTATTTCAGCTCTCCTTCTCACAGTGCA
Source organism: Neoceratodus forsteri (assembly GCA_016271365.2). Taxonomy (NCBI): domain Eukaryota; kingdom Metazoa; phylum Chordata; order Ceratodontiformes; family Ceratodontidae; genus Neoceratodus; species Neoceratodus forsteri. The sequence goes on along the minus strand of CM057452.1, from coordinate 1,082,097,208 downwards.
CTTTGTGAGAGAATTGAGCATTTCTCAAGTGCACACCACAGAAATAAAAAACAAAATAAAAAAAAAATCATATATATGATATATTGCATATTATAAGGGACAGGGACATGTGGGGAGTGGTGCAATGCACTGGCTGTGGGGCAGCAGTTTTCAGGAGACATTCTGGAAACTGCATTGCTGTTCTATTTGCAGACAACTGTCAGCTCTGAGGAGGAGGTTGCCCACCTCCAGGCTGAACTGGCAAGGACTAGGAGGCCTCCCCAAAGAGCACCACTGCCACAACCACTGCCTCAGAGGCTGCCAAGTATGAAGAGCTGTTGGACCACAATGGGTTCTGGGAGGGTGCAGGTGGTATAACAGAGGCAAAGCCCCTAGCTGTACCTCTACACAAACCATACACCAGCCTGGCAGAGCAAGGTTCTTCTATGATGGCACCCTCAGTGGAGACCAAGAAGAATGCTGAGGACATCCACAAGGGAGACCCACAAAAGGGTGGCAAGGAACACCAAAGGGAAAGGAAACAGCTTCTGATAGGGGACTCAATTGTTAGAGGGGTAGACCTGGGGAAGGGAAAGGAGAGGGAAGTAAGGTGCCTGCCTGGTGCCATGGCTTGGAGGGACAATAAACGAATCCTCAGGATTGCAGAAGCAGCATCACAGGAGAGGGAACTAGATATCATTGTCCACTTTGGGACAAATTACCTAGATAGACATGGGATCAGTGCAGTGCAGGATGATATTGTGGAGCTGGGGAGGGGCCTCAGACAGGTAGCAAGCACGGTTATCTTCTCAGAGGTGCTGCCAGTCCATGGCAGGGGTGAGGCTATGGTACTTCTCAACATGCAATTTAATGATTGGTTGCAAAACTGGTGCAGAGCACAGGGCTTTGGCTTCACTGGGGACCGGGGGTACACCTGTAGAGATGAAGATCTATACTGGCACAATGGTCTGCATCTGTCCACGAAGGGAACCAAGCTCCTAAGTGACAGGTTTAAATGCTTCCTTGGCAAGCTTTTAAACTAGCCATGGGGGGAGGTGCTGATAAGAGGCAGGAAATTTCAAGCCTCCCCCCACAAAACATGTCAGGTAGTAAGGTAAACACTGAGGTACAGTGCTCAACAGAGGGCAGGACAGGGGTAAATGGAAAAATAGACAAGGGCAATAAGAGCAGGCATGGGGGAAAAAAGGATAAAGCCAACATTAAATGGAGGGCAATGAGTACCGATGCCTGTAATCTGGAAAACAAGCTTCCTGAGCTAGTTGCCTTGATGGAAGATGAACAACTGGATATTGTGGCAGTCATGGAAACATGGTACATGGAGAACCATGACTGGGATGTCAACATACCAGGGTACACAGTCTACAGAAGGGACAGGGAGGGGAAAACAGGAGGTGGAGTAGCTCTATACATAAGGGAAGGGATCAAAGCTACAGAACTAAAAAGTAAAGGGGGAGGACAATAGGCACTCTGGGTCACCTTGGAGACACTGAATGGCACCACAATCCGCAAAGGGGTTGTATACAGACCCTCATCTCAAGGGGAGAAAATGGACAAGAAATGATAGAGGACATTCTCAAAATGGCTGAAAATGGGGAGATACTGTTGAAGGGGGATCTGAATATGCCAGATGTTAACTGGAAGACATGTACTGCAGCCACATCCAAGAGCAGGGTCATTCTCGATGCCCTGCAGGGGATAGGCCTTAGACAGCTAGTGCTGGAACCCACTTGGGAGGGAGCAAAACTAGATCTGGTACTCTCAAATGGAGAGAGGATCACAAATTTAGAAGTCAGTAGACATCTGGGAACTAGCGACCACTGCACAGTGTGCTTCACAATAAGCACGACCATGGAGATGAGCCATACAAAAACAAGGATACTGGACTTTAGAAGGGCTGACTTTGGCAAAATGAGTGAACATCTGAGGAATACACTAGCAAATGGGCAAAAAGGAGGGGTGGAAGAACAATGGAGAAAAATCAAAACTGCCATCTTAGAGGCAACAAGCTTTTGTGTGAAACAAATAAAGAAAACAAAGTGGGGTGAAAACCACTATGGTTCTCAAAGAGGTGACAAGGAAGGTTAAGGAGAAAAGGCTGCATTCAAAAAGTATAAGGACTCACAGAAGGAGCATGACAGGAACTGTATCAATTAAAGCAGAAAGAAGTGGGAAGGCAGCCAGAATAGCAACAGCTAAAACCGAGGAAAAATAGCTAATTCAGTTAAGAAGGGGGATAAAACCTTTTATAGGTACATTAGGGAGCACAGAAAGGTTAAGAGAAGAATAGTGAAGATTAATAAGGGAGAGGGGAGGTGGGCAGAGGCAGACAGTGAAAAGGCAGAGATACTGAATGAATACTTTTGCTCAGTATTCACAAAAGAAGATGAGGAGGAGTTACCTAAATCAGACAATAGAAGCACTCTGGGTAGGGGGGATGACACCAGTCCATTTACAGAAGAAAGAGTCCTGAAAGAACTCCTAAAACTGAAAGTGAGACAAACAATGGGCCTGACAGGATTCACCCCAGAATCCTAAAAGAACTAAGGGAGGACCTAGTGACACAACTGACCACACTTTTAAGAAATCATGGGAGGATGGGGTGGTACCTGAGGACTGGAGGAGGGCAGATGTGATTCCCGTCACAAAGTGGGAGCAAGGCAGAAGCAGGAAACTACAGACCTGTAAGTTTGACCTCAGTGGTAGGAAAATGATGGAATCACTTTGAAAGAAAGAATTGTTGAGTACCTTGAGGCCAGCAGGGCACAGGACCCAAAGCAGCATGGATTTATAGCAGGAAGGTCATGTCAGACAAATCTAATTGATTTCTTTGACTGGGTGACCAAAGTAATAGACCAGGGAAGGGCTATGGGTATGGCCTACCTAGACTTTATCAAGGCATTTGACACAGTCCCACACAAAAGATTAATAATCAAGTTAGCCAGCCTGGGAATGGGTCCCAGGGTGGTAGCCTGGGTAGCAAACTGGCTGCACAACAGGACACAGAAGGTAATAGTGAAAGGAAACATTCAAAGAAGGGGGTACTAGTGAGTACCTCAGGGCTCAGTACTGGGTCCAGTCCTCTTTAACATCTTTATAGGTGACATTGCAGAGGGTCTGGAGGAAAGGTATGCCTCTTTGCAGATGACACAAAGATCTGTAACAGAGTTGATACACAAGGGGGTAGAAAGGATGAGAAGGAACTTGGCAAGGTTGGAGGAATGGTCAGACATATGGCAACTTAGATTCAATGCAAAGAAGTGCAAAGTAATGCACCTGAGAAACAAAAACCCAGGAGACGAGTGCACAATAGCAGGGGAGGTACTAACAACAAAAATGGAAAGGGACCTGGGGATAGTCATATCAGATGATCTAAAGGTTGGTAAGCAATGTGAGAAGTCAGTAAGGAGAGCTGGGGGATACTGGGATGCATAGGAAGGGGCATCACAAGTAGAACAAGCATTTGTCAATGCCGAACGTTCGCTTGCAGGTATTTGCAGTGGTGTTTGGCATGTATGGTGCTTTACCCTAATGCCCTGTGCGATTGCTGGTATTTGCACAATAAATTTTCAGAATGACCTTTTTGTTACCCCCATTGTGCGCTACATAGGCGGAAACATGTTTTGGGCAGGATGTGAAAAATGACAGCTGTACTGCTCATAAGGAAGTGTGGTAAAATGGCAATGTTGAAAATCTGGAGTGGAAATATTGAAAATTCGCAAACCTACAAGCGTGCGTGGGAACTGTGCAACGCACGCTCGTAAAACAGTCATTGTTAGGAATTTTTTCACCAAACTGTCAACACTGGCATTTTAAAACCTCTGCTAATGAACAGTGTCACTGTGATTGTCTTACTGTGTGCCATACATTGATTTTGCACACCGACTGTGCCATTGTGCACTACATGGGCGGAAACACGTTTTGGGCAGGATGTGAAAAATGACAGCTGTACTGCTCATAAGGAGGTGTGGTAAAATGGCAATGTTGGAAATCTGGAGTGAAAATATTGAAAATTAAAACTTATGAGCGCGTAGAACTGCACAACACACGCTTGTAAAACAGTTATTTTAGAATTTGTTCACAAATTTCAACATAGCCATTTTAAGATCTCCTCATGAACAGTGACACTGTGATTTTCTTAATGTGTCCCATACACTGAGTTCACACAGCGACTGTGCCATTGTGCGCTACATGGGCGTAAACACGTTTTGGGCAAGATGTGAAAAATGACAGCTGCACTGCTCATAAGGAGGTGTGGTAAAATGGCAATGTTGAAAATGTGGAGTAAAAATATTGAAAATTCGCAAACTTACGAGCGTGCATAGGAACTGCGCAATGAACACTCGTAAAACAGTCATTTTTAGGAATTTTGTCACCAAATTTTCAACACAGCCATTTTAAGACCTCTGCTCATGAACAGTGCCACTGTGATTTTCTTAATGTGTCCCATACATTGAGTTCGCACACCGACTGCGCCATTGTGCGTTACATGGGCAGCAACACATTTTGGGCAGGATGTGAAAATTGACAGCTATACTGCTCATGAGGAGGTGTGGTAAAATGGCAATGTTGAAAATCTGGAGTGCAAATATTGAAAATTCGCAAATGTACGAGCGTGCGTAGGAACTGCGAACGACGTCAAACATATTTTTAGACGTTACCACTTGAGTTTTAATTACTATGTCATATCATGTCACGGTGTTATCTGTCCGAAGGGTGATTTCACGCAGTGACCGCGCAGTGACTGTGAAATCACCCTTCGGCCCGCTAACGCCATGACAGTGACATCATTCATGAGAAGGGTCCCAAAACCCATGTTGAAAATTTGGTGCAAAAATTCCAAAACATGCCTGAGATACGCAATAAAGTTGAAACCCATATCTAGCCCATTATACAGCTTATCGGCATTTCCTCAGTTTGCGGGGTCGCTGAAGAGTCAACGTGGTTCCCGGTCCATCAAGATTGCCGCACAGCCCGGAGGAAGTGTGGGGTGAGGGGTGTGGGAGGCTGGGTACGCAGGGGTGGGTGCGGGTTGTGGGAGGGGGATTGGGAGACTACGGGACCGCTTTACAGGTTTTTAAAAAAAAGGACTACGTGGGATGTTTACCACCCTGGGGTGGGCTCCCAGCATGGCAGAAGATGGCTGGGGGCCGAGGAGCCGACGGGAATTGGGCACCTCTGTCGGCAAACTATGTGGGGGCCAGGAGCAGACGGGGATTGGGCACCCCCGTTGGCAAAAACGGGGCGTTTGCCACGCTGGGTGGGCCTCAGCATGGCAGAAGGATGGCTTTGGGGCCGTGGAGCCGATAGGATTGAGCACCCCGCCGGCAACAACGCTGGCTACGCTTTAGGGTGGGCTCCCATGGCACCAAAGCTTTGGGGGCGCGTGACGCGAGGGGAGCAAGACATGAGGGGGCGGCATGATGGCAGTTTTAGTATGACAGCGGTGTTTCTTTAGCGAAGACCACCACTGTCATACAGAGCTCCTCACCCATTGGTGCAGGACCGCCACACCTGCTCAACGGAGCACTGGATTGCAAGGGAGAGGCACACCTCCAAAGTGTGCTACTCTCCCAAAACGTTCCTTGCACATGCACGCAAGTGAACATAAAAAGGGAAGTGTTTATCCCTCTGTACAGACAGCTGGTGAGACCCCATCTGGAGTACTGTGTGCAGTTTTGGGAACCTCATCTACACAAGGACATAGACAAGATGGAAGCAGTCCAGAGGAGGGCAACTAAAATGGTGCAGGATCTGCTTCAAAAACCATATGAAGAGAGACTGAGAGAGCTTAATATGTATACCCTTGATGAAAGGAGGGACGGGGGGCATGATAGAAACTTTCAAGGCACCTCAAAGGAATCAACAAAGTCCAGGAGGGTAGCATCTTTCAGAAAAGAGATGTGTAAGAACAAGGGGCACAATTTAAAGATAGAGGAGGATGGCTCAGGAGTAATGTGAGAAATTTTTTCACGGAGAGAGTGGTGGATGCATGGAACCGCCTTCCTGGGGAGGTTGTTGGGTCTAAAACAGTGGGGGAATTCAAACATGCATGGGACAGACATAAGGCAATTGTAGTGGGGGGTGGCAGGAAGTAGGCTGTTGGTTAACTAGAATCTGCAGCTTATCCAGTAGGTAGGGAAATGAGCAGACTGGGTGGGCCAAGTGGTCCTTATCTGCCATCAAAGTCTATATTTCTATGTTTCTAAGTGCAGTGGCAAGGGGGGATACTACTTTAGCCCAATATACAGTCACAATAGGTGGCGGCCTATTTGAACACTGACCATTTGGGCACAGGAGCATAACCCCACTAACAAAATTAGTGCAGCAGACAATTTTGAAAGCATAATGCTGCAAAGCAAAATAAGGTCAGTGAAAACACCAACCAGCACAAAATGCCATGGACAGAGCCTGAACAAATGGGTGAACATAGAGGATTTTTGTTTTTGCCGTGGGCTTCACCCCCCACACCCCCGGAATTATTATAATCAACTCTGAGTGTGTGTGGACCATGGGGATGAGGAGAAATTTGGGAGGGAGGAACATTTTTTTTTTTTTTTCAAAAGTCAAACATCCAGAACAGGGAACCAAACTCTGGTCTCCAGCATTGTTTATCTCCAGGTGTTACTGCCTTAGCCACTCCACCACAGAAGTAGCACAAACAGAGCACCACACATCATGACTCTTGGTCCCTTTCTCTACTCGAAGAACAGTAACAGAGGTAGCAGTAATTCACTATCGTTATTCTACCCCTGTCGCTGTCAATGTATGTACGTTTTCACAGTGCAGTTTGTTTTGTGCTGTCATTGCTCAATATATTCACCTGGTAACGACCAGGTGTACTATTCACAAAACTTTACTAGAGAATAAATTGCCTCTGAGATGGAATTTTGGGACTCTACTGCATAGACCTTTCAGGTGTTTATCTGTCCCATCACTTTTCTGTGTTTCAGTATTATTCACAAGGGAGGGGTTCATCCACCCCTTACACACACACACAACTGAATCACAGCACAGATGCACTGTACAGAAGTTTGTGGCTACCGTTGTGTGGTTGTGCCTATTAATATACTAGTATACAACTCTAATGACCTCTCAGCATGGCATAGTGCCAGTTGTAAGGTGCTTTGCCATGTTGGGATGCCATGGAGACCTGCAGTCCTCCCAAAGTGCTCCTTCAACTGAACTTCCCCTTGCCCTCAGGCTCACTTCTGGGCCAGTGTGAAAAAAAGATTGTTTTGGCTCATAGATCCTCTTCCTCATGATCCAATGCTCACACATTGGCTCCAAATATCAAAACACTCCCAGGCATGCCATGGAACTGTCTCCCTAAACCTATGTTGCTGCAAATGGGGCCAATGTTCACATGCCTCATCTGACCCCTCCCAAAAGCCTTAATGACCCTGATCTCAGCTTCTTCACATCCCTGCCACCTGCCTATGTATCATCTGCAGGTAAGGGTGATGCAAAGTTAGCAACTAGTTCCGTAAGTGTCAACAGAGGGGGTATCAAGGGTTGATGTGCTTTGTGCTTTGCTCTCCCCATACTGAAGAACCATTTATTATTCATAAAAGGCAAACAATGTATTTTAAATATTCCCAGATTGTTGTTTTTTTTTTTTTGCAATATTTCCAATTTATGAAATAGATATATGTACAGAAAAAAAGAAAAGGAGATCCATCAATTAAACAACCCCCATACAGAGGATAATTGCAGCATGTATTGCAGGTTTATTGCAAGTATAAGACATGCTACACCTATATATACTTTTCAGGTATTTCCCATATATATGTCATATATGTTTCACACTATTCCCTCATTTAGCCCAAAAACCAGTCCAGTTTTTCCTTAAATTGAAAATATAGTATTTGGTATGGGTTTTGCATGGCAGCCTCCGCCATCTTCCCTGTCCAGTTTTAATTGTTTTTGTGACTGAGTAAGTAACAGGTGCAACTCCCATCATACATGGCACAACAGGGCACGAAGATACCACTGTCACTGAGTGATCATTGTCATTACTTTGCACCAGTCCTTGTGACTGCATATTGGGTCCTGCTGCTTGATCTTTATAAAAACTTACCAGAAGGCAGGTGAAAAAATGGTTCAGTGTACTAGTTCAGCATTCATGAATTTGATCCCATAGCCAGAGTTTACATATTTCAATAACTGAGACCAGCATTTGACTCTGCATTACAGTACTAGGAATTACTAAAATTTGCATTTTTGAAGCTGCCAGAAAATAACAAGCAACCAATGGAGCTATAAGGGACAGGATATTCTGTGCAAAGTAATGACCTCAGTAGTGAAAGTCTGTGCAAAGCAGAGCCCTCTAGTAGTGAAAACTGTGAATAAAGTGTTATACATGGAAGAAAGCAGTCTGTGCAAAGCAGTGCTCTCTAGTAATGAAAGCTGTGAATACAGTGTTATACATGTGAAAAGCAGTCAGTGCAAAGCAATGCCCTCTAGTAGTAAAATCTATGAATAAATTGTTGCATATACACAAAGGCAGTTTGTGTATAACAATGCTCTCCTGTTGTGGAAGTTGTGATTAAGTGTTGTATACCCAAAAGGCAATCTGTGTAAAGTAGAGCCCCTAGCAATGGAAGCTGTGAATATAATGATGTGTCTCAGAAAAGGCAGTCTGTGCAAAGCAGTGCCCTCTAGAATTAAAATCTATGAAGAAAGTGTTGTACATGGGGCAGGCAGTGTATGGAAAGCCATGACCACTTCTCTGTAAAGTAGTGTCCTCTAGCAGTGTAGGTTGTGAAAAAGGTCTTGTATATGGGAAAAGGCAGTCTGTGCAAAACAGTGCTCTCTAGTAGTGCAAGTTGTGAATAAGGTGTTTTATATGGGAAAAGGCATTCTGTGTAAAGCAGTGCTGTCTAGTAGAGCAAGTTGTGAATAAGGTGTTTTATATGGGAAAAGGCATTCTGTGCAGAGCAGTGCTGTCTAGTAGTGCAAGTTGTGAATAAGTTATTGTGCACAACAAAAGGCAGTCTGTGCAGTATGATGCCCACTACAGTATATTGTCACCTTATCTGGTGTAAAAGGATCTGGTGACCCGCTTACTTTGTCATATACCTTTGTTATCTAGATGCTTGCTACTGTAACCTCCAGGTGAATCAGAACATTATCAATCATGTTTTGAAGGCAGTCATGTCACCATTTGATCATCAAGAGATTGTGCAAAGCAGTGCCCACTAGAATTAAAATCTGTGAATAATGTGTTATGCATGGAAGAAGGCAGGCTATGCAAACAGTGCTCTCTAGAATTAAAATCAGTGAAAAAAGTGTTGTATTTGGCAGTAGACAGAATGTGCAAGGCAGAGTCCTCTAGTAGTGAAACTATGAATAAAGTGGTGAATATTTTACTTTATTTAAAATGTGTTTACCAGGTAAGAACCCAAGAACATAAATGCCCATTTTCAAGGGTGACCTGGATCATTCATAGAATACATAAAAGCATGCACATTAATAACATCATAATGCAGATCATAACATAAACAGCTATGATGTATATAAAAACTCATCACAAGTACAATAGACTTCTAAACAATATTTTTTTTAAATGCAAACTTTTTAGTGATTGTGCTAAATTTTCTTTTTTGATTGAGCAGACAAATAATTCTGTATTCGATAAAGTTGTCCCAACCTCATGTGTGAGGTTCTGACCAATCCATTTATATGTTTCTCAAATGATAAAGAACTGTCAATAGTGTATCCCAAATATTTAAAATAATATGCACTTCTGTCTCTGTTTCTTCTCCATCCAGAATTGGAGGGGCAACTAAAATCTGAGTCAGGAATTTTTGATGAGAACCAGATTTCATGCACTTGGTTTTTGCAACATTCAGTACAAACCCATTATCCTGGAGCCAAACCTGAACCAACTCAAAATCTGACTGTAACTGAGAATTAGAGTGCTGTATGACAAAAAAGGAAGTCTGTACAAAACAGCGTCCTCAAGCTGTGAACGCTCCGCATAAACTAAAGTTCTGTATATAGGAAAAGGCAGTCCATGCAATGTCCTGCCCACTAGTAGTGAAAGCTGTAAATAAAATGCTGTACATAGGAAAAGGCAACCTGTGCAAAGCAGAGCCCTCTAGTAGTGAGAGCTGTCAATGAGGCCGTCCACACTACACGCTTGCGCCCGGTAGCGGATGCAATCTGTTACGGCAGCGGAGGCGGTGCAGTCTTGTCACACTTTGACTGTGTCCGTTACAGGACCGGCACCGCCAGTCCACATGGGATCCGGGCGACGCTACAGCGGCACCATCCTCAATGCAGCTCGTGGTTGCGCTTTGTGCCCCGTAGGGGGACCGTTACCGGCAGTCCACACTACGCCGGTAATGGTCCCAGGGTGGATCAGCTATATCAAGGTGGAAACCACCTTACAGGTGGTTTCACAACGGTTACGAAAACACCTCCTGTAACATTACCAGTGTAAACGCACGCCATTACCGATGCGGTTTACACCCTCTGTAACGTTACAGAAGGGTTTTCGGGCTGCAGTGTGGACAGGGCCTTAATGTCTGTATGTGGGAAATGCAGCTCTGCAAAGCAGTTCCCTAGAAGTGAGAACTGTTAATAAAGGGGTTCATATGGAAACACAATTTGTGCAAAGCAATGCCCTGTAGTAGTGAAAGTAATGAATTAAGTGTTGCATACCAGAAAAGCAATCTGTGAACAGTAGTGCTGTCCTGTTGTGAAAGTGGCAAATGCAGTGTTGTATATAAGAAAAGGTAGTCTCTGCATCATAGTTCCATCTAGTTGTTAAAGTTATAAAGTGGCAAATATTTATTTATTGATTGATTGATGTAATTATTGATTGATTGATTCATTTATTTGAAAGTTTTACCAGGAAAGACACACCAAGCTAGTAATTGCTTGTTTCCAGATGCCCCCTGGGGGAAGGGCTAAGGGGAGTACAGTACAACTCTAACAACAAGGTGCAGTTAAAAAATAAATATCAAAATAAAAATAGCTATGTATGGGAAAATGCAGTTTTGTGCAAAGCTGTGTCCCTTAGTAGTGAAAGCTGTGAACAAAAGGTTGTATATGGGAAAATGCAGTCTGTGCAAGCAGTGCCCTGCAGCAGTGAAAGTTGTTTATTGTTTATTGAATAGAATCGAATTACAACCTTTGAGTCATAGACCTGCTTGCAAAGGCTCCACGTCCAATAAAGTAACAAACAGTTAAAAGTAAAGATACAGAATAAAACATTCATCAAAAGAAAGAGGTAAGAATGAAAATAAATAAAATGTCTATACAGGTATCTCAGCTGTACAATGGAATTGTAATAATACAAGGTCCGATAGAGTTGGACTAGCTTACTTTGGGGTGCATCCACTGGGGCATATAGAATGTCTGTGCCAGTGGTAGACAGGATACAGTAATGTAGGATCTTGAGGACCCCTATTCATAATATCTGGATGGGGGACATAGGAGGGGGTGTTGGGCTAACTATTTGCTATAGGATAGAGCTGGTAGCATATGTCACAAAGTGATTGTAGAGGGTTGGGAATAGTATGTAAGGGTCTAAATATAGTCACAGGTTGCTGAGTTAAGGAGCAGGGATTTGAGGCTAGTTTTAAATAGGTTGAGACTATGGGTCAAGGGGATGGAGGACGGTGGGCTGTTTAGCCATAGGGGAGCCTGGTAGGGGAAGGATCTTTGTCCAAGCGAGGTTCTATAGTGAGGAACTAGTAGGGCAGAGTTAGCTGTGTGTCTTTGTGTCCGCCTATGGGGGGGCTGTGTGGATAAGCGGGTATAAGCCTATGGGAGCTTGCTTTAGTTGTATCTGTTTGGCAAGGAGTCAGGTAAAGAATTTAAGTCTGCCTTGGAAATTTAGCCAGCCAGTCTGATGATAAAGCTCACATGTGTGTGTTAACCTGTCACAGCCCGAGACTAATCAGCAAGCTTTGTTAAGGGCTAGGTTGATGCTGCGTAGGGCAGTTTGATCCGTTGAGCCATATATGATTATTCCATAGTCCACCAAGGATAGGATAGATAAGGTCACAGTGAGATGCTTGGCCTGGGGGGGGGGTAGGCAGTGTTTATGCCTGTAGAGGATCCCTAATCTAGTGTTAACAGGGGAGGAGACCTGTTGTATGTGAGTGTGGTAGGAGAGGGAGGTGTCTAGGGTGACTCCAAGATATTTGAAACATGGAACCTGCTCTAGAGTGGAGTCATGGGAGTTTTTTACAAGTAGAGGTGCATGACAGTGGGGGCTTTGGTGGTGAGCAAAGATCATGGTCTTAGTTTTCTTGTAGTTGATTATAGGATGGTGTTCAGAGAACCAGGTTTCTGTCTCCCTACAGTGGCCCTGTAGAGCCAATTGGAGGGAGTTGTGACTACAATGTTGTATATACGAAAATACATTTGTGCCAAGCAGTGCCCTCTAGTAATAAAGGTATGAATAAAATGTAAATGAAAAAAAAAGGCTACCTGTGCAAAGCAGTTCTTTCTAGTAGTGAAGGCTGTGAATAAAATGTTACATATGGGTAAAGGCATCTGTGCAAAGCAACACCCTCTTGTAGTAAAATTAGTGAATAAAGAGTTGAAAATGGGAAAGGTAGGCTGTGCAAACCTGCACCATCTAGTAGTGAAAGCTGTGACTAAAATGTTGTATATAAGAAAAGAAAGTCTGGGCAAGCACAACCCTCTAGTAGAGAAAGTTGTGAATATAATGTTGTATATAGGAGTAGACAGTCTGTGCAAAGCTATGCTGTCTAGTAGTGAAAGCTGTGAATAAAGTCTTGCATATGTGAAAAGGTGATCTGTGTAAAGCCATGCCCACTAGTAATTAAATCTACTAATACAATTCTGTATATGGGGACGCCTGTGCAAAGCATTACCCTCTGGAAGTGAAAGCTGTGAATAACGTGTTGTACATGGGAGAAAGCAATCTGTGTAAATCAGTGACCTTAGTGGTGAAAGCTGTACATGAAAGGCAGTCTGTGCAAAGCAGTGCCTTCTAGATGTGAAAGCTGTGAATAAAGTGTTGGATAACCAAAGAGGTAGTCTGTGTGACACAGTTTTTTTTTTAATTTGATTTAATTTGTTAAAAGATTGTAGTTGCAGCAGAACCAGACATAGTAAAGGTTAAAGTGCAATACAATACATTTAAAAAAGGAACATCTCAACAACACACATTGGTTATTAAAATTGTATAATACAAAATAAATCCCTAGTACAATATTTCTAAAAACATGACACATGCATTATATCGCAAAACATTAACACCCACTGTGTAAGCTGTGACTAAGTGCTGCATATATTGTAGGGAGGCAGTCTGTGCAAAACCACACCCTCTACTAGTGAAAACTGAATAAAGTGTGCACATGGAAAAAGACAGCTATTGCAAAGCAGTGCCCCCAGTAGTGAAAACTGTGAATAAAGTGTTACATATGGGAAAATACAGTCTGTGAAAGCAGTGCCCACTTGTAGTGAAGGCTGTGAATAAAGTGTTGTATATGAGAAAAGATAGTCTGTACAAATCAGTACCATCTAGCAGTGAAAGCTGGGATAAAGTATTGGAGAAGGTAATCCATACAAAGCAGTGCCCTCTAGTGAAGAAAGCTGTGAAGAAAGTGTGGGTAATGTTTGGGAGAAGGCAGTCTGTGCAGAGCAGAACTGTCCAGTACTGAAAGCAGTGAATGATAGTTAAAGCAGTATTATACAATGGCAAGAGAAAATCCTCATCCCTGATTGGTCAGACTGGAACTGGAACCAGGATGTTATCCCAGCATAACATCCCGGCTCTAGTCCCAGCACACTAACGACCACATGAAATGTAAAAAAATATATATATATATATATATATATACACATATATATATATCACTGCATGCCAGCAGATTCCTATTGCCGTCATCGCTGACAGCATGATCGGTTTCCTCTCCTAATAAAACTGCTTTACTCTGCTCTGGAGTGAGAGACTTTAAGTCTGCTCCTATTTCTGTTTTTAGTCCTAAAAAAAGGAAAAGCAAACAACACCGCAATGCCTCTGACCGTAAACCGAACAGAGCGAGCAACCATGTCTCATTCAGTCAGCACATGATCACTCGCTTGCTCGCCGTTCCAGTCACTTCTTCTGTTTGCTTTTTTTTTTTAAGTAAGGTTTCCCTGTACCACCTCCCTACCTTGACTACTGAAGTTTCCAGCCCACAGTTCTTGACAGCGCCAGTCCCGGACATCCAGAAAGAGCGGACACAAGGTGGGAGTTCCTTCACAGTATTGCCACCCTAACAGTTCTTCACAGCAGTGGTCCCTGGTGCTAAACCACAGGAGACACTGTGGACTCTTTACAGTGCCGCCACCCAAACAGTTCAAATTTGATTCAAACCAAGATGGAAGATGGGGGTATTTAATCTAAGCATAAAATGCAACCTAATTTAACAACAAAATACTTATAAAATTACCAAATGTACACCTATGTTAAAGTTAAACTTTGGAACTATTTAATATGGTGGAAGGATAGTTCAGATCTTCTTCATTAAAACGCTTATAAACAAAAATCTTTCTCTGATTTGTTGTTTAACAATTATGAGCCATTGTATAATAAGAATAATGCCCTCAGAATCACTACAGGTCTGCACTTCTGTATTAATTACTCAATAAAGGAATAATGCCCAATAGAGTGGGTGTTATGCTGGATAACATCCTTCTTGGTGTTGGACACCCTCTACCTGCAGCCTGGGACCCAGCCACCTGAGGCGGAATGTTATCCCAGTATAACACCCACCCTGTTGGGCATTGTTCCTTTACTGAGTAATTAATACAGTCAGCTACAGACCTGTAGTGGTATTCTGTGAGATATCATGTATATGAAAGTCAGTGTTGGGTGATACTTACCTCCCAGGAAGGGAGATTTCTTTGCAGCTAAATGATTAAAGTTGCTAATTTCCAGACTTCAGATCCCCAGTTTGAGATCTAGCTTGAGCTAACAGAGTGTTTACATACAGAGAGAGAAGGAATGGACCCATCAAGGTGATATGTTTGGGAGAAAATTATAAACAGGGTTTTTTAAAGACTGTGGACTGAGAAAGGGGAAGTGTATGACTCAGTGGATTGGTGGTGGGTTAATGATACACAATTCCCAACAGGTAGCACTGAATACAGTTCTCAGGAGCTCCAGCATCTTCTCATATACCACACATAATCCCAAAGCTATGCTAACCAAGGAAGGTGTCCACATTCCAATTGCTTTAGGAAAAGATAAAATTTATTAAATAAAAAGCTGAAGTAGGCACCCCTGCCACCACCACCAATGTTTCACACCAGACACTAGCACTTTTTCAAGGCATAAAAGTTTGAATTAGAAGTTCACATTTTTATAGGCTTATAAATTTGAACTTGTAATTCAAACCTTTATGCCTTGACAAATTGCTATTGTCCGGTGTGAAACATTGGTGGTGGCAGGGGTGCCTACTGCTGCTTTTTATTTAATAAATGCTATCTTTTTCCAAAGCAATTGGAGTGTGGACACCTTCCTTGGTTAGCACAGCTTTGGGATTGGTGGTTGGTTAATGAGCTTTCCCCTTTAGGTGACTGGTTCAAATCCAGCCGAGGTTGGTAGTAGTCGAAAGCAGTTACCACTCGGGCTGTTTAATGTCTCATGTGAAACAGTCGTGGTGGTCTCAGTGTAGTTCCCAGTGAGCAAGAGTCCACAACACAAAAACACCAACACAACTGGCAGTAATTGGTACCCTTGAAGGCAGTCTCTCATGAGAAGTCAAGGACTGAAGAGGCTTGAGTCTGAACAAACCTCTCACCTACATGGTAGTCCGTCCATGACAGAGTGGAGGCCTGTAAGTGGACAGTGTAGAGAAGCTTGCACTGTGATTTGCCATGCTGAATCTGTCTTGTGGATAAACAAACAGCTTCAGTTTCCAGTGCTTTTAATCTGTCACTTTTTTATTAAATTGCTAAATTTCACACAAAGAAAAAACAGCTGGCATTCCAATAATTGTTTAATAATTGCTTGCATATGTAATTGGTTCTTTGAAATACAGACTGCTAATGGCCTCATAGAGTTTCTAGTGTGCTGTTACAAGTGGTCATTGGTGCATCCAGCCTCAGTTCTGCTTTTAACGAGAGCCCTGGCTAAAAAAAGCAGCAGAGGGCAGAGGGTAGTGTGCTCTACTTATTAAGGTTCTGACCAATGAAACAGGACATTTCAGGTTTGAGTCCCTCACAGTACAGCTGTGTGGAATTTACACATTTTGGGGGATATTCTGCCAAATTCCACTGAATTTTGAATCTTCAAAAGTGGCATTTTTTTTCAAACTGTGGATTAGTAACCTATGGTTCACACAGACTCTGGAACAGTATTCTGCAGTTCATATAAACTACAGATTCATTTTATGCAAACCACAGAATACAGTTCCGCAGATCGCATGATCAGCTGAATATCCTGCAGTTTATGTGGAAAAGCATTTTGGAGTTCCCCAGAATTAAAAAAGAAATTCTGAAAGGCAATTCAGAAGTGGAAGTGCCAGTCCACATGAATTCCACTGGCAAAATACCACATTTGACACAGCTCCACACCAAAGATACTAATTTTCTACGCAAATCCCTTGAGCTCTTTGTGCTTTAGTCACTCCAAGCTATAAAAAGGGGGAGAAGCATGACCCCACTGTACACAAGATGTCACCATCTCTACTGGTCTATCTTGGCTAACTTTAATAAGTGTAATTTCTTGTTCCAGGGCTCTGTATTGATGTTTCACAACTCATTATAATTCACTTAGTTATCCTTCTCTTAGTGAACAGTACTTTCAACGGGTGTCAAGGGAAACACTGAACAGACTTGGGGGAGCCTCTATATGTCTGATATGAGTACAGGATTCATCAGCTATATCTGCAGCCCGGATTGTCAAAGGGAAAACTTGAACCAGTCGATGGAGCCCCTCAGCTGTGTGACACTAGGTAATTCATTAGCAAACAATCTTCACCCCAAATTGTCAAAGGGAAAACCTGAACAGATTTAGGTAGCCATGTACCCAGCTGAGATTAGTACAGAATTTGTTAGTTAACACTGGGACTGTCAGTGGGAAACCCTGCATTTATAACAGAACTTTCTTCACCTGGTATTGTCTGAATTGATTTCTCACGCCTCAAAAATCTTCTTGTCCTGTTTTGCGCAAACATAACCCTTAGATCCTACCATACCTCTCAACCTCCTGCCTCATAAATCAGGGACAATGCTTGAAAAAAGCAGGGACAAAGGACCAAAATCAGGGACCCATCTTTGAAATTGGTGATATCCTCTCAGAAAGCTGGTAGAATAAGGGGCTTAGTGTAAAATACATTTTCTATGGAAGAACAAGTCTGTAGCTTTATTGCTGGGCCTTATTTTATGCTTACTTACAACTCCCACTGTTTGATCATGGAAACACAATTTTTAAGAGGGACAGAGTAATATTTTGAGGCAAAATCAGGGACGTCCCTGAAAATCAAGGACAGTTGAGAGGTATGGATCCTACAGCATCCACACACATAGAAACATAGTAGATTAGGTCAGAAGACACTCTAGGTGTGCTGCATACCCCCGCTATAAGCAGAAATTAAGAAGTAGCTGTGCCTAACATATGCTAACTCTACTACAGAGGTATCCAGTAATTCGCTTGGTAAGCAGAAATTTGAAATTTGTCCAGCCCACCTCAATGCCTCTTCTGTCTTCATGTCCACTATCTTCACCGGTAGACTTGTCCATAGCTTCATCACTAGTGGCGCTTGGATTCTGCTGTGTAGGGTCTGAACACACTAAAGGATTGCCACATTATCTGTCCACTGGATCCAACCCTCATCCGAATGAGCCTGTATGTCAGATCCCCTGTCGAATTTGGGGGATCTAACGTTGGATGGGATCAGATAGAAACTGACATAGAAACTTATGGCAAATAAGGACCGCTAGCCCACCTAGTCTGCCCATTTTCCCTACCTACTGTAATACCTCAGATCTCTCTTGATCTACGGCTTTTACTCTCTCTCTCTCTTTCCTATTGCTAGGGCTCCCTTGTGCCTATCCCATGCATTTTTAAATCCCCCTACCATTTTTGGCCCCACCACCTCTGCTGAGAGGCCATTCCATGCATCCACCACCCTTTCTGTGAAAAAGTACTTCTCATGTTACCCTGAGCATACCTCTCAACTGCTCAGCATTAAAAATCATAGCACTGGCCTTCAAAATCATAGCAAAGGGCCAGAATGTGTAGCCTTTCTTATTTTAAATAATAATATGTATACATATAGTAAGCCCTTATAGTTAGTGATAAGGAATGTTTCTGTCAACTTAGTTCAATGATTTAATAGTTTGTGTGTCCAGAAAAGCTTTAACATTATGAGGAACATCAGTAAACCTATGCAGAACAAGTGTAAATTTGAGTGTGAAAATCATAGAGCTATGCAGAATTTATAGCAGTTGAGAGGTATGCCCTGAGTCTACCCCTCAGCCTCATATCATGATCCCTTGTTCTTGAGCATCTTTTTCCTGAAAGATACTACCCTCTTGTACCTTATTTATGTCCTTGATGTATATGAAGGTCTCTATCATAACCCCCTCTCTCCTCTCTTTCAGGGTATACATATTGAGGTCCTCTAGTCTCACCTTATATGACTTTTGGTGCAGACCCTGCACCATTTTTGTTGCCCTTCTCTGGACTGCCTCTACTCTGTCTATATCCTTCCAGAGATGTGGCCTCCAGAACTGGACACAGTACTCCAGTTAGGGTCTCACTAATGATTTGTACAGTGGTATCACCACCTCCTTTTTTCTGCTGGTGATACTTCTCCCATTGTATCCCCAGTATCCCTCTGGCTCTCCCCACAGCCTTTTTACAATGCTTGGTCACCTTTAGGTCATCAGATGTGATTATCTCCAGGTCCCTTTCCTGTTTGGTGTCGTCAGTACCTCCCCCAGCATGTACTCCTCCCCTTGGTTTCTGTTCCCCAAATGCATGATTTTATACTTTTTTGTGTTGAATCTTAGCTGCCACACTCTTGACCACTCCTCAAGCCTGCTTAGGTCCTGCCTTATTTTTTCCATCTTTCCTGGAGTGTCAACCCTGTTGCAGATCTTAGTGTCATCTGCAAAGAGGCATACCTTCCCTTCCAGCCCCTCTACAATGTCGCTTATGAAGAGATTAAAGAGGACTGGTCCCAGAACTGATCCTTGTGGTACCCTGCTGGTCACCTTCTTCTCCTTGGAATGAACTCCATTTACCACCACCCTCTGTGTTCTATCCCTTAGCCAATTTCTGACCCGTTTACAACCTTGGGACCCACTCCCAGGTTGCCCAGCTTGTTTACAAGCCTCCTGTGTGGAACAGTATCAAAGGCCTTGCTGAAATCCAGGTAGGTCACATCCCCCCAACCTGCAATCTAGTTCTCTGGTCACCCAATAAAAGAAATTTATCATATTTGTTTGACATGACTTTCACACCATGAATCCATGCTGCATAGGATCCTGTGGCCTGCTGGATTCAAGACATACCATAATCCTTACTTTTAACATTGATTCTATTAATTTCCCCACCAGAGAGGTCAGGCTGACTGGCCTGTGATTGCCAGCCTCCTCCCTGCTCTCACTTTTGTGGAGAGGGACTGTATCTGCCCTCCTCCAGTTCTCTGGAACCACTCCCAATTCCAGTAACTTGTTGAACAGGGCTGACAGTGGTTGCGAGTACCTCTCTAAGCTCATTTCATGGATGTAGCCCATCTGGCCCCATTGCCTTGTCCACTCTCAGTTTTGCAAGTTTCATAAGAACTTTCTCCTCCATAAATGGATTGGTGTCCACCTCCCTTCCATTGATGCTCCTGCTGCTTAACTGGGGTCCCACACCTTCCCCTTATTCTGTGAATACTGAACAAAAATATTTGCTCAGGATTGCTGCTTTTTCAGGGTCCCCTTCCACACATTCCCATCCTTTCCCTTTTAGCCTAACAATCCCACCCCTGAGCTTGTCCTTTCATTAATGCATCTGAAGAATGTCTTGTCCCCTTTTGTTACTACCTGGGCTATTTTTTCCTCTGTCTGAGCCTTTGCGCTTCTGGTCCTTGGACATTTGGTGCACCAGACCTGTAGCTTGCTTCACCCTGTGGGACACTTTTAAGCAGCTGCATCTTGGCGTGCATGGGTTAGACCAATAGCTAGCTTCATCAGCGACTCTGTGGGCCACTCATGAAGAAGGGTAAAACAACTTTCACAAGGTCCTGTCAGCTGTATGCAAAGCAGTGGTCCCACTGGGGAAGGTACCAACCTTGTAGCTTACATCACCAGGGCCCTGTGGTTCTTATGTAAAACAACACACCCATCAGGCACAACTGTGAACTTGTTGCTCGCTTTGCACAGTGTCTTGCAGGCCTTATGTGACATAGCACACCAGTTAAGCAGGCATGAAACTTGCAATTGGATGTTCATAAGAATGGGGTACTAAGTAACCCATCCTCAATTTTTAAACAACCATAACAAAACATAAAAGTTATGTAAGAAAAAACACTATATTTGTACTAGAGGCTCATACCTCCCCCACTATGAATACCTAATAAGTAGTTTTCCAAATTATTCCTAAGTCTGGTTTTGCACACCCCTTTTTTTTGTTGACAAACCTAAGTTCCATTTTCTTTTCACTTTTTTGTCTTAACCAAAGGACAACCAGTTCATCATGGGATGCTAAGGAATGGTGACAAGGAACCAGAATGTGGGTACCAGTGGGTAAGGAAGGAAGGTGGCATGAGTGATAGAGGTTGTTTTTTTTTAATTGTATGGGATGGGTGGGGTGACAAGGATGAGGAGTTGATCTTGGTAAGTGGGTGAGGGAAGGGTTCTCAGTTTGGGGTCCGGGCAATAGCAGCAGTAGGGTTGGGCTCCCGCCACTGACTGCTTTTCAGATGCAGAGAGTGGGGAGGTGGGGAGAGGGGCTGGCAATAGATTTGGGCATTTGCCACATGTTTTTATTTCTGGATTGAGCAGGTTGGAGGGGGTACCAGTGACAGCATGCCACCAGTTGCTACTTACAGTTGTGGTGGGTGGAGGGGTACAGGTGGCACAGTTGAACACTGCTGTTGGTTGCTGCTTATAGTGGTGGTGGGTGGGCAGTTGGGAAGGTCATTTTGGTGGCAGGGTTGAGCACCCACCACCAGCTGCTGCTTAGAGTTGCAGTGGATGGGAGGGAGGGAGGTACCAGCAATCAGGTTGGGCACCCACCAGAGGTTGCTATTTGGTTCAACCATTCTGTCAAAATGGTCAAACCAAAGGTGTTTGCAGTAGTCAACTGTGCATGAACATAATGATCAATTTTGCAAACCTTGGCTCACTTTTAATAAAAACAAAAAAAATCATACACTCCCAGCAGCCCATCTCACCAGTAGTGGTGGGCAAAGTGGCCCCAATTCGCCCCGCGAAGTGATCCACGGATTGAAGGTGAATTCGTGGAGTGCTCTGCAACACGAAACGGAGTACTTTGCATTATTAATGGGTAACGCGAAGTCCATTGAAAATAATGACTTCACATTACTCTGCCTTCCCAAACCACTACTCCACCAATTCTTAAGGTGAAGTACATTGAAAACAATGTACTCCACCTCACTTCACCTTGTTTTTAAGCTCCAAAGGTGAATTTTGCAGTGATTCATGGGATTTCAGGTCACATGGGTTCTAGATTGTTCTGCACAGCCTCAGTTTGGGTAGTGTGTGTATGAAGCTGTAGGAGACAATCTGCTCTGAGAGCTCTGCGATTCAAACCTTCTAAAAGCTGTTAAAAAGTCTTTTGGGTCATTTGTTTTGCTGAAACTTTAGTTCATCGATTATAGAAACCCTCCTGTGCTCATATCATCAGCGTTTATTGTTTGTGTGTGGATTTTGAATGTTAATGTACAATATTCAGTCTGTGTACTGAGAGACAGTGGAAGTGTGCTTTGGGGGAGGGGCGTATCTATGGTGTAGGTAGATTGATTTGGAGAAAAAGACAGTGCTTTCTGTTTTGGTGATATTTTTCTTGTATAACTGTGTTAATGTACACACAGTAATATTTTCAATAATTCTTGCCATTTTTTTGCTGATTGTTGTGGTGCAGCAGTGCATAATTTTAGTTTGTTTAAAATATGTGGTTATATTACTGACGTTTTCAATTTGCTACGCATTACTTAGTGTGTGTGTGAGTATGAACTAGGTTCCTGTTTCCTGTGTGTCGTGAATCTCCTCCTAATCACATTCTGAGCCACGTGTCAATCTGTAGCGTAGGCTGTGTATTTTGAATATTCCAATGTATGTACATCCATTTACTGTTTCTATCTCTCCAGGGCTATTGTTAGCCTGTACCTTAGGATCTGTTCTGCTGTACTTTGCCAGGGTGTGTTTTGTTGCATTTTGTCTGAAAGTTGCTGTGTTGAGGTGCTCCCATTTGTGCTGATAGGTAAGTTGGTGGGTCTGGATGGCTCTGTTCCCTGCTACCCTGCTGTGTCTGTGTAGGATACTGATACAACTCAGGAGAGGGCATACATAACATGTGGGCCCCTAAGCATCACAGTACTGTTGCGGACTCCCACCCTTTCTCTACCATCCTCCTCAGTTGGCTGCTCATAGCAATGTTCCTCCCTCTCTTCATTATGGTCTGTGCTCCCTCTATGGGACAATCTGAGATCCCACCTGGGCTACCTGATGAGAAGGATTTTACCTTCTCTAACATAATAGCTTCTGACAGACAGTCTTCCTGGCCCATCTGTTGCCTTAATCTGCAGAGCTTTCAGTATTTTGCCATAGTGGTCAGGCGTTCTGGGCACAGGCTGCCCACTAGGGTTGGCTCTCCACCTCTGAGACATCTTCTCTGGCTTCTTTTGGTGATACTAGTCCTTGCAGGGGATGTGGAGCCGAACCCTGGTCCTTCATGCCGAGTCTTCTCCTCTCCTGTGGGCTGGCTGGCTCGTAAAGGGCTAAAAATTGCTCATCTTAATGTCCGCAGCCTTCTGCCCAACTTGGCCGAACTCTTTGCCTGGGTCACCTATTTTAAGCCTGACATCCTTGGGATAACTGAAACCTGGCTGAAACCCTCTAACCCAGATTCAGCCTGTGCGCTCCCTGGCAAATTTTGCAAAGCCGCCTTACGGACCTCAGCTAAGGACCCTAAGAGCTTCTTGAGGAATATTAAAAACATTGTGAGTAGTTCCTCCACCTGTGAGGCCCCTGACATGCTTATTGAGGGTGCCAGCTGAACTAATCTGCTGACCATTTCAAATGCATTTAACTCACATTTCTCGGACTTGTCTGCATTCACCTCTTTATTCTCCTCCAATGGTAGTGACAGACCTTTCCAGGCCCCTTCATCTCAACCGGCACCTTCCCCTTGTCCTCTGTTCTACCTCAAGGCTGTGACGGTACATGAGATGCAGAGATTGCTCTCTGATCTCTCCCCCTTTACTAGTGCTGGTCATAATGGTATGGAACCAAAGATTCTCCGCCTTGTGACTACCTTCATTGCCTCCCCTGTGGCCCATATCGTCAACCTATCCTTAGCCTCTGGGGTTATCCCTGACCTGTGAAAGGTGGCGAGGGTTGTCCCTATACTGAAACAGGGCAACCCTAGGATCCTAGACAACTATCGGCCGATTGCCATCCTGCCTGCTATTGGTAAGCTTCTTGAGAAAGTTGTGGTGGGGCAACTCACAGATTACATCCAGTCTCATGAGCTACTGTCTCTCTCACCGCATGGCTTTCGTAAAGGGCACAGTACTACCTCTGCCCTAGTCACTGTCACTTCTGGGATAAGGGCTGCTATGGACCAGGGCAGGCTCTCTGGGGCCATCTTTATTGATCTCTCTAAGGCCTTTGACCTAGTTGACCATACCTTGCTATGCACGCAACTTAGGACATTGGGCCTGTCCCCGCCTGCACCCAGTTGGTTTCACAATTATCTTCAGGGCAGGCAACAACTTACCAAATATAGTAAGGTGCTCTCAGACACCACCACTGTGTCCTCAGGGGTTTCCCAGGGGTCAGTCCTTGGACCCCTGCTCTTCTCCATATTCGTCAATGACCTTCCCTCCTCAGCTGCCTCTTGCAAGGCCATCCTGTACGCTGATGACCTTGTTATTCTCACTCATGCCTGGGACATTGGGGTCATTAACCACCAACTGAGTGAAGATTTCATGAGTATCCAATCCTGGATATCATCCCACAAGCTGGTCCTAAACCTTAGAAAGACTCAGACCATGCTATTTGGATCCCAGGCTAAGTTAAAGGCCTCCTCTGTCCCTCTATGCATCTTGGACATTGATGGTGTTCCCGTGCTCACCACCAACTCTGTCAAATATCTTGGGGTGACATTGACCCTCAGCTTGACCTTGGTAACCATATCCACAGTATGTGTCGAGCTGTTAACTGGAAATTGGGTCTGGCTTACAGGGCGAAGAATAATCTTACCTCGGCTGCTCACCTTGCACTGGCCAGAGGAGTGTTCCTCCCATCTCTGTGCTATGGGCTCCTTTTGTTTGCCTGTACTACTAAGGTCCACCTCACTAGGTGGACTGTACCCTATAATAATATCTGCCATTTTGCTCTTGCAGCCCCACATCTTACTCACCATTGTGATCTGTATGGCAGGCTTAACTGGCTCTCCTCATCCAACTACATGAACTTTGTCTTGGGCTGCTTCACGGGCAGATTCTGAACTCTGGCACTCCCCTGGATTGGCAGAGTTTTCATCTGCTGTCTCCACTCCTACTCCATAAGGTTCTTGGGCCCTGCTATCCTCAAGGTTCCTGTGACACGTACCCAAATGGGGGACAGGGATTTTGCATCCTGTGCCCCGAGATAATGGAACTCCTTTCCTGTCCAGGTCAGATCTGCCCCTTCCCAGGTGTGTCTACGAACCTCCCTGTGGAAGTACTTGAAACTCTCCTCAGTATGCGATTGTCTCAGACCTCCCTGAGTACTCTGGTCCCTGCACTGTACTCGAGCACATTATCTCCTGTACTTGGCTCTGGCCCTACTGTTGCTGCCTGCCCACCTGGGTGTGGCCCTGTGTAAATTGTGTAAATTCTGTATATTTTTGCTAGGCATATTGCTATAGAAACTTTGTGCTGTTACATGTTCACATCTGACGGTGTCCATTGCTGTAATCTGAGCTATTATGTATGTTATGTTTCTCCTGACTTCAGTGTATCTGCCTCACTTGCTTCAGTTTGTACTCTGTATGTTCTTTACTCTCCTGTACTCTCCCAGGTTGTACCTGAAAATAGGCATATGTTTTGTCTAGTTTACTTACCTGGTTAACAAAAGCTAAATAAATAAATAAATGTGTGCGATGCATGTCATCAAATTAGACACCTTTTATTGGGCCACATAATTTCAGCAATGTGAATCTGCTATCCACTGCAGCTGTGTAATTTTTGTACTTTTTTGTGGTATCTTTACTAGTACTAGTGACTGTTACTGCAGCAGTGCAGTACACTGCCCCTAAGCAGCCTGCCCCAACCGCAAAGGAATTCTTTTCCAGATTTGAATTTCTGATGGTGAGCACTGGTTAGGTGTTGTGCCTTTGCATCTGTATCTCTTCAGTGTGCAGCGCAATCTTAATCTGTCTGTGCACCTGCATTTCTTTCGGGCCCAATCTCCATCTCTAACTTAAGTCACAGTTGTTTCTTTGGCTTCCCTTCAGAGTACTGGACAGGTGTGATGCATAATTCTGCATGAACATTGTACTCATTAATATGTGTTTTTAAGTCAGGATCATCATCACGAGTCACTCATGATACAAATCACGTTCTTCATCATCACGGTCACAAATCACGATTTATGATCACGTCACGAATCAAAACATTAATCTTTTTTAATAGTTACTTGGATGTATTGTAAGCCTGTTTTGTAGTATCTCTCCATGCTTCACCACATGAAGTGGAGTACTTTGCGTTATTAATAGGTAACGCGAAGTCCATTGAAGACAATGACTTTGCATTACTCTGCCTTCCCAAACCATTACTCCACCGATTGTTCTGCACAGCCTCAGTTTGGGGCAGTGTGTGTGTATGAAGCTGTAGGAGACAATCTGCTCTGAGAGCTCTGCTATTCAAACCTTCTAAAAGCTGTTAAAAAAGCCTTTTGGGGTCATTTGTTTTGCTGAAACTTTAGTTCATCGATTATAGGGACCGGGGAAGTACACCCATAGGCAATCGCATTTCTTCATCATCACGGTCACAAATGCAGTCACAAATCATGATTTACAATTAAGTCACAAATCACAACATTCATTTTTTACTAGTTACTTGGATGTATTTGTAAGCCTGTTTTGTAGTACCTCTCAAGGCTTCACTATCCCACCATTGTACTCATTAATGAGTGTTTTTAAGTCAGGGATTTGGACAGTGTCTGCAGTACATACACAGACTGGAAAGAAGACTGACTGCACACATGCAGTTTAGCACAGTATACTTGCACTGCTCAGTATACAAAGTGTCACGCATACGGAAGACAACAAAAAAGGGCATAGTTACATACAAGGGTCAGGGATGGTGGAGGAATACATTTTATAACACAGCAAGGAAGGTGTGGGGGGCACTGGTGTGAGGAAAAAAACTAATGTGGGATCCCATGGTGATCCAGCAGCAGTTCCAGCATTGACATAATTTGCAACTGATGTCCCTCTATGCGATCCTGGTAGAGCAGCAGGGATGCCGCCATGCACAGCTGCACCCTCTGCCACAGAATGGCCATCAGGTGCAGGCATGGTCCATTCTGTGGCAGCCTGCCACTCCAACTGGTGGTGATTGAGCATATGGGTGTACTGGCCCCCAGTTCCCAGGTGAGTCCCCCAGGGGCCACAGTGCACCTCCACCTCACATTTTTTATTTTATTTTATTTATTTTGTTTTTGTTGACCGGGTAAGTGCACTAGACAAATCCTGCCTATTTTCAGGCATGACCGGAGAAGGAGGATACAGATAAATGCCAACTGACCTTGAACCAGATTAAGCTGTTGGTGGTATTTTTAGTGAATGAGGGAAATTTTGGCCAGGGCCGGGAGATTCCCTGCTCTTTTGAGAAGTGCCATAGGATCTGTAACATCCACCTGAACTACCACCAGAACAGGCAGATGGGACCTCAGTTTAACGCCTCATCCAAAGACAGAGGCAGCACCTAACCACACTGCTGTCCCCCCCCGACACAGTCAAAAAACTGCCAAACAACGGAGGTGCGGGGAGAACCAGGCACAGGCAGGGGAGGACCAGATGAACTGGCAGCCAACTAGTCACGGTGCTGAACAGGGATGGGATCCACACCTGGGCCCAGGGGAACAGGCACATCCTGCTCCAAAGGACCTGGTGCTGGACTTGGTGGTGGTGGTGGTGGTGGTTCAACTGCTTCAGAGTCAGGACAGGAGGCGGTGCTGGTCCTGCTTCCGGGGGGTGGGGAACAAACAACTAACTACTTATAAAGGTAAGAAAAGTAAAATTTACAGAAAGAACAAATTAAGTAAAAAAGAGTACAGAAAAGACAAAAAAATGTAGCTTTTAAAAAGCTGTTGGGTCTAAATCAACGCTTAAATCTCCTCCTCGCTCTGATCTCAAAGTATCAGCAGTCACAAAACACTCTCCTCTCTCTCCGTCTGCACAGGAGAAAGTAAAAGTGTCTGCTTGTATGACTCACTTCCTTCCTGCCTAGCTAAAGAGCATGTGACTTACAGTACTGTAAGCCATGTGATGTGTGGGGGGGCTGCCAAATCTGAAACACCAAGTGGATCACTTAGAATCATAATAAGGAACGCGAAGTCCATTAAAAACAATGACTTCACCTTACTTTGCACTGCCATTCCGCCTTAGCACGAAGGTAATGACAAGGCGGAGTGAGCACTTTGCATTGCCCACTCTGCGTAGCGGAGTGGCAACATGAAGTGCCTACTTCGTATTCACTTCGCTGGTGGAATTTAAATTCACTGCATCTTTACTCACCAGTCATGCAAGCTCCAGGTTTTTTTCATCAAGAGGAACATCACATGATGACCCTGTCTCTGCAGCTTTCCTACCCAGCCTGTGTCAGCCTAGCAACAGTCATGCCTCCCCACCTTGTGTCATTACAGAGATGACTGCCAACTATTGGTATACTACTGGATTGGGTCAGAGATCCTGTGAAGCTGTTCAGCAGAGGAACAGCGAGTGCAGTCTGAGCTCATCTCACAGCACATGGCATGAGATAAACATCAGTTTACCTTCTCCTTCTCACTCCAGCACTGCTGAGTATGGCAGCCATGGAAAAAGAAAGATAAGAACATGGAAACATGATAAACTGAGTAGTGCTACTACTGCTGAGGTTGTATTACTAGGCAGTGGGCACAAGTCACTCACAACCAAAGGCAACAAGCAAACACCAAAGCAAACATAGCATATTGAACTTGTAGTCAGGCGGGGGTGAGGGAAGAGCAAGAGGGAGAGGATGTGTGTGGTCTCTCCTCTTTTAGGCTCCCCATGATGATTTCTTGATTTAGAAGGGAAGGAACCTTGATAAAAGAGTTCTCCACAACAGCCTTCACCCTTTAGAAATGTTATTTGTTATTCAAAGAAATAAGAAAGATTATCTGGGCCAAAACTAAACAAAGTAGGCCTGGTATAGAAAACAATGGGTGACTGGTGGTGGGGAGAGACTCTATAGGATGGCTACTATAAAAACTGAAAGAAAAAATGTTAGGAGGCTTGCCTATGGGGAGACAGTGGGCACCTAGGCAGCAAAACGACATTGCATATATATTGGACTTGGGAAGGGAAGAGAATAGGAGTAGTAGGGTGTGTTCTAATACACAATAGATGGCTCCTCTGTCATCTTGCATGAATGATTGCCCTTATAGTTAGAAATAAATCATAAATTAATATTATTGCTGCAGAAAAATTAAACCAAAGGAGCATATATATTATTATAGTATGGGGATTATTCTCCTGTGTGTTCACACTACTCAAGTGCACCCAGTAGTGCTTTCCTGTTTGGGAGTAACTTTCCACGTGTTTACACTCACAGCAGCTGTGTAGTGTTCTACTTCATTTATTTTTATTGATTTATATAAAATTGATAACCAGGAAGGCACACTGAGCCAAGGCTTGTTTCCAGGTGCGACCGGGGTGGGGAGGAGTGGAATACAATACAATAAGGAACAATTCAGCATTCAGAGTGCAGCTTACAAAACAATAAGTTTCCCAGGCACAGGGCTTTCAGGGACATGGGTATCCATGTCCTTTATGCACATTTTGTGCATCAGGACACTTGGGGTTTTTGTTTTCAAAAGTCCCCAAGACGCTCCTTTCCAGAGCCCGGGAGTCACTTGAAGAGCGGTGGCCATAATTTGTTTGAATTCACCCTCTGAAACATAAAACAGTGTAATCTAAAATGCCCCCGGAGAAACTAATGGAGCACTCCCCCCCCACCCCATGCTCTACAGAATCTTACAGTACAAACAGTGTGGGCGCAGGGGTGCAGCTCCCATGTATTCAAATGGGGACTCCCAGAAAGTTTCTGGGACTCCCACTTTTGGGCTGTGGACCTCCTCTTTATGGCTGTAGGTGAAGCCTCCAGCCATCTTCTGTCTGTAGCTGGAAAATGGAATATCGTGGAACACATTTTTGGTGTTTTCAACGTATCCTTCCACAAGTACAAATCACTATGCCAGTTGAAATAAAATACTCCTTCTTTCTGTTTAGAATGTTGGAGACAGAACTCCAAGCTGCTTATCAGATGGCCATTAGGAAACTGAAACAGCTTGTTAAATATTGGTTGCCTATTAAACTGGAGATTTGTTTACCCCCTTCGAAATGCAACAACTTGCATATTTAAATACTTAACATTCAAACATTTTCTTGCTACTAGCTTCACATGGGCAGGTATTGTCTTTCAAGAAAAATTCATACCTCATAAATGTCACCCTTTCCCAGCAATGAATCTAAAAAGATTTACATTGTTTTTTTAACCTCTTAAGACACTATCTGATAAGAACTGTCTCAGACATATACCAGATCATCTGTGAACTGTTCAGGCTAAATATATAGCAACCAGCAGGCATTTTTTACTATGCTTTTTGGGGAAAAAATATTTTGAGCTACAGCAAACACACACACACACACACACACACACACACATACACACGTATATATATACACATACACATACTGTACACACCATCCTCATGGCCACAACATTCAAAATAAATACTGCAATCTAATGTGTTATAAAACAATAAAGAAACTGTTTATGTCAGTGAACACAGTGAAGTTCAGTTTACAGTAGATTTCCTTTAAATATTTCTTATCTTATATTTTGTATCCTGGATAGCGAGGGAAAAGCTACATCTCATTGTCATAGAGATCTTCATTTACACATTTTTGCACTGTATTTACTCAGGATGTCCCAGATTAGATGCAATATCTTTTTTAGTGGAGTCATGATTTTACCATTTTATAATGTATTTATTCGGGTAGCCTAGTCCAGATGTAAAATATTGTTTTCAGGGTGTTCTGATTTATACAATGCAGCATAACATTGTGTAGATGTAGAACCCCACTGAAAATAAGATGTCATGTCTTCTGTGAACTATCAGGCTAAATATATAGCAATCAGCGGGCACGTTCTAGGAAAACACATTGTAAAACTATGTAAAAGGAAGACCACTTTGAAATTGCCTCTCAGCAGATCTGCATTGTACAAATTCATTAGAAATAATGGTAAAAGCATCCCAAAAGCTCTCCACAGCCACATTGGCTCTGATCCAGCCAGTCCCAGACCCCCAAACAAAAAATCATTCCAAGATCCCTTCAGGCAGTAAAACCAGAATGGAGTGACCATTCATTGCAATACATAGAAACAAGTTTTGGTAGCAACATAATGAGAAGCAGGGAACAATGTGTGCTATAGAGCCACCAAATGTAGTACCCATGTATTGAAAGTGTAGGCAGGGAGCTGAGAGAACAGCAGACCCAGGTAGGTGAGTAATAGGATGTAGGCAGGAGAGCAGGGGAGGCTACAAATGGGTAGAGAAGAAGGAATTTATGACAGAGTGACAAGAGTGGGGGGCAGGAGTAGATCTTAGTCTTACTTAAGTGTTGCACTTTGGATTATTCTCCGTGTTCACATAGGGCTGGATGAATACCTTATTTTGAAATTTGGACCAAATAGTCAGGCCCCCAAATTTTCAGGTATTTGGTATTCGTATTTGTTATTTGTATGATTGGTAAAGAAAAGGAAAATACCACACACCCTCCTTCCCAGCCCAATCCTTTAAAATACACAACCCCCCATCCCCTCATCCTCTGAGAGAATGAATCCTAATCCCATCCTCCACCCCACAGCACCCACAAGTTTATATTTTACATGATATTTAAAAAAGACTCTGACAACGGGTGACTGTTGTAACCTACATGTCTCTAGGGCAGATGCCATCTTTAGCACTCATTTTTTGAAAAAGAACTATGTCCCCCCCCCACACACACACCCTGGCAGCACCCTCCCTCCAGTACCCAGTTCTTAAAAGAAGAAGGCCAGCCACCTTCTACTTAATGAAAATGCTGCTGCACATGCTTGTATAGGAAAAACTGGGGCGCGCTTACAGTAGAAGGTGCCCAACCGTGAAGGAGGGTGAGCTGGGTCAGTTACCTTCTTCATCACACCTGGCTTCCTCTTTTAAGAGGAATTAGATGCTTGGGGAGGAGGGTGCTGCCAGGGTGAGAGATGAGGGGACGTATTTCCTTCACAGAAAAGGAGAGCTAAAGACGGCATCCTGCAATGGAGGTGGGTGGGTTATGCTGGTCGCCCATTGTGGAAGTTCTTTTAAATAACTTGTAAAACATCAGATTGTGGGTACAGTGGGGGGGAGCATTGGATTGGGACTGTAGAAGAGAGTTGGGGGACCACAGTCGGATATTTTGAAGGCTAGGTGAGGGAGGAGTGTGGACTGGTTTCTTTTTTTTTTTTTTTGCACAATATTGTTGCCTGAATAAGATTAGGGCATAAATATAGCATTATTCACTGGGAGGATGTAGTTCAGTGGTATAGCACATGGTTTGCATGTATGACACCCTGGGTTCAATTCCAGCATAAAAGTCTATTTCGTGCTTAGAAATCATTCATAAATTATATTCAGAGCCAGCACAAAAGTGCAAGAGGATTTTGCAATATATCTCTGCTTGATATATATATATATATATATATATATACTAGTGACTTTGATTTATCTGTGTGTAAGAATAAAACCCCAGTAAGATAGACTTTTAATGGGGGTGTAGATCAGTGTTAGAGCACATGCTTTGCATGTATGAGGCCTTAGGTTCAATCCTGGCCCCTCAAAGGTCAGTTTCTTACTTTTCCACATAGGAGACCGGTAAGCAAGTTGGAGAGCTTGGGGTGGGTAACAAGGTGGTAACCTGGGTAAAAACTGGTTAGTTGACAGGACACAGAGGGTAGTGGTAAATGGGGTTTGTTCCAAGGAAGGAGGTGACCAGCGGAGTACCTCAGGGATCAGTGCTGTGACCGGTCCTCTTCAATGTCTTTATCAATGTAACGTAGCAGAGGAACTGGAAGGAAAGGTCTGCCTCTTTGAGAATGACACCAAGAGCAAGGTTCATTTTGAGGTGTGACCAGGAAGGGAAGGTGGAGCAAGCAGCAGACAATGCGTAGTATCAAACATCTGCTAGAGGGTGGGCAACTGAGGTATTCAATGGCAATCTCAGCTAATGAAGCCACATTGATTTCTTCTGGTGCCAGTACAGTAGTGCTTAGTCCTCTGCAGTGAGGTGCAAGCACAGTTTCCTCCATTTAATCCTTCACCATTTAATAGCAGGGACTTCTGGCACACACTAGCTGCATGAGCCTTTACAGCTGTCTTTATCAGCTCAATGTTTGACAGCATGTCTGCAGTGGTTTGTTTTCTTGTGGGTAGCAGCAACTCCTGGTAGTAGAGGCAGTTCTGTTTGGTGTTTGGCAGCCAAAAACATCAGTAGCAGCAGTTGCAGTGGAAGATTGCGTTCACTTCCTCCCTCGCCACCAGATTTTGTGAAGATACCAAATATGGCCACAACGGTGGTGATGATTTCCATACTTCATTTCAGCTGTACAGGATGCTACTCTCTCCATTAACAGTACTTGACAATATTCAAGGTCCTTAGAGTCATGTGGTTGGAAGACTGTCTCAACTGTGCCTTTTAACCAAGGATTCAAAAGTGTGGCCAAAATGTAATGTTCAGTTTTGCACATGTTTATAATGTGCTGGTCACTTAGGAAGGTTTTTAACATTTTTCCACAAGTGACACAGCACTGACATCATCATTGTCAAGAAACTGTGACTTCAGGTGCTCTAGTCTCAGCCTGATGAGTGAAATTAGGGGTAGTAGTTGCCTATCGGGGTAGTATCAAGGAAATTTAGGAGGGATGTCAAGAAGTACTTCTTCACTGAAAGAGTGGTGGGTTCCTGGAACAGTCTTGGAGCAGAGGCAATGGGGGTGAAAACAGTGGTGGCTTCAAGCATGCATGGGATAGGTACAAAGGACTGTTAGGAAAGCGGGGGGAGTGTATTCAGAGATAAGGTAGGGTCTGCAGTGACAGTGTAGCCAGGAAAAAAGTGGGCAGACTGGGTGGGCTAAGTGGTCTATATCTGTCAACAATTTTTACTTTTTCTGTGCTTAGCTCAGCATCATCTGTACTTACCACTCGGTTAGCCTCATTACAGGGTTTAAGGACACAACACACATTCTCCATCAGATGCCACTGACTGCAGCTGATATTCAGATCTCTTTTTTCAGTGTCGTGTTGGACTGCATATTGGTGGATTGCTTTCTGTTTTTCAAGCATTCTCTGCATCATATAGTAAGTGGAATTCCGCTGAGTTAGAACTTGTATAATCTGTTCGAGAGGCAGACTAAAGTGGCTGCACACGGTGTGGATGGTTGCACTTATGTTCTCAACACTTCTGCCTCCTTCAGTGAAATCTTTCACCACCAAGTTTGCAGTGTGTGCAAAGCATAGTATATATGTGAAGTTACCAAGCCTTACTACCTTCAGGATATCTGAAGCATTGTTGGACACCATAAAAACCAGGTCGCAAGAACTTTGGAGTCAGCCACTCAGCAAACTTTTCTTGAACATCTTCTAGGAGATGTTCCGCTTTGTAGTCTTTTTCAAATACATAATGCTGCCTGCCTGAAAACTGTGAAGGTCCTTGGCATCTTGCTTCTGCTGTTGCTGACAGTGCCACTAGATGAGGAGGAGGAGGAGGAGGAGGACAGAGAAAAGTTAACTCAATGGCCAGTCACAGCCATATACTCAGCTGTCTGGCTCCTGGTCCATCTATCTATGGTGACATGAACCTTTTTACCCACTGAACCTTTACAGCATCAGATATGCTTTTCTGAACAGCTTCGTATAAATCTGGGATGGTGACAGTTGAGAAATAGGTCAAGCTGGGGACCTGGTACTTTGACGCTGTGATTTCCATTAAGTGCCTTAAAACCTGCATTAGCCACAAAGGAAAATGGGAGGAAATCAGAGGCTATCATTTCCCCAGTTGCCTTTGTGAATTGCCTTGCATCACTCCTGTTGGGCTTATATTTCTGTGGCCACTCCAAAGAGACTTTCAGAGAAATTTGATAGCCACTGCACTGGCTGATATTTTGGATGGTACCACATTTTGTAAAACGTACCCTTCTTAGTACTACATGCACTTTTCTAAACAAGCAAAGTATTTGTGTGGCTTTTAATCAAGTAGAACCAGGTGGAACTTGATTATATTTTGTAGAACCTGGTTATACCCGGTAGAACTTGGCTGTACTTGGTAGAACCTGGTTGCATTTGGTAGAACCAGATAAAATGTGGCAACTCTTTTTTGAGTTGTACTCAGAAAGTTCATGAGGTAGAACTTTTAGACATTTGCACAGCCCTAGTTGCAGTGGGTGGGTGTGAGGGGTAATAGCAGCAGGGATAAGCACTCGTTTTTTTTTTTTTTACAATTGTAGTAAGCAGGCGGGAGGGGAATACTGGCAATGAGGTTGGGCACCTGTTGCCAGTTAGCAAAGAGTTGTGTGGGCAAGTGGAACCAGTGGCAGAGTTGGGCTCACAACTTACAGACAAATTTGGAGAGTCCAGTGCTGGTGGTAGAGATTGGCTCCCTTTCGCTAGCAATTTAAGGACAACAGGGGCCATTTTCATGATGTAATACTGCACAAAATGGTAGTTGTGAGTCACAAAATTGGGTTCCCCTTGCAAAACTGACATTCATCAGTTTCATAAAAATTCAGTTATCCTGTGAACATTGAAAGAATAGCACCTTATTTGCTAAATAATTTTAAATCTGCACATTTTCAAGTAAAACCATCTGTCAAAGAATTGCCCATGGATAAAACTGTAACAAACCTGAAAGCTTCAGGTTACAATCACAGCCATATTTGTAGTACTGGTGAGCAAAGCCATGTCTTAATGTCCATATTTTTATATGTTTTCAACCCTTTTAAACTTTTAGACCAGTGATCCAAGGGTTACTTAATTTACTTGACCAGTGATCCTGGCATGAATCCATGCATTCAGAAATAAAAGAGAAGTCCTATCACCAGTCAACCATGCTTCAGACTCAAGTTGTTAGGTTTTCAGTTCATTTTATTTTCATTCTGGCCACCAAAACTGCTTGCCTAACATTTCTTTAGCCAAACTGCCTGATTTTTAAAGAGAAGTAATACTTTGAAATTTGAAAAAATACGTGCACAATGATATTATCAAGCACAGCAGTGGTTTACTTGTTGCACTACCTTGCAAAACAGGTAACCGCAAGAACAAATTCAATCATTAGGGGGGTAGAAATGAGGAGGAAGGGGAGAGGGAGGGAAGGAGGTAAGGAGCCTGCCTGGTGCCACAGATTGGAGGGACAGGAGGTGAATCCTCAGGATCGTGGAAGCAGCTACACAAGGGAGGGAGCCGGATGTCATTGTCCACCTAGGGACAAATGACCTGGCTAGGAATGGGATCAGAGCAGTGCAAGAGGAGTTTGGAGAGTTGGAGAGGGCCTTGAACCAAGTAGCACATACAATGCAGTAACCTTCTGGCAGGTGCTGCCTATCTATAGCAAAAGTGATAGAGTACTCCTCACCAGGAGTTCAATGAATGGTTGAATAACTGGTGTGGAGTTCAGGGTTTTGACTTCATTGGGGACTGGGGAGCCACCTGGAGGGATGCAGACCTATACTGGAGCGATGATCTGCATCTGTCCGGGGGACCAGGATCCTAGATGAGAGGTTTAAATGCTTCACTGGACGCACTTAAACTAGCCAAAGGGGAGGCACTGAAAAGGAGCAGGGAATCCAGCCCCCCACAAAACATGGTAATTAGTGAGGTAAACACCAAGGTAGAGAAGTCATTAGGAGCAGGACAGAGGTAAATGTGAAAAAGGCAAAGGCAGTAAGGACAGGAATGGGGCTAAAAGGAGTAAGGCCATCAAAAAGTGGAGGGTGATGAGTACCAATGCCCGTAGTCTGTGTAACAAGCTCCCTGAACTAGTGGCCTTGATGGAAGAGGATTGCCTGGATATTGTAGCAGTTACAGAAACATGGTACACAGGGAACCATGACTGGGATGTCAACATACCAGGATACACAATCTACAGGAGGGACAGGGAGGGTAAAAGAGGAGGAGGAGGAGCTCTCTATGTAAAGGAAGGGATCAAAGCAACAGAACTAAAGAGTAAACAGGGAGCAGATGAGGCACTCTGGGTCACCCTGGAGACAGGAAATGGCACCACAGTCCACATGTGGGTTGTATACAGACCCCCATCTCAGGGGGAGGGAATGGACAAGGAAATGATAGAAGGCTTCCTTAGAATGGCAAAAAAAGGGGAGATATTGTTGATGGGGGACCTGAATATGCCAGATGTTAACTGGAGCACCTTTGCTGCAGGCACATCCAAGAGCAGGGTCATTCCTGATGCCCTACGGGGGCATGCCTCAGACAGCTACATTGGAACCCACTCTGGAGGGAGCAATCTTAAACCTGGTACTCTCAAATGGGGATGAAGAAAGAATCTCAGATTTAGAAGTGGGTAGCCATCTGGGAACAGGTGACCACCAAACAGTGTGGTTCACGATAAACACAGCCATACAATCAAGCCATACAAAAGCAAGAGTATTGGACTTTAGGAGGGCTGACTTTGGGAAAATGGGAGAGTGCCTCAGAAAAGCACTAGCAGACAGGCAAGAAGGAGGGGTTGGGGAACAATGGGGAGTAATCAAAACAGCCATCACAGTGGTAACAAGCCTTTGTGTAAAGCAAATCAACAAAACACAATGAAGGAAAAACCGCTATGGTTCTCAAAAGAGGTGGCAGGGAAGGTTAAGGAGAAAAGGATAGCATTCAGGAAATATAAGGAAACACAGAAGGAGCAGGACACATAACTTTATCAGTTAAAGCAGAAAGAGGCTGGGAAGGCAGTCAGAATAGCAAAGGCCCAAACCGAGGAAAGGATAGCCAGCTCTGTTAAGAAGGGGAATAAGACCTTTTATAGGTACATTAGGGAGCAAAGAAAGAACAAAGGAGGGATACTGAGGCTTAATAAAGGGGAGGGAATGTGGGTAGAGGGTGACAGTGAAAAAAAGCAGGGATACTGAATGAATATTTCTGCTCAGTATTAACAAAGGGAGAGAAGGGGAGGTACATAAACCAAACAAGAGAAACACTATGAAGATGGGGGTCGATACCAGTCCATTTACAGAAGAAAGGGTTCTGAAAGAACTAATAAAATTGAAGGTGGACAAAGCAATGGGGCCTAATGGGATTCACCCAAGAATTCTAAAAGAACTTAGACTGAGGGTAGAACTAGTGACACTGCTGACTACTCTCTTTAACAAATCATGGGAGGATGGGGTGGTACCTGAGGACTGGAGGAGGGTGGATGTGATTCCTCTTCACAAAAGTGGGAGCAGGACAGAGGCAGGAAACTACAGACCAGTTAGTTTGATCTCAGTGGTAGGGAAAATGATGGAATCACTTCTGAAGGAAAGAATTGTTGAGTACCTAGAGGCCAGTGGGGCACAGGACCGAGACAGCATGGATTCACGATGGGAAGGTTGTGGCAGATGAATCTAATAGATTTCTTTGACTGGGTGACCAAAGTAGTAGACCAGGGATGGGCTGTGGACATGGCCTACCTAGATTTTATCAAGGCATTTGATACAGTCCCACACAAAGATTAATACAGTTAGCCAGCCTTGGAGTGGATCCCAAGGTGGTAGCCTAGATAAAAATTGGCTAGACAACAGGACGTAAAGGGTAATAGTAAATGGAGTCCACAGTGAAGAAAGGAGGATTACTAGTGGGGTACCACAGGGTTCAGTACTGGGACCTGTCCTTTTTAATGTCTTTATAAGAGACATTGCAGAGGAACTGGAAGGAAAAGTATGTCTCTTTGCAGATGACACAAAGATCTGCAACAGGGTTGATACACAAGATGGAGTGGAAAGGATGAGAAGGCACTTCGCAAGGTTGGAGGAATGGTCAAATGTATGGCAGCTCAGATTCAATGCAAAGAAGTGCAAGGTAATGCACCTGGGAAACAAAATCCCATGGGAAGAGTACACAACGGGGAGGTGAGATACTGACAACAGTAAAAATGGAAAGGGACCTGGGGGTAATTATAGCAGATGACCTAAAGGTGGGCAAGCAATGTGAGAAGGCAGAAAGGAAGGCTGGGGGATACTGGGATGCATAGGGAGGGGCATCAATAGTAGAAAACAGGAAGTTGTTATCCCTCTGTACAGACAGTTGGTGAGACCCCATCTGGAGTACTGTGTGCAGTTCTGGAGACCCCATCTCAAGAAAGACATAGACAGAGTGGAGGCTGTCCAGAGGAGGGCAACTAAAATGGTGCAGGGTCTGCACCAGAAGACATATCAAGAAAGACTAAAGGAGCTTAATATGTATACCTTTGAGGAAGAAAGGGAGAGGGGACATGATAGAAACTTTCAAGTACCTCAAGGAATCAAAAAGTCCAAGAGGGTAGTATCTTTCAGAAAAGTGATGTGAAGAACAAGGGGCACAATGTGAAGATAGAGGGGGGATAGCTCAGAGGTAATGTGAGGAAGTATTTTTTCACAGAGAGGGTTGTGGATGCATGGATGCATGGAACTGCCTCCCTGAGGAGGTTGTGGAGTCAAGAACACTGGGGGAATTCAAGAATGCATGAGACAGACATGAGGCTGTCCTAGTGGGGGGTAAGAGGATGTAAGCTGTTGGATAACTAGGATCTGCAGCTTATCTGTTTGGTAGGAAAATGGGCAGACTAGGTGGGCCAAGCAGTCCTTATCTGCTGTCAAATTCTATGTTTCTATGTTTCTATTACTTTTAATGATTTTCAATGTGTTTTAACACTCTCAAAGGCTTTAAAAATGCTTACCAACTTTTAAGGAATTGATCAAAGATTTGTCTGTTTTGCCAAAATTGGATTGCTTCAGTGTGTCTGTTAGACAGTGGTTCTGCTAGAAAGGCCTGCATCATGGAATCTATTGACACCTTTGTTTCTTCCTCCAGAATGGTTGAGCAGCACTGCCATGCATTATCCAAAGGCTCCCAAATGTCTTTAGGTATATCAGAATCATTACACTCTTTAAAGACAGTTATGATGTTGGTGACTGTATCACTTAAGTCTTTGATGTCACACTCATGCCTGGCACTACCACTGTGAGATGACAAATGAGAAGGAGCTAAGCGACAAGGAGGTTCTGTATACACATTCTTGCTAGTTAGGGCTGCAGTGAAGGGAGCCCCCAGACCTCTTGCTTTCAGAAAAGGACTCTGCATTCCTTGCATTCTTTGTGACCGAACAATACGTTGGAGTTGCACCACAGTCACCCCCACATCCACGGAGCACTCTGCTTGCACTGCACTTATTTTTTTGTGAGGAAAAAATATTAGTAGTTCTGATCATGACACTGAGGGATTAGGCACCCCAACTGTCATTCTTATGCTTCGGGGGGAGGGATGCAGAGAGTGAGGTTCAGGTGGGGAATATCTCTAATTTAAAAAAAAATAAATGGTGGTCACAGCACACACTGTCATGTCTATAAGATGGCTGCCACACGACACTGCATGCGCTGACCGCCAGTGCATGCCCAGAGTAGCGGGTAGCCATCCTGGTCACGGCAGAGTGTGCTATATTCCACCATGACTATCATTTGTTTGTTTTTAAATTAGATATACCCCACCCAACCCCTCCCTCTCAGCACCCACCAGCCCACCCCCAGAAGCATAAGAGTGACACTGGGGGTGCCCAGTCCCCCAGTGGTGTAATCGTGTTCCATTCCACCCATTGTTTTAATATATATTTATTTTATCCCCCACCGGACCCTCCTTCTCAGCACCCAACACCCCATACATCCTCCAGAAACATAACAGTGCCATTGTGTGGTACCTGCAAATGGTTCCTAGGATCATTTTACTTACCCGGTTACCAAATACATAAATAAAAATAAAATAAATAAATAACACAGGGGTGCCCAATCCCCAGTGTTATGGCATAATTCCTCATTTTTCAAGCTGTTTTTGCTGCCCTAGCATAAGGGTATGCAACAGTTCTGTTTAATACACTCCATCCAGCCAGTAGGAACAAATATGTCTTTATATCTGGGATTTAGTAATACTGATAGGGCAAATCACATGTCTGATCTAATGCTTCCAAACCTGTCTGAAAGTTATGTAAGAAACATCTGGGAACTTTTTAATGAGTATTGCATGCTGCTGCTACTGCTGTTGTCTCTGAGAGGGTTCAAATGGATCAGTGGTGTCCCCACCTCCACCATTATAATTGTGATCAGTACCACCACCACCACCAGTGCTGCCATGGCTACTACCATTGGCATTGCTTTTTTGAGTTGCTCATAGATGATCTGAAATAACAGCATGTGGGGTTTACAAGTAGACTCATCATAATAAGGACCATGCAAAGGATTGCTGAGCCAGCACTACTATCTTTAGTTTCCTGTTCATAAAGTCACAGGAGCAGAACAAGCTTTTGTAAAACACTCCACTGCACCCATGCAATACCTATTACAGTCCAAATCAATGAATTCTGTAGCACAGAATATAGCATTCTGTTTCACTGGTCTAGGATATAGTGGTCATTATTGAGTCATGCTACACTGAAGACCAAGACTGGGACATGGGTTATGCTCTGTTCAGGAAAGAATAGGATGGAAAGAAAAGGAAGGGTAAGGTGTTTTATGTGAGGGAAAGCATAAAAGTGACAGAGACACAGGAAATTTGGGGTTGCAGAGATACTATGGGTCACCCTGGAGTTCAAAAATGGAGCCACTATTCACACCAGTATGATCTACAGACCTCCAGTACAAGGGAAGCAGTTAGATAAGGTATGGGTGCAAGTAATTGGCAAGTTGTCAGAAAGGGGGAGATGCTGCTGGTGGGGGACTTCAATCTACCAGCTATGGACTGCAACCTCTCAACTGCAGCTTCAGAAAGAAGGAGGGATGTCTTGGACTCCCTGTCGGGGGTGTTCTTCAGATAACAAATCAGTGAACCCACTCATGATGGGGCAGTACTGGACCTAGTACTCACTAACAGGGACAGTGTGCAGACATCAAGGTGGAAGGCCACCTGGGGGATCAGTGACCACTGTATGGGATGGTTCAATATAAGGATGGCTGCAAAACAGGACGTCAGGAGGGCAGATTTTTGTAAAGTTGAAGAATGCCTCAGGGATGACCTGACAGGGAGAGGGATGAACTGGGGGGGGATAGAGAACAATGAGCAAAGCTAGAAGGGGCATAGTGAAGGCAACAAAAGTCTGCATCAAGCAGGTAAGCAAAGGCAAGAGGAAAAAGTTCTTGAAAGAAGTGGCAGAAAAGGTAAAGGCTAAAAGGGTTGCATTCAGAAAGTACAAGGAGATGCCGAGGGAGGAGGATAGGGAGGTGTATCAGAGGGAAACAGCAAAGTAAGGAGAGCAGTAAAGAGAGTAAAGGCACAAACTGAGGAGAGAATAGCCCAGACACTAACAGAAGGGGGGCAAGATATTTTTTAGGTATGTAAAAAAAAGAAGGAAAATCAAGGGAGGGATTGCAAGGTTAACAAGGGAAGGGGGTGGCTGTTCAGAGAGGAACCAGGAAAAGGTAGACATCTTGAACAAATACTTCTGTTCAGAGCTCACAGAGGAAGGGTGGGAGGGACCATAAAGAAGTAACAGGAGCCTTGAAGGGGGAGGTGGACACCAGGCCTTTTTCAGAGGTGAGAGTCCAGATGACACTCATTAATCTGAAAGTGGACCAAAAAAAGGAGCCAGATGGGATGCATCAAAGGATGTTGAAGGAGCTTAGAGAGCTTCTGGTGGCTCACCTGGCAGTTCTATTTAACAGATCACTGGAGACCAGAGTGGTTCCAGAGGACTGGAGGAGGGCAGATGCTCTCCCATGTCACAAAAGTGGTAGCAGGGAGGAGGCTGGCAATTATAGGCCAGTCAGCCTGATGTCAGTGGTGGGTAATGTTGGAATAAAGGCTTATAATATCACTTTTACAATGATGCACTTGGATTCACCTTGGCCTTACCCAAAATTATTTCATAAATTACCAAAAATAATAATATTCAAATATGATGTTATCCTATGCTCTCTAGATTCAAAAATGACAGTGAAAAACACTGTTGCCACACTTTGGATTATATAAGAGATAAATATATCTTTTATTCACATATGTACAAGTCCTAAATATTCATAATTAGCATAAATATCAAGCATAATAAAAATAAACGTAAACATTAACTGTAATGTAAACAAAACAAGTTTTAAGAAAATCAAGTAAATCAAATAAAACAAATAAACAAAACAAATTTCAACAAACGAGCAATGCACATGAATACACCATATTCAGAATAATAAATGACAGTTTATACTATTTCTTCAGCATACTTGTAAATATCATGACCTTTTCTTTTTACTATGAGAATTTGCAACTCATTACACTAGTGTCTCAGGTTGTATCTCTGTATAATAATTGTCTTAAACTTTAGCATGAAAGAAGGTACTTCTTTACATCTAAATTCTAGCTTAACTATATATCCAAGGTTTTGGAGCTAAAGTGCACTAAGTTACCACCCAAGATAGCCAAATAAAGGTATTAAAAGTACAATAAAAGAATACTTATGTTTTAGTTATCTGTAGGTGTGGTCTTCTACTTTTTAACTTTCAAAATCT
This sequence comes from Neoceratodus forsteri, assembly GCA_016271365.2. Classification (NCBI taxonomy): domain Eukaryota; kingdom Metazoa; phylum Chordata; order Ceratodontiformes; family Ceratodontidae; genus Neoceratodus; species Neoceratodus forsteri. The sequence goes on along the minus strand of CM057452.1, from coordinate 1,082,054,019 downwards.
TGGTGAGAACTTCTGATTTTGGATGACAAAGTCCTTGGTGGTGGACTTGGCTTTAGTCTTCTGTCTTTTCCACTTGAACCAGGAACTGTAGAGTCTTCTGACATCAATGAAGCAATGTAGACTGGATCCTTCTTGCTTGACATCACAAATCATTAAAAGTCACTTCAGGATTTAGTGAGAAAAATCAGACAGCAAGATTTTGGCAGTCTAGCAGCACAGTCTGTAGAAAGAGCTCTCCCTGTGGACAGCAATGTTGTTTTGGTAACTGGACTCCATGACTCTTTCCTGTTTCAGTTCATTTCTGCTCTTAAACCTGTAACTCTTGACTCACTGCTATTTAACAGCACTGCAGGCTTGCTGGCTGGTAAATTCCAAAGTCAGTCTCTTGTTCAGGCTTTTAACAGAAATTCCAAAACATTACTTTAATCCAGATTCTCAATATATAAACCATAGGCCTTGCTTCATCCAATATTGGGAAGAGAGTCCTTCCTGTAACAGTCAGTTTTAGCAGCTGGACTTTGCTGCAGCATTGTGCAGGATTTCAGCTGGTTTTAGCATTCTTGGTGTGGCAATGTAAAACCCAAATGATGTCCCAAGCAGGTGTGACTTCAGGCTTTTGGCCTAGTACAAGTCCCAGGCTCATCCAAAATTATCAGGGCAGCCAACATAGGTCCTCACACACCAAAGGATCTGGCAATTCTGGGCCAGCTTTGCCAGCATCCCATTTGTGTCCCTCTTGCTGGGCAACATCACCATCAGATTATGATTGGTCTGAGTACTCTTTGAGGGTGTTGCTGTTAGCTCCTCCTAAACCATTTTTTCATCAATATGACCTCATCTTCAAAAACTATTTTTGATATAAAACAATATTTTCTTTCTTGCATCTATGTGCAGCTTGTTACCAATGTAAAACCTACATTTTCAGATGCAGCTAAAAGAAAGGATTCATTTGAGACCAAACATAATGGTGTCAATTCAAATCTAAAATCTATAATTTATATAAAACATTAAAAAACATTTTCCTTTATATATATCTAAAATGTATTTACAGATTTCAGAAATACATTTTATCCTGTTCAAAATTATGTTAGTTTGGCATACCTGCTATCATTAGAAACGTTATAATCTTAGCAAACTTCTTTAAGACAGCGATTCCCTTTGTCTGTGGTTAATGATCCATAACGTCATATTTCTTTGGAGTTTGTCCAGAAGGCTTACAAACCACATGGCTAGATGTTGCTTGATAGATAACCACTCAAGACTCATTCCATTGAAAAGGTGGCAAGGTCAGCTTACTTTAGGCACAAAATTTGTCAATATATTTTAAACAATTTTGGGGCTACAGAGTTTTGTAAATAACTCACACTACACCTTGCTGATAGGTTTAAAACGTAATCACTGGGCAGGTTCATTAATTTCCAATAACCTGTATAATTCTGAAATGTATCAGAGTTTTTATATATTTTCTGTAAATAAAAGATTACATTTCTTAAAGCCAGTCTATTTCAGTCTCTGTTAACTTCTGGTACCTGGGGCTGGCTGTTATAAAAAAACAAGGACATAAATTATGTCAAGTTTCCATGACAATAATCTCTTAGTCTCAGCATCAAGCTTTTCTGCTAATAATTGAAGAGACCATTCATTTTAAACAGACTATTCCTGAAACATTTTTTTCTGAAGTTGACCATGTATTCCTTTTGTTTCATGGCATCATTCCTCCATTTCAGTAATCAAGCCTTAAGCAGCATTGTCCTTGTTTTAGGTTCATATTATAGTACTTGATAATTAAGCCAATATAAGGCTATATAATAGCAATTAAAATATAATAATATTATAATAAAATATTTTAATCAAATTAGTTCTGTTTCTACAGTAAGTTAATGGAAATACTGATGAAATAAAGGATTATGGAATATCTTGTATCTCATAGGTTACATGACCCAAGGCAGCATGGATTCACAGGGTGGGGGGAGATCATGTCAAATGAACCTGGTAGATTTCTTTGACTGGGTGGCCAGAGAATTAGATCAGGGTGGAGCGGTAGACATGGCCTACCTAGATTTCAGTAAGGCTTTCAACATCATTCAATATAGGAGACTAGTGAGCAAGCTGGGTAGCTTAGGAGTGTTACCAAAGGTGGTAAACTGGGCAAGAAAGTGGTTAGGGGATAGATGGCAAAGGGTGGTGGTAAACAGAATTCACTCTGAGGAAGAAAGGATTACCAGATGGTTGCCTCAGGGGTTAGCGCTGGGACTGGTCCTCTTTAATGTCATTATACAGTAAGTGGCATTGCAGAGAGGCTGAAGGGGGAGGTGTGCCTCTTAGGGCACAGAAACCTGGGAGCAAATTACAAAATGGGTGGAGTGGTATTGATGACAATCAAGCAGGAAAGAGATCTAGGGGTAATCATATCAGATGACCTAAAGGTGGCAGGCAGTGTAACAAAGAGGAACAGGGGCTAGTAGGATACTGGAGTGCATAGGGAGGAGTTACACCAGCAGAAAAAGGGAGGTGGTGTTGCCCCTGTACAGATCACTTGTAAGACCCAACCTTGAGTACTGTGTCCAGTTCTGCAGACCACATCTGCAAAAGGATATAGACAGAGTGGAGGCAGTCCAGAGGAGGGCAATTAAAATGGTACAAGGTCTGCATCAAAAGCCCTACAAGGGAGACTTAAGGACCTCAATATGTACACCCTGGAAGAGAGGCAGGAGATGGGAGATATGATATAGACCTTTAAATATCTTGCTGGGGAAAATAGGTACAGGAGGAAGTATTTTTTAGAAAAAAATGAGCCTAAGAACAAGGGACATGCTATGAAGCTGGAGGGGCAGTTTCAGGAGAGAGTTGAGGAAGTATTCTTCAGAAAGAGTGGTGGATTCTGGAACAGCCCCAGCGAGGTGGTGGGTAATGATGGTCGGGGGTCAAGATTGCATGAGATAGGCATAATGGTATCCTAATGGAGAGGAAGGGAAGGTAGATACAGCCAGAGATGGATCAGGGTCTACAGTGATATTGTAGGTACGGAAAATGAACAGACTGGATGGGCCACGAGCTCTTATCTGCTATCAAATTATGTGTTTCTGCACCATATAATTCAATTCAATTTCATTTCAAAGTTTTGTTTATTAGAATCATTAAACATGGATGATGGCAGGTCATTTGAACTTGAAAGGTATCGCTTTCAATGACATCCAAATGCTTACAAGTTAGGCAGTTTCACCTTATGGAAATGTCCTTAATTAAACAATGTTATGGAGCTTGTTTCTTCTGCTGGTATTGACGTGGTGGTCAGCATGTTAGAGGGAACCATGGAAACATATAGTAATGTCCTGTACAGTAACAAGTGTTTATTTTAACTGTGCATGTTTGACAAGCACATGACTAGCCACCAGATTTAGTGTGTGTGCAAAATAACTTACATGACATAAATCCCTAGCATTGATCACCTTCAGCATGTTACTGTTACAGTCCATCACAAATCTGCCCACCATCAGAGTGGCAGCGACATCCAGATGTTCAAAAGTGATTGGATGAAGCTCAGAATATTTCCCCACTGTTCCGTCCGTCCTTTTATATATTAATTAAGCGCACTTCTTGAATTGTGCCTCTGTGAGACTGCCTGCTTTAATATACCTCCTGCATATTGTGGAGTATTGCTAGGAAGAAAATGTTGGTGTTGTATGATTGATAGGTGCCGCAATGAGCAGAGAGACTCCGTAAGCTCTGGTTTGCACTACTGCCGCTGATATCACTAGTGACACGCTCATGAGCACCCTTGGCCTGATTTAGATGTGTCACCACCTGCCTGTGCACAAGCTGCCTCATACACACTGGTGATAACATGCTGAGAAAATGTCATTCACATGATGGAATGCTGCATTTGGTCTTGCTTTCAGCAAGAGTCTTCAAAATCCAGTGCCTTCCACTGTGGAGAATGGCTGAAAATCAAAGGCCATCATCTCACTAATGAGTTGCATCATTCATTACTGATCTTGGGTGATAATGTGGCAGTTTAGATCTGGCATAGATCTCCTGATGGCCTCCACTCTTCAGTATCACACTCATCACCACTAGTCCGTGGTGTAGCTGACATCACACTTCCAAACTTCTCTTAGTCACCATCTTCTGATGCATGTGCTTCCTTATGCCCTTCCTTTCTCCTCTCCTCCTCTCCTCTGTGCTTCTCCCCGATCCTCCTCCACCACCTCTTGTTCTTCCCCATGCCACCTCCTCCTTTACATGTGGATGTGCTACCCTTCTCTCCTGTGTCTCTCCCCAGCCTCTGACAGTTCCACTTCCATATACTCTTTTCACTAGCACACTATCTTACAAATTGCTTTGGTGCTACTTGCTCCATTTTGCAGAACTGTGGTATCAATATACCTTCCCATCTCCCATAAACCTGGCTCTGTTACCAGGTGGGCCTCCACCCATTTTGGCAGTAGACTGTGTTTTTGTAACTTCTTCCTGACATTTTTTAGGTTATCTTGTTACTGCCACTGACAAGTGCACATTCCAGATGGTCCCATGGAATGGGCGTGTCTTCCCTTTTCCTGTCTTCTTCCCCATTTGTGGTGTATTCAGCAGTGCAAGGGAAGGTTGCAGGCTGATAACATGTACAGCATGCTGTGGTGTAGGGCGACACCCTGCATGAAGTAATCGGGAGTGGTAGAGGGTGGAAGAGCAGGGGCCACAGGTAGCAATATGTTTCCTGAGAAGAACAGATCAGGGCTCTGACATGGAGTGGAGAGGAAGCAGTCCAAGTATTGGGTGGATACAAGGCAGCAGGCACTGAGCAGGGAAGGAGGAGAGGGAAGGGAAAGGGCTGGCTGCTGTCCCACTGTACACAAGTCCCCAAGTGAGACAGCAGTAGTACTGTTGTCTCAGTTGGGGAATCTCAGGCTGTTTGAGACACTTCCTTACCATTTGTCATTTAATTATCTGTGTCTAACTACTGGGGGGTAGAATATTTCATTCAGTCATTGGTATGCTGCCAGGTATACCCCCACTGCTGTAGACCTTCACATCCCCTACTAAAAATAGATTCCCCTTGAAATCTCATGGCAATGGGTCTGCTCCCAGCAAGACCCAGCTGCAGACTCTAGGTACCTGAGGCCAGCCAGAGAGATTAATGATAATTTTTCCCGGGAGTCTGGGAGACCTAACAGAATTGTGTTCTATCTTCAAGTCCCAAAATTCACCACAGAGCATCTAAAACCCTACAGCTGCTGGCCCGGTGGCGCTGAGGGTTGAGGTGCTGGTCGCCACACCTCACGCCACGCCGGTGACCCGTGTCGGGAACGGGCATGGGTTGCCGTGGGTCGGCGGGGAGGAGATGGATTGAGCGTCTAGGGACTGCTCTCCATCTCCAGGGAGGGATTTGGGCGGCCGGGCTTACTGACCCCTAGCGGAGGCTGAAGTCGGCAACACATAGCTGCAAGCTTGGGGGCAGGTCGTGGCAGACGCTGATTGGGGCACACACGGGAGCCGCAGGCACCCAGTCGCTACATGCCATTGCACGCCGTGATCTGGCCGGAGGAAAACAGCGAAAGCGAGCCCGGCAGCACAAAGTTGATCCCGTGGTGCCATTCCTGGAGGGGCGCCTCCCTGGCATGGATCCGTTGGGGTGGGTTGAGTCGCTCCCCACCACCCTGCCATGAAGGGTAAGTCACGGGGTGCACAAGGGAAGGGGTCTGATGTACGGGGATGGCGCTGGGGGGAACAACGGAGGGCAGGGGTCATAGCCGGAGCTCTGGAGGAGAGAAAATAATACCCCCCCCAAAAAAAAAACTAGAGGTTCTGAGGGTTTTTGGGCCCCAGGCCCTCTCCCTGACTTTACATAAAATATTTCATGTACATCATGCGCAACATAATGCCACCAGCCAATAAAATCCCCCGGAAAAAACTGGCAACGGCTCTGTAATCTACCTTTCCCCAGGTGACAGGATTACAGTAGTGTCTGTGCTAGAGCAGACTTAGTGTCACCTTCCTTGTGAACTGCAGATGTGAGCATGGCACTGGGCTGAGTTGTGCCTCTGCATGATGTAGGAGGAGGGTGACAAAATATAGTAGCTCAAGGTGGACCAGCAGTTGTCACCTTCCATGTACAGGTGACAGCTGCAGTCATGTCATTCGTATCAGATGGGCAGGGAGAGTGCTTGCTTTCACTGTTATGGATGGAACATGTCTATCCCATTTTCATGTGGAGGAAGCAGAACCGGAATTGGCAGCACATGAAGGAGAAGGAGGAGGAGGCAGCAGGTGTGCAGCTGGATTGTTCAGGGTTGTGTCATCAGATGAACTTGGTGACCTGGGGAGGCTACTTGGGATAGGGATGAAACCAACAGTTTTCTGTGGACACTGAAATATAGAAACATAGCAATTTATAGACAGAGAAAGACCTGCAGTCCAGTTAGCCCAGAGACCCTACCTAATAGGTGTGGCTAGCTAATACAGTTGGTACGGGCTACTAAACCATGGAATCTTTGGCCATACTATCATATGCCCAGCCCTAGTTCTCACAGCCAAATAACTCCAGTCCCACCATGACCACCTCCACCACCAGATGCAGAAGTTATACTTGGAACTGTCACAGTGGAACTTGTATCTATACCAGTTTCTGTGTGAATTCCACAGATCTGGAATTTTCTAATTCCACACAGCCTTGTGTGCTACCCTTGTTCCCTATTGAATATCAGCATGATGTGCAAACATCTAATGGCCGTTACAGAAACTTGGGCTGGAGTGAACAACAATTGAGACATGGAGAGCCCAGGCTACGCCTTATACAGCCAAGATATAAAAGAAAGACAGGAGGGGGAATTGTCAAGCTAATGGAGGGGGCAGAGTAATAGAGGATGGGCAGAAAGCAACTGTGGTAAATGACTTTTGTTCAGTATTCACTAAGGAGATTAGCTGTCCTTTGCGAGAAAGTGGCATAAAGGCAGCTGATAGGGGGTCCCAAAAATGAAAGTGCAGAAATTTACTGGGGTAAGCAAGGCTTTCAACTTGGTGCCACATGCAGATGGTGCAGCTGAAGATGATGAGGGATCTGGGCTACAGCTAAGAAAATAGTAAGCTGGGTAGAGAGTTGGTTGGAGGGAAGGCAGCAGAGAGATGTGGCGAACATGGTCAGATCCGGGGAAAGAGGTCACTAGTGGAGTACCACACAGATTTATTCTGGGCCCAGTCCTCTTCAATGTGTTCATCAGCAACATGGGAAAGGAAATCCATGACAGGTTGTATCTATTTAGCAGTGTCAGTGGCTCAGTAGGTAGCACACTCACCTCTGAAGCCGGGAGATCAGAGGGCTGTGGGTTCAGTTCCCACATCTGGCACTTGGGTTAATATCCCAGTACTGACACTGTAGTGCAGCATGAGAGGGGTGCTGCACTTCTGAGGTGCTGTCTTTCGGATGAGACGTTAAACTGAGGTCCCATCTGCCTGGATTGGTGGTAGCTCAGGTGGATGTTAAAGATCCCATGGCACTTATCGAAAAGAGTAGGGAATTTCGGTGTCCTGGCCAAATTTCCCTTATTCACTAAAAATACCACCAACAGTTTCATCTGGTTCAAGGTCAGTTGGCATTCATCTGTATCCCCCTCCCCCGGGTCGTGCCTGAAAATAGGCAGAATTTGTCTAGTGCACTTACCAGGTCAACAAAAAAAAACAACTAAAAACTAAACTATTTGCAGATGACACTAATCTCTGTGATGGGTTGGGCAATGTGGAGGGATAAGGGAGCTGCAGAGAGACCTACAAAGACTGGAAAATTGGTCCAAAATCTGGCAGCTAAAAGCTATGTGCCAAGAAGTGCATAGTTATGCACTTAGGGAACAAAAGCCCAAGAACAGAGTACGGAATGGGGGATTAAGCTGGAAAAAAATGTCAGAGCAAAGGGACCTTGGGGTCATCATTAGTGATTCCCTTAAACAAATTAGCCAAAGTAACAAGGCCTTCAGCAAGGATAACAAGATGTTGGAGTGCATCAGAAGAGGGTTTAACAGTAGAAGACAGGAGGCACTGTGAGGCCACACCTGAAGTATTTTGCCCAGTTCTGGTGCCCCCCCCTCCAAAAAAAAGGACAGTGACAAGCTAGAGAAAGTACAATGTACCATAGAATGACCAAGATGATTCATGGCCAGGACAGCAGACCCTACAAGGATCGTCTAATGACACTGAATATGTATTCACTCCAAACCAGAAGAAAAAGTAGTAGACTAGGGAGGGGCTATGGACGTGGCCTACCTAGACTGTAGCAAAGCATTTGACACAGTCCCACACAAAAAAATTAATAAACAAATTAGCCCACCTGGGAGTGGGTCCCAGGGTGGTAGCCTGGGTATAAAATAGGCTGGACAACAGGACACAGAGGATAATAGTAAACAGAGTCCACTCCGAAGAAAGGGGGTTACTAGCGGGGTACCGCAGGGTTCACTACTGGGTCCGGTTGTCTTTAATGTCTTTATAAGTGGCATCACGGAGGGACTGGAAGGAAAAGTATGCCTCTTTGCAGACGACACAAAGATCTGCAACAGGGTTGATACACAAGGGGGATGGAAAGTATGAGAAGGACTTGGAAAGGTTGGAGGAATGGTCAAAGTATAGCAGCTTAGATTCAAAGCAAAGAAGTGCAAAGTAATTCACTTGGGAAACAAAAACCCGGGGGAAGAGTACACAATGGTGGGGGTATTAACAACAACAAAAATGGAAAGGGACCTGGGGGTAGTTATACCAGATGACCTAAACGTGGGCAAGCAATGTGAGAAGGCAGTAAGGGATGGACTGGAATGCTGGGATGTATAAGGAGAGGCATCACCAGTAGAAAACAGGAAGTTGTTATCCTCTGTACAGACAGTTGGTGAGACCCCATCTGAGTATGCGTGCAGTTCTGAGACCCCATTTTGCAAGGACATAGACAGGATGGAGGCAGTCCAGATGAGGGCAACTTAAATGGTGCAGGGTCTTCAACAGAAGTCATATGAAGAGAGACTAAAGGAGCTTAATATGTATACCCTCGAGGAAAGGAGGGAGAGGGGGGATATCATAGAAACTTTCAAGTACCTCAAGGGAATCAACAAAGTCCAAGAGGGTAGCATCTTTCAGAAAAAGAGATGTGCAAGAACAAGGAGGCACAATTTGAAGATAGAGGGGGGACAGCTCAGGGGCAATGTGAGGAAGTATTTTTTCACAGAAAGGGTGGTGGTGGATGCATGGAATGGCCTTCCTGAGGAGGTCATGGGTTAAAAACAGTGGGGAATTCAAGAATGCATGGCACAGACATAAGGCATCTCTGGTAGGGGATAGGAAGAAGTAGGCTACTGGTTAACTAGGATTTGCAGCTTATCCAATAAGTAGGGAAATGGGCAGACTAGGTGGGCCAAGCAGTCCTTATCTGCCACAAAGTCTATGTTTCTGTATTTCTATGTAAAGGAGTATATGACAGAGACCTTCAGGTTCCTGAAAGAAAATAACAAGGTGGACTGAGGAGCTATTTACCAGGAACAGAGAAGATAAGACAAGGGGTCACGATGGAGCGGTATAATGGGTTGAAAGTTTAAAAAGGACATTAGGGAGTACTATTTTACAGAAAGAGTGGTTGAGCCATGGAATGGGAGTTGGCAGAGGTGGTGGTGCCAAAACCATAAATGGCTTCAAGCAAGGCTAGGAAAAGTCAAGGGAATATTAACCACCAGCAGGAAGTGGGGGCAGAAACACAGATAATAAAAAGGGGGAACAGTGTAAGTGAAGACCCCACAGAGACAATTGATCCTGGGATACGATAGGATACTATGGGCAGACTGGATGGACCATCTGTCTTTTTCTGCCCTCATCATCTATAGTATGTTTCTGTGTTTCTAAACAACCCCTGGGTAGAGCTGTGTGGAATTACGCTGGCTGAATTCAGATGGATTGGCAAATCCGCTTCTGAAATGCTTTTTGTAATTTTTCAGTCAGTTCTGCAGAATTCCAAGTGTTTTTTTAGATAAAAACTGTGGATTTGTATTGAAAATTAGCAAATTATTTTTTGCACATATCTATGTTTGACTTTCAAAATATTGTGTGGGATGGGTGCGAGGTTTTCTGACATGGAGGATTAGTTTCCCACAGTCTGCAAAACTTAATACACAGTTTATTTAAACTGTGGATCCTGCAACCTGCAGTTTATGTAAACCTTGAATTACTAGTCCACAGTTTAAATAACACCATTTGTCAATGCCAAATGTTGTCTCGCTGGTGTTGGTAGTGCAGGAGTTAGAGAGACGCATAATAGGAATAGCAGTGAAGTATAGAACCAACATCAACCCCACCCCACCCTGCAGAGAATGACAGGCATTGGGATGTGCATTTGGGTCACTGGCCAAATGCTCATGCCATTCACTTCACCCTACCCTGCAGAGTCATGACAAGTGTCCGTTGTGCCTTGGGGTCGTCGGACCTTATGCTCACCCCATTTCTTAAGGAAGTACATTGAGATGGGTGCAGCATGAGGAGAATGGGTTGAACTTTGGGGCTAAAGAGTCCAAGGCACACCTTGATGCCTGCCAGTGGCTGCAGGGTGGGAGTGGAGGACCAGTGGCATGAGCACTACAGCAGACAATCCAAAGACACACCCCTGATGCCTATTAGTCTGTACAGGGTGGGACGTAATGGTTAGAAACCTACACACTGGGCGTTTGTTGGTATTTGCACTCCAAATTTTAAAACATGGCCTTTGTGACCCCACCTCATGAAAGCATTTGGGACCTCTGCTCATGGACAGTGTCCCTGCTATTTTTTTAAACTGTCTCGAGCGTTGATTTCCCACAGTGACCGCACCATTCTGCACCACACTAAAATGTCAGCTGCACCATTGATAAGGAGGTGTGAAGGGATGGCAATGTTGAAAATCTGGAGTGAAAATATTAAATATTCTCGAGGTTACAAACGTGTGTGAAAACTGCACATCACACGCTCTTTAACATAGCCGTTTTGGGACCTCTGCTCATGAACAGTGGCACTATGATTATCCTAATCTGCCCCGAACATTGATTTCCAACAGCGACCATGCGATTGTGCGCCAGATGTGCAAAACTACATTTTGGGCAGGATGTGACAAATGACAGCTGTACTGTTCATAAGAAGGTGTGCAAAAATGACAATGTTGAAAATCTGGAGTGAAAATATTACAAATTCTTGAAGTTATGACTGTGCATGGACACTGCGCAATGCACGCTTGTCACATAGTCATTTTATGGAATTTTTTCATTAAATTTTCAAAATAGGCATTTTGGGACCTCGCTCATGAACAGTGTTACTGTGATTTTCTTACTCTGTTCTGAACATTGTTTTCCTACAGTGACTATGCCACTGCATGCTGGATGTGCGAACACACATTTTGTGTAGGATGTGGAAAATGAAAGCTGTACTGTTCATAAGGAGGTGTGAAAAAATGGCAATGGTGAAAATCTGGAGTAAAAATATAAAAAACTATCGAGGTTATGAGCGTGCGTGGAAACTGCACAATGCACGCTTGTAACACAGTCATTTTATGGATGTTTGTCACCTAATTTTCAACATAGGCATTTTAGGACCTCTGCTCATGAACAGAGTCACTGTGATTTTCTTAATCTGTCCCAAGCACTGATTTCCCACAGCGACCACACTATTCTGTGCGGGACGTGTGAAAACACAATTCGGCCAGGATGTGAAAAGTGACAGCTGTACTATTCATGTGGAGGTGTGAAAAAATGCCAATATTGAAAATCTGAAGTGAAAATATTACAAATTTGCGAGGTTATGAGGGTGCGTGGAAACTGCACAATGCATGCTCGTAGCACAGTCATTTAATGGACTTTCATCACCAAATTTTCAACATAGGCATTTTAGGACCTCTGCTCATGAACAGTGTCACTGTGATTTTCTTAATCTGTCCTGAACACTGATTTCCCACTGCGAATCGCTTATTCTGTGCTGGAAGTGCAAAACACATTTCGCCAGGATGTGAAAAATGACAGCTGTACTGTTCATAAGGAGGTATGAAAAAATGCCAGTGGTGAAAATCTAGAGTGAAAATATTACAAATTCACGAAGTTACGAGCGTGTGTGGAAACTGCACAATGCATGCTCATGAAACTGTCATTTTTTGGATTTTTTTCACCAAATTTGCTACATAGGCTTTTTGAGAGGCCACCTCATGAACAGTGGCATTGTCATTTCATTAATCAGTCCTGAAAGGTGATTTTGCACAGTGACCGCAAAATCTCCTTTCAGGACCGAATAACACCATAACAGTGACTGAATTCATGAGGAGGGGTCCCAATAACCCCATGTTGAAAAGTTGGTGCCAAAATTCCCAAAAATGCCTGAGATCTGCACCTAAGTTGAAAAAACCCTATTTATGCCATTATACAGCTTACCAGCATCTCTTCAGTTCACAGTCGGCTTTAAAGAGTGCAGACATGTTCCCGGTCCACCGAAGATCGTTGCACCAGGCTCCGGAGGTAAGTATGGGGTGAGCAGGAGGTGGGGTACGCAGTGAGTGGGCGTGGGTTGGGGGAGGGAGCCACAGACAGCGAGGGACCATTTTCTACTTTACAGGTTAAAAAATAAATAAATGAAACATCGCGGGAAGGATTTTTCTTTTGACAGGTACACGCTGGGTTGGGCTCCCAGTGTGCCACCTGCGTGTTTTGGGGAGGGGGGACTGGAGCCAATGGGATTGGGCACCCTGGCGGCAAATAAAAAGGGTGTTTGGCAGGGGGAGAATGATGCCGATGGGGATTTGGCACCTCCCTCGGCAGAAGCAACTGGCATGGGACATGATGCTGTTGGGGATTGAGCTCCCCATCCGGCAAAATGAACTGGGAGGGCATAATGATGCCGACAGGGGATTGTGCACCCCTTACGTGAAGCTTTTCTGGGTACTGTGAGGCGGATGGCACAGCCACCACCATGTGTCATTGAAATGTTGCATCAGGAAGGCATGCCCTGCAATGAGGTGAGCTCCCTCATTGCAGCAGCTAAAACTATTCAAGTTGGTGTACAGCTTTGCAACTGCTGTCATAGACAGCGTGCAATCTCATTGTGCCACACAGACAAGTCAGAAAAAGCTGTGGGCGCCATGACCACAACACACCATGCCTCGAAAACCTGCTCTTCCACTTCAGCAACCTCAATATGTTGTCTGCGCTGCACGCCGCAAGACAACATAAAAGAAGCAAAGGTTTTTGAATTTCAGAATTCCACTTTGATGGAATTCAGCAAAATTAGACAGATTATCAGATTATCCAAAATGCTACATAATAGTGTGGAAAGAGAATCTGAAAATTCCAACCAGTTCTACCCTGGGGCCTTGATAATGTCTCTTGGGAGAGAATGAATGAGATGGTGATGAGCCCAGTAGGAGCCAGCCCAGTTTCCCTGCAGATTTGTAATAGATTTATCAGTACTATTTGCTATTCAGACCTTTCATGGCAGCAGTGCTGAGGACTCTGGCATGAAACTGAGCTCAGAGCTCTTATTCACCAGTATGTTTACCATCAACTTGTTTTCTTAACAAATAATTTGTTTTCTATGTCTAAATATGGTGCAGTGGTTTAACACTGCAAATTCGTTTTGTTTTCTGTAGTCCAGAGTGACAGAATGTGTAAGACCCTCCCAGTGCATAGAAACATAGAAACAGAGACTTTGTCAGCAGAAAAGGACTTTTAGGCCCATCCATTCTGCCCTTGTCCCTGCCTGTTCTATCACCACTGACTCTAGCTGGTCACAGGTGTCACGCCTCCCCATTTCTCTACTAGATATGCCCCTGTGCCTATCCCATACTTGAAGCCCCCCACAGTCTTTGACTCCACTATCTCCTCTGGCAGGCTGTTCCAATCACCCACCACCCTTTTCATGAAGAACTAATTCTGCACATCTCTCCTAAACTTTCCCCTCTTAGCTTCATTACATGCCCCCTTGTTCTAGTGTCTTCCCTTCTCTGAAATAGACCCTCCACTTGCACCTTGTTCACTCCTGTGAGGTACTTATAGGTTTAATCATGTCCCATCTCACTCTCCTCTGATTCATGGAGTACATGTTGAATTCCTGTGGCCTTTCTAGTATGGCTTTCAGCAACCCCCTCACCATTTGGTTGCCCTCTGTACTGCCTCCACTGTTTCAATACTCTTGAAAAGGTGTGGCATCCAGAAGAGAGGGGTCTCACCAGTGAGCACTCACAGCAGCAACCACCACCTCTTCCTGCTAGAAATCCTCCCAATGCACCTCAGCATCCAGCTAGCCTTTGCCACTGCTTTGTCACACTGCCCAGCTACAGTACCTTGACTTCATCAGATATGGAAGTCGAGATAGGCCACGTCCACTGCTCTCCCTTGAGCCACCTCCCTGTCAAAGAAACCTATGAGATTAGTTTGACATGACTTCCCCCTGTGAAACCATGCTGCTGGTGGTTCTGCAGCTCTTTTGCTTCCAAATGCTCCATGAGCCTCTTCTTTAGTAGCTTCTCCATTAGCTTCCCTACCACTGATGTGTGACTGACTTGCATGTAGTTACTAGCATCCTCCCTACAGCTGCTTTTGTGCAGAGAAACCACATCAGCCCCTCCAGTCCTTTGGAACATCCCTCACCTCCATCGAGGTGTTATAAAGTGCTGACAGAGGGTGACCAGCACCATGCTCCGTTCCTTTAGGACCCTTGCATGAATCTATCGATCCTATCACCTTATTCTCCTTCCTGTCCCTTCTGAACCCTCTCCACTGAGAATGGACTGAGAATAGACTTGGGTCCTTTCCCTCTCCTGTTGATTACTGCAGCATGTTGGCCCCCCACCCACCCTGTACCACCGCAGAGACCGAGGCAGGCGTAATCATTCAGTATTTCCACTTTCTCTGATCTTCCTCTGCAGTCCCCTGCCCTCCTGAGTCTCACTATCCTCTCCTTATCTTCCTCTTTACCCACATACCTGAAGAAGGTATATCTCCCTTTAGCCTCCTTTAGCTATCCTCGCCTCTGTTAGTGTTTTAGCTGCCCCTCCCTCTTCCCTGCCTCCCTTGTTTTGACAGATATATACCCCGCCAATATATAGCTCTTTTAGGTTGTTTCTCTTCTGACTGCAAGCAGGCATCTGTCATAAAGATGCTTACCCACAGGGTCAACCAATCAAGAGGTGTCCTTGATAGTTCAGGGTGATGGAAGGAGTTAAATGGGTCATTGACTAACCAAACATCAACTCCCAGTACTAACCTCCCACTGCAACTAGCAAATTGGAATGTTCCAGCAGGGAAGGGTCCATTTATAGCTTCTACACATACCTCTTAACTGCTATGAATTTGGAATAGCGCTGTGATTTTTGCACTGAAATTTATTACCCGTGCTCTGCGAAAGCTGACTGATGTTCTTAATGATGTTAGAGCTATTTCAGGACATAAACAACTATTAAATCATTGAACTAACTTTATAGAAATATTACTTAACACTAAATATATGGGTCAATACAAACTATTAAATCACTGAACTAACTTTATAGACACATTCCTGAACACTAAACATATGGGGCCCACTATTTGTAGACATGTTATTCTTTAAAATAAGAAAGTGCTACCCATTCTGGTCATTTGCTCTGAATTCTGAAGGCCATTGCTATGAATTTTAATGCTGAGAGGTTGAAAGGTATGCGTCTACATTTTATATAGAAGGGCAACCAGGCAGGTGACAGTAAGCTGTCCAGTTAGTGGTAAGCCATCTGTCTGTATATGTCCATTGCATTTTTGTCATGTGACAGTGACAGTGACTATGGGGTGTGGCTAAAATACAGAGGCACTGGGACATGGTCAGGCAGGCCAACTCCTGTGGAGGGTAAGATACTGAGGGCCAAGAGGCTGGAATAAGGTGAGGCAGGGAAGTGTGGGAGCAGAAATTAGGGATAAAAATGCAATATTAAGTAAAGGTCAATGGCCAGTTTTCACTAGTTTCACATTACAGAGGGGAACACGTTTCACATTACAGAGGGGAACACAACAGGGATGCCCCTTCTCACCCCTGTTATTTGTGTTATATTTGGAACCATTAGCACAAACTTTAAGACAGAATCTAGATATACAGGGTATCCGACTAGTTAACTGTCAGCAAAAGCTGGCATCTTATGTTGATGATTAATTAATTTACTTTATGGGCCATACCCGTTCCTTACTTTCCCAGTGAAAAACCTTAACAGAATTTGGTTCCTATGCTGGTTATAAAATTAATTCTACAAAAGCAGAGGTTCTTCAAATTCATTACACACCCCCAGAGGAGATAACTAAGATGTATAAATTTGGTTAGGGTCTCCTGGCATTAAAATACCTGGTGATTGTGATTCCATCAGATTCCCATAAGTTACAAACAGTTATGAGCCTTTAATGCAGCAATATTCTGAGGACCTGGACACCTGGAGTACAATACCCTTGTCTGTCTCCCAAAGAATAGACAGTGTCTGAATGGTTTTATTACCACAGTTGCCATATGTGGTGGAAACTCTTCCAAGTACCCACCCCCCACTAGCCCATTTTCAAAAATGGGATAAAATAATCTCTCATTACATATGAAATGGAGCTAGACTCTATATTAAATTTTTGATTCTGTATCTTCCCAAAACTCAGGGTGGTCTTGCTTCCCTATCTAGTCCACTATCACAGCACCGCACAGCTTTGTACGGCATTTTACTGGTTAGATAATGATTATGTTTGCCACTGGAAAATGCTTAAGGGAGGAGGACATTCTTGACACAGTGACAACCCTTGGTGCATTCCAAAGTATCCCAATCAGAGACGTTACCTTAAGAGGTAAACCCTTATACTACAGAAACACTTGCTCATTGGTTTCACACTAATTCCCATACACAACTGCAGAATTACCATTTTTTGATAACCCCTCTTGCAAGTAACTCTACTCAGAGGGATTGGGGACCACTAGTGCCAGGGACGTTTTACTATTATTAGGGCTGGCAATTGGGGAAGGGGACCACTAGGTACCAGGTATATCTACAGTGTCTGGGAATGGGCAATTGGGGGGAGAGCATCGCACTAACCTGCCTCGCTACCTATGCAAATGAGCCAATAATGCAAAATGGCCCATCAGGAGGTTGTAACCACGTTTAATGCTACCTCTTCTCAGCCTTGTACCCCACCTGGTTATAAGGATCTCCATGTAGTGGCCACCAGAAATAAGCTAATTTCAGTGGGGGTAAGACATGAAGTGCCAAGGGGGCCATGACGAAGTGGGGCAGAGGTCAGGGGCTGGGGCACAGTAGAGCTGGGTGTGTGTCTCCGGAATAGGAGTCAGGATTAGAAGATCTTGGAAAAACAAAAACAGAACACTTGCACCATCAACAACAGTAACAGAAGTAGATGAGAATCTGATCTGACAGCATTCCTTTCTGTCAAGACTGATGACGGGGGTAGGCTGTCTTTGGAAAGAAATGGCTCAAGATGAAGACTTCCTTCCACTGATTCTTTTATAGAGTCCTGTGGGAGCTGTACAACCAGCTTAGTGTGTCAATAAGGATTTCCCTGCTAGACTACCCATGGGAGCTGAAACTAGGAGCCCAGCCTCTTGTCATAAGCAGCTCATTCATAACATTACCATGGGATGCAAATGTGTAATGCTTGTTAACCTTATGATGCTTCGAAGTGGCCTGAAAGGGTAGTGGGTACATATTAATTATGGAAGGAAAAGTTCAGTACTCCTTAGTACAGGCAACAGGGAAACCTACTTCATGACTCACTTCCTGCCTTGGAGTCTGACATTTTGTTGGGGTCAGAACACCACCAGGGACACTGCTGGGCTTGGGAGATGCTGCTGCTGCTGCAGCCACCTCCCATTCATTCATTTTACATGCATTGTGTGTGTGTTTGGGGGGACTATGAATTAGTGCACAGAAATTATTCTAAAAACTGATTCCACTGTCACCCTCAATACCGGAACCTGACCAGTTCTAAACTTTGGACCCCCCCCATAACAAATAATTTGAATTACAAATTACTAGTACCTATCTGGCAGATGATTAATGTGATTTGACTGAATACAAATCTCAAGTTTTGAAAAGAATGGCAAAACATGTTTTACAACCTTTTCAGACTTTTCTTGTCAGTACTATTTTGACATATATAACAAACACTAGTACTCAATGAGGCCAAAAAAAAAACACTATCTGAAAGCTGCTAAGAAGAATTTTTGGAATTGCAAATGCATTTTTTTTTGTGAAATGGTTTCTGTTCCATAACCTTCATCAGCTCATTTGATTGCAGGCGGCTTATGGGAGTGGAGTGTCTTTCTCTCCTCATTTTCAGCCATCTGTTATAACTTCTGCAAGCTCCCAGAAATATCCTTCATTTTCCTTTGCATGTTGTAATGAGCACTTGGGAGGAGAAATGGTTCCCTTCTCCACTATCCATGTGCTTAATCAAACTAAAAGGTCTGATAACTTTCCTCTTATGCTCCATAAAATGATCCGATTCACAAAATGGCCCAGCTAGATGGCACATATCCAGGTGCATATCCTTACACCTGCAAATGCCAGAACACTTAGCAGCATTCACCACCCTGGCCTCTCCAATCCAAGTGTGTAATGGAGTTTAGGGGTCCAAAGAGGTGCAAGGGGTGAACAGGCCCAGACAGCAGGAATTAGCACAAGAATAGACCTGCTGTTCTAGTGCAGAGCAGAGGACTGTGGGATTCTGCATCCTCTAAGTATATACCTTATTTTAAAGACCCTCAGCCTTCCATGTCAGCTCTGAGGGCTGATGGCAACTGGCATCGGGTCAGAAAGGGTCCGAAGAAGGTTTAGGGGGGCAGAAGTGGTCCTTGCATGGAGGTTATGCAAGTGTTACTGCTAGGCTTCTACATACATTATGCTACCACCCTCTACACCCCTCCATGCTGCAGAAAATGTATTTGCTTCTCAGGGAACAAGAGCAAGCCCCAAGCCTGCTCCATGACCCAACCTGCATAGTGGCTCAGATCAAGTTAGGGCATGCAGGCCTATGTGGAGAACACGTTGAGAGAGATGTGGAAGTGCAGAGGTCACCAAACATGTGCAGCACAATGTCTGCATACCCACAGCCTCCCTCGCACCTATCATTGGGTGCGGAGCATTATCTGAGCCCTTTATGGACTGGGCCTAAACTATGCATAAGTGGCTGTACCTTAGCATCCTATAGCTTCTGTTTTACCAAAGATCGATATGTTGCAGCCAAGGTTAAGAACCCAACCCATAAACATGGCCGGGGTATGCATAATTCATGCTTATCAGGTCTGCAGAGCTCTATGCCAGCAGATGTCAACACACTTGCTGCAGTCAGTGACTTCTGATCTCATTGATCCACATAGAGTTCAGAAGGGCTGGGGAAGTATTGGTGGGCAGAGTGAGGCCAGACAGCAGACATCCAATTGGATATCTAAGCTGGCACTTAAGTGGATCCCCTGTCCTGTGATGAGCAGAGGATTGTGAGATACAACATTCCTCAAAGGACTGTTATATCTGGATTGTAAATTATAAATAGAATAATAGATAGAGGACTGTGTATTATGAAACTATAATACCATCGAGAGGTTCCGGTGACATGTGAACCTCGAGAGTGAATCTCGAAAGGTTCCAGCATGTCACCAGAACCTTGAGATGGTATTATAGCCAAGAAATAGCCAATCCCCTATTTGTTATTTTTTGTAATATATGGATCCAAGAAAGTTTCACTTTTTTTTACTTTATTGTAAAAATCATACTCACCAGTTAATTAGCTAAGGATTCAGGGCTGAAAAATTACATTCTAAATATTGCTGAAATAGACCCCCCATAAGCTTCTTTTAATCTAAACTAAAACACGTGTTTGTTTAATGTACAGGTGGAGCGAAAGCGCGAGAGAGATGTAAGCAGAGGGGGCTACCAGAGAGAGTGAAAAGCAAGCACCAAAATCACCCTGAATGTCCTTGTCTTTTTATTTTAAAATGTGTATGCTTTTTTTTTTTGTTCAGCAGTGGTTGGAGAGAGAGAAAGAGAGGTGTGAGGGAGACAGAGAGACCAGATGATTTATTAGTCAGTGGCAAGCCAGCTTTTACTGTACACGGCAGTTACAGCAAAGCGCGCTCACGCTCAGCTGATGAACTGCAGGTAGTACGAGGAAACATTAGCAGAAGCATCAATATTTATTATGGGATTTCATAATACTATCGATGGATTTCATTGGTGGTATGGGGAAAAAAGTATGGCTTTTAATACTATTATTATCAGTATCCATATATTACAAAAAAAATATAGAAGATAATATATGGGCAGCAGCTATGCACAACAAGCCTGTGTCTGCATCAAGAGGTTTCTATGGCAACTAAGAACCTTAAGAGTAAAGTTCAAGAGGTTCCTAGCTACCGTAGAAGACTCAAGATAAGGACACAGGCTTGAGTGCATGGATGCCCATACATTATCTTTTATTGTGTATGGGCATCCTCACCCATTTCAGTCTCCACTTTGTTCAGTGAACTGGCGGTTGGGTTGTAGTTGAGGGTTGGTGGCAGACTCAGATTACTGATTCAACTTGCAGTTAGCGACTGCAGCTGCAGCTGTTTCTGTTAAGTTCAAGTTGAAAAAACAGTTTTCTGCTTGATTGGCTAGAGGAAAGCAGCAGTGCAGCAGCATTCTACATTGTTGTGCTGCAGTAGCGACATCACTACTGTAGCACAACAACGTATTGGTGTGACTACTGCATCATAACCCCACTATTCTAGGCATGGATTTCCATGCAGAACAACATTCCACCATACACTATAATATAGTTAAGGCCTACCTTCCAGCCCTCCATGCCGGTTTGGAGAGCTAGGGCAAGATGTTGCACGGCTGATTGGTCCCCAGGAAATTCAGGGAGGACTGGCATGGAGGGTGCGCAAATGTTACTGCTGGTACCTGTGTTACATAATTCTGCTGGCCTCTGCGTCACCTCCATGCTGTCCACGTGGAGCAAGAGCACACTCCCAAGCCCATCCTGGCCTAACTGCCCTTATAGCGGCATGATTCATGTCAGGGCAGTGCTCCACATGGCATGCTTTAGGAGCTGTGGAACAGCTGAGGTCGTCACATGTGCACTGCAGGATCTCTGTGCATCTGCAGCTTCCCTGTACACCCCTACCTAGGGACTGAGTGACTGCTGAGCCCTTCTTATTGGATCAAACCCTAACAATTTAGGTTGGTTCCTGTCAAAGTATTTGTCATGCCTCACAGAAGCATTTATCACTGTTGACTGTGTTCTCAAACCAAATGAATGACACCACACGTGAGTGAATTTTGAAACTGGTAACTTGAAAAACAACACCTCGTCAACCAGATATTCAGAGAGATAGTTAAGGAGGAACATCAAGCAAAACTGCTTATGTTAGAAATGCTTTAGGGGGCTGTTCTTTTCCCATTATATATTGTACATGCAGCTAGCTTGCCACCAATTTGAATGTTCTCCTGATGGCCCTTCTTGTCTGTTGTTTATAGTTTTTACATAGAGACATAGAAACATAGACTTTGATAGCAGATAAGGACCACTTGGCCCAACTAGTCTGCCAATTTCCTTACCTATTGGATAAGCTGCAGATCCTAGTTAACCAACAGCTTGCTTCTTCCTACCACCACCAGAATTGCCTTATGTCTGTGCCATGCATTCTTGAATTCCCCCACTGTTTTTGACCCCACGACCTCCTCAGGAAGGCCATTCCATGCATCCACCAGCCTCTCTGTGAAAAAATTATTCCTCACATTGCACCTGAGTTGTCCCCCCACTGTCTTCAAATTGTGTCCCCTTGTTCTTGCACACCTCTTTTTCTGAAAGATGCTACCCTCTTGGACTTTGTTGAGTCCCTTGAGGTACTTGAAAGTTTCTATCATGCCCCCTCTCTCTCCTTTCCTCGAGGGTATATATATTAAACTCCTTTAGTCTCTCTTCATATGGCTTCTGTTGCAGACCCTGCACCATTTTAGTTGCCCTCCTCTGGACTGCCTCCATCCTGCCTATGCCTTTGCGGAGATGGGGTCTCAGAACTGCACACAGTACTCAGATGAGGTCTCACCAACTGTCAGTACAGAGGAATAACAACTTCCTGTTTTCTACTGGTGACCCTCTCCATATACATTTCAGTATCCCCCAGCCATCTTACTGCCTTCTCACATTGCTTGCTTACCTTTAGGTCACCTGATATTTATTTATTGAGAAATTCGGAATTACAACACTTTGAGTCCAACAAATTCATTTGCAAAGGCTCCTCGTCAAAGTCACAGTACAAGTTTACAAGTATAGGTGTAAGGCAACAACACATCAGACAGACCTGAAAATTACATTAACGGTAATAGAGAACTGGGTAATATATTATGGCAGAGGGAAGACAGCCCAGTGTCATGTGCAAAAAACAAAACAACATTTTACAGAAAAGATACAGAAAGTAAAGGCAGGTATTTGACTACCCTCAGGTCCCTTTCCATTTTCGTTGTTCTTAACCCCATTGTGTACTCTTCCCTGGGTTTTGTTTCCAAAGTGCACATTTTGTACTTTTTGCATTGAAGCTAAGTTGCATACATATTTTGACCATTCCTCCAACCTTGCCAAGTCACTTCACATCCTTTCCACCACCCACCTTGTGTTTCATCCCTGTTGCAGATCTTTGTGTCGTCTGCAAAGAGGCATACTTTTCCTTCCAGTCCCTCCACAATGTCACTTATAAAGACATTAAAAAGGACTGGACCCAGTATTGAACCCTGTGGTACCCCGCTAGTAGCCCCTCTTTCTTCAGAGTGGACTCCGTTTACTATTACCCTCTAAGTCCTGTTGTTCAGCCAATTTTTTTACCCAGGCTACCACACTGGGACCCACTCCCAGGCTGGCTAATTTGTTTATTAACCTTTTGTGTGGGACTGTGTCAAATGTCATGCTAAAGTCTAGGTAGGCTATGTCCACAGCCCCACCCTGGTCTGCTACTTTGGTTACCCAATCAAAGAAATCTATTAGATTCGTATGACATGCCCTTCCCACTGTGAATCCATGCTGCCTTGGGCCCTGTGCCCTGCTGGCCTCTAGGTACTCAACAATTCTTTCTTTCAGAAGCGATTCCATCATTTTCCTACCACTGGGGTCAAGCTAACAGGTCTATAGTTTCCTGCCTCTGTTTTGCTCCCACTTTTGTGAAGGAATCACATCCACCCTCCTCCAGTCCTTAGGTACCACACCATCCTCCTATGTTTTGTTAAAAGGGTAGTCAGTGGTGTCACTAGTCCTCCCTTAGTTCTTTTAGAATTCTGGGAGAATCCCATCAGACACCATTGCTTTGTTCACCTTCAGTTTTAGGAGTCCGTCTGTGAGAAAGGACTGGTATTGACCCCTATCCAGGTACTTCTATTGATTGGATTAGGTACCTCCCCTCCTCTTCTTTTATGAATACTGAGCAGAGTATTCATTCAGTATCCCTGCCTTTTCACTGTCCTCTCTGCCCATCCACTCTCTTCTTTATTAACCCTCACTATCCTTCCCTTGGTCCTTCTTCACTCCCTAATGTATCTGTAAAAGGTTTTATCCCCCTTCTTAACCGAGTTGACCATCTTTTCCTCAGTTTTGGCCTTTGCTATTCTGACTGCCTTTCCTGCTTCCTTCTGCTTTAGCTGGTAAAGTTCTCTGTCCTGCTCCTTCTGTGTTTCCTTATATTTCCTGAATGCTATCTTTTTCTCCCTAACCTTCCCCGACACCTCTTTTGAGAACCATAATGTTTTTTTCTTTCATTTTGATTTATTTGCATCACACAAAGGCTTGTTGCCTCTGTGATGGCAGTCTTTATGTTTCCCCATTGTTCCTCCACCCCTCCTTCTTGTCTGTTTATTAGTGCTTTTCTGAGGCACTCTCCCATTTTGACATGGCATTTAAGGGATGCTATGTAGATTGAATCTGCTTCCTATTGTTCTTAGCTTTAGAGAGTTTAGTGCTGGGTTTTGCAGTCATCTACCCCTCATCTCAGTTAGATAATAACATCATATTTATGCCTACTAAAGATTTGCACTTAAATAATCATTTGGCATTAGGCCTTAGAAAAAAGACATGGTTTTGTCCTTAGCCATCACTGAAGAGTGTTGTTGACAATATGCAGTTATTTTCTTTTGATTAAACTGACATTCTTTCTCTTAGCTTTATCCAGGGATGTGGAGTACAACCATGGTTTGGTTACATCATATCTCCCTTTTGCTCTCTATAGCGATAAGGGTTTGTTGGGAAAAAAGGGACTCAGGATTATGCATCCAAACATCAGCAGCCTCTTTTCCTAACTGGCTGAATTGGAAACATGAATAAATTTGTACAACCTCATGTACTAGCAATAAGTGAAAATTGATTTAACAAACTGTTTCTGATTCTGAACTTAAGATTTCTAACTGTAAAATTTATAGAAAAAAGGTGGAGGTGTTCTTTTCAATGTTTAGAAAAAGAAAACAAATGTAAATGGCTAACCATACAACTATGCATCCTACCCCCAAAAGCTAAGCATTTATTGTGTTTACAATCCTCCTAAAGTGGGTGTGGGGCTTTCAAGATGTTGTCAACACATTGGGTACCCTCGACACATTGGACCTTATTGTTCTTGGAGATTTTATTTAAATTGGTTTATACACTTTCCATTGTAAAGATATGTTGGATTGGGGGGGGGGGGTGCTGTGGAGCAGCCGAGATGGTGGACATCTTTTTTATGGCTCAACATTGTGGTTAAAGGATTTTATAAATTAAATCTTTCAACTTGCATTTTCAATATCCTAAGCAGAGAATTGGGCTGTGTAATATCATTGTGCCCAAAAAAACACAGCAGCAAATGGCAAGGGGGCTGATACTTACTTTTCTGCCCCAGGAATAAGTGCATCAGGGAAATCTAGTGGGCCGACCACATCCAGTAGCCCAGATCTTTCACCTATTCTGTCTATCCTCACTAAACTGCAGGCTACTGGGGATGAAATCAACATGTGCTAGCTTCCTGGAGCAGACATTTACTGATATGGAGGAAAATTACTACCAAGCAAACAGCAATTACAGACCTTAATACGACTGTAGAGTGACAGCATGAGGTAAGCACTGGCCTTGTCCAGGATGTTGGCTACTTGTGGGCCAAGGTGGAAGCCTTGAAAAATGGACAGAGACAGCGTAATGTGTGCATTGTTCGCTATCCCCCTCAATTGGTGGGGCGTGTGGAGTTGTTTACACTACAGGAAAAAATTATCTTTGAAGATCTTGCTCTTCTGTCCCAAGACTCCAGAATCTGTGTGCTTCAGGCCTTTGTAATTTTGGTGTGTCCCAGATCACAGGGAGACACTGGAGATCAATTGATCACAGCTATTGCTACACTCTCCTCACTAGAGTCCAGAATTCTCCTGTTGCAGGCAGCTTGAGCAAGGGTGACATTCTCTGGGAAGGTAGCAAAGTGGGGTTCTTTCCAGACCTTTCCTCCCAGACACAGGAATGAAAGAAAAAGCTTCAGGTGATTAAAAAAATCTTTATGAAATGGGGAATGGTGTCTCAGTTATTCTTTCCTGTATACGTTTTTACAGATCCTGATGCAGCGACTAGTTTTCTTGACAAATGAATTAATCGCATGGTCTCGGGCACTCAAGGGAATGAGCTGGAGGGGGTCTCTGAGTGACTGCTGTGTGGATATTCTTTGTCTTTATTTACTTAAGGGATCCTGTGCTGGGTCTCTGGGGTGAAACGGCCCTTTGTTCCATGTTACTGGCACACCTTATTTTGTATTTTCTGCAGGCATATATGTCTCAATGTATGACACTCTGTTTGATTCTCTTTTGGCTCATATAATGTTTGCCTAATATGTTTCTTTCCATTGTACTGGGGCATTTTCCATTTACAGCTGTACCGCTCCATTTGTAAGCTTAAACAATTAATCTCAGTAGTAATCTTTCCCTGTACAGTGTCTGATTTCGACACCTGGTTGTGCAGGGCTTATGCTAAACTTTGCGAGCCCAAACAGTCTAACTTTTATTCTGTGTCCCATGTACAAGTTCACTCCCCCTCTCAATCCATGCCTGTGAGAGGAGAAAACTACGACAAGGGACTGTTTCTACGTTAAGCTTGTCGTCAAGAGCGTTTTGGAAGTAACACGCTTGAGGTGTCCTCTCCCATCAATGCACTGCTCCCTTGAGCAGGCATGGAGATCCTGCACCAATGGGTGCAGGAGCTCAGTATGACAGTGGTGTTCCTCTGCTTCAAAGGAAGCACGCTGCCATACTGGCGCGCCGTCCCCTCTTGCATCACCGCTCCCCAGCGCGCCTCACCGCCCCAAAGCTTTCATGCCATGCTGAGCCCACCCCAGCATGGCAAGCGTTGTTGCCGACGGGGGTGCTCAATCCCCATCAGCTCCACGGCCCCCAAGCCATCCTGCTGCCATGCTGGGAGCCCACCCCAGCGTGGCAAGCGTTCGTTGTTTGCCAACAGAGGTGCCCAATCCCCGTCGGCTCCTCGGCCTCCACACATCTTCTGCCATGCTGAGCCCACCCCAGCGTGGCAAATGTCCCACGTCGTCTTTTTTTTTTAAACCTGTAAAATAAAAATGGTCCCACGCGTAGTCTCCCACCCCACAACCGCACCACCACTGTGCACCCAACCTCCCCACCCCCACCCCATACTTACCTCCGGACTCTGTGCGACAATCTTTGGTGGACCAGGAACACGTCTGCACTCTTCAAAGTCGACCGTGAACTGAGGGAATGCCGGTAAGCTGTATAATGGGCTAGATAGGGATTTCAACTTTTGCATATCTCAGTCATTTTTTGGAATTATTGCACCAAATTTTCAACATGGAGTTTTTGGGACCCCTTCTCATGAGTGATGTCACTGTCATGGCGTTAGTCGGGGCCTGAAGGGTGATTTAGCAGGCACTGCGCAGTCACTGCTGCGCCGAAATCACCCTTTTGGCCTCTCAATAATGCCAAGACAGTGACATCATTCATGAGGAAGGGTCCCAAAACCCCATGTTGAAAATGTGGCAAAAATTCCAAAATGACTGTTTTATTTATATGTTACGCAGTTCCTACGCAGGCTCGTAAGTTCATGAATTTTCAATATTTTCATTCCAGATTTTCAACATTGCCATTTTATCACACCTTCTTATGAGTTGTACAGCTGCCATTTTTCACATCCTGCCCAAAACATCTTTCCCCCATGTAGTGCACAATGGCGCAGTCAGTGTGCAAAATCAATGTATGAGACACAGTAAGAAAATCACAGTGACACTGTTCATTAGCAGAGGTTTTAAAATGGCAATGTTGAAAATTTGGTGAAAAATTCCTAAAAATGACTGTTTTATGAGCGTGCGTTGTGCAGTTCCTCATGCGCTTTCGTAAGTTCTTAATTTTCAATATTTCCTCCAGATTTTCAACATTGGCATTTTATCACACTTCCTTATGAGCAGTACAGCTGTCATTTTTCACATCCTGCCCAAAATGTGTTTCCACCTATGTAGCGCACAATGGGGGTAACAAAAAGGTCATGCTGACAATTTATTGTGCAAATACCAGCAATCGCACAGGGCATTAGGGTAAAGCACCATACATGCCAAACACCACTGCAAATACCTGCAAGTGAACGTTCGGCATTGACAAATGCTTGTTTCTGTATCCTGTGGTGAAAGCATTCTGCCCTACGGCTTTACTCTTCCCAACTTTACTCCTGCAAATGATATTTCTGGGGCAGCAGTCTGTATTTGAGTATATTAATCTTTTATAGATGCCCTTTGTCCTGTATGTTGAATTAATATTGCCTGATACCTATCTTTGCACATGTATTTTGCTTTTGTGATTGGATAATCCATAAACAAAGTTTACAAAAATATATATATATATATATTGGATGAGATTAATCTAAAGCCAATGATTTCTGAACCAACAAGTCTTAACAATAAAGCATAAAGTCATTCTTTGACTAGCTCCTTGTCGAAAGAGATGACAGACTGTGGTCATTTGTCAGATTTTGTAAGTGCCTATTCTGCAGTTTATTGTCTGTAGTTTTACAGGCTCATTAAAGCAGCTGTGCAACATAATCAGGAAATGATTATCAAAATTATTTTTTTTGGTTGTAAACATGCAGCCATAGATGAGGTTTCCATATCTGTAAATATTTTTTTCTAGAGTTCTTTAGTTTTTTAGCTTTTTAAAATTTATTTAAATTGTTGTGGCACCACAATAAATATGGCGGCTACCTAATTTTCAGCTTCGCTTCCCCCACACATCACATCACATCTTTTGGTTACTGCAGTTGGACCCTGTGCTGAACATTCCTAATGTCCCTGTGTAGTACTGCCAGTCATACACATGTGCAGTTGGCAGCAGAAGAGGTTCCAGTTCAACATGGCCTGTGGCAGAAATGTAAACAAAAACAAAGGATAACTGAGACAATTACAGTGTGATAGTACAATGCTGGCAGGAAACAGTACCAGGTAAATGCTCAGCAGAGCACAGGCAATAAAGTGTTGAAAAAGCGCAGATTTTTTACATTGCACTGCTGCTTTAAAGAGCACCTCTCACGATGAGCCAAAAAGTTACAGCTTGTAGTCATTATATGCAGTTCCTAGACCTGAAGAGTGGTGTGCATTTGTTATTTTGCCAAGGTTTACGCTGCCTTCCATATTTTTCATTTGCTTTTGAGCCCTGCTTTAGCCCTGCTACACTTGCCTTTGCTGATCACCTGCTGGCTCCTGCTGACATCACTATATGACAGAGGTGACTCATACTGTGTGAGTACAGTGCAGTTGCAGCAGTTTTGCAAGGAAAACTACCAGTACTAACATGATGGTTATGGTCAATGGTCATAATTTGGGTCAGGGAGATGAGCAGGATGGGGAAAGGAAGTATCGTGAAGATTCAGAAGAGGAAAAGGGCTGCACAGGAACCAGAGAACCAGAAGGGACACAGGGAAGTGAACAGAGGGCAGATGAGGGAAGAGGGCTCAGGACGTTTTGGAGGGAGATAGCAAGAGAGGATGGGGAAAGGAATTAGGGAAGAGAACAGCAGCAGTGAGGGGCACCCAGGAGGAAAAAGGGATAGAGTCTTAATAGTGGGGACTCTATTATAAAAGGAGTTACATGGGGAGAAGGGAGAGAGAGGGAGAAAATATGGGTTGAGTGAATGCCAGGTATGGCGGCAGCCAAAGTTATGCATTGGATCCCTATGAGGGAGGAAATAGATGAAAACTCATCTGATCTTCCACCGAGGCACAAGCGACCTTACAAGGAGCAGCGTGCTGGAGGTGCAGGCTAGGTTTATGGCATTGGCTAGGTTCTGCAGCAGCTTGGACTTTAAATCCCTGTCCTTCTCTGAGATGCTGCCAGTACCAAGGGCCAGCATGGAGGTGAGGTAAAGTATAGAGGAGTTCAATAGTTGGCTTGCAGGTTGGTGTGCCTAGAAGGGGTATGGTGTGATAGAAGATTGGGGTTCAACATGGAGCGACAAGAGCCTCTATGCCCCGGATAGGCTGCACCTAAATGGGGAGGAGAAAGCAGTGCTTTAACGCAAACTGGACAATTATGTTGACAGAAGCTGCCATTTAAACTAAACACGGGGGTGGAGGGCATGAGGAAGCCCTGGTGATGTGGCAATAGGCGGGGAAGGGAGCAAAATGCACTACCCACATAGCCAGAGGGTAAGGGGACAAAATATATAGGACAGAAGGAAAGAGGGGGGTGGATGGTCATGTATGCAAATGCCAGAAGTCTAGGGAGACAGATCCCAGATCTAACAGCAAAAATGGTTGAGGAGGGCCTTGACATCGTGGGGGTAATGGAAACATGGTGCCACCAGGAACAGGGATAGAAACAGAGATACAAGGGTACAAATTGTTCCAGGAGGACAGGGCAGAAAAGAGACTGGGGTTGCACTCTATGTAAGGAGAGTATCAGGGCATCAGAATTGCAGGGTAAGTGGGGAGATGCCGAAGGACTTTGGGTCTCGTTGTCGGTGGGGAAGGGGGAGACAGTGCATATGGTGGTAGTTTATAGGCCCACAGCACAGCAGGAAATGGTGGATAGAAGCATGGCTGACAAGTTTGTGAGAATGGCGGCAAGGGGGGAAGTGGTGCTGATGGGGGACCTGAACCTACCGGACATAGACTGGAGCACCCTTTCAGCTGCTTCAACCAGCAGCAGAGAAATATTGGACTCCCTGCTAGTGGCCCTCCTAAATCAACTGGTCAGGGGGACAATCAGGGCAGGAGCTACTCTTGATCTAGTTCTGACAAATGGGGAGCACGGTAGGAAATGTATCGGTGAGGGAACATCTTGAATACAGTGACCACAACATGGTCAGGGTTAGAATAAGGAACACTGCGAGGTTCACCAGTCTAGGTTGAAGGTGCTGGATTTCAAGAGGGCAAACTTGAGACAAATGGAAATAGTGGAGAGGCTTTGGAAGGGTGGAGGATTTGACAGAGGTAGAGGCAATGTGGGAGGATAAATGAAGCTATTAGAGAGATCACGGACATCTGTGCCAGAGAGCAAGTTAAAATAAGAGGAGGAGAAAACATCTGTGGTATGCTAGGAAGTAGCAAAAAGGAAAGACAAAAGGAAAGCCTTCAGGAAGTTCAAGGATACACAAGAAGAAGTGGACTGGGGAAAATACCAGGTGAGCCAGAGAGAAGCTGGGGTAGTGGTAAGGAGGGCAAAGGCACAGACAGAGAAGCGAATAGCTAGAGGGGTCAAAAAGGGGATAAGACTTTCTTTTGGTATGTAAGTGAAAAGAGGAAGACTAGGCAGGGAATACTCTAGTTAAAAACAAATGAGGGGGAGATGCTACAAGGGGACAGAGAGAAAGCGGACCTGCTAAACAGCTATTTTTGCTCAGTGTTCAATGGGGAGGAAAAAGATGAAGGCAGCAAAGCAGGAAAAGAAATGGCAGGGGAGGGGGAAGTGGAGATGAGGCCTTTTCTCGTGGAGGAACTGTTGGGAGAACTAGGTTGCATGAAGGTGAACAAGGCAATGGGGCCAGATGGGTGCACCTAAAGGGTGTTAAGAGAACTAAAGGGAGATATTGGCAGGTACCATTGACTGCACTCTTCAGTGGTCCCTGGAGACTGCGGTGGTGCCAGAAGACTGAAGGCAGGCAAATGTGGTCCCACTGCATAAGTGGGGAGGGAGGGAGGAAGTGGGAAACTACAGACCCGTGAACTTGACATTGGTGGTAGTCAAGCTCATGAATAAACTAATAAAAGACAGGATCACCAGCTACCTGGAGGAAAGCGGCCTGATGAATCCAAGGCAACATGGTTTTACTAGGGGCAGATCCTGTCAAATAAATTTGATAGAGTTTTTGACGGGGTCACCAAGGAACTGGATCAGGGAGGCAGTAGATATGGCTTATTATTACTGAATGTGTTTGACCTGCGCTCCACGGAGACTACTGTAAAATGTCAGGCCTGGGGCTGGGGCAGAGGTAGTTAAATGGGTGGGAAACTAGCTGGGAATGGGAGACAGAGGGTCATAATAAATGGGGTGGCATCCGGAGAGGGCAAGATCACAAGCGGGGTCCCTCAGGGATCAGTGCTGGGGCCCCTACTATTCAATATATTTGTAAGGGACATTGTGGAGGGCCTTGAGGGAGGTGTGAGTCTGTTTGCAGACAATATCAAAATCTGCAATAGGGTGAACACACAGAAAGGGGTAAAAAAAATGCAGAGAGATTTGGGGAGGCTTGAGGCATGGTCAAAGAGGTGGCAGCTTGCATTCAATACAAAAAAGTGTAGAATCATGCATCTTGGCTACAGGAATCAGAGGGCAGAGTACTGTATTGGGGGCAGAGATCTGGGTAACAGAATAAGAAAGGGACCTAGGCATCATTATATCAAGGGACCTGAAGGTGGAAAGACAGTGCAGGAGGACAGTGGCTAGGGGAGTGGAATGCTGGATTCATTGGAAGGGATCACCAGTAGAAATAGGGAGGTCATAGTACCCTTGTACACCCATCTGGTTAGACTGCATCTGGTCATGAAGTCAGTTCTGGAGGCCATACCTCAAAAAGGATATGGGGAGGCTGAAGCAGGTTCAGAGGAGAGCGACAAAGATGGTAAAAGGGTTAAGCCACCTATCTTACGAAGAAAGGTTGAAGGATCTGAACATGTACTCCCTGGGACAGAGGAGGGAGAGGGGAGACATGATCGAGATCTTCAAGTACCTTAAGGGTATAAACAGGGTGCCAGTGGACAGCATCTTCCAGATGAAGGGTAATCAAAGGACGAAGGGGCATGGCCTGCAGGTGGGGGGGGGGCAGTTCAGGGGTAACATTAGGAAATACTATTTCACAGAGAGAGTGGTGGAAAGGTAGAACAGACTTCCGGAGGCAGTTGTTGGAGAAGAAACAGTGGAGGGATTCAAAAGGGCATGGAACAACCACAGAGGAGTGTTAACGGTGGGGGGCACAAGTCCAAGTAGATAGCTGGACAAATGGGCAGACTCGGTGGGCCTTGTCAGTCCTTTTCTGCCATTACACTTCTATGAATCTATGAATCTATGAATGCATTGCTAACGGGGTGTCTTGGTGAAGAGGGGTAACAGTATGTACACCTAGTGATGTAGTTTTCCCTTGCAGAACTGCTGCAAATTCACTATACTGCAGCGAGTCACTCTCTGCCATTCAGTGATGTCCAGCAGCACAGCCCTGGGTCCACAGCAACACCAGGTTTGCTATAGAAACTCTGGTACACCCTGTAGTTTTAGCAGCTCAGAATGCAAGAACTAACTACAGGACAGTAATGAAATGCATTTCCCGAGTCAATGCAAGAAGGGGTAATTTATGCATGACAGTCAAAAGGACTGGGAAATGTGCTCTTTAAAAAACATCTGAGGATAGAGAGGCCTGGGTCTATGTTCAAAATTCAACTCTACTGCCTTTCTAAATGATTTGCCAGATACTGATTGGATCATACAGGATATAATACTTGATATAAATCTTGCTTTTTTTTTTTTAGCTTATCTTGCTGTCATGTTTACCATATTTCATGTCCATTTCATGTTTAACCATGTTTTGAACATGGTAGTTGCTTTTGGATGACCATGTTCAAAAACTATGAAATGATCATGGTCAGAGTTTCACTATGAAACATGTCCATGACAAGGTTAAAATCTCTGAGCATGGTTAAATATGGTAGAGACATGGGGCCAGAATTTCAAAGGGCGAAACACAGCCCTGGGACTGAGTCCTATGTCACAGTCCTCCAGTGCAGAAGATAATTTCCACACCAGTGGACATTTCTATTCTCAGCCTGTTGTGCACACGGGTGTTGGGTGCAGCTGCAGAGGATGTTAGGCCTGGTACAACATACACAAGCTGCTGTACATCACAGAGCATGTGCAAAATGGTTCTCTGTTACAAAATATGACCCAGTGGTACAAGGTTTTTCCACAGGTGTGCCAGTTTCTGGGGTCTTTGAAAATCCACCCTATAGAATTTAGAACAGGGTCAAACATGTTCTCTGTTCAAAAAGGTTTTTCTGCGTTTTGTTAAATCTAAGAACCTAAGTCACTCACCATTACAGGCTTTTGATTATTTTGACATCTTGAGCAACCAGCATGACAGAGCAATGAGTAGGGGACTGCATTCTGTGCTTAGCTTCCTCCAGCATCGTCATGCTGAATCAGCTAACCACGCATGCCTGTGTGGCGTCATGACATCACAAAGTGTCCACCATCATGTGCAAGCCCTGGAAAACATGTGGCATGCCTGACGCATGCATAATGGCACCAAAGAGGTAAAATACCTTCTAATGGGACAAGTCTCAAATGTAGATACAGAGTATAAAATTAACTTTCATTTTTTACATGTTAACACTTTACCAATATAAGAAGAAGCCAGAGTAATAAGGCCATTTGGTCTATCTAATCTGTTCATATTGCAAGGTCCTCAGTTTAAGCTAGATTATAAAGCTGAACCCCTAGATATTTAATTTGTTTATGAGTTTATTAAACTCTAAAATTTTTAAAATACATTGACTCCTGTTATCTCGAGCCAACTAATAGCTCAGAAAAATGATTTGTATTTGAATAGCTTACTGGGAGCAATATTCCAGTCCTGAGATGACATCAGCAGCAACTCTTCACTGATACAGTTTTTTGAACAGCTAATGAAATCAGGGTTACAAAATAGCTCATAACTTTAAAATGAAGTAACTCAGAAATCTAGTTTTGGTATGAGATTTATTGGGGTATACTATATTAATTCTGCAATGTAGCACCTTTGGCCAGATGGTGTCAGTGACTTTGAAATGTAGCCAAAGTGAATTAAGGTCATCAAACAGCTGACTGCTTGAATGTCCCAGGCAAAACATTGAGATGGGTCGGAGAGACTTCTCCTATGCTGCACCCAAGCTGTGGAACTCCCTCCTGGACAACCTGCAGGCACCAGTCTCACCTCCCACTTTCAAACTGCACTTCATGGAAGCACTGTTAACTAGATCATTATGTAGATGTTATACTAAATGACTGTGAAAGTCTGCCAGGATAGTGAGTAGAGTAACCTGGACACATGTTATGTTTTGTTTTGTTTGACCATACTGGCTGTGAGATGCTCTGGGACAAAACAGTTGTTATGTCTTTGGAATCTGTAGGATACTGTTTCTGCCATGTCTTGTCTATGTACCTGTATTCAGTACCCGTGTTTTTCAATTTGTGATCCTTTTTTGCTGTGACTGTATAATTTTCTTGTTTCATATGTGTCATCTAAATGACCTGGGTTGTACCTGAAAGTGAACCCTGGGACTAGTGTACTTACCCGGTTATCAAATAAATAAATAAAATAGATTCTGGTGTCTGTCAAGCGGTTGCTGTTTTCAGGTTTTGTTAGAAAATGGGCCACAAAAATCCTGCATCCCAACTGATCAAAACATGTCACATGACCATTATTTTCTGACAACCACACACCTCACCTGAACTATACAATTTTTTTAATATTCTAGTGTGTGTAATCATAAGGAAATAATGCCTTTCTTCAGTGGTTGCATCTTACGTTCCTTTTTGGCTGTAGAAGGGCACCCCTTTATAATTCTTCTTCATTCTTCTGCTGCCGTATGTCCTCTCTGTACCTCCTCCCCAAAAGCTGTCACTCAGGTCCCCTACTGCTTTGATAAAAATCTTCCTCCTGGGTACAGCTTCTTTTTTCACTCTTACAATGGTTCATATTGGATGTTTTTTCCCCACATTTCGAGTGGAAGTTAGAGGCAAGTACCATGGTATGTTTGCCCATTGGCTTTCCATGGAGTTCGCTTGTCCAATTTATGATTATCCTTTCCAATTTCCATGTCTAGAAATGCTTCCTTTTCCACAGTGTATGCTACATTTTTATTGTAATGCAAACTCCAGCTTCATTAAGGCAGTTCAGAAAACTAAGGAACTCCACAGGTGTGCCATCCCAAATTAAGAATGTATCTTTTCCAGCATTTAATTTTACAGACATTATATTGTTTGGCTATTATACTGTATATGTATTTTTCTTTAAAGTCCACCATAGATAAGCTGGTGTAAGACTTATTTAGTTTTTTGTTTACCAGGTTAGTGTGCTAGACATAAAGGGCCAATTTCCAGGCATGACCCATGAGAGTACAAGTGAAAATGCAGGGCCGGTTCTAAGCTTATCATGTCGCGTACAGATCGCCAATGAGAATAGCACAAGTCACAAATACATCCAGCAAGTACACCAAATGCAATTCTACATTGTGAGATGTGCATTGACGCAACGCAGTACGCCAATGGTGACTTACACTGCAGTTGCAACAAACCCGCAGGTACGTAAATGCGCAACTGAACATACACCAAGAAAATGGAAGAGAAACACCAGGGCGGGATTCTAGAAGCAGCAGTGCCACAACTTACACCAAGACCAGCTGGTGCAACATAAACCAGGTGGGAGCAGGTGTAACATACACAGCAGAGAAAGGAGCAGGGACAGACAGGCCGAACACACAGCAACACACCATGTGAGAAAAGAGAGGGTGTCTGAGGAAGGCAGGCACACAGAGGCAGTGTGGCACAGGGTGCAAAGGGTGCACAGAGGCCACAGGTACAATGCAGGGATGATGGCGCCACCAGGCACAATGCCCCTGCCATGGCCACTGATACATATAAACAGTGCAACCACAACAGGGACACAGCACCGGGTGGCGCAGACCTGTAGACATATCGTGGTGAGATACACCAATGTTTGTGCCAATGGTGCCACCTGCAGGGAACAATGGCACCCCGAGGTGGAAGGGCTTCAGCACAAGCACTGTGCCACCACACAGCTGGGAGGTACATTGTGAGGTGGCATGGACACCATAGCATGTGGTGACCCGCATCACACAGGACACCATGCAGATGTGACCTGGGGACAGTGGCCCATGCTGTGAGCAGCACAAATGGCACACTAACCTGATGCACAGGAGGAACACTGGAGACAGCAGGCATCAACACCAGTGTACCCCTCGCATAGCGACACACACACACACACACACACACACACACACACAGCCAGGCATACCAGGAACAGACACAGAGACAGTGTGTATGGCAAAGGTTTAATGTACAAACAGGACAGGGATACAGGGTAACAATGGAAGGGGTTGGGGATGTAAAACAGGCAACAACAACAAGCGGTAACACAATAGTAAACCAGACCCAAACAGTCACCCACAACAACCCAGAACACCAACCCACACCCACGTACAACCCAACACAGGCCCAACAACCAAACACAATCCCACCCACAAAACAAACAGCAAAATGCAGATCTGCCTACTCAATGACCACCCACAACACCCATATGAACAGACCCACCAAAACCAACCCCCCCATATACAAGCCCACCCACACAGAAAGCCCCACCCACGTTCACGAACCAATGTTCAGGACGTGTGCAATTAGAGTAGATTAAGGATTTGAAGCAAAACAAGGTTGGGTATAATTGCAACATTCCCATGCATTTCAGTTCTGCTAAGAAAGGAAGCAGATCAAACAACCAGCAACTTCAATTAGTTGCAGAGAAGGTAAGCAATCATAAAATGTGGATTTTCAACTAGAAATAATATGATGCAAAAAGGGTTGACTGTGTCCCTTTAATCTGGTATGAAGGTAATCATTAAGCCATGCTACAGTGGGAGAAAAAAATCCCAAGATCAAATAGTTTGGAGCATAAGAAGTTATGCTCAACAAGATCAAAGCACCTTTGTAAGGTCAAAAAGCTACCCTAGTTAGAAGACCATTTTGCATAGGAGATCTGACATCACTGGTAATAATTAAGTTAATGCTGTAGCAGTAATTTAACCTTTAAGAAAGCCATGCTGTTCAGTAGATAGCACATTATGCTTTTAAAAGTAAATAGTCTGTAAGCTGGGCAGCAAAATGTTTTCAATTAGTTTACTAATCATTGATAAAGAGCAATTTGGTGATACTTATCAATAGCCTTGTGTCATCTTTTTGAAGCTGGGTACTACCTTGGCAAATTTTCAAGCATCAGGCACTATGGTAGAAAAGTGTTAAACTATACAGCTGGCATGCCCACAACCCCACCTTGTTTGTAAAAAAAGTGTTTATTTAAAAATGTAAAGTGTATTTAAAAAATGTAAAGTGTGTTTTTGGTTTTAGTGTAAGATGTGTCATTTCTAGTAAGAATTCATATGGGGGCATCTTTGTTTCATTCCTTAGTGTCAGGTATTTTTTCAGTACTTCCAACCCTTGCCTATGGGGGATACTGGTATAGAGATCCTGAATATCCAGGGATGCTAAGAGGTAGTTTTCAAAACTCCGAACTGTGAATTAAGTTCCTCTGTCAGGTTTACCAGATCCCAAGTTTCTTGATGGCAGTTTTTTGTCTCTTTGGCTATGGGTGTGATAAAATAATCTGCATAAATTTGACAATGGAAGGACACTAGCCTTGCTATATTAAAACACCCTTGGGAATGAATGAATGATTGAATGAATGAATGAATGAATGAGTGTGGCTCTAGAGCAGTGGAACATCAATGTTTCTTCAACAGCTGTTACAATGGAATGCCAGTTCTTTGGCTGTATCCTCAGACACTGGAGCACATTAAGCATCCTAGGGGCTCTTTTACAATGAATGGAGAACATTGTTAGCCCCAAAGCTCTGTGCCTAACACTTAATGAAAAATCTGACACAAAATCCTATGATTGGATATGATTGCAATTAGGATTTGGTTTGTGTTTATGCATTCACACTTCCATTATCATTATGTCCGAGATCCAGGACTGGATGAGTGCCAACTGGTTGAAGCTGAATCCTGCCAAGACTGATGTTTCTGTTGTGAACCTGGGTCATTGGGTAGAGGGGTCTCCAGCTGGGCAGGCATTTGGACTTGTGCTTGCAGGCTGCCAGCTGAGGACCTCTGAATAGATGTGAGTCTGGTCATTATTTTTGATGATGGGCTGACCCTGAAATCTCAGGTGTTGTCCGTCATCAAGACCTAATTTTACCATCTGAGGAATATCACCCAGATTAAACACCTGGTTCCGCCCAACAATCTTCTGACATTGGTCCATGCTTTTGTGACCTCCCACCTGGATTACTATAATGCCCTGTACCTAGGGCTACTGGGGGTTGATATCCCTATTTGCAGCTGGTGCAGAATGTGGCAGCCAGGTTACTGATTGAGCTTTCTCGATCTAATCATATTACACCTGTGCTGTGCCAACTGCATTGGCTGACATTTAAATGGTGGATCACCTTCAAGGTCAGTTTGCTGACCTACAAAACCCTACATGGACAGGGACCATGCTACCTGCAGGAGCTTCTTCACCCCTACTGCCCCCCCGACCACTTTGCTCCACTGATGAGGGATTGCTAGAGATTCCCAGAGTTCAGCTGAAGACATCTGGGGCCTGAGCATTTGCTTTTGTAGCCCCTACCCTCTGGAATTCTCTACCTTGTCGGGTTTGGGAGTGCCTGACTGTGGCAAGCTTTAAATCTACACTGAAAACTTATTTATTTAGTCTTGCTTTCTCCCTAAGCTGATACTGATTTGACTCTGTATGTTATTTAATTATTTATGGTTTTAATCTATTTTATATGTTTAACTACTGTCAAAGCACTTTGATAA
The DNA here is from genome assembly GCA_016271365.2 of Neoceratodus forsteri. Classification (NCBI taxonomy): domain Eukaryota; kingdom Metazoa; phylum Chordata; order Ceratodontiformes; family Ceratodontidae; genus Neoceratodus; species Neoceratodus forsteri. The sequence goes on along the minus strand of CM057452.1, from coordinate 1,082,014,927 downwards.
TTCTGAATTGCGCTCTACTAATAAAGATTATTATTATTATAAGATGACAGTGATGACAATGCAAGTCATTGAAATAGATATTACACATCATGCCGAAGCCAACTGTAGAGACAGTTGAACATCACTACAGGATGGAACATTTCTGCAGGAGGAGAAGATGAGTAAAGGAATAGGGAGCAGAAAGCTGTGAAGTTAAATCTATGAACAGTGAAAGCCTTCCGGTTTTAATTTGTATTTGTTTGATCAGGATAACACTCCATGAAGCAGTGCTCATTTTCAAGAAGCCCCTGGATAGGACAAACAAATGAATATTGCAACATAAAAGTCTTACAACATGAAATCACAATACCGCCAAAATTGTGTACTCACATACAGTGCAGTGATAATGGCAATGCAACTTAGTTAAAGTGCAGAATCATGCAACAGAACATGTCAGTCCTACTACATGGTGCAGCAGATATTGTCTCATGAAACAAAAGTATGACATTTCAGCTACAAGGCTAGAATAACAAGGGCTAATGTCAGTTAAAGTTATTGGTGCAGTGACTATCAATTATAGTTTTAAGGACCCCATAGATGATAACTCTTCCAAACCTTAATGTGCCTTGCAGTTTATTGGGGCAAGACAGGTAAATGCTGATTCTCCATAGTGGGTGCAAATCTGAGGATATTAAAATATAACAGAAAAAGTGCTTCTGTAACCATATGAGCAACCAGGTCTGTTAAAGAAGCCCATGATGTTACAATGGCAAGTCTTTCAGAGTAGCTTTAGAGGACCGAATGTAAGGGTTCTGTTTCTTCCTAATACTTAGGAAAGTTCAGTTTAGCACAGAATATAGTGTGCAATGATGAGTTCTGGGACTATGCCTGTTATGGACTGGAGAGCAAGAGTAGTGGATTTTAGGGCTATTCATATATAGGCAGTCACTATAATCCAGCAATGGTAGGAAGGTCATTTGTACAAGCCTTTTTCTTGCAACCGCTGAGAACTAGCTTTTATTTCTATAATAATAGCATAACCTTACATTGAGATTTTTTGTACATGATTTCTAAGTGTTTGATGAAAGATATGTTACTATCTAGCCATAGGTCCAGATACTTATATGAATCACTTCCAGTTTAACAACCATCCAAGTGTAGATAGCAAATTTTTGACAAGCAGTTGGGTAGTTCTGTCAGCAGAAATATTATTACCTTGGGCTTGAAGCATTTAGCAACAAGTAATTTCTAAGCAAGTTCTGCTGCAGTATATCAGAAGTAGACTGTAGGTCCTAGTTAACAAAAGTGACAAATGGGCTGTTGACAAATAGGGTGGTATCACCTGCATAGTAATGGAGTTTTGTACCCTCAGTACTTCAAGGGCCTTTATACAGTATAAATCATGAACAGTTATGGTCCAAGCACAGACTGCTGAAGGACTCCCTTAATTAGCAGGGGAAATGAGAAATGCCATCAGATTCCAACTGCTGTTGACAACCAGTTCAATAGCTAGAGAACTATGAGAGGATATAGTGGCTAATCTCAATTTTTGTAAATCTGGCTAGTAATATGGAATGGCCTAGTCACCCTAGTGTAACAAATGCTGTACAAAGATCTAAGAATAGGGAGATGGACTTCAGGTCTATGGATACCAGCCAATCAATTGTAAGTTAAGGAGTTACAGTATATGCCAGTACTTATGTTGAAGTAGAAGCTAGCTTTCACTCCAGAGTCTGAGGTAACATTACAGGGCCATGGGAAAGAAGGGCTGTTGGATGAGTCTAATGGGAACAATAAAGAAGACATGCTATAGAGTCCTTGAGATGGGCTTACAGCTATTGTAGGGAGTAATAGCTGATTTCATGAATTGGGTGATGAGGCACTACCATATCGTAGTTGTGATCAAGTCATCACATAACTTCTAAGCTGTATTATAGGATCTAGAAAGAAAATAAAAACATCAGGTAATTATTGAATGCTGTGATGACAGGTTCTAGAGTTGATAAACTGGGCTGGAAAGTAAGCGCAGAGGAGGAGCTGATGAATGACTAGGCTGTTGAAGCACTACAGTGTCAGATCTGTGATTATTGGATCAAACATACTCTAATAAGCTGGAAATTAATGCAGGAAGGGAAAATGATAGGATGCATAAGTTGATGTAAGTACAACATTATCAGAGCCATGACTGTGTAATCAAGCGCCTCTGACAAACTGGTTGGTCAATCTGTTCAACAATACTGTAAATGGCTTCCAGTATGGGATCAAATAGTATATGAAGACAGGCTGTAGCATTCATGAGTAGACTAGAGTTGATGCAGGAAGAGAATATGACAGGATAAATCAGGTGTTTAAAGAACAACAATATCAGAGTTATGATCATATGACTGGCAGCCTCTGACAAGCTGTTTGGATGGTCCGTAAAACCATAAACAGCTTCCAGTTAGGTATCACACTGTATATGGAGACAGGCTGTAACATTCTTGAGTTGGCTGGAGTTGATGCAGGAAGAGAATATGATAGGATGAATTGGGTACTGAAAGCACAACAGTATTAGACTGTGATCATGTGACCAGGCAATCTCTTATAAGCTGTATTCTTGGATCTTTAATGGATGAATTACCTCAAGGTAGATATCAAACAGTGCATGGACATAGGCTGTGGTACCCTTGAGTCACCTGCAAGAATGATGCTGGAAGAGAATATTATAGGATGACAGTGTGCAATGGAATGTATGTAAGTATACGACTTGCTTGGCATAAAAGAGGAAAGCCAAGTGAGACAGTGCAAGAAGCTTTTGAGTCTCAGTGCATTAAAGTAATGCAAAAACAGCTTCGAGTGAATCTCTAGGACTGAATGAATATAGATGGTTTAGAGTATTTATTAGTTATTAGAGTGAAAGGTGAGGCATGGGGGGAGGAGTTATGCTGCTGCATTGATGTAGGCCCAAAATTGCCATGACAGTGCAATAAATTAAAGGAGGAATTAATACTAAGACAATGCAGCAAAAAAGTTAAAGTGTAGAGGAAATGTGCAATGAATTACCCCAAAGCACAAAAATAGAGACAATCTGGAACTCATACGGAGCAGCACAGCAAGAAAAACAAGTGTCTGAGGGATGCTAGAACATGAGCCCTACTTACAGTGGTGTCCCCCAGGATGAAATGCACTTTTAATGCACTCTGCAGTATGCTGCAGCAGACCTACTGAATATCGCAATGTAATTTCAATGGCAGGTAGTCCACATTGTCATGTAGGAAACCGTGACATTCACATCATCCTGGTAGTGTCACATTTTCCTGAATGACCAAGCGGGACTAGTGCCATTGAAATTGAGTACGTAGCAAGTAGGTTTCGCTCGTAGCATTCTGCAGAGTGCTGCAAAATGGTGCAGAATTGCGTTTCATCCTGGGGATGCCACTGCAGGTCTCTGAAGGAGGCATGGTGAGTATTGACTTCTGCCTGACTGAATCACAGACATTGCCTATTAAACTTTTTTTTAAACTTCAAGTTTATTCATCAATTTGATGAATCAGTACAAAAACTGACACACAATAATACACCGACCATGCTGCTAGAGCCACAGACTGGATTCATACCAGATCTAACAACAGAAATCCTAGAAATACAGTAATGTTTACACACTATGTGGCTCATATAGTCCTGAATTATTTGAGAGAGGTTAAGCCTATGTTAAATCAGAGTCTTGGAGGGGCAGCCCCCCATACCTCTCAACCTCTTGCCTCATAAATCAGGAACATGGTTTAAAAAACCAGGGATGCATCTTAAAAATTGGTAATATTCACCTAGAAAACTGGTTGAATAAGGGGTTTAGTATAAGATGCATTTTATGAAGAAAAAGAGGTTTGTAACTTTAATGTTTGACATTATTTTGTCCTTACAATCTCCACTGTTCAGTCAAAAAAACAAATTTTACAAGGGATAGAGGAAAATTCTGAGGCAAAATCAGGGATGGCCCTGCAAATCAGGGATAGTTGAGAGATATGACTCCCCTTTGCTTTTGTTCAGTCCGATACTGCAAACATTCACCAAGGGAATACGTGAATTTGGCACAAATATTAATGTCCATAGTGTTAACTGTTGGGAAGGAAAGTACATATAGGCATTGTGCAAGGTAAAGCACAGTTACTAGTAATAATACAGTGTGTTTTCTTTATCCCGAAGGCATTGTCTTCTGCTTCCACTGCTCATCTGAATCCCTTGCTGTACTCTGTACCTGTGCCAAGGGGGCCATCCCTCTAGGAATTTCTGCCTTGCAATGTGAACATCTCCAGTAATTCTTTCCATTGTCTCTGTGTCCCCAACTTTATTATACCAGTCATCCAATGTGGGTGCCTCAGGAGTAAGACGTGTAATTGTAGCGCACTTCAGTGCAACCAACCTGAGCATCTGTCCTATTTTCTGAGTATTCATAAAGCCCTTCAATAACATTGTAGATCCCAGCACTAAATCTCAAAAAGTATCTGGCATCTGAAGCCCTAAAATGGTCTGCATGGCTGATGAATTAAGTGCCAAAACTGAGCCAGGACTGGATATGGCTGCCATAGTATATGATAATCAGTTCCCATCCCACAACATTATCTCCAGCATAGAGGGAAATCAACATTTTTTGACTAGGTCCATGAACATGCCTGTTTCCAGGACACATGTGCTTGAGAAACTCTTAACAGAATAAGGGTGATTTATATGCTGGAGAAAGGAACACTGGTCAGGAGTGTTCTCTTGATCTACAATAGCCATGAGACTCAGTAACTGTACATATAAACATTTATAGTAAAGCTGGATATAGTTTTACTGTATGAGGACTCTGAAAAGTCACTGCACTCACACTATATAACCCAGCAGCTTGACCCGGTTATGGCTTCCGCACTCAAGTCTCAACGTGAAATCAAATCCTGGAAAAAACAGTGTTATTTGATTACACATGTCAGTGGCACTTTTGTATTGTAACACCAATGGGCGTTCCACCCACCCAAACAAACAAATGTGGAGCTGCATTAGAAATTGAGGTGACTGATCGGAAGGGAGGAACGCTTGTTCTCGGAAATCCTGTAAAGCACAAACGGATGTCAGGCACTGATTGTCATCTCATAAATCAACAAAGTGAAATGTTGATCTGATTTCTGTACAACAACCAAACCCCAAGCAATGTCTTGCTCTCAGCTGACAAGCTTCCGCAATACAGAACTTGCTTTCATCATCCCAAGCCTGTTCTCAGGTAAGGAAGGAAGGCAGTGCATCGCTAAAAGGTGTGGCAGAGCACAGCCAACAACTGTTCTGACTTAAAGAGATTTCCAAGTTTCCTGCAAAAAATTTCCAGCTGTCATCAGCCATGCCAATTACACAAAACTCCCCCTCAACATTTGAATTTCAGGACCATCCTTTTTTATTACTGCATACACTTCTTTTTTCCCAGTTTGTTACCTTTGCCATCAGTGATGACCTTGACTTCCTGTCAGGCCTCTCTAGCCTCCTGCTACATGCCCATCAAGACTGCGGCCAACCCTTCACTCTGTCTCCGTTAAGGCTGTGGCTGGCCCCATCACTCTTGCTAGTCAGACCTCAGACCCATAGGCAAACCCCATAAGATATCCCCACATTCATGGCATGGCCCATGGCAGGTCAGTGGGAAACCAGCCCAGTAGAAACACATCGGTTTTCAGTGGCCAAGGAGAGGAGGATGCAGACTTGGACCTGGTAACATCAGCATGGGGGCCTGTTTTCTTCTGAGTGATGATGGAGGTTCTCCACTCCTTAGTTGATACGACCCACCTCCTATGATGCAAGTGCATCTGTTCCACAGCATTGCCATCATGTGGTAGAAAAGAAATTACATTACATGGTCATTCACATCTTGATGGCTACTCCTCAATCCACAGGTGGCACATTGCAATGGAACGATATCACCTACCTGGGGCTTGCAATGCTCCTAGTCCCGCTAACTCAGGCCCATTACTTGAAGGCACCATGAACCTGCGTATCCAGCATGGGACCACATCAAACTCTGCCAGTGCCGATACCCTGGGTCTATAAGATATCCTTATTTCAAACAAAATTTTATGTTCACTTGCAAAGCATGTGAACATATTGATACTAGTCGTCAGAACTGTGAGAGGACTTTTAGTGGCATGCACCTCCTCCACCTATCACAGCTTCAAATTCCAAATCTTCCTCTAATTCTGCCTCCTCTCCCTCTTGCTCCTCCTTTTGTCCTTGAAGTCCTTGTCCAATCACAAGACTGGAAAATGCAAGCTGAAAGGTTTTCTTGACTAACTCTTAATTCCTGCTTGAAATCTGTCAAGCACTTTTGGTTCGACTACTTGCCTTTTAAACTGGGGTGCTGTGATAGGGTAACGAACTGGGAAGCTTCTTGGAGAACATTCTTAAAGAGAACACTCCAGACACCAGTTTAAATGAAATGAAAGCTGCTTTACTTTCGGTAACCAACATATTTCCAGCAGAAAAAGGGAAGTAATTCTCCCACTGTACACTGCCTTAGTCAGACCCCACCTGGAGTATTGTGTCCAGGTATGGACACCTTACATAAAAGAAGATATAATAAGGCTTGAGGGGGTCCAACATAGGGCCACTAATAGCATAGTTGGGATGAATAATAAGTTGTATAAAGATAGACTTACATCATTAAATATGTATACACTTTCCTACAGGAGACTTAGAGGGGGTATGTGCTTCCTTTTTAAAGCTATGACTGATCCAACTCTCGGGATGATTTGGGGATTATAGCAGTGGATACAGAACTAGTACTAGCAAACATAACAAACAACTAGTCCTGGCTAAATGGAATACACTGAGAAGGAAAAATTGGTTTAGTAACAGAGTTGTTCAAATATGGAATAATCTCCCACTTGCTGTAGTAAATTGCCCTGATATGGATTCTTTTAAATCAAGTTTGGACCTAGCTATCACAGATGATGAGAAGTTTTGTTTTGGGTAATACACTGGCAAGCACCACAGACTTTTTGTCCATTTTTGCTTGAATACATGTATGAAACCTATGAAACATACAAAAACAAAGACCTTGTATTCAGCTTCACAACAAAGATCATTGCAGTTCAATCCTCGTTGTCTTCCCATAATAGAAAACAAACCTTCTTTTCCCCTTGTTCATCCTCCTCTCTTTGTTGCATTCATATGTTACTTGTTAACCTATCCCTGAGGATAGCCAACAAACAAACATGGCTGAAGTGCTGTCTTCAGGGCCAATCTTAAATCAAGAGGGTTTGGTACAAATCCCCCTCAGCCCCTGTCAAAATCTGTGTTGTTCTCTGTTGCAAGGTTGTGAAGGGGTTTATGAACAAAGGAGCACGGTGGGCATACACTCTGCCACAGGCATTGTCAGCTTTTAATGTTTATTTTGGTTCTATGGGACCAGTATGCCTGTCAAAAACCACATGCTTGCTAGCTGAAGCTAGGCTGCTCATTTTGCCTTATTTATTAGTTCATTGTTATTTTTCAACCAAAATGTGGTTGTACTTGGCCTGAACTTCTTACTTCATAGCTCGTCAGAAGTTCCATCCACCAGATGCCTCTGTGCATTCCTGAGGACAAGAGAGCATGCATCAGAGCGTGGTGGCCTTGAACGGATTCGAATTTATGCATGCACAAATTATGCGTATTTTAAGAACTCTAAGATAAACATATTGCCTGAAAGTAGGCTTTGTCCTGAACACAACAATATGTTTTGTATTGAAAAATGAGTATGGGAAGACTTAAAACTATTGCTTTCAAAATTGAAACTGTGGCTTGGGGCATTGCATCAGCCCCAGTGCTGAGGGACTTGGGGATAATCATCAGTGACAATATGAAGGCCACCTCCCAAAGCATCAAGGCAGGTGGGAAAGCCAATAGAATGCTGGGGTGTATTGAGCGTGGCTTTACCAGCCGCAGGAAGGAGGTGATTATGCCACTTTACAGGTCTTTGGTGAGGCCACATCTGGAGTATTGTGTTTTGTTCTGGAATTTGCACCTAGAAAAGGATGTTGATAGACTGGAGACAATCCAGCAGAGAGACATTAAAAGGGTCCAGTGGCAACAGGAAAAATCATATCAGGAAGGTGTGAAGAGCCTTAAAATGTACTCTGTGGAGGCAAGAAGGGATGTGTGGATGTGATAGAGACCTTCAGGTTTTTGCAGGAATACAACATGGTCAACTATACTAAGCCTTTCCAAGTGAATACGAATGTGACCACAAGGGGGCATAGCCTCAAATTAGTGGGGGGTAGGGGGCAAAGTACTTTTTCATGGAGAGAGTGGTGGATAAGAGAAATACTGTAGCTTGCACAGCACAGTGGCCAATGCAGGTACCATTGCTGGGTTCAAGGCTGGCTAGGATAGTTCCAAAGAGCTTATCAAAAGGTAGAAATGTAGGAGGGGCAGGAGAGCAGTATCAGGGTAGGGCTCTAGAGTGGACTAGATGAACTTCACAGACTGCATTTTCAAGAATGATGGCATTCCAGCACCCTTTCTGCACCTATACCACTCACAACGAGACTGTTAGACCACAAAAAAGCTGGTCTAACATCTTGTCACGCGTGCCACAAGCTGCACATCAAAAATGAGGCGTGCCTCAAAAAAGTGGTGCATGTGTCATTCTTTAGCCATAAAGTGAGTGAAGTGTTGTAAATGTATCAGAATGTTTGAAAATCACATGCAAACATTCCTCTGGCATTTACTGGGACACAGCTGCTGCAGTGAAATTGCTCCAAGTGCTGCATCCAAACTTCCAAAAATCCAGACATATGTCTTTATCTGCTCTTACATTTCTACAGTATGTTTTGTTGTTTCAGTAAGCAGCACAGGACAAGGTCCCAAAGTCTGAACAGTCAACATCGTGTTAGATGCAGCATTACTAGAAAGTAAACCACCTAGCAGAAGGCTGTCTACTCACAGTACCTCTTCTCTGTTTTGTGCAGAATTATTGATGATTTTCAGAGGGAGAGAATGTGTGAACTGCAGAGCCATGCTCTACCCCACTCTGGAGGAAGATGGGACCGGTCACTACCTGTGCAATGCCTGCGGACTCTACCACAAGATGAGCGGCATCAATCGGCCCCTGATCAAGCCTCAGAGAAGGCTGGTAAGTCTGTGCTCCCCAGGAGCTTGTTGTCATGTATCAAGGGCTAATTCATTCACATTAGGGCCAGGAATGCTTTTTATTACTTTTTTTACCCAATAGAGCCCAGCTGAGATAGTCCTAATCTAATTTTTCAGCAGACAATCCCTATTTCAATGCAGTTCTGCAGATGGGAGGGTTTGAAGATTGGGGGAGGTTAAGTTACTTGTTCAAGGACCCATGGAATGCAAGTGATGGAGGTGGGATTCAAACCTGGAATCTGCTTCTCTGAGCACTTCAATGGAGGTAAGATGCTCAACTCCCAAGGAGGAAGGGCATGAGCCTCCTGGTATGCGTGCCCCCCCCCCAACCTGTAAATCATGGAGCAGCACTGACATCAGCTCTGACAGCAGCCCCACATTTATCTTCCCAACTAGAGGAATGGTTTAACCTGGGCAGCCCCCAACATCAGGTTGGGGCTCTGGGGGGTCCAAAAGAACACAAAATAGGGAGGAACCAAAAACCTGGGATCTGCTGGCTCCCAGTACTGTTCTTCCCCTGAGGATACTGCTTTTACATGTGAACATCAAAGTTTTTCCTTCTTCATGCCAGCGATCAGGCTAGAGGTTCATTTGGGAATCCTGACAAGAGAAGTTTCCGTGTTGTGCCAAGGTCTGAAACCAGACTGGAACATCATATACAGTATATGTTGTAACATTTCAGATGAGCCTTGAGCTGTGACATCGGTACCAATATGGTACAGAACAAGTAAGTGCAATACAATACAGAACAACACAATGCAGTGCAATATAATAGATATAATGTATTATACAATGGCAAGAGAGAATGTTGGTCCCTAATTGGTCGGTCTGGGTCTGAACCTGTGATGTTATCCCAGCATAACTTCACGGGTCTAGTCCCAGCACAGAGTGGACCTCATTAAATGGAAAAATAAATCATTGCACCCAGCCCTGCTGATCTGGTCAGCCCACTATACCATTTCCTGCTGTCAAGCTGCCAACAGTATTCCTGACTCCCTTGCCGTCAGACACAGCAACCATAACCCCACACACATACAGTATCCCCCCCCCCCGGTTTTTTTAAAATGTCCTCTAACACAGTGGTTCATTCCACTTCTTTCTGATACAGCATGAGCGCTTTTACCGGCTTCACAGCCGTGGTCCCCACTCACTAGACAGACCGCTAACATACTGAAGAAAACGGTTGCAGCCACAGCTCCTTTCTGTTATCGCTTTCACTTTTAAACTAAAAGAACGTCTGAAAAACATCAAAAGTGGGACCGAGTGACTTGCAGTACAATTACCGGTGAAGCAGAAGTCCCTTGGTCCTCGCAAGTCAGCCAGTCAGCACTCCATTTAGCGATCGGGAATTGCAATCCACATAAAAAAATTCACTCAGCTGAACTAATGACAGGGACAAAACCACAGCCAACAAAAGAGAGAGGAAGGCATAGAACATAGAGATTGACGTTGGGGGGGGGGGAGACACAGACAGACAGAAAAACTGTGACAGATAAAAATGCTACACCACCTACTGGCCAAAACAGGAACATCAGGACTTATTTTGTAAACTGTATACTTACACTAATAAAAAAAATAATATATTTAAAAACTGCATTTTTTTATCTTTTTTTTCCCTTTTCTTATACAACAGAGCCATTGTATAATAGGAATAATGCACTCCAGGGTGTGTGTCGTGCTGGGATAACGTCACTTCTGGGTGATTAGTTGCACTCGCCCTGTGGCCTCGGCCTACCCCCCTGGCGTGACATTACCCCAGCACAACACACACCCTGTGCGGCATTATTCCTTTAGTATAAATATAATGTATAACAGTACATTATAGTCAAACTAATGTATTATAACCCAGTACAGTACAATATAATACAATACAATACAGTGCAGTGCCAAGGTCTGAAACCAGATTGGAACATCATATACAGTATATGTTGTAACATTTCAGATAAGCCTTGAGCTGTGACATCAGTACCAATATGGTACAGAACAAGGAAGTGCAATACAATACAGAACAACACAATGTAGTGCAATATAATAGATATAATGTAGTTTATAAAATGGGCATCAAAATCGAGAAACCTGATTGGCTACAGCATCTTCTGAGCCATATCCTTATCAGCAGATATTGCAGCCATCCAGAACTACCATCTACTCAGAGGGCACATAACAGCAGCGAATCACTGAGCTGTGCCAATACTAAACAAAAAAATCGACTGGCACAGTTCAATGAAATGCTAGCGGGAAATGCTATTGTCATTGAGGCAAACTGTAACAGCATAAAGAATCACTTTTCTCCACCTAACACTGAAGCATTGTAACAGCACCATACATGCCACTCAAGATAAACAAGGTCCCTGTCATACACACACACCATAAATATGCCATTTTATTTACTCACTGAACATTTCCTCCTTGTATTTCCATCTTTTGGTCCCACTTCATCCCCAAATCTCTGGACTGCCGTGCCCCCCCCCCCAACTTTATCATGTAAATCCCAGCCTCAAGACTGCAAAAATAAAAACTGGAGCTGAAAACTATTAGTAAAACTACTTTATTTTCCACAGTGACACTAGGGAGAAGCGGTGGTGTATGGCGGCCGTAATGGACAGCTCATGACTGCTGGTAAGTGCACGCTCACTCCAGATACTCCTGGCAACTGCACTACCTTTGTTTTGCTTTTTTAAAAACTCCTTAAAATATGCACTCCTTATTTCTGAGAGAATGAAGGCAAGCCACTGCATAACAGGGCAAGGTGAAAAACAGCTTTATTGATCCTCCTGAAGATGAGTGTTAATTCGAAACTGGTAAAGGAACAGCCTGAGCTGATGGGTGGTTGACTGTATTCTGCACTTTAATAAAGCCATCTTTCACTTTGTCTTGTTGTGCTTGCCTCGCTTTCTGTTACATTTTTACCTCTCACACGCAGAGCAGGAATGGAGCTTGAATTGGCTAGCGATGAACTGAGAAGCAGCAACATACGCAGACCCTGTGGCAGCTGTGATTGAAAGCACATGCTGCCTCTCAGGGAAAGGACTGGACCACATAAAAAACAGAACATGAAAGGGAGTCCTAAAGTACTAAAATCAATAGTGATAGTTAACCTCAGGAATACAGAGGAACCCTGTGCTGCCAATGAAACACTTTTTAAAGTGACTTATTAGGGAGACCATACAGAGGAACCCTGTACTGCCAATGAAACACTTTTTAAAGTGACTTATTAGGGGGACTATTTTTTTACTATCTGAGATATTGAAACCTTTTTTTTTTTTTTATTTTTGACTCCTTTATTTATTTATTTTTTTACCCATTAAATAAAACACACTCTGAGATGTGGGTTATCGCCTGATAAGAGCACACCCAGGGGCATAAGGCACTTGGCGCAAGTGCCTCATGCCTTAGTACGCCCCTGGGCGTGCTGTTATCAGGCGATAACCCACACCTCATCGTGTGTTATTGCTTGCATAACATAATGCAATACAGTGCATTATAGTCAAACTAATGTATTATAGCCCAGTACGGTACAGTACAATATAATACAATACAATACAGTGCAATTGCATAGAAATTGTTCAGGATATTTAATTAGCGCCACCTGTAAAAAGGTTAGAGCTCTGCTAACTGTGTTTTGTGCTTGGAGAACCATGGAAACATTAATACTGGAAGGCACAGTTAGCACAGCTCTAAACTGTTGGCACATGAGTGCTAAAGCATGCCAGGTGCATATGCAAATCATATGTTTATACCTTGCATACAGGTGGCCTGGATTATTCTAAGTCTTGTGAAGGCGCTAACCAGCTGTTAGTGCTGTGCAAGTTAATGCCTCCACAAACCTAGTCTTTGAACACACACCTACTGGCAGCAATGGTGCCATTTTCCACTCCCTCACAATGTAACCCCCATGTCCAGTATAAAATAGTTTTCCTGGTAGTCTTGTGGCCCAGCTCCCTCACCAGATTATTCCTGATGGATAAAATTCCATGGTGTCCAGTAGTCCCTCCCCACTCCTGGTAGCATCCTCTCCCCCAAAAATGCCTCCCCTGAGCCGGTGGCCTGCACTTATTGTCCACTTATCTCCCTTGCAGGTCACCTTCTGCCACGAACAGCTGTACAGCAATACAGGATTTATACACTGAAAAAAATGAAGTCTGCATAATGCTAAACCACACAAGTACATAGACTTAGTTTTTCTTCCACAAAAATAAAACATTTAAGAATGACTTGGCCCCATGACAACCAATTTGGCCCACACTTGGGAGTTGGTGCTGCAACACCACCACCCAACCCATTCCCACATTAGTGGTGACTCATAACTACCACCCAAAATGGGTGTTTGGCACTCATTTTGGATGAAAGTTAAGAGTCAACATTAATGTGATTGTGGGGGATCCAAAAGCCGTACCCCAGTTTACTCTTAATTTGTCGTCAATTGGTCAAGTCATTCCTAAAAGTAACATTTAGTAGAAGAAAAATTAAGTCCTGGCATATTTACAGCACAACATTAGGTAAACTTATTTTTTTCAGTCCACAATCCCATTTCGCTTATCACTGGTTTATAATGATATCGCTTTTGTGTGGGGCAGACGGCCAGAGAAGTGAGCAGAGGGTAAGAGCTAGCCACTCCCTTGGGGGGGCATTGTTGAAGGAGAGGAGGCTACCAAGTGGGGGGAGCACCACTGGACACCAGGAAGTATTATTATAAGGCATGTGGGGATCAGGTGAGGTGAAGGGTATCACTGGACACCAGAGAATTATTTCTGAAGGGGATCAGGGAGAATGGGGTCCATTAGACTACCAAGGAGAATATTTTATGCTGTGCATGGAGATCAGGGGGGGGTACATCATGCAGGGTTAGTTTTTTGACTACTATAGTACCGCCAGTGGGTGGGGTGGGGGCTCACTCCTTGCATTTCACAGAGCAGCAGCTAGTGCTTAGCTTTTTGTTGAGGCCATAATGAGATACAAATGACCTCACAGGCAAGGCCCTTTGCTTTCTGCGATTTCATGGCTGCAGAGTTTTCTGTGGAATTTAATGTACATAAACTGCAGAATAATTTTCCACAGTTTACTTAAACTGCAGAATAGTTTTCCACAGTTTACGTAAACTGAGGAACATTGTTCCTCAGTTTACAAAAACTGAGGAATGTTGTTCCGCAGTTTACAAAAACTAAGGAATATTGTTCCGCAGTTTACACAACTGAGGAATACTGTTCCGCAATTTACGTAAACTGAAGAATATTCTTCCACAGTTTACATTAAACTGAGGAATATTGTTCCACAGTTTACATAACTGAGGAATTCTGTTCCGCAATTTACATAAACTGAGGAATATTGTTCCACAGTTTACATAACTGAAGAATACTGTTCTGCAGTTTACACAAACTGAGGAATATTGTTCTGCAGTTTACATAAAATAAGGAATATTATTCTGCAGTTTACATCGACTCTTCAGTGCAAACTGAAGAAAAGCATTCTGTGGTTTATATAACATTCTGCAGAATGCTTTTTGGAATTCCGCAGAATTTTTAAAAAGTTCTGAAAAATATTTTGGAACAGTGCCAGCCTATTAGTTTGCCTGCTAGTGTTTTATCTTAAAATCCAAAATAAACTGTCCCAGTGGCGTGGTGAGCTGAAATGCTGCTTGCAACACCGGCAACCTAGGTTCAGGAATAACATTGTGCAGTTTGCATTAAATTCCTTGGATATATACCCCCGCCCCGTGGTCATCACGTCCTCACATAAAGCAGCCCACCACTAGTGGCATGAGTCAAGTGAGGAGTCTGTGGAATAAGCTGAGGCAATAGAGGCTAGGGCAGACTCTCTGATAGATGGACCATCACCAGCTCACAAATTACCTTGAAAAATACAATAAGTTAAATCAATTCCAATCAGGATTCAGAAAGGGTATGTCTAAGACCACCGCACTCATGGAGTTTAAAGACCTAGTATCAACTGCTCTTGGGGAGTCTGGATCCGTGGGTGCGGTGTTCATCGACTTATCAAAAGCATTTGATTTGGTCGATTATTCAACACTGCTAAACAGACTGAAGCATATAGGTTTAGCTGAAGAACCATTAACCTGGTTTCAATCTTATTTGAAAATCGATCTCAGATGGTAATGGTGGACGATTTATGCTCTAAGTTTCTTCTTGTGACATGTGGCATTCCACAAGGGTCCATATTAGGACCCATGCTATTTATTATTTATACTAATAATCTTCCCAGTCAAAGAAAATTTTCTGACATTAGGCTTTACGCGGCGACACTGTTCTGGTTTCTGTAGGTTCAGATACTGGTGAGGTTGAAACAAAGTTACAGATAGACTTAAATACATTACAAGATTAGTTTACTTCATCAAATCTTATTTTGAATACAAGGAAGCCTCAGGTAATGCTGTTTGGTAATAACATTCTTAAGAAAAATTCCAAAGAAGGTAAACTGCAAGTATATACACTGCAAATGGTAGTCAGCTCAGGTTTCTACTTACAGATATTTGGGAGTATATGTTGATCAAAAGTTTTCTTTTGAGCAACATATAAATGTACTGACAAAGAAAGTGCATTCCAGGATAGGTGCACTTAGAAGAGTAGCTAATTGTTTGAGTATTCAAGATAGGATGGTTATAGCAAACCAACTAATAATCCCTTTGATTGACTATGGGAGTCAAGTTTATTCTAGTGCTAATAAACAATCTCTAAATAAACTGGATACATGTTATAATGGCTGGCCAGATTTGTCTTGAGATGCAAGTATGATACTCATCACTGTACTGTGTATATAAAGTTAAATTGGACTTCATTAGAATTCAGAAGACAAAATAACTGGACTAAGTTAGTCTATAAAATATATAGATCTGCTTCTCCTCCTCCAGGCCTAGCAGATAGGCTTATTAGCCCTTCACATCAGTTTAATTTAAGGAAGAAAGGAGCAAGAGATCTGATAGTTTCAAAAAAATAGAAATAGGTTTGTAGAAATGACTTTCCAGTACAGGGCAGCTGTGACCTGGAATAAACTTCCACCTGAATTTAAAACTCAGGATATAACTATAGCAAAATTTAATACAGCTGTGAATCAGGAGAAGTATTTCCATTGTTTATGTAATAGATGAGTTATTCATATTTAGAAGATGTTTATTATATAGCATATTTATTTGTATATGTAATTTGTGCTCAAGTGTCTTTTGTAAGGAAAATGGAAACTGTTGCTTTAATTATTGACTTCTAAACAGGTACACCTTGTAAAGAGGACTCCAGTGGCCCTAATGGGTTTGAAGTTGGTCTTCCTTCCTGTATAAATAAACAATTTACTACTACTACTACTACTACTACTTACATAATATAGAGCTTTTCATAGGCAATGGTTGCAAATGTAAAAAACAATTAAAACTCCATGTGCACATGGGATGTATATAGGAAGGAATGCATATATCCAAACCTGATTATTAATAAAATCATATGGCACATGCCTGCTTTAAGCACACCTTCTAACAAAAAACATTTTCACATTTTATATAGTTTCTATTTTTTTCCTCCATACATACTTTATGCCTCCTTCGATGCAGGTGGGCAGCTCCGGACCCTTCCTCAGAGGGGACTTGTCTGCCCAGCAAGGCTTTCCCTGCACCCACCCCAACATGCCATCCTCCATGGGTCCCCCCCTGTGAAAGGGCCAGTGGCGAGGGGTGCCAGCCTCCCCCCCAACCCCAGAAGCAAACATCTAGATTGCTGGTGGGAGGCACAGGTGCAACCCACCATCATTGAGCCTACCAGCTCTGAACCTTCTTTCATTTTCTCCCCGACCCATGCACATGCCATGGGCAGGGCAACTGTCTCCACCTCCGCAGAGGCAGTCTTACACCCTGTGTGTGGGTCCACCCTTTCTAGCATTGCACCTGTGCTGACCCCCAGCCTCTGTTGAGTCCCCCCCCATCCCCGAAGAAGGAGAGCTGTCAGCGGGTGCTCAATCATTCCTCGCCCTGGCTGACCCCCGAGCAACCTGAGTCCATTCCCGAACCAGGTCGCTGGCATAGCACGAGGTAAAGCATCCAGCACCTCAGCCCTCTGCACCACCGGCTGGCTAATAGTTTCTATTTTTAACATTTCTGACAGCCTACATTTCATTCTATGATTCTTCTGAAACACCCTGAGCATGGTGGAGGGATGCAAGCTAAATATTTAAATAATATAATGAGCACCATGATTTTGTGCTGTTATTTTATGGTGTGCTTAAGCCAGGCATGTACCATGTGATTTTATTAATAAAAGAAAATCTGTTGTATACATGCATAGTCACTTTATTTATGTGCCACAGAACTTTGACCACTGCTGCAGAAGTACACCTAATGGTGCCGCAGAACTTAAAAATCCCTGCCACAGAAGTTATGTCTATTGTGCCGCAGAGAATAGGGGGCCTTGCTCATAGGGCCTTGTCTGTGCTATGAGCTCATTTGCATGGAGAACTTTCAATATGGCATGTTGCTCTACAGCAGCAATCACCTGTGACAGACATTAACTGCTACTTTTCCCCTTGGATTCCTATTGTTTCCAATTGGACACATGCCTCATGTGGCCAGTAAATGGGTTGTAACTTGTGAGGCACAATCAGGTGTGTGTCTGGATTTGTACTTCACTTGCGGACAGAATATTTAACCATGCCTTTACTATGATTCGACACAGCAGAAACATGTATACCTGCATAACTAAACAACATGTAAAACTTCTACAAACATTGCTCTAAAAGCTAATAAAATGTCCACTTGCCTATCCAGAATGCAGAAACAAACACAGGACAGACCCAAACTCTGCTGCCATTTCATTAACTACCCTTTTTGCACCTGGGTTACATCATATGTCATCTAATCAGCAGCCTAGGCTTCCAATTCTCAGTCAGATCACATGGAAAGTACAGGAAGCACAGCCTAATCTTCCAACTCAACGTCACAGATCACATGGAAAGTGCAGAAAGTTAAAGAGAAATGTTCGCATCCTTATGCCCCACATTTCAGTGAGAGGCACTCCCGTTAGCATTTTCGCCCAGTGTTTATAATTTCCACCTACTTGCTTTTGTTGTAATTATATTTTATCTGATCGATCCTGCTGTCCCTCCCGCCGGCATTTTGACTTAAGCACCTCTAGCAGCACATCCCACAATCTACGGCTGCTTCTGTCAGAGCTGGGAAGCAGCTCCGGAAGTGTGTATAATGTAGGCCTAAGGACAGAGCTATTAATAGCTCCGGTTTGTGACTTAGCGGTATTGGTGCTATGCCAAGACCAGGTATAGACTGGCAGGTGACTTTTAGTCTATACTTGGTCTCAGAGTGCTGCTACTTTTGATACTATCCCCTGGAGAGCCATCTGGTTTCACGTACTGGGGGAGGGATGCCCCCCACTGGCCCCATCACAGGAGGAAATCTGTGGGGGAATAGGCTCCTATAGGTCATGGGAGGTTGTCGTTGGTTGCAGAGAGCGGGGACCAGGTTGAGAGCCTGCCCGCCTACCCCAGGCAGAGAAAAGTGATATGGAAAGAAAAAGCTACTTAAAGCAGCTGTATTTGTTAGAGGGGAAAAAAATCATCATTATTTTTAAGTCATAATGTAGGGCTGGCAAAAACAACAGTACATCCATTTTGATTTTCATTTTATTTCATTCTTGAACTGAGATATGTGGTTTTGAAGTTGCTGAATGTTCTTTCTCATTTGTCACACCCACTGTAAGTAAATTAAACATCTTTTTTTTTTATGCACAGATATGCGTGTTTCCTCATTACACGCACACCTCTCTTTCTGAGACTCCCAAGGCATCCATAGGACTCTGCCAGGCTTCTGAGGAGCTTCAGTGGGACATCCCCATTCAGCCTTGGTTTACCTCCCCCCCCGACTGAGCAGGAGGGGAAGCCCAGGTCCTTCCCCCTCCATCTCACTGTAGCGTGTCGGGTGGTCCACACTGAGCCCTCCAGAGCCAGGCAAATTGCTTAGGTGTCAGGGCCCGTCACCAGGAGTGATTGCAGGAGCTTTTCCAGTTTTGGCCCTCCCTAATTCCCTAAAGGTCTGAGGAGGTGGGACACACTGAGACATGCCACCACTCCAGACCGCAGCCAAAGTCTTCCCTCCCACTACATGCGACCTGACTCACCACCATCCATAGTCACCCAGGTGGCAGTAGTAGCAGGACCCACAGCCCGCGCTTCCCGGAGGAGGAGAGCAGCTCCATGGGTGCTCAATCCTCCTTCCTCCAGCCGGCCCTCCAACGACCCAGGGCTTGGGTTGCTGGCATTACATGCGGTAGCATTACCGCTGTGCAGACAGGCCGGCATAAATTAAACATCTTGGTGTGATGCTGTGCTGTTCACCATCAGAAATATGTGCTCGCAGCATGCTAATAATCCATGATATGCAGGAAGCTTCAACGGAAAAGATTTTTGAAAACTGATGACAGCGGCCATCTTTATTGACATGAGTCACTGATTACAAAATTAGTAATAGGTGTTTTAAACATACTGGAATAAATTAAAAATACACTGCTGATAAATTTAAGGGTGTCTGAAATACTTTGTTGATAAAAAAAACTATACAATGACATTTTTCACCAGCTAAAGATACTACTGCCTTACTGCCTTAAACAGGGTAACTTCTTAGACAAACATCCATACCACCTACAAACAATAGCAGGACAACTAGAGGGCATGGTAGGCAACTAAAGGGTAAACCATGTGGAAAAAAACTAAAAAAAGCTTTTATTTTCCTGAGAAGTATGAGTTTAGAATGGCCTGCCCAGGGCTGTGGTGGAGGCTGGGAACGACGAACAGAGTTTAAGGCTAGCCTAGGCAGGTACATGATGGAGGAATATGAAATGTTATCACTACTGAGAAGCAGGGACGGTCTCAGTGGGCTTTGTGATCACTTTCTGTCTACACTTCCTGTGTTTGCATATTCTAAAGTACCTCCTGAAGTGCAGAACCCTTCTTAGACAGGGATGGTTTCAGCAATACTACTTTAGATGGAAGTCTACTCCACAGATCCATAGCTCTTAATGTTTGCTCTCTTTCTGCAGTCAGCTTCACGCCGTGTTGGTCTGTCCTGTGCTAACTGTCACACCACAACAACCACCTTGTGGCGCCGCAATGCAGAGGGGAGCCAGTGTGTAATCCTCGCGGACTCTACATGAAACTACATGGGGTAAGGATCTCTGATATACTCCACTCGGACTAACTCAGTGCTTGGTAGTACCACAGAGCCAAAAGGCAGGCAACCTCAATGATTCTATTTAAGTTTATAAAAAATAGGCAGATCAGTTGCATACAATGTACCTAGATCTCTCCTACACATATTACAACAATAGCATACATGTAATAACATCATACTAGATCATCTGCATCCATCAAACAGCAGTATTATACAGTTAATACTAGTTTACCAGATCACCTCCATACATTATAAAACATTATGAACTGGGTACCAAAAATCCAGCAACCTGATTGGCTGAGACCTCTTCACATCCATGATTAAAATCCACACCATAAACGGAGGTGAGAAAAGGTGCCAACCAACAGGGCATTTTACCTGGTGTAGATCCATCAACCCATACATATAGGCATCCGAACAGCACGGCTGAATTTGCGGTCGGTGGCAACAGTGTGGTTTACTTAGGCTGCCACATACTGCCATGAGGCTTAATTTAGCACCAAACATCCCCCCGTTGACTAAAAAAAACCCTCTGTCACTCACTGACTGTCACTCTAACACTGCACAGTACAATTAAAAAAACTGAGGTGCCATGGTACATCCATGCCATGTGATTCTGGTTTCACTATAATTCTTTTTGTAATCTAGCTGTTACCAGCTTCAACACAACGCCTGAATTAGGTCTACCTACTCTGAAATTCACTCGCCTACCATGGCACAGAAACTTGCAGCTCACAAGTGCACGAACACTGACACAGTTCCACCAAAAGTGAAAGAAACCACAAAAAGTGAAATAAACCACACACACAAAAAAAAACCTGCAGCCTTTCTGATTCACACAAACACATCCTCAGTCCTGGGCACTAAAGAAGATAAATCATGCACTCAGGATAATCCGGATAGAAAACCACACACGGGGGCAGGGAGACTGAATAGGAACTGTTTCAAACTACAAATCCATTTGCAACAGCACCACCTACTGTCCAAAATGTGACATAGCAGAGCTTATTTGTTTGAATTTTTGTTTGTTTTCAAATTACAATACCTTTGAGCCTGAGGCTCTTTACAGAGGTTCCACATCAAAGAAATACAATAAAATATAACATTATACAATATAATACATCAATTAGCACCACAGTGTTACAATAACGTGAGTACAATGTTCTGACAGGCACTAAAGGGTACACAATAAAAATACATTTTGGAATAAGTATAAAATAGGTGAACACAGAGCAACAAGCCATGGCCTTGTTGTCTGAGAGTAATGAGAGAAAAGGAATGGGAGGGGACTCTCAGGGGATCAAAAAAAAGGCCAGGAGGTGTGGGGGGCCATGGGAGAGGACTGATCTAAGGAGGCATGGACAGTGGAGAGAGATAAAAAGGAGAGCAGGGAAGGCATGGGGACGGTGAACGGGATACAGGTCTGTGTTAACAAGCAGTAGGGAGATAGGCGGTGGGGCTGCAGTAGCATAGAGGGAGGGGTAGGGGGAACAGAAATAGAGGGCAGCCTTTGGCACTAGAGGCAACAGGGTGAGATTTCCCCATGTATTCATCTATTCATATTAAAACTGCATAAAAATATTTTAGAACCTTTTTTTTAATAGTACATGCATAAAATATGGATCCAGTTCATAACAGCAATAATACACTCCAGGATGTGGTATATTTATTTATTTATTTATATTTTTAGTAACCAGGTAAGTGCACTGATGCAGTGGACCATTTTCAGTCACGACCCGGGCCACAAGGTGGCAATACAGGGAAATCACAGTGGGCACAAATTACATTTTAGTACACAGTCAAACAACATTTTAGAAATAGTGAGAACAGTCATTTATACATGATATATACAGGCATGGGGTGACATCTGACAGAGAATATAGCCAGGGATAAGAGAGAAACAGATTAAGCGTTAGCACAGATTAGTTAACAATTGCACAACTAGACAAGGACCAGTATGACAAACCGGCAGACTGTCTTTAATCTAGTCTAGATAGACTCTCATGTCCTGTCAGATTACTGGAGCAGGCTGAGTTGGGTGAGCACATCAGGTAGGCCACGCAATTCATCATGAGAGTCATGCATGTTGTCGGTGCTCAGGGTAGAAGGGGCAGTGGCTACAGAGATGGAAGATTTAAGGTGGTTTGCAGATATCCGCGCCTCCCAGTGAGCATTTGCAGGTGGACTTTTCCATCAGCCGGGCCTTAAGGCTAAATTTGAAAGATGCATGGGATGGAGATGCATGAATGGAAGTGGGAAAGCTATTCCAAAGGGAGGGGGTACCTACAGAAAGCTTCTGCCCATCACCGTGGAGATACGAGGAACTTCGAAGGGTGGGAGTGGAGATGGCCCTCAGGGGTGTAGTGGCTGCTCTAGGTATGAGTAGGGGGGCATAGAGAGATAGCTGGTTACTTCTGAGAGTGCTATCCACCAGGCAGCCAGTAGTATAGTCAAGGTGTGCCTGGAGGGGGAGCCATCCTAGCGACTGGTAGAGCGTGCAGAGGTGGGTTAAGGAGGGGGCTTTGAGAACAAAGTGACATATAGCATTGTATGCCGTGTTTAGGTGGGATTGTTGCTTTATGGACTTGAGGAGTAGATGGGGAGCAGTAGTCAGGAGGGAGTAGGTTGCCTTGTGCAATGGCGAGTCGAGCTTCTGGTGAGTGGGTGAATGCACGGAAAGCCGTGCCTAGCTTCTGATTGATCTTTTTTACAGTCAGGATTGTGTGATCGTTAAATGTGAGGGAGGGATCGAGGGTGACGCTGAGGTATTTAAAAGAGGTAACCTGCTCGAGTGGGGGGGCTTGCGGGTGTACATACGGTGAGGGCGATGCTATATCTTGTGGTCTTGTTTAAGAAGGCCTTCATCTTTTCCCCATTGACTAGGAGTTTTCTGGATGTGAACCAGCTTTCAGCCACCCGGTAGTTGTCAGTGAGGGTGGAGGAGATGGTTTCCACGGACTTATCGCTGTGGTACAGGACTAGGTCATCTGCGTAAGGAGCACATCTGGTTTAGACACTCCACTGGTAGTGCATTGATAAATATGGAGAAGAGAAGGGGATGAAAATTGATCCTTGGGAACTCGGTACTTGTAGGATGGGGAAACTGAGGCAACTTTGCCTATGCGCATGGATTGGGACCTGTTTGTGAGGTAGCTATGGAACCAGGCTGCAGGTTCAGGGGCACAGCCAAGTAGTCGAAGTGTGGAGTATATCATGAGATAGTGTCACTTCTTGGGTGCATGAGGCATTTGTCTTCTGGCCACATGCCTCAAACTGTACCTGAGGCATGTCAGTATCCTGGGATATGCCACACTCTGTTGTGTATTATTGCTTAATTATATTACATGTGGACCCTCTCCTCCAATCAGAAGCCAGGGTTACAACTTTTTATTCCTTAGCAAACATACACCAGTCATTTTATTTCCAGCAAAATGACTGCTCAGTACTCAGAATATCCATTTTATTTTCAATAAAATTACAGTCTCCATTGGTAGGCTGTTCCATAGCTTCAAAAGAGTGACTGAGAGGCAGTACATAGGAGCCAAGAGATAGGGCACCTGGAAGGTGGAAAGGCTAAAGCTACTATGTAAGGCAAAAAAAAAACAAAATTACTGCAAGAACCAAACATTTTATCTGAAGGTGTGGTATGCTAGATATGTGACTTGTCGACCAGGAGCCAGTGGGAACCCTGAAACATTAGTGTGGCTACAAGCACTGTATGGTGTTTTACCACGCCTATTAAAAACAATATATTGAAGGGTAACACCATGGCACATGAATCATTGTGTCCAGTATATCTAGACTGCATTCCACAGGCTCCTCACTCTCTTGGAGTCATGCCTCTTTCCCTTACTCCTAAATTTTCCACCTTAGAGCATCACAGTGTGTTCCTATGCCCTGCTGGAGTACACTAGATCCAATGTTTTGTCTGTTCCACCCTGTCAATGCCAGTTAGTATGCAGAAGACATAGATCACGTATGTCCCCCAACCTTCTTTTCTCCACTATGAACATGATATTGTCCTCCAGCCTCTCCTCAGTCACAGTGTTTGTCCTCCGTGCCCCAATTATATTGAGGAGATCAGAACTCCACACAGCACTCCAGGTGGGACTTGAAAAGGGGCTAGTAAAGTGGAAGGATTACTTTGTCATGTCTGCTGGTCATTCTCCTTTTAATACATCCCAGAATTCTTCCAGCCTTCATGATAGCAGCCACACACATTCATGCTATAGCCCCCTGCCTGTTATAACCCCCAGTTGTTTTTTTCTCCTCTATTGTAGCAAGAGGAGCACCACGCAACCTGCAGTGTCTGCCTGTTTTCTCCTCCTCATGTGTAGGACCTTGCATTTGGCTACATTGCATCTAAGACAATACACCATACCATTACAGATCCTGCTTCCTACTCTTGGTCTGCTGGGAGACCAGACGCATGATGATCTTGCTGGTGCTTGGCTACCATATGCAGATGTGGTCTACAGTGCTGCCCTCAAATGCACCTTTACCAGACTGGACCCCTTTATCCACTCTTTCTGTCACTTTGCCCTAAATGAACATTTGTTCATCCATCACTGTTCTTTTTATTTAGACCTCTCTCTCTCCCCTCCCTAGACGCTTGTTTCCTCTCACACTGCTCTTTCTCTCTAGTCAAATACTGGCTTGCCTCTGTTCCAACTTATCTCTCCTAACTCTTCCATCCCATCCTCCTACTTCTATCCACTTATTTGAGTCTTGTTCATTTCCATATCTCGCTGCAAATCTTCAACTGTCCATCTGCCTTCTCTATCGGCCTTTCTACCCTGTGGAATAACTTCCATCTCCACATACATCATTCCTACTCACTCCATTCTCAAATCACTCTTGCTGGTACACTTGTTGAAACCATCCACCCACAGCTAGCTATCTTCTAGCACACCTTAGTACACTGTCACTACTTCTCCTCACTAATGTAACCCAGATTAGTGAGGGAAACTTCTGTAAACTTTATGTTTTATCAGTCTATAAATTTATTTTCCTTTAGCTCCATTACTGTTATGCACATGCACCTTGCATTTGTTGCTTTTTGTTGCTGTATTATCCTCCTTGTAACCCCCACATATCACGCCTGGAAATGAGCTCTGGCTCTGTGGCTCAGTACACCATTCCCAAGCAATGCATTTCTGGCTCAGTACACATTCCAAATCAGCAAATGAAATAAATAAATAAATAAATAAATAAGACTCCAGGAGTCTGACTAGTCACATAGTTTGTTTTGGTCCACCCAAAGTTTGTCTCCATCCTCAGTGATTTCCAGTTTCCTGGAAGCTTAGTGTCATCAGCAAACATATGCGGTCTACTTCAGACTCCAGTTACCAGATTGCTGATGGAAATATTGAAAAGCAGTGACCCCAGCACTGATCCCTGAGGGTTGCCACTGAATGAGCACCTCTCTCCACTTGGAGTAGTGCCCATCAACCACAGTCCTCTGCTTCTTGTCCCCAAGCCAGTTAGCAATCCACTTTGTGTGTGCATCATGTCTAATGCAGGGGTGTAAATTGCCAGAGACATATCATGTGCCACAGTGTCAAAGGTCATGCTGAAGGCCAAATAGACTATGTCTGTGGCCCTGTCCCTATCTACCTCCCTGGTCAACCCCTCAAATAATTGATCAGGTTGGTTTGTCATGATCTGTCCATCATAATGTCATGCTCAGAGGTGGTCAGATCCTTAGCCTGAATCAAATAATCCATTATTCTGTCCTTGATAATGGATTCAAGGTGCTTTGCTCAGCCAGGGCCCTTGAGAGGGTGAGGAAGCCTGCTATAATTCCTGGGGCTCAGTGCCAAGAGGGGCCGGGCGCCCAGCATACTACTGTACACAGTTGCATAGGTCCCACAGAGTCTGAACTTTTGCCAGGGCCCAAAATTCCTCTCACAGAGCCTATGTTCAGTACTGATGTCTGGCTGTCTGGCTTATACTGTAGTTGCACTGACCTGACCCTGCCCCTATCTTGAAGGTGGGGATCATGTTTGCCACTACCTAGTTGTTTGGTATGACACCTGTAAAGACAGACTTGTGAAAGATTACTTCAAGAGGCCCCACCAATTGTTCCTTTAGTTCCACAATGATCCTATGGTGTAGCTCACCCGCCCCTTGGGATTTATTTGGTTTCCTTTTTTCTAGGTAGTCTGCTACCTGGGTGAACACAATGACCACAGGTTGCATCATGGTTATCCATGATGCCATGGTCCCTTCCATGAACACTCTCCCTGGGGGCCCTTTGGTGAATACCAAAGCAAAGTATTCATTCAGCATTTCTGCCCTCAACCCTGGCTCACACATAGAGTGCTTCCTGTTCCCTTGTTTTCAGTGGCCTAGTATCTTCTCTTACCTTTCTTTTTCTGTTTGTCTATTGGAAGGAAACTTTTGCATTATCTGCATTTCCCACTGCTATCCTGGTTATTATACACTCTTTGGCTTCCTTTATTTTATTTTTTACTGTCCCTCTGAGCTGCTCTGTACTCCTCCACAGCACGATGGCAACCTGTCTCTTTTCAGCAATTCTAATATCAAAGTTTTAATCTGTTTACCCTGTAAACAGATTATCTGCATTTCCTCTCTGCCCCAGACCATTACAAGTGCACATTGAACCAATCCCAGCACTGACTATGTGACCACTGACCCTAACCCGTCAGCTCATTTTCAGCTACAGTAAAAACTCAAAGCTCTGGACTTTAATCTGCTAAATCCTTTGACATAGTGAATAAACTTTTAAAGCGATTACGATCACAGTTTCACTTTGTTGATTACACTTACATAGAAACAGAATTTGTAGCCAGAAAAGGACCAGTAGGTCCATCCAATCTGACTTATTTTTCCCTTGCACTCTGTTTATTCTTATTTTTCCATGCCTATTATGACACATTTGACCCTATTTGGTCACTGGCATCCTTCTTGGCTCCCTTTCCTCTACTTATTATGTCCGTGTGCCTCTCCACACATGCCTGAAGCTCCCCACTGCTTTTGGCCCACCACCTCTTCTAGCATGCTGCTCCAGGCATTCATCACCCTTTCTGTGAAGAAATATTTCCTCATCCCTCTTAAACTTCCCCCACCTTCATTGCATTCCCCAGTATTCTGATGCTTCTCCTCCTCTGCACCTGTTCACCCTGTGAAGTGCCAGAGTCTCAGTCATGTTCCTCTCACTACTCTCCTTCAGGAGTATATGCTGAGATTCCACAGGGGAGTACATGCTGAGATCCCTGGCGTCTCTTCATATGGCTTCTTGTGCAACCCCACACAATTCTGGTAGCCCTCCTCTGGACTGTTTCCTCCTGTCAATGTTCTTGCAGAGTGTGGCCTCCAAGTGGACATAATATTCAGGAGGGTCTCTAGTAGAGAGATACAGTGGCAACACCACTTCCCTTCTTCTGCTAGAAATCCACTCCCTATGACCCCAGCATCCCACTAGCCTTGCCTACTGCCATGTCACACTGCTCTTCCTCCTTAAGATCATTAGATAGGATTACTCTAAGGTACCTTTCTTGGTTGGTGACAGTCAGTACTTCCCCTCCATCTTATATACAGCTCCCAGGTTTCCCACCCCAGGTGCATGACTTGCAATTTTGACATTGAAACCAGCTGCCATGCCCTGAACCACTCCTCTGGTTTTACCAGATCTGGTTGCATTCTCTGCCCCTTCCTGAGTTTCCACCCTGTTACAGATGTTTGCGTCATCTGCAAAAAGGCACACCTCCCCTCAGTTCCTCAGCAATGTCATATGAGAGACATTGAGAGGACTGGTCCCAATGCTGATCCCTGTGGCACCTACTTGTCATTCTCTCACCCCCAAATGTATGCTGCTTACTACCACCCTCTGCCTCCTATCCTTCAACCAGTCTGGTAGTCAGCTTACCACTTTCTCCCCAACCCCCAAGCAACTTATTTTCTTTACTAGCCTCCTGTGCAGCACAGTGTCAAAGGACTTACTGAAGTCCAGACAGCACATCCACTGCCCTCCCATGTTCTGCCTCCCTAATCACCTAGTCATAGAACTCTACGAGGCTTACTTGGCATGACCTCTTCTCTGTGAAACCATGCTGCAGGTGATCCTGCTTCCCTTATGCCTCCTGGTACTCTATAAGCCTCTCCTTCAGCAGTGTCTCCATTAATTTCTCCATCACTGATGTGGGACTGACTGGCCTGTAGTTACCAGCCTTCTCCCTCCGGTCACTCTTGTGCAGAGGGAACGCATCAGCCCTCCTCCAGTCGTTTGTGACTACCCCACCCCCCCGTCTCCAACAAGATGCTGAATAGTATTGCCAGAGGGGCAGCTACCACCATGCTCAGTTCTTTTAGAACCCTTGGGTGAATCCTGTCTGGTTCCATTATCTTGTCCTCCTTTAGAGCTTCCAATCCTTTCTGGACTCTGTCCACCAAAAATGGACTTGTGTCCTCTTCCCCCCACCTCCTAATGCCTGCTGATACATGTTGGTACTTCCTCCTCCCCCTCTAAAGACTGAGTAGAAGTACTCATTTAAAATGTTAGCTTTTTCCTGATCATCTTCTGCACAGTCCACCCTTGCCCTCCTGAGTCTCATTATCCCAGCCCTTGCTTTCCTCTTTTCACTCATGTATCTGAAGGAAGTTTTATCCCTTTTTTTGACTTCCTTGGCGATCCTCTCCTATGTTCATTCCTTAGCTGCCCTCACTTTCCATTCTGCCTCTCTGTGCTTTTCCACATAAACTTCCTTGCCCACCTCTGTCTGCATCTCCTCATACTTCTTAAATGCTGTTTTTTAATCCTTTACTGTCTTAGCCCTCTTCATTGAGAAAAGTGGTGGCCAATTCTTTCTCCTTCCCTTGCTTACTTCCTTCAAACAGCATAGCGTTCTTAGCTATTCCCTCCTTGATCTTTTTCCATTGGGTCTCCACTTCCCCTGGCCATTCCCCCCTCAAGGTATTTATTGAGATAATCACCCTTTACTTTAAAATCTACCCTCCTGAAATACAGGACCCTTGTCTTAGAGTGTTTTTTCTCTTGCCCAATCCGTATGCCAAACCACACAGTACAGTGATCACTTGCAGTTTGCAGTTCCAGTTTAAAAGGAACAGAGGATTTTCCCTATTGCAGTTTGTTTTTTCTCGGTTTTGAACCACACTTAGAGTACACATTGCTGCTAAATAGGGTTCTTCTATATCACCCCATGTCACAGAGACCAAAAAACCACACAAGCCCCCTAGGTTTCAAAAAGTGTGTGGGCTGTAGTGGTAAGGTTCCCAAAGCCAACAGCCTTAATTTTTGTTTCAGTGGTTTGGAACCAGTGAATTCTACACAGGAGAGACTCTAAAAGGCTGTCATCACCTTGTGAACCCATTCCATGACAGTGTTACCCAATGAAGCAACATTTTGTTAACATGGAGAGCTCCTCAAACATTAATGTTTCTCTGCAAGAATCAGCTAAACCCTCAGCCAGTGGCATTTCCAGTGAGGCCAACAGATCAGCTGAGGAGAGCACAATGTCTCTTGGGACCATTGAGGGAGAGAAAACACACAAGGAGCAGAAACTAGTGAGAGAGCCATGGCCTAAACTCCTTAGTGTGATAAGTAACAACAGTCACGTAGTGAGCGTGAACCGATGAAAGATCACATAGTAAGCCCACTTTGGAGGCTCAAGCTGGGCTAACTTTTCTCTCAGTTGGACAGACAACCTCCTTGGAAGTAATTACTTCTGATGATGAAATAATTGCAAGTCCCAATTGTACCCCCACCCTTTCTAACTCAGGAAGTTGAAGAATCTGATGATTGTATATCACAGAAACAGAGTATGATGGTATCACTTCTGATATTACAGGGGATAAGGATTTGGTTCCAAAGCTCAATGTAATATAGTACACTGAAAGACCTTACAGGCAAGGACCCTAAATCACCACCCACCATGCTCAACATAAATTTAACACCAACATCTGACCTGTACACAATCACCACCACCTTTAACAATGCGTTCTCCAACTTGGATAGTGTCCTCCCTTCTAATTTCTTTGATGCCCTCTCTGGTAGTAACCCTCCTGCAACTACTCCTCTCCTACACCCCTGCCCCTGGTCTGCTTCAAGGGAGATCCCAGTGCATGAAGCCAGAACCTATGATAGGAGGAGGCCATTCTGCACGCAGGCTACAGCAGTGACTCCCTTGATCTGAATTTGTTAGCACTTGTCCTTGAAGAGATCCTTGAACCCCTGACAAAGGTCCTCAATCTATCACTAAGGATGTCCCAGTTCCCATCTCGCTGGAAACGGGCGACCATCACACCGGTACACAAAAGTGGAGACAAATCACTGCACTCCAACTACAGACCTGTCTCCATCCTCCCTCTATTGTCTAAGGCCCTGGAGCGCATCGCCTCAGACCAACTAGTCAAGTACCTGGAAAAATACGACATTCAGTGTCCTGAGCAACATGGTTTCCGAAAAGGGCACAGTACCACCACTGCACTATTAGAATTCACAGGCTTCATCCATACCAGGCTCGATCAAGGAAACTGTGTAGGGGCAGTATTCATCGACTTTACGAAAGCCTTTGATACTGTGAACCACCCACTCCTACTCAAGCAATTATCAAACATTGGGCTCTCCAATGAAGCGCTGCTCTGGTTTTCAAGCTACCTTGGGGAGAGAGTCCAGCGGGTTAGGATTGCCGGTGTCACCTCGGAAGAAAAGCCAGTCCTTTCAGTGGTCCCACAGGGGTCCATCCTGGGGCCACTACTCTTCAGTCTCTTCCTCAACAACCTTCCCAGTGTCTGCCAGCAGAAATTACTACTCTACGCTGATGACGCAGTCATGTTCACCAACCACGAAAACGCAGAGCTCCTTGAGAAACAATTACAGTTTGAATTCATGCGCATCGAAGAATGGTTCAAGTCACACAAACTGGTCATGAACTACAGCAAAACAAAGGTTATGACCTTCTACAATGCCAGGAGCAAGTAGAAATCCCGTGACCTCACCATCCTAAACCAAACAGGGACCTTACTTGAACACATTCCTGATTTTAAATACCTAGGTGTCACATTGGACAGCTCACTCTCCTACCATCGGCACATAGATTCTGTCGCCAAAGCCACCAACATCGGTATAGGCCTACTCTACAGGCACAAACACTGCATGACTCCTGACACTCTCCGGTTGGCTATCAACAGCTCTGTCACCTCCATCATAGATTACAGGCTAGCAATTTATGGCTCTGCCTCTGCCTCTGCCCTCCAGGGAATTACAGTTGCACTCAACAAAGCATGCAGGCTGCTAACTGGGGCTGACCAACACACACACTTGTGACCTGTACACTCGAGCAGGATGGCTTCCTCTCATCAGCTGGATACAGTATCAAACCTGCCTCTTAGCCAAAAAAGTCCTCCTCGGGGTCATGCCCCCCGGGCATTGAAAAGCTCCTCATTGACCACCACAGCACCCAGCGAACTAGAAGTTCACAACAACTAACCTTACTTGTCCCCAGATGCTGGACTACCATGGGCCAGAGGGCCTTTGCCCACAGAGCACCACAGTGGTACAATACTCTCAACAAAGAAACTCTTACTGCTGCTGTTCTTGGCCCTTTTAAGAGACTACTCCAACTTCATCTCATTTCAACTAGTCGTTGTGACTGCCTCGCCTAATCAGAGGCCCACTGTTCACTGCCCTCCACTTCAGTCTTAACAGCTACTTCTCCCCACCTTGCCCTCTCCTACCTGCCTTCCCCTTGCCCTCTCTCCCTCTCCTCCCCCCCCAGGCATTTCCTGACCATTATCCCTCCTCCTTCCCCCCTTAGGCTCACCCTCACCTCTACCCTCCGACAATGGCCTTCCTGCCTGCATACCCCTTCCCTCTCACCTGCAGTGCTTATTTCTAAGATTGCCCTTGGCTGGTATGTCATGCTACCTAACATTTGGCACATTTGAATTACTGGAATTTCTAAACCTCAGTCTCTTACTTCTTTTTATTGTGTAACTATGTATTATTATGTTGACCTTTGTATGTATACCCCCATTCCTTCGACGTGGAACCTTTGTAAACGAGCAGTTCCTGCTCAAAGGTATTTGTAATCCTAGCTTTCAATAAAATAAAAAAATTAAAATAAGTACAATATGATATGACGAGATGCATATGATGTAATACAATACAATATTCAGGAAAAAACCATGACAGGGCATGGGTTATGCTGCAATTTACCCACGGCTGGGTGGTTTGGTCATGAGGCCACAGGCCAAGTGATCAAACCAGGTCAGCCGTGGGCAAATCCCAGCATAACCCACGCCCTGTCATGGTTTATTGCTATTATACAATGTCCCCTGTATTTTTTTTTGTTTAAAGAAGTAAGGGAAAACACAGCTTTTTTGTAATTTAAAATATTTTTTTTAGTTTATTCTTCCACCACAAAATATATATAGTTCCTTGCTGCTAAGACAGAATATTGAGGATAACCCCAAGCTGAGACATATGCTGGCAGGTGCCATTTACTACAATTTGGTAGTGGCACTGAATCGGGAGATGACTTTTTTTATTTCTATTTTTTATTTGTTTTGGTTGTGCTGGGGAGACAGAAAAGGGAAATGGAGCTTTATGGTTTTATAAAAATAACCAGCCAGTGAGATACAATTCCTGTATTGCCATTAGACCTGGGACTTCCATTTTGATTTGTAGAAAAAAAAAGTGTTCCTCTTTACGGCTCACTGACAGAAACTGAAGCGGCGCACACTTTCATTTTATTAAAACACACTGCTGTCACACTTTTGGTTATCTTTTGAAATGGTGAGACTGAGATGCATTCTTTTACATACAGATGAGAGCAACCGGGTCCGAGAGAGGGAAAGGTAGCATGACAGTAATGCATCAATGTGTGTGCTGCTTATTGAGGAATAAGGGGGTGACTGCCAGATATTTCGGGAAAGACCGACCAGTTGCAGGAGTGTTGCTTTTTTTCTCCAGTAATCCTTGTGTGCTGTTTATTGGGCTGCTATCGGGGTCCTTAGATGTGGAGTACAGGTTGGTGGTACACGAGGATGACTGGGAAGAGAACCGCGGACTAGGTATGCCTCCTCGAGTGCGTGCTATGCACCAGCCAGGTACTGTGGGATTGTAACATTTTTTTTTTCCTTTTGAAGATAACCCATTAGTGGGGAGAATTAATTGAAAACTGTGCCTATTTTATTTATTACACCGTAGTCCAGGATGCCAGGGATTGTGATCGGGTCGGTGATATGGGGACAGACTTAGCAGTGATTCAGGATGGCGGGTTTAATGTTTTTATTTCAGGGGTCAGTTTGATTTGGGGGATGCAGCTGACTAGCACCTTTGAGTGGGTTATCCTTGTATTTACCTATGGCAGAAAGGTGCCAGTCAGTCAATGAGAATCATGGATTGTAGGACCCCATTGTATAAAATACAATACAACACAGTACAGTGCAATTTAGTATAGTACAGTACAACACTGCTTAATACAATACAGCACAATCCAGTAAAGACCAATGCAGTATAATACAATACAATGCAGTACAGTACAGTGCAATACAATACAACATAATATAATGTAATGCAATATGTAAGCAATAAGAGACAATGGGGTGTGCATGGAACAGATATTACCGCATGTCCAGGGGCGTAGTGATGGCTGAGGTCCTTCAGCCCCTGGAAGTGCAGCAATAGCTGTTCCATGCATACCCCGGAGTGTCTTATTGTGCTTATAAAATGGGGTCCCATTTTTAAAATATGTTTCTGACATTAAATAAATATGATTAGATAGGTAAAAAAGAGATAATTAACTTTTGGTAAAATCGTCCTTCCGCCTACTAGAGAATGATGTCATCTTTG
The DNA here is from genome assembly GCA_016271365.2 of Neoceratodus forsteri. Lineage (NCBI taxonomy): Eukaryota > Metazoa > Chordata > Ceratodontiformes > Ceratodontidae > Neoceratodus > Neoceratodus forsteri. The sequence goes on along the minus strand of CM057452.1, from coordinate 1,081,980,806 downwards.
CTTTTGTCCTTGTTTGAGATCCCTAGTTTCCCTACAGTAATGACCCAAATATGTGATGAAGCAGGTCAAACCCCAACCCCACCTACCATGGCCCCTGTCAGTGTTTTTAATCATCTCTAGTCCCTGTCAGTATGTTTAATAATCCCTTGACTTGTATTTTTTTCCTTGCTATTTTCTAGCCTCCCCTCCCAGTCGGCCCTCATTCAGGAGAGTGCCCCAGTCCTGTCTCCCCAAAGTCCTTGTACTTTTGAATGAGCTTGTTGGAGTGAGTGGGAATACAAGGTTGTGTTTCTGTAGTCGGCACCCCGCCACCCATGCACACACTTGCAGATGGAGTGTCTAACTGAAATACCGGCTGTACATCCTTTCGCCATTCTCCCTCCCCTCAACAGTTTACCAGGAAACAAGTCACAGTTATTTAAAAAAAACAGAGGCAAGGGCTTTCTTGGTTTTAACTGCGGAAGCGGCAGCATGATGCGCCCAGCGCGAGCAGACATGAACGTCATTGTCATAGGAAGAGATCAGTACATAAAACAAAGGTCAGTTGATATATAGTTTTAAAGGTAATATTTTTGTTGGTCTTATATTATGGATTAAAAGTTGGCCATTGTGGGTATTGAACAGGTTTTAGTATTTTAAATGGCAGTTTTGTCGGTAATGCGGTGGCAGTGGAGACAACAGAAGCAGGCAAGCCCTGGAAGCAGCACCATGATTATTGTATCGGGACCAGTCAGTATTTTTTTTTTTTATCTAACTGTTCCATGAGTAGGGCTAAGTTGGCAAGTGGCACCACGGTTTCCCTGATCAGTCGCAAGTCCAAGATGAGCTGCAGTAGTTAGCGAGGGAAACAAATGGCAGAATTTCAAAAATTAATGTTCTATCAGCACGGTGGTTTCATTTTGCATTGCAGTTTTGCTTTGGGTGCTTGTTATTACCTATGCATCGAACAGATTGGATGCACAGGTAATAGCCAATCAAAAACCAGGATTTTCTCTCTCCATTTTATAAAATATGATGCAGTACAGTACCATACAATACAGTATAATATCGTGCAGCACAGGACAATACATATAGGATAAAGTATGGGGAGAAGTGTGTTACGAGAATTTAACACACACCCGAGTTGTTGGATGGCACATAAACCCAGAGGCGAGAAGCCTGAGGGGTTTATGAATGCCATCAGCGTATTAAGTGGTTGCTACTACTTCCCCCATATTTTATTTTTATATAATTGAAGGGCTCCATTTGAAAAGTCCGAGAGTCGCTTTTGTTTTTTTGAATTGTGTTGCGGTTTTCCTGCTCTTGTCTTTCGGTTTGGTTCATTGTTTGAATTTGGCTTTTTTTTTTTTTTTTAACTTCTAGGCTATGCGAAGGCTGCTGGAGGCTATTTGGTATAGAGGCAACCCGAAGTGTGTATTTCTTGAGGTGACAGGGACAATTTGAGCGTTACGCTATGTTTAGTCTCGGCTTTGTTGTTCAAGGGGCGTGTGAATGCCGTAACACCTACTCAGGTGTTACGGCATTTAACATGTGGTTTTGGCAATGGGAGAAAACGGAGACCATTAATTATATAGAGAATAATGAATGGGGTGGTGTGTATTACGAGACATTAACACACACCTGAGGTGTGTGATGCTACATAAATCACATCACGCATTAAATTCAAGTTGCACTCCATCCCATGCTTTACTTTTTTTATAATTTCTAGTGAGCAACCTTTTCCAACCAGAAATCATAAAAACTTAACTATGGCATAGTAAGAAAGTATCATTCCAGTGGATTCAACATTGAATGTTTAAACATTAAAAACATAACAGGAGTATGTAGTTTGAAATACATTTATTTAAATACCTTTAAAGAAACACTTGTGATTATTCTTAAGCAGAGAATAATGGTGAGTGGATTACGAAAACAGCAAAACAGGTGAACAGCGAACCAAAAATGGCGAAAAGCTGATTTTTTTTAACTCAGATTTTAACTTTGAAATGTGCAATGCTTGTGGCACAACAATTTGAACATTTAGATTCTATGAAAAAAGCTCTACAAACAGTTCTAAATGAAGAAACTCTCTGAATTTATGCCTGTTTTACTCACGAGCATCCGTTCTCACAGCCATGATGGGAAGTGAAAGAGGCTGCAGCTGTGCATTTGTGAGAATAACTTGCCCACAGTTTCTTAGGCAGCACATGTCCGCTGTAATAATCAGCTGGTTATTACGACAAATAATAACTGGCTGAGCCCTTAGAAAAAATTGCTCCCAGTCATACAATACAATACAATGCTATACAACACAATACCATACAATACAATACCATACCATACAATACAATACAATGCTATACAACACAATACCATACAATACAACACAACACATATCAATATAATATGAAACATTACATGCGGTATAGTACAATACAGTCCAATGCAGTATAATGCAGTATGGTTCTATGTCATAACGACGATCGCAGAATAGCGATTGCCGTTAAGGTGAGTGTACACTGCCAAAAATGAATTTCAACTATGCACACTCATGGCACAGAGCAAGAGGGCGCCCAAGATCTGGGAAATGTTATTTAATGTGGGAGGCTGTGCCTCCAGCACCCCCCCCCGCAAGGGGATTTGCCCCCACACACCTCTACTAATGGATTCTCAGTTCCAGGGGGATGCATGTCGGGGGGGGGGTGAAAAACTTTGAAAATAAAAAGCCACCTGCCGGGGGGAAAAAAAACACACTGTGCCAGACCCGAACCCTGCACCTCCCAACCGACCACCCTCCCAATCAAGCTACCGGACCAGTTCAGCAGCTGCCTGCCATACCCCCTCCCACATACCTTCCCTCCTCTGCCTCCCCCACCACATGTATACATGCATACTTCCCATCACCCTACCTTGCCCACTGCAGTATCCGGTTGCCCCTGTCAGGTAGCTCTGAACACAGGCTCCGTGATTGAGTCACCATTTTGTGAGGCACTCAATTGCAGTACGCCTTGTTCACGGTTACCATACAGTATAGCACAGTTTAATACTGTACAATTTATATATATATTTATTTGAAAAATTGGTATCCAGGAAAAGCACACTGAGCCAAGGCTGATTTCCAGGTTTGACCCAGGGAGAAAGGGAAATGGGGTACAGTAGTACAACAAACACAGGACCAGTGATGAGGTACAACATAAAGGGCATAGTAGTGTACAACTAGCAAATAAAAGTAAAGTGAACAATTGTAGAAACATGAAGTAGAACACTGATCAGCATTAATGTGCAATAAAGAGTTAGCAGTACAGGTGGAAGAATAAGTTGCAATAGCTGTGGAGTAGAGTCTAGTTCAGGCAGGGCAGTACACAGGTGAATGCAAAATGGAACACAGGTATGGCAGGGTTTAGCCAGAGGTAGGGTCAGGTGGAGGACTGATAGGAGCATGACGGGGCAGGGAGAAGTTTTAGCTGGGGTTTAAAGGAGAGGGGAGGGAGTTAGACAGAGAGTAGAAGGGAGCAAGTTCCAGAAGGAGAGAAGGTGATAGGGGAAAAGCAGACTGCCCAAAAGAAGAATGTGAGTGGGGAAGGGAGAAAATTAGAGAATATCTGGAGCAATGGAAGTAGGAGGCAGAGGAGATGGGAGACAGGAATGAGGAGAGGTATGTAGGATGGGACCCAAACCAGTATTTCGAGATGAAGGATGCACAGTGGGACTGACAATGTGAGGGGAGTGGGGGAATAGATAGGGAAGAGTTAAGAGAGCAGTTTGAGAGGAGGAGTTGGTAGCAAAGTGATAAACAGCATTGCAAAGGGTGTCCAGTCTGGTGAGGGAAGAGAAGGGGCAGTGCAGTAGACCACATCCACATAGTCAAACACTGGGAGAATCATTTTGGTGACCATATCCTGGCAGACCTGGGGAGAAAGGCAATCCTTGTTGCAGTACTGGGCACCAAGTTTAGGGCAGAGCAGTACCATACAATACAGTACAATACAGTTCAATATAATACAATACAGAACAGTACAGTACAGTGCAATGCAATGCAATACAGTACTATACAGTACAGTAGAGTACAATGCAATGCAATACATTACTATACAGAATAGTACAGTATGATGCAATACAATACAATACAATACAATGCAGTACATGCAGTACATAGATAATAATACATGGGGTGATGTGCATTATGAGAATTAAATACACACCTGAGGTGTGTGATGCCCTATAAACCCAGATGCAAGCTTGAGGATTTTATTTAAGCATCGCACACCATAGGTGTGTATTAAATTCAAGTTAGACACCATCCGTGTTTTATTTTTTGTAATTACAGGCCATCAATTTTTCTCCCTCCACCCCCGTAATGTTACTCACAACAGGGGATAGAGTTATTGATGCAGCCAACTCACGTGAGACAGAAAGAGCATAAGCTAGCAGGATAGGGAGATCAACCAGTGCCTGTCTCAAATGGCACTATTAGTGAAAGTATAGATTTTTTTTTAGCAGTGGAAACAATTAGTGTTCAATGCTGTGTGCTGTGAGTAGCACTGGTCACGAGCAGTGCTGTCAAGGTTGTTAGTGTATTAGTAGGGATACTTCTTGGGGAGCAGCTGCAGTTTATTTGTAGCCAAAAACAGTATCTGTCTTGGATTTGATTTTGAGAGCAGCACTTGAGGGTGCCTCGAAATGAGAGCTTCTGCTCAATGTGCACGTGTTTGCTGTAATAAACAGCTGGTTATTACAGCAAATAATAACTGGCCATCTCCTCTGAAAAAAAAATGGTGGCCAGTTATTATAGTCCAATAATGTCCAGTGCAATATACTTCATTATACAATGGCAAGAAAATTTCCTGGACTCTGATTGGTCAGTGTGTGCCTGAGACAGTGATGATATTACACAATAACATCACTGTGTTGATTTTTTGGATGAGCATATGGCAGAGATTGCTTTTTTTTTCAGAAACAAAGATATCCTGCCTCACTAAAATCTACTAAAAACATTTTTATTTTTATTTTTGTTTTGTATAACATCGAGCCCTTGTATAATTGCAATAAGGCACTCCAAGGTGTGTGTTGTCGTGTAATAAGCATCCTCCTGGGGTGGTGGAAGCTTACCGGATTATACTCGGCTAGCCCACCCAGGAGTGGCGTGCAACTGCTTATCTTGCCAAACCACTGTTTTACCGTAATTCCGTGTTCACGACGGAATCACGGAATTCCCATTGGCTGCTGGAATTTAAAACATCCTGCCAGTGACTCACGGAACTCACGCTGCTAGTGTGAGCTTTCGGGAGTTTGTCCCTTTAAAAGCCGGCATGTAGAGTAGCTTCTCCCTATTTTCAGGAACACCGGAAGAAGGAGGAGAGAACGCGCGCTGCAAACGCTGAACGCTGAAAACCACGCGGTTTGGATGCCAGAGAACCTCACTTCTTTTAGCTGTTTTTTAGCTGTTCTCGGTCACAACAACTGAAATTTGTCGTGTTCTCGCTGCTCTCGCTGTGCCATAAAAAAAAAGTATTTATTGCTGCTACACTCACCGCAACAACCACTGCAACAACCACCCCAGCCACCACCTGAAGGACGCCCGGCTCAAGAACGAAAGAACGACCGTCCTGAAGTACACCAGGTTACAAACCTTCAGGTACTTGCTATATTTGCCCAGCTGTTTCATATTTTGCGATTTTGCGATTAATGGGGGGGGGGGCGACGGTAACGGCAATGCAGAAGCTGGGAGGACACAACAAACTTTAATAATGGCGAGATTGTGGGGGGCAGGTGGGCAAGCTGAGAAATGGGACAGAGACTTTAAAAGACGTTTTTCATCTCGTTTTTTTTTTTTGAGCTGACCAACTGAGATTGTGCCTGGCCCTGAACCTGGCTGCTCTGGGGGAGGTTGCTTTAGACTACTCTAGTATCTCTCCTTGTGTAGAATTCAATATTGAAACCGAACAGACCCTCCTGTCTCCTTGGCACCAACGCTCCTCCAGTCAGTAAAGAGAGAAGGCAGCTGGAGCAGGTTGTGTGAGCTGCACATGTACATGAAGTGGTGAGACAGTTGGGCAGTGTAAGTGAAGGAGAGAAGGGTGCTATGCTCTCAATCTCAAGATACGTTTTTTTAGTTGGTCCACGCTAGTGTAGGAATGGGGATAGGACCAGCAGCACGCAGCCACCCTGAGGTCAGGGGTAACGGTTGTCGGGGAGAGGGAGAGGCTGAGCCAATTCAAGAGGGAAGATTAAGTGGCTGGTCTAAGATGAGAACCGGAACACTGCAGCTGTGTTAAGAACTGCTGAAAACCTGTGGCAGTGCTGTGTGAGCATTTGTGGTAAATGGAACACAACTGGCAGTTGGGAGGATATGGGTGGGACTTTCACTAAGGTGTTGAACCAGAGATCAAGAAGTGTTCAGGCATGTAATATTCCAGGTTTTTCCATAGGGTTGCACCAGAGGTGTAGTAGTTTTTCCTTTCCTCTTCTTTGTGCCCTGCCCATGTCCACTCTTAGGTAGTTAGTATTTTGCTGGCATGAGTGGCCTTAATTCATATTTATTTACTTTGTGAATCTCCCCCCCCCCCCAATGTTGCATTACTGAGCAGAGCTGAAAGCCAGAGATAGCATGGGTTTGGGAGGGGGGTTGGTTATGCACACAGCAGAGCGGAACGCTGATAAATTCTGGCTCAGGACTGCACCTGCTACATGTCTACCTCAGACATATCTGTCCATAACAGAAACAACTTTTAAAAACTGGCACTTATAAAAGGGGAGGGAGGGGAGTTCTAATGCTTTTTTTTTTTCCAAAAGGTAAAAAAATCAGCTTCCACACTGTCCTAATCCATTTTTAATGCAAGGCATCCCAACATTCCGCCCTATAATAAAGGGCTTCTTCAGGGGACATTTTATTTGATGTGCTCCTTGGGGATGCTCCTGTTTCACCTACTGACCCCGAAGCTACATTGGGTGCCTTTCTTTTGCTATGTTCGTCACTATGGCGAAATGTCATGTCCTGTACCAGCTTTAGCACTTTGATCACTATCTTGTACTTTGCCTGGATTTTGCATATATTGGAGAAACTTTGCACAAAATCATAGCTAAAGTACCCAAAAGAAGAACCTATATATTATGAACATAAAAGCACCCTCCCCGCCAATGTAAGATGCTTTGGATGGGAAACATACATTGACCGGGGGTGCTTTTGTATTCAATAAATATTGTTTTAAAAGTGCTCTAGCATTGGGCTTTCTTGTGTGGTAGAGTTGTAGCCGAAGGTTTCTATTATTTACTATTGGAGAAGCTGTGCAATAACATAGAAACATAGACTTTGATGGACCGCTTGCCCGCCTAATCTGCCCATTTCCCTACCCACAGGATGTGCTGCAGATCCTAGTTAACCAACGGCTTATTTCTTCCTATCCCCCCACAAGATCTGCCTTATGTCTGGCCCATGCATTCTTGAATTCTCCCACAGTTTTAGACCCCACAACCTCCTCAGAATGGCTGTTCCATGTGTCCACCACCTTCTCTCTGAAAAAATACTTCCTCACATTGCCCCTGAGCCTTCCCCCCTCTATCTTCAAATTGTGTCCCCTTGTTCTTGCACATCTCTTTTTCTGAAAGATGCTACCCTCTTGGACTTTGTTGATTCCACTGAGGTACTTGATCTCAGAAATGTAAAGGCTAGCCCTTCCCTGTTAAGTAATACAACAGCTCCTACAGCTACTTATGTGTGGGTGTCATCAATTCCCAGTCCATTCTGAACTGCCTATATAATGTGCTTTACTGGGTGCTGAGAGTGGGTCACTTTATTGCTACAGTGAGAGTGTTCTGGTGTAGAAGTGAGGGCTTTTTAACTGGAAGAAATCAAGTGCTGTTCCAAGAAAGGGTGGGGTGAGGAGACGGAATGATGCAGCATGCTAACATGGGCATGCTTGATGGATGAGAGTTGGTAGTGCTGAGCCTCGGAGCATGTCTGAAGGGGCAGTGTTGGTTGCTGTGTCCCTCAGAGCAAGTCTGAGGACAAAATGTTTTCTAGATCTTATTCTTCAGGGATATCTCTTGTAGGATGTCTCTCAAAGGAACATGGTAGACTGACATGGCAAGACAGAGTTGCCTCTGGGATTGTGTGTGGGGGCTTCGGCCCTCACCAGCAGAAAAAACTTGCACCTGCCACAGCAAAGTGCAAATAAATCACTACACCTAGGTTGACCTCAGAAGCATAGCAGGCAGGTGTGGAGACAGGGCCAAACCAGGCATCAAAACAAAACACTCGTGAGAACTCACTGTGACCGTGAGATATTCAAGAGTCTCTTGCAGCTGGCCACACCCAGGAACCACAACCATCAGGCACCAGGACCACACAGAAATCCCCTGCCAGCAGTCCATCTGGGGCCACGTACAGCACTGTCATGAGGTTGACATCCTCCCTATGTAGCTGTGGGTGGCCCCAGATAGACCACTAGCAAAAATGTCTCCATGTGGTCCCGGCGCCCAATGGTTGCAGACCCAAACTGTGACCCACTGCAAGAGACTGTCCTGAAGATAAACTGCTAATGGTAAGTTCTTACATAAGTGTTCCCTTTTTTGGGGAGGGGGGATGGAAAGCCCCCTGGATCCCCACAGTAACCTTGCACTCCACACCTGCCTGCCACACCTCAGAGACCAACCTACAGCAGGTGCAGTGGTTTTTCCATACCACTCTATGCAGGCACAAGCCATCCCCGCCAGGGACGTATATGGAAATACCCCCACTTCCCACTGCAACAATGCCTTGCTATACCTGCCCACAGTGTCTCGCTTTGAGGACCAGGTAATCTGAGCACGAACCCATTTTCAGAATGCAGAAAATCATGTAAAGTGCAGCATGTTAAAGTTCTGCACTTTACATGATTTTCTACACTGCACCTGGAGAATGGTGGCTATGCTGCCCCCACTGCCATCCACACCAGGAGGATGGGAGCCATAGGTTGCTGCTACCCATCCTCCCTTGAGAATGGGAGCCATAGGCTGCTGCTGCCATCATACCTTGAGGATGGGAGTTCTAGAATGCTGCTGCTGCCTTCACACCCGGAGGATGGGAGTCATAGATTGCTGCTGCTGCCTTCACACCCGGAGGATGGGAGTCGTAGAATGCTACTGCTGTTGTACCTGGAGGATGGGAGTTGTAGACGATTGCTGCCATCTCACCTAGTGAATGTGGTCACTGGCTACTACTGCCATCCCAGGAGAATGGGAGTCGTAGGCTGCTGCTGCCATCGTACCTGGAGGATGGGAGTTGTAGAATGCTGCTGCTGTCATATCTGAATGATGGGAGTTGTAGATTGCTGCTGCTGCTGCTGCTGCCTTCACACCCAGAGGATGGGAGTCGTAGATTGCTGCTGCTGCTGCCTTCACACCCGGAGGATGGGAGTCGTAGATTGCTGCTGCTGCTGCCTTCACACCCGGAGGATGGGAGTCGTAGATTGCTGCTGCTGCCTTCACACCCGGAGGATGGGAGTGGAGATTGCTGCTGCTGTTGTACCTGGAGGATGGGAGTTGTAGACGGTTGCTGCCATCTCACCTAGTGAATGGTGGTCACTGGCTACTGCCATCCCAGGAGAATGGAAGTCGAGGCTGCTGCTGCCATCGTACCTGGAGGATGGGAGTTGTAGAATGCTGCTGCTGTCATATCTGGATGATGGAGTTGTGATTGCTGCTGCTGCTGCTGCTGCCTTCACACCCAGAGGATGGGAGTCGTGAGATGCTGCTGCTGCTGCCTTCACACCCGGAGGATGGGAGTCGAGATTGCTGCGCTGCTGCCTTCACATCCGGAGGATGGGAGTTGATTGCTGCTGCTGCCTTCACACCCGGAGGATGGGAATTGTAGATGCTGCTGCTGTTGTACCTGGAGGATGGGAGTTGTAGACGGTTGCTGCCATCTCACCTAGTGAATGGTGGTCACTGGCTACTACTGCCATCCCAGGAGGATGGGAGTTGTAGGCTGCTGCTGCCATCGTACCTGGAGGATGGGATTTGTAGAATGCTGCTGCTGTCATATCTGGATGATGGGAGTCGTAGATTGCTGCTGCTGCCTTCACTCCTGGAGGATGGGAGTCGTAAGGCTGCTGCTGCCATCGTATCTGGAGGATGGGAGTCATAGGCTGCTGCTGCCATCGTACCTGGAGAATGGGTGCTTTATGCGGTGGCTGCTGTCATAAATAATAGCCAGAGGATAAAAGTCATGGACTGCCCTATCCAGGGGATCTGAAACTCCCATTTTATTGAATTTTTATCTTATCAAGCAGATTAGTGGAACACACTACTAATAATTTTTTTGGTTGTGATTTCAGTATTCATACTTCCTGCATGATGTCTGCTACACCAATGAATAAGAAAGCCCAGCTCTGCTACACCTCGGCTAAGGAGCGAGCTCTTCAGTTTAAATCTGAAGGCCTCTATGAGGATGGAGGAAAACTTTCTGTCCTTACTGCAACCATGTCCTGACCATACCAGAAAAGATACAGTCAAAGACCATCTGCTCAGCAAGAAACATGCTAGGAATAAGGAGCAGGCTGCTAGCGAAGGAAGACCAGCAAGGCAGGTGACCCTGACCAGCAGTTTCAGAGCTGCAACAGAATCATCCATAGTAAGAAATGAGATGGTCATGGACACAGTTAAGGCATGGGGGGCTGCAAATATCCCATTGGAGAAGCTGGACCATCCACAGCTGAGGGAATGGATGTGCAAGTATGTGAAGGGGAGTGGAGTGGTGCCAAAAGCAGACACCCTGAGGCAGCTCTATCTACCCAAGGTAAGAGAACAAATTGATGAAGACCTTAAAGCAGCTGTGACTGAAATTATTGTCTGTGATATGTGATGAGAGCACAGATGCACAGTCACGCTGCATTCTTAATGTCGCCTTTGTGTTGAAGGGGCAAGACATATCTTGAAACAGCATAGAACTAGACTCTGTCAACCATTCCACAGTGGCTCAAGCTATCTTGAAGACTCTCCAGAGTTGTAACATTGACTTTATGAATGTAGTTTCCTTTGTCAGCGACAGTGCTTGTTATATGATTAAATGTTTTAATGATGCACTTCGTGGGGTTTTTGGGGACCATGTTGTGCATGTGTGTTGCTGGGCACATGTCTTGTCCCTTGTTGGGGATACATGGCTACACCATTTCAAAAAAGTTAATGAACTGGTTTCGTTGGTAAAATATGCCTTTCAGCAGTCACCAAAGCGCAGAATTCATCACGTTTTGGAGGATCTGAAGCTCGGGGAAATGATTGCTTTGCCACCGGTTCCTGTTTTAACTAGATGGAACACATGGTTTGCAGCTGTGGCATACCATTCAACACACCTGCAATACCTGAGGGACTTTTTCAGGGTGGATTCAAGTGATGCCACCTCAATAAACAATCTACGGGCATTACTGGACGAATGGTACGATGAGCTACAAGCACAACTGGCATTCATTACAGATAATTCAGGTGACATTATTGCTGCGATAGAACTTTTGCAGTCAAAGGAGAAACCTCTTGCGACATCCACTTATGACATGCTAATGTCAATCAAGAGCCGCTTTGAGGCTGGCACAACTAAAAATGATGGCTTTGGTGAGAAAGCAGTGCTTTACCTCTCTAAACTGAGGAATAAAGTAAGAGATGAGAACATCAAACTGTTCAAAAATGCTTTCAAGGTTAGTTTGGAGAAACTGACAAAACAGCTGCAGTCAAACCCATCTGTACAGTTTCTTATGGTCTGTCGAATTCTAAACCCACTCAACCTTCCCAAACTCAATAAGGACTTCCAGCTGACTTGCCCTATATCCCAATGTTCACATTACACAATAAGAATGCACTGATAAGGGACTGGGAGATCTACGATGCGGCAGGATGTACGGAACTACCAAAGATCGAATCATTTGATCTGCACCAGTGCTGGATCTCTATGTCCTCACAGGTACCAACTCTAGCAAAGGCAGCTCTTCAGGCCATCTGGGTCCCTGTTTCTAGTGCAGAAGTGGAGCGGTCATTTTCTGCACATGGACAAATCCTGACTGACCAATGGAGAAGCCTGACTGTGGACAATTTAAAATTATTTTCAATGCTGCTATTCAATAAGTAGACCCAGAATCTCCCACCCTCATTTGTGTAATTGCAGTTCTGATGCACTGTCTATTGCAGAAAAATGGTGCTTCTCTGTGCAATAAAGTTGCAGACATGCAGTTCTAGTACAATGTTGTAGAAAACAAAGTGGTGCTTCACTATGCAATGATGAAGATGTGTTCTGGTGCAGTATTGTAGGGAAAAATGGTGCTCCACTGTGCAATAGTGTCGATGTGCAATATGTAGTATCTCTGCATTATATGTAGCTATGGGTTAGATTCTACTGTCCTTCCTATAGTATGCTTTATTCATGTTGTCTGGGTAGCGTATTTGTCTGGGTAGCGTATTTGTCTGGGTAGTGTATTTGTCGACACCCATGTTCAGTAGTCAGTACTTGAATTACGTTTTTGCATGTTTATCTTTGTAAATCTTTTAAAATAAAACACATGAATTGCATTTTAGCTTGAGAAGTTTTTATTATACATGTCACAGAACACATTGTCAACATTAAAACAAAGACTAGCTTTTTGGTGTCTATTTAGTATTGAACAGTCTTCTGAATTGGTTCCTCCTGTGAGAAAATGTTACTGTTACATGAGACCATTTATTTTCACCAGCTGCATTGATCTAGGGGAATATTATTTATGCCAGTTTGGCAATGAGTTCTCGGTCAACTCATTATTAGCCTTGATAGTTGGTAGATGCAAAACTTGGATAGATAATATAACAGGCAATATGAGATTAAATGTTCTTGTTTTCTGCTGATGTGACTTAAATCTGCATAAAACATGATAAAACACTGATAGACAAATTTATTACTTAAAATGAGTGAATAATATAAAGTTTTGTATTACGGAAAAATCCCGGAAACTGGATTCCCAAACACCGGTAAAATCCGGAATCCAGGATGGTCAAAGCAATTTGTTTTTCTGAGCACGAAAAACAGTGGCCTTGCTTATTGCTTAAGTACAATACAGTACAGTACACTACAGTAACATGCACTACAGAACAATACAATTCAGTACAGAGCAATACAATACAATACACTACATATAGAATAATATATGGGATGGTGTGTGTAATGAGAATTTTACACACATCCGAGGAGTTGGATGGCCAGTTATTATAGTCCAATAATGTCCAGTGCAATATACTTCAGTACAACACAGTACAGTACAATACAGTACACTACAGTAACATGCACTACAGAACAATACAGTTCAGTACAGAGCAATACATATAGAATAATATATGGGATGGTGTGTGTAACGAGAATTTTACACACATCCGAGGTGTTGGATGCTACATGAAACCCTGAGAGGAAGCTTGGGGTTTATCTTAGCATCCAACACCGAAATGAACAGTAATGTTTTCATCACTTGTTTTATTTTATGTAATTGCTGGGAGCATTTTTTCACCACAGCAATTATATAAAATAGAAACATTACAAGTTCTTACGGGTTGATGTGGCTTAAGTGTGTCCAGGGCTGTTTAAACCTTTTTTTTGGGGATTTACTGTTGAATTCAACTAAGCAGTTTTAATTAGTGCTGAAGGACTTATTCTAAATATACTTCATACTTTTAAATAGTGCTAAGTAAGTTTTAAATAGAGTGAATGGTGATGCATTGTTCAGCACAACAACAGGAAGACAGACAGATGATGCATGCACAGAGCGAGGGAACCCAGGAGCATGTTTGCCATTATAAACACACCTTTATAATGGCAAATTACAAACCAGGTTTCCCTTAGGGAAAAACACTCACCAGTTATTATACTACAGTACAGAACAGTACAACACAATATGACACAGCACTACACAATACAGTTCAGTACAATACAATACAGTAATTACAATAGATCATAAAAGCAACACTGTATATTAAAAATACAGTAGACAAACAGACCTCATTTGAAAGCTTTATTGTGTTAAAAATTGTATAAATTGAACACGTAATAACCTGACTCAGAAGATGTAAGTTGCATAAATTAAAATGGAGATATCTAAGTAGAAACATAGAAACATAGACTATGATGGCAGATAAGACACGCTTGGCCCACCTAGTCTGCCCATTCCCTACCTACTGGATAAGCTGTAGATCTGAGTTAACCAACAGCTTCTTTTTTTCCTACCCCCACAAGAATTGCCTTATGTCTGTCCCATACATTCTTGAATTCCCCCAGTGTTTTTGACCCCATGACCTCTTCAGGAAGGCTGTTCCATGCATCCACCACCCTCTCTGTGAAAAAATACTTCCTCACATTGCCCCTGAGCCGTCACCCCTCTATCTTCAAATTGTATTCCCTTGTTTTTGCACATCTCTTTTTCTGAAAGATGCTACCCTCTTGGACTTTGTTGATTGCCTTGAGGTACTTAAAAGTTTCTATCATGTCCCCCCTCTCTCTCGTTTCCTCAAGGGTATACATATTAAGCTCCTTTACTCCCTCTTCATATGGCTTCTAGTGCAGACCCTGCACCATTTTAGTTGCCCTCCTCTGGACTGCCTCCATCCTGTCTATGTCTTTGTGGAAATGGGGTCTCCAGAACTGCACACAGTACGCCAGATGGGGTCTCACCAACTGTCTGTACAGAGGGATAACAACTTCTTGTTTGCTACTGGTGATGCCTCTCCCTATGCATCCCAGTATCCCCCCAGCCATCGCTACTTCCTTCTCACATTGCTTGCTAACCTTTAGGTCATCTGATATGACTACCCCCAGGTCCCTTTCCATTTTTGTTGTTGCTACTACCCCCCATTATGTACTCTTCCCTGGGTTTTGTTTCCCCAAGTGCATTACTTTGCACTTCTTTGCATTGAATCTAAGCTGCCATACTTCTGACCATTCCTCCAACCTTGCCAAGTCCCTTTTCACCCTTTCCAACCTCCCCCTATGTATCAACTCTGTTGCAGATCTTTATGTCGTCTGCAAAGAAGCATACTTTTCCTTCCAGTCCCTCTGCAATGTCACTTATAAAGACATTAAACAGGACCGGACCCTGTACTGAACCCTGCTGTACCCCACTAGTAACCCCTTTCTTGGGAGTGGACTCGGTTTACTATTGCCCTCTGTGTCCTGTTGTCCAGCCAATGTTTTACCCAGGCTACCACAATGGGACCCACTCCCAGGCTGGTTAATTTGTTTATTAATCTTTTGTGTGGGACTGTGTCAAATGCTTTGCTAAAGTCTAGGTATGCCATGTCCACATCCACTCCCTGGTCTGCTATTTTGGTCACCCAGTCAAAGAAATCAATTAGATTCATCTGACATGACCTTCCCACTGTGAATCCATATTGCCTTGGGTCCTGTGCCCCACTGGCCTCTATGTATTCAACAATTCTTTCCTTCAGCAGTGATTCCACCATTTTCCCTACCACTGAGGTCAAACTGACAGGTCTATAGTTTCCTGCCTCTGTCTTGCTCCCACTTTTGTGAAGGGGAATCACATCCACCCTCCTCTAGCCCTCAGGTACCACACCATCCTCCCATGATTTGTTAAAAAGGGTAGTCAGTGGTATTACTAGTTCTACCTTTAGGTCTTTTAGAATTCTGGGGTGAACCCCATCAGGCCCCATTGCTTTGTTCACCTTTAGTTTTAGGAGTTCTTTCAGTACCATTTCTTCTGTGAAAGAGCTGGTATTGACCCCCTTATCCAGAGTGCTTCTATTGATTGGATTAGGTATCTCCCCCTCCTCTTCTTTTGTGAATACTGAGCAGAAGTATTTGTTCAGTATTCCTGCTTTTCACTGTCCCTCTGCCCACCCACCCTCCACTTTATTAAGCCTCATTATCCCTCCTTTGTCTTTCTTCACTCCCTAATGTACCAATAAAATGTTTTATCACCCTTCTTGACTGAGTTGGCTAGCTTTTCCTCGGTTTGGGCCTTTGCTATTCTGACTACCTTTCCCACTTCCTTCTGCTTTAACTGGTACAATTCTCTGTCCTGCTCCTTCTGTATTTTCTTATACTTCCTGAATGCTATCTCTTTCTCCCTAACCTTCCCCACCACCTCTTTTGAGAACCATAGTGGTTTTTTCTTTCATTTTGATTTTTTTGCTTCACACAAAGGCTTGTTGCCTCTGTGATGGCAGTTTTGATGTTTCCCCATTGTTGCTCCACCCCTCCTTCTTGCCTGTTTGCAAGTGCTTTTCTGAGGCACTCTCCCATTTTGATAAAATCAGCCTTCCTAAAGTCCATTACCCTCACTTTTGTATGTCTTGACTCTGCGGCTAAGTTTATAGTGAACCACACTGTTTGGTGGTCACTTGTTCCCAGATGGCTACCCACTTCTATATCTGAGATCCTCTCTCTGTCCCCATTTGAGAGAATCAGGTCTAATACTGCTCCATCCTGAGTGGGTTACAACACTAGCTGCCCCCTGTAGGGCATAGAGAAGACTGAATATTGCTGACATTCAATGTTCCAGGAAGAGGGCACTGCAGCATTTTTGTTATGGTGTTGGGGTGTATTAGCTAGACTAAATAGTCATACAGTAAGTCACTCTGCAGCCTTGGGATATGAGGGATAGCTGTTTTCTACTGAATTGTTAGCCAATTTAGAGGCAGCTATTACCGCAGTAGCTAATGTTTACTGGTGGTACCCATTTGGCTAGCGGTGAAAACTAGAGTTGGCATCCTTTGCTGGTATCTATTTTTCCCTGTAATATCTCCTTCCTGTTTAAGGTCCCACGGCCACTGGCCATGAAGAAGGAGGGTATTCAGACACGGAAACGTAAGCCCAAGAACCTTAACAAACCCAAGACATCGACAGGTGAGTACTGGTTATGGAAAACCCTCCTGGGATACTGGTTTGCAGCCAAATTCTATGACTTGCTAGATGGCAATTACAAAAACACTTCATTGGCATCACACTGTGTTCTCAGTTTCCCAAGTCACAAACTGATCCTAAGAAAGTATATGTCCACAAAGCCCAGAATCTGGAGGGTGGGTATAATGAGTGATTGCTATTGAAGCAGGGTCACAGTGCCCTAAAGGGATATCTGTAACCAATGAAGGTAGTATTCAGAGCCCAGAGTTTAGAAGCTGGATATAGTGAGTGATTGCTGTTGAAGCAGGGACACAGTGCCCTAAAGGGATATCTGTAACCAATGAAGGTAGTATTCAGAGCCCAGAGTTTAGAAGCTGGATATAGTGAGTGATTGCTATAGAAGCAGGGACACAGAGCCCTAGAGGGATATCTGTAACCAGTGAAGGTAGTATTCAGAGCCCAGAGTTTAGAGGTTGGATATAGTGAGTGAGTGCTATTGAAGCAGGGACATAGAGCCCTAGAGGGATATCTGTAACCAATGAAGGTAGTATTCAGAGCCCAGAGTTTGGAGGCTGGGAATAGTGAGAGATTGCCATTGAAGCAGGGACACAGGGCCCTAGAAGAATATCATTAACCAATAAGGTTAGTACTCAGAGCCCAGAGTTTGGAGGCTAGGAATAGTGAGTGATTGCTATTGAAGCAAGGACACAGGGCCCTAGAGGAATATCTCTAACAGAAGAGGGTGAGTACTCAGAGTTTGGAGAGTGGATAAAGTGAGTGATGTCTATTAAAGTAGGAACACAGGGCCCTGGAGGGATAGTGCTTACCAACAAGGGTGGAGTAGTCAGAGCCCAAAAGCAGAGGAGTGGGCAGTATGTGACGGGCTCAGAAGCAGGGACATAGGGCCACAAGAGATACTCTACCCTATTACTACTACTACTACTATGAGGGCTTGAACTGAGTATAGGGTGGGTGTAGAAAGTAACAGGCTATGGAGTCAGGTACAAAAGGCCCTTTAGTGATAGTTCTACCTTATAATGGTGTGTAAGAGCTGAGATGTTGGGTGGTGGGTATAATGAGTGACAGGCTATGGAATCATGTACACAGAAGCTGAAAGGATATCTCTACCCTATAAGTATGTGCACTCAGAGCCCAGGGGTTGAGTGATGGATATAGTGAGCGATGGACTATGGAATCAGGGACACAGGACCCTTGAATTACATCTCTACCCTATGAGGGTGTGTACTTAGATCCAAGAGGTTGGGTGGTTGGTACAGTGAGTGATGGGCTATGGAATCAGGTACACAGGACCCTTGAGGGATATCTCTATAAGGATGTGCACTCAGAGCAAAAAATATGAGTTGTGGGTACAGTAAGTGACAGGCTATGGAAATGAGGACACAGAGCACTCTAAGACTATCTCTACCTGATATGGGGAGTCCTTATTGCCCAGAATTTGGAGGGTGGTTATAGTGAGTGATGAGCTATTGAAGCAGGGACACAGGGCCCCACTGATTTTCTGTGCCCTTGAGGAAAGGTAGTCAGAACCCAGAGGTGGGGGCAATAGTGAGGAATGGACTGCAGAAGCAGGAACACAGGGCCCTTGAGGGATGTCTGTAGCCTATCAGGGCATGTCATCAGAACCCAGAAGTTGGAGTTGGATTGAGTGAGTAATGGGTTACAGAAACGGGTACACTAGGCCCTACAGTAATATATGTACCCTTTGAGAGAATGTACTCAGAACTCAGAGGCTTGAGGTGAAAAGAATGAGTAATATGTTATGGAAGCAGGGACACAGTGCCTTAAAGGGATATTTGCGAAATATGAGAGTGCGTACAAATTAAAACTTCCCAAATACTCCCTATGAAGAGCAGGCACTCCAAAAATGACACTTAAGAAATGGATTACTGAATTATACCTGGCAGATTATAAAAGAAAAAACAAATCAAGTTTGTTTTTCAAGTATTGATCTAGATTGGTGCTGTTCAGGTCGAAAAGCTCTGATAACTCTTACTCAAATTTATAGAATTTAGAGGGATTTTCAGTGGTAGTAGACCTATCTGGTGTGAGCACTGCCTGTCACGATTGGCACAGGTGAGGCAGCGACTGCCTGTATGTGCTGTCTCGGCGCTCAGTGCCATCCACACTGATACATGACCCAGATCCTCTACATGAGTCCTCCATGGTTTGGTGTGGCTGTCAAGGAGACGAAGATCAAAGGTCGGAAGTTGGAGCATTGCTGGCAGAGGACCCACTCTGAGATTGACAGACTGGCTTTGCAGGCTCACTATCATGAGTACCAAGGAGCAATAGACTGTAAGAAGGCAGTGTTCCTGTCCAAGGAGATTACTGCAGGGAGGAACAAACCTGCTCAGCTCTTTCGAACTGTAGACAGACTACTTCATCCAGTCTGTCTGTAGCCGGAAAAAAGCTTTTTCAATGGCACTATGTGATGTGTTTTCTCAGTTCTTCTCTGACAGGGTACCTTCCTATCCAGTCGGGATCTCCCCAGTGCGACAAGGTTTGCCCGCAGTGGTTGGCCTGGTGGGAGCATAGGCACTCCAACTGTCTGGAAGAAGTTTAGGCCAGTGAGGTGGCTGAGGTTGTTTAGGTGATTTTGAAGCTGTGGCCTACTTTTTATAACTGGACCCATCCCCATCTCGGCTCCTAGTAGAATACGCCAAGGTCGTTTGTCCAGTGTTCGCCAGTATAGTCCAGTGTTCACTTTGGAGGGGAGGTTTCCCTGATGCCTTGAAAGGTTGGTGAAACCCTGCTAAAGAACCCATCTCTCAACCTGACATCCTGATGAATTATCGTCCCTATCTTGAACCTCCCATTTCTGGGAAGATTGTTGAGAAAATAGTGGCACTGCAGCTCGAGGTGCACCTTGCGGCCTATGACATCTATGAGCCATTCCAGTCTGGTTTCAAGGCTAGGTATAGCATAGACACAGTGTTGGTCAGGGTGCAAAATGATCTCCTCAGGGTGAGAGATAGAGAAGACCGGCCAGTTCTCATTCTCCTCGATCTCTCCTCAGCATTGGACACTGTGGACTTCATTGTGCTTGGATCACCTTAGAGAATACTGTGGACTCGCCAGTACTGTCATCAACTGGTTTGAGTCCTATCTTTGAACAGGAAGCAACAGGTGGTGATGGGGAATTTCTTCTCCTCCTGAAGATCCCTCCATGTGAGTGCCTCAAGGGTCGATCCTGTCACCGATGCTGTTCGTGGTGTACATGCTACCCCTGGGAGAGCTCATTAGACAGTACAGTTTGGGTTTTCACTGCTATGCAGATGACACCCAGCTATACATGTCCTTTGCACCTGGAACAAATGATGCCGCGGAAGTGCTTAATAGCTGCCTAGCCGAAATTCAGGACTGGATCGCCTCCAACTGGCTGAGGCTAAACCCAGACAAGACAGAGGTCCTGGTGATTGATTCTGGGCGTGGGCATGATGGGAGTGCCTCCAGAGTGGCAACAGTATTGTTCCTAGGAACCATTCCATTGATGACTTCCCCTAGGGTGAGAAATCTGGGCATTTTCCTGGATGATAGATTGACACTTGATGCTCAGATATCATCTGTTGTCCAGGCTGGATTTTGTCACTTAAGGAATATTGCCTGGATTAAACCCCTAGTTCCGCCCAAAGTTCTGCCAGCACTTGTACACACCTTTGTCACTTCTAGGCTTGACTACTGTAATGCTCTATACTTCGGGGTCTGTGGAGGGACCCTCAACCAGCTGCAGCTAGTGCAGAACGCAGCAGACAGGTTGCTGAAGGGCCTGTCTAGGTCATGTCATGTGACCTAAGTCCTGTGGGATCTACACTGGCTGCCTGTCAGGTGGAGGATCATATTCAAGGTGGGCTTGCTTACCTACAAGGCCCTGTATGGATTGGGCCATGGTTATCTGGCTAATCTCCTCACCTCTACCATTCCAGTTTGTTCTCTCCACTCCTCCACCAGGGGCCTCCTTGCAGTTCCGAGGGCCAGGCTGAAAACCTTGTGAGATCGTGCCTTTGAGGTAACCAGCCTGGGCCTGGAATTCACTTCCTAGATCTTTAAGGGCTGCCCCATCAGCGGAGGTATTTAAGAGGGGCTTAAGGATACATCTATTTAAGATGGCCTTTCTGGACTACCCATAACGTTTTAACTCTATTTTATTGTTTTTAGTGTTTATTATTTATAGTTAGTCTATGTTTGTATTTTAAAATTTTAAAACCCTGTAGAGCTTTGTTTCATTGATACTTTTACCCTGCCTGTCTTTGACTATATAAGGCACCCAGAGCCCCTGGGATTCGCCATATAAACCAACCTTACTTACTTGCTTACTTTCTATAGAGATGACGGACCAACGATGGAGCATGCTCAGTGTAAAACAACCAGGAATCATTGATCCCCACCCCAAAAAGCACTGTATGGTAACATTGTGCTCGTTTTTCCCACGTGGATGCTGCAAACTTTAGAGAATGCACATTTTTAAAAGCCTACATCTGTAAAATAGCACACTTTCATTCATTCTGCACACAATGCCACATGGAGCTTACAAATTGTCTTCCATATCAAGAGGTTACATCTGTGATCTCTTTAGTGCCACTCGCCTTGCAAAATTAATGAGAATCAGTACTTTTTTACTCTCATCATGTCTCATCATGTTATGTGCAAGCAAATTGATGAAATCTGAGGCAAAGAACAATGTTTTATAATCTTTCTCAGTTTTTTAATATTATTTCATTAGCTATTGATTATATAAATGTCTCTATTCGTAGTTTCAGAAATCATCTGAAAAAGTATCTCTTCTCTAGGAGTCATTGTAAATGCTTTAATTAATCTATGTGATTGTGACTGTTATGTTTTTACATTCTCTGAGTGTTTACTGTACGTATTTATGTATGACTGTGACTCTGGTTGCCCATGAAAATGAGCCTTTGGCCCATGGACTTACCAGATTTTAAATAAACAAAACAAATCCAAAACCAAATCCCAAACCATCTGGAGGCATTATCACCTCTCCTCCAGACACTGTGAATGCCTTTAACAACCACCTCACTAACCTCAGCATCTCTGTCAAGCTCCAGAACTCCTTGCTGCCATCCATGTTTGTCTTTCATCAAGTAGCCAAGAGACTGGCCCTTATGATCTGTTAAACTTTAATTTATAAAAAGTAACCATAGCAGAGGTCCTAAAAGAAGTAAAGGGCCTCAGCCCTGTGCTGGTGACAGTTCCCTTAACTGGAGCTTCTCCACCTTGCGGCAAATCATATATGCACCCGAGAAAGAGATCTAGGAATAATTATAACAGATGACCTGAAAATGTCCAAGCAATGTGAAAATACAGCACTAAGTGCAAATGGCATGCTAGGCTGCATAGGAAGGGGGATTATCAGCAGAAAAAGAGAGGTCGCCCTGCCACTCTGTAGATCACGGGTGAGGCCACATCTGGAGTATAGCGTCCAGTTCTGGAGGCCACACCTTAAAAAGGATATGCACAGACTGGAAACAGTGCAAAGGAGAGCAACAAAAATGATAATAATAATAATAACTTTATTTGTTAAGTGCAATTAAAAATGTCAAAGTGCTTTACAGAAGTATAAACATAAAAAACTTTAAAATCAATAACAATTAAAATACTGACACATCATATCAGCTAATTAATCTGAAGTAATAGCAAAGGCAAGATTAAATAAATGGGTTTTAAGTGCCATTTTGAAGGTCTCCATGGTCTGGCACTCTCAAACCCAACGAGGTACAGAATTCCACAGGGTAGGCACTACAAACGCAAAAGAACAAGCCCCAGATGTCTTCAGTTCAACCCTGGGAACTTCTAGCAATCCCTCAATGGCAGAGTGCAGTGGACGGAGGGGGCAATGGTGTGAAGAAACTCTTGCAGGTAACTCAGACCCCATCCATGTAGGGCTTCATAGGTCAGCAAGTTGACCTTAAAGGTGATCCACCATTGCACTGGTAACCAGTTTAGCATGTACAGCACAGGAGTAGTGTGGCTAGATCGAGAAAACCTGGTCAGTAGTCTGGCTGCCACATTCTGCACCAGCTGCAAATGGCAGATATCAACCCCTGGTAGTCCTAGGTAAAGGGCGTTACAGGAATCCAAGTGAGAGGTCACACAGGCATGGACCAATGTTGTGAGGTTGTCAGGTGGAACCAGGTGCCTAATCCAGGTGATATTCCTCAGATGGTAAAATGAGGTCTTGACGATGGATGACACCTGAAGCTTCAGAGTCAATCCCTCATCAAGAATAACGCCTAAACTACGCACCCATTCAGAGGTCCTCAGCTGGCAGCTTCCCAGAACCAAACTGGATGTTAGCCCTGCTGAAGACCCCTCTATTCAGAGACCTGGATCCACAACCAAAACCTCAGTCTCGTCAGGGTTCAGCTTCAGCAAATTGCCACTCATCCAGTCTTGAATCTCGGATAGAGAGCTGTTAAATACTGAGAATGCAACATCCTGACCGGGTGTAAAGGACATATGCAGCTGAGCATCATCTGCATAGCAGTGAAAACTCAGTCTGTACTGCCTTACAATGTCCCCCAATGGCAACATGTACACCGCGAACAACATAGGGGGAAGCACTGAGCCCTGCAGGACCCCACATGGCAGGGAGAAAGTTTCAGAGAAATAAATCCCTGACACTACTCTCTGAAATCTGCCAGTGAGGAAAAAATGGAACCATCTGAGGACTGTACCAGACAATCCACAGACCAACTGCAGGTGCTCAAGCAGTACCCCATGGTCCACGGTGTCAAATGCCACTGAGATCAAGGAAGATCAAGATGGTACAGCTCCTCCGATCTCTTGTGACAAGGAGGTCATTGAGCACCCAAAAAAGGGCAGTCTCGGTACTGTGCCTTTTCCTAAAACCCGACTGGAAGGGATCATAGATGTCATGGATGGCAAGATGATCCTCCAGCCACAGTGCAACCACCCTCTCAATAACCTTAAAGGGAAGATTAGAGACAGGCCTGTAGTTTGCAAGACAATCCAGGTTGAGAGAAGATTTCTTAAGAAGGGAATCACCACTGCCTCTTTCAAGGAGTCAGGAAATTCCCCAGTCTTTAAAGAGCACTGGACTATCTCAGCCAGGACCAGGCTGTGGACCTCCATACACCCCACAAGGAGGCGGGTTGGGCCTAGGTCCAAACAACAGTAGGTCGGCCGCATACTCTGGATGATCCTCATGAAATCCAAGATCGCCACTTGGCCAAACGTTGACCAATCAGACCAAGGTTCTGTGACCTCCCACTGATCACTGCAACCCCCAATAAAGCATGCCAAACAGATTTCTGTCCTGATGCCAGCAGCCTTATCTGCAAAGAATCAAGCAAACTCATCACATTTATCTTGTGACAAGGCTCTTTGCGACTGAAGACAGGCTGGATTGCACAGTCTGTCCACAGTGCAGAAAAGCTGAGCAGGTCAATTCCATGCAGCAGAGATACAGGGCATGCACAGCAAAACATATGGTGAATGGCTGCGAGACCTAAACATGTATTCCCTGGAGCAGCGAAGGGAGAGGGGAGACATGATAGAGACGTTCAAGTTTCATGGAATAAGCAAGGTCCAGGTTCAGGACCTGTTTCGAATCAATAATCACACCACAACCAGGGGGCACAATATGAAGCTAGAGGGGGGCAAATTCAGGGGCAATATAAGCAAGGTCTTCTTTACAGAGAGAGTGGTAGATGCATGAAACGGCCTTCCATGGGGAGTCAATCAATCAATCAATCAAAATCTTTATTTATCCAGGCAAAAATCTTTGAGCAAGTTCATTTACAAGATGGACCTGGTTAGCTCTGAGTCAAATGGTACAATGCATACAGAGATATTTACAATAGAGCCAAATAACACAAGTAAAAAACAATTAATGCAATTAATGTAAGTAAGTACTCAATGTTGCATCAGTCATATCAGTTCAGAGTGCTTCTGTAATATTTAAGGAGGACATAAGATGAGGCTTAGTAGGAAATTCAGTAGGAGAAGTGATTGGCCACTCGTGCAGGGAGCTGACGCAAGCACAGAATTACAAAAATAGTGTAATCACACAGCATCACTAAATGTAACACTCTAAACAGAAGGATAAGGGTCTTAACAGTCAAGCAGAAAAGTAATTATAGATCTTTTTTGGCAAATTTCAGCATGGAAATCAGATTTATGCTTGGTTTAGAATGGACTCAAGCAGACTGCAGGAACCAATCGGAAGCCAACGCCGAAGAACACTCACATTCCAATAGGATGGCTGCTAATGCCATGCTTTGCTAATGGGGAGCCCGAGCTTAGGTTCTCAGGTGGTGGTAGAGGCAGTGCCAACCGCCCAGTGCCCGAGTTTCCCACGCCTACGGGCAGGGAGCCCATGGAGAGCATATCCTTGGCAGGGGATGGAAGAAGGGGTCGGTATTAAGTACTGGGCCATGGACAATGGAACATCTGAACCAGTGGGAGGACCAAAACTGCAGGACAACAGAATTGGGTATTCCTTGATGCCTAAAGACTGGCCAAACCACAGAAATTCAGAAAGGAGTGTAATCAAACAGAGTCCCAACTCTTGACACTCTAAACAGAAAAAAATAGAGGTTATAACTGTTAGGCAGTAAGTAAGTACAGCTCTTTTTTGTGCAAGTTTTAGACAGAAAATCAGACTTTAGCTTGGTATTGAGGGAGGCACAGGAGCTCACTGCAGGAGCCAATCAGACGCCAGAGCAGAAAAGCGCTTGCGTTCCAATTGGGTATCGGCAATGCTGCACCTCGCTAGTAAGGAGTTCAGTCTAGGTGTCTCAGACGGCAACTATGGAAGCGACAACTGCCCAGTATCCGCATTTCTCCCACCTGAGGGGCAGGGAGCCCCTGAAGGGCTAGTCTACAGCAGAGAAGAGAGTTAGAGGACAGAGGGAAGAGATAGTAAGAGTGGAATGTAGTTGAAAGGGTAAATACAAAGATGAAATAGGGCAGTTAAATTGTACAGGGTAGGGCAATAACAGCCACAGATTAAGCAATATGTAAAAGACAGCAGGGTGAGTAAAGTGTAGCGACTGCAAAGCCATGAAGAGATAATAACCCTACAGGGATTTCTAGACAGGAAAAACATTTAAGGCATAAGACGCTCACAGAGTTAAGGTCACAAAGCGATCATAAATTCAACTATGCTCAGAGGGCAGCTGCCTGATGCTTCAGACAAAAATTAGGGGCTGGGGAGTGGTGGAGGCAAAAACAGTGGGAACTTTCAAAAACACTTGTGACAGGTACAAGGCACCATAACACTGAATAGCAGTTAAGGGAGGGGGTAGGAACAAGGGCAGACTAGATGGGCCATATGGTCCCTTCTGCCATCACTTTCTATGTTTCTACGTAAGTTACCATGCTGTTTATTCTCCTCACCTATAGGAGATACTGTCTGGAAGATTTGTGCCTAAACAAAATCAATCCAGATCTATTTCAGTCCTCCCTGCCCTTTCCAAGGTTCTCAAAAAGTGCATTCACTTACAACTGGCTTAGCATCTCATTCTGCACAACCTGCTCTCTCCCACACAATCTGTTTCATGAAGTGGCATTCCACATCGGCGTTGCTCAAAGTCACCAGTGATCTCCACATGACCATGGATGATGGTTTCCTCATTGAGGCCATCTTTCTGGACCTCTCCAAGGCATTTGATTTGGTGTATCAAGCAATACTCCTACTTAAGCTCAAGACACTAGGTCTCAGTCAACCAGCCATCAAATGGTTTGAAAACTACCTGAGTAACCAAACCCAGCAAGTGTCCATACAAAGCATTAATTCAGACCTTGCTGTCTTAAATGATGGGTTCATAAGGTTTAATTCTCTGTCCTCTGCTGTTCTTCATTTTTTGCTAATGCCTCCCAAAGCACAGTGGAAGGTTTCAGCTGCATATCTATTCAGATGACACCATGCTGCACATCAGCGCAACACTGTCAAGGTTAATTCAGTACTCCAAGTTAATTTTAACACAATCTTCTCCTCGTTCGTCAACAACCTCTTGATCCTTAATGCAACCAAAACTAAGTCTATGGTGTTTGGATCCCAGAATTTGCTAACAGATTCAGGTAATCCACTTGCAATCGTGACATCAGTTGATAACACTAGTGAGCAAGTCACTGTATTCAAATTTAATTTATGGTTGCCGTTTTTTTAATAGAATGGGCAGACTGATTTAAATTTATAATGCCATCGTTATGATGTCAGAAATCCACAGTACTATCAGCCTAACTGTGACAGGGTTGAATAAGGCCCTGTCCCATTTGTTACGCAGAAAGAATTAAACACGAGGATCTGTTCTATCATTTCCTTTTCTGTCTGTCTGTCTGATTGCACAATCAGATTTTCTTGTGAGACCTAGGAACTTTTCACTCTGGCAGTCTCGTGATTCTCTGCCTCTCACTATCTCTCTGCCTTCATTTGCAGTTTCTGTCTTTTCTTCCTTCTTGCTTATGTAAAATCAATATGTGAAACTGGGATCCCTTTGTTTGTCAGTATATAGAGTTATATTGTTGAAATGATTGAGCAAAGCTATTTGGAACTTAGAGAGTTAACCTTGCAATGCAACACTAGCTCATTTGCAGAACTGCCAACATATTAGTTTTAGGACACAGTTCTATTTTGTTACACCTGCAAAGAAACTGACAAAGTTCTGATACATTTTGATAAAATCAGGATATCCTTTTACAAGCTCAAATTAATTGCCAGGCAAAGTCTTCTTTTAAAAAGAGCAGCAATGTTTTTGCTAGAGAGAGAGAGAGAGACTGAAATTTAGAATTAGAGATGCCCCCAGAGGAAGGACTTTGTTTTGTTTGAACTATACTTAAAAACATTCTGTACAATTTGTTTTGTTTATTATTATTATTATGAAAGCATTACAAACATATGAAAATTGCTAACAGCAAAAGACCATCATGGTCTATCTAGGCTGCTTGTGAATGCAGCTAGCTCCTATTCAGCAGCTGCCCCACCCCTTCCCTTACCTTACCTCCCTTACCCTCCCTTTGCCCTGTCCCACCCCTTCTAGAAGCATTCTACTGTGGTACATGCCACCACTTCAGCTGGTAGTGTGTTCCACTTTGCCACCACTCTCTTAAAGAAATGCCTCCTCACTGCCCTCCTGAATCTACCCCTTCCAATCTCATGTCATGGGCCCTAGTGTCTCTCCCCACCCTCCTCCTGAATAGACCCTCTATGTCTGATTTGATTATCCCTTTCATGTATTTGAAGGTCTCAATCATATCCCCCTGTCCCTCCTCTCCTCCAGTGTGTATATGTTTAACTCTCTAATAAAATGCTACTCGTGAATTTTATAACTGCTTCTGGTTTTTCTATGCTTCCTGACCTATGCCTCAACAACAGAAAATATTTGCCCCAATTTGCTAAGGCCAAATCTGCTCCAGTGTCACACTCTTTATGTTTATGGTAGTTTTTTGCAATATGGCTTGGCTCATTACAGTTATAGCAAATAAAGTATTTGGGTGCAGATTTGTTTACCCCACCAGAGTTTTTGTCTGACTTGGAGTTACGTTGGGAAAAAGAGGATCTTACCAGTCCTTGGCTGTTACTTCGCTGCTGCGTGGTCTGTCTGGCCATCTGATTGTTCTCAGATAATTAAACAGCCTTTTCCTCATTTGCTGGTTAGTGTTCTTTTACCCAAAGCTACATGCCTGTGGCAAGGATGTTGATGACTTGCTCCATTGCAAATATATCGATGATCTGTGAGACTGTTTTGCCATCTGGTTAGAGTCATTTAATAAGGAGTACTCTAAGTCAGGTGAAGGCTTCTTGAGGATTGTCAACTGAGTGGTACTTCAGGGGCCAGAATCTTTGCCTGTAGGTCTTTCCTGAGATGCCATTTTTATTTAGGATTTCTCTTTTCACAAGGTCATAGTTTTCTGACTGTGCAGTGTCCATACTACTGTAGGCAAGTTGGGCTTTTCCTGTCAGGTAAGGTACCAGCCTGATTGTCCATTGCTGCTTAGGCCACTGGCAGGCTGTGACAACTCTTTCAAAACTTGTCAGGTATGCTTTGATATTATCTGAGGGACACAACTTTATAAGTTTAATGTCTTTTAATTGGCTGTGTTTTGATGCTCTTCTGGACCTGTGCCAGATCCTCCAGCTTTGATAGCTTGCAATACATTCAGCCATTGCTGCTTCTCTTCTCTTCTCTGTTTCTCTGTCTGTCTTTGTTGTATAGCCCACCATTTGAAGAATGGAGATGAGCTTTCAGGTTCTGTCCCTGCCTGTCCTTCTTCCATTACTGGTTCTGGCTGTACAGTCTCAGTTTAGACTTTTGTTTCTGCTTCTAGTTTGGCTGCCATTCTTCTTGCTGTTGCAGGATCCATACCTTTCCTCTATGCTTCTCTAGTACTAGGTCTAGTACCCATGCACAAAACTTCTGGCTTAGAGTATGCACAGCATTAATCCCACTTGTCACACCATCTGTTGTCGAGGCATAGGTCAGGAAGCATAGGAAAACCAGGAGCAGTTATAAAATTCAAAAGTAGCATTTTATTATTTCCAATAACAATAAAATAAAAAATGTACAGAATGTTTTTAAACATAAGCAGTTCAAAACACAACAAAGTCCTTCCTCTTAGAGTATCTCTAATTCTAAATTTCAGAGTCTCTCTCTCTCTCTCTCTCTCTCTCTCTCTTTCTTGCTGTCTACAAAAACATTGCTGCTCTTTTAAAAGAGTCTTTGCCTGGCAATTAATTTGAGTTTTAAAGGATAGTCGGTTTTTCTCAGTGGGCTTCCATCCTACTTACTGTTCTTTATTTTATTTGTCTTTGTTACCAAACAAGTGTACAATGCAAACAAATGTCTATTTTCAGGCACAACCTGTGAGAATTAAATATCAATACAGCAGGGCAAATATACAGTAAATAAATACAAAACAAAAATGAACAGTGAAAAAATGTATCAGAACTAGTCAATTTCTTACGAGGTGCAACAAAATAGAACAGTGTCCCAAAACTAATCTGTTGACACCTCTGCAAATGAACTAGTGTTGCATCTCAAGGTTATCCCCAACTCCAAATAGCTTTTTGCAATCATTTCAACAATATAACTGTATACATTGGCAAACAAAGAGATTCCAGCTTCACATACAGATTTTACATAAGCAAGAAGGAAGAAAAGACAGAAATAGCAAGCAAAGGCAGAGCGATAGTGGGAGGTGGAGAATTGCAAGACCGTCAGAGCGATCAGTTCCTAGGTCTAACAAGAAAATCTGATTGTGCAATCAGACAGATAAGAGACCGAATAGGAGTCAATAAAACAGATCCTTGTATTTAACTCTGTATAACAAATGGGACATGGCCTTATTCAACCCTGTCACACTGATGTCAAAACAATGCTATTACAGCATTCAATGGCAAAGTCTCTGACGATCAGCCGTTCTCAGCACTTGCTCCTGTCATGGCTTACAAATTTCGCTTCGAACATGGCAGGAGGAGCACTGACAGCTGAGGTGGCAGGAGTTCTGTCACAGAAACTAATCTGGGGTGCAAAAAAAATGGCAGCCATGTATTACAAAAAACAACAGTTGGGCATTCATCTGTTAAGGTTGCTGTTAAATCCATCTTGGGATTCCTGTGACAGCATAAACCTTGTGAGCTGCACTCATGAGGTTTATCATATCATAGGAAACACATGCCTCCACAAGAAGTAACTGCACCTGCACCCACTAAAAGTGTTACATTCCTAAATACCCGGGGCAGTACATCAACCCCCTGAACTAGGATATTTTCACAAATGTCCCCACTGAGGCAGACACTGATACTGCTGTAAAGATTATAAGCTCTTACCTTAAACCAGACATAGCACCTCCTACATGGGTAACTGTGTAGTTAGTCTCCTATTATTGTACTACAGTAACTAATGGCTTGTCAGACACTGTGTGACTGTTTTCTTTTGTCTGTAGTGTCTCCACAAATGAGCTGACCTAAATGTAGAGCAAACCATTTTCTGTAGTGACTTCTCTTATATGTCTGTCTATGTGTAGAACAACCAATGACTTCAAACCCCAGGAAATCTTTACTGTATTCTGACATATAAGACTCCAACTGACTTTCATCAATATCCAGTGTTGGTTCTATTCAAATCAGCTTTCCTTAAATGCTAAAAAAACTGTCTCTATGACTTTTGGTGCCAGAAAAAAACTCTCAGCTGCCAGCCCTGCCCTCCTTCCATGCTCTGGATGGGACTAGCCTTGAAAATGTCACAACTTTCAAGTATCTAGGAGTGTGGCTCAGTAGTCACCTAGACTTCTCTGCTCATGTGGACTCCTTACACAAAAAGCTTCACCCTAAACTTGGTGCACTGTATAGGAACCATGCAGCCAGCACACAGAGCCATTGTGCAGAGAATGATTCTTACCCTCTTTGGCTATGGTGACACTATCTGTGCTAGTGCTCCCAAGTCTACCCTGGCCAGACTGGATCTACTCTTCCACTCCTTCTGTACGTTTGCCCTAGATTGTCCCCCAGATGACCCACCACTGCCAGCTCTATACCTCCTTCTCCTTTCCCTCCCTTGAAGCCAGATGGCTTGTTCATGGCTCCTCCCTTATTGCTAATTACTGGCTGGGGCTGGACTCCTCCCATCCTACCTTGTGTCTCTTCCTCCCCTTCAAACCCTCCTACTCTCTCCATAGCTCAAACCACCACTCTCTAACTCTCCCATCCAGGCGGACCTCGGCTGGGCATGCTGCTTTCTCATTTCACCTTCCCAAACTCTGGAACTCCCTTCCTGTCCCTATTCATTCTGCTACCTCCATCCGTTCCTTCTCCAGTCTTATATATGATTACTCTGCCCCCTCCTGTAACTGCCACTGACTTCCCCGTTACTGCCTCTATACCTTCCTCTTCATTGCTCTTCACCCCTTCTCTCCCCATCTCTCATACTACAGATCTCCCCCTCCCCTCTCCCTCTCCCCTCCATTCCTCTACCTCCTCTACCTACCCACTCTAATTCTGGATCTCCCTTGTCTCCTTCCTATGCTCTACCTTCTCCTTTCTCCCCCTCGCTACTCTTCACCCTTTGCTAGACTACCCTTAGCCACTTGCACTAACCTGGTTCATCCCCTATTCATTTAGGCAAATGTTACTGCTGATGCTGCATTTTCTGTAAATAATTCCTATGTATATGCTCTTGTACATTCAATGTATATTACTTGATGTTTAATTTATGGTATATTGTATAAAAGTGTGCCTTAATTTGAGTGTACATACTCTGTAAATATTTTTACGCTGTATGGATATTTATTTCTCCCTCTACCCCCAGTCAGCTTCTGGAAACAAGTTGTTTACTGCTTAGTATGTCTCTCCTTGAGACATTTTTGAAATAAATAAACAAACGTGCAGTTAGCCTTCACCATTTAACTGCCCGGAGGAGAAATGAATTAATGGAATCCATGCTAACAGTGGAATATTAATAGGCCAAAGCTCAGTTTTCAAACCACTGTCCCTGGTGCATTCTGTGCAGCTGTCAGATTCTTTCTCTGCCTGCTTGGTTAGATGCCTTGGAGAGTTATTCTCAGCTTGCTTGAAGATATTTATTTTCTCAGATTTTCAAAGTTAGCAATTTATTTCTTTTAGTTTTCAAACACTGTGCTTGGGTTACAGGTAGACTAGTCTAGATTTAGTGTTATTTTGGTAAGTTTTGCTATTCCTTGTTGGTTCCTCACAACCAGGAAGGAACCGGACTTTTGTTGTTTTTCTGGAATAAAATTCATTGGTTTCTTGATTAAATTTAACTTAGTTCTCTGTTGGCTGGAGTCTCCTCACAGTTCTGTGATTCTAAACCAGGAATTTCTCAGTGGCCCTACTGGCTGCTGAACCGACCACAAAAAAAAAAAAAAAAAAACAGAGACCTTTGTTTTGTTTATTATTTAGTGTCTTTCTCCTCAGAACCCAATATTAAGGGTTTTTTTTTTAGGTTATGACACAGGAACCTAAAAAGAGAACCGTCCCTACTGGTTTCCAACACTGAAATGAGTATGGTGAGCCATTTGCAAACACTGACCCACACTTAATTTGTGTCCTTGTTTAGGGTTTGACCACCTGAAAACAGAGTGTGAGATTTGTAAAAACTTCCCTCAGTCTAGGCTCAATAGGCAGTTAAATTGACTGAGAGAAAAATTGTCCGATAAAGCTGCTGAACCGGCTTTTGGACTTACAGTTCCTCCTCCTATCAAAGATAAACTGAAGAAACCAGAGGGAAAGCCCTCTGACAAGGGCAAAACTCCCTCGGGGACAAAAAGGAGCACAGAACCGACTGCTGAACCAGCCATGGCCTCCAAAAGAAAAAAGAAGAAAAAGCATATGGCACAGGAACCGCAACCGAAAGGTTCTTCAGTTCCGACCACTGAGGAGATCGGAAACGCGATCAGCATTATCCAGTTACTGCGGCCCAATGCTCCAGTTCTGGTTACCCAGTAAGTACCACTGCAGCCTCCAGTTCAAGCATCGGACATCTAAGCAGTTGTCGGTTCATTTGAACAGGACCACTACTATGAGGAGGAAGAAGATGAGGAGGAAGAGAAATCTGAGGAACCCATTGAGCCGGAGGTTTCCCAAGACAGTGAGGAGTTTGACTCTCCTCCTAAGCATCCCGAAGACTATTCCTCCCATTTTTCATTTTTGAAAAAGGTGGCAGAGGCTCTGGAACTCCCCACACAAAAGACCACCGAGGACGAGGAGGAGCCAGATTACATGGAGATGATGGATGTGCCAGTAACAAAAAGATTGCTTCTTCCCATCCACAAGTCTCTGAAGAGACAAGCCACCAAGATCCTGCAGAACCCAACTTCTGTCCCCGCTGTGGACAAGAAGATGGAAAGGAAATATCTAGTGGCCAGAGGGGGAGCTGAGTTCCTCCTTGGTCACCCCAGCCATAGAGGGGGCAGTACAGGCAGCTGCTTGTGATAAAGCAAGCATACCTCTGTCATCCCACCCTCCTGATAAAGACTCTAGGAGGATGGACTCCATGGCCAAGAAAGTCTGTTTAGGGGCTTCCTTAGCTATTAGGCAAGCCTCTTACATGGCCTACATTTCCAGATATCAGAGGAATCTCTGGAACTCTGTTATGGAGATGGCTAAGCCAGCTCCTGCCTCTCTGGTAGCTGATTTTACGGAAACTGCAAAATGTGGCATTGAGGCTTCCAAGTACCAATTACACATGGCAGTGGATTCCAGTGACACTGTGGCCAGGGTAATGGCAACCTTAGTGTCCCAGAGGAGGTTTTCCTAGCTCAGGGCCACCAATCTGACTCAGAACAGTCTAAGGCATTAGATTTCCCTTATGAGTCAACCTCTCTGTTTGGTGAACAAACAGAGGCTTACATGAAGAAGATAATAATAATAATTTATTTTATAAGGCTCTTTCAATTACCAAGGCCAGACATAAATACAAATTAAAACAATACAAATCATTAAAAAATACTGCTTTGTCCAAACAATTTTTACAATCAATATTCTAAAAATGCAGTTTTCCATAAAAAAGTCTTCAAATCAGAATATTAAATACAGAGTAAAGATACAATAAACAAAACCTAATACAAAACTAACAAACTAATAATATCCCCCTTAAAAACAAAACGGTTTAAAAACTCCACCCAGCTCCCAGGTTAGCTAACATCAATTCAGAGCCTGAAAATAGAAACCCTGACAACCCCCCCTTAATACAAAATAACCCACAAAACAAATAGGCAACAAACAAAGCTTAGGGACTGTCACCCCCCAATGCAACACAAAAACAATGAATAATTTATCCCCCCAAGTCCTCTCACCACTGGGGAAAGAGAATAGAAAAGGCACTCTCACTGCCAAACAGTTAAACCAAATTATAATAATATAACAAACGAATAAAAAACAAGACTAAATTATTCCAGTCCAAGTAAACGAGGAAGGAACTATAAAAATCCCCCACACACACATCTCTCAAATATGGTGCGAGGGAAAATTACAGTCCTCTTCACTGACCAGGAAAGGAACTATAACTTTCAACAGAATAAAATAAATAAATAAAGTACATGGGCAAGGGGTCCTCTCACCACCCTATCATCCAGGCAGAAAAACAAAATAATCCAAAAAAGGAGGAAGTCAGCAGTCTCTTTCAGTCCAGGCCCAGAATTAAATACAGCCAAAACCAGAAACCACCTAAAGTCCAAGGGCTGAATCGGGATACAGTGTTGCCAATTACTGGAAAAAACTCCTTTGTAACCACCCCTGTACTCACTGCCAGGGGCTCTAAGGAGAAAAACAACCCAACACCAAAAGATCCCGAGAAAGCCCACAATTGAAGCTGTTTCCTAGTGTCTAAGGGAGCAAGATACCCCAGCCAACTCCCCAGCTGGGTAACGACACCCTGCCCCCTGTGGAGCAGTAAATCTCCACAAAGAAAGCACCCAGCAAAAGCCAGAGGACGAAGAGACAAATGTAAACAACAGTACTGCAGGTTTGAACATGAGCATGGACCAACATTCAAAAGCTCATAAAATTAACTCCCCGCAATAAGTAATCCAAAAGTAATCCAGGAGATAAATCCAGATGAACCCAAAGTCCAAAAAGACATCCACATCCACCAGAAAGTTGTTATCAGTTCCTCGAGGTGATGACCATTTGTAGCATTCTGCCAGCAGACCCCCGATGAACAGCAGTCCGACTCCACAAGAATTCTCAAGAGGGAGAGGGGATAAACAACCAGCTCAGCCCAATTGCCAAGGAACAGCGATGGAACAACACCAGTCAGCTTTCTTCTAGGCTACACAGCAGTAAGGGCCAGCACCAGCGACTACACTCGGGCATGTAGTATGCCCGACTAATGCAGATTTACTGTAGTATTACTCCCCAACTCTGAGAGGCAAAACAAAAATGCAGGCAAGCAGGGAACTGTCCCCCGAGGCTCACGAAGTAAACGCAGTGAGCAAGATCACAAACGAGAAACAATTTCACGTAAAATGATTTCAAAGTATTTCAATAAGTAAGTTATACACAACAAAAATAAAAATAACATTTTAAAAATAAAATGCTCAAATAAAACTAGCGGCTGACGACTCTCCCAGCGTGGCAACCATCTTGGGAACCACTCCAAGATGGATGAATATAAGGTGGCTTGCAATAATGCTGCTTCCAAGGAAAAGACAGCTACACCCCAGAAGCACTAGAGTAGGGGAGGTAGGAGAAGGTCCTATTCCAGACCTTTCTTCCAGACCCAGGCTTTCCCAGTGTGCCAGCAGCAGAGAGTGTACTTTAGAGCAGGGGTAGAAGGGGCAGCAGTTGGGTTGGTCCCAGTTTCCATCCCGGTGCACAAGCAAAACAGAATCCCTGATATGCTTGTCATGGTCACCTCCCCAGTCCCAGTAGGGGGCAGGCTGGCTTACTACTCCCAGGCATGGGACGCCATCACCACAGACAAGTGGGTGCTGGAGGTAGTAAGCCAGGGTCTTGCACTCAGCTTCAAGGTTGTCTCAAGGTTGAGGACAAGGCTATTGAAACATGTTACCCAAACAGAGAAGATATTACTGGAATCAGAAGTATCCAACCTTCTGCTAGAGAAGACAGTAGAGCCTGTTCCCCTAGACCAGAGGAGAAGAGGTCTGTACTCAAGGTATTTCCTACCACTAAAGAAAACTGGGCAGTGGTGACCCATGCT
The DNA here is from genome assembly GCA_016271365.2 of Neoceratodus forsteri. Taxonomy (NCBI): domain Eukaryota; kingdom Metazoa; phylum Chordata; order Ceratodontiformes; family Ceratodontidae; genus Neoceratodus; species Neoceratodus forsteri. The sequence goes on along the minus strand of CM057452.1, from coordinate 1,081,944,311 downwards.
AGATCTCAGACACTTGAACTCATACCATACAAAGCCAAAATTCAAGATGGTCTCTCTGGCAACTATTCTTCCGACACTCAGGCAGGGAGACTGATTGGCAGCACTAGACCTCAAAGATAAGTACTTTCACATTCTTATCAAGCAATCTCACAGAAAGTATCCCCAGTTCAGATTGCCATCAAGTCATTAACAGTTCAGAGCCCTACCCTTCGGCTTGACCTCTGCCCCAATAGTGTTCAGGGATTGCTTGGCAGTAGTAGTGGCACATTTGAGAAGGTAGGGGATGGCAGTGTTCCCTTACCTAGATGACTGGCTAGTCATGGGACAGTCCCCTCAACAAGTCAGAGATGCTCTGACTCTCACAGAGGATACCCTACAGTCTCTGGGGTTCCTGGTAAACCTGAAAAAGTCGGTCTTGCAGTCAGTTCAGCTCCTAAAGTTCATAGGAGCAGAGCTGGATACACTGCAGAGAAAGGGAAAGGGAATATTGTTTAACCAGGCGCAGCACACTAAGTCGAAGCTTGTTTCCAGATGCAACCTGGGAGCACAAGAAAGTTAAGTGACTTGCTCAGGATCACACAGTATGCACCTAGGTGGCTGTGGGATTCAAACCCAGGTCTCCAGATCTGCAGCTCAGAGCTTTAACCCACTGCGCTATACTGCCTCCTAAAAGCATTCCTCCCTCAGAAAAGGGTGGACAGTCTGGTACAGCTGGCAAGCTGCTACCATCTGCACACCCCCAGGCCAGCAAGACATTTCCTGGAACTCTTGGGTCACATGGCAGCCTCTACAGCAACAGTGCCAGGAGCCAGGTTCCAAATGAGAGACATCCAGTTTCACCTAAGGTCTCATTGGTCCCAGAAAAAGGACTCCCTTTCAAAACTAGTACCAGTCACAGTAACTCTCCTTCGAGCATTCCAGTGGTGGCAGGAAAAGGACAACCTCAGAGAAGGTGTGCCATTCCTCCAGCGCTCCCCAACTGTAGTGTTGATGACCGATGGCCAATGCCTCCCTCCTAGGATAGGGTACCCACCTGGGGGAGCACACTGCTCACAGTACATGGCTCCAGAAGGGGTCATTGCTGCACATAAATTTGTTGGAACTCTGGGCAGTTCTTCTGGGCTTGTAATCCTTCACCACAATGCTTCAGGGCAAGGTGGTTCAAGTCAGAACAGACAATACAACCACCATGTACTACATAAACAAGCAAGGGGGCACAAGGTCCACCTTACTATGCACAGAAGCCATGAAAATCTGTACGCTGGCCTACTCACTCAGAATCTCTCTCTCAGCAGTTCATCTTTCAGGAAAGGACAGTGTCCTGGCAGACACCCTGAGCAGGATCAGCCAAAACCACCATGAGTGGTCCCTGAACAGACAGATCCTGCAAGCTGTTTTCAGGAGGTGGGGCACTTCAGAGGTAGACCTCTTTGTAGCCCCAGACAATCACCAGTTGCCACAGTTTTGTTGCAGACCTCCTGCAGTGGGCACAGTGCCACTGGATGCACTACTGTTGGATTGGACAGGGAAGTTTCTGTACACTTTCCCTTCATTCTCTCTGCTACCCAGAGTGCTGAACAAGATCAGGACCTAGCCAGCAACAATGATCCTCATAGCTCCAGACTAGGCCAGGCAGGCCTGGTATTCCCTGCTGATGCCCCTGTCAATAGCCAGCCCTATTTGCCTCCCCAGAAGGCACAACCTACTGGCATCCTCCAGGGATCCTGCACCCCAACCTCAAGTTCCTCAGGCTCAGGGCCTGGCTCTTGAGGACCTATAGTATGCTAACTTGCATCTCTCTGAAGGGGTCTTGGAGGTCCTTAGGGTTTCAAGAAAACTCTCCACCAGGAAAACTTACACTTCCAAGTGAAAGATGTTCTTTATCTGGTGTCAGCAAAAGGATATAGCCCCTCACCAAGCTGGCCTTCCAGTGCTGTTGGACTATTTGGCCCATCTCCATTCCCTGAGTTTGAGGCCATCTACCCTCAAGGTACACTTGGAAGCTGTCTCTGTCTATCTCTCAGCTGGGAGGGGCTCTTCCCTAGCTTCTAATCCGATCTTCAGAAAGTTTTTCAAGGGTCTACTGCACTTGCACCCCACACACAGTGAACCAGTCCCCTCAGCTGACCTGAATATATGTATTGCACAGCTGATGCAACCCCCTTTTGAGCCCATGTTCTCGGCAGATCTCAAGTATGTGACCTGGAAAACAGTATTCTTATTGGCAGTCATTTCAGCCTGAAGGATTAGTGAACTTCAGACCTGGTCCACAGAGCCTAATTACATTTCAGTCCATAGGGACAAGGTAGTCCTTAGGACCAATTGGAAGTTTCTCCCCAAAGTGGTTTCAGACTTCCACCTCAACCAGTACCCTGCCTGTCTTCTTCATGGACCATTCCAGTCCAAGGGAACGTAGGCTGCATAGCCTTGATGTCAAGAGGTTTGTCAGCTACTATTTGGATCACACGAAAGGCCATAGGCAGGATGACACTCAGCTCTTTCTGACCTATGGAGAAGTGGGGAAGGGAAAGCCAGCTGCAAAAGAATTATTGCATGCTGGATTGTTGCCTGTATTCAATTTTGCTACAGCAAAGTGGGCAAGGAACCCCCTGTGGGCCTTAGGGCTTGTTCCACAGCTGCCAGAGACATTCCCTTGCACAGACACAAAAACATCGGCTTCAACTGTACCACAGTCACAAGCCCAACACAAGGGCACGTTAAAAAATAAGTTCTATTTGGAATACAAACGTAGCACCCACCCCCATCGACGTACATTTCACAACATTCTCTCGTTAGAAATCTGCTACCTGGAAAATTGTCCACACATTTACTAAGCATTATTGCCTGGACACCCAGGCTAGAAGTGATGCTAGGTTTGGAACAGCTGTACTGCAGAGCCTGTTTCCTAAATAGGTTCTATGCCCACCTCCAAAGGTACTGCTTGGGTAGTCTGCATATGTCAGAATACAGTGAAGATTTCCTGGGGTTTGAAGAAAAAATTACTTAGCTTCACTGTATTCTGAGCTCCCACCCTACCTCCCCTACTAGAACCTAGTGGGCACTGCATTTCAGCTGTCCATGTTGTTGATGAAGCCTGTTTGAATTTATTGTTTTGGGCATCTGTGACTTGAGCCTTTAGGATGCCACCTTGTTAAGGCGGGAGTATTTGTTGGTGGGTTAATTTGTTTTTCTGTAGGATAGTGTAGTTAGGATTTTTCATGCATGCTTCGTAAGAATCTGACAGTTGCATAGAATGCACCAGGGATAGTGGTATGAAAGCCGAGCTCGAGCCTATCAACGTTCCACTATTAGCATAGGTTCTATGAACTCACTTTTCTCCAGGGAACTTGAATGGTGAAGGCTAACTGCATATGTCAGAATACAGTAAAGATTCCCTTGGAAGAAACAAGATTACTATGGTAAGTAATTTTTTCTTCTGTACTATATGATGGTCTCCTGTACTATATGATGGTCAATGCCTTGTGCTTTCATTTATGCAACTAACTCCAAGTCACCCCTGAAAAAGGGACCGTTGGTCTCGGTGGGCTTACCCAATGAACAAAATTCAAATAAAATAAAGGAATAAAATTTTATGGATTTACAGCACCGGAACAGATGAATGCCCATTTCTATTTATCTAGGAATCTGACTTGATGTGTCATTTACATGCACTAGACACATTGACCACATCTAAACATCTGTAGGGCCCAAGCTCATCTTAGAAACATAGAAACATAGAATCTGACAGAAGATAAGAACCATACGGCCAACCTAGTCTGCCCATTCTTTTTCTACAGGTCTAAACGCTGCCTCAGTGCTGAAGGGAGGAAGCAGGTAGTCTCCCACTTCCTGCTACTTTCCATTGATTATGGAAACATCATACACTGCTGTGCAAACAAAGCCACTCTGCTACCCTGGATCATTTGTGCAATACGTTGTGCAGGTTCATCCTCTCCTGCAAATAATTTACCCATAACAGTCTGCAGTATGATCAGCTTAACTGAACAAGTCCCTCAAGCAGACATGGCTATCACTGGCTGTCTTTGTTGTGCAAATGTGCACAAGGAAAAGCCCCTTATTATCTCCTAGCCCACCTCACACAGTCAAGTAGTGCATATTTACTCTGTTCAACAGCAGTGCTTAATTTCTTAATTCCCAGGATGAAGTGTGAATTTAGTACAAAGGCCTTTGTATTTGCAGTACCATACAACTAGAAGGAAATCCCTGTCTGTCAGAGGAATGCTTCTAGCTTGCAAATGTTCAAGCCCAGTCTTTCCAGCCACCTTAGAACTGCCTGCATTTATTTTGGTCCAGAATCTCCCTCTCCCTGACCATGGCCGTGTTGCATAACAATGCTCATCCTCTTTGTTTGCTGCGACCCTACATTGCTAGCTTGCTTTGATTACTGACTAAATCTACGTACCGTTACAGTTTTTATTTCCTGTGTATGCTTTAGCCTCTGAGTAACTACGGTATTCTTGCTGGGGTATGTTAACTTGTTGACTGCTGCTATCCTCCATGAGACCCCCTTGAAAATGAGATGCTGCATCTCAAGGCACTCCCAGTTGAAAGAAATTTCAAATAAGTAAATAAAATGTGGGAAAATTGCCCTTTTAAATACACTGCACTAAATTTTGCTAAATTGCAAAACCATTTGTGAAAACAGAGCAATTTAAGAAAAGTGTGCGAAACAGATTTTCATTATTTCACCCACCACTAATAGTGTCCTCAGAACATACGGATTGGGGTGGGCAATGAGTTATGGGATGGTATAGCAGAGACACAAGGCCTTTGAGGGACATCTGTACCCTGTGAGGGTGTGTCCTCTGAGGCAAGAGGTTGGATGTGGATATTATGAGTAATGGGTTATGGAAGCAGGGAAACAGGACCCTACAGGGTTATCTGTACTCTATTAGGACATGTACTCAAGAGTCCAGAGGTGAGTGTGTGGTGGGTAAGTAATTATTATCGGGCTGTGGACACAGGGACCCAGGGCTGTGCAGGGATATCTGTACCCTATGAGGATGAGTACTCACAGCAGAAAAGGTAGGGATGGGTATTTATTTAAAATGTGATAACCAGAAAAGGCACACTGAGCCAGAGGCTCATTTCCAGGTGTGACCGGTGGGGTGGGGGTTACAATAGCGGCGACAGTATAAGTAACAAAAACAGAGAAAGATAAATTACAATACCAATAAAAATAGACAGATATAAGTATATACAATGGTGATATCGCTAAGAACAGCGCAGTTCAAGTGGTTTAATAATAGTAGTACATTTTATTTAATATAGAGACTCTGGGCACTTTACAAACACATAAACCAGAGTACACAGAAAAACATAATACAAACAGCAACACAAATACCAATAAATAAATCAATATAAGTAAAATAACCTTAGTGAGAGATTGGCTGTGATAACAGGAGAACAGGGTCCTAGAGTGTACCCTATAAGGGTATGTACTCAGAGCACAGCAGGTGAGGGTGGGTATAGTGGAGATGGGCTGAGGTAGCAGGGACACAGGGACATCAAGGGATGTTTTTCCCAATTAGGGTGTGTCCTCAGAACACAGAGGTTGACAAATGGATATAGTGAGTGACGTGCTATTGGCAAAGAGACCCCTTACTATAAAGCCCCTGACAATAAATACCCTTCTTGTCACGTTCATTATTGCCATCACCCCATTTTCTGTGTTCCTTTTTTCTCAGCCCTATAAGGTGTCACAGACCCTGCCCAGTCCTTCACAGTCTCACAGTGTTCTCTAGTGGAGTCAAGTAGTTACACCTCCTCCAGGAATGCAAAACAGTTTGTAGTTACTGATGAAGGACACTGCTTCATGCCCCAAAACTGCTTCTTTTTAACCCTCCCACCCCAACACCCTCCATCTCCTGGGACAGTGAGCTTCTGTGGGGGCGGGGGAGTGGGTAGCAGTTCAGGAACACAAGTCAGCTGTTTGTGCAGCATGAGTATTTCTCCCTATGCTACTAACAGCTGTGCATGGCATTCTTCAAACCTCATGCATATGGGGTGGTGACCAAACTTCCAAAATGTAGTCCAGAGGATGATTGACCCATAGTCCCTGTAGTTGGCTAACCCCCCTACCATCACATCAACTCTCCATTCCTATCCGTAGCAGCACCTTACACCTAAATTACAGTCCAGTAGGTGCACCCAGATGAGTTGTTTGTGCCTTATCGTGTCCCTCTGCATTTCCCAAGGTTCATGCCCCCTTGTAGGCCTATCTCAGATAGGGTGTGGTACATAATGTGTATTTCCCTTTGCATTTCCTTCTTCTTACATCTATATATGCCTACTCCAGACACAGTGTAGTGCTTAGTGTGTGTATCCCCTGCCCCTCTTCTACATACCCCTATATAGGCCTACCCCAGACTGGGTGTAGTACCTCATCTTTGTTTCCCCTGCTTCCTCCTGCTGCCTTTCCCCCTTTTAGGCCTGCCCTGAAGCAATTACATAAGGTTTACCTTTGTTAGAATGTTATGATAAGCCCACTGGTCTTTGCTCTTGAATGATTTGGCAGTTGAGGTTTCTGGTGGTTGAATGATCTGTGCTTGGGTTAGTTCCAACAATTCAGAATGTTCCAGGGCTGAGAGTAGAGGTAGACTATCTACTAAATGTGCTAATAAGATGAAAACATTGATTAAAAGAACTATGGTTACAGGGTAAGAAACTTTTCCCAATCAGGTCACCCCCACAAAAGAGACCTCTGTCTTAATGGGGCACTACCTAGTAAAATAAAGGTAAAATACACTGAAATGTGTTGCTAGGACAAATAGTAATGTACTATATGACTTATTTAAACATGCCAGTGATCTTCAAGACTTTATATGTATTTGCGTCCTGTGTAGTGCCATCTCCCCCAATAAACTGCTAATCTCCCATCATGTAACTGGTGTGTTCTGAAGAGCCTACAACTGTACACAGAACAGTATTACTGTACCCCTGAGAGTGAGCAGAACATGTGGAACTGATTCTGACATTTCTTTTCCCCCTGTGTTCCCTCTCCAGGGTCAGGCAGCTCCGACAGTCTCACTCCCACCACCAGCAGCACCCCATCCTCAAGCAGCACAGTGGAGCTTCTTCGTCCAATCAAAACTGAGCCTGGACTCACATCACACTATGGGCTCCAAAACACCATTTCACAGGTAAGGGGGGAGGAGGAGATACAGGAGGAATGGGTGGCCAAACATATATATAGTATATATTGTTAGTTGAAAGTTTCATTCCCTTGGAGACAGACCCTTAAGTTACAGTTGTTAACAAGGGGATGCAAATGGGGAGCAGAAATTGATCCAGTGAGCACTGCAGAGTCCTAGTAGGCTTGCTGCTTAACCTTTTACTACCTGTTACTCAATTCTGTACAGACATAAAAAAAGTCAGCAAGTTGCTGCTGTTCCTTACTAGAGTAAATCCATATCTCATGACCCATTGATGTTAGTTGAACTGCCACTAATACCTGTACCATGACAGCCATGATGTGCACTGAGGTCAATCATACTTGCACAGACCCTTGTCCTGTGACAGCGATAGAATGCACTGGTACTGAGACCGTTCTTACTGCCACTGCCAACTATCCGAAGACAGCCATGGCAAGCTCTGAGGTCCATCACACTGACACCAACACATGTCCCATGCGAGTCATTGCAAGCACTGAGGTCAATTACACTAGCACCAATGCCTGTCCCATGGCAGCCATGGCAAGCACTGAGGTCCACTGCACTGACACCAATGCCAGCCATCACAAGCACTGAGTTCAATCTTTCTGCCACCGACACTTGCCCCCATGACAGACAAGAAGAACATTGAGGTCAATTGCACTGTAGCCATTGCCTGTCCAATGACACCCATAGCACACTGAGGTCCATTGTACTGACACTATCACATGTCCCATGACAGCCATGGCAAGCACTGAGGTTAATCGCACTGCCATTGACCCCTGCCCCATGACAGCCATGGCAAGCATTGAGGTTAATCGCACTGCCATTGACCCCTGCCCCATGACAGCCATGGCAAGCACTGAGGTTAATCGCACTGCCATTGACCCCTGCCCCATGACAGCCATGGCAAGCACTGAGGTTAATCGCACTGCCATTGACCCCTGCCCCATGACAGCCATGGCAAGCACTGAGGTTAATCGCACTGCCATTGACCCCTGCCCCATGACAGCCATGGCAAGCACTGATGTTAATCACACTGCCATTGACCCCTACCCCATGACAGCCATGGCAGGCACTTAAGTCATTTGCACTGACTTCTGTCCCATGACAGTCATGCATGGCAAGCACTAAGGTCATTTGCAGTGCCGTGTATGTCAGCCCTGTGACTGCCATGGCAAGTACTGAGGTCATTCGTATTGCCACCAACACCTGCCTATGAAATCTATGGCAAGCATTGAGACCAGTTGCACTGCCACCAATACCTGTCCCATGAAAGCCATGACAAGCTTATCTCCTTATTTTATTAACACTGTACATGCAGACAGAGAAGCAAACAATGCATATATGCATCAACACACAGACACACACAGAAATATGAATACACACCAACATACAGATACACTGTAACACAGAGACACACACCAACACAGACATACACAGTAACACAAATGTATAGAAACACAAACACACCAACACACAGACACACACAAAAATACAAATACATGGCAACATACAGATACACCTTAACACAGAGACACACACCAACACAGAGACATACATAGTAACCCAAATGCGTAGAAACACAAACACACAAACACACAGACACGCAGCATCACACAGACACACACAGATGCACAACAACACACAAACAACACAGATACTCAGATGCACACAGAAGCACAAATGGATACACCCCCAGAAACCCAAAGATATATCCACACACAGACACGTACCCACACAAACACACGCAGTACACCAATATGCAGACTACACAGAAACACAAACACACACAGAAACAAAAAACAAAACCCACACAAAGACACGCACAAACAAACAGACATACTCGATGCAGAAACACACATACACAGACTGTACACACCATCACACAGACATGCAAACAGATACACACACAAACACAGACACAGACACACACACACACACACACACACACACACACGAGATCACACAGAAACACACCATCACATTCACACACACACACGCCAGCACCAACACATAGGCATACACCCCCATTACCCAGATGCATGAGGGGAAACATGCATATATGCAGAAACACAGACACACCAATACACAGACAGACATAAAGACAGAAACAGACACACCCCGGTACACAGACACACAGCAGCACATACACTTGCAGCATGTAGTTACAGAAGTACGTCTCATTATCTACAGTAAACAAAAAGCAGACTCCAGAAAATGTTACTCCCCTGTACCTTCCCCTTTCAGAATGAAATGTGCACACGGTGATTTTTTTTCAATATTTTATATGTTTCTGGAAAAAAAAATCTGGCTTTACAGCAAGTGAGGCCACATATTTTTCAGTTCCCTCTACTGTAAACTTCAGCCATGGAGACTTATCTTATCTGTGGAGCCAGTCTCCATAGAGACCGCCGGGAGGGCTGAGACGGCCTTAGGCATGGTACGTTTCAGATAATAGTGAGAGCAGCTTCTTAATCAGCATTACATACCACAAAATATACACTGCTGACCCCTCTGAGGAGCCCCCTACTTATTCAGAGAGGCAACTCAAATACTTAGTACAGAAACACTCCTCCCAGCCTGACACAGAGCCAAACATAGCTGTCAAGGTCAGCAGAACATCACAATGAGTGAGCTGGGGGAACAACAAAGCGTGAGATATTTCAGTTCCCCTCTGAACTAGATGGTGAATCTCTTGCTTTGTATGAGAAAGTTTGTACCGCTCGGTATGAGCATAAATGAATCTCTCTGCTCCTCAAGATGGTCACCTTAAGTGTCCTTTGAATGAGAGGACCAAACTGAAGTAGAGGGATTCCAGCACCCAAAAGATACAGAAGGCAACAGACTTGAAGTGCACAGAGATCCCTATACAGCCATATGACTATTTTATACACCATCCAATGTGTAAAATATATTAATATATGTCAAATATGTTTTATAAAAGTTTTTAAATAATAAAGCAAAAAATGTTCCTCTCCTCCAGTTGGCTCAAATGTTGTGTGTGGGGGACCTCTTGTGGTTCTGGCAGGTCCTCACATGCCAGTTTATTTACTTGTTTTACTCTGTTAGGTTTTATGTACAGCACCCTGGGACCTAAGGATGAGGTGCTTTATTTAAACATTTACTTTACTTTACCTTACCAATAAATTGTGGAGCTGATTGGCTGTCAGTACCAATGAATTATACATGAGATTGAGACACATACTGAATTGCATTTGAAAGCTCTTCATTTGACAGGTGACAAGTGCATCAAAATAAGTGAGCCTCTCTCTCTAAATGAGTGAGACAGCACTGCCATAAACATTTTACATTTTTACTGATTAAAGGAAAACATTAATTACTAAAGTGTGCCACCCCCATACTTAAACCTGAATAGCATTTCTATAAACAAAAAAAAATTAAATGATTCTAGGATAGTTGAAACTAACGTTCAAACAGTGCACTGAAACTTTTGTTTCTGTGCACTGTTTCATGTTATTTAAACTTTCCTGAAGTCCTGTAAAAAATTTTTTCTATAGAAATGCTAATCAGGGGTGCCAGTGGAAGAAAGTTTTCAAGTCAGGCCTGGGGTGCTAGAAGAAGAAAGTATTAAAAATGCTAATTGGGTTTTTAAGTAGTGGTGGGGGAGTGCGCTTTGGGAAGTGACATTTTCTTTTACTGGCAAAGAAAGATCTCAAGCCACACATAAAATCTTAAGGAACCTTCCCTAAGTGGTTGCAAAGGACACTTAGTAACAGCCTTTTGTTTTATGCCCAGTTGTGCGAGTCACAACATGGTCACAATCCTGTCCCTGAGCGATTGCTAGTGAGATTGCCACCACGTGAGAAAAGGGGCATGGATTACCATGAAAATGTCCTGTAATGCCATGTGCAAAGCATGGTGGCCCTTTCTATCACTTTTGCAGAGTTTTGTGGCATGCCCTGCCTATAGAACCATTAAAGTCAGGTGGATGGAGATGTGACAACTCTTTGACAGTGGCAGTTGAAGCCTGTGAGGCACAGAAATCTTTGTGGCATTGGTGGCATCTACAATAATGCTGGGGAATGGGTCTCATAAGGAAGAGTTACATTGGATGCCAGGGATCATGGAGAATGGGGAGCAGGGGAGAGGTTCACTAGTCCACCAGGGTGGATGGTGGTGACACAAAATTTAATGACTCATCAGCGAGTCCTGTCTTTGTGTTTGGCAGTGTTTAGTGGTGCTGCAGCAAGGTGTCTCTTTGTACCCTAAATGTTTACCACAACTGACTGCAATCTGACTCCACAGGTACTGTGGTATGTCACAGACCTTTTCTTTGGTGAAATATATTTTTTTAAAAGCCAGAAAGTGCACAGAGATTTTACTGGGGCCCATCTGGAACCTGGTTTTGTTTTTTGAAGGGGGTTGTCAAGACTGTGAAATTACTAAAATTTATAAGACAAAGCAGGTGGTGTCAACAGGTTTATTTTTCATGTTTGAAACTGTAAATGTAAAAACACTCTCTACTCTGCTGGCAGCAATCTGTGACATGATTTCAAAGAATGCAACTGTCAATCTTTAGCCAATGGAAATACAGTACGCTGGAATCCTGAAAGTGAAACTTCTGTTCCAATGAAAACTCTCTTAGAATAAAATTGTTTTATGTCCCAAATAACAAACCTCATGAAGAATTCACTCCTGTCTGAGAGAAATCTTGGAGGTATCCAGACCCTGTTAATCTGAACACTGTTACAGTGGAAGTTTATCTCCCCAGACTCTGACATATTGTCCTGACAAGAGTGAGATTTCTTGATCATTTGTTAAAACCAGGGATATGGACATATGTCACAATGAGTTAGGGATGTATAATGTATAGGGAGCTCTTATTACCGCTAAAAAGTGGCAAGATTTTTTTCTTATAATCCCATCACTATGACATCAGGGGCTGTTAACCCCTCTTGAGTACGTCATAGTGACGGGATTATAACCTGAGCTGATCTTCGCATGCATGCATTTTAAGTAGCAGCTCAGAATGAAAGGCCGCAACGGTGAGAGCTGGCCCTTAGGGAGAGTGGCGGCAATAGAGAAATGGCAAAGTGATTGCCTTAACAGGTGCTCACTTGATTTTTTTTATCCCCATATACTATAAAATATAATGTATGGGGATTCATCAGTAATCTCGCTGAAATCTTACCGTGACAACGTAGAACCTCTCGAGCTTCACTCTTGAGGTTTACATGTTGTCATGGTAACCTCTCGAAGCGATTACAGCGTGGTTACCAATGAATCCCCATACATTATCCACTATGTATCAAACCACCATTCCCTGCCTTCTTTGTATTAATTCTTCTTTTCTGTTTCCTAGGCTTCCTCAGTTTCTGCAATATCAAGCCACGGGGTTAGCATCCACCCTGGAATCTCTGCCCTGAAGTTGTCTTCCCCTGGCCATCCCAGCACCATCAGCCCAACCACGCCAGGAAGCTCCAAGCAAGACTCCTGGAACAGCCTTGTCTTGGTCTAACAATTTTGCCCATCAATGGGCCTTTATTGTAAGAAGCTACTTTACAGACCTTGGAATGCCTTCCAACAGGGGACTGCTCCAACCAAGATTTGTGTTTTATCACTGAGAATATATTCCACGAATCTACCTTCATACACTAGGGTGCAACATGCACATATATGGAGTCCAAACAAACAAAAGAGAGTAAGTAATAAGTGCCTGTGCTGGGATTTGAACCCAGGCCGTCTGGAATACTACTCCAGTTGCACTACCAGCTGCACCATGATGGCAACTGGAAACCTGAAACTATGAGAAGCACCCTACCCTTTCTCTAATGCACAACTTGGTGCGGAACAGATAATTACACCTTCATATACAAGGGTGTGATGTTCACATATATGGAACCCAATCAAACAGAACAAAGAAAGAAGTAAGCACTTCATCTGTTTGTTTGGATTCCATGAATCTAGAAGTCAATCAGTGAGGCAAGCTTCCAAAGGACATTTTATTGTGCAGGAGGCATGGATTCTTTTTTAAAACAAAAATAAAGAATAGCAATATCTAATTTAATGTATATTGTTGTTAGAAAAAAAACTGGATGTATTCTGTACTTAGAAGACTACCAAAAAGGTTATCAGGATCCCTGGCACTAAAGTTTGCTGGGGCCTTTCATCGCTCTCCAATTGCAAATTCTGCACTATTGAGGACATGAAGGCTGTGTTCTGGTGCTGGACCAACACCTTTTTTCCAAAGGACTGTATTTGAAGTCCTAGATTTCAATAACAGCAGGTTCTTGCTTTTCTTGCTTGCCAGGCTTTGGTCATTCCTCAGTCATTCTAGATTGCTTTGGCCTGGGATTTGAAAAGGGAGAACTGCTCTAAAGGAGCAAACCATGTTGCTGATTATATGGGCCAGGCTGATGAGCGGGGGTGGAGACTCTCCATCCATGAAGAATCAATGAATCTGGATGTCGGGACACCACCATCATTCCGAGTACATTACCCTTACTGGTGACAAAGACTTTCTGCAGGACTTGATTATAACTGACTGTTTATCAACACCCACGACACCTCTGATTCCACTGGCATAACCTAACCTGCTGTTTAAAGGCCAATTAGAGTGTATCTGGAGTATCCTTACACTTGCTGTTAAAAGACCAATTAGAGAGCAGCAGCCCTTCATCACTGTCAACAACTAAAGCACAGCTATCCCTTTACCAAAGGCACAGGGCTCCCTTCACCAAAGCAAAGATGTCCTTTGACCATGGCATATGGCTCCCCTGGACCACAGTATAAGGTTTACTTGGCTAAATGCATGTGGTTTTCATGACCCATGGCACCAGGTACCCTTGAGCATAGCACAGTGTCCCTTTGACCATGGTACAGGGATCCTTTCATCATGGCACCAGTCTAACTTGACCATGGCATAGGGTTTCCCTTGACCATGGCAGAGAACCTCCTTTGGTCATGGTACAGTTTCCTCTCCTTGCAGAGGGTTTCCTCTGACCATTACACAAGACTTCCCTTTGCCTTGGCACAGAACTTCCCTTGATTATACCACAGGGTTTCCCTTGGCCATGGCATAGGCTGCATCCTGAGCCTAGGTCAGGAATGTTCCCTTTCAGATCTCCCTTGATCATGGTCTAAGCATGGTTCCCCTGACTATGGCACAGGCTTACCCTGATCATATTCCAGGCATGGTTCCCTTGACCATGGCACTGTGCTTACCTTGATTAGGGTTCAGGCATGGATCCCTTGACCATGGCAAGGAGCTTCCCCTTGATCATAATTCAGGAATGGTTCCTTTGACCATGGCACACAGCCCTCTTCACCATGATGCAGGTATTCCTATTATCATGACACAGGTATTTCTTTTACCATGGCACAGGCGGGTGTTCTCCTGACCATAGCACATGGCTTCGTTAGTGGCTAAAACCTCAAAATATGCTAAACTAATTTTAACAGAAATTGAACTGTAATTGCAAAAACATTATCATTTATTCAGGTTCATCTGTTGGTCTTTATCTAATCAGGTTATGTTTTATTACAAATATAGCATGTTTTTTTTTTCTGCTTGGTTGGTACAGTTCTTAATGCAAAGTATTACATCCTAGTAACGGCAAAATGACCTTCATACAGTTACAAACAAAAGCAGTAGAATCCTAGTTTTACACTCTGCTTATCATTTTTCCTGCTAACATTAATCCTCTCTGAGGTGGATTTTAATATGTACATTGTATAATGGGTAACAGAAACCAAGACATGTGGTTGGTCAAATGTGATCACATGGCTATGCGTTATTCCAGTACAAAGACATAGATCAGAAATATTTAACTTCATGAATCTCATTACTGTATTATTCAGTTTCAAAACTTAAATATCTGGAAGTCGTCTTATAATCACAATAAGGCATCCTAGGCTGTATTAGTATGATAACAGCACTTACGTATACATACATGCATGCATATGTATGTATGTACATACATACATACATCCAGGAGGGAAAAGAAGACCATAGCAATCCATTCAGTTCCTCCCTCTCACTAGCTTAGTGTGAATACTGCATCACCCCATTTTCTGTGAAGTACTTGTCTAACTTAAGTCTGAAGGTTATTATGGAATCACCTGATATCATGTGCTCTGGCAGTCTATTCCACATGTTGACCACTCATTCTCTGAAGTGGTTCTTGCTGATGTTCTCCTTAAATTTTCCTCCCTTCAGTAACATTGAGTGTCCCCTTGTCTTTTTATCTTGGAGCACCTTGAAGAGCTGTGCTTGGTCTGATAGTGTTATCCCTTTTGGATACTTCAATTCTGTAATCACATCTCCTTTCAGTCTTCTCTTTTTTAAGGATTCCATGCAAAACAGTCCCATTTCTGCCAGTCAGTCCTCATAGCCCATGTTCTCCAGGCCATCAACCAGCTTGATCACTCTCCCTTGTACCTTCTCTGTCACATCAACATCTCATCTCAGATGTGGAGACCAAAGCTGCACACTGTACTTAAAATAGGGCTTCACCAAGGGTCTGTATAACAGCCTTATAATATCCCTAGATCTTCTCACATGTATATGGCACTTGGTTTTGCCTTGTGCCTCACATCCCAAGACATATCATTATCCAATAATATTGTGCACCCTATCATGTCACAGTTTAATTAGTGCCAATAGGTGTAATAGCCAATAACAATACACCAGATGAAAGTAACAGACAATAACCCCCTTCACACAGCCACATGGACACCAAGGCCATAGGCCAAGGCATTTACATGCAGCAGGAGGCAATTGCTACCTGCTGTGGAGTATTGCTGTTATACAGCAAAGCAACGTAAGACACACCATGAAAGATGTGAATTTAAAACAGAGCATTTTTTAAAATGTATGAACAGCAAATATAAGACACTCAGCTAATCACAATCCAGTAACTGAACTAGTATTGGATTATCAGTTCTGAAGAGTCAAGGTTCATGGGCTGTCGGTGTGGCAGTAATTCTGAGCATTGACTGACTGATGAGCTCCCCTGTTATATAACAGATGATAGCCTTCCAATAATGTTTTTTCAGCTTTGAAATACAGGGGCATATTCAGTCTGTATACCCTCTATCTTTGCTGATGACATTGATCAGACTGGACCAGTCAAATGATAGCTTGCCCCTTGGCACAATTCATCTTCTGCCTCCACCCAGTGGAAGTGCTCCTCTGCTGTGCATCACGCTCAGTTATGTCACCGGCTGCTTTACTTTAAAGCAAAGGTTTTATTGGTTCTCTTTCTGTCACATCTGTTGGAGACTCTAGCAGGGGGTCAAAAGGAGGAAGATAAAAATGCACATTAAGCAATCATTAGAGGAAATGCCTGTTCAATCCCCCTGGAGTATCTGTAAATCATTACTACTGGGCAATGAAATGAGGCTACCATATCCACGCTAAGTGGCACATACTTTTTCTTATTTGTTTTAGAATTAAGTGACTGAAACTGAACTGTAAATTTCTGTGGGTGGTGGAACCCAGTGTCTCAGTTGGCAGTTTTTTCAGGTGAAACTTTCAGAACCCCATCTACAAGTTGCAAGGTGATGGCGGGGGAGGGAGAGGACTCATTCCACAGTGTGCTGGCATGTGACAGAACAGGATGTGTACTACTAATGGGCAGCATGGGTGGGGCATGTGTGTCCTTCTAAACACAGAGTCCAGAATCTGGGTCAGTGTAAGTGACCACTTAACAGAGAAGAGTCCAATGGACCATTGGGCCATTTCAGGGCATCTTTGATCAGATAACTTGCAATAGGGAGCCAGCAGAGTCAACCAAAGAGGGGGATGTTACTATCCTGGGCTGCCTCTGTTGTGCCTGATGGTTTGGCCTCTTGTTATGAGTATGCTGTATCCCAGTGTGAACTTTCAGAGTCTGCCTGTGTGTTGTAAACATGCTGCATTCCCGTAAGGACTTCCAGGGTTTGCCTGTGTGTTGTAAGCACGTTATGTCCAAGAGAGGACTTCCAGAGTCTACCTGTATGTTGTAGGCATGCTACATCCCAGTGATGACTTCTAGAGTCTGTGTGTTGTGAGCATTCTACTTCCAGGGAGGACTTCCTGAGTCTGCCTGTGTGTTGTGAGCATGCTACACTCCAGTGAGGAATGTTAGAGTCTGCCTGTGTGTTGTAAGCATCCTATATCCCAGTGAGGATGTCCAGAGTCTGCCTGTGTGTTCTGAGCATGCTACATCCCAGGGAGGACTTCCTAAGTCTGCCTGTGTGTTGTGAGCATGCAACATCCCAGGGAGGACTTCCCAAGTCTGCCTGTGTGTTGTGAGCATGCAACATCCCAGGGAGGATTCCCAGAGTCTGCATGTGTGTTGTGAGCATGCAACATCCCAGTGAGGATCCCCAGAGTCTGCCTGTGTGTTGTAAGCATGCTACATCCCAGTGAGGATTCCCAGAGTCTGCCTGTGTGTTTTGAGCATGCTACATCCCAGTGAGGATTCCCAGAGTCTGCCTGTGTGTTGTGAGCATGCTACATCCCAGTGAGGATTCCCAGAGTCTGCCTGTGTGTTGTAAGCATGCTACATCCCAGTGAGGATTCCCAGAGTCTGCCTGTGTGTTTTGAGCATGCTACATCCCAGTGAGGATTCCCAGAGTCTGCCTGTGTGTTGTGAGCATGCTACATCCCAGTGAGGATTCCCAGAGTCTGCCTGTGTGTTTTGAGCATGCTACATCCCAGGGAGGACTTCCTGAGTCTGCCTGAGCATTGTGAACAAGATCCTTCCAAGCAAGGACTTCTTGAGTTTGCCTGGGCATTGCTGTGTGCTACAATGTTCTGAACCGGGCACATGCTCAGTTGATTTTGTGTGTTCTGATTATACAAAAAAATGTTGCCTTCCTAGCAAAGTAAGCCAAAACATGAAAACAGGCAACTAGTGAAAAGTTATCTATTACCTCGTCCTTTGTCTGAGTGCCATGTCATTAATCACTGTAATATTGATTGGAATGATCAGTAATTGGGACAAAAATGATTGATCAATTTGAAATGACTCTGACTGGAGGAGTGCTGGGGGTGGGTGGGAAATGGAGATTGACAGTTCATAATTTTTCTAAAAGCTATGAAAGTGTTGTGCTTTGATTTTTCTCTTATGCACGCTTTGTGATTTGGGAAGTGAAATATCCCAAAAGAGGCATAGTTTTTGTTCTGATCCAAACCCTCTCCATTTTTAAAAGATGTACAAATTTAATCAGCCTGTTCATGCATCTCCTGTGAATTCAGAGCTTAAAAAAAGAAATAAAAAAACTTCTTTATCCATCCTAAAGTAAACATGCGTGTTAGTTTCTTTTTGACGTGAATTGCATGAAAACCCTACCTGTTCAGCTTGTATTCATTTATCTAGAGCTACATGGATCTATTTATTCAGCATGCTAATCAAATAGGGACTGCAGACTTGATTAGATATAATCAGAGTTATGAAATGGGTACAACAAATCCAGAAACCTAATTGGCTGAGGAGCTCAGAACTCAAGTGCTGATATTCTGGCACAACAGCACTGGAAAAAGATCCGTAACCTCACTGACCTGTTTACATTAAGCAGTTGCAGTTTATCAATACACCTAAATAAACTTACAGTATTTGTAATTAAAAAAGAATGCAGCATCTGCCATCTAATGGCCAAACAGCAGAATTACAACAGTTCACCAAGACTACATTTTATCTCCTTTTTTAATTTTTCACATTTTTATTTATTTACAGTTAAACTATTTTGTTCTCAAAAATAATTATTTACTAATTCTGATTGACTCATTTTAAGATCCCAGTAAGGCCCTCCAGAGTGTGCTTTGTGGAGGGATAGTGCCCCTACTCAGGTGGTGGAAGCACTGGGCCTTTGGCATCAGGCTTCAACCCACCCAAAACATACTGTTATTCTAGCACAACACACACCCTGTTATGCCATATTGCTTAAACAGAAGAGGGAGACAATTTCAGGAACATAACTTGTCTTTACTGCATCTTGGCACATATATGACATTGTGATCATCCAGTTTGGGAAGCCGCTATCTGAGCATACACAATTTAATTATTTAAACCAGCCACAAGGTGGCACCATGCAATGAGAAAGCAACATGGTGTAGGTTGTGATCTAACATACAATAAGAGAATGGTTGGAAATGGAGCATTCTGATTGACTAACTAACAGCATTGTAAGAGGGTTATGTTAATAGCTGGAAATGGTACTATAAAAGAATTAGACTTTTTACTTGTGAAGCAATTATTTTAAAAAAAGAAAACATTTTAGTTTAACAATAGCATTGAAGCACTCCGGGGTTGGACTGTCTTTGTTAATCTAACCCTAGGGGCATTACACATGCAGCTATGCCTCTTGTCTCATGACCCCCCCCCCCAGGTCAGATTAACAGGCGGTAACGCAGACTCTGGTCATGCCTTAATGCCGAAGTAACACAGGAATTTAAGGTCAGAAAGGACTTTAGATACTTCATATCTGTCACGTTGTCTTGTCAGCAGTGATGAAAATGTAAGCAGTGCAAAATATGTGCCAATTTATAGGGATGCCCTACCACTGTACTACCTCGGGTACCTAGCGATTCCCTTGTCCAGACTTTTCTTGCAGGCCTTTATTGTTATTATATCCCCCATCTCCATTGGTAGGCTGTTCCATAGGTTCACCAACCTCTGCGTGAAAAGTGCCTCTTAACGTTACCTCTGAATTAACCACCCTGGATTTACAGGGCATTACCCTGTGAGCTGCTCCAATACACAATGAGGTGGAAATGGGAACCACAAGACAAAGCTGAGTGACTTCTATTGCCCAATGTGTGGTTTACTAGAGCACAGCCCCCAAACTCTGGAGCATCTTGTTGCATTCATAAAATGGGTATCATTATACAAATAGATGCCAGAAAAAATAAAAATAAAAAAAAGTAAATACTAAATAAAACATGAAAGTGAAACTGTTTTCTCCCATCTCTGTGTTTCCATGGCATTGAAACAGTGGCACAAGTGATGTGCTTTAAAACGTACTTCAGTACCGTTTCAAACCAAACTGTAGGGTAGTACTGAAATAAATATATGGTTTTCAAGCACTGATGTCAGAGTGCAGCATTTACTATTTACTGTCTATAAGACCCTAGCTATTCTTTTTTCAAAGTTTGTTCTCCACTGTAATAGCTTCATGAGATGAAGCCCCTATTTTCACGGGGTTCCCGACTTTAACACACTCAACCAGCTATATCAGGTATGCTCCAAAAGGTAGTAGTTGTAAGTCAGTAGCAATAAGTGCCATGTACGAACCCATGAATACTTGTGAGTATATTCAGGAACCCCAAATATTTGATATTTGTTATTTATAGTCATTATTCAGCGAGAATATTGCTTTAAAAAGCAAAAACTCTTAGCCCTCCCCCAGTGGCCAGGGTTAGATCCCCACCCTCTCACTCTTACCTCTGTCATCTCATGCCTCCATCCCTGCCCCCAGTCCTTCCATACATAATACAGCTAAGCTGCAGACTGCTGTCATCCAGTAAATCTCTTTCATCTGCCTGACATCATATCCCATTCACCCTGGCCCAATCCTCTGCACCAAAGGTCATTGAAATAAGGTAGAGTGCCCTCAGCCCTTGAGTTATGATGAAGGTAATTAGTGTTAGCTTAATTCCGAGCTGCTCATAGATCCCCCTTCCCAACCCCGCAGTACACGATCTCAGTGTTAGCAAGGTGTCATTTGATAGCTTCAGTACGCTGGTGGGGTGGGGTGGGGGGTGCTGAGCACATCTGCCTTGTGTCATTGGGTGACACTCGATAGGCCATAATAGAGGATCCCAGACAGCAGCTAATTTATGTATTACATTGATGAGTTCAAATCAGGGCCTCTAGTACTGTCTGATTATTCACTCAATAGTGATAGATTGACCATTCCCCTGCCCTGGCACTCTGAAATTGTCGGCTTAACAACTGAAACAGTATGCTCAGGCGTTAAGAGGAGGTATTCCTTGAGCAGTCAGTAACCGAGCTAAACATCTGCCTTCCTCATCATGGATAGGAGTCAGTGGGGGGCCCTCTGTATTATTGTTTGTTAAATATTATCACTGAGATAGCGGGGGGACAGTCTTCATGGGGTTACGTGTCTGTTTTACTTCCTGCTACTGCAGAAATAACAATAGTGCAGTATTGTTGACTGTCTCTGAGGCAACAGCCTGTTGCCTTTAGGTCACAGACCATCACACATTCTCCTGACTGCAGGTCCAGATGAAGAGAATTTTTATTTTGGGGCAACCAGGAGCTCACTTTAACTGTGTCACAGAGAGGTGGCAATAAAAAAATAATTTAATTATACAAACAGTTGGATTCTCTGTGGCACCAAGGGGTGGGGCATCTGCTTGCTACAATGTGGTGACTCTGCTTTGCACCCCAAGACTTAGAATGTAGGAGATGAAGCTGGTAGGGATAGTGAGATGGCATGTACCCATGTACCTCTGCTCCAGGAGAGAAGCGCTCTATGAGTGGCTCTTGACCATGACTTAATGGAATGGGCCTGGTGTCATGGCTGACCCCACACTGACAAGGGCCTTCTTTGACACCTAGACTTGTACAGAGAGTTGGGCTGGGAAACTAGAGGAGTAAGTGGGAACACACCCATGACAAACATGCTGGAAGATGTGCCTTGAGTTTCTCCTGTACCACCAGACCCCCTCAGTGTGCTAGCTCCACCCTCTCTCCCTCATTATTTAAAACATTGGACTTACGTTCCCTTCCTGGTAGCAGCTGGAGAGGCCCCCAGTAAGGTTAATCTAGAATTTTGGGACAAGGGGTGACCCAGAGAATCAGGAGCTAGAGTCTTCTAGTAAGAGATAGTGGGGAGCAGATAACTCTGTGAGGCCTGAAGAACAGAAGGCACTGGAGGGGTAAGGAAGGAGATAAAAAAATAATGGAAACAAAAAAAAAAAAACTGAAGCAGAGTATCACTCTCTAAAGCTAGTTGCAAAATCAATTTTGTTACTCCAATAAAACATTATCAACTGCAACACATTTGCTGTTTTTTTCTTCCACACAACGGGGAAAAATTAATATTATCTTGTGCTTTAAAAAATATCATAAACAGTAACTTCCTTTACGCCATTGGAGGTGGGGTCTAATTTGACTCACTTCATCTAAAGAACACTGAGACTAAAATGGCATCACATTTTATACAGATTATTTTGTTACATAGATTGACCATCCTGTGAGGAGCTGGGTGTCTCCATGGATTGGTGACAGGATAAGGAGCTTTTAACCTCTAGGTCACTGGCTTAAATATGGCCCAGGTCAGTTGTGTCCAAAAGCCATTATCACCTGATGGTTGATCAGCAGCCTATGTGAAATGAGATGTGGTAGTCTCTGTCCTGTTCCCAGTGGGCAGAAGTCCATATCATAAAACCACCAACACAGTCGGCATTCACTGGCCCCCTTAACAGCAGTCTCACGTTGGAGGCCAAGGACTGAATGGGCACATAGTCTGAACTACTCTCTCCCTTATGCGGTGGTCCCTCCATGCCAGGGTTGAGGCACATTGACAGGGTAGTGTGGGGAAGCTTGCACTGTTATCACATGTGCTGTACCTGTCACATGGATGAACAGAGGCTACAGTCTAGTACAACAAATTTATTTTTTATTTATTTCAAGAGATTTACTAGGAAAGATATACTGAGTTGAAATACTGTAGCTCATTTCCAGATGCATCCAGAGGGGAAGGGGAAATGAGGAGAGTACAGCAATAAGTTACAACAGTTGGTTATACAAATCAAAAATATAAATTAAACAATTAAGTGGCAACAATATGAACATGATGAGCTAGGCAGAGCATCAGGTAATATAAGTGCAGAATAGAATACAACTGGAGTAGGAACAATACACCACAAGGTACGATATTAAGGTGCAAAAGGCAGCAATTTGAAGAGTGAGCGAAGCGTTGTTGGTGCTTAAAACTGGGAGGCAGGGGGAAACAATTAGGGTAGAACCAGGAGCAGAGGGGGGGGAGAGAGAATTGTAGGGCAGCAAAATACAGCACATGATTAGAGACAACTGCAGGAGTGAGCAGTGAATTCACAGAGGAGAAATCTGAGTTAATGTGAGGAAGGAGCAGCACAAATGGTAATGGGAAGAGAGCCTTTCAGTCTGGGGAAATGACAGGAGAAGGCAGCTTGACCAGCAGATGACTTTACAGAAGGGAGCCCGAGAGAATGAGGAACAGAGCTGCAAATGGAGTTGGAGGTAGAAGGGGGGAATTGGTGAAGAAGGACATGTAAGGGGGAGGGACCAAGGCTAGAATTTGGAGATGAAAGCAGTGCAATGAGCGAGGTGCATGGCATCAAGGGAGGGAAAGAAGTAGGAGGAGTGGAGGGAGCAGTGGAGGGTTCTAGGGAGCCAGTCATGGGCAAATTGGCAGAAGGAGTGAAACAGTGGGTCCAGTCTGGCTAGGGTGTATTTGGGAGTAGCACTGTAGACATTGTCACTGTAGTCAAAGATACTGTAGGAAGGATTATCTTCAAGACAATCTCTCTGTGGGCAGGAAATGGGATGCTCACTTTATTCATGTAATGTACACTCCATTTTGGGTGAAGCTTCTGGTTGATGGCATCCACATGAACTAGGAAATTGAGGTGGCGATCCAGGAAGATCCCTGGGCATTTAAAGGAAGAAATGTCCTCAATTAGAATACCATTAAAGATTTGGAAGTAGGAGGGCCTAGCTAGTTTCTGTATTGTGCCAAAAGTCATGAAGACCATTTTCTTGGCATTGAGGGATAGCTGACTAGCACAGAACCAATTCTGGATGTTGGTGATGTCCAGTTAGAGTTTGGGCATGAGCTCAGAGGCAGATGATTCAGAGGCATAGAGGACTGTGTCATCTGCATACATGTGAATGAAGGCAGAGGGAAGGTCATTTAGGAATATAATGAACAGAACAGGGCAAAGGACAGATCTTTGGGTCATGCCAAAGAAGATGGGGAGAGAAAGGTTATGCCAGAGAAGATAGGGACAGGAGGGGATAAGGCTTCACCAATGCAGACAGATTAAGATCCGCCCTCAAGGTAGGAGAAGAACCATTCAAATGAGTAAGATGAGAGCCCCGCTGTTTGTAGTTTCCCCAGAAGGATAGCACGGGCAACAGTGTTGAAGGTTTGACCAGGTGTAAAAAAATGACTGAGGTAACAAAGCCCTGATCCATGCCAGATTTGACAGAGTCAGTGAATCAAAGGAGGAAGGTGGAGGTGGAGTGGACCTTCCAAAATTCAGACTGATAGGGGGTGAAGAAAGAAGAGGAATCAAGGAAAGGGGAAAGCTGGGAGACAGCAAAAGGTGTACCTGGTATTTAGCTAGAGTAGAAAGGAGGGAGATAGGGTGTTAATTACAAGGGGAGGAAGGTTCACCGCTTTTGGGAAGTGGGGATGACCGTTGCTTGCTTTCATGTGTCAGGGACTGAGGATAGAGTGAAGGAGAGGTTTAGAAGGTAGGTGACAGAACAATGGCAGGAGCGAAGACAGACAAGTGTTTGGGGTCAAAACTATCAGGGCTCCCATCTTTGTGAGTTTTGAGTCAAGAGGATATTGAAGGAAGCAGGGGGTGTGGTGGGGGACAATGTGAAGGGGAGTGGGGTGGAAGGGAGTTGAGGTGGAAGGGGGTAGAGAAGGAGAAGGAGGAAAGAGAGGAGAGGAAAGGAGAGAAACGGCACAGTAGGTAAAAAAGCAGATGACAGATAAGGTGATAGAGGCAGGTCGGAGACAGGGGTGCCATCCACCTTGAGGATGGGGGGACTGGGTAGGAGGGGAGAAGAGGACATGAATGACCTTCCAGAACTTAGAAAGGTGGTTACGGTTGTTCTGGAGTGTGAATGCAAAGTATTGAACCTATGTAATCTCATTACATATGAATATATGAAGAAGACAGCAGAAGAAGGCCATTTGGTCTATCAAGTCTTGTTCGTATTGCAGGGTCCACAGCTTGAGCTAATGTCCCTGCTATCCCTCCCCACTCCTCCCATCCTCCCTACCCATGATCCTTACCTTCCCCCATGCCTATTCCAGCCTCTCTTAAAGCTGCCCACTGTCTTCAATTAGATGACCTCTTCTGGCAGGGCATTCCAAGTGTCCACCACCCTCTCTGTGAAGAAGTGCTTCCTGACCTCCCTCCTAAACCTCCCACCCTCCAGCTTAAGACTGTGCCCCTCATGTTATGGTTGCCACTCAGCTTAAAGAGACTCTCCTTATCAACCTTATATATCTCTTTTAAGTACTTGAAGGTCCCAGTCATGACCCCTCTCTCCCTCTCCTGTCTTCCAGGGAGTACATGTTCAGTGCCCTCAACTTCTTCTCATATGCCTTGCCCTGCTGACTGGCTGTCATCTTTGTAGCCCTCCTCTGGACCTTCTCCAGCAGGTTAATGTCCTTTTTGAGGTGTGGGCACCAGCACTGAACTCCATACTCTAGATGCAGCCTTACAAGTGATCTGTACAAGGACAGTATAACATCCTCTTTCCTACTACTGATCCCCCTAGCTATGCATCCCAGCATCTTGCTTGCCTTTGCTGCTGCGTTCTTGCACTGCGTGGAGTGCTTCAGGTCACTAGTGATCATCACTCCCAGGTCCTTCTCCTCCTCCTCTGATGCAGATACTCAGACTCCACCCAGGTAGTACTCTGTCCTGGGATTCTTGGCTCAATATGCATAACTTTGCATTTCTTGGCATTGAAGCCAAGCTGCCAGATCCAAGACCACCTCCCCAGCTTTTTCAGATCTTCCTGTAGGTCCTGTATCCCTTCAGCTGTGTTCACTCTCCCACAGAGCTTGGTGTCATCCACGAATAGGCACATTTGCCTTAATGTCATCCTCAATGTCATTGATGAAGACACTGAACAACACCAGCCCCAGCACCGAGCCCTGTGGGACCCCACTGGTTACCTCTCTAGAGCCAGATAACTCTCCCCCCACAACCATCCTCTGGGTTCTGTCCCTCAGCCAGTTTTCCACCAATCTGACCATCTTTTCCCCAACTCCAAGATCCACCAACTTCCTAATAAATCTTTTGTAGGGCACAGAGTCAAAGGCTTTGCTGAAATCAAGATAGAGGATGTCTACCACTTGACCCCTGTCTACTGTCTTAGTGACACAGTCAAAGAAGTCAATCAGATTTGTTTGACATGATCTCCCCCCATGAACCCATGCTGCCTCTCATCCTGGAGACCATGCTCCTCTAGATATTCCCCAACCTTTCCTTTAGTATGGTCTCCATGAGCTTGCCCACAATGGAGGTCAGACTGATTGATCTGTAATTCTCTGGATCATCCTTGGGACCACTTTTGTGGTGGGGCACTACATGTGCTATTCTCCAGTCCTGCGATACCACGCCTGACTCTAGTGAGTTATAAAATAGGTCTGCAAGTGGCCCTGCCAGCTCCTCAGCCAGTTCCTTTAGTACCCTTGGATGTACTCTGTCCGGGCCTGGTGATTTGTCCACCTTCAGTGCCAGCAGACCTTCCATCACTCTATTCTCCTCTATCACTATATCTGTGTTCCCCTCCTCTCCTGCTCCTCGTTTCCCTCCTGAAGGCACTGGTCCGTCCTTCTCCCTAGTGAAGACAGAACACCGTATTCATTTAGTATCGCTGCTTTTTTCCCATTATCCTCCACCCACTCCACACCTTTCTTAAGCCTAACAATCCCTTCCTTCTTGTCCCATTCTCACTTATATAGTGAAAGAAAGCCTTCTCCCCTTCTTAATTCCTTCAGCCATCTGCAGCTCCTTCTGTGCCTTTGATCACTGGACTTCCTTACTTGTCTCACTAGCCAACCTTAGGTAATTTTCCCTATCCACCTCTCTCTTGGTCTTCCTGAATTTTCTATAGGCCAGTCTCTTTTCCCTTACTGCCTTGGCAACCCCAGAACTGAACCAGCTGGACGATGGGTGCTTTGGCCTTTATGCTCTTCCCCCTGAGCCTAACGTACTCATCTGTGGCAACCAGTATTCCTTCCTTGATAAGTCCACCCCCATATCTGCTCTGATGCTCACCAGATGGCTCCTTAGCACCTTGCCCATTTTTTTGAAGCCTGTCCTCCTATAATCCAAGATTTTAGTCTTAGTCATGATGCTTTCCCTGCCTATATCCAATTAGAACCACATTGTGCAATGGTCACTTCCACCCAGTGGCTCCCTGACCATTATTTCCTTTACATGCTCCCCATTTGTGAGCACCAGATCAAGAATTGCCTCAGCTCTTGTTGGTTCAGTAATGCCCTGAGTCAGGAACCCACTCTGCAATCTTTCCAGGATCACCTGACTCTTAGCACATGTTGTAGATGGTATGCTTCAGTCCACCTTGGGCATGTTGAAGTCCCCCACAATTACTACCTCTCCTTTCCCCACATATTTGTGAGATTAGTTCTCCGTCCCTCTCCTTATCTTGACTGGGTGGTCTGTAAACCATCCCCAACCTCACCTTTCTCCCTCTATTGGACCTTAACTGAACCCATAATGCCTCCACCTACCCTTCCTCCGACTCCTCCCTCGTGCAAGTTATTCCCTCCCTGATATAAACTGCCACCCTCCCTTCCCGACCACCTACTATTATTAATACTACAGTAGCTCTGGTACAGGAGTGGCGATGGGCCCTGTAACTAGTAAGGTCAAATGGGGAACCAGTGGGCTTGTAAGTCCACCAGGCAAGGTCATGTCCTCAATGACAGGCCAGCAACTCATTTGAGATCCAGGGTAGGTGAGAACTTTGGACCCTGCCTGTCTCAGTGCTACCTGTCTACAGCGGAGAGGAGGATAAGGTACTCCACATCAAGAGCTTCAACAGTTGGTTGAAGGAATGTTGCAGAGAGGAGTGGTTCAGCTTCATTGGGGACCAACCTGCAAGGATCTGGGTCTATACAGAGGTATGGCCTGCATCCTTCTGGGAAGGAGACCATAGTTCTCGGTGGAAGGTTTAAATGTTACTTTGATGAACATTTAAATAAGCTAAGAGGGAAGGCAGTATTGCCAAGAGAAGCATAAAGTGCTCCTCCCCCAAGTTGAAGAAACAGGACGAGAAGGCCCAAGGGGAGGAACACCCCTGGGCATACGGTGAAGGAGGCATAGACATAGTAGAGGACAAGGGGGAGAAGAACAGAAGATGTGAAAAGTGAGGTGTTGAGGTAGCAAGGCAAGGTGAGGGTAGCAAGGCGGGGTGAGGGAAGTGTCAAGTGGCAGCAAACTCAGGAAGGGGGGTAAGAGGGGTTGCAGGCAGGGTGAGAGCTAGATGTGGAGACCCATATGTCCCGTTGCAAGGAGTCTAGGAAATAAAATTCCAGACCTGGAGGCCATCATAGTAGAGGCAGACTTGAGTCTTGCGGACATAATTGAGTTATGGTGCACAGAGAACCATGACTGGGACATGGCCCTACCAGGCTACAATCAGTTCAGAAGAGATAGGGAGAGAAGAGAGGGTGGAGGGGTTGTGCTGTATGTGAGGGAGGGTATTAGAGTGACAAAGTGCAAGGGAATCAAAGGGTAAAGGATGGGTTGGAGGTAGTGTAGGTCATATTGAAACAGTGCTAGCCAGTCTGCCAATGGTTCCCTATCAATCCTGGGACCTAAATGTCATCCAGGGTACTAGCCCACTCTATTCTCCCCCTAATCTTTTTGCTACTACTGTTGCCCTGAGTAGCCACTATAGCCTTCAGTCTGTAGCAACAATGCTTGAAACCGTTTATGGTTTTGGCTGTTACTACCTCGACTGGCAGACTGTTCCAAGGTTCCACCATTCTCTCTGTAAAATAATATTTCTTCATATCCCTCTTGAACCTTCCTCCTGTCAGTTTACACTTATGACCCTGTGACCTTGAATTTGTACTTATGCTAAATAACTCCTCATAGTTCACGTTATTTATTCCTTTCAGGAATTTGAAGGGAAAGGGGAAATCGTTTAACCAGGAAAGGCACACTTAGCCAGAACTTGTTTCCAGGAGTGACCTGGGAGCACAAAGAAGTAAAGTAACTTGCTTGGGGTCACACAGTATGCAAGTGGGAGCTGATGGGATTCAAACCCAGGTCTCCAAGTTTGCAGCTCATTGCCCTAACCACTACGCTATACTGCCTCCTTGAATGTCTCTAGCATATCACCCCTCTGCTGTCTAGTCTCAAGCGAGTGAATGTTTAGTGCCTTGAGCCGTTCCTCATAGGATCTGCATTGCTGGCCCTGCATCCCACCAAATTTTAAAACAAGTTTCACTGTGTACAGACCCCAGTCCACTCACTCACTCACACATTCACACACACACCTTCTCACCAGTCTCTCAAACATGTTTTGTCATGATTTTAAGAACATCAACATTATAAAACTTAGTTTTTTCAAAATTTAAGGGCTTGATTTTATACAGTCACCACATCAGCTCTGTAGAGCAATTGTCCTGGCACAGTCCATAAATTCCAAACCAGAAAGCCTAGGTTGAAGGCCCCCCACCTGGAGGGAAATAATATGCTGGGTCTGGTTTAGTGGTCACAACTTCAAAAGAATCCCGATCCAGAATATAACACTTGGTCCAAGTCCCAGTCAAGTCCTGGACCATAGCAAAATGCTTGAACGGGGTTAAACCAGACCATGTCCCTGTGTGACACATTGACCCTGCCTGCTGGAACAACTGCTGAGATGAGGCACTTCCTTCACCTGGATGATTCTTTAAATGCTCAAACTGCTCTTTAAAGATCCAGTCCTCCCACATCTCCTCAATGATGTTCCAAATCCTCTCTGGCACATACGGATAATTCAAATTAGGATATTCTACCTGTAACCTCCTGCAGACCCACCTTTCGGCCAGGCTCCATTTAGGCAGGTCCCTCACACTGGTCCTCCTGGCTTGTTCCATTGGTAGCCATATCCCCCGTCGATATTTCAAGTTTAACAGGTCATTTGGGTTCAACCCATCCATCCAGGTCTGGAGGGTCTTAGCCCGGACCGGGAGCTGTGGGGTGTCATCTCCAAAGGTGATAACTGGGCAGTGGTAAGGCCTAGGAAAGGCCCCTACTACCATATGGTCCTAGAACTGGAACTGGCTGCCAACATATTTTTCTTCATCAAGCTCCCTTAAATCTTGTGGTCCACCAACACTCCCTTTCGCAGACACTGGTGCAGGCCCAAACTCAGGGCCACTCTCCATGGATTTAATTCTGAACTTGGTTCCCGAGATAGGCTCTGACTTGCTTGATGAGGCCTGTGGGCTACCGCTGAACAGGGGCATTGGTGAGGGTACCCTGGGCCCTAGAGGATCCCGACCGGTTGTCTGAGACCCCTGCCCCTCCCTCTGCAAGTGGGATAGCTGGTAGCCGGTGATGGGGAGAGGGGCAGATGGCTGCGCTCCCTGTAGCCTTTTTCTCTCTCTGGTGCCCCCACACCCCTCTGCTCATCAGCCTCTATTGCTACATCCGGGGATTTGCTTTGGGTTTCTTCCATCTGGGCATGGGTGCTTTCTCCCAGGGACAGTCTCTCAAACCCCACTGAATCCACACTTGCTGGTGACCATGGTATAAACGAGCTGGCGCTGGAACTGGGAGCATATATCCCCCTATTTGGGACTGGCAGACTGCTTATACAATAGGGGCATATAGGCAAACAGGTTATGGCCTCCCCAATGAATCAACACTTCATACAACATTCATGTCCTTTACATTTTCCCCCAGCTTTCCACAGAGAGAAGTGAGGCAGGAACTGTAGCTAGGGATTCCTCCTGGGGGGTCACTTCGGGTCCCTCTACATCTCCCCCAGCCACAACTTGTTGCCAATCCATGATGGATGCCTGACTCAGTCTTTCCCCTCCCAGTTCTCACACTCACAGATGGCTCAAAGTTCATTTGCTTCAGATATGTGCAGCACAGTTTACTTGCCTGCACCACAGATGTGCTCAGGAAAAATAGTCTCTTTTTGTCTTTCCTCTAGCTATCATTATTTCTCCTGCTACTGCTGCTCTCCACTCCTTCAGCTCTCACTCACTCTGATCTCCTTAAGATGGTTCCTCTGCTTGCAGCTGCTGTAGCTCCTTTCCTGACATTTTCCAATCGGAACCCTGCCTGAAGGTCATGTGACCAGCCAGTCATGCACACACATCCGCACCAGCAGGCCGAGGCCTACTCCTGCTCCAGGCCCACTCTCACAACAAATTTAACTGTGCAACAGGGCCCAACCAGGCTGGGAAGCCTGGCAGGGCAGCGGACCACAAGACTTGGGGTCCAGCAGCAATTTTGGGGTTCGGGGAACATCCTGGACAAGCCCCCACAGTGTAACCCCCCCATGCCCCCATCTAGGGGCATAACTTCTTTTGCAGGTGTTCCAGGGCAATAGAAAAGGGGCACTCTCAAGCGTTAACATCAAGACCAATGCACTTCCAGTAAGGCAAGGAAAATCATAGTCCTACCTCTCCGTCATCTTCAGTACTCATGCATTTTACCTTCTCCTTCAGTATTTGATTTTCTCCTCCCTGAAGGCTGCCCACCGGACCAGGAGCTCTGTTCTGCACCTCAGCTGTTTCAGGAGCCCTTATAGTCCCACACAGGCTGGGATGGACACTGAAATTGGAATGTAACTCATGGAAAATTAATCACACTGACAATAAAGGGGAAAATGAAGGATTTAATTTCATTTACTTCCTTCCCTCAGTTAAATAATGCACATAACCACTATTTCCTCCCCAAACTGGCTTTTATTTTGCACCTGTAATGAAAATGATTTCCAGCAATGCAGGGGTCACATACGGCATCTTTAAATAGATAAAGCAGCTCCATGGGGCTATTTAACTTTTTACAAAACTGGCTGGACATTCTAAGGTAACAGAATGATTGATACAGGCAGTCACAAGCAATGATTTCTTTTTCCTCTTTCTGACTCGGATGCTCTACCAAAGACCTACTCGAACTCGGATCCCTGCAATCTCTTGACTTCTTAGGATCTGGTAAGCCAACTCCTCTCTCTCTCTTTCTCTCTCTCTCTCTCCCCCCCCCAGGTCAACTGGCACTGGTCACCCCCGCTCTCACTTTGGCGTGGGAAAGTGAGTTGTCTTCCCCACCTGGACCCCTGGGCATAGGGCACAGGCCCCATGCCTCGGGAGCTCCAGGACTTTTACTGATGATCCAGGCCTTGACCCTCTTACCACATTTTGCACTCTACGCAGTGCTACTTCAGCACCTGCCACCTTCTCTACAGATCAGCCTCTCTTTGGCCCCTTCAGCCCAGCTCCAATACTGACCCCATGCTACGGGCTGAACTGCCTCCTACTGATGGCCCAAACTCTCCGGTTTCTGCTGTTACACTTTCTCGGGGGGTCCCAGCCAGTTCCAAGTCCCCTTTTTTCATCTTTTGGGCTTGAATTAAGCTCCAGCACAGGGGCTACCCTCCAAGGTCTGCCACACGGCCTGTGACCCACCCGAACCTCAATATACCGCTGCCCCAGGACCTGCCCCTCCAAAGCAAGCCCATATATATTGGGTGAAAGGTCCCCCAGCTCCCTCTACACCACCAGGCCACCCTGCCACACCGAGTATGACGAGTGAAGCCACTGCCCTTGGCTTCCCTCCTGGGAGGGCCCTGCCACTGTCCTCCCCAGCCCTGGCAACCTGGGGTACACCTGCTAGGGGTCTCTAAGGGCTCCTACACTTTTTCTGGCCTAACAAAACCACCTACTGTCCCTGCTGCAATGACGCAGGACCTGGCTACAAACTCCCCTTGGAGCTCCATCCACCAACTCCTCAACAACCCCAACACATGGAGAAGCCATCCTGACTGTACACTTTTGGGGGGGGGGGAGGTTCCCCACTGGCCCTTCTGAACTGCCACACTCCCTCACTTGCCCACCTAATCTGTTCCTTAGCACTACACTTCCAGCCTCCCCCCTCCAGCCCCAGCTTAATGCCCGGGCTGGAAAAGGCCCCAAAACTTCCTGTCTGTTCCTTTTATACTCTTAAAACCCACTCTATGCTGCCACCTTGAGGCACCCAGCAACAATTTCCCCCAGAGCACTAACACATTCCCTAGCTCGGGGGAGGGTAGTAGGGAGAAAGGGATGCCCAAGATGGGAATATAAGCCCCTCTTTTACAGAGGACTTACACTAGGAGTTAGGAAGCTCTATTCAACACCCTATTTAGCTGAATCTACTGCTCTTGTTCCCACAATAATAATGAAGGCCACCTATTGGTTACCCTGCGTAAGCATCCTGCTAATGTTGAATACCCAGTTAGACTAGGATAATACTCAGCAATGCCTCTCAATCAATACTACTTGTTGATGATATCCTTTGTGCACATGGCACTCTTGGCTCTCTATATGATGCAGGCCGCAGGGTCACCAGTACACCTGGGAGTCCTCCCCACATCATCTCACAACTGGACATTACCCGGTACTAGAGCAGGTCATCCCCCTCTCCCCCCACTAGCTTAATTCTCACTACACATAAGCACAAACTGGGAGTACTAATAAGAAGAAAACTTGCGGCGTTTAACAAACGACAAAAGATCCACATATTGAGGATCATACTGCTAGCACTACTTTTATCTGGCAATAACCACCCAAACCCAGGCCCCCCCTCAACAAAATTGGAGTGGCACAAAGTAGCTAGGATTAATCACTTTGACCTCAATCAATATCTGTAGCCTGCTTTCTAAATATGACACCCTTCAAGTTTGGGTCACCCAGCATAACCCTGATGTGCTCTCTGTGGTGGAGGCCTGGCTCTCACCCAAGATTCCGGACACTGCTATTGCTCTTACAGGTTACACTGTCTTTAGGCAGGATAGGCTTCTTAAAAGAGGCAGAGGCTGCACCATGTACATCAAAGGTACCCTCATGGCATATGCACTACCTATGCTCCCCTCAGGAAGCTCGGTACAGGCACTAACCATTAAAGTGCTGGTAGGCACACATAATAAAGCCTCACAGTGGTATCAGTTTACATTCTGCCCTAAACAGCAGGCCACTGGCTTCCATGCCATCATGGACTATTGCAACAACATGCAACACAACTCTGAGATAATCATGTTAGGGGACTTCATTGTTAATTGGCTCTCCCCTGATGCTGGTCTGTATAAGGATGCTGTCTCAGCCGTTCATTTTACCCAGCTAGTAGAACACCCCACCAGACTGAATTATAAAACTGGAATTAGCACACTCCTGGACTTGATATTCTCTAATTGTCCAGATCGCATCTCCAACACGACTGTCCTCCCAGAGTTAGCAACAACTCGCCCATCATATGCAGCTGGTCGAACTAATCCACCAAACCCCCACCTAAAAGTATTCTAAATAGAGTCCTTACTTGAGGGCACCTTGAACCTAAGAAAACATGACTGGTCTCCAATTGACACGGTGACGGATGTTGACACAGCACTAGACTTCAACTGTTTTGCCCAGATCTGTGATGCTCATTCTCTCCTACAAATGCAAGGTAAAGGGCGCCAGTAACCCATGGATCATGCTGGCTGTCATCAACCTTAGGAAATCCAGGGACCATCTGTGGCAATGGGCTAGAGCTATCAATAAGCAGGTGGACATACAAAACTATAAAAGAGCAAGAAACTCCCGCACCAGGGCCATCTGTCTTGAAAAAAGTCGTCAGTACTACAAGGAGATGCTTACCAACTCCTGGGGTGACAGGAGGAAGTTTTGGAGCAATAGTAAGGATATCACAGGGTATGACCCCAAAATGGCTCCAACCAAGCTCAGTGTTGATAGTACTACCACACTTGACCCTAAGGTTATTGCCAACACTTTTAATAACACTTTTGCTGACCTTAGTGGTGTCTTTCCCATTGAATTATTTGAGAATTCTACTAATCATGACCCTTTAGGGTGGGATGACCAGCCACAAAATCACCCCCCCCCCCAATTTCAAAATTATTTCTAAACCTGAGGCCAGGAAATACATATTGAGGGTTCCAAGAAAATCCAGTTATAGTGCCAATACGCTTGATCTGAAGCTTATCTCTCTAACCCTGTGTGAAATCTTGGCACCGCTTACTAAAATATTGAATCTGTCATTAAGATTAGCTCAATTACCTCAGAAGTGGAAAGACAGCCACAGTTATCCCTGTTCATAACTGCAGTGACAGGGCCCTGCACTTCAACTACAGGCCTATCACCATCCCCCCGCCCCACAGCTCGTGAACGGGTAGTGTCCGACCTGCTGACTGAATACCTGGAGAAATACCAGATCCAGTGCTCCCAGCAGCATGGGTTTAGAAAAGGACACAGTACCACCTCCACGTTGGTTGAATTTACCAGATTCGTCCACAGCTCACTTGACCAAGGTCAATTGGTAGGGGTGGCCTTTACAGATCTAACCAAGCCTTCGATACGGTCAATCACTTTCTCCTGCTTGAGCAACTTCCCTGTACAGGGCTCTCAAATGAAGCAACAGGTTGGTTCAAAAGTCACCTTGAGAACAGAGTGCAACAGGTGAAGATATACAATGTCCTCTCCAATAGACAACCAGTCCACTCAGGAGTATTGCAAGGATCTATACTTGGTCACCTCCTGTTCAGCCTCTTTTTAAACAGTCTTCCCCTCACTTGCCCCAACAAGATTCTCCTATATGCGGATGATGCAGTAATTTTCACCAGTCACTCTGATCCCTTACTACCTGAGAAACACCTTCAGCTAAACTTCTCATGTGTAGAGACTTAGTTTAGTAAGCACTAACTACTGTTAAACTACAAAAAAAGCAAAGGTCTTGTTATTTAATAGTTTTCGCAACAAGCATAAGGCCCACCAGCTAACAATTCGGAATAGCGCAAACATTCCCCTTGAACAGGTACAGCATTTCAAGTATCTCAGGGTCACCACTGATAGCACCCTGTCATACACGCACCAAATTGAAAATGTTGCTAAAGTAGTCAACACATGTATAGGGCTGCTCTATAGACACAAACATTGTTTAACTGCAAAGCCCCTGAGAACAGCTGTACATAGTTTAATCATCTCCATTATAGATTATGGGCTAGAAGTGTACAGCGCTGCTACTGATATGTCTCTAAAGTGTGTCTCAACAGCACTAAACAAAGCCTGCAGACTCATCACTAGTGCACACCGACTCACACATACGTGTGATCTCTATAAATAGGCAGGGTGGCTCCCCTTGAAAGGTAGGATCAATTATCAGACCTGCCTACTGGCTAAAAAATCTAGCCTTGGGCTGTCCCCACAGGGGGTGCAGAAATACCTAAGCCTTTCTAGTAACCCTCACCATACGAGAGGATCCGGTAGCCAGTCCTTCCTAGTTCTCTTATGCCGCACTGTGCATGGCCAAAGGTCATGCACGTATCGAGCCCCGTCTTGACTTAACTCCTTACACAGTGACATTCTTGCTGAACCCAAACTGGGTCCATTTATACAGAAGCTCCGCCAGTTACTTATAGCACAAAGTAAATGTGATTGCTTTTCTTAGCTGGACCTTGACGGGTGCACCATGGAACTCTGGAACTCCCCTCTAGCACTTAGGCAATTTTGGCACTAGCCACTGAAATTATGCCAGCACTAACATGCCCTAACTACTCCTATCCCCTCTCCTTCCTAATCTGTTTCACCCTTGGTCACCCGACCTTGGTCAACCCCCCCCCCACAACTGCCCAAATTTTCCATTATCTTCCCCTGCTACCCTACCACCTCTCCATTGTGCCCCCCTTCCATTGACTAAGCCCACTCCAACTGATTCTCTTGGTGTCCATCTTTCCTCTAAGCCTTCCACCTCCCTCCCCCACTCTTTGACAATGCCTCCTCTGGCTAATTCCCACACTGTCCAACCCACTCTGTAAGCTCATAAACATATTAAGTTACCTTGCTTTGTGTTGAACCTGTGTTTATTGTAAATTGTTCGGTTCTATTGTATATTGTATTACATGTTGTAGTCTTAGTATGTGCTATAATCATTGTATTCTAATTTGACTCTGTATACCTTTATAAAATGTGTCATCAATTGTATAATCTGTTATGTCTCCCATGTCCTGTTGTTATCACTGACATGGAACCTTTGTAAAAGAGCTTCTGGCTCAAAGGTATTACAATTCCTAGATCTTAATAGAATAAAATAAAAATAAAAAATAACATTTCCTACCCTTTTTACGACGTCCCTTGCTGTTCCCAGATCCTCCATCTTTTTCAGCAATCACCTGGGAGGCATTGAGTTGAAGGCCTTGCAAAAATTAAAATAGAGTAAATCCATGGCATGTCCCCCATCGAATCGAGTCTCACACACTCACAGCTAACCCTGTAGTATGAGCTAGCTCCCTGACCTGGCCACAGGGGTCGCTCTGGATCCCGGAACTCACCATCTACCCTCCCCAGCTGAGGTACACTGCCATGCAGCAGCTACCTTGGCCTGGCCTGGCCTGCCTCCCAATGTGGTGACCTGAGCTCACTCTCGAACTCAGGTTGCCTGCACGGGGCCATTGGGGATTCCCAGGAGGACATATTTTTTTAAAAAATGGGTGAATGCCTCAGAGACAACATAGCGGGAGGATTGTCAAGGTGGGGTGGAGGAATAGTGGGGTAAATTAAGGGAAGGCATAGTGAAGACAGAAAACCTTTGCATGAAGGAAGTGAGCAAAACCAGGAGGAAAAGGAGACCACTATGGTTCTCAAGGAAAGTGACTACAAAGGTAAAGACTAAAGAGGTAGCATTCAGGAGGTACAAAAAGAAGCAGAGGGATGAGGATAGAGAGATGTACTAGGTAAAGCAGGGGGAAGCAGCGAAGGCAGTGAGAGGTATAAAGGGGCAAGCAGAAGAAATGATAGCCAAAGTGGTATCTAACAGGGACAATACTTTTTTTGAATACATAAGGGAAAAGAGGAAGACAAGGAGAAGGATTGTGAGGATAAGAATGACAGGGGGAGATTTTGCAGAGAAGGACTAGGAAAAAGTAAATATCATGAGCAGGTACTTCTGCTCAATTTTCACAGTGAAGGGAAAGGGGGATAGACCACATAGAAGCAGATGTAACACTGGGAGGAGGAAGGTAGGTAGACACAAGTCCATTCATAGAGGAAAGAGTCCTGGGAAGCCTTGCCAATCTGAAAGAGGACAAGACTATGGGATCACATGGTATACATCCAAGGATGCCGCGGGAGCTCAGGGAGGTACTGCCTGTACCTCTGACAGTCCTATTCAACAACTCACTGTAAACGGGACTGGAGGAGGGCAGATTTAGTCCCACTCCATAAGAGTGGCAGCTGGGAGGAGGCTGGCAACTATAGGCCAGTTAGTCTAATGCCAGTGGTGGGGACATTAATGGAAACATTACTAAAGGAAAGGCTAGTGGAGTATCTTAAATCCAGTGGGTTACAAGACCTGAGGCAGCATAGATTCATGGGAGTGAGGTCATGTCATACAAACCTGATTGATTTCTTTGACTGGCTGACCAGGGAAGTAGATCAGGTTGGGACAGACATGGCCTACCCATTTATTTAAAATTTGGTAACTGGGAAAGGTACACTGAGCTGAAGCTTGTTTCCAGGTGCGACCCGAGGAAGGGGGGGATGGGGTAAAACAGCAGCAGAAAATAGAAAAACCACATCTGAATAGACAGACAAGCAACGTGTTACAATAGTAGAATAAATAAAGAGAATTTGCATGTACCACAATTAAACAGTGCAGTAAACTTTAGCAGTGCTTAGAACCATGACCAAACACTTGTATTGGTTAAAATCAAGACTTCAGATGTAACCGGAAGAAGGGTAGCAGGCGGGGGGGTTGAAGTTTCAGCAAGCGTTTCAATGAGTTAAAGGACGGGGAGAGATGTAGGGATGAGGGGAGTTAGTTCCAGAGACTTAGACTTCTGCAAGGCCTTCAACACTGTACCACATAGGAGGCTTATAAAGAAGCTGGTCAGTTTAGGGATGGGACCAAAGGTGGCAAACTGGGAAAGGAACTGGTTGATGGACAGGTGACAGAGGGGGTGGTGGTAAATGGCATTCACTCTAATGAGGGGACAGTGACCAATGGGGTACCTCAGGGCTCAATGCTGGGGCCAGTCCTTTTCAGGGTCTTCATAGCTGACATTGCAGAAGAGCTGGAAGGGAAGGTATGCCGCTTTGCAGATGACACCAAAATCTGCAATAGGGTAGATACTCCAAAGTGGGTGGAGAGAATAAGTAGAAACCTGAGAAAACTCAAGGAGTGGTTGAGGTTATGGCAGCTGGATTTCAATGCAAAAAAAATGCAAAATCATGCACCCAGGGCACAGAAACCCAGGGCAATGTATTAATTGGGGGGGGGGTTATTGGTGCTCACAGCACAGGAAACAGACCTTGGGGTTATCATATCTCATGACCTCAAGGTGGCAGGGCAGTGCGACAAGGCAGTAGGCGGGGTCAGTGGGACACTGAGGATGCATAGGGAGGGGAATCAACAGCAGAAGGAGAGAAGTGGTTTTGCCACTGTATTGATAGTTGGGGAGACCTCATCTGGAGTGCTGTGTCCAGTTCTGGAGATCACATCTCAGGAAGGACACAGGCAGGGAAGAGGTTGTCCAGAGGAGTGCAACTAAAATGGGCAGGGCTTGCATCAAAGGCTCTATGAGGAAAGACTGATGAGGAGAGACTGAGGGATTTTGATATGTACACCCTGGGGGGGGGGGATGATAGAGACCTATAAGTACCTCACAAATGTGAACAAGGTACACAAGGGAGTATTTTTCAAAAGAGAATGTGCACCAGGACCTGTGGGCAAGCAGTGGAGCTGAAAGGGGGAGGTTAAAGAGTGGTGAACACCTGAAACAGTCTACTAGCAGAGGAGGTGGAAGCAAAAACAGTGCTGGGCATGCATTGAATAGTAGCGAAGGAATCTTAGTAGAAAAGAAGGAGGAGGAGGAAGGTGTTTGAGATCAGGTAGGGTCTGTGGTGAGAGTATAGGCAGGGGCAAACTGGGTAAACTGAGTTGACCAATCCATTCTTATCTGCTAACAAATTCTATATTTCTATGTTTATGTTGAGTTTTTCTCAAGGGGGGCATGGTGATCCCAGACAAGAACTTGGAATTAAAGAATTTGAGGGACATGTTGATGTTGCTAGCAGCTGAAATGGGGGACCAGTCAGCAGCTGCCAGGTCAGCATGAAGGGAGGACAGGTCAAGAGATCAGAAGAACTGGATCTGCATGAATTTGGGAGAGTTTTGGGATTATATGTCTTATTCACTCAGTAGACCATAGAGGACAAAGTGGTTGAGGGATTTAT
The DNA here is from genome assembly GCA_016271365.2 of Neoceratodus forsteri. Classification (NCBI taxonomy): domain Eukaryota; kingdom Metazoa; phylum Chordata; order Ceratodontiformes; family Ceratodontidae; genus Neoceratodus; species Neoceratodus forsteri. The sequence continues at coordinate 1,081,903,968 of CM057452.1, read as the reverse complement.
GATTGAGCCTAGTGGGATCAGAGAGTAGTTGTGAGAGCTGGAGAGATTTTATGTTTTGGCATAATTTGTGAAGGGAGGGGGGGGAGAGTCACTTGACATTGAAACCACCTAGGATAAACAACTCGCCAGAGGAGGCATGAGAGGATATGGTGGTGAGAAGCTCAATGACTGAAGAGAGAGACATGCCAAAACAGAAATTAACTCCAGCAATGAATATGGGTGCTGAAAAGGGGAGGAAACATTGGAGGAGGAGCATCTCGTAGGCAGCAGGGGAGACGGCAGATAGCATAAGCTTAAACTGGATTCAAGAGGAAAGGTGGATGGCAACGCCACCCACTTCCTCTTTGTACAATCCTCTCTGGTGAGAGAGAAATATGGGATAGTAACAGCAGTACATGTGATCCTGATGAATAGCCAAGACTCAAAGATCAGTAGCACACCATGAGTGGTTGTAATAGGTCAATTTTGGGAGGAGAGACTGCAGAGGTTGACATGAGCCACTTTGAATCTTTTGAAAGGGGTACAGGGAGTTGACAGAGCTAGACCAGGATTAAGCTCACATAACTTAAAAATAGGGCATGCACCCCCAAGAAATATGATGCTCAGTCTCATTCAGTATAAAAATTTATAGTGCCATCTTTATTAAGTGCCAAAGTTACACACAGACACCCACTAGAACCTGATGTGTCTTAGATAAAACTATCCTTGTTTCAAAGGCGAACAACAGATGAACTACACCCTCTTAAATAGGTCCTCCTAAGATGACATCATATTTATATCACAGTGAACCATATTTAAATATGCCACTCATAAATGCAACACAGTGAACAAAAATATAAACAGTGACACAAATACATTAAAAAGATAAAAACCCTCTAATTAGACTGGGATAACAGATTTAAAAATAACCTACATGTGCTTATTACAGTATTCCCATCTAATTTCAAAGGTTATGTACTAGGCTAGGTTATGTGGTTAGTGCAGGGCATATATAAGCATAAACTAAATTGCTCCATTATTACAACTACCATCACTAAGCCATAAATAAAAGAAAATGCCATTAGATGCAGCAGATGAGTAAAATGTAAAAAATACAAAGTGAATATGTAGTGGCATAGTCCCTTGAATTCCTATCAATTGCTTCTTGTATCCAGATACCTGCAAATTAAAAAAGGGGAGATCAGCCACTCATCAACAAAATTATATACCCAGAAAATATTTACTTTAAATATAGCTTCAGCTCAAACCCCATATTGAGACCCTTTAGTTCTTGTTTAGCTGTAAACTAATAATCCAGAAACCCTCCCTTTTCAGGACTAGATTGTTAAAATCACCCCCTCTTGGTTTTGGGCAAACTCTGTCACTAGCTATAAATGTGAAGGCACGTTCTGATTTATTTTGAGTTTCCTTAATGTGGGCAGCAGTCTCATAGGTCTCATCCTCTCTCTCTATAGCCTGGCAATGCACTCCTACCCATGTCTTAAAACTCCTAATAGTTTTGCCCACACAGAATGCCCCACATTTACATTCTGCTAAATAAATAATCCCTGAGGTATCACATGTGATCAGTTGTCTGACTTCAAAGGTCCTACCATTGTGTGGATTTTTAAAAGAGCTACCTAGTCTGATGTATTTACAATACATACACCATTTACATGGATAACATCCCTTACAATTTCGATCTAGCCAGGTGGTAGTATTTGATCTTTCCTCATAGTGAGTGATTGTGCACGAGGGCATCTTTTATAGTAGGGGCCTTCCGATACGCCATCCTAGGAGGACACCTGGAAACTACCTGCAAGCCAACATCCATCCCTAAAACATGCCCATGTTTTTTAAAATGATTTTGTGAACTTTGCCATAGAAAATGGGATTAATAACCTGTAGGAGTTGTGATTCAATCTGCTACCATTCAAACTGCCAAAAAGTGCTGTTTTCCATTAAATAAATGATTTTATTTTTGTGCTCTGCTTCATTTGCATAGCCTGCCCCTTTTTTTTCTCAGTGCTGCAACCCCCATGCGTGACATCATGCAGGGGAAACAAGGTTTATAAGCACTGTTTTGAAACAGAGACCTCTGTTGGTCAGTCTTGGTATTGCAGACATTTACACTTCCGACATAGGAGACTACATCTCTCAGTATAGAAATCCTGTCAGCTAGATACTACAGTACCGTAGGAAGGGTGGGGCGGGTGGTGCTCTGGCACTGGGCGCAACCCTCGGGGGGGGGCGCGCAATTTTCAACTGAAGCTCATTTGTTTATTAACTAACTACTGCTTTTTAAATTTATTTGGCTTGATAAACTGTAATTATGTCTGGCTGTCAGTAGGGGCGCATCTGTGGACCAAGGACCAGCAGGTTGGGTTGGGGGGGGTCACATGAGCTGCAGGCAAATAATTATGTGGTGTGGTGTTGCTGCGATGAGAAAGAAAAGAGAAACTGTGGGTGGGCCAGTGCTGCCCAATAGTATAAAAGGTACGGGTGGTGTACATAGCATGGAGAGGCAGTTAAACTTGAGTCGGAGACAGTGTTATTGTTGTAGAGAGCCTAGCAATAGAGTGGCTAGCAGGCAGCAAAAAGCCAGACAGAGTGTATGTAGAGAGAGAAGATTGGGAGAGATGTTAGACAGAGAAGACAAGAGAAATCTATCTTGAAGATTTTTAGCAAAGCAATGTAGGATCACTGTAGTAGTCCGTCTACAGTAAGTGCAAGTCCGTCCCAACCGTCTCCGATGTATCTGTGTGATTCTGTATTCGTATTGTTTTAAAATGAAAATTAATTCTTCAAATCTGTTTACTGTTTAGTTTGTTGTGTCTGTGTAACAGTGTCAATGAATGAGGTGTGAGTGTGTTGTATGTGTCGGTGGCTGTGGCAGCGGCGGTGCCACTGGGGGAGGGGATTCTTGATTGGAATTTGAAAAATGCACTGCACTTCAGTGATCGGGAGGAAGGATTGGATCTGATTTTTAATTTGATTGTGGGACTGGGCCAAGGGACCCACGGCCCAGGCCTGACTCAGGTGTGATAAGACGACTTAGTTCACGGGACTGGGATGGGAGTGAAGACGTTCACGCCCTCCAGTTTGCTGCTTGTTTGCTGACTGATTGCCATCGTGTGGGCAGGCCACGGGCACCCTCACTCCAGCCCACCACATTGTTTTCTCTCATCTTGACCCACATTCCTCCTGCACTTCAATTCCACACCAAGGAGGCTCCCCCAATCCCACCCCGTGCTGTTTCCTTCTACTCCATGCAGGCGGGTGGTGGAGGGAAGGCACAGACAGTCCCAGTCAGAGCAAAGCCTGCAGTCAGACCAAGTCATACTGCGACTCCATTGCACTGCACTGACTAGTCTCCCTCAAGTTGGTTGGTACATGCTTTTTCTTTATTGTACATCCATTGGGACGAGGTGCCAGTTACAGACACTGTTCAGACTGTGGTCTCTGAATGACTGATGCATGAAACCCAAGATGGAGACGGGTCAGAAATCATCTCTAGCAACAGTCACATACAGAAGTAGCTGTGTTGTAGTATTCCATTTTCAGAGGATTGCTCAGTAAGTGCACGTGTATTTCCTTATGTCTCAATTTTGAAGATACAGGAAATTCCTATATCTTCAAAACTGAGACATAAGAAAATACACCTAAGCCCAATTATCTCATTCAAATGTTTAATATGCTGAAAAATAGTTTGTCACTCTTACCCATGAATGCTACAAGAATCATGCATCTGCAGTGCATTGCTTTTAATAAAGAATCAAATTAACCTCCCCAATAGATTGACACATTTCCAGGGACCATGCCCCAACCTAGACCTCAAAAACATAGCTGCAATACCCCCTACTTAAAGTAAACTGTAAAGAAAATAAAAAAATACTGTCTGTCTAAATGTGCTTCAAGTCAGCCAGAGTCTCCTGGCTCAGTTGGTAGCACATCCACCTATGGAACAGAAGGTTGTGAATTCTCTGCCCACACTGGGATTGGACTTGCACCTAAAATGCTGGCATCAAAGTGCAGTAGTAGGGGGTGCTGAACTGCTGGGGTGTGCTGTCCTTTGGATGAGACGTTAAACTGAGGTCCCTTCTACCCATCCTGGTGTTGTCCTGGTGGGTGTCCAGGTGGAAGTAAAAGAACCAAGGGGCACTCTTCGAAAAGAGCAGCAGACATTCCCGGTGTCCTGGCCAACATTCCCCTTCCCATAAACCAGTTCATGCAATTGTCCAGGCTGTGTGTGGGTGTTGATGTGCGATATGGCTGCCACCACACATTTAGTCACTTCACTACCAGTCTAGCATTGTGTCTAAAGCACTTTGGGATACACTGTATATGAAAGTGCTATATAAATCCGATTCTTCTTCCACACTCAGATTCATGGCAGCAAAATTTAGGGACCGACCATGTAGCAAAAGTGTTTTTTTTTTTTTTCTTCAAGAAAAGCCCCGAACCTCACCAGAGCTGGGCATGTAAACCCTCCAGACCTTCTGGCTCTTTTCGGGGGGGCAAAATTTGTCTCTTGCCCATGGCACCCAAATGCCTTTCTACAGCTCTGAGATACTATATGCACAATGCCTTGTTTGGAAAATAAGCATATGCAAGCTTTTATTGTTGAAGCCACTACAGAGATTTGAGACTGCACCGTACAGTAAGGGAAATGGAAAACAATGTCTGATTGTACCCACAATTCCTTGCTATGGATATCTACATATTAGGTGCAGTCACCACCACCAAAATAAGTGACTACGCATTAGAGTAACTAACATTTATATCAACATGATAATTTACCCAGAATTCCTTGGTGCTGTATGTAAAACATTGACAGTTCCCTTGCATGACATCATTCTGGGGGTGTGACTGCCCACAGAAAACTGGAGAACACAGTACTGATAAAACATAAATAAAAATGTGAATAACATTTTTTTTTATAAAACAAATTGCAGCTTCTGCACCTGAAGCTTGGGTGGCAATGAGATACTATGTGATAAAGGCATCTGTAAAAGATCACAAAATCACTTTAATTTTTTTCAAATTTATAGACATGAGCAGAAAAGGTTGTAACAACGTTAAATCTGCTGTCATGTGAAATTGTGGATTACTTTCCCATCACCAGTAGCTGGAGTTGCTGATGCAGTTGAAACATTGGCATGGGTCTGCCCTCAGTCCGGAATGGTTGACTATGGTCCCATCCTCATCAGAGCACATGCACACATGTTTGGATGCCTGGCCCAGCTTTGCCAGAAGCAAGAGATACAATAGAATGGAAGAGCACTGCAAGTGCACAGACTGGTGAAGGAGGCCTACCAGAAACAGACGTAGAAGAAACCAGAAGATTCTGTCAGTATTGTCTTGTGCCGAGAGGCCAAAGAGCTTGTTCTACCCCCTAATGCAGTGTAACATCAGCACAGTGATGAGACTGAAGCAAGATGCGAAGAACCAGATCCTAATGATATATGCCCTTGAACAGCATGGATTGTAGGAAGGACTGCTGATTAGACCAAGCGTGCTGCCTGTGAGTGCATGTGCATATGCAAGAAGAATCACCGTACAGCTGAAGAGTGTGACTGATCAAGAAATTACAGTAAGAAGAGGTCAAACATTAGCCCAGGTGTACTCTGCAGATCCAGCGGTACAGTCCCAACCCAACCTGGAAGATGAGAATGCAAGACTCAACCCTAAGTTCTTTGACTTTAGAGAATCCCCAGGGTCTGAGAAATGGAAGACCATAATAAGTCAGAAGTTAGCAGAATGAACTAAAGTCTTTTCCCTTTATGAGTGGGATGTCAGATGCTCCACTGGAGCTAAACTACATATCAGACTGCATGATGACTGTCATTTTTAAGAACAATTCTGACATCTGGCCCCAGCAGACACTTATGATGTGAGAAGAGGGCTTCAGGAATTATTTGTGGCAGGAATAATCCAAAAATCGAGAGGCCTGTATGCCTCTCCTATGATGCGCAAGAAAAATGGTACAGTTCTTATGTGTGTCGACTACAGAACTCTGAATAAGAGAACTACCCCAGATCAATATACAATGCCAAGAATTCAGACTGTCTTAACTCACTGAGGCCTCAGGAGCTCTTTGAGAGTTCCACCATTTGTGGACTGTATACTTTTAACAGTGCAACCTGGAGCTTTCTAAGCAAAATGAAACCATAATCAGCATGCCACAAACAAAAAATTTAAATAAAAAATGCACCATAAACCATTTTGTGTGGGAAAATATTTAACATAACACCAAATTAAGCATCCATACATTAGATGGAGGTACAAAACTAATTTTGTACTGAAAAGCAATTTTTCTAATATGATACATGTATTTTTTTTTCCGTTTTATTCAAGGTGGCTAGGTGAAGCTTGAGATAAATGTCAGCCATACACATCATACCATAGAAAAATGCAAATATCTTCTAAAGTATACATGACAGACACAAAGTATCAGTGACAAAGTTGTTCAGCACAGAATTACCTTTCCAATGGTGCTATGCAGTCAATTCTACTCACTTTGGTTTGTGAAATATTTAAGTTTTAAGCAGTGACGTCCTCAGGCATCCTAAGTCCTCAGTGGCACAACGTGTAGGACGTCTGGAGGCATTAAAGACCTCAGAAATATCTTTTCTTCCGCCACCTACAGGCGTCTTGGGGCCTCAATGAGGTAATGGAAGTAAATGGTTCTCAGTTCTGGATTTGAGGAGCAGGTACTACCAGATCCCAATGGCTCCTGAGGACAGAGAGAAAACTGCTTCATATGTCCATTTGGCTTCTACAGATTCCTTTGTATGCCCCAAGGTATATCTGGCACTCCAGCCATAGTCCAACAACTAATGGCATGTGTAGTCAGAGACATGGACATCCTAGAGTGCCTGGTCTACCTTGGCAATGTCATTGTGTTTGGAAAGGCTCTCTAGGAGCATGAGGCTCATCTGAAAAAGGTGTTAGATTGACTAGAAGAGTTTGGGCTCAAACTCTCCATCAACAAATTTCACTTTCCAAAGTTCTGTCAGATATGTTGAACATATTGTGACAGCCCAAGGAATTCAAACAAATCCAAGCAAACTTAAAGCCTTGACCACCTGGCCCAAGCCAAAAAACTGAAAGTATTAGTGCTTCCTGAGGTTCTGCAGGTATTACACACGTTTTTATCAAAGACTATAGCCAAATGGTGAGATCATTATTGAATCTAACCCAAGGCTACCCACCAACAACAAACAATGGCAAAAAGAACTCTACAGTTACAGATCTGAACAAAAAGGTTTTTAACCCAAGTGACCTGCTCGGTCAGAGATGGGATAGCCGATGTGATGAGTCATTCAAAGAAATCACCTACCATCTAACAAATGCACCAGTACTTGCATATTCTGAACCAGCAAAGCCCTATGTTCTACATACAGATGCCAGCCCCTATGGACTTGGAGCTGTACAATATCAAAGTTACCCTGAAGGACTGAGGCCAGCTGCCTTCACCAGTAGGCGCTTGAACACAGCAGAAAGAACTACCCTTTTCACAAACTGGAGTTCCTTGCACTCAAGTGGGCAATTGTGGACGAGCTTCATGAATACTTTTGTAGAGCACACATCACTGTCAGAACAGATAACAACTCTTTGCATATGTAAAAACAACTGCAAAGTTAGTTGCTGCTGGACACAAATGGTTATCCGCCTTGTCAACTTAAAACTATTGTGTAGAATACAGACCTGGCTTGAATCTTGTGGACGCTGATGCCCTGTCAAGGTAACCAAATGCATTATCCACAGACAACCACACGTGAGTACGATCCCAGAGAAAACTGTCAAAGCATTGTGCAAAACGTTTGACACAGATAAGCCATAGACAACTGCAAATGCTCATCATCTCATCGAAAGTCTTAATGCCCCTGGTGGCTTTTTACCAAATACCAACTGCCACTTTGCTACCCTAGATCTGACCACTTTTCCACAGTCAACTCCCCAAGATTTACAAAGACAGCAAAGAATGGACTGATTTGAAAGATATTGCCTTCACCCTGAAGAAAGGGTGATGCCACCCAAATATGCACCAATGATCCTGACACAAAGTTGTTACTGCGTGAGTGGCCCAAGTTAAATATCAAAGATAACTTGCCTTAGTGAGAAATCCAATGATCATAAGGTTTTCCAAAACCGCAGTTGGTCTTGCCTTCAAAATTTAAAAGAGTTGTATTGCATGACCTGCACAATGACATGGGACACTGTAGTAGTGTGCAAATTTTGGACTTTTCTCGTGCTTGCTTCTGTTGGCCACATATGGAGAGTGACATGGAACAATACTGCAAAAACTGCAAGAGGTGTGTGAAATGCAAAACTCTGCCACAGAAGACAGACCTTCTAGTAAACATAGTTGCAAGTATACCCATGGAACTGGTATACATCTCACCTATGTCGCACCTGGAAACGAGCCTCGGCTCAGTGTGCCTTTCCTGGTCATCAAATTTTAAATAACAAAAAAAAAATACATGGACTTTCTCAGCCTAGAACCAGACTCTAAGAATATTGCAAACATTTTGGTAGTAATAGATCATTTGTCAAGGTGCACCCAAGCCTATCCTGCATTTAACTTGCCCCTGTGATCAATTGCCAATTGTTAACACGAGTCTTGCTCCTCCAATACTGCTGCTCTTCTGAATATGCACTTGTTAGGCATTTTCATTGAGCTGTACTGCACTTCATCTTCTGCACACGCTGGTTTATTCTAACTTCTACCAATTTTTTTCACTGCATGTTGTGGAAATGTTTTGCTACTAGGTATTGTGATGCTTTTCTTCGACCATTCCCTTCCTCCTCCAGGTCACACCTGGAAATGCCTTGACTCAGAGTGCCCTCCTTGTTACCAAGTTTCAAATAAATAAATCTGACAAAGGACAAAAAGGCAACAACTGTTGCAAAAGTCATAGTAGAAAAGGTCTTTGTACACTGTAGAGCCCCACAGCAGGTCCATTCAGACCAAGGTTGAGATTTTGAAAGCCATCTAGCAAAAGAAATGCTGTCCTTCTAAGGAATAACTAAGTCACAAACCACCCTGTGTTATCCTAAAAAGTGATCCTTAGCCTGAGTGGTTAAGCCAAACTCTACTAAACATGCTAGGTACCTGGGACCCAAAGGAAAAGAGCAACTGGAGTCAAGTCAGTGCACTAGCCCACGCACACAACTGCACTAAAAGTGACACCACTGGATTATGCCCATATTAACTGAAGTTTAGCAAAGAAGCCCTCTTCCTGTGGACTTGTGTTTTGGTGTCTCTATCATTGGAGCTAGGCCTGAGAATTATCTTCAGTATGTACAAAGATTGAAAGACCAGTTGAATGCAATCTGCAGGTTGGCCGCGGACACAGCAGCAAAGCGAAACAAAACTAATAAGGATAGGTACCACATAAGAGTTAAGACACATGAACTGCTACCAGGAAATTGTGTTTTGTTAAGAAATTTGGGACTGCCAGGAAAGAGAAAAGCTGCTGACCAGTGGGGCAAAACCCTGTATGTTGTAATGGAAAAAAGAGCATGATATACCTATTTATAACATGGGGCAGGGAAAAGTCAGCAAGTGATTGGACAAAGAGCACCACATGACTGTGTGTTAATGCATGTTAACAGCACAGTAGCTGAGACGCGCCTCTGAGGGAGATCCCTGGGCAGATCTGCTCTTGTTGTGTAGGAGAAAATAATTTTGCAAAGGCAGCCATTTGCAATCCTCACTAAGCAACTCCCAGTATTACTGCAGAACACAGAAGTGCCTTTGCAAAATGATTGTCCCCTACCCAAGAATTGCAGGTCTGGTGGAATCGCAGATTGGTGGATCTGTGTTCCCCTGCCTGTCACTCACCCCGTATTTCTGCTGTCATACCCACCCACCCTGTGGACCACTGGGTACCACACACTGAGTGGGGAGAGGGAGTGTTTGGGGGGGGAGAGTGCTCCTGAGAGAAAGAGAAAGAGAGAGAGAGAGAGAGAGAGAGAGGGAGAGGGATAGATGAGAGAGTGGGGAGCGTTACTGCATGAACTGACACTGTCATGTGAGTATGAGTGTTTCCCTATGTGTGTGTCTCTGTCTCTCTCTATCTGTGTTGACTGTGATGGGTTAAACACCTCCAATCATGCCTGGGTTTGCACTTCCGAGTGCCAGCATGGAGCTATCTGTGATCCAAGTCCATTGTCGGGGCTACCCACCCACCCCGTGGATCTCCACTGTCCTGGCAGCATGTCTTGGCACCCCCCATCCCTTTGGTGGCTGTTGTGGACATCGCCGAGACAGTAACGCCAATACTTCTGTTCTGTGAGCAGTGCATTTGGTGTGAAACAGAGAGAGAGAGAGAGTGACAGTGAGAGAATGGACCGGCTGCTGGAAAGGGTGCAAAGGGAGTACTCATTGCGCCCGCTGATGCTCTGTAAAGTGCAGTAATATGTGAGAGAGAGAGAGAGACAGAACACTGGTGCCTGCTCCCCTCAGCTGTGTGAGAAAGCGACAGCTTAGCAGGACAGAGGATTTCACTCCCTGTCTCTCCAGTCATGCTTATCCTCTGTGCAGTGGGGCTCTGGCCCCCCTCCCTCCATGCACACAAGCTGACCAGCCGAGCCAACCCCGATAAATGCTGTTGCTTGTCCTCTGCCCCCCCTTCCCCGCACCACATGCTCACCTGATGCACTGAGTGTCTCTGGTCTGGAACTGAGCCCTCCTGTCATACCCTGAGAGAGAGAGAGAGAGAGAGAGAGAGAAAGAGAAGCACAGTATGTGCGGCAGCTCGGGAGAGATACAGAAGGGGAGTGGCAGTGAGTGGGACAGTGAGACACCGGCCAGCTGACATAAGAGAAAACCAGCTCATGTCTGCGAGGGCGACAGGGATAGAGAGAAACAGTTCGGTCCAGCAACTACCTCCCAATATTTTTCCCTTCACGGAGGATTTTTCCCTCACAGACTAATGGTTGGTATGTGAGATCAGTGGTCCGGTATGATTTCTGTGTTCTCCAGCACTGTTGTCAGTGACCTATGTGTTTCTGTCTCTCTGTCTCTCTCTCCCTCTGTCCTAAATTTACATTTGTTCGGTGACAGAAAAGGCAGTCCAGACAATGTTATTTTTTGCTGTTTTCCTTCTGTTGTCACCCTGCTTGCACACCATAGCAGTTGTCATGCACAGAAAGTAAGAGTGAGGATCTGATAGGGAAGGTGCAAGCAGGGTGACCGGACGCAGCAAGAGAGAGCGGGTGACCAGGTGCAGTGACAGAGAGAGCAGGAGAGACGCCTGCCTGCAGTTTGTCTCTCTCTTTTTCTGTCTCTGGCTCACATTTGTATGTGCATTATAGCACTTAGAGGTCAATGATTTCTTGGCAACTACAGTATTTGTACATATAACTGTGCATGGCTGCAGTGTCAGCAGAGCCACGCTGTTGGATGTCTGGTTGGGGGGGGGCACAATGTAAGGGGCATGTGAAGTGTAAGACAGCATATTATGCACAATAAATGTCACAAATCCTGTCAGTACTAGATTTGTGACTTTTGTATGTGCAACACAGCAGTCAGATCTGCATTCTTTGCTAGGGACTATTTTGCAAGGTGGCAGGATAAAGTACCTTTTTTCCTGTTTAAACAGCAAAAAAACACCTTTTTTGATATTTTCTTGTTGTTTAAACATAACCCATATTATAAATGCATTGTGACATGGCTAAAACAACACAACCAAAACCAAGGAACAGGATTGGCACAAGAGCGTCAGGTGGTACAAGAGCAACATGGCATTATGGCACAATAATGCCGTGTTGCTTGTCAAGATCCAGAGCAATAATGCTGTCCTCAGAGCGTGAACGTGCTCACATAAGTAGGTAAGTAATGAATGTGTTACATATAGCTTGACCAATAGGTGGCGCGAAGAACACACTGGATGAAACCGAAGCGGCAGGGCCAATAGAGAAAGTGTAGAAATGTGTGTGTAGGTGTTGACACTGTAGAAAACGGGACAGAGCAAACAACGGGCAACTATACTATTTCACAGACACATAGCATCTCGGTTCATATTGTAGAAGTCGTGCATTGATGGAAAAGAACAGCTCAAAGCACAGGGGAATAATACATCAGTGAGAGGGACAGGAGAAGTCGTCTAAGTGGAGAAAGCGCCACCTATCGGTCGGACTGATGAGTCAGAGTTCAGGGAAAAGGCGGTCTGTGGGGAAGTCTGTCAACTGTAAAATAGTGTAGAGAGTAATGGGCAGCAGATAAGAGAGCTGTACAAGGGGAAAGTGTGCCGTGGTGGGCGGTGCAAGTTCCGCAAGGCAGGTAATGATTGTCACACGAGATGTGAAGTCGAACAGCATGCGGGCAGAAAAGACAATAATGAGAAAATAGAACAGAAGTTCCCTGGTCCTCTGAAAGTGTCACCTAATGGTGGGAATAGTCAGGGTCGTGGTGCAAAGCCAGCGGAGAACAGAACTGTCAGTCTCAAAGCATATTAAGGTATGCACGGAACACATGTTGCCCAGAATGCAGCAGACCAGCAATATGACATAGAAACGAGCGAAGAGAAATAGAGTAGCACACCACAAGTAGCAAAGTCGCAGGTGCAAGCATTATGTTATGAGAATATTGACATGTACACCAGAGTTGAAACAAAAAAAAAGTCGTCACCACTATAGTATTCGACGTGGGGTGATCAACGTGCACACGCACGTTTGCAGTCACACAAAGGCTTAAAAAGTAAGACAGGTGAAGCATAATTATGGATGTGCAATGAATATGTGTCCTCATTAGTGTTGCATACGAAAGAAAACAGCATCTGTCAAATACTAGTGTTGCACTTGCCATGTTACAAGCGCATTAAGCCACTCTGAAGGTGGCATCTAATGGGGAATTAATGCAAGGTTGGCCCGTTGTAGGCACTCGGCCAGTGGTCCCAGCCATGCATTAATTCCCCATTAGATGCCACCTTCATCATGGTTTAATGCTTACATAACCCATGACAGGGTGTGCTGTTATTGGAGATTAATGCACACCCAGGTTCTGTGAGGACACTCGACCTATGGCCTTGTGCCTCACAACACACCCAGGTGTGCATTAATCCACAACAACAGCACACTCTATCATGGGTTATTGCTTACAAAGGCCCATCTGTGTTGTGCAGTAATACTGGGGGTCGCTTAGCTAGGATTGCAAATGGCTGCCTTTGCAAAATTATTTTCCCCTACACAACAAGTGCAGGTCTGCCCATGGATCTCTCTCAGAGGCGCATCTCAGCTACTGTGCTGTTAACATGCATTAATGCACAATCATGTGGTGCTCTTCGTCCAATCACTTGCTGACTTTTCACTGCCCCATGTAATAAAACAGTTTTAAACAGTAACAGTGCCTACCCCCCACCAAACAAGACAATGCAGTAGCAAGTAAACTGTAAAATCTTCTGAAATATCAGCCCACCTATAGTGGGGGCACTACTCACTGGTACCAGTTTTAACTCTTAATCCTTAAAGGGAGCTCCTGGTGCTTCACTGGGTACCCAGCCATAGGAATGTTGCAGGCCCAGTGACAGTGGTTGTAGTTGGCTGGCAGTGATGCACTTTAGAACAAGCAGAGCAGTTAAACCTCAAATCCCAAGGCCACGCAACTGCTAAATGGCAGAACCTCCAAATGAGGTGTAACCCCTAGGTGGTGCTATCCCAAGGGCTACTACTCCTGCCTGCTTGGCTAATAGCAGGTTAAGGGGCCTGAGTTCTGAATCGGGTACCTCCACCCGGAGGTCAGGGTTGGTAGTGGTCAAGCTAACAGGGGCACAGCCCTTCGGAACACTGTAACCCCCCTCTTTCCTTACTAGTGGCCGGAACAATACACAATAATCACTTTCACAATACCCCGATACACCACACAAGTACCCATACTGTTTGCACTTACCACCAGGGCTTTCCTCTGGCCCGGCCCTGGGGACCCCCTGTAAAACAAGGTTACACACAGCAAATAACAGCAGTACAGTACTCTTGCACAAACTGGAACCACAGTCAGGGTAAATGTAAAAGAGTTAGATCTGATTTATTTAAGGGCTTGAACAAGGGAGGGGCATAATCAGGTTAATTTGCTTAAAGGCTCTATCAATCAAACAGCTATGCATGCACTTCAGGGTCCATAAACAGTCACACACTGTGGGTACCCAGATGGAGAATGGTGGGCTAGTCAGGAACATTGCAGCTGGTTGGGGCCCTGTGATGGAAGAAAACATGCACAACACACACTATTTGTAATCCGGAGCCGGAGGGCTCAGTTCGTGAAAAGAAAACAAGACACTCAGATGACACATTTTTAGATTAGGCTGTTGTTGCAGGGAGCTACCCTGATGATTACTCATGATACTCAAGAATGGACACAGGCTGGACAAAAATCGAGACAGCAGGTGGTTAATCTGGAGTGCCAGGAGAAGCAGGGCCCACATGATTCGCCGAGGCATCGTTCCTGTTCAAGCGTGGAGCAGGGGGCTGATCCCCAGGCAGGTCTCTTGTCGGTGACTTTCTCTGTGCAGTAGGGTAGTCTGGCAGGGCCAGTGTGGCATGGCCCAGGCCAAAAGGAGATGAATGCGGATTCAGTCCGATTAGGCTGGATAAAGCTTCCAGCAAGCAGAACACAGTTCACAAGGTGGGGAACCAAATCACGACCCACTTTCAATACACAGCACATTTACATGTAAAGAAATTCTACTGTACCAGGCAAACCGCTTTCCGGTCACGATCGCAAAGTCTCTGCACAAACCGGGGATTCAAAAGCAGCTGGAAATCCTGATAGGCCAATCGCATTCAGCAAAATCTTTGGTCTTCTTCAGGTATGAGCCTGGTAAAAAATCAGTGGCTTACTTCATACTCACAAACTTGGGTTTAGTCCGAAATAATTCTCTTCACTCCCTCTCAGGGACAGCAGGCAGGCAGACAGGCAGGCCAAAACTCAGCCCTTTCACAGTTCTCCCATGCAAAACTACACAGGACTGCTGCTCAAAATCACTTGAGCTGTTACTTCTTCACTTCTCAACTCAAAAACTGAAACTAACTGCAGCAGCCTGAGAAGTTCCCCAAGATCCAAAAGGTTTGGTTCGGCTGATCCTCCTTTCAGTCACAACAAAGGCTCCTCCTTTAGGTGCAAAAAGCCCATAACTACAATTCCTACAGATTTTAACTCCAGACAGCTCCTGTAGTCCGGCTCCATTTTAGGTCCCACCAGTACTGATTGGTCCAATTCACAGTCCAGGACCAAGATAGTGGAGATAAACAAAACAGTCCTTGCTGCAAAGAAAGCAGGTTAGACAAACTAAATTATCATTATCACTCTAAATGATTTTCAGCAAATAGTTACATCTTTCAACAGAGCTCCCTCTCAGATTACTTACGGCTGCAATACAGGCAGCTCTTAAAGAGACAGTACACAGAGGCTATACAGGCACTCTCTGGCAATCACATTTAAACTGCTAAAGCGGGACACCAGCCTGGCAGTGAGCATTTAGGCAAGCTCGAGGAAGACTTTTCGGGAACCCCCATTTGTAGGGGTGGTTACAGAGGAATTTGTACTGTAACCCCTAGCCCATTGGCCTAATTTGTTGATATGGTGGCAACTTTGTATAAACTTCCCCAGTTGCAGGGCAAACCTTGACGGTTCTGTTGTACCACTTCCCTGTCAACTGGGCTCCTTCTCCTCCTCCTCTGCAGATGCAGTTCCTCTTAGGTTGATGGTTCAGTTGTTGCAGTTTAGGGAGTAGACTGAAGATGTTTCAGGTCTCAGGAGCCTCTGGACATAGCTCATGCTCTCTGCATCTGCAGTCTTCTGGATCTCTCAGGCTCTTCTGTCTTCTTCCTCTGCAGTACAGACCAATCTAAGAAGCAGGAACCACATGCCTAACACCCACATCCAGGCTTTATAATTGCAAGGCTATGCCATGGTTCAATAGGCAGAGCAACAAACCCATGCCCTCAATCAGGCCTTTAAAGACCACCCCTCGTGGTCAGTCCAGGATCATTCTTTCTTTGTGGCTGGAGACTTCATTGGCTGCTCCCTCACCTGGTTTTCTGTGTCCTGTTGCTCCCTGTCTCCTCTTCTTTGCCTCCGTCCATCCTCGCTGCACTTTCTAACCCCATCTCTGTTCTTCCTCTTGCTCCCCTCAGTCCTCCAGTGATTTTCCCCTTGCTCCGGCCCCTCCTTTCAGTGCAGCGTTCCTGTTGTGGGATTTCTCCTATGCTACCATGTCCAGTGCAGCACTGAACTCTTGCTTGTTTCCCTGGACACATTTCTCCCCACCTCCTCTCCGTGTCCCCATGCTCTCTGTCCCTGTCTTGCCTTTCCCTATCCCGTGTGCCATCTCTGCCTTTCATTTCCTCCCCGTCTGTCAGCCCGGCTTTGGACTCCCGCTCTTCCATGGTATGTATTTAGCTTTTGCTCATTGCCCGGTGACTCTGCGCTTCCCTCTGTGCCATGATGCGGGCTGTAGAGCTCCATTCCTCATGCTCCTCTGGGTTTGCAACCTGCTTCTTCTCCCGGCTACCGCCTGCTGCCGTGTCAGCAATCTCCTGTTGCTGCACCTCCTGGTAAGTCTGCTGTACTCCATTTCTTCTTTCTTTCTTTTCCCTCCATGTTTAGCTGCCCGAACCTTCTCCATGCTCCTACTGCTGTGCTTCCCTTCTTTCCACTCAGTTCCTACCTCCTTGCTCTGCCCTGCCTGCCTCAATCCTTTTGAGGTTTCTTGCCCTACTGCCCCACGTTTCTTTTGATATATTGGCAGTCCTCCTTGTCCTTCGTGCATGACCTGCACTCCTTACTTTCTGCAACTTTCAGCATCATTCGGTGTTTCAGCATACCGGTATAAAAATCATTGGTTCTCCTGCCTCACTCGTCTGCCCCGTCCAGCTGCTGCTGGCATCGAGACATTTCTTTTACCCTGCTTGTGCTGTCTTTGCTGCTTGGCATTTCTAGAGCTACTGTAGGCTGTTACCAGCCCTCAGTTTAGTTCCCATACACTTTAAGTTGCTTGGTATCACTTTGCCTAGTCTGTGGCTGTGTTGTTTTTCCCATGCTGGGGGACTGCATTGTCATAGCGGGCACTGTGACCCCGGGCTGCTGGAGCAGCTTTCTCTTTTCCTATAATTAACCAGCATTGCCTTCCCATGCCTTCTGCTGCTGCTCCATACTGGCCTTCACGGCATTCCCTCCATCGGCAATTCCACCTACCTACCATTTGGCCTGGCTTTACTCCGGAAAATTCGTACCTCCACCATTGTCTGCGGGCTGTGCCTGGCCATTCTCATCTCTCACATTCATGCAATCAATCCACTCCCAATTTGGCTCATTAATGGACCTGATTGGCATGCACTCTCATGGTAATACTCGCGGTTTCCTTCTCGGTCCTAGCCGGTCTACTTGCATCCGTCCTGACCCTGTGTGGGTCTCCTCATTCACATCAACTATCTGAGCGTACCCCTCATATGGGTCTCATGCTACTTCGACTTGACCTGCTCTCCACTTGGAGACATGCCTTCCGTGTCCATTGCTCCATGGCTCGGGGCTAGCCTGTAGACAACGGTTTCACTCTGCGCCCATGAAGTCTGCATCTAGAGCATGTGAAGCTCAGAGCGGGGTCCTTCTCCCAGGCCCATAGTGAGAAAGTCTTAGCTCCGGGTGGACCTTAAGTCATCCCTTGTTTCAGCGACATCTCTAGATGCAGAATTTATGACTTCCAGCCGTGAGGGGTGGGGTGCTCATTGGCAGGGCCCCTTTAGCTGCCCAAGTGGGTTCAGGGGGTACCATTTACGCTATTCTCCATCTGATCACTCTGGTTCACCTGGTCTGTTTCATAGGCTCATGTAGGCCATCTGAGTGTCTCAGCGGTCATTTTTCTCCTCCTTTGCTTTTGGGTGCTCAGTTGAGGAGACGTTGCTCACAACTCTCAACAGCATTTCTGTTACAAGGACAGAGTGAGAGCTTCCTCCAAACTGGAATCTTTTCCTCTTCCCTTGATCTCGATTCTAAATTGCAATAGCTGAGCCGTCACTAACCAAACCATCCTTCAACCTGGAGGGAAGGCGATCTAGGCCTTGAATCCCCATAGGTTTCCTCTTCAGAGGGTTTTTTTCCTCTCCTCTGTGCCGATGGTCATAAACTCTAGATAGGGTTAGTGCTTTTGTAGGTTCTGTAGTTAGGTTCCGCTGTTGGATGGAGTCGGATGGTGGCTGTGGCTGTTCCCTCTCTCCTTGGGAAGTCTTGCCATCCTAACTCGTGTCAGCTTCCTCTCTGCTGATTATTTCCTGTTGCATCCAGTCATCTCCTGTCCTACCCATCTACACCTATCGACCTCCGTTCTCATCCTCTATACCATTCTGACTCCCTCGCCTCCTTCAAGAGGCCCGACACCCTTTTTGGTTCTCTTCTTGGGCTTCTTCCTAAGCTACCTTTAGCCAAGGGAATCCTTCCCACGACACCTATGGGGTGGAACCCTCCTCTAGGGTTCCTTACTGTCGTAGCCCTACAGGGTGCTATATCCCATGGACAGAGAGGTGAACAGCCATAATGTATCTAAGTCCCACAAGCATACATCATACCAAGTTGCGCCAGTAGTGTAGCAAATCCCCAGAGGGCCTGGGTGCAAGATGATGTTACATGGCCCCTCCCTAGTTTTGAATAAACATCAAAATTATAATTTGGGCCCCTCAAACCTCATGGGCCTGGGTGCCACTGTACCCCCTGCACCTTTGTAGCTATGCCCCTGAGCTGCGTAAGCTCATTGTATTGCAAGGTTATGCTCTGGTTCAATGGGCGGTGCAACAAACCACGGCCTCAATCAGGCCTTTAAAGGCCGCTCCTCCAGGTTGGTCCAGGATTGTTCTTTCGTTGCCCCACCATCCTCCTCCCCTCCTCCTCCTCCAGTGGCTCATCTCTCTTTCCCGTGGGCTTCCTCCTAAGCTACCTTTAGCCAAGGGAATCAGTCCCATGGCACCTACAGGGTTGGAACCTTCCTCTAGGGTTCCTTGCTGTTGTATCACTACAGGGTAGTATATCCCACGGATAGAGAGGAGAACAGCCACAATGTATCTAAGTCACACAAGCATACATTATACCAAGTTGCATAAGCACATTGAACCCTAGTTTGAAGTGTTAGCTAGTACTGGCGTTAACACTAACTAGCTGCCTCCCAGACTGTCTACTGGATCAATGCAGGTTTCTTCTTTCAATGCAGGCTTTCTCACACAGTCTCTTGTGCTCACAGGCTGGCTGCTGTGGCTTGAGTTTACATCCTTGTCCCTCAAATCAAATCACAGACTCTTTCACAGGAGAATGTCATCCTGATATTTTCAGTAGATACACACACAGTTCAGTCTCTGGATACACATGTTGTAGAATCTTCTGGAGTCACTCCCTGTTGGTTGACTGTGGAAGCCCATGCAGGCTTTCCTAGGTGGTTCTGGCTAGCAACACTCTAGCCCTCCTCTTTCTCTGAGGGCTAACTGTAAACTCCGCCTTCTGTAATTGCCCTTAACATTTTCTGGGGTAGAGGTAGCTTTGGATAAGTGTAAGGGGTCGTCAATAAACTTAATTAGTATTCAGAACATTCACTTGATGCCCTGTTAGCTGGCAGAAAGGGCGCCAAGCATACAGAACAGTTTTCTCCCTGAAGTCTGCTGTGGTCAGATGCTGAAATCCCTGACCTCTGATTGGCTGCAGCAAGGTCAGGGGGATGGAAAGATGTTGTCCATCTTGCTGAAGAAGAAAGGGCTTCCAAATAAAGTCTATTTCGTAGGGCTTCTCCCCTGCTATTATATGTGCTGACCCCCCCCCCCCGGTTCTGTAGGCACACTTGGGCCTTGTGAGCCTGTTGTCAGTTTTTGTCTGTTGGGGCTATCTTCAGCCCACTGGGAGTTCCATTTCTAGCCCACCCTTGCTGAGCAGTTCTGCTGCTGAAATACTGGCAGCCATGCTGTCCTTAATGGTGTAGTGGTGCCAAACACATGAAGTCTCTTTGTCCTCCCTTCTAGTGTCTCCATGTCCCCTGGCCTGCTGGTGTTCCACTGGTCTGGAGCACACTAGAGGGGTGGTTTGTGGGTGGCTGCAGTTGCAGGAGTGAGTAAAGTTCTCAGGCAGGTCAGATGTGCTGAGCACCACGCAGAGCAATGTTCGAAGAGGCAGAGTTTGAGCAGCGCTACTCGCACATTTGAACAGGTGGCTACTCGAACGTGCACACATCTGTGCAAAAGTTCGGATCCGCCAAGAAGGCAGCAGCCTGAGGATCTTGCTCCTCCAGTCCCCCACCAGAATGCAATCCTGGGGGCCAGAGGAAACATGAAGAAAGGATGTCAGGCAATGTTCTGTGGAGCAAAGGAGTCCAGGTAAGCCCCCACCATTCTGGGGGGTTACATTTTTATGATGCTGGAGTTGCTCTGGGGACCCCATGGAGATATGGTAAGAGCTAGGAAAGGGTGAGGTGGTGCTGGAGGATGCCTGAGTGGATGTGGATCATGCCAGTGAAGGCAGGATAAGCAATGTACAGCAGGGAAAAAATGTTGTTTACAAGGAAATCAGAGATTAATAGCAGTTGCATCTGAGTACACACTCACACAATACAAATATGTTTACCTTAAAAAAAAAATATGACTAAGCGAGAAGTGTTTTAAATCTAGGATAGAGTGCCCAGCTGTTCTGATTTAAGAGGAACAGTCCTGGATTTTAATCAGTTGTTCTGGTCATCATTGTTAGGAAACTTTGCATTTGTCCTAGTTTTCTGAGAGTCTGGCACAAACTAATAGGCAGTGGTGGCAGAGGCACCAGTCCTCTATAGACCTTGTGTCCCAGTTTTTCACCAGAAAATTCTGGTCACCCCAATCGGGGATGAATTGCAGATTATAAATACTAAAACAGTTACATTTATCAGTTGCAGATTTAATTCAGTACAGTTGCTTTGGCATGTAACTCTGAAATCTGTCAGTCTTAATACATACAGTACTGTATTAATACTACTCGACATTGAGACAGAGATACCCAGAGGGGTGGTGAACCTATGGAACAGCCAACCAGTATAGACAATGGTCATGAAGATAGTAGCCCTTTCTGAAATCGGAGAGGCAGTGTAGCACAGTGGTTAAGTGCACTGAGCTGGAGAACTGGGTTTGAATCCCATAGCCACCACTTGCATATTGTGTGACCATAAGCACCTGGAAACAATCTTTGGCTTAGTGTGTCTTTCCTGGCCAAAACTGTAAAATAAATAAGTAAAAATAAATCAGCTGTTTAGATCTTGTTTTTCCACTGTTTAGTGCCTGGAATCTGAAATCAGGCCGCTTCAATACCTGAACAGGCAGCTGTTCCATGCCTGTAGCAAGTTAACAACTGCATTCTGCTAGTGCAAACATCAGTCTAAAAGCAGACATGCAGTTTTTTCACAGTGCCTGTTACAGCCTGCAGTCCTGCTTTGATTTTGACAGGCTAGATGTTTTTCAAGCAAAAGTAAACTAGCTCTGATTTTGAGTTATTGAGCTATGCTTTTTGGACCTGCAGTGCCACTGTAGCTGGTCTGTAACACTTCCTTGGCAGTTGATGTGGGCTCAGAAGCAGCAAAGAGTTTGTGTGAAGCTCTGGTTTGAGAATTGCTGCTAACAGTCTGTTTTGAGGTAAGGCTTTTCTTTTTCTCATTTTAACAGGTTTTTTTTTCATGCTGTAGAAGGGTAAGTTTGTACTGGAATATGTGTGTATGTATGGGGTTCTCAAACTCTCCAGGGTAACTCCAGTGCATGCACTTTTTTTCTGATAGATTCTGTTTCCTGTTACAGGTATCCCTGTGTAAATGCTACAGTTTAGAGATGGGGAAATTATATGTACCTAAACTGTGTCATTTACAGTTAAATACAGAGTACAGTAAGTTTGGGAACTTGTGTGTGAGGCCCTAGCAATGTCATTGTGTTAGGAAACACATTTAGACATATTTGTTTACCTTAATTATTAAGAAATATTTTTACTTATGGAAAGCTTTCCTTTTGGAGTTTATTAATTTTTACACCTATGTTCATCAGAGCCGTAGGAAGGCATTTGGGTGCCATGGGCAAGAGACAAATATTGCACGCACCTCCCCCCCCCCCCCCGAAAAGAGCCAGAAGGTCTGGAGGGTTTACATGCTCCAGCTCTGGTGAGGTTCGGGGCTTTTCTTGAAGAAAAAAAACCAAAAAACAATTTTGCTACATGGTCGGTCCCTAAATTTTGCTGCCATGAATCTGAGGTGTGGGAAGAAGAATCGGCATTTATATAGCACTTTTCATATACAGTGTATCCCAAAGTGCTTTAGACGCAATGCTAGACTGGTAGTGAAGTGACTAAATGTGTGGTGGCGACCATATCGCACATCAACACCCACACACAGCCTGGACAATTGCATGAACTGGTTTATGGGAAGGGGAATGTTGGCCAGGACACCGGGAAATCTGCTGCTCTTTGCGAAGAGTGCCCCTTGGTTCTTTTACTTCCACCTGGACACCCACCAAGACAACACCAGGATGGGTAGAAGGGACCTCAGTTTAACGTCTCATCCAAAGGACAGCACACCCCAGCAGTTCAGCACCCCCTACTACTGCACTTTGATGCCAGCATTTTAGGTGCAAGTCCAATCCCAGTGTGGGCAGAGAATTCACAACCTTCTGTTCCATAGGTGGATGTGCTACCAACTGAGCCAGGAGACTCTGGCTGGCTTGAAGCACATTTAGACAGACAGTATTTTTTTATTTTCTTTACAGTTTACTTTAAGTAGGGGGTATTGCAGCTATGTTTTTGAGGTCTAGGTTGGGGCATGGTCCCTGGAAATGTGTCAATCTATTGGGGAGGTTAATTTGATTCTTTATTAAAAGCAATGCACTGCAGATGCATGATTCTTGTAGCATTCATGGGTAAGAGTGACAAACTATTTTTCAGCATATTAAACATTTGAATGAGATAATTGGGCTTAGGAAAACACAGTACACATATTTTCTTATGTCTCAGTTTTGAAGATATAGGAATTTCCTATATCTTCAAAATTGAGACATAAAAACTCTACGATACTACTGAGGAATCCTCTGAAAGCGGAATACTACAACACAGCTACTTCTGTATGTGACTATTGCTAGAGATGATTTCTGACCCGTCTCCATCTTCGGGGTTCATGCGACCAGTCATTCAGAGACCACAGTCTGAACAGTGTCTGTAACCTGGCACCTCGTCCCAACGGATGTACAATAAAGAAAAAAAGCATGTACCAACCAACCTGAGGGAGACTAGTCAGTGCAGTGCAATGGAGTCGCAGTATGACTTTGGTCTGACTGCAGGCTTTGCTCTGACTGGGACTGTCTGTGCCTTCCCTCCACCACCCGCCTGCATGGAGTAGAAGGAAACAGCACGGGGTGGGATTGGGGGAGCCTCCTTGGTGTGGAATTGAAGTGCAGGAGGAATGCGGGTCAAGATGAGAGAAAACAATGTGGTGGGCTGGAGTGAGGGTGCCCGTGGCCTGCCCACACGATGGCAATCAGTCAGCACACAAGCAGCAGACTGGAGGGCGTGAGCGTCTTCACTCCATCCCAGTCCGTGAACTAAGTCGTCTTATCACACCTGAGTCAGGCCTGGGCCGTGGGTCCTTGGCCCAGTCCCACAATCAAATTAAAAATCAGATCCAATCCTTCCTCCCGATCACTGAAGTGCAGTGCATTTTCAAATTCAATCAAAATCCCTCCCCAGTGGCACGCACTGCCACAACCCACGACACATACAACACACTCACACCTCATTCATTGACACTGGCACACAGACACAACAAACTAAACAGTAAACAGATTTGAAGAATTAATTTTCATTTTAAAACCATACGGAATACAGAATCACACAGATACATCGGAGATGGCTGGGATGGACTTGCACTTACTGTAGACGGACTACTACAGTGATGCGCTACATTGCTTTGCTTAAAAATCTTCAAGATAGATTTCTCTTGTCTTCTCTGTCTAACATCTCTCCCAATCTTCTCTCTCTACATACACTCTGTCTGTCGCTTTTTTTGCTGCCTGCTAGCCACTCTATTTCTAGGCTCTACTGTCAACAATAACACTGTCTCCGACTCCAAGTTTAACTGCCTCTCCATGCTATGTACACCGCCCGTACCTTTTATACTATTGGGCAGCACTGGCCCACCCACAGTTTCTCTTTCTTTCTCATCGCAGCAACACCACACCACATAATTATTTGCCTGCAGCTCATGTGACCCCCAACCCAACCTGCTGGTCCTTGGTCCACAGATGCGCCCCTACTGACAGCCAGACATAATTACAGTTTATCAAGCCAAAATAAATTTTTAAAAGCAGTAGCGTAAGTTAATAAACAAATGAGCTTCAGTTGAAAATTCCCCCCCGAGGGTTGCGTCCAGTGCCAGAGCACCACCCGCCCCACCCTTCCTACGGTACTGATGTTCATTGCTGTCAAGGTGTGTGTGTGTGTGTGTGTGTGTGTGTGTGTGTGTGTGTGTGTGTGTGTGTGTGTGTGTGTCTGTAGGGGGAGAGGGGAGTTCGGTAGTTTGTAGACTCATGGTGGAAGAAATCAGGTAGCTATGTCACAGTTTGTCACTATTAGATTGGTATGGTGACCAGATTGTGAAAGCAAGGGTCCCTTAAAGGGATTATTTTTTCCATTGTGGATGGGAGTCGCACACTGGCAGAACTCCCTCTGCCACACCCTACGCCTCTTGCACGGCTTTTTACCAGGCAGTTCACTGCTGCAGTGACACTTGAAACAGGTAGAGGCAGTGTCTAGGCTCAGTTACATCGCGTGGGAGGGATTTTATTAAAATGCTCCCATTCTGTGTTCTCCGAAGAAGTAGGTTGCCCAGGAGCCTAACAACTGGAGGTGCCGACTGTCTGTTTTCTAACAGCCTCATTGGCTCCTCCAAAATACAATAAGGTATATTTCATGAACTCCTGGAGGGTAAGTTTGTGGGGGAAGTCCGTCACAGGTGAGGCCTTATTATGAAGGTGGGCTAGGGTTCAGGAGCACGCCTCCCTCTTCTGGGCAAGTGGGCACTGTGATCTAGGGTGATCTGACAATCCGCCAACTCATCACTGATATTGTGGCCGCAGACAATGTTACTTTCTCATGATCCTCTGGGATCAGGCAAAAGTAAGGCTGCCAACTCTCTGAGGCCTAAAACTGGGACGGTCCATCCTGACCATGACCGCCCCCCACTGTGTCACTCCCATGGGCACCGCCGCAGACAGCGCTGCACACAATCAATTAAATTTTGCTGCTTGCTCTGTCCATGCCGCCCCACAGTAACACCAGTAGCAAACATCCAGATTACAACAGTACATCATTCTGCTGCAGCAAGTTCCAAATCATGATGTACAGAAAGTTCATTAGAAGCAAACCTGCGTTTAATTGTTGATCAGACATTTGAGCTGCATGTATTGCTCCTCCTAACAGTCCCACCCAACCCATTTACACTCACCTCATTTGCTGAGTAAACTTCACTTCAGTGACTCCTACCACCACACCAGATTTTTTCACACACCTCCCTACAGCTGATCAGGTTCAGGTACCTTAGTTCACTGCTGCTGGTCTCTCCTCTGTCTGGAGTCTCTCTCAGCTGCTGGCAGGCAGATGTCCACATGCGCTTGTTTGTACTACTACCCAGTATAATCTAACAGGAAGGAACATGCTTTACTGTGCTCCCACTGACATACTTGCGGTGCAACACAGGCGCAGGGGTTGAAGTTGCAAACTGCTGTCCAGCCCGAGCAGTGCCAAAGTGTAAGTAAGCAAAAACCAGGACAAAAGTGACATTTTGCAAAACTTGTGGGGACACTGGGACATGCTGCCTAAAATAGGGACTGTCCTGGGAAAATAGGGACTGTTGGTAGCTTTAGGCAAAAGTGTTGGGGGATGATGTGCATTTCTTGGTGGGTGATGGGCAATTTTGCATTATCTACTGCTGGATCTACTTTGCAGGGGCCTTCTTACTTTGACTCTGGTGCTGGTCCTCTCAGGTCATTGTCCTTGCAGTCATCCATGCAGAACCCCTCTCGTGCATGCAACAGGCATGCAGGCCTTTTTCTATATCTGCTTATTTTTTTCAGGGGTAGGCATTCTGGATTTCAAGTTCCAGTTGCTGAACTCCATACAAATTAGTTAAGCGTCACCTGCTCCTCCCCCAAAAGGAAGGTACACATGCATTATGTGACCTACTGTTGCAATAAACTGAAAAAAATGCCACTTCTTTGTTCTAAGTTCACTTTATCTTCTCAGGCGCATATCTTAGTGGTTACTAGTGCATGAGGTCGCAGGGCACCCTGGGCACTGTGCTCCCAGTGCCTTTGCATCTCCTAAACCCCAGGTGAGCCCCAATATGTAGAGTCCAGGTCCTTCCCTGTGTCTAGAGGCATATGATGGTATGTCTCATATAGAGAAAGGCTGCTTACACCAGACACTGCACCTCGATCGGGCCACCATGGATTTGGAAATGGGACCACAGGCATTGGCAAACACAGGGGCACCTTGACAAGCAGACCACACACAAACGAGACTGTCATTACTGGGAGTGGGATTCAAGCAGGTCATTGTTTATTTATCCGATAGCGGTTACACCTCTTTCAAAGGCTGCTACCCTCCCCCCCCCCTTTTCCAGCCCACTGCCTTTTAATTTCATGCAGGTAGGGCTCATACAGTGTGTCTAGACCCTCTGTACAGAATGGGTGCTGCTGCATCTCAGTTAACTACATTTCTCTGTCTCATCTCCCATTAGGTGGTCCCATGGGTTATAGTAATACCCATGTGATAGTGTGTGTTGGCAGTCTCCCCAGGACAGGATACTACCCTGGGGGCTACAGTACCTTTGCATAGCAAAGTGCCAGGCGTTGACCTCAAGGTAACTATGGGAACCAGGGTATAATTCTCTGGTCCTTCACACCAGTTGTTACAGCGGGTGTACACTGGCCTGCATCTTGTGTACATGGTCCTAGTGACCATTTTCTGCAATGGGCCCCCGTCACTCGACCCAACCTATGTGAGACTTTAGGCCTACCTTGACTTTTGCCTGGTACCTTTCTGCCCTAACACACCCAAATAGACTAATATCCATCAACTATATATGTGAACATCTGACAATGTCTACCTTGGGCCCCCATTCTCACCCCTGGCCACCACTGGTGAGCTCAGCCTATCACTCTGGCAACCATCCATGCCCCACCCCCTACTTTCCCCCTGTACTACCCAGCGGAGACTCAATCGCTGGCCTCTCCCCCTCTTTCCTGTTTCTAACACTATTATGTCCACACCGTGATGTTACTTACAATGTTAGACTCCTATGTACTAGTGAAACTTACAATGTTTGACTCCTATGTGCTAGTGAAACCTAGACTCCTATGTATTATCTAAACTTAAAAGTGTGTGCAACCCTCTGTAACCTTATTTTGTAATTCACTGCTGTGCTATGTTTTATGTTGTCTGTATCTGTTCGTTTAACTGACTTGGAACCTTTGAAAACGAGTCCTTCACTCAAAGGTATTAATCCTAAACTGAAATAAATAAATAAATATACAATCTTTGATAGATTTTTCTAGAGGTTTACTCTGGTATCTTTTGTTACTTGAGCTACTCCAGGAGGTGACTGTCATTCTACTCTCTGCTTTTTTCCTGGGAATGGGTCCACATGGACCCTGGCGACCTTCATTTAGAGGAGTTTCACCACTACTTCCGAGTGCTTCTCGAATTGGGATGGATGGCATGCCCTCCCACTCAAGGCAAGGTTTCCGGGTCCTTCCTTCTGGTTGCTATTCAGAGCACCTCTATCCACCACTGGAGGGGTGAGGAGAAACAGGACTTCCCAGGGCCTTTTCCTTCCCCTCTTCATTCTCTGCCATTGCTGTAAATGCACCAAAATACCCTCTCTGGAAATCCCTGAGGCTGCCAGGCCCAACTAGCCTCCTTCCTTTTATAGGACATAGAAGCATAGAAACTGTCGGCAGAGGAGGGCCACTGGTCCATCCAGTCTACCCTATTTTACCCTATCCTACCCCGGGACCTAATGTCTAGCCAGGGTTATCCCCACCCCGCCTTACCTTTCCCCTGTGTAACTGCCTTATAATCGTCCCCAGCCATGTTTGAAACCACTAATGGTTCTTGCACCCACCACCTGTTCTGGTAGGCCCACGGCTCAACCACTTTCTCTTTCAAATAAAACTTTCTCGCATCCCTCTGCCAGCTTCCACTCATGCTGCCGTGTTCCTGATTCACCGGTCCTGCTAAATATTTTCCCGCAATTTACCTTGTTCATTCTTTTCAGGAACGTCAGATTTATTAGCAGGAATAACTTCATTGAGCATGCTCATTTACAAGGAGGTCCTGAATGGACAGTTTGGTACAAGATATGCAACTAGCAAAAGGTACAAATACAGAAATAATATTTTACAGTAGTCAACACAATAGAACAGATTAGATACATGGATGAACAATAGAGAAAAAAATATATATATATTTTTTTTACATCATTTATACAATTGAAACAGTCCCATTAGTCATTATGAGCTTGGCTACAAGTACAAGGGTATAACTAATAAACTTTCAGAGGTAAGAGCCTTAACCTGAATAATGGGAGCTTTTACAACCAGAGCAGGCAAGGGAGATAGGTATGTAACCCCTAGGTGGTACTATCTCTAGGGTTACTACTTCTGCCTGACTTCCTACTAACAGGTTGAGGGGGCCTGTGTTCTATATTATGGTGCCTCCACCCAGAGAAACAATAGTGAGGGTATCTGCCTAGCCTGGTATAGCCCTCTGGGAAGCTATAACCACCCACAATCCCACCTAGTGACCAGTTACCCAGCTTCAGACAGTAACCCTTAGCAGCATTCAATAAACAGTTTGCAACTTGCATTAATATTATACTCATAGTTGTCACACTTACCAGCAGGGTATGTGGTCCTGGTGTGTGTGCCCTGCAACCCCCTGTAAAAGACAGTTTGGCAAAACAGTATGCACTTTTAACACATTCAATTTCACATATTTCGCTTTAAACACAGTAATAATATGCTCACAAACTAGTTTCAAAGTAACACAACAAATCAGATTTATTGAGGGGACGTGAACAAGAGGGGGCGTGAATCTGGATGAATGATTGCCTTACTAATTCGCTTCAAGTTACTATGCATGTACTTTTAGGTACAAATAATTAGTCCTACAATACTGTGTACCCAGGATCTATGCTGGCTGGCCAGAATCGTTGTCCGGGGGTGGCCAGCGTTGCAGCTGTTATTGGGGGGCCCTTGATGGAAAGAAAAGGCAGTTGCATGCATAAACAAAACGTGGCTATTAGTAATCCTGGCCGGTTGGCCTGGTTAGTTAAAATTATGAAATTTAAACAGGAAAACAATTAGGTGATACCACACGAAGATTCAGATGTTTGTTGCAGGGAGCTACCCTGGATTTACTCACTGTACCAGTCGAATGGAGATGCTATCCTGACGAAATGAAGACCTAAAGCTAGAAGCTGATGCACATGGGGAAGCTGGGCTGACACGACTCACCTCCACTTCACGACCTTTCCCTGAAGGTGGCCGCAACCTGCGTTGGCTTTCTGCGCAGGGGCTGGATCCCCAAAGCTGGTCTATTGCCGGTGACACTGGAGCTGGCACAAGATCAGATGGCATGGACTGGTTTGGACAAGGGCCCAAGACTGGATCAATACTTCTAGCAAAGTTCAGTTTGATTTCTGGTGATATTTTCAGCTGGCAAGCAGTTCAAACACTGGTACATGTGGGCTCCTTTCTGGCAATCAAGAGTACCTGGGCAGCAATCGTTGATTTATTTTTATTTATTTATTTGAAATCTCGGTTTAACCATTTGAGCTCAGAGTTCATTATATAGGTTCTACATCAGTATTTTCAAAACAACAGTTAGGTGAGTTAGTATAAAGGAATACAATATAACAGGTTATACAACAGAGACTATAAAGAGAACAACATACGATGCAGTACAAATCTTGAACATGAGGGAGGAGGCTACAATATACATAAGGTTACAATGCCCAACGGTGAAGCACAACAGTTGTCAGACGAATGGATGTTTAGAGGGATGCTAAGTGCAGGGGTAGAGGGGAAGGAGAAGACCCAAGTGCTATGGGCAACGAGAATGTGTGGAAAATGGTTAGCAGAGGGGGAGGGGAGCAAGCGTGGCAGCAGATGGTGAGGGTGACAGGAGAGGGGGGTGGAGAAGGCAGGATAGGTTCAGGAGGGAGGATATTTAGAAATGATGGTGTTGTATAAGGAGTAACGATGAGGTTGGTGGGAAGGTAGAGCCACAATAAAGATTCAGCACATTTAAGTCTCTACTTCTCAGTTCAGTTTCAGGTTGGTACACAATTTCAGTCAATTCACCGAGCAAAACCTCCAAAACTGCAGGCAGGCAGTTCCTGGCAATTAATCTTCATCTTCCAACCACCAGAAACACACAAGAAGCAACTAGGTCTCTTGCAGGCCCGATCTCCACAGGGCCTGCTCAGTAGTTTGAGCTGGAGTCCCAACACTGGCCTGCCTTGAACTGCAGGCTTCTCTCTGCAGTCCCTTTCAATCTGGTCTCCCTGTAGAACTGACTGGAATTCAAACTATCCCTCCTTAATAAAGGCAGAAGTCTTAGAAACTGATTGTTCAGGCTGCCCAACACAATTTAAGTCCCTTAATTGGCTGCAGTTTAGGCATCCAAACTTTGTCCCAGAATATCTCCCATAAGTCTGTAATACCAAAGTAGTAGATCAGGGAGGGGCTGTGGACGTGGCCTACCTAGACTTTAGCAAGGCATTTGACACAGTCCCACACAAAAGATTAATATACAAGTTAGCCAGCCTGGGAGTGGGTCCCAAGATGACAGCCTGGGTAAAGGATTGGCTGGAGAATAGGACACAGAGAGTAACAGTAAATGGAGTCCACTCTGAAGAAAGGGGGGTTACTAGTGGGGTACCGCAGGGTTCAGTATTAGACTGGTCCTCTAATGTCTTTATAGGCTGACATTGCAGAGGGACTGGAAGGAACAGTATGCCTCTTGCAGATGACACAAAGATCTGCAACAGAGTTGATGCACAGGGTGGGTGGAAAGGATGAGAAGGGACTTGGCAAGGTTAGAGGAATGGTCAAATGTATGCCAGCTTAGATTCAATGCTAAGAAGTGCAAGGTAATGCACCTGGGAAACAAAAACCCAGGGGAAGAGTACACAATGGGGGGTGAGATACTAACAACAACAAAAATGGAAAGGGACCTGGGGGTAGTCATATCAGATTACCTAAAGGTGGGCAAGCAATGTGAAAGGGCAGCAAGGTTGGGCTGGGGGGATACTGGGATGCATAGAGAGAGGCATCACCAGTAGAAAACAGGAAGTTATTATCCCTCTGTACAGATAGCTGGTGAGACCCCCATCTGGAGTACTGTGTGCAGTTCTGGAGACCCAATCTCCGCAAAGACATAGACAGGCTGGAAGCTGTCCAGAGGAGGGCAACTAAAATGGTGCAGGGTCTGCACCGGAAGACATATGAAGAGAGACGAAAGGAGCTTAATATGTATAGCCTCGAGGAAAGGAGGGAGAGGGGAACATGATAGAAACGCTCAAGTACCTTGAGGAATCAACAAAGTCCAAGAGGGTAGCATCTTTCAAAAAAAAGAGGTGCAAGAACAAGAGGGCACAATTTGAAGATGGGGGGCGGCTCAGAGGTAATTTAAGGAAGTATTTTTTCACAGAGAGGTTGTGGATGCATGGAACGGCCTTCTGGAGGAGGTTGTGGAGTCAAAATCAGTGGTGGAATTCAAGCATGCATGGGACAGTCATAAGGCCATTCTAGGGGGTTGGGGTAGGAAGAAGTAGGCTGCTGGTTAACTAGGATCTGCAGCTTATCCAGTAGGTAGGGAAATGGGCAGACTGGGTGGGCCAAGCGGTCCTTATCTGCCATCAAATTCTTTGTTTCTATACACTCTCATGAGTCTCTGAATGAAATCCCAATTCGTGATTGGCTAAAGCACTCCCAAAACGGTGGCTGCTATGTAAGATACTGACCCATTTATGCAGTCCCACCAGTTCTAAAGTCTGGTGCAGCCAGGATAATCACTTTTACATTATAATTCCCCCACATACTTTAAGCTTAATCACTCCTCTATTACATGAGCCCACTTACAGTATATTAAAATATTCCACACCCTCTTGCTGTCGCTGCCGCCGATATACTGTCCCCCAGGTGGCAGGCAGCACTTTATGAATATGCATGAGCTCTGTGAATATTAATGAGCCCCCTTCCCCAAAACACCTTTGCTCAAACTTTATGTAAAACTTCTAAAGTGGCTTCTACGCCACATGGTTAAGGTCACCGGCCTGTACTTAGATTACCAGGGTGCCTGGACCAGGGAAGACCTCTCTGGGATGACTGCAAACCAAGTGGTTGGCACATCACTTCACAGCTGCGCATGCATGGTCACCGGTGGCACCAGAAACATGCCAGTGACTTATGGTTAAAGATTTTGGCCCAAACTGGGCTTAAATAACTGAAGAGACACTACGGGAGATTTTGAGGGACACTAGAACAGCAGCGCAAGGCAAATGGGAGATAGACAAATCAAGGTAAACCCCTAGGGGGGTGTTACATCTTTCCCCTGCCTGAAATGCTTGGTGTCTGTACCAAGACTATAACAAACTAGGATTTGTAATAACACTTTATTAGATACACTATTAGACATATTCTATATTAAAATACTATATACAGTTTTAGCATGCTATCACCTTAAAACTGTGCCTTTTAAATATATTGTACAGTTTATTCATTTAGCCTTTGTCACGACATTCTTACCTTTTGCTTTTTAACCCTTAAGCATTTGTTTGATCAAGACAGATATTGGGCATCTTTCAGCTGACCCCTCTAACGCTGTAAGGGTGACCCCTAGAATACTGGGTGGAAGGCTTAACTATCACTTGGGAGGATGCTGTGTATACTAGCTTGGGCAGGGAATCCACTGTAACATATATCCCTTTATGGGCCACATTCATGGAAAGATCTGCAGGTGTTCCTCGGGTATCACACGTGAGGCATACTATTGGTTTAATATCTCTTTCAGATCTTCAAGATGGAAGGGGCACAGGCACAGTCCTTTCAACATCTGCATTATGGGGCACCTCTGTACTCTCTGGTTGTTCGGAGTCGGCAGTATTACTTGTATGCACAGTAGTGATTGAATTGGCTTGCTCTGTAGATGTTGGTTCATCATTAAGAGGACACTCCATAGCATTTAAATCAGTAACACATTGCCAATACTTTCAGAATCAATATTTGAATTAGCATTATTTTCCATCATGGGATCAGAGCTATCAGTTTCAGATATTTCAGCTTCATCTGGCATTTTACCATTCTAGCTCCTGTGATCAGGGTCTGCCACTTGAGGTTCAGTCAGGTCCATGAGACATAAAGAGTCAGCTGTGTCAGATGTTATACTTTGCACTTCACTATCAGGGGATACAGGGGCAGTTGAGAGGGCTGGATAACTAGACAGTCCTGAGGGTCCAGCCTCATCTCCCATGTTACACAGAGGATTTCCTTGGAATAACTGGCTCAGTTCGTAAGAAGGACAATAGTGACCCCACATTCACTATCATCAGATTCAGATTGGTTGTCATTATCAGTGAGCACATTGTCGGTTGAAGGCTTTGGATGCGGAGCAGCAGAATAGGAGCTTAAATGCCTCTCTTTAGCTGCAGCCCAGGCCACAGGCCCAGTGGGGGCATTGTCTTGAGGTACAGAGTCTATGATAATTTGCCCAGTGGGTCAAAGGTGATTTCGGTGTATTGTTTTCACAGCTTTTGGATCATTTTCGGGATTCACTTTGTAGACTGGAAGATCATCCAGCTTGCTGATGACAATATATGGGGTGTGACTCCATCGATCAGCTATATTGTGTTTTCCTTCCTCTCATTAATACTTGGTCTCCAGGCTGTAACTCTTGGGCTTTAACATGTTTGTCATGTCTCTGTTTGTTGGCTAAGTTTCCCTTAGTAGCCATTGTGTGCCCAAGTTGATAGGCGTGATTGACCTGGGCTTTTGAGTTTTTGTACATATTGTAAATAATAACTGTCTGTTTGAATTCCGTCTGGTGACACTCCAAAACAGACATCTACTGGAAGGTGAGCTTCTCTGCTTTCAAAATCCCGGCCTTGATCCGAATGGATATGCTGGGGGCACCGTAATGTATAAAAAACTTTTCAACAAGAACTTTGGCTACAGTTGAGGCCTTTTGGTCTCTGGTTGGATAGGCCTGTGCATACCTCATGAAGTGATCCGTAACTACTAACACATTAGCAATGCCTTTTGAATCTGGCTCCAAACTAAGAAAATCAGTGCAGACAAGTTCCATCAGTGCACTTGTCATAATATTGACCAGAGGGGTGGCTCTTCGTGGCTGAGCTTTGCGCTGAAGACACCTACTGCAGGTTTTAACACATTACTTGATGTGTAGGCCCATCTTAGGCCAGTAGAAGCGTGAATGAGCTAGATCCAGAGTTCTTTCGCTACCCAGATGTCCCATTTGGTCGTGCAAGGCTTTTAATACAATATTTTTGAACTTAGATGGCAATACTAGCTGTCTCCTCACAACTTCACCTTGGCCGTCAGTAAGCTCTCTGTACAATAACTCTTCTTAGAGCTTGAGTTTAGTTCCTTCTCGAAGAAGTAAAGCAGATTTGGGGTCACTGGACCGCATTTTGGAGACATCTTCCACCTTTCTTAAAGCGTCGACTATTGGTCTGATCATTGGATCATAGTACTGTTCTTTTTGGATGTCAGCTGGCGTTAGTTGTGGTAAAGAACTTAAGTCTAAGGTTGCAAGATTACAGGAGGCAGCTGGTATACAGGTCTCTGGAGGTCCCACGCAATCTGCCAGACAGTTTACAGCTTCAGAGGACAAGGTTTCTTCACGGTCAAACATGTGGCACAGTGCTTTTATAGATTGTTCCAGTATATGCATCCACTGTTGGTCAGAAGCAGGTCTTCATGAGAGAGCATCAGCACTGATGTGATTCAAGCCTGGTTGGTACTCCACCACATAATCACATGTTCACAGAGCAGTAAGCCATCTGTGTCTGGTGGCATCTAACTTGGCTGATGTTTGGACATACGTTAATGGAATGTTTTCTGTTTTGACTAAAATTTTAGCACCATACAAGTATTCATGAAATTAGTCTACTATTGCCCACTTTAATGTGAGAAATTCAAGTTTATGCACAGGGTAGTTCTTCTCAGATGGTGTCACGCTTCTACTAGCAAATGCCACAGGGCGTAATCCTTCCTAATACTCCTGATACAGCATGGCCCCAAGTCCTTTCAAGCTGGCATCTGTGTCTAATACATATGGTTTAGTTGGATCTGCATAGGCGAGTATGGGAGCATATGTGAGCTGATAAATGGTGTCATAAAATGCAGTGTCACAATTGGGAGTCCATCAGGTTCCGAAAGTTTTGTTAGTCTTGAAATAAACCTTGTCCTCTTCTTTTACAGTACTCTTCTTATATTTCCGAGTTGTGGGTGGGTACCCTTGAGTCAGATTTAGCAGAGGGCGGATGACCTTGGTGTAGTCTTTTACGAAACGGCGATAGTATCTGCAGAAACCCAGGAACCTTTTCAGTTCTTTGCTAGGCCGTGGACAAGTAGTTAAGGCTTCCACGTAGCTTGGATCGGTTTATATACCTTCAGAGGAGATAATGTGGCCCACATACTTCATGGATTTCTGGGAAAACTGACACTTGTCAATGGACAATTTTAATCCGAAATCTTCATACCAGTCCAGAACCTTGAACAAATGAGTCTTGTGCTCTTCAAGTGTTTTGCCAAACACAATGACATTGTCCAGATAAACTAAACCTTCAGGCAGGTTCATGTCTCCTATAACTTGCTCCATTAGTCTCTGGAAGGTGGCTGGGGCTCCAGAAATGCCCTAGGGCATGCATAAGAATTCATAAAAACCCAAAGGACAGATGAATGCAGTTTTCTCTTTGTCTTCCGATGCCATAGGGATCTGGTAGTACCCGCTCCTGAGGTCTAGGACAGAAAACCACTGGCTCCCATTAAGACAATCAAAGGCATCCTGGATGTGAGGCATTGTATACTGGTCTGGTCTGGTTCTTCGGTTGAGGGTCCGGTAGTTCACACACATCCTCTCTGAGCCATTCTTCTTTCGGACTACCACAGTGGGGGATGCACACGGACTACGGGATTCCTGTATAATTCTAGCTGCTAACATCTCTTGGAGGTGACGTTGAACATCGTCAGTGTCCGTTGATGCCAATCTGTGTGACCACACTCGGAACGGCCTCTTGTCATGGAGTCTGATATGGTACTCAACACCAGTGACGCATCGGACATCCCATTCCTTTAATGAAAATACTTTACTTCACTGTGCTAGCTTGCGGCTGATCCTGTCTTTCCACTCACCAGGGATAGGAAACTC
Organism: Neoceratodus forsteri; assembly: GCA_016271365.2. Taxonomy (NCBI): domain Eukaryota; kingdom Metazoa; phylum Chordata; order Ceratodontiformes; family Ceratodontidae; genus Neoceratodus; species Neoceratodus forsteri. The sequence goes on along the minus strand of CM057452.1, from coordinate 1,081,867,508 downwards.
TCCAAAGTCGAACATATCTGGGGATACTTCATCTTCCTCCCGGTGGCACTTAGTTGGCAACACAGTGGTAACTGCATAGTATACCTGGGTCAGGGTACAGCCCCGGGGGACTTCAGTGTCTCGGTCGGTCACATTGCAGAGTTGCACTACTACTCTCCTAGCGTAGGCATGGGCTCTAACAGGTAGCACACTGGGTTTAATTAAAAATCTATGAGGTAGCGTCCCCTCTTCTGGGGCATCTAGCATAAGAATCTTGTTTGTGACTTCTCTTTTGATACACACCTCTCCACTGAGTGACATTGTTAAATAGGTGGAAAGACGAGAGGTGATGGGTGCTTTTTTCCAGACATACCCAACTGAATCATCTTGGTCATTCACTTTGCTCTGTAGCTGCATCTCGTAAGCCCTTTTAACTATGGCGTGAATAGGTAAGGCCCATCTGGTTTTCTGAGCTCGCTTCGCTTGACACATCTCTGCTAGGCAGCCAAACATGTGTACATTAGTGCCGATCAGCATGGGAATTCCATCATATAGTCCAGTGGAAGGTCAGTCCAAGGCCAGGGTCTCCATGGGCTCATCCACACCAGCAACAGCAGAAGGAAAAGATAGCCATAGTCATAAGTAACCAAGGTAAGGGTAAGATTTATCACTGAAACTCCATACATACAGTCCTTTTAATGGTTGTGGGGGGCGGTCAGACAAGTGCTGGTCATACCAATCTTTGAATATTATAGTGACCCAAGATCTGCTGTCCAATATGGCTCGGGCCAGAATACCGTCAGTGTGTACCATGGTCTCCAAGGAAGGACCTACCATTTGGGACCAGCCAGGAAACGCATTAGCAGGAACTTGGACAGATGACCTAGCCACAAAGAAATTAGATTTGGGATTGCCTTACCCTCCACTGCGGTAATTTCCTGCACCCCTCTGAGATTGTTTTTCTCTTCAGAGTTCCCCCAGTAGTCTGTTGGCCACCTTTTCTAGGTCCCTTTGAGACCGGCAATCTTTTTTCATATGCCCATACTTCCTTTGGTCGGCCTTGGCTGTAACATTGCACTAGAGGCTGGTCTCCATTCACAGTTATGGGGTGGGGAGGAGTACATATCTGGCGCTGGAGCTGGAGCCGGAATACTGACACCAGAGGGTCTTGGTTGGCCTCCCCCTCTCTTCACCATGCCGGAGGCTGCACACTATGTCCCATACTCTTAGCACAGCAGTCAGTTCACTTAATTCAGTCTTTGAGCTGCAGTTTGCAGGAGGTGCCTGAGTGTGTGCTCGCACTCCCATAGTGGTTGCAGTCTGAGGGATATCTGGGCATTGATCAGCGGGGGTGGCCTGGGTAGAGACACCAGCTTTCAGTTCTCTGATTTCTCTCAGCAGCTCTGCTCATGGTGGGGCATCCTTAGCAGTCTCTGGGTACTCGTCATGCGCTACGTTCCACCCTTGAACTTCACCTATATGATTTCCCTCCATAACCTGGACAGCAGCAGAAGACGTGAGGGGGCCCCCAGGGTGGCGTCCTTTGTTCGACCCCCTGGATTTCTCTCATCAGTCTGTCATAGGAGGGAGGTGAATCCAGCCGGTCTGCCAGCTGTAGCTTAAGCAAGAATAATTCAGAAAATGAAGCAGAGTTAAATATCTGGTCCAACCTAATTTGATCTAACTCGCCTGGAGCCACACTACCTTTCCTACGGCATTCCTGTAAGGCCTTTTCAAGCCAAGGTACATACACCAATATGGGCTCCCCTTGGCATTGATGAGCTGTTTTAACCCTCCACCAAAGATCCTTGTCTGAGTCTGGGCTCCCAAATACATTTTCCAAAGCAACCAAATAGTCCTGTGCAGTTGCCCCCGAGTTATTAGCCCGCTTGGCGCGGATAGTAGCTAGAGTGGGGCCTCTGAGACTTTCACTCAACCTTTATCTCTTCTATGCCTCAGAACGTTGCTTGTTCAGGCACGGGGCAACATAGTCTATCCATGTCTCCCAGTCATCTTCCCCATTAGGTGTGGGCAAGATGCCAGAAAACACTTTTTATTTTTAAATTCAACTTTATTAAGCTTTTCCCAAGAATTACATACTCCGTAACAAAAGACACAGGACAGTAACGTACCACAATGGCAGTATAGCGCAGTGGTTTAAGGCTCTGAGCTGCAAATCTGGTGACATCCAGTCTACCAGACCTGGGTTTGAATCCCACAGCTTTCACTTGCATACTGTGTGATCCTGAGCAAGTCACAATACAGCAAAAAACAGGACATACAACTAAACATACAAGAACCCCAGGCATCACTCTATTCAAGGCTGTAAATACAGTGGAGTGTCATAGAGTGTATAAGGTGTATATAAACTCCCACCTATCTTTGTACCGTTTTGGGCAGTTACATAGACTCGCTACCATTTTTTCCACCTGCAGGTTGGCTAACAGCTCTTGCTGCCATTCTGTATTGGAGATGACCTTGGCATCCTTCCAGTGCTGGAGAACCAAGGCCTTAAGGGAGAGGGCTATCATTGACATATGAAATCTGCACTGTTTAACCCTGATGCTGGTGAAGTCCCCCAGAAGGCACATTTCCAGAGTAAATAGATTGTCCAGTTCTAGAAGGGGGTCTGTCTTTTGTTAAATGGTCTCCCAAAGTGCTGCAATCGGTGGACAAACCTAAAAGATATGATAGAGGTTACCCTCTGCCTAGTTACACCAATTACAAAGTGGGGAAGGGAGCTTTCCCATCCTGTGTAACTTCACCGGAGTCGGGTACATGTTCTGCAAAATCGAGAACTGCATAAGTCGCAGCCTATCTTGTGTAATGTGTGAGTGACAGGATCTCCATATCTGCTCCCACCTGAGGGGCTTCTGGGGAAAGTTATCCACCCAGTAAGGGGAGGATCCATCTGTAAGAGGAAAATCCAGGTCGTAAAGAGAGGTTTGTATATATGGGAAACCGAATGAGCCTGCGGTCGGTTAAAGGGAAGAAAATCTCTCCTTTCCCCCTAGTTACACCCAGTAAGATCTGCTTAGCAAGCAAGAGATGACAGATCTGGTAAAATTTGAAAAAATCTCCTGGACCTGATGGGAACTTTAACATCATATAATTTACCAAAATATAGGAGTCACCAGAAGCTAAGTCCTGAATACTCTGTCCAGCTAGTGAGGGGAGCCAAGCTACTGAGACAGGGGCACCCCCTATGCGGAGATTAACATTCTGCAGTATAGGTTGTGCCAAGTCTCTCAGGGGGTTATATCTTAGGGCAGCGCATAACTGAAAATGTACCCTCAACGAGGTAACAATGGGGGAACCAAGCAAAGAGATGGGAAGGTCTCTCGTTTGTGTATGTAAAATGGCCTCCTGAGAGATGCCACTGGAGTCGATTAGCTCCTGCTCAATGGAGAGCCAAGACGGGACATATTGGAAGGAGTATAGGGCCTCCACCAGACTCAGCCATGTAAGGTATTTGCTTAAATGGTGGACCAATAGTATAAGCCAAAATGAAGAAGGCGCAGACCCCACTTCTCCTTCGGGGTGGCCAACTTATGATAGGCCCGCCGAGGGGGTTTGCTGCACCAGAGGAAATCCGACACCATCCCATGCGCTTCTTAAACCATGTGAGGGGCAGCCACAGGTTCAACATACTCGGGATAAAACAAACAGGGCAGGAGGTTTATCTTAATCAGACTGATCCTTCCCCAGAGAGACGGAGGGAATTTCTTTCCAACGGGCTAAATCCTGCTGTAGTTTGGTCATCAGGGAATCTAGGTTAAGTGATTTCAGTTTGGAGTCACTTCTCGCCAGGGTTATGCCTAAGTATTTGAGGGTATTTTGGGACCATTGCAGACCGGTATGGGATGTAAGTGCACTATGAGTTTTATTATTCAGAGGGAAGACCACCGTCTTATCTGGGTTATCTTTGTAATTGGAAACTACACTGAAGGCCATAATAGTCCCCATGACAGCCTCAATAGAAGAGGAGGGTTGGGCAAGATGTGACAAGATGTCATCTGCATATGCAGATACTTTCAGAACATTCGAGCCTACCTGAATACCGTGGATACTGGGATTGCTCCTAAGTTTTCACAACAGGGGCTCCAGGTACCAACTGAAGAGGAGAGGTGACAGGGGGCATCCTTGTCGGGTACCTGATTTTAAGGGGAAAGAAGGAGAGAGAACCTGTTGCAGTATATCTTGGCAGTAGGATCAGTATACATAGTTCTGATCCAGTGAATAAACCGGTCCAGGAAGCCAAACTTCACCAGGACCTGAAACATAAACTCCCAGTCCACCCTATCAAATGCTTTCTCCGCATCCAGGGACACCAGAACTGCAGTGTGTTCAGAGTCCCTGGATACGGAGAAAATGTGTGCCAGTTTTCGCAGGTGATCTTGGGAGGTTTTACCTACCATAAAACCTACTTGCTTGGGACCTATTAAAGTAGGGAGCACCTTGCTTAGCCTATTTGCTAATAATTTAGCTAAGATCTTGATATCGTTGTTAATGAGAGAGATAGGTCTGTAACTCGTGACTTTGTACCCTGGCTTGCCTGATTTGTGAAGTACAATTATAAGTGCCTCCAATATATGGGGATCCGAGGGGCGTTCAGACAGTATAGATAAGTAAAACCTACATAACCATGGGACTAACTGGTCTTGGAACTCCTTATAGAAGTTTGGGGAGAAACCATCCGGGCCCGGGGACTTGTCCACTGGGAGCTCATGGATCGTTGCTCTAACTTCCACCTCCGTGATAGGTACTAGCAGCGTACTCTTCTCTGCTTCTCCCAGAGAGGGTAAGGGGAGAGAGTCCAGGTAGGCCTCTAACTCCTGAGGGGCAGGGGGATTAGGCCTAGCACTGTATAAGTCCCTGTAATATTGTTCAAATTCAGAAGCTATGTCCCATGGGGTAACTTTAATGGAGCCATCTACAGGTGATGTGATGGCCTGTACTAATCTGGCAGATTCCTGTTGTTTAATCTTCAGAGCCAGTAAGTGTCCAGCCTTCTCTCCTTGGTCTATATTAATTGAGTGGGACTTGAGAATGGTGTATTCTGCCTTTTCTCATAGCAGTTCATTGTAAGACTCTCATAATTTTAAGAGAGCAGTTTTAGTGCATTCATCTCCGGCTAGAGGAAGTGTGCTTTCCAGCTGTTGAATTTGGGTCAGGATGTTGGAAAGTTGGGCTTCTCTCTGATTCTTTCTATGGGAGGCTATCTTGATGAGTTCCCCTCTGAGGTAACACTTTAGTGCCCACCATTCTATGTCAGGCTTTCTCGTGGAATGCAAGTTATCAGCCGTGTAGTGTTCAGTGGCTTGGGTTATCTGGCTAACTGCGCTGGATCTTTTAGAAGCTGGTTGTTCAGCTTCCACATGGTGTCTTTCTGCTGGTGAGGGGTGAGAGACGTCATGCACCAAACCGGAGAGTGGTCTGAAATTACCCTAGCCTCTATCCAGCATCCTTTGATTCCTGCTAGGGAAATTTGGCTCAACAAAATATAGTCTATTCTGGAGGAAGAGCCATGTACTGGGGAGTGGATTGTGTATTCCCTGGAAGATGGATTGAGAGACCTCCAGGGGTCATACGGTCTGAAGTGGTCCATCAGTTCCCTTAAGGCCCGCTGGGCCAGTGACAGCCCTTGGGATCTGCGGTATGTTCTGTCCAGGTCAGGGGTAAAAGGGAGGTTCCAGTCTCCACCCAAGAGAATTGGAAGATTGGAGAAAGGGGTTAGGAGCTTAAAAATCTCAGAGAAAAACTGTGGTGAGTCCACGTTAGGCCCATACATGCACTCAATTATCAATTCAGTGCGGTCTAGAGTCCTTCTGAGTACCAGATATCGGTCGTTGGGATCCCGAAGCAGGATTTTAAATAATTGATTAGCAGTTTTTTTCTTGGGACAATGCTAACTATACAGAAAGTATTTATATAGGTTTTTTATAAGTGCTATGTTTGTTAAACACAGTGAGGCAAGTGCTATGCTTTTTCACAATGTTTTAACACTTTTATGAGCAAAACGCTAATCAATTTTTGGAGTTAAGTAAGTCACTGCCGAAGTATCTGCAGGTAGGTAAAAGCCAGGCGGCAAGCTATAAGAATAGCAATGCCCTGACTCTGTGCACTAGACCCTGATGTAAATGCCTGGCCTATATTCTGTCTCCGAAGGAGTCCAGACTCGGAGTCCAACAGGTGTATCTCCTGCAAACGGGTGATATCAGCCTTAAGATGGCCTAAATGCTTCAGGATTTGGGAATGTTTTGTCTTGTTTCTGGCACCCCTCACATTCCACAAGAAAAACTTTACCTGTCCCACCACATAGTTATATAATGTTTAGTACCTATATAAACAGCCAGTGGTAACTCTTGGTGATAACTGGTACATCTCAGCACAGGTGATGCCATTGGTCCCCCGCCCCCCAACAACCCCCCACTTCTACCCGCTGCCCCAGGCTTACCCCCGGATGTAACCCAGTACATGGCTATATGCGTTGTGAAACGGACCCCTCCCTCCCCGTGACCCCAGATGACAATCCAGCAAAAAATTGCTTTACAGAGATGGGATGACGTCCCCCCACCCCATATCCCCACAGTAAGCACTTTGACCATGCTGAATAGGCTTGCCAAGTTGCTGTCTCCCCCCCACCCTGTTTTTGACCATGACTAGCTGAAGAAATCCATCAAACTACCTAAACACATATAGTAAACTCAGAACTATAGTTAGAAATGACACTCTTGCAGTAGGCTTAAAAGGAGAACTGCCCCCCGGTCAGTTTGTATATTGCAGCTCTGCTACTCGATTGTAAACATTTAAGTGAAATAATAATAATAGTAAACTCCTCCTTGACTATTAAGAGGGTGGATAAATTGTTATAAACATCACCCTTTCCAGCTTGAAGAGGCCATTGGAACCAGCAGTCACAGGCTCCGCTTCAATTGAAATGAAACATGCCCCAGTTTGGCCAAAGCAAATACGAAACGCTGTCATTGCACAGCGTGGCAAAAAAAAAAAAAAAAAAAAGAAGTCTGTAGAGGCCGAATAAGATGTTTTCTGGCCGAAGTTGCTTCAAGAACCTAGAAGCCAAAAGCAGGCAGACAAATCCGAGGAGATCACCTGGGGTATCCTTAGACAGTCCAACATAATGATGCCTACATGCAGTTTAAACAATACATGCCCGCTTGATATAGCAGCAGGAGTTATGTGGCTTAACCTGTTTAGGGAAGCAGCTGCCTGCAGAAAAAGGAAAATAAAAGTCCCCCGTTCAGTGCTATAGCACGTTTCGGGAAACGCACATGGGAACAAGGTTAGAATGGGTTCTACAGCCTTGGGTAGTCCAGAAGCTCCATGTTATTAATGAGCTCAGGGGCATAATAGTAGGACAGAGAGCCAAACACAGTACTTTTACACAAAGACCAGCACCTTTTACACAAAGACCAGCAGCTTCCCAGGTACTATCCTCAAAGTGCTCATCGGGGTTTGAAGAGGCTGGAAAGGGCTAGTTTGAAGTCAGACTCTGCCACAGTAGGGTCTTCAAAACTCCTCCATTGGCCTTGCAGATGGATTTGCAGTTTGGCGGGGTACATCATCCTAAATTTCACTCTAGCTAGAATTAAGTTGGATATGATCAGATGAAATGTTGTACGCCGCTGGCGGACTGTGGCAGGGAGGTCCTGGGCTATGCAGATTTTGTGATGCCCCCATTTCACTTCTTGCAGCTCCTTTAGTTTTAGCAGGAAATGCTGCTGCTCCTGGAAATTTAGAAATTTGAAGATAGGGGGTCGCTGTGGTGCTTCAGGTGGGGGCATTGGCCTGAGCACTCTATGGGCCCTTTCAATGTTGTAGGCAGGGCCAAATGGAGAAGGACCCGCCAGTTTCTGCACTAGTTTCTGCACAAATGCCACCGCATTTTCCCCTTCCTCCTTCTCGGGCAACCCTATCAAAATGACATTATTGCGCCTACTTCTGCCCTCCAGATTTTCCACTTTGGCCTCCAGACATGCAATCTGCTGCCTGGTAATTTTGAATTCGGGATCCATGCCATCTGCCTTATTCTCCAGCGATTTGATGTGCGCCTCACTGTCTCCGGTTCACCTGGAGAGATCCTTAAGTGGTGTCGCCATGGCTGTCGTTTAGGAAGTGAAAGATTTAATTTCTTCTCAAAAGGGTGGAAATTCCTCCAAGAAGCGCTCTATGGTAAGGAGGTTCGGGTCAGTAGTGGCACTGGATGTTTTTGCCGAGGCTTGCGGCCTAGATTTCTTGCTTTGTTTCTCCACGGTGGGAGGGTGTGTATGTTTGGGAAGTGCATCTCAGCTTCCATTGCCGCTCCTAGATGTTGCTGATTCAGCTCTCCAATAGCAGACGATTAAGCTGTTGTCCGCTGTGGAGCTGAGAAAGCGCTATAAAATGCTCAAATAGGTAGTTTTATCGAAAAAGACAGGAACTCAGTAAGAAGGCAGCAGCTACTCAATCCATCTCATCATGTGACCAGTGCCAGAAAACATTTTTAACTTGCGGTAATGGTCTTGACCCCCTGAGGGAACAGGCATGGGAGCCGGCACTGGTGTGGGCACAGACGCGGGGGCTGGAGCAGGCACTGGGGATAACTTTCCTAACGGTTCGGCCCCCATCCAGTAGCAATTTGGCAAGCTTCTCCTCAAAGCTGTCAAACAAGGGTGGAGGTTTGGGTTCTGAGGGATCCTAAATATCTTTAGTTACCACCCTCCAGGTGGCTGGGGACCCAACAATGGCAGTAGTTTTGGGCACCTTAGTACTGTCCACGGGGTTGCTACACTCCACTAAAGCCATTAGAACTTGGGCAGTCAAGTCAGCTTGTCGGCTTACCACGACAGCCTTCTCCAGACATTCAGTTTTTGAAAGTGTCCCCTCTGTAATGTCTTTACTAGTGCCCAGGGGTATATCTAATATTAAAGCATTCTCTGGGTCAATTTCATACCCTGTACACCGACTAACCAACTGATGCACAGCCACTTCTTTAGTGGTACCCATAACAATTGTAGTTGCATTTTTTTGGTTTTGGCCACTAGGGGGTGCTAATCCCAGTGGTGCCTCCAAGATGTAACCTCTAGGTGGGGCTGTCTCTAGGGTTACTACCCCTGCCTGACTTCCCACCAACAGGTTGAGGGGCCTGGGTTCTATATTATGGTGCCTCCACCCAGAGTAACAATAGTTGGGGTGTCTGCCTAGCCTGTTATAGCCCTCTGTGAAGCTGTAACCACCCACAATCCCACCTAGTGACCAATTACCCAGATACAGACAGTGACCCTTAACAGCATTAAATAAACAGTTTGCAACTTGAATTAGTATTATGCTCACTGTTGTCCCACATACCAGCAGAGTCTCTGGTCCTGGTGTGTGTGCCCTGCAACCCCTGTAAAAGACAGTTTGGCAAAGTGCATTCAATGTTACATCTATCACTTTAAACCCAGTAATAATATGCTCACAAACTAGTTTCAGAGTAACACAACAAATCAGATTTATTGAGGGAATGTGAACAAGGAGGGGGGTTTGAATCTGGATGAATGATTACTTTACTAATTAGCTTCAGGTTACTATGCATGTACTTTTAGTCCCAAATAATTAATCCTACAACACTGGGTAGCCAAGATCTATGTTGGCTGGCCAGAATCGTTGCCCAGGAGTGGCCAGCATTGCAGCTGTTGTTGGGGCCCTTGATGGAAAGAAAAGGCAGTTGCATGCATAAACAAAACGTGGCTATTTGTAATCCTGGCCAGTTGGCCTGGTTGGTTAAAATTATTAAATTTAAACAGGAAAACAATTAGGAGATACCACATGCAGATTTAGGTGTTTGTTGCAGGGAACTACCCTGGACTTACTCACTGTACCAGTCGAATGGAGATGCTGTCCTGGCAAAATGAAGAACTGAAGCTGGAAGCTGATGCACATGGGGAAGCTGGGCCGACACGATTCACCTCCACTTCACGACCTTTTCCTGAAAGTGGCCAAAACCTGTATTGGCTTTCTACGCAGGGGCTGGATCCCGAAGCTGGCCTCTCGCGGCTGACACTGGAGCTGGCACAAGATCAGATGGCATGGGCCAGTTTGGACAAGGGCCCAAGACTGGATCAGCACTTTTGGCAAAGTTCAGTTTGATTTCTGGTGACCTTTTCAGCTGGCAAGCAGTTCAAACACTGGTACATGTGGGCTTCTTTCTGGCAATCAGGAGTCCCTGGGCAGCAGTCGTTGATCCACAATAAACATTCAGCATATTTAAAGGAAACATCATTTAAGTCTCTACTTCTCAGTTCAGTTTCAAACTGGTATTTAATTTCAGTCAATTCACTGAGCAAAACCTCCAAAACTGCAGGCAGGCAGTTCTGGCAATTAATCTTCATCTTCTGACCACCAGAAACGCACAAGAAGCAACTAGGTCTCTTGCAGGCCCGATATCCGCAGGGCCTGCTTGGTAGTCCGAGCTGGAGTCCCAACACTGGCCTGCCTTGAACTGCAGGCTTCTCTCTGCAGTCCCTTTCAGTCTGGTCTCCCTGCAGAACTGACGGGAATTCAACCTATCCCTCTTTAATAAAGAAGTCCTTAGAATCCGAGTGGCTGTTTAGGCTGCCAACACAATTTAAGTCCCTTAATTGGCTACAGTTTAGGCACCCAAACTTTGTCCCAGAATATCTCCCATAAGTCTGTATTACACTCCCATGAGTCTCTGGACAAAATCCCAATTTGTGATTGGCTAAAGCACTCCCAAAAATGGTGGCTGCTGTGAAAGATACTGTCCCATTGATGCAGTCCCACCTGTTCTAAAGTCTGGTGCAGACAGGATAATCCCTTTTACATTATAATTCCCCCACATACTTGTAGCTTAATCACACCTCTATTACATGAGCCCACTTTTATTAAAATATTCCACACCCTCTTGCTGTTGCTGCAGCTGATATACTGTCCCCTCTATGTGGCAGGCAGCACTTTATGAATATGCATGAGCTCTATGAATATTGATGTGCCTTCCCCCCGAAACACCTTCGCTCAAACTTTATTTAAAACTTCTAAAGCAGCTTCTGTGCCGCATGGTTAAGATCATTGGCCCCTACTCAGACTACCAGGGTGCATAGACCTGTGAAGAACTTTCTGGGATGACTGCAAACCAAGTGGTCGAGACATCAGTGTGCTAGCTGCTCATGTGCAGTCACCAGCAGCACCAGAAACGTGCCAGCTACTCGCGGTTAAGAATTTCGGCCCAATTTTGGGCTTAAATAACTGAAGAGGCACTACGCGAGATTTGGGGGACACCAGAGCAGTAACAGGAGGCAAATGGGACATAGGAAAATTAAGGTAAACCCCCGGGGGGGGGAGGGTTTACAGGTATGTTTAGGTAGGAGTTTGGTTGTGAGATAGACACGAAGATAGGTGATGCGACAGAGGGGATAGACTTTAAAGATAGGCAGAAGGATAGAAGGCGCGAGTATGGGGTGCGTTACTTATCCTCTCTGCAGTAAGTTGATGCTATAGCAATCTCTAATGAAATGAGGGTGTGATAGTGACATAATTAGGAGGCTAAGTATATTTATTTATTTAAAGGATTTTACCAGGAAGGCATGCTGAGCAGAGTACCGCTCGATTCCAGATGTGTCCTGGTGACAGTACACGACAACAATGAAGATACAGTAGTACAAAAATGGTATAAACATGGTGACCGTGATACAGTAAGGCAGTGTAAATTAGGCAGTATTACAAACAAATAGTTCAGCATTTACAATGATGCACTACCAGACGCGGGTGAGACATGAGACTGTGCTTGACACCATAAGAATCGTAAAAGGTTGGTATGAAGAGTGGCACAGAGTAACACAAAGTAAGTCGGGGGTAGTTGGCCTAACTGAGGATGAGATTATGCGCATGAGCAGGTGGATGAGAAATGCTCTGAGAGAAGGCTATACAGGTGCTGGGATGGAGAGGTTAGCTGTATGTCTGGAGGGAGGGAGTTCCACAGTTTGGGCATACGGTAGTTGAAAGCTGCTTGGCCTGTCGAGGTGGCCCTGTAGGGAGTATGTAGTAGATGCAAGTTGTTTTGCCTAAGCCCATAGGCTGATGGGGTAGTAGGTAGACAGGACTGTGGAGAGGTAGGAGGGCAAGGACTGATGCCAGAACTTGGCAGCGAGGTGTGTACAGTGAGATGATCTGTGGTCCTGAAGGGAGGGAGTCCCATGTCCTAGTAGAGGGTACAGTGATGGGTTGAGTAAGGACAGGCAAAAGGCGAAATGACAGAAGGAATGGAAGAGAGAGTCCAGTCTGGTCAGGGTGGACTTGGGGGCGGCACTGTAGACCACATCTCTGTAGTCAAAAATTGGTAGAATCATTTTCTGTACAATTGCTCGGTGGGCTGGCAGTGGGATGCAACCACAGTTAGGGTAAAGTGCTGTCAGTCTGGGGTGGCGTTATCTGTGGATGTCATCAGTGTGTACAGAATAGTCAAGGTGCTGTTCCAGCCAGACCCCGCGGTATCTGAAGGAGGTGCAGACCTCCAATGAAGTCCCACCCTGGGTGTTGTAGGTTGGGGAAGGGGAAGCCGCGAGAGTCTCTGCCTTAGCGTTAAGGTGAAGCTGATTGGAGAGAAACCAATGCTGAACACTACTGAAGTCCTGCTGTAAAGTGGTAGCCACATCAGGAGGGGAGTGGCCAGATGTATACAGCACCGTGTCATCTGCATACATGTGAATTGAGGTACATGGGCAGGCAGAGGCAGGTCATTTAGGAAGACAGAGAACAGGAGTGGCCCCAGGACCGAGCCCTCCGGCACCCCAGACAAGACGGAGAGGATCAGAGGTGGAGTTACCAATCCTAAAAGACTGCGTTCGGACAGTCAGATAAGATTTGAACCAGCTGGTGGCTGAACTAGAGAGCCCTGCACTGGTGAGCTTAGTCAGGAGGAGGGAGTGGGAGACTGTGCCGAACGCTTTGCTAGGTTGACAAAGATGGCTGAGGTGATGTGCCTCTTATCCATGGCAGAGAGAATGGATTCCATGAGCTTCAGCAGGGAGGTGGTTGTGGAGCGGGACTTCCTGAAGTCAGGCTGATAAAGGGTGTAGAAGGAACAGGAGTCAAGGAATGAGGAGAGTTGAGAGAGTACAAGTTTTTCTTGGATTTTAGCCAGTATGGGAAGAAGGGAAATGGGGCAGTAGTTTCCAGGGACAGATAGACTACCTTCTTTGGGTAGTGGGATGACTGTGGTGTGCTTCCACTCAGCCAATACTGAGGCTAGGGAGAAGGACAAGTTGAATATCGTTGCCAGGGATGACGCAATGACAGGGGCCGATAGGTACAGCATTTTAGCATCAAGAGAGGTGGGGCATTTGCCCTTGGTTGGATTGAGGGCAAGTAAGGCATGGTACACTTCAAGTGATGTAGCTGGATGGAAGGAGAAGGAGTGGTTGGGTGGGTTTGGTCAGGGCCCAATGGGAGGGGGAGTGGGGGGGGGAAGGGAGAGAGGATAACAGTGTAGCAGTGCAGTTAGTAAAGTAGGAGTTGAAAGCATTGGCCACTGCTGGAAGGTTGGTAACCGTGAATGCACCTGTGTTTAGGGTGGGCATTGGGGTCTGGGAAGGGAGGGCAAAAAGAGGTTTGATGACCTTTCAGAATTTGGCTGGATGGTTTATATTTGTGTGGAAGGCAGCATTGAAGTAATTGACCTTTGCCCGGTGGATTAGCCTGGTGCATGCTTTACATAAAGCACGGTATTTTAGATGAGCTTGTGGCAAGCCTGATTCCTTAAATGCTGTCCAGGCCATGTCTCTTGCTTTGAGATTGGCAATGATGTCGGCTGTTATCCAGGGGAGGTGGGCACGTGCACCCTAGTCCGTCTAAGCGGGGCATAGTTGTTCCAGATGGCAAGGAACCTAGTTTTGAAGCCCTCCAGAGTGGCTTCAGTGGACGAAGCTTGGGGTATGAAGGACAAGTCGGTAGTGGACAGGTTGTGTAGGAGAGAGGTGAGGTCAAGGGATTTGCAGGACCGGGTCAGCAGGATGTGCGGAGGGGTGTGTGTGCTTTGGACCGGAAGATTTTCTGACCATGTAAGTCATGTGGTGGTCACTAAGGGAGTCGGGAAGCAGGCCTGCGGCCAGTATTTTGTGAGGGTGGGAGGTGAGTGGCCAGTCAAGGAGAGAGTGATTTAGCATTTTGTGGTTCAGGCGAGTGGGCTCGGCAATCATTTGAAAAAAGTTTAGGGCACTGACTTTTTCCAGGAGTGTAGAGTTTGCACGAGAGAGATAGTTTTGATTAAAATCCCCAAGGATGTGGAGTTCGCACTCTGAGGCCAGTGTTTTTAGGTCACCGAAGTGGTCCAAGATGGCAGGCAGTGGGATGTTAGGTGCATAGTAAGAGCCTGCAATGTATATAGGTGCAGTGTGGGGTAGGGCAAGTTTTATTAGTAGAGCGTTGATGGCATGCATGAGAAGAGAAAGGGGGATATTTATGAACTGCAGTGTGGATACGATATACATGGCAACGCCACCACAACGTTTGCAGCCTGGGCGGTCATGACGGATGACTGTGTAACCTGGTATGGCAATTTCGGTGTCTTTATTGTGTAGTTTTAGCCATGACTCTATGATAATCAGGATGTCAAGGTGAAGTGAGAGTACAGTGGGTTGCAGCAGGGGTATTTTGGTCATGAGGCTACATATGTTCAGATGCTCCAGTTTTGGACCTCTGGGAAGCTGAGAGGGTGAGGCAGGGGATGAATCGTGGGGAGGGAGAGGTCCAGGTTGCGGCTCTACATTCCCAGATAGCATCAGTAGGATGGCGATCATCAGTTTGGTTAGGGGCCGTGCCCACAGGGGCTTCCGGGATGGGTAGTAGAAAGCTTGATGACCATAGAGAAGGTATATGATAAAGTATATGATAAAGGTTATTTTGAGATTGGTATGTACAGAAGTCGTACAATTTGCTGTTGACAGGGTTTTTAAAAATATTTAGTGATACTAAATTTTGAAAGTTGAGGGTAGCGTGTGCATTATTCCAAGCAGCTGAAAGGGCACTGGATATAGCCAGCTGGCCGAAACAGGGTTGGGTGTGTGGAACATCCAGCAAAATGAATGAGCTGCTCTGTAGCAGATAGTGGTAGGTAGAGCGCTGAAAAAGGCCGGATATGTAGGAGGGAGTTTTAGCAGGAGGGCTTTGTAGATCCATGTGAGTGAGTGGATAAGCCATCTTGTGGACAGGGAAGTCCAGCCCAGGGAGGCGTATAAATCACAGTGATGTGCGTAACGGTGGCCATTAGTGATGAATCGTATAGACCTATGGTAGAGTACATCGAGCTGCTGAAGCAGGGAGTCTGAGCAACGTCTATAGATCATGTTGGCATAATCAAGGACCGGGATTAACGTGGTCTGTACCAATCTCAGCCTAGCTTCTGTTGAAAAAAGGGTTTTATTCCTAAAAAAGATACAGAGTCTTTGCCTTAGTTTTTTTGAGCGTGAAGTGATATGGGCTGAGAACGTTAGGTGGTGGTCTATTTCAGAGCTGAGGTATTTAAATTTTTTGACAGTTTCAAGATTGTCACCAAGGAGGGTTTTGATGGGAGGCAAAGAGGAGAGAGCTTTTGGAACTACAGTCAGATGGTTGGAGTGGAAGTACATGACCTTGGTTTTCTTAGCATTTGGTAGAAGTTTAGACCGTAAAAGATTTTGTTGGAGGAGGTCAAATTCAGCCTGAAGCTCTGCACATACTTCGCTCACTGAGGGTTTGGAGATATAGAGGACTGTGTCTTCTGTGAATAGATGTAACTTAGCTTTGCTGACATTGGCCCCAGTGGAGTTTATGTAAATCATGAACAGAAGAGGTCCAAGGATTGAGCCTTGCAGTACCCCCCTTGTAAGGGGGAGGAGTGGGAAGAGTATACCTTCTGCCTTGATCTGTTGCCGTCTTCCCGCCAGATAACTGGTGAACCAACTCAGCGCACGCCCGGTAATGCCATGACAATTTAGTCAGTCAAGAAGTAGAGCATGATCGACTGTGTCGAAAGCTTTACTAAGATCCAGGAATACAGCCCCTGTGATGTGTTTCTTGTCCATGGCAAGGAATCAATCGCTTGTAACTGATGCAAGGGCAGCGGTAGTACTGTGCGCAGGTCTGAAGCCAGATTGGGTCAGACTTACTAAATTTGTCCTATTGAGGTAATCTCTTACTTGGATAGCTTCTCAAGGAGTTTGGAGAGTAGGGGTAGAAGGGAAATTGGATGGTGGTAGTTCAGGTCCGTAGGGTCCCCTGATTTGAATAAAGGTAGCACATATGCAATTTTCCAGATTTCTGGTACGATACATGAACTAATGGACAAATTGAACAGGTGCAGGATAGGTGCAGTTAGGTACAAGAACCCAGATTTAAGGAAATAAGGTCCTGCCGCATCAGCTCTGGCACCTTTATTTACATCTAGATGAAGCAGCAGGTCTTCTACCTGTTTAAATTGGAATGGGGCAAAGGTGAAGATATTGTCGGTAGGTGTATGGTACTGCATAGGTAGGCTGTGGTTTAGGGTGACAGCTTTGGAGGTGTCGAAAGCTAGCCCTGCAGTAGAGGAATGAACATTGAAAGAATTTAGGATGTCTGACTTATCAGATAGTGTTGTACCCTGGTAGATGATCTTGTTGGGAAGTATGGATGCCTGTTTGATGCCCTCTGCTGATTTTACTATACCTCAAAACATGCCGGGATTACTCTTGGCAGATTTGAATGCTGAGAGGTAATGGTTTGTTTTGGTGGCCCTAACCAGTTTGGTACACTCATTCCGGCGGTCAGCTCTGAATACTGCCCAGTCCGAAGGGAGTTTCGTCTGCCTGGCCGTGGACCAAGGTGGTCCCTTTTGTGTAGTGCAGACTTTAGCTCAGCTGTGAACCACGGGCAAAAATGCTTCCGGGTTCTACATTTTTTCATTGGGGCATGCTGTTGATGATACCACTTAAGGTGTGATTGAAAAGGGAAGCCGCATCATTGACATTTGAAGCCAGGCGGAAGCAGGGGAACAGATAAGGGGAGTTAGGAAGTATTTTGCTCCCATTTTTGCCTGATTTACTACCACTTTTTTTAAGTTAATAATTTTATTGAGTTTTCAAACATAAACATACAAAATACAGCTCAATAAACAAAAACAAAACAGTCGTATTACATTTGTATTACATTTGTGTGGCCAACCTGTTGTATGCAAGGCAGGAGTGACGGAGGCCTATCATTACTGTAAAGAATTATCTACATGCTGTACCTGCTTGTCGGCACATAAATCACAACAAAAAAATTACCCAGGGTTCACAACCTGTATCTGTTTGAGTGCCTTTCAAACGTAAATTTGTTCATATACCCTGCTAAATAGGAGCTCTGTCTGGGCATCCTCACCCTTATAGGCACCTTTGTGCTTTGGCCAGGTTGTTAGGGAAAGGGTATTATTTGGGTACTCTGAGCTCTACCTGCCTGTCAACTGTCTGCAGAGCAAGATAGTATATCAACAGACAGCATGTTCTATAGCTCTAACTGCCTTATTAAGTATTTATATGCCGATATTTACTTAAGAACTGTCATAGGCAAGTAGGGTTAGAGGCCTGACACAGTGCACATTGGTCAGGTTTAGAGAAATTATTGCCAGTAGGGACAGTGATAAGTCAGTTGTGTAGCCGAAGGCACTTGTTCAAGGCTGTTGTTATCCATGAACAAATAAACGGACAATAAAAGAAAAGGGATACGAAAAGAACAACACTTGGTATATGCAATTGTTTATTATCCCTTGCACTTGAAGAATTTAGTGCGGTGCGGTAATATGGTAGCTCTTAACCTATATCTAATCCCTGAAACAGCCTTAGTTGTACCTGGGCATGGGCTCTCTTAACCTATGCCCTGCCAGGGAAGGTTGCCAAATACTCATATGAATCCACAGTGTGTTATTGGATATGCAGAGAGCTTATCATATGTGGCTAGCTGGGAGAGATTGGAAAGGTATTCGTGTATGGTTGAATGTTGGTGGTCCTCCATTTTTGAAACAAAAGTCTTTTGGCTACAATGCTAGATTGAATGAGAAGGGAGCTTTGTTTCTTTGAAAGAATGGGTTGACCTTCATGTAGTCCTATGAGCTAGAAGCCAGGGTTAGCTGGAACTGGTGTTCGTATGATAGTAGCCATGAGGCTAGTTACTCGTGACCAGAATCTTTGGACCAATGGGATATGCCATTGGATGTGAGACAGATCTCCGTGTGGTTGAGAGCATCTCCAGCACAGGTGTGTGGGGGTGATTTTTGGCCTTACATAGCACTTCAGGTGTGCAGTACCAACTGGGCAGGATTTTATTTTGTATAAGTTGACTCCTGGGGTCTTTAAGTGATTCATGGGCTGTATGCCAGCACTTTGACTGTTGCTCCTCAGAGATGGGAACTTGCAAAGCTGTGGTCCAATAAGTTCTGAATGAAATTGTCTGGTCAGGGATTGCCTCTCTAATATGTGAATATATGAGACCTACTGTGCCTTTTAAAGTTTTGGTTCATCGTCCAGCTGGTGAGATGGGTACATCAGGAGAGGGGGGTGGCTCATTTTAGTTAATAATTGTCCAAGGGAGCTGCGGATTTGGAGGTACTTCCCAAATTCAGAGTTGGGGAGGCCATAGTGAGTTTTAAGTGATTGAAAAGAGTTCAGTGTGGTGGTGTGGGGGGCTAACAAGTCAGAAATGGTGCATATGCCGTTAACAGCCCATTCACATCAGTATACTGGCTTCCCTTCTATATTTATATTGATGTTCTGCCATAATGGGGTGGAGGGGATGTGTTCCAGGGGTACGCATAGCCATTTACTCAATTGATGCCAGGCTGAGTATGATGTCTTCACTGTTACCGGAGTGCAAGGAGGGGGATGAGGAGTGGTATTGAGAAAGGAAATAGGGTTTATTTAGTCACACATTGCTATCTCAGTGCGAGTCCATAGGGGAGGTGATTGGCCATTCAATGGAAGCCACCTCAAGGACTGTGCATTGCGGAATACCCACCAATATCCTTTGAACCATGGGCTGTTCCAGCCCCCTACCTTCCAGCTGGTTCTTAGTTTATTTTTATTATATCCTGCATTCCACCCATCCCATAGGAATTTGCTAATTAGGGAATCTATTTGGTCAAACCATTTATTTGGTATGTGGGTAGGTATATGGGAGATCAAGTGAAAGATTTTTGGGGCTGTGATAATTTTGATTGCTTCCACTTTGCCTGCCATGGATAACTGTAGTGATTTCCATCTATCCAGTTTGAGTTTGAGTTTTGGTAATAGGTTTTAGAAGTTCAGGTCACACATGTTGGGGATTTTTTGGGGTAATTTTTATGTCTAGGTAGGTTATACACTCCGGGATCCTCCGTAAGGGGCAAGATGAGAATTGTTGTTGAGTGGCTGTTTTGTTCAGTGGAAGGATTTCTTATTTGGTATGGTTAATTCTGAGGCCTGAAAGGTTTGAGAAGTTGTTTAGAGTTTCCACTAGGGAGTGAGAGATTGCTCAGCTTGGTCTAAGAGAACTAGTAGGTCGCCTGCATAAAGTAGAGTTTTATACGTTTGGTCATTAATTGGTATACCTTTAATTTTAGGGTGTTGTCGTATTGCTGCTGCAAGTGGCTCTATGGCCAGGACAAATAGTAAAGGGGATAATGGGCATCCCTGCCTTGTGCCTCTTGATAGTGAAATGGGGGCCTATATGTTTGAATTAGTTAAAATGTGTGCTTTTGGGGCCGAGTACATAGCTTGCAGGGTGGATATATAGTATGGGCCTATGCCCAAATGTGCCAGGGTTACGTACAGGAAATTCCACTCAACGGTATCGAAGGCTTTTTCAAAGTCTATCGTGACTGCCACTGAGGGGAAGGAGCATTTGGCGGAAGAGGACATCAGATCCATGAGTGTTCGAATGTGGTCTGAACTCAGTCTGCCCTTGACAAACCCTGCCTATGCGGGGTGGATCAGTTAAGGGAGTAGGTTTTCTAGTCTTGTTGCAAGCACCTTTGCATATATTTTGCCATCTGCAGTGATTAGCAAAATGGGCCTGTCACTGGCTGGGTATTGGGGGTCTTTACCACGTTTAGGTAGTATTGTAATTGTGGCTACTGACATAGAGGGAGGGGAGGTTTTGGATTCGGAAGGTCTGTGAAGAGGCATTCAAGTATAGGGCAGATTTGTGGAATTACTACCACTTTTTGATTTGAAGAATTTATTTCCCACCCTGTATATTTAAAGTATATTTGCCACACATGCACAGTATTGGCAGCACCATGCAATCATAACAGCCCATGCATCACTCACTAAAACAGTAAAAGCATATGGGGAGGATACAGAAAAGAGAATGAGTATCAGTTGGGACTGCAGTACAGGAGACCGTGTCAGAAGCTGCTAACTTGCTAACCAGAAGAGTTGTAACCTGACAACATTATGAATAAGGCCACAACACTATGCAATATCAGGAAGGTATCTCAAACTCAGTGGCAGCACCAGTCAGAGAGAATCAAGTGGCTGCAGGTGCCCAGTGGGTTTGAGACTTGGATTAGAGGCAGGGGCTCGAGACTGGTCAGCGGATAGCATTACTACCATTTAGAAGAAAATACTACCAGGTTGAAGAAGCTAGCCATAAATACTTCCCAGTTCTAAATCTTATCTGGACCCCTGGGTAGAAATCTGTCCAGTTTATACCTCTGAGGTCGGCTAAGTAGTCAGATAGGTTGAATTTGTGGAAGCTCCTTTTCCAAATAAACCTGCTCTTTGACTTGGCTGACGGCAGGCCTCTAATACAGCCCACAGTGCAGTGATCATTGGCATCATTGTGAAAGACTGCTGTGTGAGTGAACTTGTGGGGTCTGTTGGTAAGGACTTGAAGGTCCGTATCATCGAAATCAGAAGTGCTAGAACGGAAATGGCATTGGGCTGCATGATGCCTCTCAGGAAGGCGGTGATATGCAGGCATGCAATCATTCTTACACTGTTTGCCTGTATAAACACCGCTCATCACGCTCCTGTTTCTGGATGCTTACAGTCCTACTCTGTGACATATAGATCAATTGTAGTGATCCAATGTCAAAATTAGAAACTGTGTTGTATTGATTAAAGAGGGACTGAGGCCAACATTTTTGGCATCAATAAATTCAGAATTTGGATCAGCATGTCCTCAATCAGATTTATGCTAAAAATCAGATCTGTAGATTACTTTGTTTAAAAGTTACAAGTAATTTTATAACACTTCATTTTGTAACACTTCATTCACTGCCTGTTCAGCAAAGGCAGTTTCAGTGAAGAGCTGCTGATGGTGTCATCTCCTGAACCCACAACCTAGTCCTCCCTGCAAGCTACCTTATATTACTTATTTCTCTTTTTTTACTTAAAACTGCAGGTGTAGTAAATATCTGAAAAAGGAAAATTGACAGGGGGTGTCAGCACTTGCACCTCCATAATGTGTAGATGCCAGGTACTGTACTTCAGAATGCGACGGGGGGGGGGGGATGGAATGCAGTGGCAAACATAGCTTTAGAATGACAAAGTTGTGTGCAATTTTTAAAATACGGCAGGTATGACATTTCACCAGGTTGTAGTTGTGAAATGCAGCAGTGACACATTTTCAGGAAGTAGCTGGAACACATAATTTCAGAATGTGGCAGTGACACACAATTTTGGAATATGGTGGTGCACAATTTTGGAATGTGGCAGTGACGCACAATTTTGGAATGCGGTGGTGACACACAGTTTCAGAATGAGGTGACGAGCAATTTAGGAATGCAGTGGTGATGCACAATTTAGGAATGTGGCGGTGATGCACAGGCTTGGAATGTAGCGGTGATGTACAGGTTCAGAATGTGGCAGTGATACACAATTTTGGAATGTGGCAGTGACGCCCAATTTTGGAATATGGTGGTGACACACAGTTTTGGAATGCGGCAGTATTGCACAGTTTCAGAATGCAGCAGTGATGCACAATTTCAGAATGCAGTGGTGATGCACAATCTTAGAATGTGGCGGTGATGCACAATTTCAAAAAGTGGTGGTTACACAGAGGTTCGGAATATGGTGGTGATGCACAAGTTAGGAATGCGGCGGTGTTGCACGGTTTTGGAAAATGACAGTGATGCATAATTTCAGAATGCAGCTGTGACATACAGGTTCAGAATGAGGTAGTGACGCACAATTTCAGAATATGGTGGTGATGCACAATTTTGGAATGTAGCGGTGATGCACAATTTCGGAATGTGGTGGTGACGCACTATTTCAAATGTGACAGTGACGTACAACTTTGGAATGTGGTAGTAACACACAGTTTTGGAATACGGCGGTGACACAGTTTTGGAATGTGGCAGTGACGCGTAATTTCAGAATGCGGTGGTGCCACTCGGGTTCAGAATGCAGCAATGACGCATAATTTTGGAATGTGGTGGTGACGTGCAATTTCGGAGTGTGGCAATGACGTGCAATTTTGGGATGTGGTGGTGACGTACAATTTCAGAATGTGATGGTGAAGTACAGCTTCGGAATGTGACGATGATGTACAATTTCAGAATGTGGCGCTGATGCACAATTTTAAAATGTGGTGACACACAATTTCAGAATATGGTGGTGATGTACAATTTCGGAATGTGGCGGTGATGCACAGTTTCAGAATGTGGCGGTGACAGAGGGTTTCAGAATGTGGTGATGATGCATAATTTTGGGATGCGGTAGTGACACACCGATTCGGAGTGTGGTAGTGATACACAATTTAGGAATGCGGCAGTGACGCATAGTGTCAGAATGCAGTGGTGACACATAATTTCAGAATGCGGTGGTGACGTACATGTTCAGAATAAGGCAGTGATGCACAATTTTGGAATGAGGCACTGATGCACAATTTTGAAATGTGGTGAAGCACAATTTCAGAATGTGGCAGTGATGCACAATTTCAGAATGTGGCGGTGACATACAATTTCGGAATGTGGCGGTGATGTACAATTTCGGAATGTGGCGGTGACATACAATTTTGGAATATGGCGGTGACGCACAGTTTCAGAATGTGGCGGTGATGCATAGTTTCAGAATGTGGCGGTGACAGATAGTTTCGGAATGTGACAATGATGCACAATATTGGGATGCAGTAGTGACACACTGGTTCGGAATGTGGTGGTGATACACAGTTTAGGAATGCGGCAGTGATGTACAGTGTTGGAATGCAGCAGTGACACACAGTTTCGGAATGTGGCGGTGACGCATCATTTCAGAAAGCAGCGGTGACGCACAGGTTCAGAATATGGCAGTGATGCACAATTTTGGGAATGTGATAGTGACACACAATTTTGAAATGTGGCGGTGAGACACAATTTTTGGCATGTGCCAGTGATGCACAATTTTGGAATGTGGCAGTGACGCACAGTTTCAGAATGTGGCGGTGATGTACAGTTTCAGAATGTGGCAGTAACGCACAGTTTCAGAATGTGGTGGTGACGCTCAATTTCAGGATGTGGTGGTGATGTATAATTTCAGAATGTGGTGGTGATACACAATTTGGGAACGCAGTGCTGACACACAAGTTTGGAATGTGGCAATGGTGCACAATTTAGGAATGTGGCGGTGACATACAGTTTCAGAATGCAACAGTGACACACAGTTTCAGAATGCGGCGGTGATGCATAATTTCAGAATGTGGTAGTGATGCACAAGTTCAGAATGTGGCAGTGACACACAATTTTGGAATGTGGCCGTGATGCACAGTTTTGGAATGAGGTGGTGACACACAATTATTAAATGTGGTGGTGGCGCATAATTTCAGAATGCGGTGGTGATGCACAGGTTTGGAATATGGCAATGTCGCACAATTTTGGAATGTGGCAGTTGACTTACAATTTCGGAATATGGCGGTCACGCACAATTTTGAAATGTGGCAGTGACGCACAATTTCGGAATGTGATGGTGACGTACAATTTCAGAATGTGGCAGTGACGCACAGTTTTGGAATGTGGCGGTGATGCTCAATTTCGGAATGTGGTGGTGACTCATAATTTCGGAATGTGGTGACACACAATTTGGGAATGCGGTGGTGATGCACAGTTTCAGAATGTGGCGGTGACTCAATTTCAGAATGTGGTGGTGATGCACAATTTTGGAATGTGGCGGTGACGCTCAATTTCAGAATGTGGCAGTGGTGCTCAATTTCAGAATGTGGCAGTGGTGCTCAATTTCAGAATGTGGCAGTGGTGCTCAATTTCAGAATGTGGCAGTGATGCTGAATTTTGGAATGTGGTGGTAATGCATTATTTCGGAATGTGGCAGTGATGCAGTTTCGGAATGCAGTGGTGACGCACTGTTTTGTAATGCAGCGGTGACACAGTTTCAGAATGTGGCAGTGATGCATAGTTTTGGAATGTGGCGGTGATGCTCAGTTTCAGAATGTGGCAGTGATGCTCAATTTCGGAATGTGGTGGTGATGCATAATTTCAGAATGTGGCGTGACGCACAATTTGGGAACATGGCAATGATAATTTTGGAATGTAGCATTGAAACAGAACTTGGCAGGGATGTGCAATTATGGAATTTGGCAGGGATGCGCCATTTCAGAATGTGGCAGGGATGCACAATTTGGGAATGGGGAAGGGACGTGCAATTTTGGAATGTTTCAGGGATGCATAATTTTAGAATGTGACTGGGACGCATAATGTTGGAATGTGGTGGGGATGTGATGCACAATTTTGAAATATTGTGGGTGCTTACAATTCTGGAATATGGCAGGGACAAGAAATTTCAGAATAAATGCTGTGTCCTGTTACATTCCAACTGCGTGCATCCCCACTATATTCTGAAATTGTGTGTCCCTGTCACATTCCGAGACTGACTGTCCCACCACATTTTGAGATGGCACATCCCTGTCACATTCTGAGGTTGCGTGACACCTCCGCCCCCCCCCCCCATCATTTTAAAATTGTGCACCACCTTGACATTCTATGCTTTGGTTCAGTGCTGTATTCCAAAACCACCTTCTGACATGTACTAAAGTACAGTGCCATGCATCTGAACATTCTGGAAATGCAAGCACTGCTGCCAACCCTATGTAATTTTTTTTTAAAGGATTATGATACAGTAGCTACAGTTTTTTTTTTTAACTCTTTATTTATATGCACGGAGAAACATACAGACATGCATATCACAACTCTCAACTGAAAATTGTTACAAATGACTTTGTGTTAGTGACACTTCCTGATGTACAGTATAGTCTGCGTACAGACACAACCAAAAGGAGAGCAAGGAGGCAAAAAAAAGATCCAGCATCCGCTATTAAATTTCATGGAACAAACGCAGGGTTCACCTGGGATATATAGAAAACCCATGGTCTCCAAGTTATTTCAAAGCAGGTGGATCAACCCAACTGAAAAGCAATAAGGCGTTCTAAAAAATTTATGTAATTGACAATATTATGCCACTGGACAAGCGCAGGAGTTATAGAATTGTGCCATCGGCGAGTAATGGCTTTCTTAGCCGCTGCAATGTACTGTATAAATACAACAAATTACCATTGGGGGGATAGAGTCATCTATAGCTATATATAACAAAAAAAAGTTGTGGAAACAACACATACCCTGGGACCAGCAGGTCTGTTAGGCTAATTTCTGTATCCCTCTGGAATTCACATAGGTCTGGACAATGCCAAAAATGTGAACAGAGTTGGCACATTTCTCACCACAGTGCTGCCCACAGGCGCCATATGATAAAGGTAAATACTTAACTAGCTTATCCGGCGTATTAAAAAATGGGTTCGGCATTTCCAAATGAATTCTCGCCAATAAGGAACTTGAGACAGTAGCTACAGTTTCTTAAACTTTGGAGAAGCAGGCTGCTGACAGGGAGGACTAGAGTGTGAGTTCAGGAGATGACATCATCAATGGCTCTTCACTGAAACTGGCTTTTTTGAACAGCTAGTGAAATCAGGGTTACAAAATAGCTCATAACTTTTAAGTGAAGTAACTAAGAAACCTAATTTTGGGTGTGAGATTTATTGGGGGTATGCTTATTCTAATTCTTCAATGTAGCACTTTTGGCGGAAGTCCCTTAAAAATACACATACAAAATAAATGTTTAAAAAACAATGTGTTACATGCTCTTCTTGTGAGGAATATGTACATGAGACATCTGCACCCCCAACACACGCACACACATCTTGAGTGCTGTCCTACCTCCAGGTTTGTGAATTCAAAACATACACTGCTTGGGATGCAACTTCAGAAGAAGGATTGTTTGGGATGCAGATTTGTGTCCCCCACCCCCTCCTTGCGAAATCCCTTTTTCACACAGAGGTCAGAAGGTGAAGTATTCATTTCAAAATCAACTTGATTTTCAATTGCTTTGTCTGTTGCTTTTGTTCCCCCAAATGGCCGGATGCAGTCTGTGAGCATAACTGCATACTCAAATATACCGGCATGGGATAAAATACTAACATACTAAAAGCCAGCAGAATAGGCCCAATGGTCTGTCATGTCTGTTCATAGCCAGTCACATAGTGGGTGATCGCTTCTCCACCCTCCAAGTCCCCCGAGAGGGTCATCTTTGACTTTAGTTTCCCTTTGTACCTGTCCCACCCCTTCTTGAAGCCCTCCACTGTGCCGTCCTCCACCAGCCACCCAGGCAGCGCATTCCATGGCTCCACCACCCTCTCAGTGAAATAATGCTTCCTACAGTCCCCCCTGTAATTTCCCCCCTCCAGCTTCCACTCATGTCCCCTCGTTCTTCCCCCCTTCTTTAGCCTAAACAGCTCCTTGGTTCCACTCTCAGTTATTCCTTTTACATACTTGAAGACCCTTATCATATCTCCCTTGTCCCTCCTCTCCTCCAATGTGTACAGCCCAAACTTTTCCAGTCTGTCCTCATAGGACCTCCCCTCCATGCCCTGAATCATCCTGGTCGCTCTCCTCTGGACTCTCTCCAGCAGCACTATATCCTTGTTCAGATGAGGTCTCCAGAATTGTACACAGTACTCGAGTTGAGGCCTGACAAAGTCATTATATAGAGGGAGGATCACCTCCCTCCTCCTGGACGTAATTCCCCTGTCTGTGCAGCCCAATATCCTGTTTGCTTTGGCTGTGATTCTTCTACAATTTTCAGAATTATTCATTTTGATGTCTACCACCACCCCAGATCCCTTTCACCCAATGTGACTGCAGTGTATTTAGAGT
The DNA here is from genome assembly GCA_016271365.2 of Neoceratodus forsteri. Lineage (NCBI taxonomy): Eukaryota > Metazoa > Chordata > Ceratodontiformes > Ceratodontidae > Neoceratodus > Neoceratodus forsteri. Next base: position 1,081,840,366 of record CM057452.1, on the reverse strand, counting down.
ATAAACAAGGCCGGGTTTTGGCCCCAAAAGAAGTACCTTACATTTCCTGGCATTAAATTTCAATCCCCACCTCCTTGACCACCCCTCCAGGGTATCCAGGTCCCCCTGGACTGTCACTCTCACTTCATCCCAGTCCACCAGTGTTCCCAGTTTGGAATCGTCTGCAAAGAGACTCAGCCTACTCCTAACCCCCCTCCCTATATCCGAGACATAGGCATTGAACAGGAGTGGCTCCAGTACTGAACCTTGGGGGACCCCACTGATTACCGAAATGAATGCGCATCTTCCTGCATATAGGAGGCTTGTCATATGACACATTCTCTGCCGTCACAATGACTGTGGCTTTCCATTTTTGTCCTCTAGGTCTGTGGTCTGTATCATATCTCTCCTCCCTTCTGGTCTCAAATGAGGGAAAGGTAGAGCCATAAATATTCATGCTTCGGAGCACATGGCAAACCCAGAAGGCACAAGGACACAAACACTCGGACATTCTTTCTCCAGCTGAGGCCCAGCAGAAAACAACTTTCAGGGACCAGGTTAACCCTTGAATGCTTCCTCATCAGCAGCCTCAAGCCAGAGGGAAGAGAGAGGTTGGTTACACTAGGCCTAAAGATGTGACCGCCTACAAGTGCCCTGCATATATGTGGTCAAATAACAGCTCATTCTGGCTGCTTTAGTCAAGGCCAACCAGGCATAGCCATTACACTCAGTTCCAGCTCCCCCACTTTATGCTCAGTGCATATACACATATGGCCCTCCTGTACTGGAGTCCATTACCCTCTTGCAGCTGGTACCAGGATTCTCCCTGCTAACTAATGGGAGCTCCATTTAACTCAGTTCCTGTGTACCTAGGGTTGAAGTGTTTCAGGCCAATTGATGTTGCTGTGGGGTGGCCAGTGGTGGTGCACTTTAAAATTAAATGAGTAAAGTGTTCCATTACAAACCCCAAACCCAAAGGCCATGCAACTGCTTAACATGTCTGTGACACTTCAGAACATGAGGTATTTGTAAGATCTTGGCAGGGCCAAATAGGAAAATAATTCCCAAATTGCACATTTCACTTCCCTTGGAGAAAGGCAAGCCCTGATCCTACTCATTGTTTCCAATAGGATAGCTCTGTCACACTTGGACAGCTGGTTCTGATCCCTTTATCATATTTTTTTGTAAATATAAAAAAAAAGTATGGACTGTGGCAGGAGGAAATGCTGGCTTGCTGAAACTGACAATTCAACCCCACCCAAGGATAAGTTCAAAGGACAGGACATAGCTAAACTGCAGATATCTGGGGTGCAATTATCTTGTCAATTTGCTGGATCCCAGGAAAGAAAATTAGCCATTCATGATGTCCTCAGGGAAATCCTTTGATCTGCACTAGATGTCCTAAGAAAAGGGACACTGACCAGTGTTATGAATAACCTCCCAGGAAGCCAGCTCATTTCATCAAAGAGACCTTTGATGTGTAGAGACCAGGGCCCAGATGGAATTAAGGAGTCAAATACACTTTTGCTTTGAATATACAGTGACATATCAAAGAGACTTTTGATGTGTGTGTGTGTGTGTGTGTGTGTGTGAAGCAAAGCACAGACTGGTTTAGACCAGTCAACATGAGAAAAGATTTATTATGTCATCTCTTATTTTTTTTTAAATTAGTAGGCCATCATGTGTTATAAAATATAGATTTTGTTACACCTAAGCAGAGTTTGGTGACATCAGAGAGAAGGCTGGCTCAGGACTGTCTTAAACCTACTGAGCAAACCTTGAGACACACACTTTCATATTGCTGACTGAGAGAAGAGGAACATCAGAGCACTGATAGATTAAGAAGTAAGGACCTTAGACAAGATTAGTCTGAGTGTTATTATTTGTAGGAATCTGCACTTTTAACCTGTTTGTTTTAAGGCTGTATGTGTTGGGATATTTTGTTCTGTAATATTTTCTGTTTTCCTATTTTAAAGTAAAGATATATATTTTAAAACGGAAACTGCTGGTGTGCCTTGAAATTTCTTTTTATATAAGTGGAGCTGTAAAGGTTATAGTTAACACTGTGTATGAGCTTATTGTTATACCAACTGGGAAACGGATAGAGTTCTGTAAGGTCTTGCATAGAGTTCTAAGGGTTCATTTTGCAATACCTGGTTAGGTGCCCGTAGGCAAAGATATCTGGCCCCCCCGAAGACAGAATGATCTGAGCCTGATAATTGGGTATGCTAACAAGAGGTTATCAGTTTGAATCCCTCCAGAACTTGATATTAAGGTGACTCGAACCCACAAAACAGACAAGAGGGTTACCTTGTACTGTTAACTGACCACAGATCCTACGCTCAGAGGTTGGCACTTTGGGAGTAGAGGTCTGACCTGCTGAGTGAATTTGTGACAAGCTCCTTCCTCGCTTTTGACCTCCAGTCTCCTTAGTCTCTTTTGATCAACTGGGCCACCTCTGTGGTCTCACTTCACTCGCTCTTAGGCACTGGCTTCACTGGTTCTTCATGGAGGTTTAGCTGGCTCTCTCACTCTCAACCACTGTGTGTCCATACTGACCCACATGTAATGACTTTCAATCCCTCTGGGCAGTCACAGCCCAACACCTAACTGTGGTATCTGTATGGATCCCCACAGAAGACTTTCTGCAGCCTGCTCTCTCTCCACTTCAAGCTGAAACATCAGCATTTTCTCTTGTGCTGGCTAGCACCCAAATGCCACACTTTTCCTCACCAGGAACTAACAGCTTTTTAAACAGTTCATCTTTCGCAGATGCTCTGTCTGTGGTGGCACAGCTTGGAATCTCCATCAGGTTGGCAGTTGTGCCTCTCCAAGATCTCTCACAGAACTGACCCAAATCAGCATAGCCCCTACCTCTTTATCCAAAAATGTCCAGCTCCCATTAGCTAAGTAAGCTGTTAGTCACATCCAGGCAGTCCTGTAGGTCCATACCATAACTGTTCACTGGCCCAACAAAAGGCGCCAGAATCAGTTGGTCCTCCTGCATCACAGAAACCTCTACAACTTCCTTGGTATTCCTACCTTCTGATTGTCTGGTTTATTATTGGTACATCTAAGCAATTTTCTCTGTAAGTCGTTTTACATGTTTGTTGTTTATTCGTTCTTGTTTTTAAATCAATTGTATGTGTTTTAATTGTATTTTGTACCTACAGTATAAACAGTATGACTTTGTTATAGTTAAATGTTTCTTCTTCTACCTTGGGTTCGACTTCCCCTTGAGCTTTTGTAAGCAGCATCACTTTAAATCTATTACTTTTAAATTAATTGATTTGTTTATTGTGGTCAGCTGCTTTTCAAATCCATTCAAACAGGAGGTGTTATGGCTTTAGGAGACACACCATAATGAAGCGCTGTGGCAAGTGCTCTTTCACCAGCCTGGATGTGGCTACACTATAGCATATGTATGATTTGTACTTTTTGTTTAAAATAAAATCATCACTAATTTTTGCAGACTTACTGCCAGTAGGTTCTTCGTCCAACTGATAAGTCTGATTTAGAGTGCAGCTGCTTCCTGCTCCTTTTGTCCATTTGTCTGGGAGTGCTACCTCTGCAGCTGCACCCTGCACCACTTGCATGAAGTCGTGTCTCTGGACTTGTTAAATAGAAACATAGAATTTGTCGGCAGATAAGGACCATTTGGCCCACCTAGCCTGCCCAGTTTTTCCCAGCTGTACTGTCACTGCAGAACCTACCTGATCTCGGTCCCCCCCCCCCACACACACCTTCCTACCAAGATGCCTATGTGCCTGTCCCATACATGATTGAAGCCCACCACTGTTCTCACTGCCACAACTTCCTCTGGTAGACTGCTCCAGGTGTCCACCAGTGTTTAAGTGAAGATATACTTCCTCATATCCTTCCTAAACTTCTCCCCTTACAGCTTCATCGCATGTCCTCTTGTCCTGGAGCAACTTCTTGTCTGAAAAAATACACCCCTCCTGTACCTTGTTCACTCCCGTGAATTACTTATAGGTCTATCTGTCATGCTCCCTCTTCTTCCTCTTTTCCAGGGTGTACATATTGAGATCCCTCAATCTTTCCTCATAGGCTTTTGATGCAAGCCCTGAACCATTTTAGTTTCCCTCCTCTGGACAGCCTCTACCTTGTCTATGTCCTTCTTGATGTGGTCTCCAGGGTTGGACACAGTACTCCAGGTGGGGTCTCAACAATGACCTATACAGTGTTAATACCACTTCTCTCCTTCTACTGGTGATTTCCTTCCGTATGCATCCCAGCATCCTACTGGCCCTGCCTACTGTAATGCACGGCCCTGCTTCCTTGAGGTTATCAGGTATGATAACCTCAAGGTCTGTTTCCTGCTTTGTGACTGTCAGTACCCCCCTCTCCATTTGATATACTGCCTCTGGGTTTCTGTGCCCTGGGTGCATGATTTTGCATGTTTTTATATTGAAGCCCAGCTGCCATACCCTCGGCCACTCCTCAGATTTTCTCAGGTCACTACTCATTTTCTCCACCCCCGCAAGAGTATCTACCCTACTGCAGATTTTGGTGTTGTCTGCAAAGGGGCACGCCTTCCCATCCAATTCTTCTGCAGTGTCGCTTGTTGTTCCTTTTATTGTCTGGCAGTCCAGTTCAGAGGACTTCAGAACGGTGGCGGACATGAAGTACAGGGGCACTGGCCCCAAAGTTCCTCTCTTTAAGAGGTTCCTGCCCTCAAACATGTTATGTGTGCCACAGTTTACCTTGCACGGGTGCACTTGGCTGTCTGGTTGGAGCCTTTAGTGCACAGCCTGAGCCGCACTACTGAATGGTGCAGGAGGTGCAAAAAAACTGATCCCGCAACTTCCTGCCAGCCTCCCTGCAGCACAGTTTGGGTCCTAGGGGCTGACGGCAGCAGTATTCAGCAACAACAGTCTGGTCCTGGCCAAAATAGTACCAGGTCAGCCCCACACCTTTTGGGAGGGGGGGGTCACTGTTTAGAATATCTCTTGGCCAGGGCATGTGCAGGTCTTGTGTAGGTAATGTTAAGGCCTGGCAGTTGTTCAGACTGCAACAACTTCAGTGCCTGTTAAGACCTGTAGTATGACTGTTTCTCCAATCCTCTGACCCTAGAGGGTTTGGTATTATGCACAGTTGCAATCACATTATGCACACATTCAGGCAGACTACAGGCAGATTACATGCATCTTTTTACAAGTTTAAAGGTAGATTGGTACTACTTATACAGGCAAAGAACAGGCCATGAACAGACAATAGACAGTACAGTTTTGACCGGCCTTAAAAGCAAGCATGGACAAATTTAATCCCTGGTACCTTGGGTAGCAGATTCAGTAGAGAATGAATATGAATTAGTATGTGAGTAACTGGCTCACCATTGATATTGTGGTTACTACCCCCTTCGTTGTTGGCCTAAACAAGGTTGAGGGGCCTAGGTCATTAAATTATTTGTTGGAGGGGTTGGGCTTGCTCCATCGAATGGCACATCTGCCCTGATGGGGGTGGGCAAGGCCCAAGGGTGACTCCTATGTCAGGAGTATTAGATGTCATGGCTTGTTGGGAGCCTCCATGCAAACATAAGAGCATACACAGCCCTCTCCTTTCACGTCACACCTCAAAAATGGGTGAGATGTCGCCAAATATCTACAAGGCGCACCAAGGTTTCAGTTCATATGTGATCCCTTTTGTTGATGGGAGTACGGTTCAAAAGGTATTTCATAGGCGTACACACAATTTATTTTATTCTTGTTAGGGATAAGTGCCCAAATACAGTTCATCACATTTTGGACTTGTTTTGCATTCAAGTACTCCTCACAAGTGGAGTTCTATGGTAATTACAATCTCAAGGCAAGACTTTCTTGTCTCTTACTAGTTTGGTACCCACTGCGCCAGTATGGGAGCCAGTGTTACCCCCTTCTCGGACCCTCAAGCAGCTGCTGTTGCCTTTGAATCATTGCACTTTTGGCAACCCCGATATTTAGGATGCATGCTCATTACCTTAACTTTCTGATCTTTCAGGCAGTTGCCCAGCCTGGATGTCAAAGGCCAAGCTGCTCTTGCACCCCTCACACAAACCACAGCTTCTTCACCTTGTTCCTTCTATTGCATCTTGAGGGAGACCTTCCAGGCCCAAAAGCCGTTGATGCACACCCCTTGAGGGGATGTCCACCCAGAAAACCCACTGTTCTCACACCATGCCATCTGCACCATTACGGTTCCATGCTGCCTGCTACAAGGGCATTCGATCCTAAGGCCAGCTTTCTGAAAGACCCACCAGTGTGACCTAGAATGGCAACCCTGATGTGCGGGAAACCCATAATGTAGTCCCCTTATGCTCAATAAAGGTGCATCTGCTTCAGGTATCTGCTGCTCGTCACCCTCCTCCAGTGGGCTCCAAACAAGTCTGGTCCCGCTGCTTGCATGGCTACCGAATCTCTCACAGACTCACTAGTAAAATCTCTCAAACTACTGGAACCTCAGCCCCCTCTGCCCCTTGATGTTACAGGTAAGATGGTCCTGACAGTGACCTCTGTGCCTTCCTGAAACTGGCACCCTGCCACTGAGCCAGATTTGGTGGACCCCTTCCGACCCTTGACGTGCCCCAGGAGTACAGGAGAGTGCCTGTACCACCCAGAGCCTGGCCCCCTTTGGCCATCCCAGGGCCTGTAATGGCAAAATAAAAATATGGGATGGACTGGTGTACAGAGCGTTTCAGGGTACTAATGGGCACAATAAATGTCAGCTGTTGTTGCCAGCTAAATTCTGCAAACATGTACTGAGAGCATTGCACGATAAAACAGGGCATTTGGGTCTAGTTCGCACACCAGCTCTGATCTTACACAAATTCTACTGGCCCAGGATGGGGGTAGAAGTTGAAAAGTGTCAACAAGGTATCCGTTGTATTCAAAGAGAAATATTAACCAAGCATGTAGCACCACTTATAAATATAAAAACTACTCCATTGGAACTTATTTGTAGGGCTGCAAGTTCGGTTCGTCATGGCTCTGAAAATATGTGAACTGCCCGAGTTCACGCTTGTCCGCCAGTCTCAAACCTTTTTAAAAAAAAAAAAAAATGGGAACTTTGGTTCGCGGTCCACCCCATTCAAAACGAGTCTCTTTTTTCTCCCCTACCTTGCGGCTCCTAGCCGCCAGCAGCACATGCTTCATTTCTCCCGGAGTCCTCCCCACATCATGGTCTGGTTATAATAATAATAATTATAAAATTTATTTGTTATAGCGCCTTTCATGTTTCAAAGTGCTGTACAGTCAGAATAAAATCAGCATACAATAAAATACAATAAAATCAGGACAGTACAGAATACGATTTCCCCCACAAGAAAATCCTAAGAGCCCGCTTAAAACACCCCACCGTCCCACACTCCCTAAGCTGACGAGGCAGAGAATTCCAGAGGGTAAGTGCCACAAACCCAAAAGCACGTGCACCAGATGATTTTAAGCTTACCCTCGGAATCTCTAGCAACCCCTCGTCAGCCGAGTGGAGCTGTCGCAGAGGGGAGTAGGGCACCAGGAGCTCTCTCAAGTAATCGGGGCCCTGTCGTGTAGGGCTTTGTAAGTCAATAGACCTACCTTAAAGGTGATCTGCCACTGAATAGGCAGCCAGTGCAGATTGTGCAGCACAGGGGTAATATGAGTTCTTCTTGATACCCCAGTCAACAAACATGCTGCAGCGTTCTGCACTAGCTGCAAGCGGTGGATATCAACCCCAGGAAGCCCTAAGTAAAGGGAGGTACAGTAATCAAGGCACAATGTCACAAAGGCGTGGACCAAAACAGGAAGGTCGCTGGGCCAAACAGAGTGCCTAATCCTAGCAATGTTCCTAAGATGATAAAAGGCCAGCTTGACGACTGCCAACACCTGATGACGAAGGGTCAGACCATCGTCAAGCACCACACCTAGGCTACGCACTTGTTCAGAGGTGAGGATCTGGGCCCCTCCCAAGATTAAACCGGAAGGGAAGTCCAGTCCCCAACCCCTCTGTTCTGCGACCTGGGTCCACAACCAGAACCTTGGTCTTTTCTGGGTTCAACTTTAAACTGCTGGTACTCATCCAATCTTGGATTTCTGCTAGACAGCTGTTCAGTACTGAGATAGCCCTAACCTGGTCAGGAGCAAAAGACAGGTACAGCTGGGTATCATCAGCATAGCAGTGAAACCTCAGCCCATACCATCTTGCAATGTCTCCAAGAGGCAGCATATATACTGCGAATAACATGGGGGACAGCCCCGAACCCTGGGGTACCCCGCAAGGCAGAGAGAAAGCCCCAGAAGAAAAAATACCCTGGACAACTCTCTGCGCTCTACCAGCGAGGAAAAATGTAAACCATCTGAGAACTGTACCAGACAGCCCACAGATGAACCTCAGACATTTCAGCAGAACTCCATGATCCACAGTATTTAAAGCTGATGATAAATCAAGGAGAACCAAGATGGAACGGTGTCTCCGATGTCTCGCCATCAGGAGATCATTGAGCACCCGAACCAGAGCAGTCTCAGTACTACATCTCTTACGAAAACCTGACTGGAGAGGTTCGTATAGATTATGGATGGTTAAATGGTTATCCAATTGAGACCCCACAACTTTCTCAATAACTTCCCCACAAAAGGGAGGTTAGAGATGGGCCTGTAGTTTGCTAGGTTATCCGTGTCTAAAGAAGCTTTCTTCAGGAGGGGTCTCATCACCCCCATTTTCAGGGAGCTGGGAAACTCACCCAAATCCAGAGAACACCGGACAATCCGAGCTAAGACCGGGCCAATGATGTCAATACAACCCAAAATTAGGGAAGTAGGGCCACGGTCTAAACTACAGCAAGTGGGATGCATCGCCTGGACATTCCTCATAATATCCACGAACTCCGGCAGCTCAAAGGTACTCCAGGAAACTCCAGGCTCTGTGACATAGCACCGATCAACAGCAACACCCATAGAGTGGAGTTGGAGACATTCATGCCTGATGTCTGCCACCTTATTCGCAAAGAAGTGAACGATCGCATCACAATCCCTTTGTGAAAAAACCTGACAGAACTGCTGACAGACTGGGTTGCACAGTCTGTCAACAGTCCTGAAGAGTTGGGCCGGTCAGTTCTGTGCGACAGCTATTTCCCTGGACAGGAATTCTGCCTTCTTATGGGAAATTTCGGTTTGATAGAGTTTATAATGCTCTAACAAAATAAGGTGGTCAGCATCTAAGGCTGTCCTTTGCCAACGGCGCTCCAACCTATGCCCCTGTTTCCGTAATTACCTTAGAGTCGCATCAAACCAAGGGGCCCCAAGGCGATGCGGAAAGGGGCGAACATGAACAGGAGCAATTAGATCGAGAGCTGTAGAAACGGCCCTATGATAGGCTGCAACTAACTGCTCAGGATCCATGTTAGTTTCGTCAAATAGCGAGAGATCAATTACCGCCATCAGGTCATCAGGGACCACTTCCCTTAAAGGGCGGTAACTGACCATCTCCACAGGGGCTGACCTACCCAGGGGGGGCCGACAAATTGAACCCAACAGAGTAGTGGTCAGACCAACCGACTGGTTCCACCACCAAGTCAGAGGCCACGATCCCCAGGAGGAAGACCAGATCAAGAGAGTGACCACCCTTGTGAGTAGCTGAGGAAACGACCTGTGTGAAGCCCAAAGATATCATCGACTGGAGAAAGTGTTGACCAAAAAGAGAAGATTTGTCATTGACCCAGGCATTGAAGTTGCCCAGAACCATCAATCTGGGTGACTCCAATGACATGTCAGCAACGAAATCTATAACTTCCTGCAGGAACAGCTTCTCATCACCTGGTGGACAGTAGATCAGTAGATGAGAGCTATCCTGCACCCCACACCAAGCACCACAGTGCACTTGAATGACCTAGCCTCCTCTACTGGAACATTTGTTAGGCCCAATTCGGTCTTGAAACAGACCGCAAACCCCCCCCCTCCCCCGCGGTCCAATCTCGGGCTATGTAAAACCAAATACCCGGCTGGAACAGCTGCCTCTAAAATAGGGGCAGCATTTCCATCCAGCCAGGTCTCAGTAATGCAAACCAGATCTGCCTTCACAACAAAGTCTGCAATAAGGCCAGTCTTGTTGCAGACAGATCTGGCATTGCATAACAGCGCCCGAGCTGGACGAGGTTGGCGAACTGTCCCAATTACTAGCCCTCCGACACCGGAGGTGCCCTTGGGTATGGGAACCAGAACAGAATTACCACGTTCCAGATACAATTTCACCCCAGGGCGTCTTCTGGGCCTAACCACCCTGATGGAGAGCACCACTCATCCGGACACCACTGTCCACAACCCCCACCACCTAACTCCCCTTTCTGCGAACAATTGCAGGCGCCGACAAGCTTGATAGACAAAAGAAGGCGGGGAGAAGAAATGGTGGAGGGCGGAGAGTTGAGGCCTAATAGTGCAGGACAGGAGGGCAAGCAGGCACATACCACTAATAAATATAACAAAATAGCAGGGGAAATACAAATACCAAATTCCAAATTCAAAGGAAAATGGCGAACGCTTAAGAAAACCCTAAAACAATAACTTATCCAACAATCCTTGCCCTAACAAAAATATAAAACTATATTAAACTATCTTAAACTACCCTCCTCCCACTATAAGGTGACTTTAACCCCAAAAATATAAATAATAATAAAATAAACAATAATAATTTCTTCTCACATGATAACACAATCCCCTCTCACAGGATTAAAACAAACATATAAAATCCCCCCTTCCACAGCTCTCTCACTGCCAAGGAGGAAAGGAAAAATAATGAAACAATAAAAAATAAACATACACATAAACATCAAAGAAATAACAGAAATAAATATGGGCACCCTGGAACTCTCACCACCAGGAGACCAAGACAATATTAATAAATCTGGGAAAAGTCATCAAACAGTAGGAGGAGCCGTAGAAAAAGTTCAAAACAATAAATCCAAGTCCAAATGAAACATTTGAAGAATCCAACATAAATAAAGTCACGGAAGTTCCATGAATGTCATAATAAAACTTCCAATGTAGTTGCACGCAGGCTTGATATAATTCCAGGAGCAAAGCCACAAAGTCTCGGAAGGAACAGGAGAAATAGACCAAATCCTTAAAAGCGGGGCTCCCCTCTTCCCATACCCCCCAAAACTGCCTAATAGGTTAACTTATACCACCAGGACCTGCAGCTACAGATATCCTAGGGCCGAAACACTTGTACCGACCCCAAGATATCTTAGGCGCCCACCACCAATCCCTAACTTCCTAGGGAAAAGTAAGGTAGTTCCTGCTCGGTCCTGAGAGGCTCCCTAAATTACCCAGGCACAAAGTGGGGGGGGGGGGAGAGCCTTTCACCACTAAACCACTGCCACGGCCCTGCCTCCAAACATACAGCTCAAGAGACAGTTTAAAATAAAATTGCGGGAAGAAAAGGCTCTGATCAATGAATCGGACCCTTTCATGACTCTTATGACTCATGTGGTGAACCAGAGGAGAGTCATAAGACCAGCTCGAAGGCTGTCTGTCATCCAGCCTTCCTCCAGTAAGAAATGCACTGATTGGAAGGAGGATTTCTCTGCCACCCACTCTTTCCACTGGGAAGCAACTGCAGCAATCAGTGGTGGAGCAGATCGCAAAACACGTGGTTGGATGATGCCTTAGACCTGCTCCACATTTCTCCTGTCAGTGTGTGCGAGTGTTGTGATGTGAGCAGGTCGCTTGCTTGTTGCTTCAGTCTGCTTCAAATCATTTGAATCGGTTGTTCCACTTTCTTGCTTAAAAAAAAAAAAAAAAAGCGTATACCTACAGAATAAAAATACCACACTTTGACTTTGTTCTTCAGTCAGTGTTGAGTTGACTGACATTTTTCATTTTATTTTTGTGATCATAACTTTACTGACGATACGATGACCACATCTTACAGTTAAACTTGCTTTAGTTTGTTACTTCATCATCATTTTCTTTCAAAGTCAGGGCAAAAAGTTGAACTTCGTTTTTGGTTTTTCATCATCCTTAATTTCTTATTGATTCAAAGTCAGGACAAAAAAAATAGTTTAGATCAATCAAGTGAAGTACATTTCAGGGAAGAAGGAGGCGAAACGAAAGTACAAAAGGGAGGGCAAGGTCAGATTTCTTTTGTAACCCAATTTGCTGCGAGTCAGTACCTTGGACCTAGTGGTGAATTTGATTGAATTTTAAACTATACATTACATTTTCCAAATCTCCACAAGGGAACACGGAAGGGCAGGGTCAGAGTGAGACAGCTGCTGCTCTGACTGAGTCTGACTCTGTAGTACTCTGTACTAGTAGTACTGTGTGTGCATGGCAAGGGCGTGAGTCTGCTCTGCAGTCTGTGGCACCAAAAAAGTATAAGAAAAGTATAGCTTTTTGTTTTGGAATTTGGAGGGATTGCATTTGGAGCAGGGAAAATACAGGCATAGCAAAGAAAGGAGAAGATAGAGAGACTGTACTGCAGAGCTAAATGAGAAGTGCTCTGCTGACTGACTCTCCCATTCCACACAGCCAGTAGTCCTGAGTCCTGAGCCCTGACCTGTCTGAGAGAATAAATATCAGATTCTTCCTGTGTTTTCACTACGGTACTGACCTGTTAGGGAAAAAATCTCCCTGTGTTCCCAAGTACACAGAACACACCTATTAGTGCTTTACTGACCTGTTTGAGATCATTTCCTTGTTTTCATAGCTACTCAATGCAGCCAGCAGTGCTGTACTGACCTGTTAGACAGTAAATTTCCCTGTTTTGGGTGCAGCAGCTTGATGCAGCCAGCAGTGCTGTACTGACATGTTAGGGAAAAAATCTTCTAGGAAGGATGGTGGTGGTAAAAACAAGCATTTGTCAATGCCGATCGTGCGCTTGCTAGTATTTGCATTGGTATTTCACATTTATGCAGGCCCCCTCCCGTTGTATCCATGTCCCTTCAGCATCCATATCCCAACAGAGTACCTCTCTGCAACTCCTCTTGCATCTGATTAACATTCCACCCTCATACTTCTTAAGTGTCTGTCTTAGGAACCCTAACGCCCTGGCTGTGCTCAAGGGAACGAGCCTTTGTGGAAACTGCGGAACGCGCACTTGTAACACAGTCATTCAGTGGAATTATTTCACCAAATTTTCAACATAGACATTTTGTCACCTCTGGTCATGAACAGTGTCACTGTGATTTTCTTACTGTGTACCGAACACTGATTTACAACAGGGACCGCACTATTCTGCACCGGAAGTGTGAAAACACATTTCGGCCAGGATGTGAAAAATGACAGCTGTACTGTTCATAAGGGGGTGTGGGAAAATGCAAGTGTTGAAAATCTAGAGTGAAAATATTACAAATTACATAGAAATTCTGATGTGGCGTGAGACTACGCCTTACTCGTAAAACAGGCATTTTATAGAATATTTTCCGTGAATTTTCAACATAGGCATTTTAGGACATCTGCTCATGAACAGTGTCACTGTGATTTTGTTACTCTGTGCCGAACAGTGATTTCCCACAGCGACCGTGCTATTGTACGTCAGAAGTGCGAAAACACATTTCGGCCAGGATGTGAAAAATGACAGATGTACTGGTCATTAGGAGATGTGGGAAAATGGCAATGTTGAAAATCTGGAGTGGAAATATTACAAATTCATGAACTTATGAGTGTGCGTAGAAATTGTGCATCACACACTCATAACACAGCCATTTTATGGACTTTTGCCACCAAATTTTCAGCATAGGCATTTTAGCACCTCTGCTCATGAACAGTGTCACTGTGATTGTCTAACTCTGTAGGGAACACTGATTTCCAGAAGCAACCATGCTATTTAGCGCCGGAAGCGCGAAAAGATATTTTGGCCAGGATGTGAAAAATGACAGCTGCACTGTTCATAAGAAGGTGTGGAAATATGCCTATGTTGAAAATCTGGAGTGAAGATATTACAAATTCGTGAACTTACAAGTGTCGCGTGGAAACGCTATAGCGCCGCGGCTCGTTAAACAGTAATTTTTCACAAATTTTGCAACATAGGCTTTTGAGACCCACCTCATGAACACCGACACTGTCCTTTGTTAATCAGTCTCAAAAGGTAATTCGGCGCGAGTGACGCCAAATCACCTTTCAGGACAGAATAATGCCATGACAGTGACTGAATTCATGAGAAGGGTGTCAAGAACCCCATGTTGAAAATTTAGCGCAAAAGTATAAAAAAAATGGCCATGATATCCACCTAAGTTGGAAAAACCCTATTTATGCCATTATACAGCTTACCGGCATTTCCTCAGTTCGTGGTTGGCTTTGAAGAATGCAGACGTGTGTTTTTTTTTTTTTTTTTTATTTAGTTGTTTAACCAGGAGTAGCACACTAAACTGAAGGCTTTTTCACAGGAGCGACCTGGGAGCACAGGGAAGTTAAGTGACTTGCTCAGGGTCATGCAGTATGCAAGTGGAAGCTGTGGGATTCAAACCCAGGTCTGGTCTGCTGGATGTCACCAGATTTGCAGCTCAGAGCCTTAAACCACTGTGCTATACTGCCTCCCGGTCCACTGAAGATTGTCACACCAGGCTCCAGAGGTAAGTATGGGGTGTGGGGGTGTGGGTCCGCAGAGGGTGGGGGAGGTTGGCGGCGGGGGGACCAATGACTCACTGAGGGACTGTTTTCTTGTTTTACAGGATTTTAAAAACGAAAAAACCAAAACAGATGCTTTTGGTATGCTGGGGTGGGCTCCCAGCGTGCCACTAGGTGGGGTGGGGGAGGTGGGAGGCAGAGGGTGGGGCGAGGGACTCACCGAGGGACCGTTTTCTTGTTTCACAGGAATTGAAAGAAAACAAAAAAAACGGACGCTGTTGGTACGCTGGGGTGGGCTCCCAGGGTGCCACCTACGTGTCTGTTGGGGGGGAGGGACTGGAGCCAGCGAGTGTGGCGGGGGAAACATAGAAACATAGAAGTTGACGGCAGATAAGGACCGCAAGGCCCATGCAGTCTGTCCATTTCTTTTTCTACCTTATAAATGTGCCATCGGCCTTTGCTCTGTCAATGGCCTATCTATTCATACTCATCTGTATTGCTGTTTTATGCCTATCCCATGCCTGTTTGAAGCTCTGCACTGTATTCATATCCACCACTTCCTGAGGTAGGCCGTTCCATGCATCCACCACCCTTTCTGTGAAAAGAACTTCCTCACATTACCTCTTAATCAGCCTCCCTCTAATCTCATGCTGTGTCCTCTTGCCCTGCTGTTTTTCTTATATTGAAACATGTTAGACTCTTTCACCGTGTTAATGCCCTTAAGGTGTTTGAATGTTTCGATCATATCACCTCTCTCCCTCCTCTGCTCTAGGGTATACATATTGAGCTTGATTAATCTGTCCTCATATGCATTCTGATGCAGTCCCTGTACCATTTTGGTTGCCCTACTCTGGACTGCCTCAATTTGGCTAATGTCCTTGTGAACGTGTGGCCTTCAGTACTGCACGCAGTACTCCAGATGGGGCCTAACCAGTGTCTTGTAATGAGGGATTATTACCTCCCTCTTCAGACTTGTGATACCCCTACTAATACACCCCAACATCCCTCTAGCCTTAACTACTGCTATAGTGGTCTGCCTGGATGATTTCAGGTCATCGGTAATGATGACGCCCAAGTCTCTTTCTTCCCTTGTGACTGCCAGCAAGTACCCTCCCAGCCTGTAGGTGGCTTCAGGGTTTCTCTTCCCTATGTGCATGATCTTGAACTTTGCTGAGTTAAACCCCAGTTGCCACTTTTCCGACCATTTTGCTAGTTTATCCAGATCTCTTCTCATTCTGCCCACCCCATCCGGATCATCTACTCTGTTGCAGATCTTGGTGTCATCTGCAGACAGACAAACCTTACCCTCTAGTCCATCTGCAATGTCACTGATGAAGATATTGAAGAGGACTGGCCCCAGGACTGATCCATGAGGTACCCCACTTGTAACTTGCATCTCTTCTGATTGTATACCGTTTACCACCACTCTCTGTTTTCTGCCTGTCAACCAGTTTGCCACCCAGTTGACCAACGTCTGACCCACCCCGAGCCTACCCAGCTTATTAATCAATCTATTATGTAGAACAGTATCGAAAGCTTTGCTGAAGTCAAGGTAGGCGACATCAACTGCTCCCCCTTGGTCCACCACTCTGGTTACCCACTCAAAGAAATCTATGAGATTAGTTTGACAGGACCTTCCATTTGTAAACCCATGCTGTCTTGGATCCTGTGCCCCTATGGAGTCCAGGTATTGCACTATCCTTTCATTAAGGAGTGTCTCCATAATCTTACCCACCACTGAGGTAAGACTGACTGGTCTGTAGTTCCCTGCCTCCTCCCTGCTACCACTGTTGTGGAGCGGGATCACATTAGCCCTTCCCCAGTCTTCTGGGACCTCTCCTGTGCTCAGAGACTCACTAAACAGTTCTGATATGGCTCTGCTAGTTCCACCCTTGGCTCCTTTAGTACCCTGGGATGTATGCCATCAGGTCCCATTACCTTGTCCACCCTGAGCTTATCGAGCTCTTGTAGGGCCCTTTCTTTTGTGAAGGGACTAGCGCACACCTCCCTCCCCCCTGTGTCCACAGTGCTGAGCTGTGGGCCCTGCCCTCCATTCTCTTCAGTAAATACTGAGCAGAAGTATCTATTTAGGATAAATGCTTTTACCTGGTCCTCCTCCTCCTCACACTCCCCCTTATCCCCTTTGGTCTTAGCAATACCCCCTCTAGACTTTCTCCTTTCACTAATTTATCTATAGAAAGTCTTGTCACCTTCTTTTACTGTTCGTGCTAGTGTTTCCTCGGTTTGGGCCTTACTGCTTTTCCTGCTTCCAGTAGGGAAGTTTGGTATGCCTCCCTATCTTCATCCTGCTGGGTTCCCTTATATTTCCTGAAGGCCAGCTTTTTGGCTCTGACCTTTTCTGCTACTGTGTTTGAGAACCAAAGTGGTTTCCTTCTTCTTTTGCACTTCCTTTTCTCACCAGCACAATGGGATGTTGCTTCAAGTACTGCATTTTTAATGCTTGCCCACTTTGCCTGTACCCCCTCACCTGCATTTATTTTTGCCAGGGCTAGTGTAACTCTGTTGGCCATCGTATCAAAGTCTGCTCCTCTGAAGGGAAGCATGAGCACGCTGGGGTGGGCTCCCAGCGTGCCAACTGCTTGTTTTTTGGGGGGGGACTGCAGCTGCCGAGCTGTGCAAGACAGCAGTTGTGCTGATGTAGGTATGCAAATTTCATACACTACGACTGCTGATTGCATCGGACCTTTTCTTAGAAGTGAAGATCAACACAGCCGAACTGCTGTCATACACAACTCGGCATGTATTGGTCCCCTAGGGTCGCGCCTGCTACACTCAGCACTGCATTGGCAAGAGGGTTACACCTCCAAAGGCACACTGTTGCAAGGCGTCCCGCGTAGCAAAGCGCAATAACGAAAACTATTAATGATAGTGGGCATAAGGAGACACCCACATGCAGAGGAACAACAAAGGACAGAAGATGGACAGGCTTCCAGAGGGGAAGAAACAGAAGCAGTTCAGCCAGTCAGAGAGGCTGTGCATCAAAAAGACATGCAGATATACATAGAAAGACCTCAAAGAGATACTGGAAGTAGTAGTGGCTATGGTGGTGGTGAACATATCATCCCCATAAGCAGCACTGCAACAAAATCTGTGAAATCTGCAGTGTTGGATTTTTTCACACAAGATAAACCATCTGGCAGCCATGTGGTTTGCAAATTATACAAAACAAAATTGAGTTGAGGTAAAGTGGGTACTCGACTGGGAACATCAACAATGATAAGGCATATGACCCAAGTCTCACATTTATCAGTATCAAAATACACAAAAGGAGCACACGCAGGTTGTTGCACTGCTGCACTTAGCTGAGGAGGATGAGGATATAGATGATCTTACTTCGAGAGGGTTCCTTCAGTAGGTCATCACATATAGGACTGGCGCCACCTAGGGCCACACGGCAGACTTTTCTAGCAATACCTGGCGGGGGACCGCCAACCCGACGTCACGTGACTGATGTCAGCGTGACTGTATATAGTGGGCGGTCCTCACGCCTGCCCTCCAATTCTTTCCCGCCGTCGCCTCATGTCAGTCACATTGCAAACTTCCATATAGCGATCGTTGTGAAAGTGTCTTGCGTTGGATTATCCTTCACTAATTTTTTCTATCTTTTCCTGTTAATTATTGATGTCTTCTCCCAAGAAGAAGTGCTCGTACTGTGGCACGCAGATCCCACACAAAGACTCACCTCAAGTGCGTCCTCTGTTTGTTTAGGCCCAGACCATCCAGTCTCCTCCTGCCATGAGTGCCAGACCTTTAACTAGGCCAGAAAAAAGAGGAGACAGTAGGCTTTGGAAGCGCATCTGCTAAAAGCCCGCTTGGCTTCCCTCGAGAAGAAGATGGATCGGCTTAGACATTCTTTGTCTGAAAAGTCTTCTCATTCTAAAAAACATAAGCAGAAATCTATGGAGCGAGAGCACTCTGTGGATGACACCAGGCCCTTGACGAGCAAGGCCCAGCCGCTGCCCAGCAAGGACGGTAAGTCTGGTAAATCTACGGTGGGTCAGTCGGCCGTCGGTTCCTCCGATGACCGCAGCGCCTCGGCCAATAAGTCAGCCCCCGGCTCCTCCAGGGACCGTGCGGCTTCTGGTAAGACGACTACCCAAGCTGTGGGTACTCACCCGACACCGGTCGATAAGCCGGCTGGGGGCTCCTCCCCCGCCCAACCGACTTCATCCGCTAAGTCGGCCATCCCGGACGACCGCACGGGTGCGGTTGGGGCCTGACGGCGCCTCACCCGACGTCCGGCGGAACCAGAGGGAGAAAGCCCCTCTCCCTCCTCCTCCTTCCTCGCCCGTACCCTCCAGTTCCCCAGCGGGTACCTCCAGCGATGACAACGGAGAGCCCCTCGACTCTGTCGATGCCTCTGGGTCTGCTCCACTTTCCCCTCTCAGGGTCAAGGAGAAGGAGGCTCCTCTTCGGCCATCTGGCCTTACTGTAGAGGCCCCTCCTCCGCCTTCTGGCGGACTTCCGGTGCCTCCAACACCGGTTGTACTGACAACAGTCCCGCAACCGGGACCGGTTGTCTGGCCTCTTCCTGTGGCCCCGACGCCGGATCAGGTCCTGCCGCCAGGGCCCTTTTGTCCGGCTCCAGTGCTGGCCTCTCCAACGCTGGATCCCCTTCCAGCGCCGGATTGGGTGTTGCCGGTTCCGACGTCGGTTCCCTTGACGTGGGCTGTCCAGGCGCCAGACCCTCTACCGATTTATACAACAGCGGGTCCGATGTAGGTACCCCCGATGCCAGATCTGGCAGCGGGGATTTATACCAGACCCGAATTGTCGGCCGCCCCTCCGGACTGGGAGTAATTTGAGCAGTTCTTGGATCCAATCCTGCTTGAACTTTCAGGGATTCCAGGGTTATTACTCTCCACCGATTCCTGCTCCTCCTCCCCCTCCGCCTCTGCCTACCCCCCCTCCTCCAGTTACCCTGGATTTTAAGGCTTTAATCCAGTCTTGGTGGCAGGGGGCACAGTCGGAGTTGGTCTCGGACCTGGAGACTAGCTCACACAACCGCGATCTCCCAGGTCTCCTTCCCCGAGCAGTTCTTCCATTACTCCTGTCCATGTCTCGGGGGAGACTCGGCAGGACATTTCCCTCCCGGATACCAGGCATCGTCCTTTCGAGGAGGTGGATGACAATAGTTCAGAGGAGGCAGACAATTCTTCTGAGGAGGTTCCTGAGGACCCCGAAGACACAAAAGGCAAGGAGTCCCTGAAGTCTTTACCAGAGGACCCTGCCTTTTCGGATCTGTTGAGGTCCTTGAAGGATTACTTTGACTGGGAGTTGGAGGAACAGGACTCTGAGACAGAGACTGGTGGAGCATCTTGAGTTAAAGTCTCTGTCTCCGGTCCCCATTCCTCCCTGGATGGCACCTCACCAAGACCTCACCATTACCATCTGGTAGATTCCTCATACCCTCCCGGCTGTCCCCAAACGGGCGGACAGGCTTTACCAGGCACCGAAGGATGCCCCTTTCTTGAAGGTTCATCCCAAGGCTGACTCTGTGGTCATCTCTGCGTCTTATGATCGCTCCTCAGAGCCAAAGCACATGAGCACCTCTCCTCCTGACGAAGAGTCGAGGCAGATGGACCAGTTCGGAAAAAAGATATACTCGTCGGCCACGTGCGCCCTTCGGTCCCTCAATTACGTGGCCCACATGGTGTCACATCAGAAGGCTATCTTGGCCAGGCTGGAAGCACAAGTCCAGTCCATGGACCCCTCACCTTTGAAGGAGGAACTTCCCAAGGATCTCCGCCTCTCCAAAGTTTCATGTAGGAATGCCTTATCGCCACTTACGACTCCGTTGACTCGGTGGCTCATCCTCTCGGCAGCACCCGTTGCCCTCAGGCGGCATTATTGGCTTCGCCTTTCTGGACTTTCCAATGAAGTCCAATCAGCGATTCAGGACACCCCTTTCAGGGGCTTGGTACTTTTTGTTGGGGACACCAAAGATATTATCATAGACCCACAGGACAAGGGCCTTGCACTTAGGTCTGCGAGGTCAGTGTACCGATCGGGCTCCCAACAGCAACAGCAGCCCTTTCGGAAAAGGACCTGGAGGCAGAGAAAGAATGCTGAGGCGCGCCACCAAGGGAAGCGTAAGGCCACGGGTACAGCCACCCCTCCTGCCTCCAAAAATCAGAGACATTCAGGAGGTCCTACCCCTGAACATCCCGCCACTTCTTGACTCCCCAGCTCCACTGCCTCCTCAATCTGTGACGGGGAGCAGGCAGGGAAGGGATTTAACCCGCCCGCAGCAGTGTGGGGGCGATCACCTCCGACGAATGGGTCCTGCAACTAGTGTCCATTGGACACACCATAGAATTTGTGGAAATCCCTCTGGAAACTATACCACAGAAGTCCTCCTATTCCCGGGACCAAGCCATCCTAGTTCGCGAGGAGGTAAACTTGCTCTTACTCAAAGAAGCAATCGAGCGGGTCCCCTTTGGGCAAAGGGGAAAGGGATTTTACCCCCAATTTTTCCTGGTTCCAAATCAGTTTGTTGAGTACAAAAAATTTCGAATGCTGACACTCCAGAGCCTCCTCCCTCTCCTCATGGAGAACCACTGGCTCTGCGCCCTGGATATGCTGGATGCCTACCTGTACATCCCCGTCTTCTCCAGCCACCGCTGATTCCTGCGCTTTCGCTTCCAAGGGGAACACTTTCAGTTCCGAGTGCTCCCTTTTGGTCTGTCTTCGGCACCACGTGTTTTTACCAAGTGCTTGGCTGTGGTCGAGGCGTTCCTATGCCGCAGGGGTATTGCAGTTTTCCCTTACCTGGATGATTGGTTGATTTCACCCCCATCCAGAAAATCCTTGTTGGAGGCCCTTACCTTTATCCTGGACCTTTTCAACAGACTAGGGATCACGGTCATGTTCCCAAGTCATCCCTTATCCCTGCCCAGAGACTTCAGTTCATTGGGGCAGTCCTGAATACAGTCCAGTGCAGAGCCTTCCTGCCTCCAGACAGGTTGGAGACCCTTATCTGTCAGGCCTCCAAAGTGGCCTCTTACAGAACCATCTCAGCTCGGGAGGTCCTACGCTTTCTGGGCCTGATGGCAGCCTCCATCACAACTGTCATTGTGGGTGCAGTGGGATCAGCTCCTGGACGACCTGGACCATCTGGTTCTGGTCTCCTTTGTGGTTCAGAAAGACCCTCGCAATCTTTCTGTGGGACTTTCCTTTCAGAGCCCTGCACCACTAGCTACTCTCACCACGGATGCCTCGAATATGGGGTAGGGAGCTCATTTCGGGGAGCATCAAGCCCAGGGACTATGGTCCGGCTTGGAGACTCCTTTGCACATCAATGTTCTGGAGTTGAGGGTGGTCCTCTATGCCTTACAGGCCTTTCAGGCCCTACTTCCAAAGGGATCACTGCTAATCCAAACGGACAACATGTCGGTAGTTTGGTATATCAACAAGCGAGGAGGAACTCAGTCATACCCCCTGTGCAGGGAGGCGATGCGGGTGTGGAACTGGGCAGTCCAGCACCATCTGGTCCTCGTGGCCGTGCATGTTCTAGACGTTTTAAACGTCCTGGCGGACAGTTTCAGCAGATCTCGGACCCTAGCTCACGAATGGGAACTGCATCAGGAAGTGGTGGAATCCATCTTCCAACATTGGGGGTGTCCAGAAATCGACCATTTCGACTCCGATTCCAACACAAAGCTTCCCAGCTTTTGCTCGCTCATTCTAGAGCATGGTGCTTTCTGGAGCAATGCATTGTCTCTATCTTGGCCAGGGAAATTTTTGTACACATTCCCTCCGTTTCCCATTCTGCAGAGGTTTCTTCTCAAGCTTCAGGCGGAGAAGGCAAGGATGATCCTCATCGCTCCTCTCTGGCCGAGACAGATCTGGTTCCCGCTGCTGCAGCAGCTTTCCAGGGAACCACCAGTTCCACTTCCAGTGACTCACGACCTCCTGACCCAGGATCAAGGTCAGTTGTTGCACCCGGGGCTCAGGACCCTGCACCTCCATGCGTGGCTCCTGCAGACATAGCGATCTCCCGTTTCAGGGTTTCCACCAGGGTTGCTCAAGTCCTCATTGAGGCTAGAAAGCCCTCTACCCATTCCACTTATGCCATGAAGTGGAAGCGGTTTTCCATTTGGGTGACCGCTAAGGGTTGGAAACTCTTCTCTTGCTCGGCCCCACAAGTCATGGAATACCTCCTTCACTTATCAGACTCCAGTCTGTCCTACTCTTCTTTGAAGGTCCATATCTCAGCATACCACGAGCTAGTGGATGGTAAACCCGTGGCTCAGCTGGAGGTCTCAAAAACCTTTCTGAAAGGGATTCTCCACCTGAAACCCCCATCCACAGCCCAACTCTGCCTTGGGACTTGAACTTCGTCCTAGAAAAGCTCACCCTTCCTCCTTTCGAGCAGGCTATAAGCTGTGATTTGTGCTTCCTGTCTTGGAAGGCGCTTTTTCTTGTGGCTATCACGTCAGCCCAAAGGATTTCGGAGCTTCACGCTTTAGTCTGCAAGGAGCCCTATCTGATTTTCCATAGGGACCGGGCGGTCCTCAGAACACATCCAAAGTTTCTTCCCAAGGTGGTGTCAGAAGCCACGCTGAATCAATCAGTAGAGCTTCCATTGTATTATCCATCCCCCTCTAACAGAGGTAAGGCACTCCTTCATACAATGGATGTCCATCGGATTCTCTGGTGTTACACCCACCGAACCAGAGAGTTCTGCTCTTGCAACCAGTTGTTTGTTTCCTTTGCCCCGAGATCGAAGGGCAAACCAGTTTCTAAGCAGGGCCTGTCCAAGTGGTTAGGCAACTGCATTAGATTCTGTTACCAGAAGTACGAAAAGCCTCTGCTGGGTTCTATCAGAGGTCATTCTACTAGGGGCATGGCTGTCTCCGCAGCCTTCCTACGGAATGTTTCTGCAGCCAACATTTGTGCTGCTGCTACTTGGAGTCTATCCGTACCTTTACCAAGCATTACAGTCTGGACATTGTTTCTAGGCGGAGGGCTGGCTTTGGCTTAGCCATCCTGCAGGCCTTCTGTCCTAGACTGGGTCCATTCTGGAGTCCAGTTTTTTCCGTTGGAGTTAGTTTTCCTCCTCCCTAGTTTCTCTCGGTCTCTCCTTGGAGGGACTGCTTGGGACTCTGTCCTATATGTGATGACCTACTGAAGGAACCCTCTCAAAGTAAGATAGTACAGTTATATAGGAACTTACTGAAACAGTAGATCTTCGAGAGAGGTTCCTTCAGTAGGTCATATTTTTCCCTCCCTCCTTCCCCTCATTTTCTGTTTTTACAGGGACTCCAAATCCTGTTAGCTCCTGCTGTCAGGTCTCTTCCTGGCTCTAGTGGGAGAACTGGAGGCTGACCGATAGGGATTGCGCCACTATATGATCAGGCTGACATCAGTCACGTGGCGGGTGTGCGGTCCCCCGTCAGGTATTGTTAGAAAAGTCTGCCGTGTGGCCTGGCGCCAGGTGGTGCCGGTCCTATATGTGATGACCTACTGAAGGAACCTCTCTCGAAGATCTACTGTTACGGTAAGTTCCTACATAACTGTACTTTAACCAAGGTGATGAAGTAATTGATGTAGAGGGGGAGGATGATGAAAGTCTGCCTTCCAATCAAAGCACAACATCTTCAGTTTCTCATTTCTTTACCCCTCTAAGTCCACCACAGCCTAACAGGAGTCGTATACCATCCATGACAACAACATCCACCCCTCGTGGTAAAGGTCAAGGGAAGCAGCCCAAAAAAATCAGGTGATGTCAGCAGGTGTAGCAGCCATAAAATTTCTTTGAAAGACTTTCTTGAGTGGTCACAGAAAAATAAGCTCAACAGGCCTGAGGCAAAGCAGTTAATAAAGGCAGTTGGGGAGATAATAGCCACCAACTTGCTCCCATTCTCTTTTGTGACTAACCCATGTTTAAAGCACTAATGGAAATCGCAGTGCCAAAGTACCAGGTCCCCAGCCAGACCTATTTCTCGACTGTTGGCATCCCAGACATGTATGACACTGTTTGAAAAAGTGTGTCTCATGCTCTGAACGGTTCAGTGGGCAAAAAGGTTCATGTCACGACAGATATGAGGACCAGTGGCCAGACGGCTGACTATATGGCTGTGACTGGCCACTGAGTAAACTTTCCTCCCCCCTCTTCCTCATCATCATCATCATATAGTGGCACTGTCAGCAGCAGCAGCAAGAAACAAGGGACTTTCACTGTTTGAAGGCAGGCAGCTTTATTTATTTATGGCTTTGAAAAAGACCACAGAGCAGAACATCTTTTAGAGGACCTTGAAGAAAAGTTTGCTGAATGGTGGACTCCAAAGTCCATGCAACCTGAGTTTATAATGTCTGACAATGCTTAAAATATGAAAGCAGTAAGGCTTGGTAACTTTAATCATGTACAATGCTTTGCACACAGTATAAACTTGGTGGTAAAATATTTTTATCAATGAAGACAGAAATGTTCAGAACTTGATTGCAGCTGCCCGCACACTATACACCCACTTTAGTCATTCTTTTAAAGCCCAAAAGTTGTTACGGCAGATACAGATTGAAAATAGCCTCCCTTTCCACCAGATGATACAGGAAGTTCCAACCTGGTGGAATTCCACTTACTATATGATGCAGAGAATGCTTGAACAACAGAAAGCCGTCCATCAATATGCAGTCCAACATGGCATTGGGAAAGGAGATGTGAATATCAGCCCCAATCAGTGGCGTCTGATGGAGAATGTTTGTTGTGTCCTTAAACCCTTTGAGGAGGCTACCCGAGTGGTAAGCTCTGATGGTGCCAGGCTAAGTCAGACACTACCCTTAATTTCAGTTATCAGGATGAGACTGGAGCGTCTCGAGTCACAGTTCCTTGACACTGATGACATCAATGCTGCATCACTCGTAGGAAAAATGCTACACACCTTCCTGGGTGATGAGCACATTATAAATATATGCAAAGCTGAACATTACACTTTGGCCACACTTCTGGATCCTCAGTTTATGGACACAATTGAAACATTCTTCAAACCACATGACTTTACGGACCTGGAGTAATATTGTGAACTGTTAATTGAGAAAGTGTCAGCACGCATAATTGAGAAAAGTAGTACGTCATCAATGCCCTTTTTGGCAACATTCAAATTCTGAACAAAATCTGGTGGAGAGGGAAGGAGCACAATCTGCTGTTGCTGCTGGTACCACC
Source organism: Neoceratodus forsteri (assembly GCA_016271365.2). NCBI lineage: Eukaryota > Metazoa > Chordata > Ceratodontiformes > Ceratodontidae > Neoceratodus > Neoceratodus forsteri. The sequence goes on along the minus strand of CM057452.1, from coordinate 1,081,814,671 downwards.
ACTACTGATGTTTTTGGCCGTCAAGCACCAACGAGAACTGCTGCTACACTACAAGAAGACATACCACTGTGGGACATGCTGTCAGACTTTGGTTTGATAAAGACAGCTGGAGAGGCTCAGCTGGCTGTTGTGGTACCAGAAGTCCCTGCTGCAAAAATGGTGAAAGATTATATGGAGGAGACTGTACATCTCACCGCAGGTGATGAACCATTGCTGTACTGGCAACAGAAAAAATCAATGTGGCCTTCTTTAAGTGAGATCGCAGTTGAATACCTCAGTTGCCCACTGGCCAGCACATATTCAGGGAGAATTTTCAGTGCTGTTGTGGCAATAGTGAATGACAAAAGAACATGTCTTTCCACAGAAAAAGTAGAGAGGCTAACTTTTCTAAAAATGAACCTGACACAATTCAAAAACATACTGTCTAAAATGTATGCAGGCTGACTGCACCCAGATGGCATGTCACGCTGATGATGGTGAGGGATTCTGTTGCCACTAGCCACTAGCCTTTGCACCTGTCTTTCCTGCACTGGTGGGCAGTGGCAGCACTAGGGGTTTTATAACCTGGGTCAAATTAGGTCCACTGGTGTAAAAAATGTGGGTCAAAATGAGAAACAACTGAGTCAAACCCTAATTGCAAGTACACATTTCACCAGTACAGGAGCTTAAATTTGTCAAGTGAAAATACTTTTCTGTTGTTTACTTTTTCATCTTTCAGCTATTGTTACAGATAGGTGCACCACTTTGGACCCACTGTCCTGTGGAAAGTGGGTAATTTCTGGGCTAACAGCAACTTTTTCCCTTTTTGCCCTATCTAGTGCTGTCCCTGCTGGTGGGTCCTCCTGTCTCCTCCTCCTCCTCCTTCTCTTCCTTAAGTTCCATTAATTTCTCAAACAAACATCTGCTGCTGGTTCTCATGCCACTGAGGCACAGCCCAGCACCAGAAGTTAAAGGTCCACTACATACTACTGTTCAGCTAAAACAATCATAAATGGCTACACATTAGTGCCACACAGTTTTTCAATCATTTGGTTTTATTGCCTGTTTTGTTAACTAAAGATTCAATACTTGTTAGGCTGTTAAAAACATCAATAAAATAAATAAATAATAAATAACTAGTCTTTCTTCAGGTCCAGATGGGGATTTAATTTTTAATTTTTCTTTTGCTGCAAAATGTCCACTTTCCTTTCTCTATTTCAGTGCTGCACCCAAGGACACATCCAAGGCTTTGATCCAAAATGAGCCATCCACCAGATACAAACTGTTTTCATCCTAATCTGGAAAATGAAAATAAAAGACTAGCATTTTAAAAAATGGTGTTCCCACGAACTTATTGACCATCATGAGAATAAAAAAAAAAATTCCTAATCTTACTCTACACCCCCCCCCCCAACTCCAAGTCAGACCCCCTGGGCCACTCCCTCTTACAAATACAATCCAGCCTCCATTGTTAGATCCCAAACTGCACACCTGGCATCATAAAGAAAATTGGCGGATGGTAGACTGTTTTGTTTTTTTCCATTATTCTGAGTAAAGATGAGTATATTCATCAGGAAAGGATCCCCTTTCTGCATTCCCAACAGGTGCACTCTGACTCTACTAACTCCTATCCTCATCCAACCAGATGCCCAAGTATGCCAGTACCTCCCCCTTCACCTACTGTTACACATCCGTCTCGCACCCTTCTCCTTAGCAATATCACATAGATATTTTGTTTTTCCGAACACTATGCTTTTAGGAAATGTCTAGAACCCTTCTTCACTATTCAGTGAATACTACCGAAAAAATGAAAAATCAGTTAACTCCCTTTTTCCACCTCTGTCCATTGAATTCCTCCTTACACTTCATTGGACACTCTCCTGCCTTTCTTGGTTGCACTTCAAACTGAACAGTCTGTCAGAATGAAACAGCTTTTTCTCTCTCATCTGTAACTCAGGGGCGCCATCCACCACGGGGCTACTACCCCTTCCTGAGTGGCCACTCACCAGGTTGAGGGGCCTGGGTTCCTATTTTGCTGATACAGGGGTTCTTTCCCAAGTTAGAAATAAACTAGTGTGGTGCCTCCACCCAGAGTACATTTTAAGTGGGTCTGGTATTCAACAATACAACCCCCTGGGATACTATATCAACCCACCTCACCATACAGTCACCCCAAAACATGGAATTACCATAAACAAAAACACCCAGTTTCAACACTTTGATTTTTTAGGGGGCTTAAGCTAATAATATGCTCATGAGTCAAGATTTTCCAAAACAGTTAAACCATCATTTATTTACAAGTGGAGGGTTAGGAATGGGTGATTGGAGTAGAGGTTAATCCACAGTTACATTTGACAATTGGCATTTGTTTTAGGGCATCAGCAAACAATCAGATGCATTTCTTAATTCAAACACATTTTTGAGGCAAACCACCCCCCAGCCTTTTGATGGAATAAAGTTAAGTTCTCTGACTAACTAGCTGCAACGGATTTTAACAGTTACACAATCCCCAACTAGTACCATTCCCCAGTTCAGATAAAGCAGCCTGAAACTCTGTCCCTGGCTACCTAGCACAAACACGTTGCAGGCCTGTGGAGCAGCTGGTTGGCCGGCATAGCTTAATTTTGGGATGGGGACAACTGGAGAGGCGCTTATTTGACCGCAGGAAAAGCCCGAAAACAGAAATGTGCTAGTGTGCATGTGCAGGCTGCCGCTACCCATTTTAAACTGTAGGCAGCACGGCAGCCCTGCAGTTGAGCTCCTCCAGCCCCATTCGGACTACAAACAATGCAGGGGCTGGACAGAGGCTCAAGGGGGCAAATGGGAACTTGAGCCAGCAGCGGAGGTGAAATGGGGAAAAACGGGAGACTGGGGCAGCCCCGAAGTGCAAGCAGGTAAGCTCTCTGAAGGGGGGAGTTACACATAAAAGTAGTACTTGCTGGTTGTCACTACTACCATATGTAATACAGGTATAAGTCAAGAAGTTCTGTTGTTAGAGAGAGAGGTGGGAAGGGTATTAGGGAGGGTGGGACAAATGGAGTAATATTGACATAGTTAACTATGGAAGGTTTTGGGAGCAGGGCAGGAGAGAATGAGAGTGGGTAATACTGATATTTACTCAGAATAACAGAAACCCCAAAACTGATACTGGATGGCAGCCACCCCTGCATTTCTTTATGGCTGCCATGGCCACAGTCATTGTGCTGTATCAGTACCTGAGTCCAACAGTGGGAAAAAATATTGTAAGAGGGTGTAGCTCATGGTGATAACCCTTTAGGCTGCAACCAGATTTAAAAAGCAAAAGTTGTCAGGGATGATATATGAGTCCTGTATCGTCCCTGACCTTTATCGCTTGATAAATATGTTTCAACACTATTTTACAGCATCTACTGGGAATAACCAGGTTCTACACTATATAACCAAGTTCTGTCTGATTCTGCTTGAGTATAAAACAATCCATATTTTATTTTGCATGTTTGGGAATGTATATGTAGTAGTAAGATTCTCACTTTAAGAATGGTAAGTTCTGCAAAGCTTTGGTGCAGTGAGACAGAATCCTATGCACCAAAGCTTTGCAATTCATACAGTTCTTAGTACTACATGTACTTTCCCAAACGTGCAAAAACAATACTTATGTGGATTTCTTAATTAAGTAGAAGAAGGTAAAATATGGTTATATGTTGTAGAACCTGGTTTTACTTGGTAGAACCTGGTTATAGCTGGTAGAACCAGGTAGAAACTGGTAGAACTTTTTTGGGTTGTACTCCGAAAGTTCACAGGGTAGAACTTTTGGAGGTTCGTAAAGCCATACTTATTTGCATTGACTTCCTCAGTCTTCAATTCGACAGTAACAATGTAGCCAGTTTGTTAGTTGGGACAGATCATTAGGGTTGTTCAGAATCCATCTGACAGAATTGGATATATCGGATTCTGAGTATTTTTTCAGCAAACAAATTTTCAGTACTGAATGCCACAAGTCCGTATCCCAGTCGGAGTCTAAATCTGATTCTGAATCTCCATCTGACTGCAGTGCAAATAACCAAAGTACTCCATCCTCTCCCTTCGCCTCCTTCCTTATCTTCTAAGCTGGGCTGCTGTAGGAGGGTTCTCCATTGTCATCTTTAGTGGTTGTGGTTGCAAGTCCCACTCCATTCATTCTGTAGGTGCACGCAGGGCTTGTTTGTGTAGTGGGCATGAGCACCTAGCCCAGCAGCCCTGAAGAGTCTCAAACTCATGGCCAGTGAAGCGCCCCCCCCCCGTACTCCAGTTCCACTGTTCCCTTCCCAGTCCCTCAGAGATGAATAAGAATGATGCCAAAAGTTCCTTCCAGGACAGGCTCAATTTAATTTAAATCAGACTACAGTTTGTTTGTGTAGTTCATTGAGCTGCCGGACTGCCAGCTCCCACCCCACCCCGCTGGTCCAACATCTTCCTGTGTCCTCCCTCCATCCTGTGTCATGTCCTTCTCAGTGGGTAATGGTAACTGCTGATGGTATTGTAAGGCCTTTCCTTCCTAGTAAATAAGCCCTTGCAGAAGCCCCAGTTCTTCTGGGTGACCTGGTGATGGTCAACCTTAAAGAGAAAGCCTGGTGGTAGCCACCACCACTACTACTAGAGTGTCGAGTGGTGGAACCCCAGGGCTTTCTTAAGGTTAACCTACTAAAGGTCACTCTAAAAGACCCAGGGTTTCTGGGAGGGTTTGTTTGTTAGGGGAGGCTAGACCTTACAATACCAGCAGCAGTTACCATTACATACCGAGGAAGATGGTTCAGTTTAAGTATTTATTGTTTGGCCATACAAGGCCTTTACAAAAATAGAAATAAAAACATACATTATAAATACTCACATATCTCACATATGGATTAAATTTCTCATAAGCAGGAGCCCATGTAACATCATATAATGATATATCAAACACACACAATTCATATATTTCCCCAAATACGGAGAATAGTACAGTAAATGTAAAAATTCACCAGATAAATCGATATCATGAGAGACAGACTAAAGAAAATTGCGCTAATGATGTTCTAAAATTTCCCTCTTAATTGCCAATCCCAATCAGTACAGTACATACAATGAAATTCAATACATAGAGCAAAATCAGAGGAGGCAAACAATGAGGTAATATAAAAATTAGTATATTACATAGAGCATATACATGCAGTATTCCTTATATGCTGCAAACCAGTCATAAGAGCTCATTCTACCCGCCATACCACTATGTCGGTGGCTACTTCCAGGGACATCTCTATCCAGGAAATCTGTCGGGCTGCCACCTGAAAGACAGCAAACACCTTCATTACCCATTACCACATCGACCTTGAGTCACTCCAGGATGCTGGTTTTAGGGCCTCAGTTCTCCAGTCTCTGTTCCCAAAGTAGGGGTTGTGCGCCTTGCCTCCCTCCTCCTGGAGAACTGCTAGGAGTCTGCCAAGAAGTGTGGATGAACAACATATCCCGTCCCTAGAAAAGAGATTACTCATCTGTAACAGTAGTTTCTAGGAGGTGGTATATGTTGTTCATCCACGCATCCACCGCACCTCGCTGCCACACAAGACAAACCTGGTTTCCAGCGGCTAAGATCTGGCATCATGGGGTGGAGCCAGGGCTATACCACCCAGGTGGGTGAGAGGAGCCAGCTTGAAGACCTTCTGGTGATCCTTAAAGGGGAGAGGGACATGCTAAGAAGTGTGGATGAACAACATATACCGCTCCTAGAAGTACTGTTACAGGTGAGTAACCTGTTTTTCAGCAATTTCACATTCGCTGTTTTGCACTTGCTCTTATTTATTTATTTAAAGATTGGTAGCTGGGAAAGGCACACTGAGCCAAGGCTCATTTCCAGGTGCGACCCAGGGGAGAGGGGGAACTGGAGTTACAATATTAAGGTACAGTTACCTATGAAATACAGTGACATTGCCCCTTCCTGTCCCAACAGATTCCTCACTCTCTGTCCCTCCCTTTTTTTCTTCTGTCCTGTACTGCTCCCCGATTTAACTCCAATTTACCTACCCACTGTTAGCACCTCTTCCATTCTGGGCCACTGTTTGCACCTTTTTTCCATCCCTCTATTGTTTCCTTGACTGCCCGCCCCCACTAGTAGCACTTTGTCCCATCGTGGTTTTAATAGCCTCTTGCTCGCCTCCTCTTTACAGACAGACCAAGTGGGCTCCACGGCGGCTTTCTTTGGTCTGGCCCCGTTCCTGGGTGGCTGCACCAACCCACACAGAGCACCCTTCACAACATCACACAAGGTAGGATAGCACTGGAACTCTGGGACTGGCACTTGGCTTGCAAGCCGCAAATACTACAGGTTCAGGCATAGCGACAGAAGGGTCCCGATTGGCTGCTCTAGCTGTGCCTATTGCAAGGACTGGACAAAGCTCTGTTTTGACTTTTGCCCGGGATCAGCAGCATTCCTGCATGACCCCAGTGTTTGAACTGCTGCAGTGTCTTGGAGCCTATATTTTGTCCTGCCCACCTCCCCGGCCCCAGCCTCTATTAAATACTCTTCCCTGGTCGAGGGCACCACCCATAATCACTGCCCAGTCTTCTGATAGGCTAGCTAAAAGAGTAAACAGGGAGGAGAGGAGGCATTGTGGGTCACCTTGGAGACTAGTACCAGGAGAAGCCTGTAACAGTACTTCTAGGAGCGGTATATGTTGTTCATCCACACTTCTTGGCATGTCCCTCTCCCCTTTAAGGATCACCGGAAGGTCTTCAAGCTGGCTCCTCTCACCCACCTGGGTGGTATAGCCCTCGGCTCCACACCATGATGCCAGATCTTAGCCCGCGTGTAAAGGGACTTGTGTCCATTTCTGCACCATTCTCACCCCTTGTACTCCCTTGACCCATTACCCTCCTCTTCCTCAGTAAAGACTGAGCAGAAATACCTATTCAGCATGTCAGCTTACTGTTGTCATCTCAACATTGTCCTCCCCTTCAGTCTCACTATCCCTCCTTTGCCTTTCTTTTTTCACTTATGTACCTATAAAGGTTTTGTCCCTCTTCCCACTGATTTTGCAATGTGCTCTTCTGTCTGAGCTTTGGCTTCCTTACTGACCTCCCTGCCTCCCTTTGCTTCTCCTGGTACTTCTCCCTATCCCCTTCTGCCTGTGTCTTTTGTATTGCCTGAATGCAATCTTTTGGCTTTCACTTTCTTTGCTACCTCTTTGGAAAACCATAATGGCCTCCTCTTCCTTTTCCTCTTGCTAACCTGCTTAATGCATATTTCTGTTGCTCTTGTAATCTCCATTTTAAATACTGCCCACTGTTCCTCAACCCCTGATTACCATTCCCCTTAATGCCTCTTTCAAGTATCTCCCCATTTTCCCAAAGTCTGCCCCCCTAAAAACCAGGATACGTGTTTTTGTGTGGTTTGGTTCTACTCTTTCTGTGATTTCAAACCTCAATGACTGGTGGTCACTGTTCCCCAGGTGCTTCTCACTGTTACCCCCATCACACTGTCCCTGTTTGTGAGCACAAGGTCCAGTATTGCCTTCTGCCGAGTTGGTTCCATGACCAGTTGCTTGAGGAAGGCACCCTGAAGGGAGTCCAGGATAAATCTGCTCCTAGTTGATGCTGCTGCTGAGATGCTCCAGTCCACGTCTGGAATATTGAAGTCTCCAACCAGTACTACAGTTCAGTTCACAGTTCGGCTTTGAAGAGTGCAAATGTATCCCGGTCCACAGAAGATGACAACTAGATTTAATATAGGGTAATGGGGGGGGGTCAGGATGGAGGAAGGGAACGACAGCATAGAAACATAGACTTTGATGGCAGATAAGGACCACTTGGCCCACCTAGTCTGCCCATTTCCCTACCTACAGGATAAGCTGCAGATCTTAGTTAACCAACAGCCTATTTCTTCCTACCTCCCACAAGAATTGTCTTATGTCTGTCCCATGCATTCTGGAATTCTCCCACAGTTTTAGACCACACAACCTCCTCAGGAAGGCTGTTCCATGCGTGCACCACCCTCTCTGTGAAAAAATACTTCCTCACATTGCCCCTGAACCGTCCCCCCTCAATCTTCAAATTGTGTCCCCTTGTTCTTGCACATCTCTTTTTCTGAAGGATGCTACCCTCTTGGACTTTGTTGATTTCACTGAGGTGTCAGCATGGCTCAGTTGGTAGCACATCCGCCTCTGGATCAGAAGGTCGTGGGTTCTCGTCCCACACCGGGATTGGACTTGCACCTAAAAATCGCTGGCATCCGAGTGCAGTATTGGGGGGTGCTGTACTGCTTGGGTGTGCCGTCCTTTGGATGAGATGTTAAACCGAGGTCCCTTCTGCCCATCCTGGTGTTGTCCTGGTGGGTGTCCAGGTGGAAGTAAAAGAACCCAGGGCACTATTCGCAAAGAGTAGGGAACATTCCCGGTGTCCTGGCCAACATTCCCCTTCCCATAAACTGGTTCATGCAATTATCCAGGCTGTGTGTGGGTGATGATGTGCGATATGGCCGCCACCACACATTCAGTCACTTCACTACCAGTCTAGCATTGCTTGTAAAGCGCTTTGGATGTATGAAAAGCGCTATACAAATGCTGATTCTTCTTATTCTTCTTCTTCTTCTACTTAGAAACATAGAAGTTGATGGCAGATAAGGACCGCAAGGCCCATCCAGTCTGCCCATTTCATTTTCTACCTTATGAATGTGCCATTGGCCTTTGCTCTGACAATGGCCTATCTATTCATACTCATCTGTATTGCTCCCTTATGCCTATCCCATGCCTATTTGAAGCCCTGCACTGTATTTATATCCACCACTTCATGAGTTAGGCCATTCCATGCATCACCACCCTTTCTGTGAAAAAGAACTTCCTCACGTTACCCCTTAATTGGCCTCCCTCTAATCTCATGCTGTGTCCTCTTGTCCTGCTATTTTTCTTATATTGAAACATGTTAGACTCTTTCACCTTGTTAATGCCCTTAAGGTGTTTGAATGTTTCAATCATATCACTTCTCTCCCTCCTTTACTCTAGGGTATACATATTGAGCTCAGTTAATCTGTCCTCATATGTTTTCTGATGCAGTCCCTGCACCATTTTGGTTGCCCTTCTCTGGACTGCTTCAATTTGGTTAATGTCTTTGTGAAGGTGTGGCCTCCAGTACTGCACGCAGTACTCCAGATGGGGCCTAACCAGTGTCTTGTAGAGAGGAATTATTACCTCCCTCTTCTGACTTGTGATACCCTACTAATATTTCCCAACATCCCTCTGGCCTTACCTATTGCTTTAGTGGTCTGCTTGGAAGATTTCAGGTCATCGGTGATGATGATGTCCAAGTCTCTTTCTTCCCTTGTGACTGCCAGCAACTCCCCTCCCAGCCTATAGGTGGCTTCAGGGTTTCTCTTCCTTTTGTGCATGATCTTGCACTTCTTTGCGTTAAACCCCAGTTGCCACTCTTTCCGACCATTTTGCTAGTTTACCTAGATCTCTTCTCATTCTGCCCACCCAATCTGGATCATCTTCTCTGTTGCAGATCTTGGTGTCATCTGCAAACAGACAAACCTTACCCTCCAGTCCATCTGCAATGTCACTGATGAAGATATTGAAGAGGACTGGCCCCAGGACTGGTCCCTGAGGTACCCCACTTGTGACTTGCATCTCTTTTGACTGTATACCATTTATCACCACTCTCTGTTTTCTGCCTGTCAACCAGTTTGCCACCCAATTGACCAACGTCTGACCCACCCCGAGCCTACCCAGCTTATTAATCAATCTTCTTTTGTGGAACAGTATCGAAAGCTTTGCTGAAGTCAAGGTAGGCAACATCAACTTCTCCCCCTTGGTCCATCGCTCTGGTTGCCCAGTCAAAGAAATCTATGAGATTAGTTTGACAGGACCTTCCTTTTATAAACCCATGCTGTCTTGGATCATGTGCTCCTATGGATTCCAGGTGTTGCACTGTCCTTTCCTTAAGGAGTGTCTCCATAATCTTGCCCACTACTGAGGTAAGACTGACTGGTCTGTAGTTCCCTGCCTCCTCCCTGCTACCACTCTTGTGGAGCGGGATCACATAAGCCCTTCTCCAGTCTTCTGGGACCTCTCCTGTGCTCAGAGACTCACTAAACAGTTCTGATAATGGCTCTGCTAGTTCCACCCTTAGCTCCTTTAGTACCCTGCGATGTATGCCATCAGGTCCCATTGCCTTGTCCACAGCGACGACAAGGGACTGTTTTCTTTATTTCAGGTTTAAATAAAGAAAGACTTCGGGGGGCGGTTTTCTTTTTTGCAGGTATACTTATAAAATAAATGTATTTTGGGACACTGGGGGTGGGCTTCCCAGTGTCCCACTCTGCTGGGGGGAAGTTAATTCTGACTGCCGACACAGGGATTGGTTCCCCCGATGTCTGCAAACATTAAAATAACAGGCTGCTGAAGAGAGGCAGGGTGGGGCATCCAACACCGAGGATGGGTATCCCGGAGCTGATTTTACAAATACATAAATAAATACACTGCCACTGGGGAGTGGGGTTACCAGTATGCAGATAAAGTTGAAGGCACAGCACAGTCACAATGGTGGAGCTACAATGACAGTTGCCCCATCCCAGACCTTTGAGTGGCGACAGCTGGAGTTGTACTATATGACACAGCTGTCATTTATTAAAGACAGCTGTGTCATATAGTGCAAACTGCTGCTTTTGCAAAAATTCAGTTATGAATAGAACGTTAATTTTTTTGAACTGTGAATGCTCAGAAATTAAACATTTTCATTAAATAATTTAAAAACTACTTAACAGGGGGATCTAAAAACCACAAATGCACACACCTTGGACCAACCTCTATCAAACCTAAAAGTTTCAGATTTCAAAGCCTCATATTTTTTTAGTTATTAGGTGGCAAAAAAAAGTCTTAATATTTTAAAAATGGAGATTTTTGTTGTGTTTTTGCACCTCTGTAACTTTGCCTTCCCAGAACCGATCTACATGAAATTTACGGGATCAAGTGTTTCTAGCACAAAGGCTGTGCTTTCCAAATTCCATGTAAATCGGTTGAATGGAGGCAAAGTTATTAAGGTGCACAAATTTGAGTTTAACATAGACAGGCTTACTCAACCCTAATATACAGGCGTGACTGTGCCTGTATAATATATATGTATGTGTGGCCCCCCCCTTCCCGGTGTCTAGGGGTATGAAGGTGGTGCTGTCCGTGGGGAAGGGGCGACCACAACCAGAAACTAAAAGGATGACTTATGTTTAATTCCTCAGGACCGGGACACTGAATACTCCAAGGGGCTGCTTGACTAGAAGGCAATATTGATTAGAGAGACACAGCAAAATGCAACTTGAGAAAGTAAATCACAATATCCGATAAAGAACAAACTGGGATCCTTTCATGTTTACTCCATGGAGGGTATGGGATTCGATGACAAACATCCCCTTGGGGAGACAGTATGGCAGTGGGACCAGGGGGTCTGTTATATTAATGTCCTGGCATTGTCCATATCAGTGTCCATTCTGGCATAGTCCATTTTGGCATAAACAGTGTGTCCCCGCACTGGTCCAGAAAGAAATTAACCTCACTTCTCCCACACTCAGTACAGTAGCCATACCAGTAGACTGTAGGGCACGCAGTTTATCTTTTACCACACTCGGTGCAGTAATCTAGCATATACTCCAAATAGCTGGCTTCTTGTTCTTCCCTTACTCAGTACAGACAACTCTCTCTGATGCCTATACTCTCCGGTGGCAACTCTCTCTCTCTCTTTTTACCTCTTTTCTCGGATCCTCAGGACTGGGATCAGCCTCATTCCCAGATAACCCTGGTCCCCCTTTTTTCCACCAATGGCTGTATCTTCCCAAGGCTCATTCGGAGTATCCATGCTCCCGAAATAGACTTGGGTGTCATAAACCCATAAGGGCACTCCCTTAATACTCCCAGATGCCTGTTTGCGCTCCCTTTCACTCCTCTGGCTGCTTCTCAAGTCCCCATGCCTTGGTTGACCACAGCAACCTTATAATGATGGTGGAGTGTCCCACCATGGACGAAAGGTCCAAGTTCAAGTTTGTGCCATGGACTGGGCAGTCCATCCTCCCTGTTGTTCGGCTCTTGCTGATGCCAAGCAAGAAATTTGGTCTCTCTCCCTCTCTGGGCAAGTCGCCCTCAGCGAGGTCTTGGCAGTGATGGCCTTTGCCATGTCCATGCAGTCGTTGTCTTCAGCCTCCCTTCCATGGAAAAAACAATGGGTTCCTGCAAGAGCGGGCATCACCCCCACTCCCACCTCAGGACTGGCTCCTTCCTGCCTGTGCTGTCTTTCCCTGACCTGATGAGTCCCGCCCTCCCAGGGCTTCCAGCAAATCCCCAGACAGCCTCCCAGGGAGATCTAAAATTAACCCTTTAGGCGGTTAGGCCAAAGACCTCCTGAGGGACAACCCCTGCCAAACATCTTCCACGACTCTAGCCCCCCCCGGGAGGGTTACATATAGGTTAAGCCCAGCTGCATCCATCTCTGAAGTGTTGAAGCAATCTGAATAGGAAGAAATTCATAATCAACTGCCAAAACTGTACTAAAATTGCATATCTGAGTCAGTCCTGGATTCTGTTTCAGCTTGAACCAAACCCGCAGGATTGGGGTTGTGAAGTAAGTGAGGAACCAGTGTGTTAGCTAATAAAAGTGGGCTTATATCCTTGAGGTCATTAATGATGAATTTAATTTATTTCCATGGTGGGGAGGCTTGAGGGAGGATCCAGGTGAGAATAATACATAAATGAGCGATGCTGGTGTAATTAGTTACATTTCGTAAATATACCCTTTCTTTGGACAACGGGCATCGGGGGGGGTGCGCTATGGTGGTATAATGGCCAGTCTTGGGTGGGTTGAAGCATGAGTTGAAGTTGAGTGCTTCCACCACCAGAGAAGGGCCGATAGCCCACCATAAGCCCCCCCCCGAGCACCTTCTTGTGATGACGAAATGGGTCCCTATCATAACTATATAAATAAATTAATTAATTACTGTAATCAATATTTTAATTGCAAAAAAAAAAAGATACAAAATGTTAAATCTTTAAAATGAAAAACAAATCCTATTTGGACATTTTGTTGTGACTTCTTTGCCAGCAGGTGGCAGCACCGTTTTTTTTTTCTCGCTGTAAGTAATGGAAGCACTAAGCAATGGCTTCATGTTGTAACGTCGGATCACTGTGACAGCGTCTCGTCGAGGCACAGTGGGCTTCTCCCATTTAATAAAAAAAAAAAAAAAAAAAGGAAATGATTATAACTGTGGCACTGGGGAGGAGAGACTAGCTGAGAAGCGATGAGGGGAATGGAGACTTGAGCATCTGTGAGTGGCAGCTAGGGATGGCTCAATTGCTCGCAGCCTCTTCAATATCTTCATCAGTGACATTGCAGATGAACTGGAGGGTACGGTTTGTCTCTTTGCAGCGACACCAAGATCTGCAACAGAGTGGATGATCCAGATGGGGTGGGCAGAATGAGAAGAGATCTGGATAAACTAGCAAAATGGTCAGAAGAGTAGCAACTGAACTGGGGTTTAATGCAAAGAAGTGCAAGATCGTGCACATAGGGAAGAGAAACACTGAAGTCACCTGTAGGCTGGGAGGGGAGTTGCTGGCAGTCAAAAGGGAAGAAAGAGACTGGGCATCATCATCTCCGATGACCTGAAATCATCCAAGCAGACCACTAAAGTAGTTGGTAAGGCTAGGGGGATGTTAGGGCGTATTAGTAGGGGTGTCACAAGTCAGAAGAGGGAGGTAATAATCCCTCTTTACAAGACACTGGTTAGGCCCCATCTGGAGTACTGCGTGCAGTACTGGAGGCCACACCTTCACAAGGACATTAACCAAATTGAGGCAGTCCAGAGAAGGCAACCAAATGGTGCAGGGACTGCATCAGAAAACATATGAGGACAGATTAATGGAGCTCAATATGTATACCCTAGAGCAAAGGAGGGAGAGAGGCGATGTGATTGAAACATTCAAACACCTTAAGGGCATTAACAAGGTGAAAGAGTCTAACATGTTTCAATATAAGAAAAATAGCAGGACAAGAGGACACAACATGAGATCAGAGGGAGGTCAACTAAGGGGTAATGTCAGGAAGTTCTTTTTCACAGAAAGGGTGGTGGATGCATGGAACAGCCTACCTCAGGAAGTGGTGGATATGAATACAGTGCAGGGCTTCAAACAGGCATGGGATAGGCATAAGGGAGCAATACAGATTAGTATGAATAGGTAGGCCATTGACAGAGCAAAGGCCAATGGCACATTTATGAGGTAGAAAAAGAAATGGGCAGACTGGATGGGCCTTGCAGTCCTTATCTGCCGTCAACTTCTATGTTTCAGCTGATTTGTGTTTATTTGTTTTTGGTCACCAGGAAAGGATTTGGCAATTGTGCCTTTAGTTCGGGGTATAGTCTTGTCCATCCCCGGGTAAAACAAAAGACTGAGTGTGTGAAAATAACAACAACAAAAATTAGTGTGATCCACTTTTTGTGTGGAGGGCAATGGTCAGTGTTAGAGGTGGAGTGGCTCAAATGGGAGTGGTCAGTCTGTTGGTCTAGGAGTACTTTCAGCCAGGCAGTTGTGGAGGGATAACGTCCCGGCTAAAAGTGGCTCTCGACCAATCAGCATTTAGGATTCTTAGTACCCATTTCATAATATAGAGTATCTGAGACGTGGTCTCTGTCCTGCCCATGTGAACCTTGAAATTAATTTGTCCCAGGTGCTAAAATAAGACTGCATGAGGAATAGTGAAAAATTTTAAATATGCAGCAGACGTTGGAGGATATTCATCCTGACCACCTCAGTTTTGGCGTAAAAGGTCAGTGGTAGCTGTCTCAGGTGTATCAGATTCCCTGACAAAGTTTGAGCGAGAGGTTTGTAATTCAAGAGTTCTAGATTTCCCAGACCCTTAGGAATGATGACTTCTAGATATTTTATACTAGTACTATGCCACCGCAGGAAGCTTCCGTGTCAGAGGGAAGCCAAGAGAATAACTAAGTACTGTAATAGAACCTCTGTTTTTCAAAGATTTAATGGAAATCCTGTCAGTTCACCAAATTCCATTTAATTATCCCAGGCTACTGGGATAGAGGTTTCTGGGTTTAAAAGAGTAAGAAGGACATCATCTGTGTATAAAATGGTCTTGTATATCTGATCTCCTAACTGGACTCCCTTCATTCTCACACCACTCCTAAGAGCACAGGTCAGAGACTGAATGAGAATACATGACAAGGGGCAGCCTTGTCAAGTTCCTCTCTGTAGTTGGATGGGTGTGGTGAATGAACCATTCAATTCAGTTCAATTTTATTTTTTACCAAGAGCTACACCATTGAGATACTTACTTACAAGGTAGTCCTGGAGGGGCAACACAAAGTACAGTAAGGGAACACAACTATAATTTGTACGGTACAGAGTGGGTAATACAAGGCGATGCAGACATACCAGGTACACAGAATAAATGGCTACAGCATAAGTGCAACACTACTGACTGATCAATTAGATTGCAAAAAAGAAGATGAAGGAGGTAGAGCAAAGGTTTAAGGATAGGGGAACGGATTAAGGAAGAGGGAAGGGCATGAATACTGTGACAGGGAGAGAGAAGGTGAGGCTACAAGGGCTAAAGTAGAAACGGGAGAGATAGGAAGAGTAGAGATGGAAGCCAGTTATGAGAAAGGTCGTCAGGGAGCGCCGAAGGGCAAACTATGATAGTATAAGTGCCATACAGGACTTCATAGAGGGAGGGGTTAAGAGTAACAACAGAAATGAAAGGGACCTGGGGGAAGTTTATATCAGATGACCTAAAGGTGGGCAAGCAATGTGAGAAGGCAGTAAGGAGGGCTGGGGGATACTGGGATGCGTAGGGGGAGGCATCACCAGTAGAAAACAGGAAGTTGTTATCCCTCTGTACAGACAGTTGGTGAGACCCCATCTGGAGTACTGCGTGCAGTTCTGGAGACCCCATCTCGGCAAGGATATAGACAGGGTTGAGGCTGTCCAGAGGAAGGCACCATCCAGAGGAAGGCAGCCAGAATGGTGCATGGTCTGCACCAGAAGCCATACGAAGAGAGACTAAAGCACCTTAATATGTATACCCTTGAGGAAAGGAGGGAGAGGGGGGACATGATAGAAACTTTCAGGTACCTCAAGGGAATCAACAAAGTCCAGGAGGGTAACATCTTTCAGAAAGAGAGATGTGCAAGAACAAGGAGGCACAATTTGAAGACAGAGGGGGACCGCCCAGAGGTAATGTGAGGAAGTATTTTTCATGGAGAGGGTTGTGGATGCATGGAATGGCCTTCCTAAGGAGGTCGTGGAGTCAAAAAGAATGGGGGAATTCAAGAATGCATGGGACAGACATAAGGCAATTCTAGTTGGGGGTAGGAGGAAGTAGGCTGTTGGTTAACTAGGATCTGCAGCTTATCCAATAGGTAGGGGAAATGGGCAGACTAAGTGGGCCAAGCAGTCCTTATCTGCCATCAAATTCTATGTTTCTATGTAACATTGGCAGTTCTCCTTTAGCAGGGGTTTTAAAAGCGATTTGAAGGAGGAAAGTCTAACAGAGTGGGTCAACTTTAAGGTACTTTGGAGGGAGTTCCACAATGTAGACAGAGAATAACTGATAGAAGAGATACCAAAGTGGAATCTAATCCTGGGGATGTCGAGCAGCATATAAACGTATTTTCTGAGGGAGCACGCATAAGGCGTAAACTTAGATATCGGATATGTAATGGGGGAGTTTTTTAGGTAGGGCTTTAAAGGTCCAGATAGAGGCGTTACACCACCTTCTGGTAGCTAAAGAAGTCCAGCCTAGCTGGGCATAGAGCTAATAGTGATCAGTTTTGTACGGGGAATCAGTCACAGATTTTAAGGCCCTGTGGTACAGGATGTCCAGTTTAGCAAGTATAGTGTTGGGGACAATTGCTATATAGGAAGTTTGCGTAGTCTAAAATTGGGGGAACGTTGTTTCTACTAACCTTGATTTTGCGTCATCCATGAGCAGCCGTTTAATGCGGAAAAATATTCCCAGCCTTTGTTTTAATTTTTTAGAAAGCTCATCAACATGGGGGATAAAAGAGAGTTTGCAGTCCAACCAAAAGCCCAAGTATTTAAATGTATCCACTTTTTCCAGGGATTCGCCCATTATAGTAGTAATTCCAACGTGAGTGGTAAGGTCTCGTATGGAAGTTGCTTTAGACAGTGGAGAGATGAGCATTATTTTGGTTTTTTTTGGCATTGAGAAACAGTTTCATTTGAAGCAGGTTTTGCTATAGTGTGTTGAATTCTTGTTGGAGAACCGCACACGTGGACTCGATGGAAGGCCAAGCAACATAAAGAACATTATTATCTGCAAATAGATGAACACTGGCAGTACTAATGCTATGGTCAACGTTGTTGATATATATTGCGAATTGTAAGGGGCCCAGGATTGAACCTTGGGGGAACCCTCTGAGGAGTATTTTACTGGGAGAGAGATCACCTTGAGATTTCACCAGTTGATGTCTACCAACAAGATAACAGGAAAACCAATTTAGGGCAGTATCGTCTAGCCCAGTGGTTTTCAGTAGGGTCAGTAATAGATTGTGGTCCACCATATCACACGCTTTACTTAAGTCAAGGAATAGCACAGCTACGTGATTTTTGGCATTGAGTGTAGTTTGCCAATCATTGGTGACCTTGGCTAATGCAGTGACCGTACTGTGATTCGGCCTAAAACCAGACTGAAGAGGATTTAAAAGGTTATGGTTTTCTAGAAATTATCTGAACTGAGGATTTACCAGTTTTTTGAGTGGCTTTGACAGAATGGGTAGTAAGGAGATGGGTCTGTAGTTATTTAAGTTGCTTGAAACATAGAAACATAGACTTTGATGGCAGATAAGGACCGCTTGGCCCACCCAGTCTGCTCATTTCCCTACCTGTTGGATAAGCTGCAGATCCTAGTTAACCAACAGCCTACTTCTTCCTAAACCCCACCAGAATTGCCTTATGACAGTCTGTCTCATGCATTCTTGCATTCCACCGCTGTTTTTGACCCCACAACCTCCTCAGGAAGGCCATTCCATGCGTCCACCACCCTCTCCGTGAAAAAATACTTCCTCACGTTGCCCCTGAGCTGTCCCCTCTCTGTCTTCAAATTCTGCCCCCTTGTTCTTGCACATCTCTTTTTCTGAAATATGCTACCCTCTAGGACTTTGTTGATTCCCTTGAGGTACTTGAAAGTTTCTATCATGTCCCCCCGCCCCTCCTTTCCTTGAAGGTATACATATTAAGCTCCTTTAGTCTCTCTGCGTATGGCTTCTGGTGCAGACCCTGCACCATTTTAGTTGCCCTCCTCTGGACTGTCTCCATCCTGTTGCCTGATTTAAATAGATGGATAACATGGGATGTTTTCCACACTGGAGGGAGTGCCCATTCACTAAGGGACATGTTAAAAAGGTGGGTAGTTGGTGGGGCTAGTTGGTAGTAACCTAGTTTCAGTAGGGCAGGATCTGTTGGTCAGCCCCTGCACTTTTTTTAATGTCTAAGGAGGTTAACAGGTCTTTTGTCTGCTAAAGTGTGACCGTAGTGAAGCTAAATTTGGGGGCCAAGGAGTACTGTAACTAATTTGCTGATTTAGCAGTTTGCTTAAGGGGAGGTATCAAATGCGAGGCCTCCTGAAGAAGGCTTCTTTGGACCTGGACTCTCTGGCCAACTACAGACCAATCTCAAACCTCCCCTTTATAGGGAAGGTTATTGAGAAAGTAGTGGCGGTACAGTTGGAGAACCACTTGACCATCCATAACATCTACGAACCTCTCCAGTCCGGTTTTTGAAAGAGGCACAGTACTGAGACTGCGCTGGTTTGGGTGCTCAGTGATCTTCTGATGGCAAGAGATTGGAGAAGCCGCTCCATCTTGGTACTCCTTGATCTCTCTCTTCAGCTTTTGACACTGTGGACCATGTGGTGCTGCTTGGGCGCCTGAGGTCCATCTGTGGCCTGACTAGTACAGTCCTCAGGCGGTTTACATCTTTCCTCAGTGGCAGAACTCAGAGAGTAGTGTCTGGGATTTATTTCTCTGACCCACTCTCACTGTCATGTAGGGTCCCTTAGGGCTCAGTGCTGTCCCCCATGTTGTTTGCAGTGTATATGCTGCCCCTCAGAGACATTGTGAGATGGTATGGGCTTAGGTTTCACTGCTATGCTGATGATACTCAGCTCTACCTGTCTTTTGCTCCTGACCAGGATAGTGCTGTCTCGATATTTAACAGCTGCCTTGCTGAAATCCAGGATTGGATGAATTCGAGCTGGCTAAAGTTGGAAGCGGGAAAGACCGAGGTGATGGTTGTGGAACCCAGTCGCCGGATAGAGGGGATGAGGGCTGGTCAGCCCTCTGGACTTTGTCTGGGGGGGGGCTCCCAGATCCTTGCCTCTGAATGGGTGCGAGACCTGGGGGTGGTGCTTGACAACGGGCTGACACTACGATCTCAGGTGTCGGCGGTCGTCAAGTCTTCCTTTTACCATTTTTGGAACATCGCCAGGATCAAGCACCTTGTTCCATCCGGTGATCTGCCTACATTGGTCCACGCCTTTTGTGACCTTGCGCCTTGATTATTGCAACTCCCTGTACTTAGGGCTACCTGGGGTTGATATTCACCACCTGCAGCTAGTGCAGAGCACTGCAGTGCAGTTGTTGATGGGAACTTCTCGATCTTCCCATATTACCTCTGTGCTGCGCGATCTGCATTGGCTGCCGATCCGGTGGCGGATCACCTTTAAAAGTCAGATTACTGACTTATAAAGCCCTACACGGACTTGGCCCTGACTACTTGAAAGAGCTTCTTGTACCTTACTGCCCCGGGCGACAGCTCCATTCAGCTGACGAGGGGTTGTTGGAGATTCAGAGGGTGTCTTTAAAACCTTCTGGGGCCCGTGCATGTATGTACGCGGCCCCTACCCTCTGGAATTCTCTACCCAATCAGCTGCAGGAATGCGCGACTGTAGTGGGATTTAAACAGGCATTGAAAACTTTTTTATGGCAACAGGCCTTTAATGGAATGGATTGAAGGGATCCCGACAGATTAATTTATTGTTGTGTTTACTGATTTTATCATTGTTGTTTTAACCTTACTGTACAGTGCCTTGATATTCTGAAAGCTGCTTAATTTAAATAAAGATTATAAAGATTATTATTAAATTTGTGATAACTCCTTTTATAGGTGTACCCTGACACAGAGGCAGTTTTTGACATGTACCTTACACAGGCTGTTGCCTTGTGGTCACTGATGTCATTGTGGAACACTACTATGCGAGAGATCCTATAAGGCTTGTTAGTGAGGATTATGTTCAGAAGTGTACTGCATGCAGGATTTTTAGTATTGGGATGGGTCGCATCAGAGATTAGCTGATGTAGGCCATATGCATCGCAGAAGTCCTTCAGGGGAGAGGAACCAGTGGAGTTCCACTCCAAGTTAAGGTCATCCATAATTGTTTCAGAGTCAGTGGAGTTTAACAGATTACACAGGTGATTTACCAACTCAGGTCCTCCTGATGGAGGTCTGTAGCAGCCTGTAACACAAATGGATTCACTCAAAGATGAGGAGACTTTTAGGACAAGACATTCATATTTCTTGTTCTTATAAGAGGAGTCGATGGTGGAGGCCGAGAACTTGTCCAAAATATTTATTGCAATCCCACCTCCCCTAGTATGTCTGTCGGCTCTAAAAATGTTATATGAGGGAATGATGATGCTTAGTTCTGGGGTGGAATTTCTCAGCCATGATTCTGATATCACCAGTACATCTGACCTTATGTGCAACACCCCAGGCCTGTATCAGATCAAGTTTTTTCAATAGGCTGCATGCGTTGATGTGTAGGAAGCTAAGCCCTTTTAACTGGGTTAGGTCAGCAGGGGCAGCGATGGAAGCAATGGGCCCTGGGTTTAACTTTGCATTACCAGAGCAGAGTAACAACAAGAGGAGTAGCCTTATGAGTTCATGAATTAACAGTTTGAGTAGAAGTTGTCTGATTTGCTTGCGAGGGAGGGGTAAGATTTAGCGTCCCTGCCTTGGCGGCAGTATGATGATGATGATGATAAAGGGATAGAGCATAAAATGCAACATGCACCAGTGTACTTAGAGACGTGGAACTACCAAGTTGTGGTCTCAGATTTCTAGCCAGGTCCACAACCTCCACATAGTTAGTACCAGCGTAGTGGTGTTGAAGGATTAGGGTGTCATTAGACAAATGGATCTGTAAGTAAAGTACATTGTGGTAGTTATTATTAATGCCATTAGATTTAGGTACGGGGTTATTTGGAAAATAATAGGCACTGAGTGGGGCTAGGAAATAGAACAGGGTGAGTTGCAGGTTAAGGGGATATGTTTTTTTGATGTAACGTCCCATGTTGAGATTATATTTAAAGAGGCACTAGATTCAGGCACTTGCCCCTTTAAGAAATTAGGGTGTGAGCCTGAATAGAGAAGGGGCGGGTCTGAAGTGTATTTAATAAAGGACAGGGGCAGGGGCAGGGGAAGGTGGGTGGGAGAAAATTCAAGCAAAAAAGAAGCTGTGCACTACAGGAGCTGAGCTCTGAGTAAGTCCTTAGAACTGCTGGCCGCAAAGCAATGATGCCGTCAGCCTGAGTGCTACGCTGAGCGAGTCTGGAGAGACTGGCACCAAAATTCAAAAACCAAATAGAAGTTGACGGCAGATAAGGACTGCAAGGCCCATCCAATCTGCCCATTTCTTTTTCTGCCTTATGAATGTGCCATTAGCCTTTGCTCTGTCAATGGCCTATCTAGTCATACTCATCTGTATTGTTCCCTTATGCCTATCCCATGCCTGTTTGAAGCCCTGCACTGTATTCATATCCTCCACTTCCTGAGGTAGGCCCTTTCTGTGAAAAAGAACTTCCTCACATTACCCCTTAATTGGCCTCCCTCTGATCTAATGCTGTGTTCTCTTGTCCTGCTATTTTTCTTATATTGAAATATGTTAGACCCTTTCACCTTGTTAATGCCCTTAAGGTGTTTGAATGTTTCGATCATATCACCTCTCTCCCTCCTTTGCTCTAGGATATACATATTGAGCTCCGTTAATCTGTCCTCATATGTTTTCTGATGCAGTCCCTGTACCATTTTGGTTGCCCTTCTCTGGACTGCTCAGTTTGGTTAATGTCCTTGTGAAGGTGTGGCCTCCAGTACTGTCACGCAGTACTCAGATGAGGCTAACCAGTGTCTTGTAAAGAGAGATTATTACCTCCACTTCTGACTTGTGATACCCCTACTAATATACCCCAACATCCCCTAGCCTTACCTACTGCTTTAGTGGTCTGCTTGGATGATTTCAGGTCATCGGTGATGATGATGCCCAAGTCTGTTTCTTCCCTTGTGACTGCCAGCAACTCCCCTCCCAGCCTATAAGTGGCTTCGGGGTTTCTCTTCCGTATGTGCATGATCTTGCACTTCTTTGCGTTAAACCCCAGTTGCCACTCTTCTGACCATTTTGCTAGTTTATCAAGATCTCTTCTCATTCTGCCCACCCCATCTGGATCATCTACTCTGTTGCAGATCTTGGTGTCATCTGCAAACAGACAGACTTTACCCTCCAGTCCATCTGCAATGTCACTGATGAAGATATTGAAGAGGACTGGCCCCAGGACTGATCCCTGAGGTACCCCACTTGTGACTTGCATCTCTTCTGACTGTATACCATTTACCACCACTCTCTGTTTTCTGCCCATCAACCAGTTTGCTACCCGGATTGACCCACTTCTGACCCACCCGAGCCTACCCAGCTTATTAATCAATCTTGATGTGGAACAGTATCGAAAGCTTTGCTGAAGTCAAGGTAGGCGACATCAACTGCTCCCCCTTGGTCCACCTCTCTGGTTACCCGGTCAAAGAAATCTATGAGATTAGTTTGACAGGACCTTCCTTTTGTAAACCCATGCTGTCTTGGATCCTGTGCTCCTATAGATTCCAGGTGTTGCACTATCCTTTCCGTAAGGAGTGCCTCCATAATCTTGCCCACTACTGAGGTAAGACTGACTGGTCTGTAGTTCCCCACCTCCTCCCTGCTACCACTCTTGTGGAGCGAGATCACGTGAGCCCTTCTCCAGTCTTCTGGGACCTCTCCTGTGCTCAGAGACTCACTAAACAGTTCTGATAATGGCTCTGCTAGTTCCATCCTTAGCTCCTTTAGTACCCTGGGATGTACACTACCAGTCAAAACTTTTAGAACACCCCCAATTTTCTAGTTTTTATTGAAATTTACGCAGGTTAATGTCTCAATGTACTCTGAAATTAAAGCATAGAACAAATAAACAATTGGAGATAAAAAAGAAATCATAGAATCGTTTTGTTTAACAAAATTTAATCTAAATTTTTGACTCATCAAAGTAGCCACCTTTTGCAGATATACTGTAACCGCTGAACACACTCGTGGCATTCTTCCTACAATGGACATCAAATATTGGTCAGGAAGTTCTTCTCAACACTGTTGCAGAAGTTCCCACAAATGTGTTGCACTTGTAGGTTGCTTTGCTTTCACCCTTCTGTCCAGTTCATCCCAAACCAGCTCGATGGGGTTTAAGTCTGGAGACTGTGCTGGCCATTCCATGATTTGAAGCCTACCGTCTTGTTCTTTTCCTCGAAGGTAGTTCTGACATAGCCTGGAGGTATGTTTTGGGTCATTATCTTGCTGTAGGATGAACCCCTGACCAACTAGGCGTAGACCAGAGGGTATTGCATGGCGCTGCAAAATGCTTTGGTAGCCCATTTGGTTCAGGGTGCCAGTCACTCTGTGCTGTTGTCCTGTGAGCCGCCTGTCACGCACGCTGTTGACTCTCAGAAACTTGTCTTACGATTCTGTTATGGCTTTGGGTCTGCCAGACCTCTTCCTGTCAGAGTTTCCTCTAGTTTCCAAGTGCCTTTTGATGGTGTAGGAAACTGTACTCACTGACACCTTGGTTTTCTTTGCAATTTCTCTAAAGCAGTTTTTGCTAACCTAAACTCTTTTTTTAACCTCTAGCAGTTTACCGCTTACCTTTGTACCATTTCAGGTTATTCACTGGACTTGAATTGCTTAAATTTCAATAAAAACTGGAAAAATGGGGGTGTTCTAAAACTTTTGACCGGTAGTGTATGCCATTAGGTCCCATTGCCTTGTCCACCCTGAGCTTATAAAGCTCTTGTAGGACCCTTTCTTTTGTGAAGGGACTAGTGCACACCTCACTCCCCACTGTGTCCATGGTGCTGAGCTGTGGGCCCTGCCCTACCTTCTCTTCAGTAAATACTGAGCAGAAGTATCTATTTAGGATAGATGCTTTACATGGTCTTCCTCCTCACATGCCCCCTTATCCCCTTTGATCTTAGCAATACCCTCTGGACTTTCTCCTTTCACTAATGTATCTATAGAAAGTCTTGTCACCTTCTTTTACTGTTTGTGCTAGTGTTTCCTCGGTTTGGACCTTTGCCTGCCTTACTGGCTTCCCTGCTCCCCTTAGGGAAGTTTGGTATGCCTCCCCATCTTCATGCTGCTGCGTTCCCTTATATTTCCTGAAGGCCAGCCTTTTGGCTCTGACCTTTTCTGCTACTGTGTTTGAGAACCAAAGTGGTTTCCTTCTTCTTTTGCACTTCCTTTTCTCTCTAACGCAGTGGGATGTTGCTTCAAGTATTGCATCCTTAATGCTTGCTCACTTTGCCTGTACTCCCTCACCTGTATTTCTTTTTGCCAGGCCTAGCTTAACTCTGTTGGCCATCTTATCAAAGTCAGCTCCTCTGAAGTCCCATATTTTTGCCTTGGAATGGGATGATTTAGTTCTAGTGGCCAAGTTGAACCATACCATGTGATGGTCACTGGCCCCCAGGTGACCTTCTACCTGGAGATCTGTGATCCTTTCCCTGTTAGTCAGTACTAGATCTAGGATAGCCCTGTCTCTTGTGGGTTGTTGTATCAGTTGTTTGAGGCCCCCCCCTGCAAGGAATCCACCATGTGTCTAGGTCTGGCAGATGTTCCTGCTGGTGTTGACCAATCTGTATCTGGCATGTTGAAGTCTCCTATTATCAGAACCTCCCCTTTAGCTGTCATGTTTTGTATATCTTCTGACAGTAATTTGTCTATGTCCTCCCCCTGGTCTGGAGGCCTGTACATAACCCCAGTTTGGATGGCTGTCCCATTTCCTGTTTCCAGGGTGACCCACAGTTCTTCTGGCTCCTTATGTGTATTCTGAATTTCTGTAGCTTTGATATTTTCATTGACATACAGGGCCACTCCACCCCACCTTTTTGCACCTCGGTCTCTTCTGAACAGTACATAGCCAGGTACTGAAGTCTCCCAAGTGTGCTTACTGGTAAACCATGTCTCGCTAATGGCTACTATGTCCAGTTTAGCCTCTGTCATTATTGACCAAAGTCTCTCTCATACCTGGCAGCTTGGGGATCAGTCGGGCAGCTGCCTTTTCAATCAAGGTTCGAACCGTGAGTTGCGGTTGGGTGAGGTAATTCAGTGTCTGATCAGGGCTGGTGATCCCCTGGTGGTTTAGAGATCGGTTGGGTAGCTGCCTTTTCAATCAAGGTTCGAACCGCGAGTTGTGGTTTGGTAAAGGAATACAGTGCCTGATCAGGGATGGCGATCCCTTGGCAGCTTGGGGATCGGTCAGGCAGCTGCCTTTTCAATCAAGGTTCAAACTGCGAGTTGCGGTTCGTGAGGGAATTCAGTGCCCGTTCAGGGCTGGCGATCCCCTGGCAGCTTGGGGATCGGTCGGGTGGCTGCCTTTTCAATCAGGTTTTGAATCGCCAGTTGCAGTTCGGTGAGGGAATTCAGTGCCTGATCAGGGGTTGTGGATGCATGGAATGGCCTGCCGGAGGAGGTTGTGGAGTCAAAAACAGTGGTGTATTTCAAGAATGCATGAGACAGTCATAATGCAATTCTAGGGGATGGGGGTAGGAAGAAGTAGGCTGTTGGTTAACTAGGATCTGCAGCTTATCCATGAGGTAGGGAAATGGGCAGACAGGGTGGGCCAAGCGGTCCTTATCTGCCGTCAAATTCCATGTTTCTTTGTTAGGGTTGGCGATCCCCTGGTGGCTTAGGGATCAGTCAGGCGGCTGCCTTTTCTATCAAGGTTCGAACCGTGAGTTGCAGTTCAGTGAGGGAATTCAGTGCCCGATCAGGGCTGGCGATCCCCTGGTGGCATTCACTCTAATTCACTCTAATGTAGGCCTAAGAGAACAAATATATCACTCTAATATAGGCCTAAGGGAACAAATGTATCAACTGAATCCAAGCTAGAAAGATCTCAGGGTAGCCGGAGGCCCACAGGGTACCCGAGAGAAAATTGTAGGACACCCTGTTGAAGGCCTTTTCAGCGTCTAGACGAATTATGGCTGCAGGAATTTGTCTACTCGGGATCTGATCTACCAGCAGTAGAGTATGACATATATTATCTGACATTTGATGGTGTCTAATAAAACCTGCCTGATTTGAATAGGGTTGCCACCTATCCAGTTTTTGACTGGATAATCCAATTTTTAAGGTCCTTATCCGGTCATCCGATTTTGATTAAATGCAGTCTGGTTTTTGGGCCATTTTGAGTACTCATATACTCTTAAAACTAATGTATCAAATCATTCACTGTTTTGGCTGCATTGTATGTCCAGGTTACAAAGTAGTTCTGATGTCACAGTCATTCAGGCCTGCCTTTGTTTGTAAAACCAGACTGTCTGAGAGGTGTAAAGTATGGCCATTAAGATCATTAGCAGTAAATTAACCTAATCTTTTCCACTCTGAATTTTAAGTATGGTCTTTTACAGCTATGACAGGAAACCGCTTTTACACCTTTGTATGCTTTCATGTGTTTCTTTTTGTTTGTCCTATATTCTGGTATGTTTTAGACCCATTTTTGTTAAATTAATAATCTAACTTTTATTGCCTTTATCACCACATTTGCTCTAATCTTTTGTATTACCCGAACATTCTATGATATTAGCTACACTTTTACAGGTCATTCACATAAACAGCATGGAATGGTGTATCTGAAATTGTGGAATGTCTTAGAAATATGAAAAGAAACAGCAATAGCTGCTGAGGTAAAGGGGAACAGTGCAGTATTAAGGATACCACAAGCATTGATAATTAAGTTATCATCAGTTGGTCAAAGCATCAGAATACATGACTGACATGGAAAGGAAAATGAGAGCATGTTTAATAGATTGCTAAGCAATGAGCTGTGGATGAGCTTGGCACATCCAGCAGACCTGAGTTTGATTCCAATAGCCTCTACTTATATACTGTGTGAACCTGAGCAAGTCACTTAACATTCCTGTGCTCCTGGGTCACTCCTGTAAAATGGGCCATGTGGCCTATGGGAGTTAACCTGATTGCCAAAGAATAAACATAAATACCTGAATAAATAAATCAAATAAATAACAGTACAAAAATGATTTCCTATCACTAGTAATGTCTATTCCAATCTTACAAATTGCTTTGGAGGAGGAGCGATATACTCACCAGTCATAAAAAGGGGTGGAGCCAGAGGCGGAGTTTGGGGTGTGGTTTAGCATCCGGTGTTTACCTCATCCAAAGGTGGTGACCCTAGATTTGGATGGACTAGGGTAGGAAGAATCTGGTCTAGCCTGTGTGCTGAAACTGCCATTAATAATTTATAATCTGCATTTAAAATAGATGTGGGCCAGTATGAGGAAGGGGTAGACGGGTCCTTCTCTAGTTTAAGTATAGCTCCTGTGGTAGTATAGGCCCAGGAAGGGGGAAGGATGTCACCTACGGTTGCCGCCTGGGAGACTCAAAGTATTTGCGGGAGAAGATGTTCTGAAAAAGTCTTGTACATTGCAATGGAAAACCCATCTGGACCTGGGCATTTTTATGTGTTTGCTGATTTAACCTGAAGTTGAAGCTCCTCCCGACTAATTGGTGTGGAAAGGAATTCCCTGTGTGTTCCGTGAGGTGTGGTAGATTTACTTTGGAAAGATATTCATTAATATGGGTCAGATCTTGGGTGGTGGGAATTCAGTGTCAAAATGACTGTAAAAGTCACTAAACGATGTTAGAATTCTTGTGGAATCACGAGTTCATTCACCACTAAGGGGGTCCATAAACTGCAAAATACGTGCAGTTCAATGATGGGCCCTGAACCTCCATGCCAGAAGTCGAGAACGCCTCCCCCCCAATAATATGACTGCTTTAGAAAGAAGAGGGCTTGTTGGACCTGTTGGTACATAATGGACTAGCTGGCCCTTCAGGGCTTCAATTTTATCTGCAATAACTCTGTCTCCTGGAGAATAGTAAGTTTTCAGTTGTTCTATGAGGGAGTTATATTTTTCATTCTGGCATCCTTTCTTAAGGGACGCATAAGAAATAAGATCCCCCCTCAGCACTGCCTTCAGAGTGACCCATAGAATAAGAACTGTCACTGTCTGTGATTCAGTGTCTCTCAATATCTGTGGGATACAGTCAAATATGAGGTTACGAAATTGGTTATCTTTATGTAAAGCTGTGTTAAGCCTCCAAAAGAACTCCTTCCTCTCTTTTTCCCCAATGTTATTTAAGGACAAGCGAGTGGTGATCTGATAGTAATTGAAGGCCTTAGGCCATATCCTGTATGTTCGAGAAGTGTTTGCAGGTGGTGAAAAAATAATCTATCTGTGAACAATTCTGGTGTCTGGAGGGAAGTATGTAATGCCACTCTTGGGGTGGTGGGGGAGTTGGGGCCAAATGTAAATTATCCCCAAATGAGCAAAGTTGGAGTGAAGATAATGTTGTGGTGGAGATCCCCTGCGTCTTGCCAGATTAAGTACAGTGCATCCAGTATTCTCCACCAACTTTGGTATGCCAACTTTCTGGCAGATAATAGAGGGTAGCGGATAAAAGAGGTGTGTTATGTTGCATTGGAATAATATGGGCAAATCAGCAGAGGACTACATTTAGGTATGAACTATTCAGTTTCTTTATGTACCATTTGATAAAGAAATGTGTGGCTAGTTTTCCATTAGCAGGTTATACAGACCTGCCACTAGAGGGATTCTTGGTCTTTCTACACAAATCACTGTACTCAATCATGGGCAATATGGCCTGCATTATCATTCTACTTCTAATCCTGGCAAAAATTATGACTCATAAAGCACTGATCCATGCTAAGTCAGAAGTCATCCCAGCCTGGGAACTCACAATCATAGTTCCTGCTGCATCTTCATATTGCTTCCCTACTCTCAATCTGTCGGGTTTTCATTTTAATTCTCATCCCTGTCCTCTGGCCCTCCTCCCTTCGCCAGTGTCTTTCCGTGCACTTCCCCTACTAGCCTTGAACGGCCATGTCAGCATCTCCTATGCCCTGGCTAGATGTACCTCAATGACTGAACACCACACAAGAACCCATACGAAAAGAGACCACTTCTACCTGATAAATGCCCTCAAAAAAATGTTTCTAATTCTCCTTTTCTGTTCAGGCAATGTCGAACTAAATCCAGGTCCCCCAACTCAAATCTTCTCCGTCGGGTTTGCAGCTGCTCCTGGGATGAAACTGATGATGGTCAATATTCTAAGCCTGCTCAAAAAACTTGATCATCTTCAAGTTTGGGCAGCCCACACTGACCCAGATCTGATTATAATTATTGAGTCATGGCTAAAAAAGACCAACACTGATCCGCAAATTACTATACCGGGCTTCAAGCTCTTTAGGGCTGATAGGGATTCGGGGGAGGGGGGGACTGGTTGTATATGCCAAATCAAAATTTGATGTTAGCAGCATTTCCTGTAAAACTAAGCCCAAGGAATATGAGATTGTCTCGCTTAAACTTCACCTTCCATCCTCAGAGTGTATCACAATCATTGGTGGCTATAGACCCCCGTCAGGAGGCACAGAAATTCTTAACGTGTTGAAATCCATAACTTTGGCTGCTAACACGGAAACAATAATCTTAGGGGACTTCAATATGGATTGGCTCACTGCTAAATCCCACTCCCTAAAAGCCATCTGTGATGAGCTGGGTCTTACACAGATAGTAACTGAACCCACAAGAATCAATGCTTCTAACTCTGCCAACAGCTCACTCTTAGATGTCATCTTAACTTCGCATCCCCATAAAATCTCACATTCTGCAGTTTTCCATAACGACATGAGCGACCACAGTATCGTTGTATGTACAAGATTCCAATCTAAAACCCAGCAGCACCCTAAATTCAGAATCAAACGCTCGTTCCATAAATTTAACTCAGTAAACTTCCTAACCGATCTAGCTACAATCAGGTGGCAAGACCTATATCTTGCCAAATCTGCTGATGCCGCCTTCTCTGTCCTAAATGACAACCTCACCACCCTAATTAACAAGCATGCTCCTCTAAAATTTCGCATCCGTGGTTCACCCAAGAGCTCAAATCTGCACTTACCAATAGAGACAAGCTATGGGCTAGGGCCAGGCACACAAAGGACCCGGCAGACCGGCAGGCATTTAGAACTGCCAGAAATGCCTGTGTTAAAAGTGTATGTGCTACTAAAGCAAGCTTCTACATCTCCACTCTGGAGCAGGCCAAAGGGAACTCCCAAAAAATCTGGAAGACAATGAGATCCATTGAAGGCCATCCTGCTGCTTCCTCCCTTCGCACCAAGATTCTGGCCAAGGACGGGATGGTTGAAAATAAACTGCGAATCCTCAAAGAACTTAACCTTCACTTTGCCACTGCCGGGTTGGCATTCGACTCCTCCCTATATGCTAGCCGAGTGAATAGCAACACTAGCTCAGATACTACACTTGCTACTCCACCTCATCCCTTCCAGTTGTGCCTGTTTAGCTACAAAGAAGTCGAAGACATAATTCTTAGCCTTGACACCAAGAAAAGTGCAGGGGACGATGGCCTTGAATCATTTTTCTTGCGGTTAGGCTATGCCCTGCTCACAGCCCCCATCCTTCACATCTTCAACCTCTCTATTACCACAGCCACTGTTCCATCCTGCTGGAAATCTGCCCATATTCTTCCTCTTTTCAAATCAGGAGATCCTTGTGACTTAAACAACTACCGTCCTATCTCTATCTTGCCCGTTCTTTCCAAAGTGCTGGAAAAACTTACATACAACCAACTAAAAAATCACCTCAAAGCGCACTCACTCCTAAACCCGGCCCAATCTGGCTTCAGGTCGAAGCACAGTACCATCTCAGCCTTGGCTAAAGTCTCTAATGACTGGATCCATGCTATGGACACCAAGAAGGTTACTGGTGCAGTCTTTCTAGACCACAGTAAGGCCTTCGACACTGTAGCCCATCACCTCCTAATCACCTGTCTTGCCTACATAGGTGCCACTCCACTTACCTTACAGTGGTTTAACAGTTATCTCATAGGAAGGATACAGAAAGTCAAAGCTGATGGCCTACTATCTGCCCCCCCTTTCAATTGCCAGAGAAGTCCCTCAAGGCTCCATCCTAGGACCAATCCTTTTTTCCCTGTACATCAACAACCTTGACTCCCACATAAAGAACTCTAGCATACATTTCTTTGCTGACGATATGGCTTTGTACGCATCAGGCTTGTCCTTAACTGAAGTCAGGGAAGCACTCCAAGCTGACTTTATCCAGTTAGAAAGCAACCTTATCAATGCCAAGCTTCTCTTAAATTCCAAAAAAACCAAGACAATGATTTTCTCGAGACTTTCCTTGTCTGGTGCCCTACCTGCCCCACCTAAAAACTTCATAGTTACCTCCTAGGTGAACCCTTGGAAGTCGTACTTAAATTTAAATATCTAGGTATGTGGATAGACAACAAGCTTTCCTTCAATGACCACATCGAGGATCTATCAAAGAGGCTTAAAGCACGCTGGTTTCTTCTTTAGAAATAGGACCCTCTTTTCTCTCATGACCCATAAAGACTGTCCAAGCAACATTCCTTCCTTGCTTGACTATGGAGACATTATCTTTATCTCCTCCCAACCTTGAACCTATCTAAACTGGGTATACTCTATCACTGTGCTCTTGCTCATTACTAACTCTGCGTACAGGACCCACCACTGTGATCTTTATGCAGCAGTTGGGTGGACCTCTCTTGCCACCAGCGCCTCCTGCATGCTGGCATTTGGACCCCTCAAATTACTACTCCACAAACTGCCTGTCTGTTTAACGCTCTCATACACATCTGTATAGCGCCTACTCCCTAAGAAATCTGACCTTATCCTCTAGATGTTCCCAGGACACCTACAGCTGGCCAAAGAGCTGTCTCATATGCCCTCCCAAACATTTAAGAACCAACTACAAGCCATGCTGAAGCTAACCAGCATCGTATCAATTAACTCCTACAAAACACTAGCTATCTCTAAATTAAAAAGACATATGTAGGTGCTACTAGGCTAACATGAAGTCAACTTCCTAGGTACCAACTGGCCTCTACTTATTAAGCTGAAATGTGTTGCATAATTTGGGGCAAGGTTAAAGCTGGAATGTACTGCATATATAGCATAAGCACTTCTATTGTGTATACCTCTTGTATTATATATTTTTTTTCTTTGTTGTTCTACATTTTATATCTCCTGTCTATGTAATTGCGAACTGTATGTGTATGTGCCTCAGGACCTCCTTGTGAATGAGCTTGCTCAACTGAGTCTTTCCTGCAATAAACTTGAACTTGAAAAAATACACAGTTTGACAATTAAAATCTTGTTCATTTCTCATTCTCAGTCAACCTTAAAGTAATCAGTTGTCTTTACTTGTCATGATTACTTTCATTTTAATATCTAAGTCTTTCTCTCTCATTGGCCTGCAGTGGTGTCCAGGGAAAGAACAGAGCTGGGAGATTGGGAAAGAAAGGGAGCTGGAGTGACTGTGGGGAGGCTAGGATAAAACCTACCACCTGTGTGGCAGACACTATGTAACTCTTGACATTTTTTCACTGAAATATTGGGCAGTGATACTCCAAGTGTAGGAAAATGAGAGGCACTGGTCTTAATAAAATGGTGCATATCAGCACATATGTGGAGAGACAAACTCAAAAAACTGGGAGCTAGTGACCATACAGAAGAAGGGTAGCTGCACTAGACCAGGTCCCAGACAAGTGAAACAATGTTAAAATCCACCCTTGCTACTAACAAAATCTTCCTTTTCTTTACTCCTGATAGTTTCAAGTAATCTCTTCATCAGTGATGTT
This sequence comes from Neoceratodus forsteri, assembly GCA_016271365.2. Lineage (NCBI taxonomy): Eukaryota > Metazoa > Chordata > Ceratodontiformes > Ceratodontidae > Neoceratodus > Neoceratodus forsteri. The sequence goes on along the minus strand of CM057452.1, from coordinate 1,081,781,608 downwards.
GTTAAAAATCTCACAGCCATTCTCAAAGGTAACACAGTCCTCGGCAGTGCACTGTAAAATATTTCTTATTAAGACATTTACAGCAAACTATAAATTGGGACCACAAAAGAGTGCTTCAGTGCCAGTGATGTGGCGGATAAAGAGGGAGAATAACATGAGAAAAATACGTCCTGTACACCAGAAAATGCCAGCGGATGGTGGAAACGGTCACGGATATTATGGTGAATTTCCATAGAGCGAGAACAGTATAGGAGGTCAAGCTGGCGGATAAGGAGGGTGGTAGATAATAGAGGGTGCACTGAATCCAAATCCTCAGATATGACAACATTACAATTGCCCCTAATATCAGCTGACCTTGAAGAAGGTCCACTAATTTAGCTAGAAAAACTTCAGGTGGGAGTAGGAGTGTCGGGGGGGGGGGGGTATGGAGTATACATTAATATGGAAACATAGAATTTGATAGCAGATAAGGAACACTTGACCCATCCAGTCTGCCCATTTCTCCCTACCTACACTATTACTGTACTCAGTCTTCAGCTCTTTCTTCTTTCCCCTTTCCTTTCCACTATGATTCCCTTGTGCTTAGCACATGCATTCTCGAACTCCAGCACTGTTTTCGCCCCCACCACCTCTGCTGGAAGGCTGTTCCAGGAATCCACCACTTTTTCTGTTAGATTAGATTAGATTTTTATTTCTTTGGCGCTGTACAATCAAACTTACAGAATAAAACTTTCAAATATATAAACAGACAGTACAATAAAATAAAGTAATTAAAATCTAGTATTAGTTAAAAAGCTACTGCAGGAAAGGCTAAGCTAAAGAAGTGAGTTTTTAGGCCTCTCCAAAATGCCTCCACCGTAGGGGCCTCCCTCAAAGATCTTGGCAGCGAGTTCCAGAGAACCAAGCTGGCCACCCCGAAAAAGTGATCACCCAAGGTTTTCAGTCCGGTCCTCAGAACCGCCAGGAGGCCCGTGGTAGAGGAACAGAGGGAGCGGGCCAGAAGTACTTCCTCTCATTGCTCCTGAATCTACCCCTCCAGCTTCATAGCATGTTCCCTTGTTCTTCAGCACCTTTTTTTCTGAAAAATATTTTCCTCCTGTACCTTATTTATTGCTGTGAAGTATTTAAATACCCCCCACTACTCTGTTCCAGGGTGTACAAATTGAGGTCCTTTAGTTTCTCCTCATAGGGCTTTTGATGCAAACCCTACACTATTTTAGTTGCATTCCTTTGGACCGCCTCCACTCTGTCTATGTCCTTGCAGAGATGTGGTCTCCAGAACTATACACAATGCTCTGGGTGGTGTCTTACCTGCAATCTATATAGAGGCAACACTACCTCCCTCTTTCTGCTGGTGATACTCTGCCGTATGTACCCCAGCATTCCACTAGCCCTCCTGACTGCCTTGTTGCACTGCCTGGCCACCTTTAGGTCATCCAGTATGATTACCCCCAGGTCTCTGTCTCACTTGGTGGTCGTCCATACTATTCCACCCATATTGTACTCTGCCCCTGGGATTCTGTGCCTTAAGTGCATTATTTTACACTTTTTTGCATTGAAAGCCAGCTGCCATACCCTTGACCACTCCTCTGGTTTTCTCAGGTCTCTGTTCATTTTTTCCACCCCCTGGAGTGTCCACTCTATTGCAGATTTTAGTGTCATCTGCAAAGATGCAGACCTTCTAGCTCCTTGGCAATGACACTTAAAAAAACATTAAAGAGGACTAGTCCCAGCACTGATCCCTGCGGCACCCCGCTGTTCACCCTCCCTTCCTCGACGGGAACTCCATGTACCACCGCCTTCTGTTGCCTATCCCCTAACCAGTTTCCTATCTAGTTTACCACCTTTGGACCTAAGCTACCCAATGTGCTTACTAATCTCCCATGTGTAATAGTGTTGAAAGCCTTCCTGAAATCTAGGTAGGGCAATCCACTGCTCCACCCTGATCTAAATGATTTGTCACCCAGTCAAAGATTTGTTTGACATGCCCCCGTGAGCTCACGATGCCTCAGGTCTTGTAACCCACTGGATTCAAGATATTCCACAATCCCTTCCTTCAGCAATGATTCCATTTACTTTCCCACCATCGATGTCAGGCTGACTGGCCTACAATTGCCAGCCTCCTCTCTGCTACCACTTTTGTGTAGTGCAGATACATCCGCCCTCCTCCAGTCCTCAGGAACATCTGCTGGGGAGCCATTTAATTGCACTTTCAGAGGTGCAGCCAGTACCTCCCTGAGCTCCCTTAGCACCCGTTGATGCACTCCATCTGGCCCCATTGCTTTGTCCACCTTCAGATTAGTGAGTTCCTTCAGTACTCGCACATCCAAAAATGGACTAGTGTCCACCTCCCTCCCTCCAAAGTTTCTGCTACTTTTTTGTGGCCTCTCCCCTTCTCCTTCCTCTGCAAACACTGAACAAAAGTATTTGTTCAGGACGTCTGCCTTTTTCTGGTCCCCCAGTGCACATTTCCCCCTCCCTTTTTAACCTTACAGTCCCAACCCTGGTCTTCCTCTTTTCACTTACATGCCTAAAAATGTCTTGGAGGAGGGGAGACAGGAACTTAGGGAAGACCTGGCTAGGCTAGAAAAATGGTCTGGCATTTGACAACTGTGGTTCAGTGCCAAAAAGTGTAAAGTTATGCACTTGGTGATGAAAAACCAAAGACTGGTTGGGTGGTGTGTAGGTTACCAGGTCAGATTAGGAAAAGGATCTGGGTTTAATTAGCAGGAGTGACCTGAAACACTCAGCAGAATGTAGGAAGGTAGCGGCCAATTCAAATCAGATGCTGGGTGGCATAGCCAGGGGAATCACCAACAGAAAGGTGGAGGTCATTCTGCCACTGTACAAGTCTCTAATGACAACGCATCTAGAGTGCAGTGTGCAGCATTGGTGCCATTCTCTAAAGAAGGATATCAGCTTGTTGGAAACAGTACAGAGACAGGCAGCCAAGTTGGTCCAAGGCCAGCAAGGCTACACAAGAAGCTCTTGGGGCTTGACATGTACTCTGTTGAAGACAGAAGGGAGAAGGGGGACATGATTAAAACCTTCAAGGACCTTAAAGGTATGAACAGGGTGAGCACAGAGAGCTTCTTCAGCCTTAGTGGAAACATGACCACTAGGGGTAGCAGCCTAAAGCTGGTGGTTGGATGTTCAGAAGGGAGATGAGGAGGCATTGTTTCACCAAGAGCGTGGTGGCTGAGCGGGATGAGTTGCTGGAGGAGGTGGTATAGCTAAAAATGGTGGACAGCTTCAAGAGAGGTTAGGGCAGGATGAAAGGGACAATTGCAGTTGGGGGGGAATGGGAGAGCAGGTATTTGACAGTGTTGAAGGGGGATATGGAGGGGGGCAGTTCTCTCTGTAAATGCAGTGGGAACTGCACATTTGAGCAGACTAGATAGACTGTAAAGGCCTTTATCTGCTGGCACATTCGTATGTTTGTAAAACTAAAATGGAGCAAGCAAGCACATTCCAGGGGAAATATTTGAGAGACAGTCAAGATACATACATAATTGAACACCCAAGTCCATCACAAGTCCATTAGATCTCAGTGGCTCCTATTACAGGCTTCTGAGCCTGATTGACTGATAAGTCACCCTCTGACCCAACTGCCATGCTGATTTGGATCAGAGATGACAAAGATGGCTGCCAAACCTGCAGTTCACAGGCAGTCTTTCCCAAATATATTGTTTTACACAAAGTCCTGCTTGCAAACATCATCTTGGGACCCAAGCAAGTCCTGTGCAAGTGTGCTTAAGTGTCTGGTTTGGTCGGAACAACAGTTGGGTGGTTCCTGATTGAGCTGGGAGTGTTGATACATGTACTCCTTTGGGAGTGTCTTTCATCTTTAATGTGTGAGTGCAGGGAACCTTACCAGTAAGCCTCCATGGGAAGGGGGCTGCAGGGTTACACGTGTTTGCACAGAATACTTTTATGTGGCAAGACTGGGTACCATACAGGGCGACAACAGCAAAATAACAAGAAATCAGATAATTAATTAATAAATGTATAAATGATACATCTTAACTAAGAAACTCTGCTAACAGAATGTGCTTACTGGAATAAATAATTTGTTTTTAGATGATGGAAGACAGTACACAGTAAAATAAGCCAGTAAGCACCATGATTTTTATATAGCAAAAATATTGTTCTGCTACATATCACAAGAGAATATAGAGGATAACGTATGGTCTTTGGTTTATAACCATGCTGTAAACACTTCAAGAGGTTGCCATGACATCATTATAAACCTCAAGAGCGTAGCTCAAGAAGTTTTCAGATGTCATAGCAACCTGGAGAAGTGTTTTCAGTGGGGTTATTAACCAAAGACCAAACTTTATATTTTATAGTGTATGGGCTACCAAGATTGTGTAATCATGGAATGAATTACTTTTCTGAGTAATTCTTTCCTTACACAGTCATAAATCATGCAGGAAGATTCCTCAACAATATTTATTGTGTGTTCTCCGCAACACTATTCATCGGTACAGCCTGCCGCAAATCAGTTAATTTAATACCAACATTTTAAGCACTTTTCTCAAAGCGGAATATTGAATGTTGTGAGCATTCCATTTTGTTGTACCATTGATATGACATACACAAGAAGGGTTAATAACAGAGTGATGTCATAACAATGGCATAACAAATAGAATAATAGATAGATAAGTGCGTATTACAAGGCAGTAATACCATCGAGAAATTTTGGGGACATGGAACCTTGAGAGCGAAGCTCGAGAGGTCCTAAAGTCCCCAAAAATCTCAAGATGGTGTTACTGACTTGTAAAACACTTATCTTTCTGTTATTTTTTGTAATATATGGATCCATTGATAATACTACAGTTGGGATGACTTTTGAACTATAGTATCATCAGCAAAAACTGTAGTATTATCACTTTTCAGGATAGTATTATTGACAGTAGTGATGTATTACTGGGAAATTTTTGTATAACTTAGTATAGTATCATTGAGGCTTATCCATATATTACAAGGTTGTAATCTGCTTGATTTCAGTTAGTAATAAGGGACACCCATTCATTATATATAAAACATCTGTTATTCCAGTATTGCATTAAACATCAGGAGGTTTTCATAACATTTTAACATCAACTTTATCCTGCTGAATCATAGTTATGTACTTAATATAATCTTTTCAAAAAAAGGCTAGAGTGGCTTTATATGTATCCCTGTTGTAATTAACATCCTTATTAGGTAAAGACTAATTGGTTCCCAGACTTTATTAAATGTAATTTTGCCCATTAAAGCAGTAATGAACTTTCTCAAGTCTATAAACATCCACCATGTAACTGATCCAAGTTTGTATCACAGGCGGATCCTTATCCTTCAGTTTTACCAGAATAGATATTCTTGCCAAAACTAAAGCAATTAGGATAACTTTGACTTTTGTCTTAGGTTTAATTAGATCAAATGATAAAATTCCTAACGTTGCTAATTCTGAAATGTTACTCAACTGTAGTCCAGAGATGGATATAAGTGTATTCATAATTTCTTTCTAGAGATTGGATAGTAGAGGGGACAGATTCAGAAGGTATATCAATGTATCTGAAACAGTGGGACATGTAGGACACACATTGGGGACCTCCAGGTTAATTTTATTAAGCTTTGAAGGGGCGTAGCATGTGTGGTGTAGGCAATAAAACTATATTTGTTGAAGACTGGTTGTTTTTACCATCATATGAATTGTGGATAATAATGTTCCATTTTTTTCCATGAGCTGGATGCCAAGATCAGCTTCCAGTTTTGTTTTTAATGGGTTTAAATCATTGCTACCAGCTTCTAATAGATAATTATACAGTTTTAATATGAATCCTGGTTTGTTCCCATGATTGACCATAATCTCTTTAATATTAGATGGAGGTGGTTGAAGCGAGGAGTTTAAACTGTTATAGTTTTGTATAAAATGTCTCAACTGAAAGTAGCAGAATAGATGCCTATCAGGGATATTGTATTGGGCCTGAAGTATTTTCTGTGTATGGAAAAATAACCCTTCCAATTCTCTCTCTAAGATTTTTTGGGCCCAGAACTTCTCCAGATTCGGCAGTGACTTCCTCCTCTCTGCATTATGAGATGTTTATTAACCCATGATTAAGAAACTCACCAGCTTTGACTCTGCCATTGATTTCTTTATAAATAGCTTCCTCTCTTCTACCAATAAACATGCCCCTGTTAGGCAGCTCAAAATCAAAAGGCAACACTCTAAACAGATGAGTAAGGGACTAAAGAAGCTCATGAAGTGGAGATACAGGGCATAAGGGATCTTTAAAATCTCTGGCTTGAAAGTTGATTGGCATAGATATAGAGAACTTAGGAATACCTGTAAAAAAGACCTCAAAGCTGCAAAACAAGAAGTGCATTAGAACCCTAAAAGACAAGAACCTTTCTGATCCCCAAAAATGTGGGGAGCAAATAAATGAACTTTTAAATGGCTGTACAAGCTCCTTGGAGGGTGATATTGTAGCACTATTGTGAACCTCTAGCCTCCGCCAATGTATTAAATGCCTTTTTCACTGACCTGAATGGATTCAAGAATCAATCACCTGGGTCCTCGCAGCACCCTCCTGCCCTACCAGTTCCAACGTGCCAGGTCCCTGAATTCTACTTTAGGCTGGTAACTCATAAAGAGGTGCTCCAGTTACTATGGTGTCTCAAGCGGAAGGGTCAGCAAGGTTTGACAAACTTGAACCAAAACTGCTAATGCTGTCTGCTCCCTGTAATTGCCTCACCAGTTGCATTGCTTTTTAACAGGTCCCTCATGTAAAGGAAAATCCCACTAGATAGAAGATGGCCCTTCTGGTGCCAGTAAACAAATATGGCCCTAAAGGATCTGTAGACAATTACCACCCCATCTCTCTCTCCTCTGCTCCTTGGGCCAAATACAGGAAAGACTAGTTTATAGTCAGTTTCAGGACTGTGCTAAGCAGCGGAATCTACTGACTGACAGACAGCTTGGGTTCAGAAAGAACCATAGGACTGATATGGCCTCAGTCAAACTGACAACAGATATTTTAGGCGCCATGGACAATGGGCAGTTGACTGGTGCTGTCTTCACCTCACCAAAGCCTTTGACCTGGTCAGTCAGTCTTCTGCTAGATAAACTGAAACACCTAGGCCTTGACAATGTGTCCCTCCTGTGGTTCTCAGATTATCTAACTAATAGGATGCAGCTGGAAAAGTTGAAGGGTACCCAATCGGGGCAGCATCTGATTATGGATGTCATCCTACAAGGGTCCATCCTGGGCCCCCCTTCTCTTTTTCCTCTTTGTAAATTATAAGCCAAGTAACTGCGGAGGGGTAAAACTGCTTTATGTGATGATCTTGTACTTTACAGATGTTCCAAAGATGCCAGCCAAATCAGCTGTCAGCTTTCAAATGACTTTCAAGAGCTTGTAAAAAGTTTCCTGGCCAACAAACATGTCCTAAATGCTAAAAAGATTAAAGCTATCCTGTCTGGCAGCAGGAATTTTGCTTCAGCCTGTCTGCACATGTTATCCATCACTACGTTGTTTGGATCTTATATCGAGGTGATGGAGTCTATTAAATATCTGGGGATACATGTGGACTAAGGACTGACTCTAAAACCCTACATAGAACATTTGGTGACGTCCCTTTTCCAAAAACTTGGACCCCTCTACTACCACAACAACTTTGTCACCAAGGAATCAAGGCTAGCAGCTGCTAGTAGCACACTTCTCCCTGTCCTGTTGTATAGTCCCCTGGTCCTCCAATATGTTCTGAGTGCTGAAATTTGAAATCTCAAAATGATACACCAAAAAGTTGGTCGCTTTGTAGCTGGAGCCCCACCCAGGTTGCACCATTGCTGTGCATTAAAATCACTAAATTGGCTCACATTAGAGGGTAAACTAGAGTATCCCCTCCTCAGTTTTGCCTTTAAATTAATAAAAGGCTCTACCCCTCCTAGTTTGAAGGATATTCTGATCGCTAAGCTCTAGAGGAGGACTCTCCAGTCCTTCAACTGTACACTCCTAGAAGTACCCATGGTGAGGTCCAGCACACTGAAAAGGTCCTTTGCGAGTTCTGCCCCATCCTTATGGAACAACCTCCCACCAAACTTGCAAGACCATTCCCCACTTGGGGGCTTCAAGAAAGGACTGAAGGCCCTCCTACTTGACTGCAACCAATATAACTGCCTTCACTGACATGGTTTCTTTCCTTAATTGTAATTTAATATTTCAAAGTGTCATGCTTGTTTTTCAAAATCTACTGTTTGTAACTGGCCTGGTCAGTCAGCTGTTTGTATGATTCTGCCTGACCTGTGTTGTTATTATCCAATGTACACTGAAAGTATGTAATCTTGTAGTCTCACTATGGCCCCCTCTTGCACTGAATCATGGATGTATGTAACCTGTTGTAACTCACTCATCTTTTGAATGTAAGATGTTTGTTCTGATTTGCTTCTTTGTAATTAAACCGGGGTCACTCCTGAAAAAAGGAACTCTTAGTCTCAGTGGGCCTACCCAGTCAACATAATTCAATAAATTAGTAAATAAATAAACTCAAAGAAGGCAGAACTGTTAATAATAAAGCACTGTCCAGTTTCCTGTCAGCCACAATCTCAAATTCATTATCAGACGCAGACGTGGGGGAATTGAAAACCTTGAGATATGGTGCAAATGGAGAGATATGATACTAGGAGTTATACTAGGAAGTGTTAGATGTACAGTAAGCCATAGGCCCATATGCGTACATCTCCAACAAAGCTGGAATCTAGTAACCCATTACTCAGTAGATGTCTGTCAAGGTTGGTTTTAAAGCTATCAAAGGAGTTGACTTCAACTACATATTTTGGAAGGGAATTCCATATTGGCATTACTCTTTGTGTGAAGTAAAAGCATATGTTGTTTCTCTTAGGGTATGTTAACATAAATTAGTAGTTATGACTTCTTAAACTGCAATCCCTTCTGTTGGGTAGCATACCCAAGTCTGCCATCAGCTGTTCGTCCCTAGATATCCGGAACATTTGCGGAAGGTCCCCAGCTTGTTCTAAGTTCCGAGGAGTATAAATTTAACTCAGTCAACCTCTGTTCATAATTCTTGTTCTGCATACCATCTGTTAACTTGGTAACTCTTCTCTGAACATCCTCGAGTCTGGTTATGTCCCTCTGAAGATATGGGCTCCATAGAGGAGAGCAGTAGTCTAAGTGCAGCCTTACACAAGCCCTAAATAGTGGCAGAATGTATGCCCTATTTCTGGATGTGAATGTTCTTTTTATACACCCTATTATTTTATTAGTTTTACTGACCACCTCACTGCAGTGTTTATTAAAAGTTAGGTCAGATGAAATGATAATTCCCAGATCTTTTTCCGTATCAACTGAGTTCAAGATTCTACCATTCAGTGAGTACTTATTTTGTGTATTAGTTTCCTAAATGCATGACAACACATTTATTGGTGTTAACAAGCATGTTGTTAGTTTTTGCCCAATCTTCCAGGGTATGCAAATCTTTTTCCAGAGATTGCACCTCCAAGTCACAGCTAACTTTTGCAGCCATCTTAGTGTCATCTGCAAATCTGATTGAAAAATGACTGAGTTGGTCAGTCATGTCGGATATAAAAATGGAGAATAACACAAGTCCTAATATGGAGCCCTGTGGCATACCACTAGTTACTGCTTCCATACCAGATTGATCAAATTGCTTGGTTATTTTATGAGCCTTATTTCAACTATTGCAGGAAGATTTTGTTGGTAGGTTGTTTACCATTGGGTTTGTTTGTGTATAATATATAGAATAAACCACAGGCAAGTGTGAGGTACACGGTGATAACTCATTCGTGATGACCAAGTGGATTGCCTAGCCAGTTACAACAATGCTTCCTGAACAGCGCGGTATAACCCATTCTGCAGGAACCATGCATGCTAGAATAGTAACAGGGTAGAATAGTGTGGAGCAACTAGAGCTACCCCTGTTACTATTCACCAGAAAAGAAGAAGGAGGAGAGTGAGGAAAGTGCGGTCGCTGACTTAGCTGCCCCGTGGTAGAGAGGGTTAAGGCAGCAGCTCGCCAGGATGGATTGGGAGGCTAGGGTTCTAATCCTGGTCCCCCTCAAAATTTTGCCGTTTGCTGGAAAAACTTACATTTTTTACAAGGGCAGTGGAAACAGTAATTCCACGGCCCCACAAATTAGTTTTCACGTGATCCGCTCCCTTGGAGTTAGATCTTTGCTAGGGTGTGGGGGCCAGAGCCCTACAAGAAAACAGTTTTACATTGTACTTTGTTTAGGAATGGTAGCAGTCGTCAGACCGCTACCATTTGCGCTGTGTTTTCTGGCAGCATTTACTACTGTCGCTGTATTGGAGAGCACTGTCAATACAGCACTGTTATTGACAGCACTCTTCGGACCTAGTGCCAGTGGATTGTGATGTCCCATAAACCCCAAGATTAAATTGTCACCATGTAACTCGCACTTGCCAATCATTTTATTTATTTTTTTATATTATAGGCTTATTCAACAATGTATTAACAGAAATGGTGATGCTGAGTTTGTGGCTTAGTCTGAAGAAGCCATTGGGGTGGTAGGTCAGGTAGAAAAACAGAATACACAAGGGATATGGGCAGTGTGGCACTTGAAAAACACATTTACAGACATTTCGTTCAGAACTTGTGATAGTTCATGGAATTTGTTTGGCAGATGGCGATAATCCACAGCTAACTGTGGATTGTTGCAGCCTGTCAATCACATTGTGATAATCCATGGCTAGCTGTGAATTATCACAATTATCGCAACCTCTCAATCAAACTCAGTGAATTATCAGGTTTGTAAAATGCTTCCACAACATGAATTATTGGCCTTAGCCATATAATATAGTTAGATAATAGGATATGTTTGAGTTTTTGGTATGGGTGGATAGTTGTTTCAGTGTAAGTGATTGTGCTATCCCTGTATCGTTAACAAACCAGCCCAAGATGGAACTAAGATGAGCAGCCAAATAGTACAAGAAGAAATTAGGAAGATCAAAGCCACCTCTAGACTAGATCTTGGTAGTGTCAGTTTTTCTTTATTTAACCTAGGCTTCTTTAATTTCCATAGAAAGGCAGAGACTCCTTTATGTAATTATTTAATAAAAATACAGTACCTCAGTTGGGAGAGACTGAAATAGAAATAGTAAACATGGACAGATGTTAATTTTGATTGCATTGGCTCTTCCTATTAACATTAACGGAAATGATGCCCATCTCTTAAGATCTTGTGACGTGGTTTTCATGAGTGGCTCATAATTTATAAAGATTGTGTAGTGGCCATGTCAAAATAATGATATTTCATATTATTTGTATTTTGTTCTGTGATGTGATTTGGCCTTGTGCCTCACAGCGCACCCGGGGTGTTGATTAATTCACAATAACTGCACACCCTGTTGTGGGTTATTGTTACGTAATTTGTTTTATTCCAAAACTGGAATGAATAACATTTTAAAGCTCCTTTTTATGAAGCGTGGGGGGGCAGGATGGATATGATGGATGGGGGGCAGGTGGATATGATGGACCTAGTATCCCTTCTGATCTTAAATTTCTGTGTTACTAGATCCTTTAGTAGTAGAATGGTTAGCATACCAGTTTAAGTTAATAAGCGTTTACACAGCATAGGCTTATAAATACCTGCATGTGAAGCAGGGAGGGAAAACACGCTTGACCTTGAATCCTTTCTGACTGTAAATTAACTGTTTTACTGGATACCCTGGGCAATAGAGTGGTAAGGGAACTGTTTAAGTTAGTGCGTGTTTGTACAGCGTACTTATAAATACAGTACCTGCTTATGAAGCAGGGAGGGTGGACCCGACCTTACATTTTTATGTTACTGCAAGTCATTCTAGCGGCTGCCCATGGAGCAGCTGTACATGTGAGTGGCTCACGCAGGAGTGGCATGAGTCACCCTGTGTGAGTCTACCTGGGGAGGCTACAAGGGAGGCTCTAAAGAAGGTTGTAACCTTTATAGTCACTGCTATAGTGCAACTTTACCATAGTTGTCTTTTTATACCTCCTCCTCCTCGTTATCCACCTCCTCCCCGTTACTCACGGCTGACTCCTCCTTGTCTTCTCTCCTATAATCCCATACCATCATTTCTAGGTTTTCTCATCATTACTTTTATCATTGGAAGTTTTAATGTAGTTTTTATTTGCTTACTGCTAACCGTGCCTTGTACCTGACTTGTTTATTTATGCCTGACTGTGTACCGCAGTGTTTTAACCTTGTAAATTACCCTGCTTCATGTAAATATTTTTCCTTGTGAAGCTGTATGCCTGACTGTTGCTCCACAATGTCTTAACCTTGTAAATTATCCTACTCCATGTATATATTTCTTAGAAAGCTGTATGTTAATGTACACTGCCCTGTATATTCCTGTTGTATGTTTGGCCTTGGCTTATTGTACATGCATTGTGCATTACTTGTCTCTCAGGACCTCCTTGTAAATGAGCTTGCTCAGTGGAGTTTCCTTCCTGTCAATAAACTTTGACTTTATAACCTAAGTGGAGATGTCAGGGAAAATGATAGGTACAATATTTAAATTGAGCATGTGCTTGTTAGCACTCAGTGGAATCCTTTGGATATCCCAAAATTCAGTGGGCTCAAACGAAAAGAATTATGTACTTTAGGGAATTATTTTATGTTTTTTAAACATTATAAATGTACACTGACAATCTGTGCATCTCATCAACATTGTAGTATTGTTTACGATCACATGAAGTCTACAACTTGGTACATTGGTACTGATACTAAGATAAACAAATTGGATGATAAACTCTTAAAATTGTTTTACAAATGCTGGTTATTTCAAAGGTTACAAGTTCTTATGTTTTTACTTTAGATGCGAGGGGATGTTGAGACAAATCCAGGCCCTGTACCTATAACAATTGCAGCTGAACTACCTGACTTAAAAGGCATAAAGATTGTTCATCTGAAAACAAAAAGTCTAGCAAAGCATTTTGATGAACTGAGACTTTGGGTTGATTGTAAGCAAATGGACATATTAGCACTAACTGAAACATGGTTAAAGAAATACATTAGCAATGATGATATAGGTACAGATGGCTACACAAGCTATAGGAATGACAGGTTGAAAGGCTGGGCAGGTGGAGTTCTGATTTATATTAGGGACACCTATAATTCTGAACTAATCAAAGAGGGTCGCTTTAACCAAACAGACTATGTAACTATTAAATGGACTCTGGGAGGAGACTATGGCACTCAGATATATCTGACATGTATGTTTACCACCTAAATCCTCTAAATTGATGTTGCATTTTTGGAGGAGCTACTGGTTTTAAACAAAAATAAGGAACATATAATTATGAGTGATTTTAATTTAAATTGGTCAAGTTTGAAACAAACAGACAAAATACGGAATTTAATAACAGCCAAGGGGGTACTATCAGATTATAAATACACAGACCAGGATAAACCTCAAAAAAAGAGTGCGAGGGAACCCTAATAGATTGGATTTTAGTAAATAGGTTAAATTTTGTTAAAACTTGAGGTACTCTAAAAGATGCCATCTCTGACCATTGCCCCACATTTATGATAAGGAAAAAAAAAACTTACATTGGAGTAAGTCAAGTCAAATGTTATTTTTAAAGCGCTTTTCCACAGACCAAAGTGAGTGTACACTGTAAAACATCAATTCTAATAAAAATATAAAATAAAGGGAGCAATCCCAGATCTAGACATTATCCCCGATAGCCTTTTCAAATAAAGAAGTTTTTAATAGGGATTTAAAAGTCTCGGTGGACAGGCACTCTCTAATCCGATGAGGTAGAGAGTTCCACAGTGTAGGAGCTACAAAAGAAAAAGCCCTAGCACATGATGTCTGCAAACGGACCCTGGGAACCTCTAGCAATCCCTCTTCGGCAGAGCGAAGAGAGTGGAGAGGGTAGTAGGGCCGAAGGAGGTCTTACAAGTAACCCGGTCCCTGACCATGTAGGGTCTTATAGGTCAGCAACATGACCTTGAAGGTGATCCTCCATCGCAACGGTAGCCAGTGCAGTTTGCGCAGCATAGGTGTGATATAGGTAGTTCTCGATGAACCTGTCAACAACCTGGCTGCAGCATTCTGCACCAGATGCAGGCGACGGAGGTCCACCGCTGGTAACCCTAAGTATAGAGCATTGCAGTAATCAAGACGAGAGGATACAAAGGTGAGAAGCAGTATGGGAAGGTCCTCAGGCGGAACAAGGTGTTTTATCTGGGCGATGTTCCTCAGATGATAAAACGAGGACTTGACAACCACTGAAACCTGCGCTTTCTGCGTCAGCTCGTTATCAAGCACAGTGCCCAGATTCCGCACCCGTTCAGAAGGTCTCAACTGGTTACCCCCTAGCACGAGGCCAGACGGTTGTCAAGGAGTCAACTTCTCTACCCGCTGACCTGGGTCCACCACCAACACCTCAGTCTTATCCGGATTTAATCTCAACCAGTTAGCACTCATCCAGTCTTGGATCTTAACGAGGCAGTTGTTAAAGACCGAGATTGCCCTGTCCTGTTCGGGTACAGAGGACATGTAGAGCTGAGTATCATTTGCATAGCAGTGAAAACTAAGCCCATACCACCTTATAATGTCTCCCAGCAGCAACATATACACTGTGAACAACATGGGGGACAGCACTGAACCCTTCGGCACCCCACAAGGCAGGGAGAAGGAGGGCGAGGAAAAAATCCCTGATACCACCCTCTGAGTCCTGCCTGTGAGGAAAGAATGAAACCATCTGAGGACTGTCCCCAACAGTTCACAGAGAAGCCGCAGGCATTCTTGCAGCACCCTATGATCCACGGTGTCAAAATCTGCAGAGAGATCAAGGAGGATCAGAATCAGACTCCTCCTCCGATCCCTTGCTATCAAGAGATCATTAAGTACCTGAACCAGCGCCGTCTCTGTGCCTCTTCCTGAAACCAGACTGGAGATGGTCATAGATTTCATGGGTGGTAAGAAAGCTCTCGAGCTGCAACGCGACTACCTTCTCAATAACCTTCCCCAAAAAGGGGAGGTTAGAGACGGTCTGTAGTTTGCAAGACAGTGTGGGTCGCAGGAAGATTTCTTTAACAGGGTTATCACCACAGCCTCCTTCAGGAGGACTGGAAACACACCCTGATCCACCAAACACCAGACTATCTCAGCAAGGATCGCTTCAATGACATCAATACACCCCACAAGGAGGTGAGTTGGACCAGGATCCAAACTACAGTAAGTCGGTCGCAAGCTGTGAACAGTCTCCATGATATCTACGATCGCTGGCTGGTCAAAATCTGTCCAGACAGTGAGACCGGGTGCCTGTGCCCTCACATCAACCACTGCTATACTCATTTGAATGGGTCAAGCATATCTCCGACCTGATGGAGGACACTTTATCTGCAAAAAATTGAGCAAACTCATCACACTTTAATTGTGAGAAAGCTCTCCGGCCCCGGAGACAGGCTGGATTGTACAGCCTGTCCATAGTCCGGAAAAGCTGAGCCAGTCGGTTCTTTGCAGCAGCAATCTCCCCGGACAGGAACTCTGCCTTCTTATGGAAGATTTCTGATTAATAGTCCAAATAGTGGGCAATCTATAACACAATAGTAACGCAAATCAGGGAAACTCACTCCTATAAAAAGTTAACAAATGAAACAATAGATAGAGAAGTGAGTAATATTGATTGGTCCCATTTGAATATTTAAAAGACATGAATGAGGCTACATACTACTTTACTGTACAAATCTTAAATCTTGTAAATACATATGCGCTCAAAAGAAAACATAGGTCAAAGGCAAAACACACCCCATGGTTAACACAGAATATTATTAGATTTGTTTAAAATTAGACATACTGTATGTTATGGAAGCATACAAAAAAACTGGATCTCAACATGATTTAATTAACTACTTAAACAGTAGAAACGCATGTAAGACAGAAATAAAAAAAAAAAAACTAAGCAAACCTTTTACAAAGAAGAACAATTAAAGAATGTGAACCTCAAAAAATTCTGGGACTCATTTAAGAATTTATATGCAACTAAGGAAAATGTCAAATAACCAAAGTTGTAACATGGCAAAAATCAGCAGGGTAGAATATTGGAAACGGATTGGAGAAAACAGAATATGTGACTAAAGTTGGAGTAGGGATTAATCACTGGTAATGCCCACTCCAACTTCAATAATGCCGTGTTGAACTTCGATCAATTGCTCAAGCAATCGTGAGCACGCTTACTGAAGTACTGTGGAGTGCACGGTAGGTGGCACTGTAAGGGCTGCTGTGTTGTCGGCTGTGTAGTGTAATGAAGCAAGGTTGAAGGAGGCAAGCGCCATCCCGAAGTCCGGAAGTAGAGAGAGGAGCCTGATCGTACACAGAAATAGAAGAATGGCAATGGGATTATGTTGCATAGTCACAATAACTTTGGTAAGTCAATAGCGAAGGCAAAAACGAAGTGTATTGCTGAAATGACCACAGTATCGACGTATTCTCAGATAGTGACATGTAGATTTCCCCCACAATGCAGTAGCATAAGATACGAGTTAGAGCTAGCAATGGATGGCAAATTATCGGAACCATACTGAAAATGATAAAATATTGACTGTTATCTGAGTAGCACAATGCAATCTTAAATTGTTACTGCTGGTAAATGACCAAGCACTATACAAATGTATGTGGAGTTTCCAACATGCATGTGCACGTTGTCAGAGGCAGACAGTATTGGTACGCATGAAAGTGAAGGTTGATTTGTGAATAAAATGGGTTTTGTTACCACAATAACTGCCTGCCCTCATGTTTCTTTTGTTCTACCGTAAACAGCACGAATACCTTACCTTGCACTTGCCATGTTACAAGCACATTAAGCCACTCCAAAGGTGGCATCTAATGGTATTAATGCATGGTTGGGCTGTTGTATGCACAACATCCCCAACCATGCATTAATCCACCATTAGATGCCACCTTTGTCGTAGCTTAATGCTTACTTGTTTCTGGGGACACAGTGTTGGATAATGATCAGCTGATAGCTGATGCTTTCAATTAATTTTTTACATATATAGGTCAATATAAGAATCAAATTAATTTGAACTATCAAAACTTAGATAATTGTGTTTAAAATAATAATACAGAAAACTTAATTCACAATGAAAATACACAAACATTTGCCTTTACAAAAATTAATGAAAAGAAGTTTCTGACTTACTAGCCACTTTAAATGAAAACAAGGGCCCTGGGGCAGATGAAGTACCATTACTATTATTGAAAGTTGCAGCTAAATTCTTGTGTAAACCAGTTACTTATCTTTTTAATCTTTCACTGTGTACAAATAAAATCCCGGATTTGTGGAAAATTGCAATAATATCACCCATTTACAAATCTGGGGACACACAACAGATTACAAATTATAGACCAATATCTGTATTACCAGTGCTTGCAAAAACTTTGGAAAAAATAGCTATGAAACAACTAACTGAATATCTGGAGAAAAATGATCTATTAAATGAAAATCAGTATAGTTCAGAAGGGAGTATAGCACGTCAGTGGCCTTGGTCAGGCTAACAAGTGACATCTGTGATAACCTCGACAAAGGCCTCCTAACAGGAGGTATTTTCATTGACCTGACCAATGCCTTTGACTTGGTGGACTACCCTTTTCTGATATCCAAGTTAAGGAAGCTAGGGGTGGGATCTTACGCCACCGCCTGGTTTGAACATTATTTAACAGCTAGAATGCAGCAAGTTAAAATTGGTTTATTGACATCAGTTATGAGAAGTATCCACACAGGCGTACCACAGGGATTGGTTTTGGTTCTGCTCCTGTTCTCTGTTTTTATAAATGATTTACCAACAATTTGTGCTACAGAATTGGCTATTATGTATGCTGATGATACAGTACTTTACTGTGGATCAGAGAGTGGAGCGGACCTACAAATTAGACTTCAGCCCATATACTGGGATGTGCAAAAGTGGTTTGCTTAGAACAAAATCTTACTAAATGAGAAAAAAACAGTCACAGTGTTATTTGGCTTAACACGTAGGTTAGAAGGGAACACCTCATCTATTATAGGTAAAAATAGTATGATATTGGAACAAGTGAATGGGTTTAACTATCTGGGAATCAGTTTGGATAGTGGTTTAACTTTAAAAGACCACATATCAAAAGTGACTCACAAAGTAAATAGTAAATTGGGTTTCCTGTACAGAAACTGCTTAACAACACAGGCAAGACAACTTATTGCAAAGCAAGTCTTGTTACCAGCTTTGGAATATAACTGTGTCCTACTAGTACTGTAAATGCCTCGGATACATTGCTGCAAAAATATACAGTGACCTTAAACAACATCATAAGGTTTGCTATAGGCTGCACAAATAAAAGAGAACATCACTGCCACCTATATCGTGTATCTGGGACCCTTCCTCCAATACAGAGAATTACAAAAGCAGTTTATAAGTTTCTGTATAGGTTACTTTGAACAAATACTCCATTAATCTTGTTGAAGCGTTTTCAGCGCATGATTACATAAAGAGTGCTGAGAGCTACCTTGACCAGATTTCTTTTAGGAAAAAAGACAAATACAAAAACAGCTGGACATTCAATAACAACATATGGTCCAAAAATGATTAATAATTTAACACATATGAATGTGGACATCAGTAGCATATGAGCTATCTTGAAGAGAACATTAGAGAGCAATCTTGAAAGAGCTTCAAACTGTAGGTGTGATGGGGTTACATGAGATTAAGGATTTTTAAATAAGGAAGTAGCTCATTGTCCTAAGAGTGTGATATTAAGTGTCTTGTGTATGTTTATACCTGAACTTTTGTAATAGTGCGGTGATGTTGTATATGTTTTGCTTGGTTGTGAACACAAGTTATGTAATTTTATTGTACTTAAATTAATTCTGTATTTTGTACATATTGTATTTAATATGTTGAACTTTTTTACCCCTCCCCCAGGTGTGGCTGAAAAAGGATCTTCGGATCCAGTCCATTTCCTGGGGAAACCAATAAAATAAAAAAGATAGGTTAGGGGACCTCATTAAGTTAGTATGTGTTTGCATAGCAGACTTATACTCTCTTGTGAAGTGGGGGAATGAACATGATAGACCTAGAGGTCTCTCTGACCTTTAATTAATATGTTGATGTGTATGCTGTGTATATAGAGTTGTACTATTTGATCAAAATACATCAGGTGTAGTAACTTTACTAAAGGTAAGTGCCATATACTGTTTGAGTGGATGATGCTGCATAGCGGAAGGGGGCATTTGATCTTGGTGCCTGCAAGTTACGCATCAGGTTTCCATGGAGAGAGATGCTCTGGATGGCAATGCAGGGGGAGGGCATCCAGCACTGAAGCTTGGTGCCCCCACCTTCAGTAGTTACCAACCCCAAACATGGCAATGAGGCAGGTGAAAAAGAGGAGGCTTAACATTGCCTTACCCAAGGAGATCACGCCTCAGAAGTCAGTAGTCCTGATGCCTAAATACCCCAACTAAAGGAGGTTGAGGACTGAGCTGTCCCACAGAAATGGAGGGGAGTTTTTCCTCCCAACACGCTCTTCCAGAACAATCAGGGCTGTATTGTTTGCTGTAGAATTTCAAGAATTAGGCAGGTCCATAAGGAAGGAGGTTGGTCAGGTCAGAAGAGGACCAAGAGGGGGTTAGATGAAACAACACGGGCTCTTTCATCCTCCTCAGATATATGTGGTGATGAGAAGGGTTAAACCAAGCAATGTGGGCTCAGTTATGGCCTTCCATAAGAAGTGGAGAGAGAGAACTCAGAAAAAGCAGCATGGGCTAACCTTATTCATGCTTCTTGATCAGAAGCGTGGTGTAAGTTGTTAGACAAAGCAGCATTGACACAGTCATGGCTGTCCATTTAAAATGGGATCAGAGGGTTGGTTTTGACAAAAAAAGGGAAAAAAAACATTGGTTCACATATGCAACTTGGTTAAGTGTGAGGGTAATGGCTGAAACTATAGCATAACAGCTGTGTTCCTAAGGCAGCGGTCAGCCACAAACTAGATGTATTTGAGTGCTGCTTAAGAAAAGGATAATTATAAATGTGGGAGGAGCTAGCGACTAAGGTCTTCGCCCTCGTAGAACCATATTTAAGTGATGACATTCATTTAGTTGGAGTATAATATGAAGCATTTAACTCCTAATGAAAAACGAGCGATGTTACATGTTGAAATCAGGCTTTGAAAAGTAAAGCTGTGATTCTGGGTATGCGCAGTAGTGCTGGTGGTAGTACACGTGCCCATAGTCACAGCTTTACTTTTGAAAGCCCATTTTCACACTGTAACATTGCTCAAGCTACAAAACCTTTCAAATGTACAGATGAAAAACAACGTGGTTCTCATTTGTTAGTGTTGCGGACCCATTCTGTCCCCAATCCAGAAAGTTGCTTTTCTCTCTGTCTTCCTCTCTCTCTCTCTCTCTCTGTCTTCCTCCCATGCCTGGCTCACCTCAGCAACAAATTCATCTCTCGCTCCTCACCCGACTTTGGTATCCAAGGTTGGTCTCCTTTGCTGAGCCTCACACATAAATTAGAGTTGGAGATACAAATAGTAAACTTGGCTGCAGTGTACAAGGGCTCACATAAGAACATCATGGAAGCCCGAGTGTGAGTGTCTCCAGAGTGGACAGGCAGTGTGGATAGCAGAGGAGGGAATGTGGATAACCTACTGTGGGCATGGGCACAGGTGAATAACCTACTGTGTGCTTGGTTAACATGTGGATAACCTTTTGTGGGTGTGTAAGTAGTAGTTTGTGGGATAGTGACTACCAGTTTTCCTGTGTTCTGATTGGCTTAGACTAGATACTTGTGGTATAATTGTAAGTAAATGCCTTGACACCGGTGATAGGGAAGATGTTTAAGATATGCTCTTGTGAGTACCATACTGTTCATGCATTAAAGACTGACATGTCTACATAAGAGAATACCTCCAGGTCCAGGAAATGATAAAATGTTTTAATGAGGTACAAGGCAGATCACCTGACCATAGGGAGGTATATAAAGGGAGCCCTAAACAGAGAAGAGTCAGCATGCAGCCAGTGTATGAAGCAAGAGGCACTCCAGCGTGAGCTCTGAACTGGAGGAGGGAAGCTGAGTGACAGCTCTCCAAGAGTAGAATAAACAGTAACCAAGGAAAAGGGTCTGAACCCTAAATACTTTAAAAATTAAGAAAAAGGTAAGAAAAATCTTCCTTATTTTCTTTTCAAGTTGACTTTTGCAAAAAGGGAGATTTTATCCTGACAAGAGCTAATCATTTTTGCCTTCCATGACAACTTATGTTTGATACACATACATCTATGGACATTTGTACCTTACCAGTGTGCCCTGCTATCTTTCATGCTTATACTCCTCTGACAGTACCAAAGGCATATTAATTGAATATGTAATAAGTATTCCTTTGAACCCGTTGTAAATACACATTTTCGTTTTCACTATTTTCACTAATTTGTCATATCTTCTCTGAAGTAATTGGCTTAGGGTATTATTCAACTTATAGGTAGTCAGTGGTTTGCTTAATTCTACATTAGACATTTTTACTAGGAATTCTTGCATAATATGTTCAATTTTGAGCCAAGTCTGCTGTAGGCTAAATTTATTATTGCCCACAACTGATGTATGTTTCTGTTTGGTTATATAAATATACTCTATTTTCAATATTGGCATATACTTAGTAGAACTCACAATAGTATTTGAGGCCCATTCCCAAATTCTTCCATAACCAGTGTTCAGTAACAGTGATGTGACATAACTGTACCAAGATGTAGGACTGTTATTTTTCTATTACTTTTCTTTTTCTTTCCAACTGCAATCTGTTTTTTTTTTTTTAATTTAAAATCTTGATCCAGTACCCCAGTATTCCGATTTGCACCTGTGTTTCTACACTTATTTGTCCCAGTTTGGCCCTGGGTATTCCTCCTGGCATAGTAATAGGTGGACCAAGCAATTGTTCATAAAATTATGCTACATATGAATTACGTCTCTGTATTTACCATTCTAGGGACATGGATATGGTGTACTTATCCACACTTCTAGCAGTGATCCTTTCTCTTTAACTTAAGCTGGAATATCTTCAAGCTGGCTCCTCCCACCCACCCAGCAGGTAACTCCCCCAGTGCAGCCCTGTGACATCAGATCTTCCTTTCCGCAGGAAGATGAAGGTTCCCTCCTTACCACTGTCATGCTGAGTAGGCCCTTTGCTTAAAAACAAAACTTTTTGTTCTAGGGACATGGATATGTTGTTCATCCACACTTATTGGCAGGTTCCTTGCCACTTTAAATCTTGCCGGAAGGTCTTCAAGCTGGCTCCTCCCACCCACCCGGGTGGTAAAACTCTCGGCTCCGCCCCATGACGCCAGATCTTCCTTACCGCTTGGAAGCTCAGGTTCCCTCCTTAGCGCTCTGCGTTTTAGACTGGATCCTAACTCTTCGGTTCGTCCGAAACTAGTTTTGAAGTTTTCTAAACTTCGGTCTTCGTTATCCCTCGCGGCTGCGATGGACACATCGATCCCCGTCTTTCGGAGGTGCCCTTGCAAGCAGAAGATGTCCAGGACGGATCCGCACTCCACGTGCGTCTACTGCCTAGGTCTAGACCATGACCCACAGGCCTGCGAGTTGTGCCGCTCTTTTTCGGCCACCGTCCTGGAGGATCACGCTGCCTGATTGAAGCTCAGGCACCCCGAGAAGCATTACCCGCCAGTAAAATCCAAAGTGGCTCGTTGGGCGGTGTCTGTGACAGCTGGCTCGGCTGAGCAGCTTGAGCATATGATCGCCCTCGAGGAGGAGGCGGCCCAGGTCGCATCTTCCTCCTCCTCGGCCGCGGCATTTATCCTGCTCTCTCTGGGTTCCTCATAAACCCCGTTCAGGGGCTTTGTCAGTCCCTTTCCACGAAGGGAGAGGGGCCATCGGGACATTCCCTCTTGGTCCCAGAAGAAGGAGCTGCAGGTAAAGATCCCATCGTCGGCATTCATGGGAGAGGAGGTCTCCTTCCCGGACAGCCGACCGTCGATTCGATGGAGTTGGCGAGCTCAGGCCACTGGCCTCGAGTGTCCCCATCAGGCCAGCCTCACGAGACTCCCGTCGACGCAGTCGAGATATTCCTCGACCCGTCGGACGGGTTGTCGACTGGTGAAGCCGACAACCCACCTTCACCGGTTCCCCCAGTGGAGACCGAGGATCTGCCTGTGCCTTCGGGGCGGCAGTCCCTGGCTAAAGTGCCCGAGCCGAGGGAAGAGGGGGTGTCCCCCGCCCCTTCCCAGGCCCACCTTAAGTCACCGGTCTCGGTCTCGGACTTCATCTCGGTCAAAAGCCGTTCCCGCCGTCATCGGTCTCGATCTCGATACCCGAGTAGCGGTGACACGTTCCTCTCCGGATGAGGGGCTTCGATGCAAGTGCGTCTGCGTTATGAGGGCTTATGTGGCAGCAGTTACTGTTGTCAGGAGTACATCGACTCCGATTCATCCCCGGCTATCAAGTGGCTGTCGCCGCGCCAAAGCAACCGCTCAGCGCAGTCAGATGCCCACTTCTGGGCGGTTGTTCGGCGAAACTAGCTGCTCCACCAATTGTGGTGGAACCTCCACCTCCACAGCCGAAGTCTGGGGCACGAGCAAGGATTCTCAGTCGAGGCATGGCCTGCCCCACAGGTTGTCGGTCACCTCACTCCCGATAGTCCTCGGCAGGTGGAGGGTGGCTCAGAACGAGCAGCTCTTCCTGAACTCTTGGTCTGGTAAGCGACTCCTCCCTGTTCTCCAGGCAGATGGGCCTGGAGTCCTCAGGGGGCCAGTCATTGGGCGATAGCCCATCATCCTTCTTGGGTCTGGCTTCAACTCATCTAGGAGTCCACGGGATGCAGAACCCGTGTCCAAAGCAGGGCCAAGTATCCCCTGATGGAGATACTGGACCGAGGATTCACCCACGGAGGCCTTCCCTGTGGCTGAGGCTATTGTCGGCCCAGCCTTGGAGCTTTGGCAGTGGCCTGCTTCCTGTCCTGCGCCCTCGGCCAGGATGGCCAGGAAGTATGCAGTCCCTACCGGCTCTTTGCCCAGTTTCTCTGAGCACCCCTCTGCCGAGGGGTTAGTCACCGATAGCGTCTTCTGGTGTTCCGGAAATGCTCGGGACATGGATAAGCCCCCCCGACAAAGAGTCCAAAAAGCTGGACTTTGCTGGGCACAAGGTGTACACTGCGTTCTTCCTCGGCCTACGACAGGCCAGCTCGGCCGTGCTGATGGCACACTTCTCCCACGCCCTCATGGGCTTCCTGGATGAGGTTGTCCCTCATCTCCCGGCTGACCTGCAGACCACAGTCCATCAGGTGCGGGACCAGGGTAGGGCAGTGGCGAAGCAGCAGCTTCAGACTACTCTGGACATGGGTGACTCCTGTGCCAGGTCAATAGTGGCCGCGGTGGCCATGCTTCACAGGCGTAGCTGAGGATATCCACCTTCCGCGGCAGATACAGCACGAGTTGGCAGATGTCCCCTTCTTGGGGACTGACCTCTTCGGCCCTGGAGTGGAGGACACCTCCAGCGGATCGAAAAGTCCAATGCCACTCTGGACTTGGTCACTTCTATCCAGGGGACAAAGGCCACCGTCAACAACAGCATAAGTCCTTTCGATCGCCCAGGCCCCTGCAGCGCACTGGCAACAGCAGCACCAACAACAGACCCAGCAGGCTCTGCCTTCCAGCGTCCCCAAACCCAAGCGGCGGCTTCCCAACAGGAAGCAAGGAGGTAAAGGCCAGGAGGTCCTTGACGGTTCCTCCTCCAGGCCTGCCAGTGCGGGTTGAGGTGTCACCTCCAACCTCGTCACCCTTCCTGGAGTTCCCCCGTGGAGACAGCTCCCACTTCCTTTCCGCCTGGTCCGCTATCACCGCGGACCGTTGGGTGGTGGAGGTGGTGAGAAGGAGCCTGCTGAATTGAGCAGACCCTTCCCTTTCAGAGCCGTCGCCCTGGGGGCCACGGGGTTGAACCTGCGCTGTCTGCCCGCCCGGGCCGATATCAGCCCTGCTCCTCGAGAAAGAGGTGATCAGGAAGGTGGCGGATCCTCCTCCAGACCCGGGGTTTGTGTCCAGGTATTTCCTGGTCCCAAAACGGATGGGGGGTTGGTGCCCCATCCTCGACCTGCACGACCTGAACAGGTTCCTAAGGTCTCGGACCTTCAGGATGGTCACTCTGGCTCAGATAATCCCATCCTTGGAACGAGGCATGTGGTTCTGTTCCCTGGACCTCCAGGATGCGTTCTTTCATGTCCCAATCCATCCGTCTCATCAGAGATTCCTCCACTTCAGAGCAGAGGGATCCCTTTACAAGTTCCAGGCCATGCCCTTCGGCCTCTCTCTAGCTCCCAGGGTCTTCACCAAATGCATGGCAGTGGTGACATCATTCCTGCAGCGCCGAAGGGTCCGGGTGTACCCTACCTGGACGACTGGCTGATTGCAGCCCCCTCCAGAGTGGAGGTGGAGCGGTCCAGAGATCTGGCCCTCCAGGTTTGCTCTCAGATTGGCCTCTTCATCAACGAGGCCAAGTCAGAACTCGTGCCGAAGCAGGTGATACTGTTCATCGGGGCAGAGCTCGACTCTCTTCGAGCCACAGCTTGGTTCCCAGCGGACAGGGCCGAGGTTCTTTCCTCCTTTGCCCAATCATTTCTGGTTGGGCAATCGCGCCCTGCCCGGGACATTCTGCGCCTCCTGGGCCTCATGGCGGCCTGCACCAGCGTGGTATGTTGGGCCCGTTGTTACATGCGTCCCCTTCAGTGGGGACTGGCCAGCCAGTGGTCATAACGCTGCGATCCGTTGCACCAGCCTGTGACAGTGACCCAGGAGATGTGGAACGCTCTCCAGTGGTGGACCATTCCGGCACATCTTCAGGAGGGCATCCCGTTCGTCCGCCCCGAGCCGACGGTCTCTCTATCGACCGATGCATCTCTGATGGGTTGGGGTGCCCATCTGGGGGAGCACAGAGCGTATGGCCTCTGGTCCCCTCGGGAGTCCCGATGCCATATTAACCTGCTGGAGCTCCGAGTGGTCCGCCTAGCTCTCACGCCCGGCTCCATTTCTATGGGGTCAAGTGGTTCAGGTCCAGGCGGACAGTACCACGACCATGTACCTACCCTAAACCGCCAGGGGCGGGGCCGCTCCATGCTGTTATGCATGGGAAGCTGTCGCATATAGTCCCTCGTCTGCGCAGCCTGGGCGGATCTCCTAGCCATTCCGTGGCAGGAGCCTCAACACCCTAGCCGATGCCCTAAGCGGGATAGGGGGCTGCTTCTCAGAATGGTCTCTCCTCCGGAGGTAGTACAAGATCTCTTCTCCCATTGGGGCATGCCTCAGGTGGACCTGTTTGCCTCCAGGAGAATCTGAAGCTGAGACTGTTCCATGCCGCCCCCTCAGCAGGGCTCGCTGCAGGGGGATGCCTTCTCGAGGCTGTGGACCCCAGGCCTCTTCTACGCCTTTCCCCCATTTCCCTTGATCCACAAGGTGCTTCTCAAGGCGAGGAGGGACAAGGCGCAGGTGATTCTGGTAGCCCCAGACTGGCCCCGCCAGTTCTGGTATCCAGATCTCCTCAGTCTCAGCTCCAGGCTCCCGAGGCGGCTTCCAGCCCGCCCAGACCTGATCTCAGTCAGTCAGGGGAAGGTATTCCATCAGGACCTTCAATCCCTGCACCTGACGGCCTGGTTTCTGAGAGGCTAGAGTTCCAGGCCTTGGGTCTTTCCGATGAGGTCCTCAACGTCGTTGAGGCGTCCCATAAGGAGTCGACCAGGAAATGCTATGCCTTCAAATGGAAGAGATTCTCCATTTGGTGTCAGGGGAAGGGCTTGGACCCTTCCGCCTGTCCCTTGGCAAGCATTCTGGACTATCTGTGGTCCCTTTCTTGGCAAGGGCTTCGGTCGACGACCCTTAAGGTGCACCTGGCAGCCATCTCTGCTTACCGGGCGTGGGCCAGGAAGCAGTCGGTGGCGCAGGAGAAGGTGGTTGGGCACTTTTTCAAAGGCCTTGATCACATTTCCTCTCCGGTGCGAGAACCTCCACCTCCATGGGATCTACTGCTGGTATTGGCCAAGCTCATGGGCTAGCCATTCGAACCAGTGCACAGGTGCGATATCTCCCACCTGTCATGGAAGACCGCCTTCTTGGTGGCTATCACGTCAGCCAGAAGGATGGGAGAGCTCCAGGCGCTTTCCATCGAGTCTCCTTATCTGGTCTTCCACAGGGACAAGGTTGTCCTGCGCCCCCACCCAAAGTTCCTTCCGAAGGTGGTGTCGGAGTTTCACCTTAACCAGGTGTTGACTCTGCCGGTGTTCTACCCCAATCACACCTCGGAGGCCGAATATAGGCTCCATACTTTGGACCCTAGAAGAGCGCTCGCTTATTATAAGGAGCGGATGGCTGAAGTTCGGGGAGAGGTTCGCCAGCTGTTTGTCACCTACGCTAAAGCTGCACCTGGCAGACCTGCAGCCAAGCAGACGATAAGCAGGTGGGTCACCTCCTGCATAGATCTCTGCTATAGGTTGGCGGGCATGGAGTCTCCCAGAGGGATAAGAGCTCATTCTACCCTCCGTACCGCTGCATCGGTGGCTGCTTCCAGGGATGTCCCTATCCAGGATATCTGCAGGGCTGCTACCTGGAAGTCGGCACATACCTTCATTACCCACTACCACATCGACCTTGAGTCACACTGGGATGCTGGTTTTGGGGCCTCGGTTCTCCAGTCTTTATTCCGTAAGTAGGGGGTGTGCGCCTTGCCTCCCTCCTCCCGGAGAACTGCTAGGAGTCTGCCAATAAGTGTGGATGAACAACATATCCATGTCCCAAGAAATACAGGTTACTCACCTGTAACAGGAGTTCAGAATGGTATGTTGTTCATCCCTGACCCTGACACCTCCGGCTTTGGCGACAACCTGGCTTCCAGCGGGCTAGATCTGGCATCATGGGGCGGAGCCGAGAGATTTACCACCCGGGTGGGTGGGAGGAGCCAGCTTGAAGACTTTCCGGCAAGATTTAAAGCGGCAAGGAACCTGCCAATAAGTGTGGATGAACAACATATACCATTCCTAGAACTCCTGTTACAGGTGAGTAACCTGTATTTTTGCGATATGTGATTTGCTTGCCTTCTGGCGATTCCTTCACTCACCCGTGATGTATGACACAAAGTCGGTGCCGGGATTCAAGAAGTGTGCGTGTGGGCAGAAGATGTTCCGGATGGACCCTCACACCATGTGTGTCTACTGTCTAGGCCACGAGCACAGTCCCCAGGCGTGCGGCCTGTGTCACACCTTGCATCCTTCTGCATTGGAAGACCGTCACACTCGACTTCTGGGGCACCCAGACAAACGGGATCACCCTGTTAAATCCAAGAATGCCTGTTGGGTGGTCTCCACAGTTGCAGGGTCTGCCAAACAGCTTGCAGCATTCGAAGAAGCTGCAGCTCAGGCCGCAGAGCATGCTTATTTGTCTTCGACCTTTTTGCCACCCCCTTTAAGCACCTCCTTTTCAGGGGCGTTTAGAGATTTGTGCCAGGCCCTTCCGACCTTTGGGCAGGGGTCTTCCTTAGGCATGAAATCTAAATCCAAACAAGAGGCTAAAAAGAAGTCTCATCATTGATCACGGGATCGCGAGTGCTCTTGAGCCTTGGATTCCCGTGCTTCTATGGAGGTAGGCTGCCGGCTCCACGGTCTCCCTGTCAACCCAGTTAGTCGAGACACAGGCTGACCTACATGCTGAGATTTTTCTTGAGCCGGTCGACCCACTGTTGCAGGATGAGGCCAATACCTCCTTCTCTAGGACTCCGGTTCTGCCTGTTACCTCTCAGAGAAGGGAGGACCAGCCTGCTGATCTGCCTCCTGTCCCAGAGGATCCTCAGCTTTCCCCGGCTCCCTCTGAGACCCGCCATCAGCGCTCCTGACGGTCGAGTTTGAGGTCCCGATCCCAAAGTCCCATGTCGAGCAGCCCGCATTGGCAGTGACATTCCTGCTCTCAGCATTTGGGCAAGCAGCGCCGCTGCTACTCGTCCTCTTCTTCCTCCTCGGATGAGGAGAGGATCCGCCGCAAGAAGCATCAGTGCTATGAGGAGCTTATGTGGCACCAGCTAATGTTCACTGGGGTGAAACTGATCCTGGTCACTACCCTGGCTATCACCTGGTTCTCGCCACAGAAGCCCCAGCCTAGCCTGGTCCAGCAGGAACAGGCTCGGTCTCCCCCAGCCTCTCCACCTATCTTGGTGGAGCTGCCGCCGAAACAGCTGAAGTTCACCCCTCCTCCTAAGGATGCCCATACATCATAGGGGCTCCCTCATTGGCTGTCAGTCACTGTAACCCCAGGCAGACCCTGTAGGGTCAGTGGGGATTCTGGCGGTTGACCTCTATTCGACGAATCCTCGGAGTCCGAAGGCTCCTCCCTGCAGTCCCATCCAGTGGACGTGGAGTCAGCAGAAGATTTATCCGCGGAGCATGGTCCCACCTCTTTCATGGGCCTTCTCTGCCTTATCTCGGAATCAGCGGGTCTGCCGATGGAACCTGTTCAAAAACGGGCTAAGTACCCTCTTACCGAGATTCTTGACTGGAGTGACTCCCCTGGGGAAGCCTTCCCGGTTGCAAATGCCATTCTTGGCCCTGCTCTGGAGCTTTGGCAGGATCCAGCCTCTTGTACTGTCCTTTCAGCCCGGAGGTATGCGGACCCTACCGGTTCCCTTTCGGGATTCACAGGGCACTCCTGAGCTGAGGGTCTGGTGGCCGACTCTGTGTTCTGGCATACTGTCAGTGTTGGGAAGTGAATAAGTCGGTGGACAAGGAATCCAAGAAATTGGATCACATAGGCATCCCCCATTAGGTACTGGAAAACAAATTTTCATGTGACAATTTATCAACTGCAGCAACCAGGTGTGATGTATTTATTGTCACATAGCTATGAAGCTTTTTAGATTGGCCATACCACGTGTCACTTCAAGGTGTGTTTGGTGGAGCACATCAGAGTCCTACACATGGATTTTTGAATTGGGGCAAGAAAGGCAGAAGGACTGAATGATATTGTATATCTAGACTTCAGTAAGGCCTTTGTCTCCGTCTCACACAGAAGGCTCATCAGCAAACTGGAGAACACAGGTATAGGAAGAAAGTAAGACTGTAAATTGGGTGAGAAACTGACTACAGAGGAGGACCCAAAACATTTTAGTAAATGGTGCTCTATCACGGGAAGGTAAAGTAACCAGTGTGGTTCCACAGGGGTCGGTGCTGGGACCAGTAGTTTCCAACATATTCATCAGTGACACTGCAGATGAATTGTAGGGAAAGGTAAGTCTATTTGCAGATGACACTAAACTCTGTATCAGGGTGGACACGCAGGAAGGGGCCAAAGGATGGAGTCAGACCTAAAGAAACTGGAAGAATGGTCCAAGACTTGGCAGTTGAAGTTCAACACCAAAAAATGCAAAGTCATGCACCTGGGAAAAAGAAACACAGGGACAAATTACTCATTGGGAGGTGAAACATTAGCCGTCACTGACCTTGAACGAGACCTTGGAATCATGGTATCAAATGACCTGAAGGTAGGAAGGCAATGTGGAAAGGCATCACAGAAAGCCAGCAGCATCCTAGGATGCATCGGCAGGGGTATTACAAGCAGAAAGCGAGAGGTAATAATCCTGTTGTACAGGTCCTTGGTGAGGCCTCACCTGGTGTACTACATCCAGTTCTGGAGACCGCACCTTAAAAAGGGCATAAACCAATTATAGAGTCGGTGCAAACAAGAGCTACAAAGATGGTCCAAGAACTCCATCACGAACCCTACAAGAATAGACTTAGGCAATTAAACTTGTACTCCTTGGAACAGAGAAGAGATAGGGGAGACATGATAAAAACCTTTAAATACCTCAAAGGAATCAACTCAGCACAGGAGCGGAGCCTTTTCAATGAGAATAAAGAGGCTCGTACCAGCGGGCACAACAGACGTTTGGTGGGGGGTAAATTCTGGAGCAATGTCAGAAAGTTCTTCTTCTTTACAGAAAGGGTCATGGAGCCTTGGAACAGACTGCCCCAGGAGGTGGTGGAGGCAAAGACAGGGAATTCAAGCTATCTTGGAATAGGCATTGTGGGATACTGAAACAAACAAGTATATCCTAGGGGGTAGTTAAACAAACAAACACATGGGCAGACTAGATGAATCAAGTGATCCCCATCTGCTGTCACATTCTTATGTTCCTTTGTTCTACAAAGAGGTGATGAGTCTTATGCCATTGTACAGCACGTTAAAAAGTTCCCAGATTAAGAGAATGACATCAATTTTATAGGGATAGAATTGGTAACAATGGGACCAAGGTGGGGACATAGAGAAACTAATAGGCAGGTGAGGGAGTTTCTGGATTGTTGAATTGGGGGCAAGAAAGACAGAAGGATTGAATGACAACATAGATTTGACAGTATTCCTGAAATAGTTTAGGTGCTAGCCTGAGAGTCCACTTGAGATATATTATTGTGGAACTTACATATTGTTTAATGAGGGGTTTGAATTTGTCATGATACTGTGGTTTGTAAATGCATAGGAGATGTGCCTGGACTTAAGCACACTTTGGACACTGAGTAAGTTGCAAGATATCTTGGAACTGATTGGGAAATATTTAAAATGATAGCAAGAATAAATTTAAATGCCTTTTTAGCACATATTGTATGTCATTGGAGCTATACTCGGCTTAAAACGGGTGCTTGTCCATGAATGTTTTTAATATATCAATAAACTTTTTAAATCAGCTACCCCAATTAAATGGAGGCTTCTGATTGGTGGAGAATTTCTGAATTTCACTTGTAACCACTGTAAAAGTTTGGCACTGTTGCAACCTAAATTAGATCACTGAGGAAGCTTGGCAGTTGGCCAAGTGAAACGTTAGTGTTTCAGCGGCTTGGCTGTTTGTTTGGATGCTGGCAAAATCGATGTGTGTGTATTTTGCAGTATAACTGTTAAATGGACTTTTTTCTACTATCCCATTGAGTCCTAGTGATCCCTGTAGCTATGGGTACTGTCTGAACTGTACTTGCTGAATATACCTTCAAATGGAAGAGGTTCTCCATTTGGTGCCAGGGCAACGGGCTGGACCCCTTATGCTGCCCAGTGGCCAGCATTCTCGACTACCTTTGGTCCCTCTCCCAGTTGGGCCTTCGGTCGATGTCTCTTAAGGTGCACCTGGCTACCATCTCTGCTTACCGGGCACAGGCTAGTATGCAGTTGGTGGCACAGGAAAAGATGGTCTGGCACTTTTTCAAAGTCCTTGACCAAATTTCCCCTCTGGTGTGTGAACCACCACCACCTTGAGACTTGTTGCTGGTGTTGGCAAAGCTCATGGGCAAGCCATTTGGATCGATGCACCGGTGTGAAATGTCTCACCTGTCATAGAAGACCACCTTCCTGGTGGCTAGCACATCAACAACAAGGATCAGTGAGCTCCAGGTGCTCTCGGTGGAGTCTCCTTACCTGGTCTTCCACAGGAACAAGGCTGTCCTTCACCCCAACTCAAAGTTCCTTCCGAAGGTTGTGTCAGATTTTCACCTTAACCAAGTGATTAATCTACCGGCGTCTTTCACCAACCACACCTCCGAGGCCGAGCACAGGCTCCATACTTTGGACCTGCAGCGAGTGCTTGACTGTTATAAGGAGTGCATGGCTGGAGTTCGGGGAGAGGTTCACCAGCTGTTTTTCACCCATGCTGAAGGCACAGCTGGCAGACAGGCAGCTAAGCAGACGATTGGCAGGTGGATTGTATCCTGCATCGACCTCTGCTATAGGTTTGTGGGTAGGGAGCCTCCCATAGGATTAAGGTATTTTTCCACCTGTCATACTGCTGCCTCGGTGGCTGCTTCCGGAAACATTCCTATCCAGGAAATCTGCATGGCTGCTACCTGGAAGTCAGCACACACTTTCAACTCCTACTACCACACTGACCTTGAGTCACGCCGGGATGCTGGTTTTGGGGCCTCAGTTCTCCAGTCTCTATTCCCTAAATAGTGGGTGTGCACCTAGCCTCCTCCTCCCGGGGAACTGCTAGGAGTCTGCCGGTAGTGTGGATAAATGCAACATATCCACATCCCTAGAAAAACAGGTTACTCACCTGTAACAGTAGTTCTAGGAGTGGTATATGGTGCACATCCACACTGACCTACCCGACCTCTCTTGGCGAGTGGCACACCAGTCTTGCTTCCAGCGGGCAAGATCTAATGTCACAGGGCGGTGCTGGGGGAGTTACCATCTGGGTGTGTGGGAGGAGACAGCTTGTAGATGTTCTGGCTAAAGTTGAAGGGAAAGGATCACTGCCAGAAGTGTGGATGTACACCATATACCACTCCTAGAACTACTGTTATAGGTAAGTAACCGGTTTTCCATGTTCCCGCCCTGGCTAAGCTCCAAGAACACCTTGTTCTTTCCCAGCTCCCCCCCTCTCTTGATTCATCCTCCTCCTTCACTTCTTTCCAGTCTGGCTTCAGGAAGTCTCATTCCACTTCCACCTCCTCCTCTGGCTCACTGACTATCCATTCTGGCATGGATCAGGATCTGGTCACCTCTGCCATCTTTGTCGATTTAGGCAAAGCCTTCCACACTGCTGCCCATCCCTTTCTCCTGGACAAGATTAAGGTAGCAGGGCTCTCTGCTTCCTCAGTCAGGTGGTTCCACCCCTACCTTGAGGGCAGGTCTCAAGTTGTCTGGGTTGGAGATTCCTTAACCCCTTATTCCCTTGCTGCTCAGGTGTGCCCCAAAAGTCTGTATTTGGCCCAGTTCTCTTCTCCATTTTCATAACTGACCTCCGTGCTGCCTGCTGCTCTGCATTTATTCTTATGCACGCAGGTTATACGGAACTCTTTGCCTCCAGCTCCTCTGCCCCTGTAATCACATCCTGACTCCAACTGGAGATTATTAACATCCAGCACTGGATCCTAGCTAATCATCTGTCCATCAATGCCAAGAAAACAGTCGCTATAGCCTTTGGAACTAGGAATAGGTTTGCTAGGCCCACCCTTTTCCCCTTCTTTCATACCCTTGATAATACAGTTATTGAGGGTGTCTCCTCCTTTAAGTACCTTGGCATCTGGTTGGACCATCATCTCAATTTCTCAGTGAATGTGGATGCCTTCTACCACAAGCTCTACTTCCAACTAGGTGCACTTTACAGGAATAAAGGGAGTATCCCACTTCATGCGCCCAGTGAGATAGACTCAAAGATGATACTCCCCATCTTCGACTATAGTGACATTGTATACAGTGCTGCTCCAAAGTTTAACCTGGCTAGACTGGACCCCCTTTTTCACTCCTTCTATCTCTTTACCCTGGACAGTCCCCCCAACTCCCACTCCCACCACTGCTAATTGTACTCCTTTCTCTCCTCCTCCCTCCCTTCCTTGATGTCAGGCAACTTACCCATTGTGTTTCCTTTAGCTCTAAATTCTGGCTTAGCTCCCTCCCTTCTTGCCTGTCTACTCAGTCCCCTCCCTACCATGTCTTACTCCCCTTGCAATTCTGGCTCTTGCTGTCTTGCACTTCCCCCAGTGAAATCCTCTCCTGGTCAAGTTGCCTTCTCCTTCCGCTTCCCCAAACTTTGGGTCTCTCTCCCCCTTACTATCTGCTGTGCCCCCTTCCACCACTTACTCAAATCTCTCTTCTGAGACTTCAAAGTACTCACTCCTGCAGCTTCCCCTAAAACTGGGCCCTGGGCTGTTGCCCGCCACCCTCTGCTCCCCCTCTGCCCTGCACTTACGATAGTGCAGCTCCCCCATACACCCTCCCCAATTACATTCATTGCTCCCTACATAATCTCAGTATTGCCTATTGCAGACTAGTTTTTCATCACCTTATTGCATTGTAGTGTACTTACATACACTGAATGTAGCGCCTTTGCACAACTGTCAATTTTTGATGCTCATTTATCTATTATTTGTGTGATTTGTAGTTTTGTATCTAACTGTTCTGCTCTGATTTTCTCTCTGTCCCCTTCCCCAGTGCACATCTGGAAACTAACTGTTACTAGCTCTTTATGCCTTTCCTGGTAGAATTTTTGAAATAAATAAATGTCCCCATACCTCTGCAGCATACAGGGACTGTGGTATTATTACCTTCCCTCTACATGCCTCTAAAGGGACCTTGATTGCATGTCCTCCTTATTTTTTTAGTAAAGTGTAGTATGGCCCTTGGGATTTGCATCACTTTCAGTTCTGTGGTTTCTATATGCCCCTGCCATTTCAGTTACATATTACCAATCCCAAGTACGTGTAGTTGGGACACAACCTCCAGTTTTTCTTTATTAATAACCATTGATTCTATTATATGTTCTAATATTTTCGTTCATTACTAAAAATCTTACTTTCCGGTACATTTATTTCAAATTTTAAGATTGCTATATTTGCTTTTATGCCTGTTTATATGTTCCTGAAAACCTCTTGATTAATAACAGGCTGTCTGCAAAAGCAGGGTTGTGCAGAGATTTTTCCTTACTTTTAGAATATAATATTCAGTAGTCCCTAATGCATTTAGAATCTCATTAACATAAATAATAAATAAAAGTGGTGAAACTACACAGCCCTTCTTAATTCCTGTTAACATAGACTGTTTCTGTCATATTGCCCATTCTACTGTAACAAACCTCCACCCAGTGTCCTGAATAAAGGCTGACAATTGTACTAAGCTGGTTAGGATTTATATTTTTTCTTTCAGTTTTTCCCATTATATTGTTCTTTGTGAGATGGTCAAAACACCTTTCAAAGCGATAAATGCAGAGAAGGCTGTTTATGTATCAACCAATATTTTTCAATGGAATGATCTGTATGATGAAGCAATTTTCAACTGTCAAGTGTCACTCTCCAAAACTAGCTTGGTTCTCTACAATTAACTTATTTACTGTTACCCAGTCTTTCATTCATCTCTCCAGAAACCAGAAAGTATTTTCACGGAAGAATCTAAGAGAGCTGTTGCCCTATACAGTATATGCTGGAATCGTAATAGGAACATACAAAAGTATGAAAATGGCAGCAAAAAAAAGGCCAAAAGGTTCTGTCTTGTCCGCTCGTGATGTGGATCCCTCAGTGACTACTGAGGAGTCCACACCCCCATCTCTGTTAAGAGCTTCCACTCCCCAGAAGGAGTCCCCCTCCATGTTTCTGCTTGTAGTTGCAGCCTTCCCCTTTACTTTGTCCCAACCCCTCTTAAAGCAGTCCACTTTCAGGGATACCACCGTATCTTTTTATTTTTATTGAAATCTTGGATTAATACCTTTGAGCATCAGCTCTTTACATAGGTTCAGCATCAAAAGAAAAACATTATCATGATAACAGTTACAATAACAGGTACATTGCAAATGTCACCAGTCCTGAATACATCTAGGTAGAACACAGCAAGAGCCATAGGTTTGCTGAAATAATACAGATTAAAATTGAGGCGGGACTAGACACATTAGGATAGATAAAGGACAGAGACAAGGGGTTTTAAGCGAATACTCTCCAAACAGACAGTACAATTAATTTAAACAACAGAGGCAGTGTACAAGGTATGCCTGAGTCAGGTAATCACTAGCTTACTAAGGGCAGGAAGGTACAGCAGGTCAAAAGTGGATCGGGAGGTGGATGAGAGGGAAGGACATGGGAGGAAAGGGATAGGTGGGGATAAGCGGAGGAGGGATTGCAGAGAGTAAGTGCTGAAAGGGTGATGGTACAGTAAGGTAATGTGGTTAAAGTGTGAGACATAAGGCGCACATACGGAGCCGGGCATATCATTCCACATAGCCACCACCCTTTTGGTGGAAAAGTTCTTCCTCATCTCTCTCTCTTGAATTGTCCTCCCACCAGCTTTAAAGAGCTCCTGTCACAGTTGAGACAACTTTTAAAAAATGTAATATTCAGGGATAACTCTAGCTTATATTTCATTATTTATTCTGGAATCCTCACCCTTATTTCCTTATTGGTAAGGGTATTTGCATGAATACAGTATCTCTGCCCTTTTAACTCTGGCTGCCTGCCTACACCTGACATCATAATTCTGTTTAAGGCATCAAGATATGTTGCTGTGGAGATAATTATGATGTCACAAACGGGATTGTCATGTCATATGTAGAGAAGCAGCCAGAATAGATATAGTCTAGTGGACAGGGATCTTGTTTTCTGAAGCTGTTTTCAGTAATAAAGACTATAGGGAATTAATTACTGATAATATATGAAGTAATAAAGAAAATGGGATCTCAGATGAATATAAATCTTACTTTTTTCAAAGTTTTCCTAATACTGTCAGGGGCCCTTTAAGCAGTGTTCTCAAGTGGTTTTGTTGCTGCTAAGGTTGAAGAGACCCTCACAGTTCACCATGCTTACACCATTGAGGTATTTAAATGTTTCAGTCGCATCTTCCCTCTTCTCTGAGTCCTTCAGGGAGTGCATGTTGAGGTTTCCAAGTTTCTCTTTTTATGTTGTCCTACCCTGCTGACCATGGATCATTTTAGTTGCCCTCCTCTCTACTGTTTCCAGAAGACTTATGTCTTTTCTTAGACATAGGCACCAGTACTGCACATTGTACTCCAGATGTGGCTTTATCAGAGATCTGTACAGTGGTAGAATGACCTCCGACTTCCTGCTAGTTATTTCTCTGGCTATGCAGCCAAACTTTCTATTTGCAGTAGCTGCTGCCTTCCTGCAGTGCACAGAGTCGCAGGCTGTTTCAGGTCACTTGTGATGATCACCTCCAAAGCTTTCTCCTCTTCTGACTTGGTAGCCTGTACACCACACAGACAGTATTCAGTGTTTGGCTTTATATCAGCTAAGTGCATGACTTTTCACTTCTTGTCATTGAACCCCAGTTGCTAAATACCTGACCACCTCCCAAGCCTGGCTAGATCATCCATGAGATCCTGTATTCCCTCCTCTGTGTCCAGCCTCCCCCAGAGTTTGGTGTCATCTACAAACAGGGAGGTCTTAGTCTCTACTCCATCTGCTGTGTTGCTGATAAACATATTAAACAGCATAGAAACATAGAAAGTGTTGGCAGAAGGTGTCCATTCGGCCCATCTAGTCTGCCTTGTTCCTACCCCCCTCCCTTAACTGCTGTTCAGTTTTATGATGTCCTTGTACCTATCCCAAGCATTTTTGAAAGTTCCTACCATTTTCGTCTCTACCACTCCCTTTGGGAGACTGTTCCATGCATCTACCACCCTCTCTGTAAAGAAGAACTTGCGTGTTTTGCCCCTGAATTCCCTCCCCCCACCCGGCTTTATATTGTGCCCTCTGGTCCTGGTGTGTTTCTTTATCTGAAACATGTCCTGAACCTGCACCTTGTTTATTCCCTTTAGAAACTTGAAGATATCTATCATATCTCCCCTCTCCAGTCGCTGCTCTAGGGAATACATGTTTTAGGTCCCACAGCCATTCGTCATATGCTTTGCTGTGCATTCCCTGTATCATTTTTGTTGCTCTCCTTTGCACTGTCTCCAGTCTGTCCCTATCCCTCTTAAGGTGTGGCCTCCAGAACTGGACACTGGACTCCAGGTGTAGCCTCACCAGTGATCTATAGAGTGATATGATTACCTCTCACTTTCTGCTGGTAATTCCCCCTTTCTATGCAGCCCAGCATGCCATTTGCCCTTAGTGCTGCTTTTTCACACTGCTTGATCATTTTCATTATTCCTAGATCTCATTCCTGCTTAGTGGATTCCAGTTTTACTCCTCCAAGGTAGCCTTCTTCTTCTGGGTTTCCTCTTCCAAGGTGCATGATCTTGCATTTTTTTGCACTGAAGTTTAGTTGCCATATTTTTGACCGTAATTCCAGAGTCTTTAGGTCAGCCTTCATTTTTCTGCTCCTCCTGGAGTGTCTACCCTGTTGCCCTTTTTTGTGTTGTCTGCGAACAGACTCGCATTACCTTACAGGTCTTCAGATCTGTCACTAATAAAAATATTAAGGAGTATCAGTCCTAGCACTGACCCTTGTCGTACTCCAATATCTATCCCCCTTTCTTCTGATAGGGAGCTGTTTACTAGTATCCTCTCTGTCCTTTCGCTAAGCCAGCTCCATATCCATTTCACCACTTGTTGCCCTACCCCTATGCAGTCTAACTTATTTAGTAGTCTTCTGTGTGGGACCAAGTCGAAAGCTTTGCTGAAGTCCAGATATACTACGTCTGCAGCACTGCTCTGATCCACTATATTGGTTACCCAGTTGAAAAAGTCTATTAGTTTAATTTGGCACAAGCTACCCATGGTAAAGCCATGCTGTTTTGTATCTGATTTGTGGTTTTCTTCGAGAAGGGATATAATCCTCTCCTTTAGAAGGGTTTCCATTATTTTGCCCACAATTGAGGTTAGGCTTACCAGTCTGTAGTTGCATGCAGTCTCTTTGCTCCCGCAGTTCTGTAGAGGGATAACTGTGGCCATTTTCCAGTCCTGTGGGACCTTGCCCAGCTCCAGTGATAAGTTGAAAAGGTCAGCCAGGGGAGTTGTTAGTTCCTCCCTTAGCTCTCTTGGCAATCTTGGGTGTACTTCGTCCAGTCCCATGTCCTTATTGATATTGAGTTTCTCCAGTTCTTTTAGGGCTCTTTCCTTTGTAAAAGGTCCTGAATATACTCCACTGCAGTCTGTGCTGCCCCTTGTAAGGGAGGGCCCGCAACCTTCCTCCTCCTTGGTAAAAATGCAGCAGAAATACTTGTTGAGGATTTCTGCTTTGTCTTTATCGTCCTCTGCCCCCCCATCATTCTTTGCTAGTCTGACAGTACCTCCTCTTGTCTTTCTCTTCTCGCTGATATATCTATAAAAGGTTTTGTTTTCCTTCTTTGGCAGCTGGCAGAGCAGCGAACCTTCTGCCTTAGCCCCCGAGAGTTCCCACCCGACCACTACCCTCTGACTTCTATCCTATCACAAGTTTTTTTTACCCATTTATGTGGCTTTACCCCTACCCCCAGAATCTCCAGCTTCCTGATTAATCTCCTTTGGGTAACAGAGTAAAAGGCATTACTAAAATCCATATACAGGATGTCCACCACCTGGCCCTTATTCCCTGTTTTGGTCACCTAGTCAAAGAAGTCAGTTTGTTTGGCAGGATCACACTGCAACAAACTCATGCTGCCTCTCATCCTGAAGCCCATTACTCTACAGTAAGCACACCAGTCTTGCCTTTAGTATGGTCTCCATAAGCTTTTTGTACTGTTGAAGTCAGACTGACCAGTCAATAGTTAGCAGGGCCGCCCCTCAGACCACTTCTGCGGAGTGGCACTACATGCAGTGTTCTCTAGTCTAAGGGTACCTCCTCCGACACCAGTGAGTTATTAAATATGTCCATTAGGGGACCTGCTAGCACATCTACCAATTCATTCAGCACCTTTGGATGTATGCCCAGGAACTTGTCCATTTTCAGGCCCTTCAAACCCTGTCCTCACCAATATCCCAGTCAGTATCACCTCTCACCATATTTCCTACCCTATTTTTCCCCTTGAGGCATCAGACCACCCTTTTTCTTGGTGAAGACTGAGCAAAAATACTTATTTAGTATTTCTGCCTTCTCTTCACCACCTTCAGCTCACCCCATCCTCCACTTTTTAGCTAGACAATTCCATCCTTTCCTACATAGCACTGTCTTAAGTCCCGGCAGCCTGGCTGGGCCCCAGGCTCCGGCCTGTTGCTGGCATTCAGTTTTCTTCTTTTTGCCTGTCTATCTAAAACCCATACTATTTCCATGTAACATTATTTTACCCCCAAAACATGTTGTAGGAATGGATAACAATTGCAGTTAATGTATTTATTTCTTTCCTACCTAAGTGTGTGTATGAGTGAGTGACCAGTTCGTGTAGTAGCCTTCTTCTCTGCCCTCTGCTGCATGTCAAGCAGTTCCTGTGCTCTACCTCTCTGTCAGTTCCCTTGAGGTGGTAGTGGATGGACTGTGTGGATGGTGGTCGATGATGACTCAGTCTGGACTCTGGAGGCTCTGTGCTCAGACTGTTGTGTCTGACTGTGACAAAAAAAAAGGTCTGCCCAGCCTTGGACCACCCTCTTACTCATGTCTGCATTGAGGGTGGCAGACGCACAGGGTGATCCTGGCTTTTCGATATTAAATAATGTGGCAACTCAACAAGAAATACTACTGTGCCTCTGCTCAGCTCAGTGCTGAAACAGACTTTTTTTCACTTGCATTGCATACATTAAAAAGGCAGCAGCAGGCTAGAGCCATAATATTTGGCTTAGCCTCATGTGCTGCCTGATGATGCCATGAGACAGCATGTTCACTGCCTGGAGTTGGATGTGTGGCCATTAGTCAGGGACAGGTTGGATGACTGGCACAATCCAATAAAGTTCATGCGCTCTAGTGGAACCAGAGTGGTGCAACTTGAGGGCGGTGAACCCAAAAGACAGACCTGAATCAGGTTGGAAAACTGGCCTGGATCAGTCAGCCGCATGGCCGTGTAACGTCTGAAGAGGGAGGTTGGGTCGGGATTTGTAAGGAGGAGCATGGGAGATGGCTGCACAAACTTGGTGTGTGCAATCAGCTGCAGAGTCCCCGAGACTGGTCATGGTCACCCACACACTTTGCATGATGCTCAGTTTCTGTCAGAAAAAAATTGTAAAAATAAATATGCAGTATTCAGCAATTGGCCCAACAGCAAAGCAGTAGCGCTAGCATTTATAGTGCTGGCGACCCAGAGTCCATGTTGCCACCGAGCCAGCAGAAGGAGGAGGAGAATTAAGCATCCCACAGAATGACCAGGAGGTTGATTGAATCTTGACATGACAGCACATCTAAGGGAAATGCATGGGGCTGAGATATACAGAGTGGCAGTCAAGATGCACAGGCCATAACTGCAAAGGACGCCTGTTGCGTGCATTTGTGGTAAGTTGATGTTAGTGCTTCAGTGTGGTGGGAGAAGATGAAAAAATTTGGCAACAACGCTGGATGATGAGCTCTGCGGTGACCCCCCCCCGCATATACACACACAGCACGATGACCTGCTCCTCCACCAAATTAGGTCTCTGGGTGGTGTCCCCCCCCCCCAAAAGCCCTATGAGGGCTCAATCTTAGAGGCAGGAGGAAAGCTGGTCATTGGGTTCTTACTGATTAGGGCACTGAGCGGTGGTCACGGGTGGAAGGTCAGGGCCGGATTGTAGAAATGGTCATTTGAAAAATGTAGGAAAAAAAGCAAAATATTTACAACGTAAATTAACCTTTTTAATGCGACTGCAGCTCTACTGCAGCAGTGAAAAATCTTAGGAACTAGATATAAAAACTAAAAATTATAAAGCATATGAATAATGTATCAATATTTTGGTATATTCCCAATTAAAGAGCAAAGCATTCTGTGTCTGCACTGATAAAAAATTGCGTGCTGTTCAGAGTGCATGTGTAAAATCAGTAGAAAACACTGCCTCCTGTGCTTACACTGATGGAGCTGGTCCTGTAAAAACATCTGAGACAGATGTTAAAAAAAACAAACAAAAAAAAAAACAGGCACACACACACACTCAACAAGAAAGGTAAAAAAATCAGAAAAAAATCACTTTTAAATTCTACAGTTTATTTGAAAATCCTCCCAATACTTTTCTAAAAATTGCAGCCTCTATTTCTCTGCTTTTTATCCATATGTGTAATTCAGTCCTACATTTGTCAGCTCCCCCACAGCAGACAAGAAGAAGAAAGAGCCCAAATGGGACTTCCAGTGACATCACCTGGGTAATAGCAGCCTAGCTTCTTGGCTCTGTCTACCCCCTTCCCCCCAAATTCATCTACAGCCATTTCCCTAATAAAGGCATTTATTTCCTGGCAGAAGGCAGAAGACAGACAGCAGCGGCCATCAATGACTGCACAATATTTAGGAAGAATAGGCTGGTCAAAAAGAGGGGGTGGCTGTGCTCTTCACATACAGGACTCCGTCTAAGGTCAGGTAGTGCTAATATCTCTCCTCCTTACTGTGGGACCCAGGCTCTAACTGTTAAAATTGTGATTGGCAACTCTGGCAAGTCCCTCCATGTTATGTCAGTCTATATCCCGGCCCGTAATCAAAAACTGGCTTTCAGTGCTGTTGCCAACTTCATCTCTCAGTTGCCTAATAACACTGAAATCATAGCAATGGGAAATTATAACATCAACTGGCAGTCCCCTGCCGCAGTCCTTTATAAGGATGCTATCACAGCCATGGATCTGACCTAATTTGTTACATCCCCGTGAGACGAACCAGAAAGCTGGGACATCCACCTTGCTGGATCTTATCCTCACTAATCACCCTGATAGACTCTCAAAGGTCAGTATACTACCATATGCCCTAAGTGACCACTCTCCTATACTTTGCTGTTGTTCCAATAGGGCCATCAAGCCTCCCCTAAAATTACTTATCAATGCTGTCTAAAAGAGGGTTCCCTAGGCCATTTCACAAACTACCTCCGGTGCTGTGATTGGTTTCCTGTTGACACTGCCCTGTCCATTGACAATGCCCTCTTTCACAGATGCACTCAGCAGGTCATCCCTCTGCTCACAAAGTGCCAACCTCTGAGTGTAGTCTTGTGAACAGTGAACAGAACAAGGTAGCCCTCTTGTCTGTTTTGTGGATTCCAGTCACCTTAGTCCCAAGTTCTGGAGGGATTCAAACTTGTTAGCCTCTTGTTAGCATACACAATTGTCAGGCTCAGATAATTCTATCTTGGGGGCAGATATCTTTGCTTGCAGGCACCTAACCAGGTATTACAAAATGAACCCTTTTTGTACCCTGTATAAGACCCAGAGAAACTCTTAAACTGTTTCCCAGTTTGGTACACCCATAAACTCATGCACCGTGTCAGCTTTAAAACCATCTAACTTCACTTAAAACCAAAGAAATGTTTCAAGGCACACCAGGCAGTTTCTATTTTTAAAATATATCTTTACTAAACAAAAGATAAAATAGTAAACAATAATATATAGAACTCTTATCACAAAAACATACAAGTCATTAAACAAAAAAGTGTAAAAGTGCCACAGTATTTCTTATCCACAAAATACTCATCTTCTAATTGATGTTGCCATTTCAAAGTCAGGTAAAGAAGTCATTCTATGAAACCAGAATCATAGTTTTAAAAGCTGCTTTCTCCAGCCCCCTGGATGAGGTCACTGTACTTCCTCCCTGTCAGGATATTATTACTAAAAGTATATCTCTACAGGAAACAGGATCCTTATAAGGCAGTAAGATCCTGTTTTTCTCAACCTAACATCAATTCTCAAATGACACCTCTTTGATGAAAAAGGGTCTTCCTGATCTTCACAGATATCAAAGCCTTTTTAATTTCACATATAAGTGTCATGCCCTGCTTTTCTTTCCTGTAAACGTTGTAAAATGGATATGTTCTTTCCTGCCAACTCGGCTACTGATAAAAGAACTAGCTAAACAGGATGTCCCTGATTTTAGGTACCTTTTAGCCCAGCAATTATCTTGACCTTGCAGGTGTTAGATTTTTTTTTTATCTAAGTTCCTGTGTATGTGGTCATCTCACATACTGAGATGTGGGGAGGATGTGTGTGTAGTACAGGAGGTCACTCCAAGTAC
Source organism: Neoceratodus forsteri (assembly GCA_016271365.2). Taxonomy (NCBI): domain Eukaryota; kingdom Metazoa; phylum Chordata; order Ceratodontiformes; family Ceratodontidae; genus Neoceratodus; species Neoceratodus forsteri. The sequence continues at coordinate 1,081,737,132 of CM057452.1, read as the reverse complement.
ACTGGCATTTCCCACAGACAAATTCAATACCATGTTTCTGTTTTTTTTTAAGAAATAAAAAAATGATACAGCACTCAGAGCTGGCTGTCTATGTCACACCCTCTACACTTTATTACCACCTTCAATGTCGCCTGTGATCTCTTCGCCTCAGTCTCAAAACTGATTGTCAAAGGTGCTGACACACCATGGATCACTAAGGCACTTCTCGACCTCATGCGCCACCGTGATAACCTCTGGCACAAGGCCCTTGAATCTGGTCTACCTATTGACAGGCAGCTCTATAGAGCAGTCAGAAATAAATGCACCTGGGAAATTCGAACAGTTAAGGCAGCTCACTATCAGGCAACCCTCTCATCCTCCTGGGGTTCAGGGCAGAAGTTCTAAGATAACAATAAGTGACTTAATGGAAAAACAGTGCTCCCCACCCCCCACCAGCTCACCATCAGTCCGGGTAATGTATAAAATGTTTTATTTTAATAAAAGTGCGTAAGTGCAAATGTTACTGGCTCAAAGGCAAAATGTCAACAGGCAGGCTTACAAAAACATCTTATGTTTTGCTTGGTTGTACACCAAGCTTCATCAGAGATGAATGGCAACAGTACTATACTCCTTAAATAGTGCTAATACACGTGCATGTGTCAAAGTTAATTGTGAAAGCAATTAAAATCTACATTACTGCATTTATTTGTATGCATATTAAGTATATACTAATGCTAGTCGCCAATTGACAAATAAGGCACCATGGTTACTAACAACTATCTGGTTATCATTCCACAAGGTGCCGTGAAATCCAAGGGACATTTATTATTGCTCATTAGCTATAAGATTTCCTTAATATCCAAGAAACCTTTTGTTTAGTATTCTCATTCATTCCATCCCTTGTTCTTATTTGGTAATAATCGTCTACATTTCAAAATGACACTGTTACATAGAAACATAGACTTTGACGGTAGATAAGGACCGCTTGGCCCACCTAGTCTGCCCATTTCCCTACCTAATGGATAAGCTGAAGATCCTAGTTAACCAACGGCCTATTTCTTCCTACCCCCCACAAGAATTGCCTTATGTCTGTCCCATGCATTCTTGAATTCTCCCACAGTTTTAGACCCCACAACCTCCTCAGGAAGGCTGTTCCATGCATCCACCACCCTCTCTGTGAAAAAATACTTCCTCACATTGCCCCTGAGCAGTCCCCCTCTATCTTCAAATTGTGTCCCCTTGTTCTTGCACATCTCTTTTTCTGAAAGATGCTTCCCTCTTGGACTTTGTTGATTCCACTGAGGTACTTAAAAGTTTCTATCATGTCCCCCCTCTCCCTCCTTTCCTCAAGGGTATACATATTAAGCTCCTTTAGCCTCTCCTTATATGGCTTCTCTTGCAGACCCTGCACCATTTTAGTTGCCCTCCTCTAAACTGCTTCCATCCTGTCTATGTCCTTGCGGAGATGGGGTCTCCAGAACTGGACGCAGTACTCCAGATGGGGTCTCACCAACTGTCTGTACGGGGGATAACAACTTCCTGTTTTCTGCTGGTGGTGCCTCTCCCTATACATCCCAGAATCCCCCCAGCCCTCCCTACCGCCTTCTCACATTGCTTGCCAACCTTAAGGTCATCTGATATTATTATCCCCAGGTCCCTTTCCATTTTTGTTGTTGTTACTACCTCCCCCCATTGTGTATTCTTCCCTGGGTTTTGTTTCTCAGGTGCATTACTTTGCACTTCTTTGCATTGAATCCAAGCTGCCATACTTCTGACCATTCCTCCAACCTTGCCAAGTCCCTTCTCATCCTTTCCATGCCTCCTTGTGTATCAACCCTGTTGCAGATCTTTGTGTCATCTGCAAAGAGGTATACACTTAGTCCCTCTGCAATGTCACTTATAAAGACATTAAAAAGGACTAGACCCAGTACTGAACCCTGCAGTACCCCACTAGTAACCCCTCTTTCTTCAGAGTGGACTCCATTTACAATTACCTTCTGTGTCCTGTTGTTCAGCCAATGTTTTACCCAGGCTACCACCCTGGGACCCACTCCAAGGCTGGTTAATTTGGCTACTAATCTTTTGTGTGGGACTGTGTCAAATGCCTTGCTAAAGTCTAGGTAGGCCATGTCCGCAGCCCCTCCCTGGTCTACTACTTTGGTCACCCAGTCAAAGAAATCAATTAGATTCATCTGACATGACCATCCCGCTGTGAACCCATGCTGCCTTGGGTCCTGTGTCATATTGGCACTAGGTACTCAACAATTCTTTCCTTCAGAAGTGATTCCATCATTTTCCCTACCACAGAGGTCAAACTGACGGGTCTGTAGTTTCCTGTCTCTGTCTTGCTCCCACTTTTGTGAAGGGGAATCACATCAGCCTCCTTCCAGTCCTCAGGTACTACACCATCCTCCCATGATTTGTTATAAAGGGTAGTCAGTGGTGTCACTAGTTCTCTGCTTAATTCTTTTAGAATTCTGGGTGAATTCCATCTGGCCCCATTGCTTTGTCCACCTTCAGTTTCAGGAGTTCTTTCAGAACCCTTTCTTCTGTGAAAGGACTGGGATCAGCCCCAGAGTGCTTCTGTTAATTGGATTAGGCACCTCCCACCTCCTCTTTTGTGAATACTGAGCGGAAGTATTCATTCAGTATCCTTGCTTTTCACTGTCACTCTCTGCTCACCCACCATCCATTCTATTCAGCCTCACTATCCCTCCTTTGTCTTTCTATGCTCCCTAATATACCTATAAAAGGTTTTATCCCCCTTCTTAACCGAGTTGGCTATCTTTTCCTCAGTTTGCACCTTTGCTATTCTGACTACCCTCCCTGCTTCCTTCTGCTTTAACTGGTACAGCTCTCTGTCCTGCTCCTTCTGTGTTTCCTTTTACTTCCTAAATGCTATCTTTTTCTCCCTAACCTTCACCGCCACTTCATTTGAGAACCATAGTGGCTTTTTCTTTCGTTTTGATTTGTTTATTTGCTTCACACAAAGGCTTGTTGCTTCTGTGATGGCAGTTTTGATATTTCCCCATTGTTGCTGCACCCCTCCTTCTAGCCTGTTTGCTAGTGCTTTTCTAAGGCACTCTCCCATCTTGCCAAAGTCAGCCCTCCTGAAGTCCAGAACCCTCACTTTTGTATGGCTTGACTGTAGCTGAGTTTATCGTGAACCACACTGGTGGTCACTTGTTCCCAAATGGCTACACTCTTCTAGATCTGAGATCCTCTCACTGTCTCCATTTGAGAGTACGGGGTCTAAGATTGCTCCCTCATGAGTAGGTTCCAAAACTAGCTGTCTGAGGCATGCCACCTGAAGGGCATCAAGAATGGCCCTGCTTTTGGATGTGGCTGCAGCAAAGGTGCTCAGTTAACATCTGGCATATTAAGGTCCCCATCAACAGTATCTCACCTTTCTGCCATCCTAAGTATGCCTTCTGTCATATCCTTGTCCATTCCCTCCCCCTGACATGGGGGTCTGTATACAACCCCTGTGTGGATTGTGGTGCCATTTCCAGTTTTTAAGGTGACCCAAAGTGCCTCCTCTCCTCCCTGTTTACTCTTTTGTTCAGTTGCTTATATCCCTTCCCTTACATAGAGAGCTACTCCCCCCCTTCTGCCCTCCCTGTCTCTCCTGTAGGTTGTGTACCCTGGTATGTTAACATCCCAGTCATGGTTCTCTGTGTACCATGTTTCTGTGACTGCTACGCTATCCAGGCATCCCTCTTCCATCAAGGTCACCAGTTCAGGGAGCTTGTTGCCCAGACTACGGACATTGGTACTTATTACCCTTCATTTCTTGATGGCCCTACCCCTTTTTGCCTCATCCCTGTCCTTATTGCGTTTGTCACTTTCTCCATTTACCCCTGCGCTTCTCCCTATTGATATCTCTATGTTGGTGTCTACCTCACTTAGTACCCTGATTTTTTTTTGTGGGGGGGCTAGGATTTCCCTGCTCCTTTCCAGTGTTTCCTCCCTTGGCTAGTTTAAATGCTTGCCAATGAAGTATTTAAACCTATCACCTAAGATCCTGGTTCCCCTCCTGGACAGATACAGACCATCATGCCAGTATAGGCCTGCATCCGTCCAGGTGGACCCCCAGTCCCCAGTGAAGCCAAATCCCTGAGCTCTGCACTGGTTTTTCAACCATTGATTGAATCCCATGGTGTTGAGCACCCTAGCCTCATCCGTGCTATAGACAGGCAGCACCTCCGAGAAGGTTACCGTGTATGCTATTTGTCTAAGGCCCCATCCCATCTCCACAAACGCTTCTTGCACTGCTCTGATCCCTTTTTTAGCAGGTCATTTGTCCCTAGGTGGACAGTGACATCCAGCTCCCTCCCCTGTGCAGCTTCTCCTGTGATCCTGAGGATTCGCTCCCTGTCCCTCCAAGCCATGGCGCCAGGCAGGCACCTCACCTCCCTCTCCCCTTCCTCCCCCAGTTCTACCTTCCTAACAATGGAGTCCCCCACCAGGAGTTGTTCTATGGCTTTTACAAAATATGGTTAGTTTTTACAGGCATAATAAACATCAGTCTATTTACATATTATATTTATACCTCCCATACTACTTGGTTCCCTAACCCACTGCTTTGCAAAAAGGCTGCAAGGTCTATATTATCATTCAACCCCGGACCTCTAGATCTTAGAACAAATATCCAGAAACTTTCTCTCTGCCCTATCTTTTGTTCAAATTTCCACCCCTTGGGCCAACAGTCACTCTCTCTAAACCAGTGAATGTAATATCATGCTTTTTCTTTGGGTCCCTACATTTTGTTACATGTTGTTCTATAGAATATGTCATGTCTTGTTTCTCTAATGCCCTCAGATGTTCACCAGTTCTGGTCTTAAGCTCTCGTGTAGTATGCCCTATTTAATAAAACCCAAAAGAACATTGTAATAAATATACCACAGAGGTAGTATAACACAACATCAGATCCTTCATTTTAAAGACCTGATGTGTGATTGGTTTTTGAAATGTATTTGTAACCATTACAAAAGGGCAAAATTTACAATTTCCGCATCTCTTGGTACCCACTGGAGGCTGTACTGACCAAAGGGTTGTATTTTTAGATACCAGTGTAAAATATGACCTAACTACCTTATCTTTCACTGTAGGTGCACGTTTAAAAATCACCCTGGGCTCCTCACTAATGTATTTACTAATCTTGCCATCAGTTTTAAGAATTCCCCAGTTATTCGTCAAAATGTTTCTCAGACCTGCACTCCCAGTGCTATATTGAGTGACAAACTCAGTTGACTGGTACTGATTAGACTGTCCAGGAGGTGGAAACTTCTGAACCAAAGTGGAAGCCCTATTCATAGTTTCTACTGAATTTACAGCTTTTTGTATAGTATGTTCATACCCGTTCCCTAAACCTTTGGTGGGTATATCTTTATTGCTGCGTGACCTCGAGAGCTTCGGTCTGAACTGGTGCATAGCTAGCCCTGCGGCGAGTAGGCGACTGTGTGACAGCAGCGCACAAAGACATGTGCAAATCGGCATGTGTTTGGCATGTTTTGCGAGGAGTGCGAGGGTAGAACACCTATACTGCCAGGTGGTCACATTAGCGACTGGTGAGTGATAGTTTGAGAACTACAACATACCCTGAAATAAAGGTTAACCAGGAAGTGGTGCATAAGTGTGGGACTACACGTCATTAGGGCCGGCATCTTTGGGAGGGTGGTGGGGTGCACAGGGTGTGGGGCAGCCATGACACTGGACTGGGCTTGGAAGTTCGGTGGTTGCCCAGTGTGCTACCAGCTGGCACAGCTTAGGGAGGAGGTTGAGGGGATTAGGAAACAGCTGGGGGAAGGGGGAAGGAATGGTTGGGGAAGAGGGCAGGGGATCTCCCATGGGGTTGCACCAAGCACTGGGGTGGGGGCATAGGGAAAGGAGTGCAGGAGAATACTCTGGGGTCACAAAGGGACCCTGGCAGAGGGGGCCCAAAAGGAGGACACTACCAAGGATGCAGGCAGGTAACTGGGGACCCTCACAAAGGGGGGCCAGAGGGACAACATTCTCAGGGAAGTAGGCAGATGGCCAGGGCTGGACAGAAGGAAGCAAGGTGGGGAGGTGGATCGGACCTTATGCTCAGTAACCGCTTCAGTTCTCCTCTTCTGCTTGAGGATGAGGGGGGTGATGTAGCCATGACAGGGGTGGTTAGAGATGGAAAGGGAGTGGGGGGCAGGAGGCAGGGGCCGTATAGCAGGAGGAACAGGGGAATCTGGAATGCAGGAGAAATGGGAAGCAGTGAATCAGAGCAGAAGGGGCAGGGGAAGAGGGAGAAGTGCAAGGAGAAGGATCAGAAGTACAAGGGGATACAGTAAAGGGGCTGAGGGTTTAGGCCAGGGGGCACAACAAGCAAGGAGGGACTAAGCGGAGACAGGAAGGAAGGAGGCGAGCCAGGCTAGTTTAGTGGATGGGGAGAAGGACCAGTCGCGAGCATTGAGGGGAGTAGTGAGGTACAAAGGATACTCGGGGAAGAGAGACATGGGATCGGAGGGAGGGGTGGCCAGGGTAGATGAGGGCGACATGTGGCACCCAGATAGAGGAAGAACAAGGAGCTGGCTGGGTGGAGGGGCCAGTAGAAAGGATGAGGGACATGGAAGGGGGGGGAATTGGAGGAAAAGGAGCAGTCAGAGTGCTCCTGTTGGGGGATTCTATGATCAGGGGTATCAAATGAGATTGGGAGGGAGAAGCCTGGCCAGTTAGAACAAAATGCTTTCCTGGACTAACTGTGCACAGGGCTAAGCACGAGGTATATCAGCTGGCAAAGGATTGTAGGGGTTCCCTGGACATACTGGTCCACATGGGTACAAATGACATTGAGGGAAATAGCGAGCTAGAGATACAGGCAAGGTTCAGGGAGCTTGCCAGGGTCTGTCATGACAGAGGATGCACAGTTTCCTTCTCGGAAATCCTGCCGGTGCCAAGGGCTAGTGGGGAACACAAAAGGAAGATTAGGGAGATAAACCAGTGGCTCAGGGAGTGGTGTGAGGCCACAGGGTATGGGTTGATGGGGGATTGGGGGGAGACCTGGGAGGATAAGGAGCTGTGTATGCTAGAGATAGGCTCCATCTCAATTTGGAGGGGAGAGGAATCCTTAAGTTGAAAATAGAGGGGTTCATTGGTGAAAAGTGGGGTTTAAACTTGTGAAGGGGGAAGGATTGGAGAAAAGGCTGTCGAGGGGGGTCCGATAAAGGAAGGACTCTGTCTCCACCCCTCCCCCGGGGAGCTGGAGGAATGCGGGAAAAGGCCGACTGGTAAAGTGCAGACCAGGGGAAAATGGAATCCCCATGGGAACACGAGCAGGGGAAATGGAAGTATAGGGAAAGGGTGGAAGGTGGTCCTGCTAAATGCCAGGAGCTTGGGCAGTAAAATGCCTGAGCTCCAGGTGATGCTAACTGAGGGAGCGGTGGTTGTAGTAGCGGTCACTGAGACTTGGGCCACCGCAGGACATGACTGGGACCCGAATCTGGAGGGTTACACTGTGTTCAGGAAGGGCGGAGGGGGAGGGAAGGGGAGGAGGGGTAGCAATGATAGTCAAAACTGCATTGGCATAGGGGAGTAGAGGGCGGGAGGGAACCGTGGAGGTGATTTGGGTCACCTTGATAACAAGGGGGGGCAAGAGAGTAAAAATAGGAGTGGTGTATAGATCCCCTGCACTGGTGGAGGAGCTGGAGGAGAGTCTGGTGGCAGATATTGGGAGACATTGCAGACTGGGCAGAGGAATGGTGGCGGTGTTGGGGGACTTAAACATGCCAGGAACAGACTGGGAGACTATGACATCCCCGGTGGCCAGGGAACAGAGGTTTTTGGATGTCTTTCAAGATGCGTTCCTAACTCAGCAGGTGGGGGAACCGACCAGGGAGGCGTGGGTACTGGATGTGGTCCTGGCAGACAGTGACCAGATTGGGAGCCTGGAGGTAAGGGACCCATTGGCAGGGAGTGACCATGCCACGGTCTGGTTCTGCCTGGACCTAGAAGGGGTAGAAGGCTGCACAAAGACAGAGGTAACTGACTTCAGGGGGGCGAATTTTAAGGAAATGGGAAGGATCCTTAAGGAGCATTTGGATGGGATTGGGTCAGACATGGACGCTGATAGTAGGTGGGAAATCATCAGGAGAGGGGTACAGGATGCTACCCACCCCTGTGCAAGAGTAAGACGAAAATGCGGTAGGGCCAGAAAACCCTGCTGGTGGACCAGGGAGGTCCAGGAGGTGGTACGGGGAAAGAAGGCAACCTATAAGCAATTCAAGTGCTCAAGGAGTGAAAGGGATTGAGGGGAGTATGAGCTGATGGCTAGAAGGGCCACTAGGGTGATGAGGGCGGCTAAGGCAAGGAAGAGCCGAACCTGGCCAGGAAAATTAGGAGGGGGAACAAGGGGTTCTTCAGATACATTGGGTAAAAACGAAGGGTGAAGGGGCAGATTAGCAGGATTAAAACGGGAGAGATGGGCACAGACCAGGGGGAGCAGGCTGAGGTACTGAATGAGTACTTCCCTCAGTTTCTCAAAAACTGGAGGTGCTGCATCATACATGGGAGGAGACAGTGATACTGAGGAAGGGGGACCCTTACCGATCGGCGGGTCTGAGGAGAGGGGGAGGCATCACTGGCAGGAGGGTGGAAGGCTGAGCAGGGAGAAGTAGCGGAAGTGGAAATCACAGTAGAGAGAGTGAGGGAAGCCCTCAGGTCCTTTAAGATGGAGAAAGCACCAGGGCCGGATAAATTACATCCCAGAGTGCTGAAGGAACTTGCGGATGTCCTGGCGAAACCCCTGGCAGAGCTTTTCACCATCTCTCTGAGGACAGGGTGGGTGCCCCAGGACTGCAGGTGGTGCATATAGTGCCTATCCACAAGGGGGGGATCAAGGGAGGTGGCAGGGAACTACAGACCTGTCAGCCTGACATCGGTGGTGGGCAAGGTGTAGGAGGGCATTGTCAAGGAGGGGCTGGGGGGGGACCTGGAAAAGTCAGGGTGCCTGGACGATAGACAGCATGGATTTGTCCCAGGGAAATCGTGTCAGACAAACCTTGTGGAGTTCTGTGACTGGGTAACAAGTGCCTTGGACCTGGGTAGACCAGTGGACATCCTCTTTTTAGACTTCAGCAAGGCATTTGACTCTGTTCCTTACGAGGGCCTGTTGGATAAGCTGGGAGAAATGGGGGTGGGAAACCAGATGATCAGATGGATAGGCAGTTGCCTCCAGGACCGGACCCAGAAGGTCATAGCTGGCGGGATAGTCTCATCCCCAAGGAGGGTCATTAGTGGGGTCCCACAGGGATCAGTCCTTGGACCCCTCCTGTTCAATGCCTACGTCTCTGACATAAGGACAGGTATCAGGAGTGAGATGAGTCTCTTTGCGGATGACTCAAAACTGGGGGCGGTGGTGGATGGGGAGATGGGGAGGGTGGCCCTACGGGGGACCTGGAGGCTCTAGAAAGATGGTCTAGAAAGTGGAAACTGAGGTTCAATGCTGGGAAATGCAAGGTACTGCACCTGGGGCTCAGAAACCCGGGCCAAGTGTACACCCTGGGGGGAGGGAATGCTACAAGTCTCGATGGCTGAAAGGGACCTGGGGATGGTGGTGGATGTCAAGATGAACAACTTGGAGACTTGTAGGAGGGCAGCAGCCAAGGCCAACAGGATGCTGGGATACATCGTTAGGAGGATCACCTCAGAAGGAGGAAGTGATACTCCTCTGTATAACTGCTTGGGTGAGCCGCACCTCGAGTACTCGTGCAGTTTTGGAGGCCACACTTAAAGAGGGACATTAAACTCCTGGAGAGGGTCCAGAGGAGGGCAACCAAAATGATTTGGGGCTTGTGGGACAGGACCTATGAGGAGAGGCTCGAAGAGCTAGATATGTACACAGTGGAAGAGAGAAGGGACCAGGGGGACATGATAGAGATCTTCAGGTACATGAAGGGGGTAAATGGGGAGGAGAAGTCAGGGTGCCTCGAAGGAAGGAGGAGGGGGCCGCTAGACGGCATGGGTGGAAGCTGGAGGGGAAGATTCAGGGGAGAAAGGAGGAGGTGCTACTTCACTGAGAGGGTGGTGGAGCCATGGAATGCGCTGCCAAGGGGCTGGTGGAGGCAGAGACGGTGGAGGGGTTCAAGAGGGGGTGGGACAGGTACAGGGGAAGGGTTCTGGAAGAAAAATCCAGTGCAGTGAGAATATCCAGAACTGGGAAGGGAGAAGCCAGAGAAGGCGAGGGGGGCAGCAAGGTCAGCTCCCAGGGTAGGGGCTGACCAAACAAGCAGACACGAAAGACCGTTAGGCCTATTCTGCTGGCATTTTAGTATGTTAGTACTTGATAGAAACATTATAATAAATACTAAAGGAGGAGTAACTCTGAATTTGCAGCGTGTTGTTCACAATAATGACACTTGATGGGATGTAGGGATACAATGCAAGGGATGCAATGTTTACAATTGTAAAAACCAGTACCCTCCCCACTGAATATACATGTGAAAAATGTTTGCAAAATGAGCAGCTAGAATGTGAAATAAACCAATTCAGTTTAAGATTGCTGTACTTAGAGAATAGTCAGCAACAGATGACAGATTCAAGGAAAGGCAGGGCATATCTGATCCAAGTAATATAAGGGATGCACAAAGCCATGACTCTACTGCTATGCCTCTAAATGTTGAGAGGATGGGCTCAACCCAAACTAAAGAGTGTTATAAAACAACCAATAATTTAAAATCCAGTCAGAATAAGCATACTAGGGAGGAGGAAGATGTAGACAGTAACTCCCAGGAATGGTATACTGGCAAACGGAAAAGGGCAGTTAAAAAAGGGAGAAGAGCAGAATATTATCAGCTGCCAGTTGAAAACAGTTTTGCCTCCTTAGTCCTATGGAAAATGTGGAACAGGAAAGTGTTCTTACTCCCCCCATATTCACCCTAGCTGATGACAGTCCCTCACAGCAACTGATTGGCCATGAAGTCAATAATGTCATGGAGACTAATCCTGTCAATAGCTTAGGCACGGAAAATATGATGGAACTTGGACATCAGAATGAGGATAAGGAAATGCAATCCCCTAACTGGTCTGTGTGTTGGGAGACTGTATTATAAAACACCTAGATAGGGTGGTCTATAATCCAGATAAGGCAAACTGTACATTGTCCTGTTTTAGAGAAACAAAAATAGCTGATGTTACTGATATGGTTCCGAATATTCTTCATGAAACTGGGGGCATTGCATTTGTTATAGCACACGTGGGAGTGAACGACATTTTGCATGATTTTGTCCACAGCATTAAACAAGACCTTGTGGCCCTCACAAACAGAATCATTGAATTAGGGGCAGAAGTCGCCCTGTCTGAAATACTCCCAGTCCCAAGGTTTTCCATGGAACTAAATTATAAAATCAAATCTCTTAATAATTGGATGAGAGCTTGGTGCTTGAAGCAGAATATTGTATGTATTCCACACTGGGAACATTTTGATAATAGGTGGGATTTGTATTCTAATGACAGGCTCCATTTGAGTATAAAGGGAAGTTCTGTCTTAGGCAAGCATATAATAGCAAGAATTCAAAATATTTTAAACTAAATAAGGGGATGAGAGAATGTCTAGTACCCTCTCTATTAGTGGACACTGGAGCCACTAATACTTCCTTATCATTTCAACAGTAATCATTAAGTATTAATAAAATAAATGACATTAAACCCCTAAAGATCTTGTTAACTAATGCTCAAAGCTTAAAAAATAAAATTGAGGAGTTAAGTCTTTTACTGTATGAAAATAATATAGATGTCTGCGGAATTACAGAAACTTGGTTTGCCAAACAAGAATGGGGAGTTACTGTTCCTGGATATTGGCTGATTAGTAAAGAGAGGGAACACAAGAAAGGTGGGGTGGCCTTTTATATAAAAGAAGAGTTAAAACCTGCTGAAATTGCACAAAGTAACTGTGAAGAGACTCTAAATGAAATAATTTGGGTTAGAATCCTAAATTCTTCCACTCAGTTCACTTTCAGTCTGGGCTACAGATCCCCTAATATGTCAATAGAAGATAAACACATCTTCTTGGATGAAATTGAAGGGATGAGCACTGAGTGCAACATTATACTTCTGGGAGACTTTAACTTTCCGGCCATTGACTAGAAAAAACTTAACTGAAGTAAGCACAGTGGAAAAAAGATTTATCAAAATTATTACACAATGTAACCTACAGCAGATGGTGCTTGAAGGCACTAGGAAACAAAACATATTAGATTTAATATTCCTAAATCCAGAAATTAACTGCCTGGGCCCCAAGCTGCTCCCACCATTGGGTAGCAGTGACCATAATGTAATCCTGCTAGCTATCCTGTTGTCAATTAATAAACGTATAACAGGTATAACTAAATTAAGGGATTTCTTTAAGGCTGATTACTATAATATTAAGAAATTCTTAAAAAAATGGAACTAGACTGAAGAATTAAAGAACCTCGAAGTAGAGCAGATCTGGGAAAAATTGTTCAATAAATTAAGTATATGTATCGAGACATGGGTCCCAGAGAGAGTGAAATATTCAAAAAATCATAGGTACCTATTTGGTGGACTAAGAAAATAAAAAAGGTTATCAAGAAATTATACAAAAACAAGAAATGTCCAACTGATCTTATCATCAAAGCCTATAAAGAGATTACAAAGGAAGTACAACAAAAAAATTAAAAATGCTAAAAAAGATGCTGAAAGTAGGTTAGTTACAACAATTGGAGATAATAAAAAGAAATTCTATAATTATATAGGTTCCTTAAAAAAGAACAATAGGATGATAGTACCAATATTCTCAGAACATAGTCTAATAAATTCAGAAAGGGAAATGGCCACAATTTTCAATTAATATTTTCTTAGTGTCCATAAAGATAAAGAGGGGATATCCAAAGAATTACCTCCATTATAAGCTGACTGTCCGGTTTTCAAGCCTTCAGATATTATTGAAACAATAAAACTTATTAAAAACAACAGCTCAGCAGGACCAGATGGCATACCGTCTAAATTCTTGAAGGAACTGAACTGTCAACTTGTAGACCCATTAGCTATGCTATTTAATGCATCACTTGAATCCGGAGAAACCATAAAAGTATGGAATAAGGCCCAGGTAACCCCAGTGCATAAAGGAGGGATAAACAGGATGTGAATAACTATTGACCAATAAGCCTAACATCTGTCTTGGGTAAGTTTCTAGAATGGTTACTACAGAAACATATTATGGATCACCTAAAAAGTAACTCACATTATGATTTGACACAACATGGGTTTGTTTCTGGTAGATCTTGTTTAATCAATCTTATGAGCTTCTTTGAGCCTATAAGTGCCTCCTTAGATAAAGGAATGCCTGTGGATGTGGTCTTTCTTGATTTTTCTAAGTCGTTCGATTCAGTATCACACAAAATCCTGACTGAGGAGTTAGTTAAACTTCATTTTCACCCAAGTATAATAAGATGGATCAGCTCTTGGTTGAATAACAGAACCCAATGTATGGCTGTAAGGGGATATGAATCTGTGTGGGGAGAGGTTACAAGTGGGGTACCGCAGGGCTCAGTATTGGGACCAGTCCTGTTTAATATCCTATCATCATCCATGCAGACTCTTCCAGGAGTTTGGTCATGCAAATACGCTGACGACTGTAAAATCGGTGGAATTGTTTATAATGAAATATCGGCAAAATCATTTCAAGATAACCTGGACCATCTGGCAAATTGGGCAATAGAGCATAAATTAGCCTTTGAGGAGCAAAAGTGCAGAGTTATGCACTTTGGGTCAAATAAGCCTAGATTCCAGTACAAAATAAATACTATCCTGTTACAGGAAACAATAAATGAAAAAGACCTAGGGGTTTGGATTTCAAACAACCTAAAATTCGATCATCACGCTAGCATGGCCATAACGAAATGCAACCAGATAATTCGGTGCATACTGAGACTGATTAAAAGCAGGGACCCTGAGGTCATTCTTCCGTTATATACAACACTAGTTCGCCCCCACATTGACTGTTGTTTTCAGTTCTGTGCTCCATACTCCGTCCATGGGAAAAATAATTTGGAAAAAGTCCAAAGAAGAGTAACTAAAAAATCAGGCCTGTAAAACATCTGAGTTACCACAACAGGTTAAAACATCTAAACTTATACTCTGTGGAATACAGAAAATTGAGAGGTGAATTGTGTCTGTCTTTTAGAGCAAGTAGGGATGATGCTTTTCTAGAACTAATTGGTTTAACAAGGAATTCTGTGCAATATAATAATACAAGGTCACACAATCAGAAATTATATGGTGAGTCTGACAGAACACAAAAGAGGAGTCAATGGTACACTCAGAGAATTGTGAGTGTTTGGGATGCGCTACCTAGTGAAGTGGTTGATAGTGACAGTATAACTAGCTTCAAAAGGGACTAGACAGTTTTATGGGGGATAAGCGTTACTTAATTTCCACCATGACAGCTTGACATGGTGGCAAGTTCAGCTATGGACATTAGTCTTTTGAACTTGTCTTCAAACTATGAATCTATGAATATCAAAATCCTCCTTAGTAGTGCAATTGCGTAATGTCCTAATCATTTGACCCTTAGGTGTATTAAAACACATATGTCCAGGATGAAAACTGCTTACTAGTAGTGGGCTGTTTCTATCTGTGGGTTTTGTATATAATGAAGTTCTAATTTCAGCACCCCCTTCCATCTTAAAAATCATAAGATCCAGGAAATTGATTTCATGTGTATTTACTACTGACTTGAACCGTAAATATTCATTGGTGATGTGTAACCATTTAACAAAATCATGAAACATATCATGTGGGCCCTTCCATATAACAATAATATCATCAGTAAAGTGACACCACAAATCCAGATATTTGAAATATGGATTTGTGGTGCCGCTTCTGATCCAGTCCTGTTAGCATTTTCCCACATAAATGTTAGTGTAACTAGGGGCCATCATTGCCCCCATAGCAGATCCCTTTACCTGCTTATAGTAAATACGTTGAAACAGGAAAATATTTGAATCCAACACTAACTCAGCTAATTGAAGCAACAATGTGACTGGAACTTCATGGGGATAGGGTCTCTGATTTAAATAATACCCGAGTGCCTCCAACCCACCCTCATGTGGCACATTTGTATACAATGCATCCACATCTAACATAGCAAGAAGAGACAGTCATTATGTATTTCCACTGACTCCAAAATATTTACAATGTGGGTTGAATCCTTGAGATACAACAGTAAACCCTGTACCAGTGGCAGGATATATGCATCTATAAACCTGGATAGAGGCTCAGTGAGCCAGCCACCCCCAGAAATAGTTGGTCTACCCGGGGGATTTGGGGAATCTTTGTGTATTTTTGGTAGACAATAAATGGCGGGCACCACAGGGTGTGTCTGTCTGGGAGTGTTCAAACCAAACTAAAAGTTTGTTGATATAAATAGAAAACGGTAAGGGAGTGAGTACACATCCCTGTCTAACACCAGTATTAGTTATAAAGCTGGAGGATAGTTGCCCATTAATGCCTAGTCTGAGCTGGGCCCAAGTATCTGTATATAGTTCTCTTATGATAAGAATTATTTCATGAGAAAATCACCACTCCTTTACGAGATTCCATGATAGGCCTTGGGAAATGGTTTCAAAAGCTGAGCTGAAGTCGATAAATGCAGCATACAGTTTTTGTTTCTGTATCGTGACATACTTCTCAAAAAGATGTCTAATAATAAAACGGTTATCTGTCATGCAGTAACCGGCATGAAAACCCTGTCTGAAGTTCTGAAAGCCAACCCACTTGTGTAAGTTGTTCTGTAAGTCTTGTAAGTATTAATTTGGCAAAAAAATTTCCCAAGTTGTCAAGTAGAGAAAGAGGCTTATACATAGTAAGATCAGTTCTGTCACCCTTTTTATATGATGTGATAATTATTGTACCCTTCCGTGAAGATAAACATTCAAGCTTACTACAGCAAAAATTGAAATATGGAGTAAGTATATTAGCTCTCTGCACAGGTGCAGTTAAAAATACCTCGGCTGGAATTAAATCTGGACCCAAGGCCTTGTTATGTTTAAGGGCTGCAATTGTAAATTAGATGTCTGATCTTAAAAATGGTGTCAAACTATATCGCCCCAGATATTCAGACTGCGCCTGGCAGGGGCGCAAGCCTGGGTGCAGTGCAACTGGGATGCACCAGGGCCAGAACCAGGCGATATTCAATGGTGATGCGCCATGGCACATCCCTGTTGAATATTTATTTAGTTTTTGTTAACCGGGTAGGTGCACTAACCATAAAATGACTATTTTCAGGCACGACCCGGGAGAGTACAACAAAAGGAGAACAGTTGAACAACAGCAACGTGGGTACAATAATACAAATAGAGGAACAGTACAGCAGTGCCACAAAAATACAATGGGTAGAAACAACAAAAAATAAGGGCAAGCATTATACAGATAATATAATGTACTATTAAATATTAGGAGTTCTATCCATTATACAGATAATGGCAGTAAGATATATAAGTGCAGAAACCATGGACCCAACCTGTGGCGTGAAAGGGTTAATAAGATAGTAAGGTTATATAGAGAGAAATGTGAGGAATGTTCAGACATAACAAGAAAGACTGACAGAAGGAAGGTCAGGGGTGGTAATTGGCAAAACAACAGTGGATGGTCAGCAACAAGGTTCGAGAAGGGAAGAGAGCTAGTAGTCAGAAGTTATTTACAAAGAAAGGAAAAATATGGGGAGGGAAGAGAGGCACTCGCGCCAGTGCAAGCCACAGATCGGGGAGCGAGGATGTGCCAGCGCAAGCGCAGGTGCACTAGGAGCATCACCCATAATATGCAGCAGGGGGGCATGCAGATGAGGCCATTAAATATGTAAGGTGCAAATGGGGCCATTTGTATGTCATTATGGCCCCATTTGCATGCCTTGCGCAGGGCAGGCTGATGACTTGCGCCTGGTGCCCAGCACAGCATGACGTGTGCTGTGGGTATCCCGGGGCATCCCCCACCCTGTTGCCACGATCGCACAGTATGAGGTACTAACGATAGCCCTGGTAATCTAGTGGCCCCCCTTCCTCCCGATTCCCCGAGTCCCTGATGACTGAACTGTTAGTCAGTCCCTGGTAGTCTAGAGGCTCCCTCCCTCCCACGTCCCCAATTGCCGGATTATGTCATTGTAGCCCTGGTAGTCTTCCCCGTCCATTGCCCGCGATCGTGGTACAGCGCCATAAGCATGATTCCCTGGTGATCCAGTGGCACCCCCACCACTCCGACCGACACAGCACCCCTTGACTACCCCGGTCCCCCCCCGACATTGGCGGGTGGATGCAACCCACCCGCATACTGCCTGGCTGGCCTCTGAATGACAGTTACAGTACGGGCTGTAAGCTCATTGGTCCACAGTCATTCACATATTTGGGACTGTCTAGTACAGTATGCCCTGCAAGACCATACTGTAACTGTCATTCGGTGGGCAGCCGGGCAGTATGCGGGCGGGTTGCAGCCGCCCACCGATGATGGGGGAGGAACAGGGTGGGCAAGGGTGCTGTGTGGGTGGAGGGGTGGGGGGGTGCCACTGGATCACTTGGTGGGAATCATGCTATTGAGTCAGGATGTGCAGCATGCATGGGCACACACCCACTGCATCTGCGCTGCATACTATTACATGGTGCATCGAATTTGCGCTCACCTGGCAGCCTTTTCAATATCGCTGGGGCACAATGCGGTTGCACCTGCGCAACTCTGTTACGTCATGCGCAACCCCTTTGGATATCCCAGCCATCATATCAACATCCAGTAGATCTGAAAGTAGTATTAATCCTGGCTCGTAAAATGTTTTGGTGTAATATGCAATCCAATTATCCAGAGAGATATGTGAATGGATTTCAAATTTGAGATTATTAGTTCCTTTGGCTACCAAGAGCCGGTAGGATTGATGGACATTATTATTAATTATGGTTAACACGTTAACCCACTGTTTTTGTTAAAACTCATTTTGTTTTCATTTTAAAAATGGCAGCTCTCTTTAGCTTTATTTAGCACTCTATATTCACTTTGTTGCTTCTTATTTTTTGTTGCCCTAATCAAGTGGTTTAATTCTTTTTTGGCCTTACGGCAGCCTGAGTCAAACCATGTATATGATACAATATTTCTCTTGGGCTGAACAGAGGGATATGACAAGAGCAGTCTTATTTCTTCAAAGCATGACTGTAGTTTCTTATTTAGTTCAGAATCATCTTTATCTCTACGAGAATAAGAGAAATACTGTTCTGTAATATTTCTTTGATTTGTTCTTCAGATGAATTTTGCCATTTTATTTAGGTTTGATTCCTTATTTCAAAACAAGGTAATGGTTGCAAACTCAAAGAGGTCTTGCTTAAAGCTTTAAATCTTAATGCCAGAGGGAAATGGTCACTACCTGCTCTTGTAATAACCCTGCAGGAGTCCCACGGAGCCATATCGCCATTCCAGAATATAAAATCTATTGTGGATGGATCCTTTGAACAATAATGTGTATGGCTCCCTTGCTTATCTCCTTCAATCCTACCATTTATAAGTGCTAGATAGTGTGTAGACAGCAGTTCAGTTAATCTCAGACCTGTTTTGCTGATCGTCACGTCCATTGATAATCTTGGAAAACTATAAGCCCTTGCATGGCACCAGTTGTGGAAATCACTGCCTGAGTAACCATCATAGTTACTTACTCTAGCATTGAAGTCCCCGCATAGCAAGGTTTCTTCACATGCCGTAGTAGCCCAACTTTTATGGATTACATTGTCAAGTGCATCCCTGATTCCAGCATAATAGCACTTAGAATTAGTTGGTGGGATGTACGAATTAATAAGACAAAAAACTATTTTATTAAACTGTACCCTGAACGCTTGAAAATTAGTATTAGAAATTATTGTATCCACTTTGATGTCTTTGTCAGTCTTAATCCAAGTAAGTTGTCTTCGAGCAAATCTACCTGTTTTTGCAGCAAGTCTACCTGTTTTTGCAGCTGTCTTGCCTGGTACATGTTAAGTGCTGTATCCATTTAGTACTAAATCAGAATCTTTTGTGTGCCATGTTTCTTGCAAACAAATCGTGATGAACTTGTTAATAAAATCTACCCATTCCCTGTCTGCAGAATTGGGCAAAAGACCTGCAATATTCCATGAGACAAGTGAAAAACAATTCTTCTTATTCTTCTTGTTACTTGGTGGGACAGAGGAATGCATTTCCAATAGTCAGTTCTCCTGTGTCGCCAGGATGTCATATTTATTGGAAGTAGTTATGTTATAGACTGTGGTGCTATTTTTGTCATTGAAATGGCTTTCTAGACTATATGATTCACTGTCCCTGATTGCATGGATGCCAGTGTCTGGGAGAATGGGACTGCTATCAAATGGAACTACATAAAGCCCTGGTGCATCCAAGAGACCTTTATTCTCCGTGGATTTTTTTTGTACAGACTCAAAAATTCTATAGTTATATATATTTGATCACATTCTGGGTCAGAACCCTGTCTAGTAACTGAGATGGCATCCTGATTCTCAATGGAAATGTTAAGTTGTTCAAGCAGAGCCAGTATTAGTTTGAGTTTAGAATTATTCTAATTTTTGATTCTGCCTAATCCATAAAGAGACAAAACACTTGAGATCCTGTCCTCATTAGCTTTTGGATCACTGACATTTTTTATTTGCCTTGAATCAGCCCAAATGTTACTATCCAGAATGTCAATACTAGCCTTATCCAAAATTGGGGCCATGTTCAGAATTGTATCTGCCACATCCTGTCTCTAAATTAAAGCATCTACGTGCCCAACCTGGCTGCTGCATTCTGCACTAGCTGCAGTGGATGTAGGACCACTCACTAACCTTGAGATAGAGAGTTTTGCAGTAGTCAAGTCTAGATGTCACAAATGCATGCACTAGTGAGGGCAAGTCCTCCGGTGGGATAATGGCTTTTATCTGAGTGATATTCCTCAAGTGATGAAAACCACTCCAGATAATACATGACACCTGGGCCTCAAGTGTCAGTCTGTCGTCAAGAATAACACGCAAGTTTTTCACCTTTTCAGGAGCTGCCAATGAGTAAGGCCTAGCATCAAGCTGGAACTCAACCCAGCAGTCACCACCTCCCACCGGCAACCAGGCTCGATCACTAGTACCTCTGTTTTGTCCGGGTTGAGTCTCAGCCAGTTAGAGGACATCCAGTCTTGGATCTCAGCCAGGCATGCACTTAATATCTCCATACTGCCAATCATCCAGGGCGTAAAAGACATATACAGAGGAAACCCACACTGTAACATCTGATGATCTCACCCAGAGGCAGCATGTACAATACATTACAAACAACATGGACAAGAGGATCGAGCCCTGGGGGACACCACGTGGCAAGGACCACTTTATAATGCCCTTACCACTTCATTAACTTTTTAATTTCTGCAGTGGGTAACAGTAACAAGACCTTTTCACTTGACTCAAACTTTTTCTTTCGCCCATGGTTACAATACACCTTCTGCTATTTTGGGGCTTATTTCTGATTACTGTAGGCAATTTCAATATATTTTGCTAGTTTCTTTGTCAGTGCACACATAAGATGTAACAGATTCTGTCTGTGCTGGGTTGGCTTCCCATGTTTCTCTTATTACATCTAGTGGCCCTCTAGGTTGTCTACCACACAACATTTCAAAGGGTGAAAAACCCGTTGATGTTTGTGGCACTTCTGTGTAAGCAGAAAGCAAGTGATGTAAGTATTGATCCCAATCTTTCCCTTCGCCTTTTTTCCCTTCACCTTTCACAAACCTTTTTAACATGCATTTTAGGGTTTGATTAGAACACTTGACAAGACTGTCTAAGGGTGACAAGGCGAGGTTTTTATGGCAGTGATTCCAAGTAGTCAGTGCAGTTCCTTCAGTAATGCGGCACCAAAATGATTACCCTGATCAGTAATAATCTATTTAGATGTGCCCACACTGATGAAAATGTTGGTGTGCTCTGCTGCCACTTATGGGGCTGTACAGTGCGCATTAGGACTGCCTCTGGGTTTCGAGTAGCATAGTCACATACAGCCAAAATGAGTTGATTACCCTTTTTAGTTTTGTCTAAGGGGCCAACCATATCCATTGCAATTCTCTCAAAAGACACATCTATCAGGGGAAGGGGCACCAGGGGAACCTTGCATTTTTTAGTCATTGGGGCTACTTTCTGACGTTCAGCACATGAATTGCAAAAGGTCACAACATCCTCATGAATCCCAGGCCAGTAAAATCTTTACAACATTCTGGCAAAGGTGTGGTCCCTCCCCAAGTGGCCTGCCATTGGACTATCATGTGCTATCTGTAACAACTCACTTCTGTACTTCTTTGGTATGACCAGTTGTTCTGTCTGTTCCTGTGTCTGAGGATTAACCCAGACTCTATACAGTAGCCCATTAAATGTTTTAAACACTGGTTCACACTGTTTTTGTTTCACTCCCAGCTGCTTTAACTAACCTTGGAGAGAAGCATTGTTTGCTTAGAAACAAAATCACAGTAGTTATCAGTTTAATTTCAGCATTTTCGTATATCAACCCCTTATGTCCGTCACCCTTTTATTGCCACTGTTTTTTTCAGGCATCTTCTTTCTCGCTTGGATTTCTGGATCTTGGAGCTGGACTCAAACAAGTCTGAATCAAAGTCACCAAAATGGAAAAGAATCCCCACTTTCCGGTCACTGTTCTTTAACCCAAAGCTGCACATCTGTAGGAAGGATGTTGATGAATTGCTCCATTGCAGTTATTCTGATTATCTGTAAGACTGTTTCGTCCTCTGGTTGGAGCCATTTAATGAGGAGTTCTCTGAGTCGGGGTGATGGTTTCTCGAGGATTGTTGACTGAATGGTACTTCAGGGACCAGAATCTCGTCCTCTGGGTCTCTCGTGAGATGCCATATCTTTTAAGGATTTCTCTTTTCACAAGGTCATAGTTTTCTGACTGTGCAGTGTCCATATTGCTATATGCAAGTTGGGCTTTACCTGTCAGAAAAGGTAGCAGCCTGATTGCCCATTGTTGTTTTGGCCATTGGAAGGCTCTGGCGACCCATTGAGAAGTTGTCAGGTATTCTTTGAAATCATCCAAGGGACACAGCTTTGTAAGTTTAATGTCTTTTGTTTTTTTGTTGATCCGCTGGACATGTACGTGATTCAATCCGATTCTTTTTTATTTGTAAAAACGGCGCTATTCCAAAAGATCATAACGCCTTAACAATTAACACAAAAAAAACATTAAAACAGTATTCCCAACCACATAGCATTACTAAACTGAGTCACAAAAAGCGAGTTTTGAACAGGTATGTTTTCAGAGCAGCTTTGAAGCTCTCCACAGTTAGGCAGTCTTGTATTTGATGAGGTAGAGAGTTCCACAGGGTGGGGTCTGCAAACAAAAAAGCCTAGGACCCAGATGTCTTCAAATGAACCCTGTGAACCTCTAGCAATCCCTCATCAGCAGAGCAGAGTGGTTGGGAGAGGCAGTAAGGAAACAGAAGATCTTGCAGGTAGCCTATTCCCTGACCGTGTAGGGCCTTACAGGTCAGCAAACAGACGTTGAAGGTGATCTGCCACTGAACTGGCAGCCAGTGCAGTTTGTGCAGCACAGAAGTCATATGACTGGATCAAGATGACCCAGTCAAGCAACCTGGCCACAACATTCTGCACCAGCTGCAGGTGGCGGATATCAACTCCTGGAAGCCCTAGGTAAAAGGAGTTACAGTAGTCAAGGTGGGAGGTCACAAAGGTGTGGATCAATGGTGGAAGGTCGTCAGATGGAACAAGGTGCTTAATCTGGGCAGTATTCCTCAGATGGTAAAAAGAAGATTGACAACAGCCGACACCTGTGAATGAGGCATCAGCTCATTGTCAAATATTACACCCTGATTTCACGCCCATTCAGAGGTGGACAGCTGGCTACCCCCAAGCCAAAGCCCAGAGGCACTGCCAGCTGCCAGTCTCCCATTCCAAGGACCTAGATCCACTACCAACACTTCAGTCTTGTTAGGGTTCAGCTTCATCCAGCTGTCATTTATTCATCCAGTCCTGTATCTCTGCGAGGCCGATACGTATTCTCCTGCTTTGATAGCTTGCAAGGCATCCAGACATCGGTGCTTCTGTTGCTGCATCTCTTCTCTGTGCCTTTAGACATTGAAACACTTTTTGTCTCTGTTTCTCAGTTTGTTATATAGCTAACCACTTGAAGAAGGCAGACATGCTTCCAGGTACTGTCCCTACCTGTTCTTCTTTTATCATCACTGGTGCTGGCTGTACAGTCTCAGTTTGGACTTTTGTTTCTGCTTCTAGTTTGGCTGCCATTCTTCTGGTAATCACTCCTAGGCTTGCTGTTGCAGAAGCCATACCTTTCTTCTGTGCTTCTCTGGTACCAGGTATGGTACCCATGCACAAAACTGCTGGCATATGCACAGCGTAAGTCCCACTCTGACACCATCTATCACAGTGGCGTAGATCAGGTAGCATAGGCAGACCAGGAGAAGTTATAAAATTCACAAGCAGCATTTTATTATTATCAATAACAATAAAATAGAAAAAAATAAAATTGTACAGGATAGCTCTTTGTAAGGTAGTACAAACAAAAAAGTCATCCATCTTAGAGTCTTTTTGGAAAAACAAATCTCTGACTATATAAGATGTTTTTGCTGGCATTTCAAACTCTGCGTCCCGTTATGTAAGCATTAAGCTATGAGAAAGGAGGCATTTACTAGGAATTAATGCATGTTTTTTTTTGGGTGGGGAGGCTCCAACCACCCAACCATGCATTAATTCTGAAGTAAATGCCCCCTTTCAAGTGGCTTAATGCGCTTATAACATGGCAAGCACTATCTACAAGTTTTGCAAGGAAACACAAACACTGAATTAAATGTTTAAATGTTTTATGTCACTCTTACTATGTAACAATAACAATAGGGAAGAAATACGCAGGATGTGCATTAATATTGTAAATGCTGTAATCACTTGTAAAAAACAGTGCAGTTATATTACTTATGCATTAATATTGAAACTGCTGCAATAATCACTTGTAAAAATAACAGTGCAGTCATATCACTTATGCATTAATATTGTAACTGCTGCAATAATCACTTGTAAAAAAAACAGTGCAGTTATATTACTTATGCATTAATATTGCTTTGGCAGTGTGTTAGTTCTACATAAACACTGTGTAACTCAAAACGGCACTTGTTAACAATTGAGACAGGAATGCAAAGATTTATGGGTTCCAAATAAAACATTTGCATAATTCAGTAACACTCACTTCACTTTAATAACTATAGTTTGTCTCACTTATGGTTTTGGTTACCGGCAATATGACTATTTCAGTATCATTTCAGCAACAACAACAACAGCTTTTTTTGTCGTGTTCTTACTTTTAACATGCATAAGAACATACGAAATTACCAGCAAATACGGGCCATATGGTCTATCTAGTCTGCTTGAGTGTGCAGCACATCAGCCCATTTGAAAAAATGCACTATTCACAATCGGTTTGGTGGATGACCCCAGAAATGCTACACATGCTACTGTTCAATGGCAGGCTTCTGAGGTGAGCTGTAATAATTAAAATTAACAAGTAAGTTTATTGCAAAACCAGAGGTGTTAAATGGGCTGGTACTGTTGGGGCAGATTTCGGGTGCTACACAAATGTTACTGATCAGCGAGGGTTGTGCTTCGGATGCGGTTCCTGATGGCTATACGGCACTATTTACAGTATTCAGGTTTTTAGTCTTTGATTTGACTTCTGCTGTCTCACATTTGTTGTTATTAGGACTACTAACTACAGAGGGTGCAGGTTTGGATGATGACAAACTCGGCTCAGTGTATGTGGATAATGGCAATGATAGCGACAGTGTCAACTGGGTAGAAGGGCAGGAAATACAAAATGCTATATCTGTGTGGCTGTCATGGGTGTTGCACAGCAGGGTATATCTTAGGAATGTATGATAGTTTTTGGGTCAGCTATTCCATTTGAGCCAATCAGTAACTTATATTGTGGCTAGTATTAATTGCCATGTTACAAAGTTTACCTTCCTGAGTCCAGCCTGAAGAGCCCATCTAGTCTTAACAGGTGCAGCAAAATAATATGTTTTATCCCAGAGCTGGTTTCCTGTTGACAGTTCTGTAAACAAGCTTGTAGAGGTCGAGACTTCTGGTGACGTCACAGAGTTGAATACAAGTGGGTGAGAGGAGCTCCCTTCCCCACTAGCCCAAAACTCATCAAATCTATTAAATACTGCATCAAAACTGCTTAAAATGGCAAGTACAAATTGTTTTAAGGACAGACAAGTTTGGGACAAGTCCAAAACCAAGCCGGCTCCACCAGATGAACAGAGATTGCAGGCACAATCAATAAGGCCGAGCCGAAGCCCTTCCCCGGCCAGCATGGTGCATACCGAGGAAGAAGATGAACAACTCTGCCGCTCCAGGTTTGAGCAGCTTTTCAGAGAAATTAGAGAGGTGAGAGCTGAAACAAAGCTGGAATTTTGTAACTTGAACCAGAAATTGACAGGGCTGGAGTAGCAGGTTGAATTCGCAGAGGAACAGATAGCAGAGACCGAGGACGGCGTGGTACAGACCGGCATTATACTGCAGACGCTGATAGACCAGATGGAATGGCTACAGGAGAGATGCATTGATCTTGAGAGCCACTCTCGCAGGGAGAACATCAGGGAGGCAGTATAGCGCAGTGGTTTAAGGCTCTGAGCTGCAAATCTGGAAACCTGGGTTTGAATCCCACAGCCCTCACTTGCATACTGTGTGATCCTGAGCAAGTCACTTAACTTCCCTGTGCTCCCAGGTTGCACCTGTAAACAAGCTTTCAACTTAGTGTGTCTCACCCGGTTAAACAATTGGGAAAAAAAATATGGCCTCCTGGAGGGTTCTGAAACCGGCCAAATGACTGTTTATCACTGAATTATTGATGGACATTTTACAGTTGCCTACCTGATAGCAGTTGGGCTTTGAGAGGGCCCGTTGTGTGTTGCAGCCCAAACCTTCTGATGAAAAGCAAGACCATGCTCCATAAATATAAAACATAATAGTTACAAGACGAAATAGGACATTTTATTGAGGGCTTGGAGACAGAAGGAGGTCTCGTATTTAAACAGCAGACTGTACCTCGATCATGATTTCCCTCAGGAAATTCAACGCCAACGGTTACAATACTCAGATATAATAAAAGTACTGCGAGCCAGTGGGCTGGGTTTCCTCACCCCCTACCCAGCAAAAATTAGGATTTTTTGACCGGATGGCATTAAAGTATGTAGCTCAACAGAAGAAGTTAGAGGTGTGCTTGTCGAGAAGGGTCTGATGGAGTCCTCCACTCCTCTTGCTAAAAACTCAATTTCCCAGAAAGCTTCAGAGCATCCAGTGAATAGGCCAGTTGCTCTTGGCAGACAGAAAAGAGGGCACGACGCAGATATGTCATCACTTGCTCCTCTTCACGCAACACAAGCCCTGCTACGGAAACTACAGGAAAGTTGAGGGGAACATCAGCATGACTGTCAGGACTGAACAGGTGATGTAACCCTATCTTTGTCAGTAAGATGCCTTTGGATATATTAGGAGACTGCATGAGGAATCCTAGAAGCACGTACTTGCAGGATTTGGTATCTCTACACTCTGCTGGTATATATATATTAGTTCCTTGGTGCCTCTGCATGTCTGAAATGCAGGGAAGGAAAAAATTACATTGGAGGGCATAATCGTATGTTTTCATTCCCATTATGCTACATTCTGCTTTTCCAGAGAGGCCTTTTGTTTTGACTTCACTAGCAACATTTAGCAGGGCATCAAAATCTCTCTGAATTATCTACTGGTACTGTATGGTCAGAACAAATATGCAGATATGCTGAAAGGCTCAACAATTCTTTCTCAGGTGGACTTTACTTAGACTTGCATACTTGCAGCATGGCAGGGCACTGTATTGTTGTGCCTTACCAAATGGCAGCACCCCAGATGTTTTGGGTGATATGGGAGCAAATGTTTTCAGTGATTCAAATGTCTGTAATATTATTTCTACTGCATTTCTGACCTTGCTAATGTTACTTACCTATCACCTTATAGGCAGTACTGTTTACATTTTAATACTTACATACCTAATTGTTGGGCTGGGGGGGGCCAGGTTGCCTCCAGTTAGAGGGTTCGACTTGTTTAAGTGGTCTCTGACGTCACACTGTAGACTACATTTGTAGTAATTTAGAGCCTGTGTACATTCATACAAGTTCTCAGGGAGAATCACACTAGGTGTGGTAGAACTTCACTCCTTGTTCCAGTGATCCTCCAGTGAGGGGAGAATACTGGTACTAGAAACCCCTAGTTAGGGCT
The DNA here is from genome assembly GCA_016271365.2 of Neoceratodus forsteri. Taxonomy (NCBI): domain Eukaryota; kingdom Metazoa; phylum Chordata; order Ceratodontiformes; family Ceratodontidae; genus Neoceratodus; species Neoceratodus forsteri. Next base: position 1,081,709,836 of record CM057452.1, on the reverse strand, counting down.
AAAGGGGTTTTCATTATTGGAAGTACAAATTCACAGTTTTCTCAGTTGTGTTTACACATGAAGGTTCTAATGTGGTACTGTTTAGTACAGAGTTCAAGTTTTTTTGGGTATTCATTGATATTTGAGCAGGAGAGACCTTTGTGTGGCGGACAGATGGCAGTGTTTGTTCTTGTGCAAGTTTGGGGAGTCTACAGGGTCATCATATATCTTAATTGGGAAAATGGATAAATTGGAAGTAACTACTTTATCTTTTAATGTAAATGGGTTAACACACCCTATAAAGAGAAGTAGAATGATGTCCTTCTTATGTAAGTTGCAAGCAGCCTTCATAATGCTGCAGGAGATGCACTTAAATAAGGAGAAACATGGGAAACTTAAGAAATTTGGTTACCAAATTGTTCAATTTTCATCTTATAAGAAGGGCAGATGGAGGGGTACAGTGAGTCTTACTTCTAACAAATGTCCGTTTGAAGTATTGGACTCTATAGTAGATAAAGAGGGTCGCAATGTGGGGTTAAAGGGTAAATTCAATGGTTCTACTGTTACCTTAGTTTCAGTATGTGCTCCTACAGATTCCGACTTCTCATTCTACAGGGAATTTTTTCTTAAAATCTCCAAGTGGACAGATGGTCACTTAATCATAGGTGGTGACTTAAATATATGGTTGAATGCACATATGGACATGTCTGGAGGAGCGGTCAGACAGGAGGGTGGGGTGACCAAGAGAGTGGCAAAATTGTTAGGAGAGCTTCATCTAGTAGATGTCTGGAGACAGACGCATGGGAGCACTAGACAATGTACTTTCTTTTCTTCAACACACAAAATTTATTCAAGACTGGATTATTTCTTGATGCCCAGAGACTCTATGGGCCTGTGTTCTGATTCATGGTTAGGCGATTTTGTCCTGTCTGACCACTCCCCAATATATATGAAAATTAAACTGGGGTCTATTAGACGCACCAGTTTCTGAAGATTGAATGTTTCCTTGGTCCACGATGAAGAGATCAGGGAAACAATCTCAAAAGTGATAGAGCAGGCGGTTAGGGAGAATGATAATCCTGAATTATCTTCTGGAATCATATGGGATACGGTAAAGGCCATAATCCATGGAATATTCACAGAGTTATCATCTAGGCGTAAGAAACTGAGGGAGGCAAGAAAGATCACATTGCAGGAACAGATAGCTACCTTGGAACAGCAGCAACTGGATGGGGATGGTGAAAATTAACAACATTAAAAAAGGAGCTGTTTGAAATACTTGATTATCATGTTGAACAAAAATTGCTTTATTTATGCCAGCAATACTGTGAAGAGGGCCCAAGAGCTTTAAGACTATTAACCTGCAGGCTCAGACAGTGTAAGGCTAGGGTTAGCATCCCGAAAGTATTTGGCCGTAAAAGTAAGATGTGGAAGTATACAGTGGAGGGAACTGCAGATTCATTTAAGCATTTCTACCCAAAACTATACAGTAAGGGAGCCAGTCCCACCTCAGAGGAAATAGACACTTTCTTGGCACCCCTTCAGCTACCTAAGATCTCAGAGCAACAGTGGAGGGCCTTAATTACCCCATTCACAATGACAGAGATACATACCGAAATAGCCCGTTTGAAAGCAGGAAAGTGCCCTGGCACTGATGGCCTTCCTAATGAGTTTCATAAGAAATTTAAGGATGATATCACGCCTTTACTGCTTAGATTATATAATTATTTGTGGAGGAGGATTGGTGTGCTTCATCTTGGACCCAGGCAATAATATCGGTGTTGCCAAAGCCGGCCAGGGACTCCACTGTCTGTTCATCATACAGACCAGTCTTCATATTGAATAGCAATTATAAAATTGTGACCGGGATTATGGCAAGATGGTTAGAAAAACTCCTTCCAGAAATAATAAACTTGGATCAGACGGGGTTTGTCCTAGGTAGGCAAACTTTCGATAATATTAGATGATCGGTAGACATTATAGAACAGCTGCAAGCTTCAGGCACTCCTGCATACATAATGAGTTTAGATGCTGAAAAGGCTTTTGATCAGGTCTCCTGGACATTCTTACTGGGGAACCCTGGTTGGCTTTGGTTTCCCTGCACCCTTTCTGAACTACATATCTACATTGTACTCTAATCCAACAGCCTATATTAGGGCAAATGGTCATATTTCCAGCTTATTTATACTAGAAAGGGGTACTAGGCAGGGGTGTCCCCACCCCCTTTACTGTTTTCCTTGTACATCAAGCCTTTGGGTCAGAGCATACAATTAAACAACCGAATAACTGGGGTAGCCATGGAAAACACTGTTCATAAACTAGCTCTTTATGCAGACGATGTCCTTCTTTGCTTGACAGATCCCTCTAACTCGTTGCCTGAGGTTTTTAAACAGATCAAACTATTTTCAGCTCTCTCCGGCTACACCTTAAACTGGTCTAAAACAGAAGTACTAGTTTTGGTGACAAGGCTCCTGAAGACACCAAATCCAGTTACCCCATGAGATGGGACTGTGACGCCATCAAGTACCTTGGAGTATGATTAGGTAAATCTCCAACCACATTGTACAGTAACAAATACCCTCCTTTGAATAAACAAATACGAGCAGACTTACAAAGATGGGACTGTATGCTCTTTCCATTTTACTCCTGCCTACAAATAATTAAAACCAACATCAGACAAAGACTCCTCTACTTATTCCAAACTGTTCCATGTAACATCCCACAAAAAGAATGTATTGCTTGGCAGAGGTGGGTCATGTCCTTTCTTTGGGGAAATAAACGTCCCAGAGTATCTAGGAGCACATTATTCCTGCTAAAGCAGGAAGGAGGGAGGGCTTGTCCACAAATAGCAGACTACTGGACTGCAGCTCAAATGAAGACTGCACTGCTGTGGGCCCATCCAAGTTACAAAGCCCATTGGCAACAGCTCGAATTACAGCAGTTTGAGAAAAATCAATTGTGTACTAAAATGTTTAATCCCTATGGACGCCGCCCCAGTGACTTTGATTTGCCACGGTCCTCTGTTCGAGCAACGTTGTTGGGATGGTATCAGGGCTTTAAAAGGGGCCATACAGCTCAATGCCTCTGGAAATACATTTAGTGGTATGCAGATAAGGATTTTGCTCTAACCAGGTTTTCCAAATGGTGCCAGAAATGGGCTGACAGGGGCATATTTACCTCTTGACAGTTGCTCCAGGGGAATACGGTTTTACCCTTTGAGAAGGTCAGGGGCCTATTTGCATGGACAGAAAGGGACCTTATATATTACTATCAACTTAGGGACTATATTAATGGCAGATCACAGAAGGATGTACAGCATGAGGATCTTAGACCATTTCCCAAAGCATTCAAACTTATTTGGGGGTCAGTGCATGGTAAAGGAGCAGTAACAGTGTTATACTGGAACCTGATAGCTGATCGTACACATAATACATGGTCAATTCAAAGAAAATGGGAGCAGGAGTTGGAAATAGAGCTAAATAAGACAAAATGGGGTCTGGTATTTGGGGGTTGCTGGAGAACCAAATCATCTCCGAACTGGCAAGAGTATGCCTAGAAGATCAGAGTGAGGTATTTTTTAACCCCAGGTAGACAAGTCAGAATGGGCATCAAGACCGCAGCTCAGTGTTGGAGAGGGTGTGGCTGCTTAGACGCTGAATTAGCCCACATCCTTTGGTCTTGCCCTGAAATTCAAGTTTATTGGAGACATGTACAGAGACACCTGACAGGGCTGTTTGGGCCAGTCATCACAGTAGTCCAGAAAATATAATACTGGGGCTCTTTCCTCCAGAGATTAAATGACGGGAAGGGCACTATTTATGGGTCATTCTGTGTATTGCTGCCTTAAAGGCTATAACAAAAAAGTGGCTCCAGCAGTCTCCACCAGATGTAGCTGATTGGCTTAAGATAGTTATTCATATTCAAACAATGGAAAGAATTACTTTCACTGCTAATCATAGCAAAGAATCATATATGAATAGATGGACCCATTGGGAACTGTATAAGGATGAGGTACAATAAGCTGCATAATGGTTATAACTGCCCCCCACCCCCCAATCTCTCTTTGTTCACTGCAATGGATTTCTTATGTATAAAGTCAATCTCAACATATCCCCTGTTGATTTACTTAAGTTAGATTTGTTTTTAAATGTTGCATAAAGTTTTCAAGTTCTTGAGGTATAAGATAATGGAGAAAGCGAAAAAGTGTTAATTGACTGCAATTTGCAACATCATTTTATTTCTGATGTCTTGTTGATAAGATATGTCATTATGATCAAATGTCTTCATTTCATGTCTGTGAGGCAGAAATATTTAATAAACTAAATATAAAAAAAAAAAAAGCTTGTAGAGGTCAAAATGCATCTCAAAGTCAACCCCTGTGTTCCAGATTGTTATCTTTCTAATAAACCCAAACATCTTTCTGCAGTCATTTTAACAGTATATACTTTTGAAAACCAAAGGATCCCAGTTTCACCTAAAGATTCACATAAATATTTTTAGCCACAGAGAAGCAAAGGGATAAAGAAATCATAGAAACAGCAAGTAAAGGAAGGGAGATAATGGGGAAATTGTGGGACAATCAGAGTGGCTAGTTCCTAGGTGCCACAAGAAAAATGTGATTGAGCAATCAGACAGGCAAGAGACAAACAAGTGGCAGAATAGGAGAAAACAAAATAAAGCCTTGCTTTTATCTGTCTCTCTCTGCATAACAGATGGGACAGGGTCTTACCCATCCTTTTCACAGGGAGTAAGGTTAAAAGAGAGCAAAGAGCAATCAGTGCCCGCTACATTCAGACCTCTTGGGCACCATCCTTCACCGTTTGATCTGAACACCATACTTAGACTCACTTATTAACTTGAAGTGAGTTGGCACTATTCATGTCAGTTTGTCATTTTACTGGTGATTCCAACGAATGACGTACAGGAACGGAGGAGGGAGGAAGGCGGATGATGGGTCAGAGAGTGCTGTTGATAGAGACACTTTAATTAGTAATGTAAAATGGGAGGGGGCATGTAGCAGTAAACCCTAAAGGTGCATAAGCCACAGCAGCTGGATGAAGGAGAGAAGGGTAGCCTCTGGTATCCTGCTTCGGACGCTTCCAGCTGCACATAGCCATCCTGGCCATACACTTAACTGAGCAACTGCCTGTTCCCTGACAGGGGAACAGCTGCACTCAGAGTCACACGCCTTCCTTAGTATTACTTGCCCTATCCTGGACAAACCACTATGGGTACAGGGGTTGTAAAGACTACCAGGTCAGGACTGTGGCGAGGGGGGGGGCTGTCCAGGAGAATCCCCCAAGAGGAGCAGAACAAACTGAGCGATATATACAACTGGTTTCTGTACCTGGCCGGGGGGGCCTAAATTGGCACAGCTCTATAGGCAACTTCTGGCCTGCACTGCATGGACAGGTGAACACACAAATTTGAGCAGGATTCCAAGAGCAAGTGGGTGGCTCTGATAACCTGGGGTAGCTGAGGGCCTGTGGTCCTGGGGCTGCCTGCGGCCTCCCCACTCTGCTTGGGGCATCTAGTGACTGAGGGTTCTTCCAGCTCTGGGGTGCCTCAGGGACACAAGTTAATGGTGACTGGTACCTGCACTGAACAGATATACTCTAGACATCACCCCGGGGATGTAGAAGTTCACAGTAAGGCTCACCCAAACAATAAAGGACCAAACAGATGGCAGATGGGGTGCAATAGCTTTATACTTTGCGGATCCTTCCTGCAACTGGGTTGGGTGGCACCATCAGGTGTAGGGCACCTTACTAGCAATCGCAACAGTCCATGTCAGAGGGGATGACTCTGGACAGCAGACCCCAACCCATGAGTCACAGAAAGAAGGGGCAGTATAATAATTTGTGGGGTCTGGTTACACCCCCAGCTTAAAAGGCTCCAAGGGGAGGACTCTGAATGGTGGGTCTCTATCCATGAACCCCAAACACAACAGGCAGTAGAATAACTTACGAGTAAAGTAACCATCTCAACCTAACAGACTGCCACTGGGGATACATAGAACCCCACATTGAGGGGAGGGTTATAGTCAATTGAAAAACTGTGCGACTGTGTAGTAGATTTTAAAACATGGGAGGCCAATTCCCATCTGTTCCTATGGTAGTTTTAAGACATTTTGGGATATTCAAGTTTTCTTTCCCAGCCAAAGGAGTTTAGAAATTTCCTCAAGGAACTTGTTCCAGAACGAATTTGAAACCGGAATGGGTAAAGTCTGTAACAAGAATAATATCATCGGCAGGATGTTCATTTTATTAACTTGCAGACTACCAAAGAGAGTCAAAGGAAGTACTTTCCATCCTGCTATGGCTTGCTGTCATGTATCAAATAATTTCGGGTAATTGTCTCAGAATAGAAACATGGAAACATAGACAATAATGGCAGAAAAAGATCCATGGTCCATCCATTCTGCCCAGTTTCCCTAAATCCCTGGGATCTTTCTTGGAACCTAATGTTCCCCCAGGGTACTAATCCTCCCAGACCTTACCCTAGTTATCTTCCCTGGTCATCTCAGCCCTGGTAAACGCTATTCTCTTCATTCTGTCCCAGGCCTGTCTGAACCCCCTTACTGTGCTCACTCCCACCACCTCAGCTGGCAGACTGTTCCAGGGCTCCACCACTCTTTCTGTAAAGAAGTACTTCTGCGCATCTCTCCTGAACCTTCCATCTTCCTTTTGTGACCCCGTGACCTTGAACTCAGGCTAAATAATTCCCTACAGTTCACTTTGTTAATTACTTTGAGGAGTTTGAAGGTCTCAGTCATATCGCCCTTCTTCCATCTGGTTTCCAATGAATTCAAATTTAGTGCCCCGAGGTGCTCCTCATAGGATTTACCCTACTGTCCCTGAATCATTTTGGTCACACTGCATTGCACTGTCTCTAACCTGTTTTTGTCTTTTCTGAGGTAAGGACTCCAGAACTGGGCACAGTACTCCATGTGAAGCCTTACTGGAGCTCTTTAGAGGGGAAGTATCACCCCTTTTCTCCTACTGTCAGTCACCCTCCCAGTGTATCCCAGCATCCTGTTGGCCTTAATATAGGCCTTGTTGCATTGACTAGTTTGTTTAGGGAATTGATGATGACTTCTAGATCCCATTCCTCGTTTGTAATGCTATGTCTCTCCCCTCCCATCCAGTACTCTGTCATGGGGTTCTTTTTCTCTAGGTGCATTACCTTGCACTTTTTTGCCTTGAATTTTAAAGAGCACGTTTCTCGATGCACTGCAAAATACAGGAGGTTCCCTTACCTGAATGGGAGTTCCTCCGTAGCAGTTGTAAAATGTTATGTTTACCCCCCCCAAGAAAAGGGTGGGATCATATTTTGCCCCCGAGAGGGCTAGCTGCTCAGTTCCCTTCCACTTCCTGATCTCCAAGCTGCCAACTAGGTTCTCGGCCTTGCCAACTAAAGCATCTACTCTGCTGAGGGAGGAAGTTTCAGACCCACAGCAGCCCTTCCCATGGCGGGTTATCAACAGGGGAACAAGCAAGGTAGAGGTAAGTCCCAGAGATGTTGGGTGAGGGGTCTGTGCAGGGCAGCCAGAAGGATGGGGGCTGGTCAGGGATGTAGGGGGACAAAATATAGTAAATAAAAATAAAAAAAGATATCACTCCAAGGTCCATTTCCTGCTTAGTGCCTAACGGCGTGATGTCTGCAGTGCTGTCCTTGTTTGCAAGTACCAGATCCAGCACTGCCCTGCTCCTAGTGGGTTTGCTAACTAGCTGCCCAAAACATGCCCCTTGTAGGTTGCAGGGATGGCTTTGCTCCTTGTCAAAGCTGCAGCTGGAAGGCTTCAGTCCATATCTGGCAGATTAAAGCCACCAACTAGAAGCACCTCCCCCTTATTTGCCATGCTGCTGATGTCCTTCCCAAGTACCTTATTCAGCTCCTCTCTCTGTGTTGAAAGTCAGAATAAAAGTCCCAGTGCCTGTCTCCAGGATGATTCACAGCACCTCCAGTCCTTCCTTTTCCTCTGGGTGCCCCTGCACTTCCATAGCCTTGATTCCCTCCCTCACATATAATACAACCCCTCTTCCCTTCTCTGTCTCCTGAACAGAGAATAGCTTGATATGGCCACAGCACAGTCATGGCTGTCAGTGCACCATAACTCCATTATGGCCACCAAATCCAGGCTAGCCTCCGCCATTATGGCCCCATGTCTATAATTTTATTTCCCAGACTCCTTGCATTGACACACATGGCTCTCCATACTTTACTCCTCCCCTGCCTGCCTCTCTACTTTCTCCCCCCTGCCTGTGCTGTTTGCTGAAATTCCCTTCTTGCCTTGTTACCCTTATTGTTCCCTGTCTCCTGTACTCCTCTTTTCTTGTTATCCTGATTTATACCACCTTGTCCATCATCTTGTCCCCACTCCTGTCTTCCTGCGCCCCTGCCCTGGGGATGTTTCCTCCCCTTGGGCCCTCCCTCCTTGTTGCTTCATCTGGGGTTAGGCAGTCTTTGCCTCATCTGGTATTGCAGCATCGCCCCCCCCCCCGGCTCATCCAAGTAACATTTAAACCTCCCACTAAGGACTATAGTCCCCCTCCTGGAAGGATGCAGACTGTCTCCCTTGTAGAGACCCATATCCTCCCTGGCTTTTTCCCAGTCCCCAGTGTAGCTGAAGCACTCCTCCATGTACCATGCCTTCAACCAATTGTTAAAAGCCATGGTATGGAGTGCCCTTTCCTGTCCTTGGCTGTACACAGGTAACACTTTGGCAAACACCACCATGCATGCCACCTGATTCAGGCCCCTCCTCAGCTCTCTTAAATTACCCTGCACTACAAAGAAGAGACTTAAGGGGGAAGAGGCTGAGCAGATGGACAGTATAAAAGAGGCCCAGAGCTTAGGGAAGCGACATGAGAAGGCAGCTTTGCCAGCAATAGATTTCTTTGGGAGGAGGGAAAGAGAATGGGACAGTTTACTGAATTGGTAGGAGGAAGTTGGGGAGAAGACAGAGGAAAGGTAGGGTGGGAGGGAGTCGGTCCAGAATTTGGTTGTAATGGAGGCACAGTGGGTGAGGCTTTGTCCTCAAGATAGGTGAGGGAGAGGGAGGAGTGAAGAAAGCAGTCATGGGTACACAGAGGGCAGTTCAAGGCAAAACAGTAGAAGGAATGAAAGAAGGGGATCAATCTGGTTAGGGTAGACATTGTTGGGTGAGATCTAATGATTTTTTTTCTATCCCAAAATCTGTCCATTAAATGAGTTATCTAAACTTCAGGTTCCATGTAGGCATCTGTTACATGGTTGAAATGTTTTGTATCCTTGGCTACTAAATTACAGAATCTTGTTACCTCTTTCACTAATTGCAATAGCCATTCCCACCCCTATAATTTTTGTTTGTGCTTCCATTTGTTTCTCTTCTAAGAAGTCAATATATTCATTTATTCTTTTATTTTGTATTTTATTTTGTGCAGTTTTTCTTTCTTGGTAAATTTTATTGTTTTTAGTAACTTGCTTTTTTCTTATTTACATGCATTATTGAACCATGTTATAGTTCTCACATGGATATCCATGAATGGATAGAACTCCTAATATTTAACAGTACATTATATTATCTGTATAATGCTTGCCATTATTTTTTGTTGTTTCTACCCATTGTATTTTTGTAGCACTGCTGTACTGTTCCTCTGTTTGTATTATTGTACCCATGTTGCTGTTCAACTGTTTTCTTTTTGTTGTACTCTCCTGGGTCATGCCTGAAAATAGTCATTTTATGGCTAGTGCACCTACCCAGTTAACAAAAACTAAATAAATAAAAAAATATTGTGCCTCTGGATATTCCATTTCCTTAATCAGCTTCTTAAGTTGTATAAGGGTTGGTTTCTGTAATTCTTCATAAATTGTGTTTATTTGCATGCTGTCCCATTTCACTCTAATTTAAAGTGATTTTGTCAGATTTACTACTGACTTACCCCATTAGATAGCTAATGCTGGCAAAAGTAATCCAGTCTTGGTTTTAATGTTTAAAGCAGTGCCTGTATTTAGATATCAAAGATCATATTTTGGCCCCAACAGCACTGGACAGTGTATTCCCCTACTTCCCAATTCACGAACACACCCCTGCTCTATGATGTCCAGCAAGGGAGAGTGCGGGGGTGTGCCCCATTGACATGAACGGGGCTCAATTTTGCATCGTATTTAATACTTTATAATCATCAGTTTGAGATTAATGAAGGACACCGCTCGACTAACAAGACCCTTGTTAGTCAAGTGGTGTCCTTCATTAATCTCAAACTAGACATTCTAAGGTATTAAATGCGATGCAGAGTTGAGTCCCATTCATTTTAATGGGGTGTGCCCCCGCGCTTTCCCTTGCTGGACGTTATAGCAGAAGGGTGTGTATATTGAATCGGGAAGTAAAGGAATCGACTGGACAGCGTTGGAGCCGAAATACAATCTTTATATCTAAATACAGGCACTGCATTAAATATTAAAAATGGGAAAGGATGACTTTCACTAGTATTAGCTATTCAATAGGGTAAGTCAATTTGTAAGCAACATAATCTGAGAAAATTAACTTTAGTATTATCACGTTTTTGTTTTCCCTCATCTTATTACTTTTTATATTCAATATTACTTGTCCACAGCTTCTTTGTAATTCTAATGGGCTGTGATCACTTTCTGCATGGGGGTATCACCAGACTTTTATATCTGGTGATATCCAAGCATGTGCAGAGAGCATTACTAATCACTCTCAAGATTGTTCCCACTATGTGTTGTGGGAACAAAACTTAATTGTTAAAATATTGTATTATTATTTTTGTCATATTATTATTTACTATTTTAGATTCTTTATGTGCTTAATGGTTAAATAAAGGGGGTACTATAAAACTTTTGGTTGAAATTACTGTCTACAAGAGTTTCCTAGAAGCAAAGGAAAATACTGCTTAAATGGGACTTTGGCAAGGAAGAAGTCTGTGTTCTTTCTTTTAAGTACACCCTAGACAAAAAGGGGATGATGCATTAAACTTAAGTTTCATTTTAACAAAGCAATATTAAAGAAACATTTTGAAATTACCAGCTGAGAGCCAAGAGGCCTATTTGTATTTTTGAGAGGTCAAAGGTGCTAAGTATCCTTGACAACCAGAGATAACAGGCTGGTACAAGCTATCACAGAAACATGGCACACACAAAACCATGACTGGGACGTAAACATACCAGGATACACTATCTGCAGGAGGGACAGGGAGGGTAAAAGAGGAGGAGGAGTAGTTCTTTACATAAGGGAAGGAATAAAAGCAACAGAACAAAAGGGTAAACAGGGAGGAGAAGAAGCACTGTGGGTAAATTTGGAGGCAGGCAATGGCACCACAATCCGCACAGGGGTTGTATACAGACCCCCTTCTCAGGGGGAGGAACTGGACAAGGAAATGATAGAAAGTATACTTAGAATGGCAGAAAAAGGGGAGATATTGCTGATGGGTGATCTGAATATGCCAGATGTTAACTGGAGTGCAGTTGCAGCTGCCACTTCGAAGAGTGCAGTTATTCTAGATGCCCTACAGGGGGCATGCCTTAGACAACTAGTACTGGAGCCCACTCGAGAGGGAGCAATATTAGACTTGATACTCTCAAATGGAGATGGAGAGAGATCACAGATGTAGAAGTGGGTAGCCATCTGGGAACTAGCGACCATCGAACAGTATGGTTCACAATAAACACAGCAATAGAGTCAAGCCACAAAGACAAAAGTACTGGACTTTAGGAGGGCTGACTTTGCAAAATGGGTGAGTGCCTAAGGAATGCACTAGCAAATGGGCGGGAAGGAGGTGGAAGAACAATGGGAATAATAAAACTGCCATCACAGAGGTAACGAGCCTTGTGTGAAGCAAATAAACAAAACAAGATGATGTAAGAAACCACTATGGTTCTCAAAGGAAGTGGCAGTGAAGGTTCAAGAGAAAAAGAAAGCATTCAGGAAGTACAAGGAATCGCAGCAGGAGCAGGACAGAGAACTGTATCAGTTAAAGCAAAAGGAGGCTGGGAAGGCAGTCAGAACAGCAAAGGCCCAAACCGAGGAAAAGATAGCCAACTCAGTTAAGAAGGGGGATAAAACCTTTTATAGGTACATCAGGGAGCAAAGGAAGACCAAGGGAGGGATAGTGAGGCTTAATAAAGGGGAGGGAGGGTGGGCAGAGGGAGACTGTGAAAAGGCAGAGATATTAAACAAATATTTTGCTCAGTATTTACAAGGGAAGGAGGAGGCACATAAAACAAACAGTAGTAACACTTGGATACAGAAGTTGATACCAGCCCATTTACAGAAGAAAGGGTTCTGAAAGAACTCTTAAAACTGAAGGTGACAAAGCAATGGGGCCTGATGGGATTCATCCCAGAATTCTAAAAGAACTAAGGGTAGAACTAGTGACACCACTGACTACCTCTTTAACAAATCATGGGAGGATGGGTGGCAACCAGGACTGGAGGAGGCAGATGTGATTCCACTCACAAAAGTGGAGAAGGCAAGAAGCAGGAAACCTAGACCTGTTAGTTTAACCCAGTGATAGGGAAAATGATGGAATCACTTCTGAAGGAAAGAATTGTCGAGTATCTAGAGGCCAGAGGGGCACAGGACCCTAGGCAGCATGGATTCACAGCGGGAAGGTCATGCCAGACGAATCTGATAGATTTCTTTGACTGGGTGACCAAAGTAGTAGATCAGGGAGGGGCTGTGACATGGCCTACCTAGACTTTAGCAAGGCATTTGACACAGTCCCACACAAAAGATTAATATACAAGTTAGCCAGCCTGGGAGTGGGTCCCAAGATGACAGCCTGGGTAAAGAATTGGCTGGAGAATAGGACACAGGAGTAATAGTAAATGGAGTCCACTCAGAAGAAAGGAGGGTTACTAGGCAGGGTACCTGAGGGTTCAATGTTAGGACCAGTCCTCTTCAATGTTTTATAAGCGACATTGCAGAAGGACTGAAGGAAAAATATGTCTCTTTGCAGATGACACTAAGATCTGCAACAGAGTTGATTCACAGGGTGGGGTGGAAAGGATGAGAAGGGACTTGGCAAGGTTAGAGGAATGGTCAAATGTATGGCAGCTTAGATTCAATGCTAGAAGGTAATGCACCTGGGAAACAAAAACCCAGGGAAGAGTACACAATGGGGGTGAGATACTAACAACAACAAAATGGAAAGGGACCTGGGGTAGTCACATCAGATGACCTAAAGGTGGGCAAGCAATGTGAGAAGGCAGCAAGGAGGGTTGGGGAATACTGGGATGCATAGGAGAGGCATCACCAGTAGAAAACAGGATGTTATTATCCTCTGTACAGACAGCTGGTGAGACCCCATCTGGAGTACTGTGTGCAGTTCTGAGACCCAATCTTCAAAGACATAGACAGGATGGAAGCTGTCCAGAGGAGGGCAATAAAATGGTGCAGGGTCTGCACCGGAGGACATATGAAGAGAGACTAAGGAGCTTAATATGTATAGCCTCGAGGAAAGGAGGAGAGGGGACATGATAGAAACTTTCAAGCACCTCAAGGAATCAACAAAGTCCAAGAGGGTAGCATCTTTCAAAAAGAGGTGCAAGAACAAGAGGCACAATTTGAAGATAGAGGGGCGCTCCGAGGTAATTTAAAGGAAATATTTTTTCACAGAGAGGGTTGTGGATGCATGGAATGGCCTTCGGAGGAGGTGTGGAAGTTAAAATCAGTGGTGGAATTCAAGCATGCATGGGATAGTCATAAGGCAATTCTGGGGGGTTGGGGTAGGAAGAAGTAGGCTGCTGGTTAACTAGGATCTGCAGCTTATCCAGTAGGTGGGGAAATGGGCAGACTGGGTGGGTCAAGCGGTCCTTATCTGCCGTCAAATTCTATGTTTCTATGTTTCTATCCTTCAGAAGAAAAAAATCAGAACCCATTTGAAGCCTTATAAACTTTTATATGAAAAAGAAGTCTTTAGTCTCTTGCAAGACCAATTTTTAAGCTGCCAAAATAAAATCTTCACAATTTGTAAAAAAGATGACAACTGCTTATCTAAGTTTTGTAAATGTAGGTACTGGGGGAAAGAAGAAATGTACATTTTAAGACAGTGTTCTGTAAAGTAAACTCTTTAAGTTTAGTCTGTAATGAGAGCCAACATGGTGACAAGTACAAATATATCATTTCTGTGTATGCAATGTGTTGCTATAAAGGGATACACTGTCTAAAAGATCTTTTGTAAACAAGTTGATTTATGGGCTCTCTGGACAAAACAAAGAAAACATTCTTGAAAATAAATGTAGTGTTTTAAAGACCTTTCTGAAAAATTTTGTGGACAAATATTACATTATTCTGAAGCCTAAAATATTTTAAACAAAAGTATCACTTTCTTTTAAAGGATTTTGCTAGGAAAATAGTTATAGCCCTTATTATCTTATCTTAGGAAATGCTGGTCCTATAAACATGAGAGGTGCATCAAAAGATTGGTTTCAATGAGAGAAGTTCAAAAATATGTTTTTGAAAATGGTATCATTATGCATAAAAAAGTTATGAAGGAAACAATTTTATGTTTTAAAACTGAACTCTGAAGCAGAGGGGCAGACCTTGGGAGGAGCCTAGAGCCACACTGTCGTCATCTACATGGACCAATCAGAACTAGCGATGGTATCACTCTGAGGCCAAAACATATATCCAAATTCTGGAAGTCCATCCCAGAATTGCTAAACTTTCGAAGATGTGAGGACCTACGTCAGTTGGAATGAAGAATTTTGTTGTTTTAGACTTTTACTAGGCCGCAAGCCTGTAGCCATGCCTGCTTGGAGGCCTGGGACCAGTTTTAGTTAAACCATTGATGTATTTACCAGCATTGCTGAGGTCAGGTCTGCAAGCTGACACAAGAGTGCCATGAGGTCCAGCTACAAGAACTGCTTGTTACAAAAAAGTACATTTTCCAATATTGGATGGAACAAACAGTGTGGTTTAAATACTGGGCATCCTGACTGAAGTGATGTTTTGGAATTTCTACTAAAGCATGGACAAGAGACTAACTGTTAATTTCATCAGCCAATGAGTCTCCAATGCTGCTTGACAACAGATGAGTCCAGTATCTTGAGGTTCAAGTGGAAATTAATTGAAATAGGAACAGTCATAGAATCCAGTTACCAAGAACTTTGCTGTCCACAAGAAAAATCTTTTCTGTAATAACTGCAATGGTGAAGGAATCTACCATTGTGACTTAGAACCGTTAGTATCTTACTGTCTGATGTGTCTGCCAAAAATCCTGATAAGTGACCTTTGATCGTTTGTGGTGTCCCAAGCAAGGAGGATCCAGTCTGCACTGCTGAGTTGATGCCAGAGGAGTCCAAAAGTCCCAGGTTCAAGGGCGGATAAGGAAAAGACAAGTACTACAGCCAAGCCAGCTACTACAAAACTTTTATCGTCCAGAAAAAGCAGTCACCAAGATTTTTGAAGTTAAAAGGAAAAGAAGACCAATCTCTACAATTAACCAGAAGTTTAAGTATTCTTTTAATTAATATTTTTTTAATATTATAATTTGGCTCATCAGGGTAGGTAACATAGTAACTTAACTTTTAATTACAACATCTTGGGGTATAGTTTAAGCCTAAATTTAATTGAAAGATAAACATTTTTGCATGAGAAAAGACACATAAGTCATAAAGTCAGAGTAATAATTGAATAAAGTCATTTGACATATGTATACAGAAAAACAATGTTATTGTTTTCAAAAGTTATCCAAACTGCAAATTGTTTTGTTTTATTCTTTGTTTTGTTAGTGTGGTTTGTTTGATTTTCTGAAACCTTTGTTGTTTGTGTATGCATTATTTTTATTATGCTTAATATTTATGCAAGTTAAGTATGTTTATAATTTGTGTACTGGTATTAATAAAGTTTATTTTTGATACTTCTAGGTGTGGCAGAATTTTTTTTTACCGTTATCTAGAACCTTTACAATGAGCAAAGTATATAATCTAAATTTTATAATTATTTATACGATTTTTGAAAATCTTGTGATGTAAGGCCTGGGCAGATGCATTGCCTATGATAAAAATTGCTATTCTGACTTATTGTTACAACATATTTGGGGGCTTGTCCGGGCTAATTGTTTGTGAATAACAGGCAACACCAAAATGTATGAGAAATAGACGTTATTTTTATTATTACCTGCAAGGTTACTAAATTGCAAAAGTAATATTTTTGTTTTGCTTTTCTTTGAGTCTAAAGTTACCTTAAACAAACAGAAAGGAGCTAAGGTCTGAATGTAAGCAAGATAAACCCCCTGATCAACAGTACAAGCTGCAAGAAAAGACTTTTAAAACATCATAAGGAAAAATTAAGTTTTCTTTGCTTTAAATTGTGTTATATAAGCATTGCTACTTAATTGTTGTTCATAAAGAAAACTAATTGTTGTTGTAAAGTTGGTAATCAGCATAGCAAAATAATGACAGCCTTGACTGTGAGTGCAACCATTCTTAACACTAAAATGTAATTTATACTCTAGCACAGCTGACTTTTATTAAAAGTAAAAATGAAAGGATAAACCAGCTAGAAATAATGTTGAAGGATAAGTCTTTTGAGTGTGATAGACTTACAGGTCAGGTTGAAATATTGCAGAAGCTGTTACAAGAAAGTAAACAGGACTGTGTGGCTTTGCAAAGCAAGTTACATAAAGCTAAACAATGGCAGAGGCAGTGTTTAAATTTGGGAAAAAAGTTGAACCAATAAATGCCTATGAACAGGTTAAAGATTTGGTTGAATTAAGAAAAAAATATAAAAGTTTATAGAGTAAAAGTCATGTTAAAAGACATTTAAAAGCATTTAAGAGGTTAGACTGTGATGCTAACTCTGCTATTTCAAAAGGTTCATCTGACTCAGAAAATGAATTACAAAGCAAAAGAAAAAAAATACCCTAGACCAAGCAGTACTTCAAATTCTGATTCAGAATGAGAAATATTGGAGAAATGCAAAAAAAATAAAAAAAGCACAAGGTTAGGCAAAAGGGAAGTTCCTCTGTACCTCAAGCTAAGGTGTTAGAGGCCACCTCTAATGTTCCAGCTAATAGAAGAGAGAAATTACCCATGTCTAAAATGAAAAAAAAAAAAAAACAGTCAAAACCCATGCTAGACCCAGCTGTGGCTCAGCAGCCTTATCAAGACTCACTGCAAGGCCAAAACTGGAATTGCTTCCAAGGGGAGGGGGAGACAAAAGTGAAGGATATGCTAGTGAGCATGGTAAATACAGAGGTGACAAAACTGACCAAAGAGGGCGCAGCTATTCTGACTATGCTCAGCAAAATAATAGTGCACCTTAAGACAGGTGTAGGCATAGTTCTACATGACTAAAGGAGATCATTAAAAATTCACAAAATGAAATTGAAGAATTAAAAAAGCAAATGGAGGTAAAAGCTCTTGCTCAAAGCTGTGTGCTGCAAGTTGCTCAGTCATCTCCTTACCTTCATTTTCCTGTGCAGAATCCTTCTTCAGCTGTACCTAGTGTAGGTGAGACTAGTAGTGCTATGTGACTTGCAGATCCTGTTCACTGTATTGCTGATATGGTAAAATACATTGTTACCAGTTAAAAAAGATAAAGAGATTTAAAAGTGAAATACCAGGTAAAATTAAAAATGCTGTCTCTGTGCTTAGCCTTTCTCAAAAGGTATCCAGAGATAGTTCCAACAACAGTGTAAGATGTCATAGTAAAACTATGTTGCCAGAAAAAAAAGACAATTTCTGCCTGGGCAACTTGATCCCTAAAGGAAGAGCAAAATGATTTTACTGTAACATAAACATTGAAACTAGTCTAAATCACGAGGCTGTGCTTGACTCTGGGGCCAAAGTAAGTCTCATGTCTAAAAGTCTCTGTGATAAGTTGATCGGTGCCTTAGGTGACTCAGAGAAGCTGAAAAGTCTTCCTGGCAGCTTACAAATTGTAGGTTGTGGAGGAAAAGCTCAGAAGACCTTAGGTAAAATTTGGTTGAAATTGAAATTTGATAAAATTGTGATTAAACATCCAGTTGTTACAAACAAAGCAGGCAATAATTTATTGATTGGAAATGACCTTCTAAAGAGGTTTAAACCTATCCTAGACTACGCACACAAAACCTGGTGGTCACAGGTAAAAAGGCCTATTCCATTTAAAAAGAGTCATAAAGTTCCTAAACATTGAAATTCATGCTACTTTGAGAAAAAGATGATATAATGGTTAAACTGAATTCTGTGGGTTCTAATGTATTGATTTATCTAGTTTTGGTCATTTTAAAAATTGGCTAAATGTAAAGTAAAGCTTATGTGGTTTGTTTGTCAGCATAAGATGTGGTAAATCTGCAATTAAAAGAGAGGACTAACTTTCTTCACAATAAAGGTAAATCCTGTTTTTCTCAGTGCCATCATATTCCTGACAAAAAGCATTGAATTCTTAAGTACACTGCCCATCAAGGACTGTGGAAATGAAGGGTCGTTAAATAAAAAAGAGGTAACTTTAAGGTGCCAGACAAAAACAGAGGACTTGTAAATAACTAGTTTTGTGTTGTGCCTAGGCTATGCATTGTCCAGTTAGTGCACAGTGTTAAAAAGAGTGAATACGAAATGTTCCAAACCACAAGGAAAGTTTAAAAAGTATAGGCACTTGCCTTCAACCTCCAGATAAAAAATACAACATCCTGTATGTAATGCAAGGTTTAAAATCTCTCATGTCTTGGGTTATACTCTACAACTGGATGTGCATATAAGCCTAGCCAGTAAAATTCTGTGGTCATAAATAAGGGGAGATCCTTACCCAATAAAAGTGACACCACAGGCCTTGCTGTCTGGACAAACTATTCATTAAGTGTGCCAGGTGGTAAGTGAGTTCACTACAACAGTTTCAAATAAAGTAAAGGGACCGTCTGTTAGGGTTAATGAAAAAAGTGCTTAATAAAACTGTGTTGTTTATGCCTAACCTGTGGTACTAAAATGTCCATTCCATACCTCGTCTAGATATGTTCATTACAATAATGCATTTTTTCCTAGTACATACTGTAAATCCAAAAACAAAGCCTATCACTTTAAAAGCTAACTGTAGGATAGACATAGTGATGGGGGAATCCTTTATAATTTACTTACTTACTTTTCTAATTTTAAACAGCAGGTTAACCAAGTGTATACTTGTAAAACTAAATTTAAAAAAGTGTTTGTAAAATGTTCTTTCCATTGAAAAACATGGTTTCAAAGATGCCATCATTGTGGGGTAACTAACCTTCAGGTTACCAGGGTACCCAAACCCTAGTAATGGTCCAGTTTATGTACACCAGTACATAACACCACATGCATCTTAAAAATACAAAGAAAAAAATGTTAGATAAGCACGTGCTGATGATGTCATAAGTTACCAAATGATGATGCAACTTTGTGTTCTGTGTTTCATTTTCCATATCATGCTTAAACTATATACCTATATAGTAAAATTATAGTTTTCGATTACAAAATGCATTTTTGGGTGCATTTTTTATTTAAAAGGGGGAAATGTGGGAACAAAACTTAATTGTTTAAATATTGTATTATGTTTGTCATATTATTTACAGTATTACTATTTTATATTCTTTACAAGTACTTAATTAAGTAAAGGAGGTACTATAACACTTCTGGTTGAAATTACTGTCTACAGGAGTTTCCTAGAAGCAAAGGAAAATACTGCTCAAATGGGGCTTTGGCAAGGAAAAAGAAAATCTGCTTGCTTTCTTTTAAGTACACCCTAGCTAAAAAGGGGATGATGCATTAAGCTTAAGTTTTGTTTTAACAGAGCAATACTAAAGAAATGATTTGCAGTTACCAGCCAAGAGACAAGAGGCGAATCTGCATTACTGAGAGGTCAGAGGTGCTAAGTATCCTTGACAGCTAAACGTAAGAGGCTGGTATGAGCTATCCTTTGTAAGAAAAAAAAATCAGAACCTGTCTGAATCCTTATAAACTTTCATAGGAAAAAGAATTCTTTAGTCTCTTGCAAGACCAATTCTTAAGCTGCCGAAATGAAATCTTCATAATTTGAAAAAAGATGACAACTGCTTATCTAAGTTTTGTAAATGCAGATAATGGGGGAAAGAAGATATACATGTATAAAACATTTTAAAACAGTATTCTGTAAACTCTTAAATTTAGTCTCTAAGGGGCGCTAACATTGTGACAAGTACAAAGATATAATTTCTGTGTATGCAATTTGTTGCCATAAGAAGATATACCATCTGAAAAATCTGTTGTAAACACGTTGATTTATGGGCTCTCTGGACAAAACAAAGGAAACGTGCTTGAAAAGAAATTTAATGTTTTAAAGACCATCCTGAAAAAGTTTATGGTCGAATCTTACATTATTCTAAAACCTAGAATATTTAAAACAAAAGCATCACTTTGTTTTAAAGGACTTTGCTAAGAAAATAGAGTTATAGCCCTTATTATCTTATCTCAGGAAATACTGGTCCTATAAACATGACAGGTGCTTCAAAATATTGGTTTCAATGAGAGAAGTTCAGAAATATGTTTTTGAAAATGGTATCGTTTTGCATAAAAAAAGTTGTTAAGGAAAATAATTTAATGTTTTAAAACTGAACTCTGAAGCAGTGGGGCAGTCCTTCGGAGGAGCCTAGAGCCACACCTCCATCATCTACAAGGACCAATCAGAACTGGCAATGATGTCACTCTGAGGCCCAAATATATATCCAAATTCTGCAAGTCCAGCCCAAAATTGCTAAACATTTGAAGGTGTGGGGGCCTATATCTGTTGGACTGAGGAATTCTGTTGTTTTAGACTTTTACTAGGCCAAAAGCCTGTAGCCATGCCTGCTTGGAGATCTGTAACTGGTTTTAGTTAAGCCATTGATGTATTCACCAGTGATGCTGAGGTCAGACCTGCAAGCTGACACAAGATGCCATGAGGTCCAGCTGCAAGAACTGCTTGTTGCAAAAATGACTTTTTCCACTATTGGATGGAACAAAGAGTGTGGTTTAAATACTGGGCATCCTGACTGAAGTGATGTTTTGGAATTTCTACTAAAGCATGGATCAGAGACTAACTGTTAATTTCATAGGCCAAAGAGTCTCCAATGCTGCTTGACAACAAATGAGTCCAGTGTCCTGAGGTTCAAATGAAAATTAATTGAAACAGGAACAGTCATAGAATCCTGTTACCAAGAACTTTGCCGCCACAAGAAAAACAATTTCTGCAATAACTGTGGTGGTAAAGGAATCCACCATTGTGTGTTGGAACCGTTAGTATCTTAATGTCTGATGTTTCCGCCAAAAATCCTGATAAGTGACTTCTGATAATTTGCGAAGTCCCAAGCAAGGAGAATCCAGTCTGCACTGCTGAGTTGATGCCAGAGGAGTCCAAAAGTCCCAGATTCGAGGGTAAGCAAGGAAAAGACAAGTACTACAACCAAGCCAGCTACTACAAAACTTTCATTGTCTAGAAAAAGCAATTCTCACTAAGACTGTTAAAGTTAAAAGGAAAAGAAGACCAACCTCTACAATTAACCAGAAATGTAAGTAGTCTTCTAATTATTTTAAAGGGGACCTGCCATTTACAGGGTTTCTTAGTGTCTGAAAGCCCACAAAAAGCTCATGTAAGTGAGCCATTGTGTTGACCTGTGAGTCTGCAGTCCAGAGTTATTCATATGTAAATCAGCCAGTAATTAAGGGCTGGGGGCAACCATATGTTTTAGGCTCCTAACAGGAAATTATGTCCCCGAGGGTCTTGGCCCCTCCATTTACTGTAAGTTAAATAGGAAATTGTCTGTTTTAATAAGTGTGTTTTAATGTGTTATTACAACACTTTGTACATTTATAATTGTTTTGTATGTGCATTGAAACTAGTGAGTTATCACTTTTACATTTCAAACTGTTAGTAAAAATGATCCGTCTTTAGGATTGCTTTAACCTCTAGGCTATACTGCCAGCTGATCGTCAAAAATGACACATCTCAGGGCTGGCTCTGTGTTGCCAACAGGTATTGGGGCCCCATATCAGGATTTCTAAACCCTTTCTGTGTCCATGTTAGTACAGGTTTCTGGGGCTGCCACAGGACCAATGTCTGTCTTTTTTCCATTCGCTCTCTTACAGCCTTTTCTCTTACAATTTCAGGTGTGAACTCAGGTCTACAAGAAGCAAATGTGGCTACGTACCTACTGGCTTGGTATCATGGGGCCAACCTTGAAATGAGTAGTTTTTGGTTATCAGCTGGCAGTACAGCCTAGAAGTTAAAGCAAAGAGCTGTGAACAAGCTTCATTCATCCACCAGAATGGGTTTTGATTCCAACATGCTCTACTTGTATATTGTGGGATGGCATGGGGTCATAATGTAGCATGACAGAATAATATACTGCGCTGCCAGTACAGCACAATATATTGCCAGCGGCTTTTTCTATGTTTTGGGGGGGTTCCACACCCTGCATCCCCAGTTATGGGGGGCTGCACCTCCTCCAAACCGAAATAACCCTTGTACATTTAATTGCACAAAATGCAAAATAAAAAAGAATTCCATGTATCTGGGACCGGGATTTGATACCCTATCCACAGACCCACCACCTCCATTGCTGCCCTTGGCTCTTCCTATCGAGCCATGGCAGCTTCTTGGTGGACCCTCCTCCCAGCAGAGGACTTATCCTCTGTGAGGGAACAGAGACAGGGAGCACAATCATGCATAGACTACTTAGCAGTTTTGCACCCTGTCGCTATTCCCGCCTGCGCTGTCTCTGTTGCGTGGTTTTGACGTGCGCCTTTCTTTATACAGTGAACTGACCCGGTAGGTTGTGTGACCAAAGCAAGTCACTTAACCTCCCTGTACACCCAGAAACAAGCTGTAGCTGTGTGCCTTTCCTGGACAAATTCAGAAGCAAATGATTTGATACCTTTTAGTGGACCAATATAGACGTAACAAAAAGAATAAAGCGTTTTACCTTTCAGACCAACCCAGTCCTTCGGAAGCTTCCAAGGAAGGACCAGATTGGTCTGAAAGCTAAAGTACTTTTGTTATTTTTGTTACATCTATGTTGGTCCAATAAAAGGTAAAAAATCATTTGCTTCTGAATCTGTTCTTACAAGGACCAATACGACAAAGGCTAAATCTGTATATTTCCTGGACAAAGACAGTAAAAAACAATCTGAACATGTGTTGTGTTTCTGAAAATATTATGCTCTTTCCATCCAGATTTGACTTGAAAAGAAAAAAAATAGGACACCACTACTTGTTTATTAATTGCAAAAACATAGATGGACAACATAGTTAAAACATACATAACCTGAAATGCATTATTAAAAGTGTATTTTATTTCTTTTGATGAAGGTAAAAGCATATCAGTTTCTTATTGAAATACTCTGGATGAAATGGGATTTTCTACGGTAGAGGAAAAAAATCAGTCTGATTGAGCCTGCCGCTCATACCTTTCGAGCTTGTCTTACACTCTGCAGCTATGCTGACGGACTGCAACTTTCCAGAATGCGATTCCCACTGTAATGTAAAAAAAGGAAAGGGAAAAAAGGGACAGACAATTGTGTGCGTGTAGCATGTGTCTCTGTCTCTGACAGAAGTGCTGCACTAACTGAACTGTGCTGAAAGGGAAAAACAATTATCACCATTAATTAAATAAAATAATATATGGGTGGTTGTAAAAAACAGAATTTTACACACACACCATCGGTGTGGTATGGCTTTATAAACCCCTCAGACTTTGCCCTCGGGGTTAATGTAACACCCCACAACTTGGGTGTGGAAAATTCTGGTTACACAAACCCACCCGTATATTACTCTATATTTTAATAATGCGGTTCAGATTATGCACGTTTTAACAAAGTTATCCATCTATGTGTTTTTGCAATTATAAACAGGTAATGGTGTCCTATTTTTTTTTTCCTTTCACATCAAATCTAGATAGAAAGAGCATAGTATTTTCAGAATCATAACACATGCTCAGATTGTTTTTACTGTCATTGTCCAGGAAAAGCTCACAGCTACAGCTTGTTTCTCGGTGTGTTTTGGGTGCACAGGGAGGTTAAGTGACTTGCTCTGGTCACACAATATACAAGTAGAGCATGTTGGAATCAAAACCCATTCTGTTGGATGCATGAAGCTTGTTCACAGCTCTTTGCTTTAACCTCTAGGCTGTACTGCCAGCTGTTAATCAAAAACTACACATTTTGATTAACTTCTTTAAGAAAGAAAAATTGATTTCTAGGGACATGGATATGTTGTTCATCCACATTATCTGGCAGGTTTCTTGCTGCTTTAAATCTTGCCGGAAGGTCTTCAAGCTGGCATCTCCCACCCACCCGGGTGGTAAAACTCTCAGCTCCGGCCCATGATGCCAGATCTTCCTTACCGCTTGGAAGCTCAGGTTCCCTCCTTAGCGCTCTGCGTTTTTGACTGGATCCTTATTCTTCAGTTTGTCTGAATTTAGTTTTGAAGTTTTCTAAACTTCGGTCTTCTTTTCCCTCGCGGCTGCGATGGACAATTCGTTCCCCGGCTTTCGGAGGCGCCCTGGCGGGCGGAATTTCTCCAGGTCTGATCCGCACTCCACGTGCGTATACTGCCTCGACTTGGACCATGACCCGCAAGTTTGTGAACTGTGCTGCGCCCTTTCGTCCAGCGCCCTGGAGGATTGTGCGGCCCAGTTTAGGCTTGGGTACCCCGAGGATTTTTCCGTGCCGGTAAAATCTTTAGAGGCTCGTCGGGCGGTGTCCGTGTTGGCTGTCTCGGCTGAGCAGCTCGATCTTTCTTCCTCCCTGGAGGAGACGGCGGCTAAGGCTGCATCCCCCTCCTCCTCGGTCGCAGCATTTATCCCACTCTCTTTGAGTTCCTCTCATTCGGCTTCGTTCAGGGAGCTTCGCCAGTCCCTCTCCTCGAAGGGGGAAGGGCCATCAGGATCTGCCTCTCGGCCCAGGTCCAAGGGGTCGCAGGGTAAGTCCCATCATCGGCGTCAGTGGGAGCAGGAGAGTTCCCCTTCCCCGGTCCGCCGACTTTTGACTTCGGTCGAGGTTGCGGCTCAGGCCGTTGGCTTCACGATGTCCCCGTCAGGCCTTCCGGCCAAGACTCTCATCGACGTTGTCAAGGGCTCCCTCGACCCGTCACCCGGGCGGTCTGCTGCCAGAGCTGTCAACCCTTTCGCCGGTTTCCCCGGGGGAGGCCGAGGTTCTGCCTGCACCTCCGGGGTGGCAGTCCTCGGCCAATATGTCCGAGCCGAGGGAAGAGCGGGTGTCCCCCGCTCCTTCCCAGACCCACCTTCGGTTTCGCCGATGATCTGGGTCTCGGTCCTCTTCTCGGTCAAGCCGCTTCCGCCTTCGACAGTCTTAGTCGGGGCACCGAGTTAAGTGGCAACACCGATCCTCCTCGGATGAGGAGAGGCTTCGACGCAGATGGCGTTGACGTTACGAGGAGTTTATGTGGCAGCAGTTGCTGTTGTCGGGGAATCAGTCGACTCCGATTCATTCCCTGTCTATTAAGCAGCTGCCACCCAAGCGGCCAACACAACCGCTCGTCGCAGTCGAGGCGCCCATTTTTTGGGCCGGTTGCTCGACCAAATCTTGCTGCCCCACCGATTGTGGTGGAACCTTGGTTGGGTCACTGCCTGTCCCACAGGTTGTTGGTCACCCTCACTCCCGCCCACCCTCGGCGGGTGAGGAGAGGCTCAGGCCTGAGGCAGCTCTTTGCAGACCTTTCGGAGTCCGACGACGACTCCTCCCTGTTCCCCGGGAGGGAGGGCCCAGAGTCCTCCCCGGGCCGGTCTTTGGACGACAGCCCATCGTCCTTCCTGGGTCTACTCCGGCTTATCTCGGAGTTCACTGGGATGCAGCTTGAACCCGTGTCTAAGCGGGCCTATTATCCCCTGACGGAGATCCTAGACCGAGGGGGTTCACCCGAGGAGGCCTTCCCGGTGGCTGAGGCCATTGTCGGCCCAGCCTTGGAGCTTTTGCAGTGGCCTACTGCCTGTCCTGCGCCCTCGGCCAGGATGGCCAGGAAGTATGCTGTCCCTATCGGCTCTTTGCCCGGTTTTTCGGAGCACCCCTGCGCCGAGGGGTTAGTTACCGATAACATCTTCCAACGTTCGGTGAGCGCTCGGGATGTGGATAGGCCCCCCGACAAGGAGTCCAAAAGGATGGACTATGTCGGGCGCAAGGTTTACGCCGCTTCCTCCCTAGGTCTCCAACAGGCCAGCTCGGCCACACTGATGGCACATTTCGTCCACGCCCTCTTGGGCTCCCTGGATGAGGTGCTCCCTCATCTCCTGGCCGACCTGCGGACTACGGTCCAGCAGATATGGGACCAGGGTAGGGTGGTGGCGAAGCAGCAGCTTCAGACTGCTCTGGACATAAGTGACTCCTGTGCCAGGTCAGTAGCGGCTGCGGTGGCCATGCGCCGCAGGGCGTGGCTGAGGATATCTACTTTCTCGTCGGATACCCAGTACAAGTTGGCGGACATCCCCTTCTTGGGAACTGACCTCTTCGGCCCTGGAGTGGAGGGACATCTCCAGGGGACTGAGAAGTCCGATGCCACTCTGGACTCGGTCACCCCCGCCTGGAGGGACAAGGGCCGCCGGCAACCTTTGCATAAGCCTCTTTTTCTTTCGGCCCCTGCGGCACAATCGGCCCATCAACACCAACATGAGGGCCAGCAGGCTTGCTCTGGGCATCCTGACCCCAAGCCAGCGGCTTCCTCTAAAGGGAAACAAGGAGGTAAAGGCTCAGAGACTCCCTCGGCCAGTCCCTCCTCCAAGCCTGCTCAGTGACGGGCTGCAGGGCATTGCCCCCGGCCTTGTCACCCCTGCCCGGGTCCCCCCCGTGGTGGGACGGCTCCGCCACCTCCTCCGCCTGGTCTGCTATCACCATGGGCCACTGGGTGTTGGAGGTGCTAGGGAAGGTCCTGCCTCTGGAGTTCCAGCAGGTCCCACCCCTTTGAGCCGTTACCCCTCGGGAGGCTACGGGGTCCGCAGCTTAGCTGTTGGCCCACCGAGCCAACATTTCCCTGCCCCTCTAATTAGGGGTGATCAGGAAGGTGCGGATCCTTCTCCAGACCCGGGGTTTGTGCCCAGGTTTTTTCCTGGTCCCCAAACAGATGGGGGGGCTGGTGCCCCATTCTCGACCCACTCGACCTGAACAACTTCTTAGGGTCTCAGTCTTTCTGGATGGTCACTCTGACTCAGATAACCCATCCTTGGAACCAGGTGGGTGGCTCTGTTCCCTGGACCTCCAGGATGTTTTCTTCACATTCGTTCCATCTGTTTCTTTAGAGACTCCTCTGCTTCAGAGCGGGGGATCTCTTTACAAGTTCCAGGCCATACCCTTCGGCCTCTCCCAGCAGCGTTCCTGCAGCGCTGAAGGGTCCAGGGGTACCCCTACCCGGATGGTGGGCTGGCTGCAACCCCTCCAGAGCGGAGGTGGAGCGGTCTGGAGTTCGGGCCCTCTAGGTTGCTCTCAGACCGGTCTCCTCTCCAACGGAGCCAAGTAGGAACTCGTGCCAAAGCGGGTGATCCTTCATCGGGACAGAGCTCGACTCTTCGAGCCAGAGCTCGGCTCCC
Source organism: Neoceratodus forsteri (assembly GCA_016271365.2). Lineage (NCBI taxonomy): Eukaryota > Metazoa > Chordata > Ceratodontiformes > Ceratodontidae > Neoceratodus > Neoceratodus forsteri. The sequence goes on along the minus strand of CM057452.1, from coordinate 1,081,682,363 downwards.
GGCGGACAGGGCCGAGGTTCTTCCTCCTTTACCTAATCATGTTTGATTGGGCAATCGCGCCCTGCCCGGGACTTCCTGCGCCTTCTGGGCCTCGTGGCGGCCTGCACCAGCGTGGTCTGATTGGGCCCATTGGTACATGCGTCCCCTTCAATGGGAACTGGCCAGCCAGCGGTCACAATGCTGCGATCCTTTGGACCAGCCCGTGACAGTAACCCAGGGGATGTGGAACGCTCTCCTATGGCGGACCGTTCCAGCACATCTGCAGGAGGGCATCCCGTTCGTCCGCCCCGAGTCGACTGTCTTCTTCGACCGATGCATCTCTGATGGGTTGGGGTGCCCATCAAGGGGAGCGCAGAGCGCACTGCCTCTGGTCCCCTCGGGAGTCCCAGTGCCATTTCAACCTGCTGAAGCTTCATGCGATCCACTTAGCTCGCACCGTTTTTGCTCCGTTTGTGCGGGGTCAAGTGGTTCAGGTCCAGGCGGACAATACCATGACCATGTGCTACCTAACCCGCCAGGGCTGGACGCGCCCCTTGCCGTTACGTAAGGAGGTTCTCCGCATTTGGTCTCGTGCGCAGCCTTGAGGCGGTTTTCCTAGCCATTTCGATGGCAGGAGCCTCCAACAGCCCTGGCCGATGCCCTAAGCCGGATAAGGGCTGCGCTTCACAAGTGATGTCCCCTGCCGGAGGTAACACAAGATCTTTCTCCCACTGGGTCACGCCTCGGGCGGACCTTTTTCTCTCCAGGGAGAATGCGAAGCCGAGACTGTCTCATGCCCGCTCCCCTCAGCAGAGTTCGCTGTAGAGGATGCCTTTGAGGCCGCAGACCCCGGGCCTCTTCTACGCCTTTCCCCCATTTCCCTTGATCCACAGGCAAGGCGAGAAGGGACTAGGCACAGGTGATTCTGGTAGCCCCACACTGGTTCCGCCAGCTCTGGTATCCAGCTCTCCTCAGTCTCAGCCCCAGGTTCCCGAGGCGGCTTCTAGCCCGCCCGGACCTGATTTCTATTATCAGGGGAAGGTTTTCCATCCGGACCTTCAATCCCTGCACCTGGCGGCCTGGTTCCTGTGCGGCTAGTTGCCAGGCCTTGGGTCTTCCGGCGAGGACCTCGACATTGTTGAGGCATCCCGCCAGGAGTCGACCGGATAATGCTACGACTTCAAATGGAAGAGTTCTCCATTTGGTGTTACGATAGGGCCTGGTTTCTCCTGTTCCTCGGCGAGCATTCTGGACTACCTGTGGTCCGTTCTTCTTCTTCTTCTTGAGCAAGGGCTTCGGTCGACGACCCTTTAGGTGTTCCTGGCAGCCACCTCTGTCCTCCAGGCGTGGCCTGGAAGGCAGTCGGCATGCAGGAAAGGTGATCTGGTGCTTTCCAAGGCCTTGATCATGCTTCCTCCGGGGAGAGAATCTCCACCTCCGTGGGATCTACTGCTGGTATAGGGCTTAGCTCACGGGCAAGCCATTCGAACCAATGCACAGGTGTGATTCTCCCACCTGTTGTGGAAGAACACCTTCTCGGTGACTACCACGTCAACCAGAAGGATGGGAGAGCTCCAGGCGCTTCCTTTGAGTCTCCCTATCGGGTCTTCCACAGGGACAAGGTTGTCCTGCGCCCCACCCGAAGTTCCTTCTGAAGGTGGTATCGGAGCTTCACCCTAACCGGGTGTTGACTCTGCCAGGGTTCTTTCCCATTCACACCTCGGAGGCCTCATATAGGCTCCATTTGGACCCTAGTTGAGTGCTCGCCTTCTCAGGGAGCGAAGGGCTGGAGTTCGGGAGAGGTTCGCCAGCTGTTTGTCATCTATGCTGAAGCCGCACCTGGCAGACCTGCAGCCAGGTGGACGATGAGCAGGTGGGTCACCTCCTGCATAGATCTCCACTATAGGTGGGCGGGCATGGAGTCTCCCAGAAGGATAAGTGCTCATTTTACCCGCCATACCGCTGCATCAGTGGCTGCTTCCGGAGATGTCCCTATCCAGGATATCTGCAGGGCTCCTACCTGGAAGTCTGCACATACCGTTTTACCCCCTACCACATTGACCTTGGGTCACGCCGGGATGCTGGTTGGGGCCTCGGTTCTCCAGTCTTTGTTCCCTAAGTAGGGGTTGTGCGCCTTGCCTCCCTCCTCCCGGAGAACTGCTAGGAGTCTGCCAGATAGTGTGGATGAACAACATATCCATGTCCCTAGAAATACAGGCTACTCACCTGTAACAGGAGTCCTAGGAATGGTATATGTTGTTCATCCACACAACCCACCCGACCTCCCCGGCTTCGACGCACAACCTGGCTTCCAGCGGGCTAGATCTGGCGTCATGGGGCACAGCTGAGAGTTTTACCACCCGGGTGGGTGGGAGGAGCCAGCTTGAAGACCTTCCGGCAAGATTTAAAGCGGCAAGGAACTTGCCAGATAGTGTGAATGAACAACATATACCATTCCTAGAACTCCTGTTACAGGTGAGTAACCTGTATTTTTCTTCTCTGTGCATGTACCACATACTGCGGGGTGTGCAGTATGTGCTACTGTTCATCTCCAGAGGGCACCTGTCCACGGCCTCACCCCCTTGATGCAGAGCTGTGTGGGGAAGTGTGGTTCGAGGAACACAAGTGGGCATCCAGTTAGCTGCCCATCCTGGGTCCTGCAGTGGATCCTCTATTCTGTGTGAGCAGGGGATTCTGGGAAGGTGTCGGACTGCCTTTTGTTCAGAATACAGGCGAGTACCCAAATGTCTGCCCCCAGCCCTCCCTCTCTGCCTAGAGGGCTGGGGCAGCATAGTAGGGGGTGGGTGTCTCTAATAGTAGAAATCGTGCCAGCATGCCACCAGACACACCCTTGGACTGGCCACATGCATTGCTGCATGACTGGCATGGGGATCCAGTGCAGAAGGGACATGCATCCCATCCGTGCACATGCAAGGTTTCTGCGGGACCTCCACTGCATGGCATTGACACCTAGGATTGCCTACATACCACTGATCTACAGTGTGTAGGCAATCCGCACCGTAGTGCATAGTTCCCACTATTTGAATTTTGTAATCTCACATTTTTATTTTCGGTATTGATAGCATCTTTGCTGGATTCATGTAATAAAATTCCAAACTGAACCGTATTTTTTGCTGTGTTTAAATGTATGATTCACAGCTATAAATCTTACATTTCCAAATGTATTTGTCTCAGTTTATTTAACCCCATTTGTCTTTTCATTTTTATATTTTTTTTTCTTCTGGAATATAATGTCCAATATATTTGTTAGCACATTCCCAAATGAGATTTTTATTACAGCTTCAGTTTCTTGATGAATAGCAGTTTAGGCTCAGCTCGTACTGTAAGTACACTAGACCAAAGATCTATTTAAGGCACAATCCGGGTGTTTCATTAAACACAATTAATCAACTATTAAATGTCAAATCACACATCATTTACAAGAAACATACAGAAGAATATATTAAAAAACAAATCATACAGATTCATTAACGATATAAGATAAAGATCACTGTACAAACAGTTAATAACATTTGCATAAAGACACGAGTAACAAGTGGCTTAGCAATTTAGTTCTAAAAATTTGTAGAGATGGGGCTAATCTAATCTCTTTTGGAAACCCATTCCATTTTTTATTGGCATAGTTAGAAAAAGCTTTTTGTCCCATTACTGTTTTACATAAAGGAGTTACCAGCAATGACTGGTCAGCTGTTCTTAGGCCTTGGTTTGAGTCATTCTTAGTTAATAAATCTGTCAAAGAATTTCTGTCTTCTAACCTGATATTTTTATAAATGAATTGCAATAAATGAAAAGTATTTTTTTGTGCTAATGACAACCATTGTGCTTTTTCATACAATTTATACAGTGATGTTCTCTGTGTGAACTATTTGTAGCAAAGCAGCATATCATATTGTAAAAAGTATGTCATTTATTTATGACCCCAACAGAGGCCGACCCCCATATTACACTACCATATTCTAACATAGGGAGCAAATAGTTTCTAGCATATACAGTTTTTGTTTCAGAAGAAAGCAGATTTTTAACCAATAAACAGAACCTTTCTGTGCAAGGTATCTGTAAAATCTTCCATATGTTTGTCATAATTTAAACATGACTCCATTGTGACCCGCAGGTATTTAAAATGTTTCACTTATTCGAGAACAGTTTAATCAGGCATCATTACACAGAAATGCTTAGCAAATTTTACATACTTTTGAGATATAGAATAAAGCATGGCCTTTGTCGTCTTCTTGTTCAGCAGCAACTTGTTAAATTCAAACCATTCCTGCAGTTTTACAAATGTAAAAAGATAATTTTTCATTTAATAAGTTTATATTATTATCAGTTGTATAAATTGCTGCATCATCAGCGTACAAAATCAAATTTGAATTTAAACAGAAATTTTCATATTTATGAAAATCGTAAAAGGTAAAGGTCTTAAAATTGAACCCTGTGGAACACCATATTGTACTGAACAAGAAGACGACAAAGTACTGTCAAACCTCACATACTGTTTACGATCTTTCAGATAGTCATTAGACCATTGTATTGCTAATTCCCCACCTCCCATGAGGCCTAGCCTGGCCACCAGAAGAGCATGGAGTACCAGATCAAATGCCTTGGTCAGGTCCATGTAGACCGCACCAGTCAGACAACCCTTTTCAAGACAGTCGCCATCCCACACCCCTTCCTGAAACCAGACTGGGACTCAGTGAATAGTTGGTGCCTGTCAAAATACTCCATCAAGTGGGAGTGGACAAGCTTCTCCTGTTTTTTGCCACAAGATATAGGCCTGTAATCTCTCCAGAGTGCCTTCTTCCAGTGGGAAGGGTTGTCTTTGGTGTAAGCACCTTTTTCAGTTCCTTCTTTGCAATCCTAAAAAAAAAATCTCCCCATTTTTTCTGTGTTCCTTTGCTGCACTGTGTTTATGAAATCACAAATTGCATTTTTTCAGCAAATTGGTAATTCAGTGGAGCTACTAATTATTTCTCAGTAGGGGTAGTTACTGTGTACTGATCAGGTAATCGACATGGTGCTACTGATTATTGATCAGGAGATTGGTTTATTAACTGGGTAGATCCATAACCATAAAACTGATTAACATGCTTATTGATGATTGGTCCAGAGATTTATTAACAGAAGTTATTGGTTATTGATCAGGTGATTGAATGCTGAATCCAAGATGCCCGAAGGCCCATCTGTTAAGAAATTTCACTCCATGGTCTCTCGCTCAGTGGGGCAGAAAGTAATTGAGGCTGAAGGAAGCACAAAACAGATCAACCGTGAGGAGTTAAAGGGGTTAATGCTTCATGATTGCAAGGTGAGAATCAGGAACAGATAGGATAGGAAAAGCTCTTAAATTTCTAATGAATTACCTTAAAAATATATTACAGTCTGTTAACTTTAACTTCATATATCCAAATGTGTCCAAAGAAAAGTTCAGTTAAACAATAAATGTGTATGTGAGAGGAAAACAAATCATTATGAAGATACTTCTGTGGGGTCCATTAATAAACCTTTGGCAGCTAATAACCCAGACTAGATATCCTTCAGCACAGTCCACAAGGGAGCTCACAGTTACACCAGTCCCACTCTCCCAGCAAGAATCACTGTATGTAATAGTGTAGGAGTGTTGGTTGTGGCAGACTTTGTAGTTACACTACTCCCACTCTCATAGCAAAAATCACTGTATGTAGTAGTGTAGGAGTGCTTGATGTGGTGGAGCTGTTAAACTCCAGTCCCATCCTGTCCTGGCAGAAGTGACTGTGCACAGTGGTGTAGCAGTACTGACTGTGGAGGAGCTCACACTCCAGTTACAGCCTTTTCTGGCAGGAGTCACTTTATACAGTGGTGTAGGAACATTGACTGGGCCATCTGACAACAACTTTAGTCCCAGCCTGTACCAGTAGGTGTCACTGTGGATAGTGGTGTAAGAGCACACAGGAGCTGTGGGGAGAGAACAGCCACTTGTGTCCCAGCTACTTCCAGCTGGAGTCACTATAGGTAGTGGGGTGGGAGCAAGGCATGAGAGCGTGGTTATTGTAGAGGCCTGATACATGCGCCTTACAGTTGTGAGGCATTTGGCACCTCTTAGTGCCTTCAGTCATCTGAGAATGCATCAATTCCCCACAATGGTCACCCTGAAGAGGCTTGTTATGTTTATAAAATGAACCTTTTTTAAGCTAAGAAAACACATATTTTTCTCCCTCCTTGTGCCGGTCGCAGGGCTCTAGCACTACTGGGATCTCCTTCTGATGCTGAGCAGTAGGCAGGAAACCAAAAACTGCAACAGCAGGACATCAGCTTCTCCCACCGAGGATTGTGCCAGTCCACATCCTGCCTTCCTACAAGCAGACGTTTTGCAGCAGGGCTGTATCCTGGGACACAGAGCTGAAGCTTTACCTCAAGTATCAGTGGTTCAGCAGGTAGCACACTCGCCTCTGAGGCCGGGAGATCAGAGGGCTGTGGGTTCAGATCCCACATCTGGCACTTGGGTTAATATCCCAATACTGACACTGTAGTGCAGCATGAGAGGGGTGCTGCACTTCTGAGGTGCCATCTTTTGGATGGGATGTTAAACCGAGGTCCCATCTGCCTGGATTGGTGGTAGTTCAGGTGGATGTTAAAGATCCCATGGCACTTATCGAAAAGAGTAGGGGAATTTCCCCGGTGTCCTGGCCAAATTTCCCTCATTCACTAAAAAAAAAAAAAAATACCACCAACAGCTTAATCTGGTTCAAGGTCAGTTGGCATTCATCTGTATCCCCCTCCCCCGGGTCATGCCTGAAAATAGGCAGGATTTGTCTAGTATACTTACCCGGTCAACAAAAACTAAATAAAAAATAAAATTAAAAAAAGTAACTTTTACTATTTCTTGGAACATTGTCCATCCTTCTGTCAAGGTTTTTTCCCTTTGGTGCCAGGGAAGTTCAACCTTGATTGGCTGTCCAGGCACTTCTAGCAGGATTCCCTCCAGCTGGGGCCTTCCAGAATCAGCCTTGTATGCTGCACAGTCTGGCGCCCCACCCCACCCCCACTTGGGAGAACTCCACAACCAAGGACCGGAGAGTCAAGAACAAGACCCCACGGATGGCAGAACCGCGATCAACACTGAATCCTCTGGTACGCCTCTCCAATTCACTGCACCAACTCATCAGTTTGCACCAGTCAGAGAACCTCATGCAGCGCTACCCAATTCTTGGACCACCCTCAGAGCCCTCTATAACTGCAATCAAGTTTGCCACATTTTCTTCACTGGGTGCTCTCCATATTCTTCTCTCCTGTCTGGTGGGCTACTCACTGAGTGTTGGAAGAGCGCAGTGCATACTGGCCTCATGGCTGACCTTGGTGAGGAGACAGGTGGCATTGTGGCAAACTGTACAGAGGTTGGAGCTGACGGAGCATCGGAAAATTGCCCCGGTGGCCATTTTGAAAACTGCTGTGGCTCTCTTTTGCTGCAGTTCCACCACCACATAGCCAAACACATCGGGGGCATTTGCAGTAGTAACGTTCCTTCAGGGGGTATTTTACCTGGCTTATTTGCGGCCCTTCTGGGGATCAGGCTAGCTCATTCACAAGCTGGGACGATCATGACAGCATAGATTTTTCTGGGATGGTGTGAAGTTCCAGGAGCGCCTTGGATTTATTGAAAGTAAAAAAAAGAGACAAGAATAAAAGGCTTCAAAAAGTCATTGGGTTAGCTGCTGAAGGGCTGAAGCACAATAGCTCTGTTCTCACTGGCCTCAGAAGATTCCCTATTCCTGGTGCAGGGAGCCCTCCCCTATCTGCCCAAATTCTCACTAGTGCAGCATTCAGGATTTTTTTCTACAGCACAACCTGTGGGGCTCTCTGTTTCTCTTAGGTGACAGTGTCTTCAGACAAGGCTTCAAGCAAGTCTGGACAAATCCTCCAGGGGCAGAAAATGGGCCAAATCCAAGTCTACTCTAATAGCCACTTTTGCTAGGTCCCTATGTTTAAAATGTGAGGCCACGACCCATTTGGATTCTGCCACCATGGAAGAGAATGCCACCTCCTCCTCCTCTCATCCCCAGGAGGTCCAACAGCAGTCAACCCCACAACTGGCTGCAGACTTAATTGAGAAATTAAATTGAGCCTTTGCCTTGGACCCAGCCTGCTTTTATTTACCCCACTGCATCTCTGCAGCCCCTTACACACAAGAAAGCCACTTGAAAATGAACTCCATCTCCTTCATATGATGAGGAGGAACACCATGTACATCACCACAGCAAGAAAAAGAAGCATGCCAGTTCTTCTCATTCCTGGGACATGGCAGATGGCAACCCCAGTCATTATAAAAGAAGGAAATGTCGTGCCAGGTTGGCTTCCTTGTCAGACTCAAGTTCTTCATCTTCCGAGGAGGAAGAGATCCACAGCAATTCTTTGGAATTGGAGCCAGAGTCTGCAAGACACTTTGATCTGGATGACTTGGACTTTTTCATTAAAAATGTCACGTCAGGGATACACCTAGGAACCACACCTGCCACTTCTAAGCAAGACCAACCAACCTTTAGGCTGTTCACATTGACAAAGCCATCAACATCATTCTCTATCCCACCAGCAATTGAGAATCTACTTGAAGAAGAGTGGCAAGGCCTGGAGAAAGCGTATCCTGCCCTACGCAGGGTCAACAAGGTATTGAGATTTGATAAGAAATCATGGAAACGTGGCTGAATCTGCCCAAGATTGACCCCATGATCTCATCCCTAACAAAGAAGATGATAATTCCAGCAGAAGGCGAGGCTGCTCTCTGGGACACAGTGCACCGCAAGGTGGACCCTTCCTTAAAGAAGGCCTTCCAGGCTTCAGTGGCTTCCTTAAAGGAAGCAACAGCTAATCTGTTCTTTGCCTGGGCATCTCTCTCCTGGGCAACAGAATTGTTTTTTCAGCTGGTAGAAGATTCTGAGAAGAACAAGACTACAATCCAGCAACTACAGCTCGTGGACCTTGCCTCTGCTTAATCGGCAGATGTTTAAGAGGATGCAGTCCACTGTGCCGCAAGAACAAAGCTCTGCCAGACATCTGTGAGATGAAACATCTGGTTGCAGGCCTGGCAGGCAGATGCTTCTTCAAAAATTCATCTTGTTAATGCCCCATACAAAGGCAACCTTCTGTTCAGTTCTGCTCTTAAAGAGGCACTCAAGTAATCCAGAGAAACAGCTAAGGGCCACATGCCACAATCAAAATCTTGGGACAAATCTTGATTTGGCATATCCTGGCAACTTTGTGGCCAATCCAACAACAGAAACCAGAATATGGTGCTTCTCTTGCAAATGACTCTGGTTTACCTCTCATAACCAAAGCAACAACAGAGGCAGAGGAAGCAGCAACCATGACTCCAGGAATTCTACAAAAGAAGTTTCCACAATGAGACAATCCAGGCCCATTCCCATATAAGAGGCAGACTTCCCAGTTTCTTTGGAGAATGGGTCCATATGACAACAGACAGATGGGTTCTGGACATTATCAACAAGGAATACCTAATCAAATTCGACACAAAGCCTCTATTTCTTCATGTTGTCCCCTCTCTACTATTGACCAGCCATACCAAGATACAGGTGATGCTCCAAGCAATAACAGACATACTACAGAAAGGGGTCATAGAACTTGTACCCTCCCAGAGATCAGTAGGAGTGTTTACTCAATCTTTATTGTCCCAAAATGCACGGGGGTGGGGTCCGACCAGTGTTAGACCTCAAATTCCTGAATTGCTTTGTCTGCAGCAAATCCTTCAAGAATGAGACTCAGTTGTCCATCATCGGGGAAGTCCACTAAGGAGACTTCCTTGCTTCCATTGACTTACAGGACGCTTGCTTACACATTCCCATCTGAGACTCTTACAGGCAATATCTCAGGTTCAAGGGCCAGGACAGCCACTTCCAATTCAAATCCCTTCCATTTGGGCTTTCCCTCTGCCTTCTCCATGGTGTCTTCTCCAAAGTCCTAGTGGCAGTTGTTGCACATCTGTACAACCATGTGATCCAACTCTTCCTGTATTTGGACGACATCCTTATCCGAGCTCCTCAATATAAGTTGGCATTGCAGGTGGTGACTGTAGTTATTTGCTGCCTTTCCACACGTAGTTTTGTCATCAACCAGTAAAAGAGTTCCCTGTTTCCAGTGCAGACGCTGAATCATCTGGGGTAGACTTCAGAACTTGCCAAGGCAAAGTCTTTCCTACTTCTGCAAAATTTCAGGACTTGCAATCCCTTCTTCAGAAGTTCCAGCACACCACTCAGCTTCCAGCCCAGGTGTTCTTGCAATTCATAGGGATGATGGCTTCCCTGGTGGATACAGTTCCATGGGCTTTAATTCACATGAGGCCAATTCAAGTGACCCTTCTCAAACAGTGTTCTCCTCACAGAGACAGAAGGAATCACAAAGTGACAATTTCACAACAGAGGAAAGACAGTCTGCTTTGATGGACAGTGAGGTTGAGCTTAATGAAGGGCTGCAAGCTGGGCCATTCACATCAGGTGCAAATCATCACTGATGCCAGACTCAGAGGATTGGGTGCCCACCTGAATCATGTCTCCATTCAAGGCAAGTGGACCTTAATGGAGTCCTGCCTCAGCATCAGTGTGCTAGAAATGTGAGCAGTATACCTGGCGCTTCATAAATTCAAAAGCATTGTTCACAAACAAGATATCCTGATCCTTATAGACAACAGGACCACAGTGGTGTACATCAGCCACCAAGCAGGCACAAGAAGCACCCACATGCTGAAATAAACTCTGCTTTTACTATACTGAGCCAAATGTCATCTTTCCTGTCTGGCAACTGCTTAAATCTCAGGTCAGGAAAACAAAACAGTGGACTGGCTGAGCCGAAAGGACATTCTCATTCTGCCAGTGGAATGGGAACTGAAGGACAGTGCCTTTCATTTCCTGACCATCCAGTGGGGATTCCCTCAGGTGGATCTCTTCACCTCCAGACAAAATGCCAAGGTTCTGCAGTTCTGCTCCCTCGCAAGAGACGAGCAAGCAGTGGCTCAGGATACCTTCTCCCTCCACTGGGGCCAATACAATCTTCTGTGTGCCTTCCCTCCCATTCCCATTCTTCCAAGAGTAAGTAATGTAAAAAGTGGCACCAGGACCAGGTCAGACTGATCTTACTATGCCCACATTGGCTTTGTCAATGGTGGTTCCCCCATCTAGTTCACATGGCGCAAGATCCAGCACTCACATTTCAAATCAGTCCAGATATTCTTCACCAAGGTCCCATAATGCATTCCATTCTCTGCAGTCTGTCCCTCTCAGCTTGGAGATTGAGCGGGAAACTCTGAAGGATGTAGGGTATTCAACAGAAGTGATTGAAATGATGATACATTTTAGGTGTCAGTTTTCCTCAAAGGTATACTACAGGATTTGGCATAACTTTTTATTCTGGCTTCAATCCAAGGAGATGGACAATCATGCAGTTTACTTACCAATCCTCCTTCAGTTTTTCAAGGAGGGTTTTGATATGGGACTACAACCAGTGACCTTAAGGTCCGGATCTCTGCCTTGGGAGCACTGCTTTTGATGGAAACGGGAGTTCCTGGGGTCACATCCTTACATCAAAAGCTTCTTGTGACCAGCTACCCTGAAACATCTGCTAGTGAAGTCTATTGTGCTGCCATGGTGTCTCAGTCTAGTTCTCAAGGTTCTTACTAGTGTGCCTTTCGAACCTCTTAGGGAGGTGTCCCTTCTGCATTTCACAGTTAAGGTCATCTTCCTCATTGCTGTCTGTGACATGGTTGAATAGGACCCTGTCCCAGTTGTTGTGGAGAGTTTGAATGCAGGGATCTGTTCTGTTCTTTTCTTTCCTGTCTTTTGTCTGTCTAGTTGCACAACCAAATTTTCCTTTGAGACCTAGGATTTGATCATCCCAACAGTCTCACAATTATTTGCCTCTCGCTATCTCTTAGTCTTCCCTTGCTGTTTGTCTTTTCCTCCCTTGCACATCTGCTGGTATAAAAACATATGCAAATCATTTTGTGGAAATGTAACTGATATTGGGATCACTTTGTTTAGAAATTATATAGTGTTACTGTTGAAATGTATATAATTATAGTTTGAGATGATTGCAAAAAGCTATTGGGAATTCAAGGGGTTAACCTGAAGTGCAATTTTTAAGCCTTTTGCAGAAGTCTGTGGAAAAGGGGCCTCAGTTCTGGGATATTGTGTTCCTGCCTACACCTACCTGAACTATACAAGAACATTTTAGAAAAAAACAGGATGCTTGTTAAGAAGGGGAGTTGCAAGGACTTATAAAAACAAAACTGCAATTTCTTGCAAGACACAAAGATTGAAGGAAAACTCTGATAGATCTTCTCTGTTTATTCTGCCTGTGTAAATAGTTATATGGAACAAGTTTATTTTTTTATGCTACTGCTAGTACAAATAAATTATTTTTGTGAATTCTACAACTGCTCCTCGTTTTCCTATGTTTTCTGACCTGTGCCTCAATAACAGATGGTATCAGAAGTGGTATTTACATCGTGTATACTCTAAACCAGGAGTTTTGTGTGTGGGTACTGGACCTAGTACCAGGGGAACGTAGAGAAAGGTATTTATTCTGCAGCAGCAAGTCCAGGAGTGGTTACCAGGAGAATGGCAGCCAAACTAGAAGAGACAAAAGTCCAAGCTGAGACTGTACAGCCAGCACAGGTTTCATAGTGTTCTACAAGCTCAGGAGGAAATGCCTTTTATGTGAGCTCGCCATCCTGAGGTGGAATTGTCATCTAAGGTATTTACTTTAGTTGTCGCCCATGTATGAATCTAAGTGTTGTTTAAATGTGTCCATGGCCTTACTCTCTACTGCTACAGATGGTAATTTGTTTCAATGATTCATTACTCACTGAGAGAACCATTGACTTCTTTTTTTTGTCTTACACAACTCGCCTTTTAATTTAAGACTATGGGATCTAGTTTGAACCCTGGAGGGGTTTATTTTGAGCCCAAGAGTTTCCAAGAGGAATGTCTCTTTTATGGCTTCATAAGCTAGGCACAGATCACCACGTAGTTGCCTGTAATTCATTGAGTGAAGGTTAAGATGTTGTAATCTTTCTCTGTATGGTTTGTTTTCCATGCCTGAAACTTTTTCGTTATTTTCCTTTATACTTCCTCAATTAGTTTTTTCCCCTTTTATAGTAATTGGTGCACAAAGAGGTGCACAATAATCCAGATGTGATCTAACTAGTCCTGTGTATAATGGTAATATTGCTTTAAGCTGTCTACTCTTGATATGTTTTAGTATACACCCTATGATATGATTGCATTTTTTTACTGTAGCCTATTGTATTTTTATCAAAATTAAGTTTGTTGTATATTGTTACTCCTAAATGCCTTTCATTGGTTGTTTCCTGAAGTATAATGTCATTAAGTCTGTAGCTGTATTGTGGGTTGTTGTGCCCTAGGTGCATTACTTTACATTTATTTATATTAAAAGTCATTTTGTTGTTATGTGCCCAGGTCTCCAGCAGAGAAGTTCTTTTTGGTAATTTGCAGCTGCCTCAGGGGTGTTAATTATAGATCCTAGTTTGCAGTCATCTGCATACTTTGCCATCCAGATGTTGTTTGATGGTTGCATTGTACAGATTAAAATGTTAAATAGTGCCGGGCCCAAGACGGAGTCTTGTGGGACCCCACTAGTCACCTCACCCCATGGTGAAGCATGTCTTTTAATAATAGTGCACTGTCTATGATTGTTTAACCATGCATTTACCCAGTTTATTATATATTGAGGGAATCCAGGTGTAGCCATATGGTTTATTAGAATTCTATGGGAGACTTTGTCAAAAGCCTTTGTGAAGTCCAAAAATATAATGTCCACTGGCAGCCCTGCATCTAATGATGAGCTTACATTTTCAAAGAAATATAATAAGTTAGTCAGACATGACCTTCCTTGGGTAAAACCATGCTGTGTAGTATCTTGTAATGAGATAAGAATAATGTGTTCTTCCAGTCTTGGGAGGAGAAGTCTTTCTAAGGTTTTCCCTATAGCTGATGTTAAGCTTATAGGTCTGTAGTTTGCAGCATCTTCCTTGTTTCCAGTTTTATGGATAGGAATAACAATAGCATCATTCCAAGTAAGGACAGTTTCACCCTCAATCAGTGATTGATTAAATAATATACATAGGGGTCCTAAGATTTCATTGGTAATTTCTTTCAGAAACCTCAGATGGATTTCATCTGGTCCACCTGAAGAGTTGGGTTTAAGCTTCTGAAAAGCCTTCTTTATTTCCTTAGTAGAAACTGGAGGTATTTCTGGGTTGTTGTTATTGGCCGCTGTCCCTGCTAGATTATCTCTAGGTGTAAAGACAGTGAGGAAGTATTTGTTAAATTCTCTGGCAGTTTCAGTTTCATTGGTGGTTAACCCTTCAGTTGTTTTAACAGGGCGTATTATAGTCTGAGAGCTTTTAAGTGAAACTATATGATTGAAAAACTTTTTCTTATTGTCCAATGTGTCTGAGGCAAGTTTGTTCTCTGTGAATGCCTTTGAATTTTTGATGTATTGTTTTACATTATTAGCCTGTTTTTTGTAGTTATTCTAATTAGTAATGGTTGGTCTATTTTTATATTTCCTGTATTTCTTTTTCTTATTATGTATAGATTTCTTAATTGTATTGTTCCACCAAACTGGTGTTCTGCAACCATTAGTATGTTTCCGTCTAGCAGGGACCCAAGTATCAAGGCAGAATTTTAGTCTTGTCCAAATTAGTTTCCATACATTGTGTACATTTTTGCCCAAGAGTTTATTTTGCCAGTCCCAGGATGCAAGATAGTTTTTAATTGCATTATAGTTAGCTCTAGAGTAATCCTTGACCATATTAATAACTTTAGACCCAATAATTTTAGTTTGTATGTGAAACAAGATCATATTATGGTCACTGTTTCCTAATGGTTCTAGTATAATAGGCTCTGAGATTTTGTCTCCCATATTTGTTAGGATGAGATCTATGATTTTATTATCTCTAGTTCCTTTTTTAATGATTTGGTCTAAGTTCTGATTTATTGTTGTCTCTATGAATTCCCTTTCAGTTGTTCCACTACTTTGGTTTGTCTCCCAATTAATGCTTGGGAAATTAAAGTCCCTCATTAGTATGTAGTGATTATTAGTGCTGAACTATTTTATAGCTGCTAAAAAAATCTTTGTTTTGTTGTGTTTAGATTTGGAGGTCTATAGGCTAGTCCTAAACATAAGCTTTCTGTTGGTAGTTTGAGCTGAACCCATAGTATTTCTGTAGCACTGCTTGAAATATTTGTTTGTGTAATGGAATGAAATGTGTATCTATCTGATATATATAATGTTATTCCCCCACCCCTTGTCTGCTCTATTTTTTATTATTTTGTGAAGACCCAGAATATTAGTATTCCAGCTGTCATCTTGGAACCATGTTTCGGTAACTCTGCAAACTGAAATGTTTTCTTTTTGGATTATGTATTTTAGTTCATCTGTTTTATTTGTTAGGCTACGGCATTAAGCAACAGGATTTTTATTTTGTTTTGGTCTTTTTTTTGTAGATATAGAATATTGGAAATCATTGTTGTTCACATTTTATGAGGAACAGTGGGATGCCTATTTGCCACATTACTTATGTTCACAGTCTTCCCACACCCCTTACTATTTAGTTTAAATATCTGTCGATAAAGATGGAGAAATGTTTGCCCAGCAGAATATTTCCCTTTTTGTTTACATGTAGCCCATCCCTACAGTAGAGGTCATCCTGAAGGTAGAATTCCTCCCAGTGTGTTAAATGTTTTATATCTTGTTTTAATGTCCATTTTCTTAACCATTCATTTATTGTTCTTATTTTCTGATTAAGGAATGGCAGAGCCTTAGGGTTGGGAAGAATTTTGGAGGTAGCAGGTTCACAGCCTAGGTGTATCATTTTATTTGTTAGTGCTACTATGTCACGTTTGAGTTTTTCCGTTGAATCCTGAAAAACATTATTTTCCCCTGCATATATTATAAGAAGTGGGTTACAACCAGAATTAGAAGTGATGTCTTTAATCATGTAAGTTATGTCAGAAATTCTCACCCCACTGAAAGAGGATAGAGTCCTACAGGTTTTGTCAGGGTTATAGACAACCCTGTCTAAGTGTTTGATCATTGAGTCACCAATGACCAGCAGGTTTCTTGGAGTCAGTTCATTATCATTATTAATTTCCATGTTATCCATGTCCAAGATGTTGGCAGACACCGTGTTTGTGGTTCCAGGTATTGCTTGATTATGGTTATGGAAAAAGAACAGGCAGTGACAGAACCCGAAAGCCTGATGGACTTTTCAAATGGTGGGCTATGCAACAAAAAGAGATGGAGAAACAGAGGAGAGAAGAGATGCAGTGACAGGAGTAACAGAGGAGAGAAGAGAAGAGACGCAGCAGATGAGAGAAGAGATGCAGCGACAGGAGCAGCGATAGCTGGATGCCTTACAAACTATCAAAGGCAAAGGATCTGGCACAGATCCAGATGAGCAGCAAAACACAAGCAGTGTAAAAACCATTAAACTTGTAAAGTTGTGTCCCTCGGATGATATCGAGGCATACCTGGCAACTTTTGAAAGAGTTGTCACAGCCTGCCTATGGCCAAAGCAGCAATGGACAATAAGATTGGTACCCTACCTGACAGGGAAAGCCCAACTTGCCTACAGCAATACAGACACTGCACAGTCAGAAAACTGACCTGGTGAAATGTGAAATCCTGAAAAGGTATGACATCTCAGGAGAGACCTACATGCAGAGATTTCGATCTCTGACGTACAACTCGGTTGACAATGCTCAAGAAGCCTTCACCTGACTCAGAGAACTCCTGATAAAATGGCTCCAACCAGAGGGCAAAACAGTCCCACAGATCATCGACACATTTGCAGTAGAGCAATCCATCAACATCCTGCCTACAGATGTGCAGCTTTAGGTAAAGGAACACCAACCAGAAAGTGGGGAAAAGGCTGTTTCTTTAGCTGAAGAGTACCAAATGGCCAGACAGACACCACAGCAGCAAAGTAACTGCCATGCAAGACACACTTGTTCCCATTTAAACTCCAAGTCTGATAAGAACTCTGGTGGGGGTAACAAATCTATGCGCAAAGACATTATTTGCTATAACTGTAATAAGCCAGGCCATATTGAAAGAAACTGTTGTAGTAAGGAGAGTGGCACTGGAGCAGATCTGTTCTTAGCAAATTGGGGCAAGTACTTAACAGATGTGAAGGTGGGGGATAAGACTGTAAAGGGACTCATCGATTCAGAAACCAAACCGACCATAGTGCATGTTGAAGTGCTGGGAAAACACTATGCAAAATGACAAGGTACTGGTGTCATCTGCATCCATGGAGACACTCGATACTATCCCACCACCCAAGTGACTCTGACCATTAAGGGTGTGTCGCACCATATGAAAGTGGGGGTAGTACCTAAGTTACCTATACCTGTGATTATTGGAAATGACTTTCCAGGATTTACTGAGTTAATCAGAGAAGGAGTAAATCCTGATGTTTCAGCAGCTGTGGTGACAAGAGCTCAGCCAAAGAAAATTTCAGATGGTGGGGGACCCTTTTCCTTTCGCCGATTTTGATTCTGACTTATTTGAGCACAGCTCCAAGATACAAAAATCCAGGAAAGAAAGATGGTGCCTGAAGAAACTGTGAAAACAAATGACTGACGAACATAAGGGGTTAACATATGAAAATGCTGAAACTAAACTGATCACTGATTGTGATTTTCTTTCAAAACAAGCTAACGATGTTTCTCTCCATGGTTATTTTAAGCAGCTGGGGGTGAAACCAGAACAGGGTGGACCAATGTTTAAAAAATGTAGTGGGTTACTGTACGGAGTTTGGGTTAAACCTCAGACACAGGAACAGACAGAACCATTGGTTATACCACAGAAGTATAAAACAGAGTTGTTACAGATAGCACAGGATAGTCCTATGGCCGGTCACTCAGGGAGGGATCGCACCCTTGCCAGATTGCTGTATAGATTTTACTGGCTTGGAACTCATGAAGATGTTGCTACCTATTGTAATTCCCGTGCTGAGTGTTAGAAAGTAGCACCAGTCACTAGAAAAGACAAGGTGCCCCTACCCTTAATAGATGTGCCCTGTGAGAAAATTGCAATGGTTGTGGTCGGTCCTCTAGACAAAAGTAAAAAGGGTAATAGATTTATCCTGGCAGTAAGTGACTATGCTACTCGATACCCAGAAGCAGTTACAATGCATACTGTCACAGCTTCAAAAGTGGCAGCAGAGCTTGCAAAAATGTTCAGCAGAGTGGGCATACTTAAAGAAATTATTACTGATCAGGGTAGTAATTTTGGTGCTGCATTACTTAAGGAGTTGTACAGACTAGTAGGTATCACTGCCATAAGAACCTCCCCCTATCACCCTCAGACAGTCGGTCTTGTTGAGTGTTTTAACCGAACCCTAAAACGCATGTTAAAAAGGTTTGTAAAAGGGGAAAGGAAAGATTGGGACCAATACTTGCCCTACCTACTTTTTGCTTACAGAGAAAAGTGCCACAGGCATCAACAGGGTTTTCACCATTTGAAATGCTGTATGGCAGGCAGCCAAGAGGGCCACTGGATGTGATAAAAGAAACATGGGAAGATAACCCCACTCAGAAACAATCTATAACATCTTATATGTGTGCCCTAAGAAAGAAGCTGGCAAAATATGTTGAAATCACCCATAGTAATCAGGAAGAGGCCCAAAACCAGCAGAAGTTATATTATGACCATGGGGTAAAAGAAAAGGTTTTTGAGCTAGGTGAAAAGGTTTTCCTACTGTTACCCACAACAGAAAATAAACTGTTAGCGTAGTGGCAAGGGCCTTATAGAGTGCTTAGACATACTGGCACCGTTAGCTACTAGATTGAGACCCCTGACAGGAAAAATCCTACTAAGATATACCGTGCTAACATCCTCAAGAAATGGGTTTAAAAAAACACCAAAAGCTGTTTTGCTAGTTTTACCAGAAACTGATAAAGAAGATATTGATGTAGCTTATGATAGACTGGAACAAACTGTAACTGCTGACGCTGTGAAGGTGAATGTTTCCTTAACCTCAGAACAAACTGCAAAAATTCGTAATGTGCTAAAGACATTTAACAGTACTTTTACCACAGTACCAGTCGGAGCAAAAGAGGTCAAACATGTAATAGTACCAAGGAATACTCGCCCTATTAGGCAAAAGACATGCAGGTTACCAGAGCGGTTAAGAGCTGACGTGGTTAAGGAAACAAAAAAAAAATGAAACTTTGGGTATCATAGAAGAGTCGAGGAGTGCTTGGTCATCTCCAATGGTAATTGTAAACAAAAAAGAAGGGGGTGGTAGAATCCGACTTGATTTTAGGACACTTAATCAAATGTCAGAATTTGACAGTTATCCTGTGGACAGACTGGGGAGTGCAAAGTATATCAGTACCCTCGATCTCACCAAAGGTCTCTGGCAAATCTCTTTAGCTAAAGAATCCAGAGACAAAACTGCATTTGCCACTCCTGTTGGATTCTATCAGTTCATCACCGTACCATTTGGTTTACATGGTGTGCAAGCTACATTTCAGCGGTACACCAATGTAATTTTATCCCCTCACACTGGTTATAGTGCTGCATACCTGGATGATGTTGTGGTGTACAGTCCAGACTGGAAAAGATACCTGGAACACCTACGAGCAGTTATCCAAGCTATCAGAATGCAGGTCTGACTATTAATCCTACCAAATGTACATTGGGCATGCAGTAAATCAGATATTTGGGCTATGTGTTGAGGAATGGAGAAGTTAAGCTAGTAATTTCTAAAATAGAAGCTATAGCTAACAGCCCTGTCCCTAAAACAAAGAAACATGTTGGGTCATTTTTAGGACTAGCTGGTTATTATCGGAGATTTGTTCCCAACTTTGCTGAGTTAGCTACTGCCTTCACTGAACTCACGAAAAAACGGTACCCGAATAATGTGAAATGGACCCCAGAATGTGACAAAGCTTTTCAGGCCATTAAGGCTGCATTATGTTTAGCCCCTGTTTTAAGAAGCACAGACTTTGAGAAACCATTTTTTTTACAAACAGATGCATCAGAGGCAGGCCTAGGTGCAGTCCTGAGTCAAAATATAGATGAGACAGTACATCCTATTCTGTACATAAGTAGAAAGTTGCGTGACAGAGAAAAAAGGTACTCCACCATTGAAAAGGAATGTTTAGCAGCAAAGTCGGCCATGGAGTCCCTTAAGTTTTATTTGCTAGGAACTGACTTTGTACTTATAACAGATCACAATCCTCTCTGTTGGCTTAACCAAATGAAAGATAAAAATTCCAGAGTCACAAGGTGGTACCTGGCACTACAGCCATTTAAATTCAAGATGATGCACAAATCTGGTAAAGAGAATAACAGTGCTGATTTTCTACCAAGCTATGGATCAGGAATTGAGGGTTCTGAAGGTTGAAAAACAAATGTATGAGTTTAAACTTTACTGTTTGCTGTACTGTTATATAAAAAAGGATACTAAACGTGCTTAATTTCTGAACATTAGAAGATAACATTAGTACAGAATTAATAGAAAGTTTTGAAAACCTGTTTGATAAAACAGGTTCCCCTCTAAAGGAGAGGGTGTATGTGACAGGGTTAAATAGGATCCTGTCTCAGTTGTTATGGAACGTTTGAATGCAGGGATCTGTTCTGTTCTTTCCTTTCCTGTCTCTTGTCTGTCTGGTTGCACAACCAAATTTTCCTGTGAGACCTAGGATTTGATTACCCAGACAGTCTCGCAATTCTTTGCCTCTTGCTATCTCTCAGTTTTCCCCTCCCTTGCACATCTGCTGGTATAAAAATATATGCAAATCATTATGTGGAAATGTAACTGATATTGGGATCCCTTTGTTTAGAAATTATATAGTGTTACTGTTGAAATGTTTATAATTATAGTTTGAGATGACTGCAGAAAGCTATTGGGAACTCAAGGGGTTAACCTGAAATGCAATTTTTAAGCCTTTTGCAGAAAAGCTGTGGAAAAAAAGGCCTCGGTTCTGGGACATTGTGTTCCTGCCTACACCTGCCTGAAATATACAAGAACATTTTAGAAAAAAACAGGATGCTTGTTAAGAAGGGGGGTTGCAAGGACTTATAAAAACAAAGCTGCAATTTCTTGCAAGACACAGAGTCTGAAGGAAAACTCCAATGGATCTTCTCTATTTATTCTGCCTTTGTAAATAGTTACATGGAACAAGCTTATTTTTTTTTATGTTACTGCTAGTACAAATAAATTCTTTTTGCGAATTCTACAACTGCGCCTGGTTTTCCTGTGCCTTGATGACACTGTCACCTTAGCCAGATGAATCAGTGAGCTTGGGGCATTCTTTCCAGGGAATCTTATACAGTTTTACACCAGGATTCAATAGTAATCTGGACAGACCCAAGCTTCTTACCGAAGGTCACATCTGCTTCCACTGCAGTCAGGAACTGGTCTTGTCTTCCTTCTGTCCTATCACTGGGAATTACATGCTCTGGATCCCAGACGGGCCCTGAAACCATACCTCAAATTAACTGAGCCACTGTGCAAGACTTCAAGCCTTTTGGTCCTCCCGGCAGGATCAAATCTGGGCAAGAAGGCTTCTAAAGACTATCACCAGATGGATCAACTCAACCATCATCCTATCCTAAAGACAAGCTGGGGTTCCTCTCCCAGGTCCAGTAAAAATCCACTCCACCAGGGCCATAGCCACTTCATGTGTGGAATTCTGGGATGCCTTTACAGCTGACATTTGCAGAGCTGTTACGTCATCCTCTCTGCACACATTTACCAGATTTTACAAGCATGATGTTGCCACTTCAGCAGCAGCTTCTTTTGGCCGTAGGATTCTGCAGGCCATTGTAGACACTTAACATCCTTTCTACGTTCTTCCCACTCTAGGGTTCACTTGTCTTATTACTACTATATATCCCAGTGGTCCTAGAGACCTGTGACCACCATCATTATGGGAGGATTGTCTGGTTTGGTCATCTGACTTCTGTACTTGCTTTGGAACCAACTGTCACAATCCTCAGTAGGAGGAGCTGATGTCCCACTGCAGCAGTTTTTGGTTTCTTGCTGCAATTTTTGGTTTCCTACTTATTACTCAGCATCAGAAGGAGCTCTCAGTGATCCTACAGCCCTGTGATCAGCAGAGAAAGAAAATTGACATGTACCTACATTTCAATTTTTAGATTAGTTTACAAAGTGAATTGAATGAATTTGTTTGATGTGGCTGATTTTGATTACCTTTTTAGAATGTGAGTGCATTGTTAACTCTGAGCTCTGTAGAACTCTGTGATTATTACCGTTTGCTGTGCTAATATACAGAGGTTTGTTTACATAGCTGGTAGTATGTGGGAGAGTGATACAGTCACGTAACACGTGTCGGCCAGTTACAGGCCATGATTTTCTATGCCCATTTTATAAAGCTGCTTCAGTCCCAGCCTCTCCCAGCAGGAGTCATTGTAGACAAAGGTGTATGAGTATTGACTGTTCAGGCGCTCAGTGCTACTTGAGGCACAACAGAGAGGTTCTGAGTTAGAGTGGTTTGGTAGGGGTTGCTACCAAACCACTCTACAGTTGCATATCTGATATCCATCTGTTGGATCAGATAATGCACAGCAAACATACACTGAAACATAGACAGTGACAGCAAAGAAAGACCATTGGTCCATCCAGTCTGCCCATAAAGCCCTTAGAAACCCCTGACCTATTGTCCATACAGAGTTCTAACCCACACTGTCCACCTCCATGCTCTCACCTTTCTGCTACTACCCTGAGCAACCACTAAGCTCTTTACTCTGTCCCAGCCATGTTTGAAACCATTAATAGTTTTGGTACCCACCACATCAGCTAGAGGATTGTTCCACAACTCCACCATACTTTTTTAAAAAAAAACTCCTTCTCACTTCCTTCTTGAACTTCCCCCATCAGTTTCCACTATGCGCCCCAGGGTTCTTGATCCTCTAGTTACACTCAATAGTTTCTCAAACTTTACCTTGTTCATTCATGATGAAGGATCACAGTAGATCCATAGTACCAGGGCTCCTTATGTCACACTTCAATAAAATGGGAGTTGTTCTGTTAACTTTGTGACTGTTGGACTACCATAATTTCAGACCGACTGTCTGTAGTGGGGTAGGGATTTCAGGATAATAAGGTCAGGCAGACCACAGCTAAAGTGCTTAAAAAATGCCAGGTGGCATTTATCATTTTATTTTCCTTTCATAAAATGATCAGTAGTTGAACAGAATTCAAGAAAATTATTGGTTAGTTCAGCAGGTTTAAAGTCAAAAGTCATTGTTGTGCCCAGTGGCACACATACAGCGTCATTAAGTGTGCAAACACACGCTCTTGCATCAGAGGTCTTACACCTCGCGCGGTCAGTTGTCCACAGACACCCTATCTGACTCTCCACCTCTAGTGGCAGGCTTTTATATGATTTTACTGATGATCTTACTGTCATGTGACATCAATTTATTTCATACTTAATACTTTCAAAGGTTCCAAGGCTCACAACCTGCACCTATACAAAAATAACAGGCTGCTTCTAAGCTGGGTTGTTAGTAGCGAGCATTCTGATGTAACAATAGCATTCTTTCCCATATTCCAGGTTAGAAAAATGCCCTTATATACATAATTGGCTGTAATCACTATAGGCTCCTCCCTTTGGGAAAAATAACTAGCACACAGCCTGCTATAAATACAGGCCACTAGGGGCCATTGCTTACCTATAGCCTTCAGTCATTCCATTTGAGCCTTCCTGCAAACAGGTCAGTCCACAGTACAAGGTTAGGCATTTTTACCAGTAATGAATAACCCTGTATTTTTATTCCTCACAGGGTTTTATATAGAAAAGAGACTTACCTTCTGAACAAACACAATGTCCCCAAACTCTTTCATTAAAGAAGACTGTTTTATTTTATGTTTCATTCTTCCCACTTTGCTTCAACTGTTTGGTGTGGGGACAACAGCAACATGTTTATTTCATTTACCTTGCGACCCTTTATTCACCTTTAGGGCTGTCACATTATACATTATTGTACAGGGATGCTTCTGTCCCTTTTAAATGCAGAGCTTTTTAGCAGAGCAACAGGCTGCCTGCTCGGTTTACTTAGAAACATGGAAACATAGAATTTGACGGCAGATAAGTACCGCTTGGCCCACCCAGTCTGCCCATTTCCCTACCTGATGGATAAGCTGCAGATTCTAGTTAATCAACAGCTTACTTCCTCCTGCCCACCACTAGAATTGCCTTATGCCTGTCCCATGCATTCTTGAATTCTCCCACTGTTCCTGACTCCACAACCTCCTCAGAAAGGCTGTTCCATGCATCCACAATCTCTGTGAAAAAATACTTTCTAACATTACCTCTGAGCCGTCCCCTCTATCTTCAAATTGTGCCCCTTGTTCTTGCACATCTCTTCTTCTGAAAGATACTACCCTCTTGTACCTTGTTAATTCTTGAGATACCTGAAAGTTTCTATCATGTCCCCTCCCTCCTTTCCTCAAGGGTATACATATTAAGCTGCTTTAGTCTCTCCTCGTATGTCTTCTGGTGCAGACCTTGCACCATTTTGGTTGCCCTGCTCTGAACAGCCTCCACTCTGTCTATGTCTTTGCGGAGATGGGGTCGCCAGAATTGCACGCAGTACTCCAGATGGGGTCTCACTAACTGTCTGTAGAGAGGGATAACAACTTCCTGTTTTCTACTGTTGATGCCTCTCCCTATGCATCCCAGTGTAACCCCCCTATGAATGGGAGTCACTAAAAGGCCTTCTTTGGGTGAGCCTAAATGCTCTCCGCCAGGCTGGTGTCCTGTATTTCAGCCGATTTAAAAAAAATAATTGAATGAGAGTGCCTAATGCCTCCATGTACTGTTGCTTTAAGACCTGCCAAACTGCAGTATAATTACTTTGAAATGTATTTCCCTGCTCGAGTCCCACCTGGGCCACTGAGCAAATCGCTCCATTTCTGCAGTGCTGTATGCGCAGAGGGAGCTCTTTCAGAAGATGTAATTGTTTGCTTGTGACCTGTTAAAGTAATAATGAAAATGCAGTTTGTTCTAACCTGCTTGCTTGTAGCCAGGACTGTGCACAGTAGCTCCCTCATGTTGGTTCTGAACTGCTGAATTGGACCAATCAGTATGGAGATCCTTTAAAATGGAGCCTGCTCTGGGCGAATCAGAACTTGGACTCTCCTCTGGAGCCAGCCACAATGGGACTGTATGGCAGATGCCTCTGGGAATTGTAGTTTGGACTTCAGTGCCTTTTTGCACCAACAGGGGGAGTCTGATTGTGAGTGACAGCCAAACCAGCCAACTGAACTGGGAGGAACTCAAAGGAAATGCCCGGCTCTGTCTACTGGAAAGATCAGATCAGTTTGGTCTGTGAAGAGACAAGGAGCTGTGTGCTTCTTCGGTGTGTAGTTTTAGCGTGGGAATCGCGTGTAAGGCCCTAAGTTTCGGTCTACAGCTTGTGCAAGCGCCTGTTCGGATTGAATCCGACCTGTGATGAGAATCAAGGAGATCTGAAGAGCAGAAACCAGGATCACCCTGTAGAAGACTGGAGAAATTGTTGAATCGCGCTCGGTCTGTCAGGAACTGAATCTGCTGTGTGTTCTCCCGGGTATTGTGCAGTAATTGCGATCAGGATCGAGAAGCAGCCTGCCTGGTATAGTACTTTTCTTTTACGTATAAATGTGTGTAGTGCTTGTGGGGAATCGCGTTTCAAATCCCCTGTACAGTGAATTGAGTGCATGAAGCTGGAAGTAAACCCCAGCTTAATCCAGACTACATCCATTTGCTCTAAACTGCAGTAGGGTCCAGTCACAAGGACCTTGTCCACATGGTCTGCTCCTCCTGGCAATCCAGGACAATCTGCCTTCCATCCAGTTCCCAGCATTGAGTTTGTGAGTACAAAGCAGGGTAGCTCCCTGCCATCTGTTTATCAAATTGCAAGTGTGTCATCTAATTGTTGCTTTTTTCATTTCTTCACGAACTGAGCCCTCCGGCTCTGGATTATAATTGGGTATTGTGCAAGTGTTTTTCCATCACAGGGCCCCAACCAGCTGCACCGATCCTGGCTAGCCCCCCCCCCCATCCTGGGTACCCAGTGAAAGTGACAATTTGGGACTCTGAACATGCGTACAGTATTGTGATTATTACTGTGTTTAACCTGATTTCCCCCTGTCTTTGTTACAGCTCCTTAAATAAATCAGATCTGTTTGTTTCAGCAAAATTACACTGACTGAGGTATTCGTTTATGTTAAAGTATTGTACTGTGGCTTTTGCACTGTGTCATCTTGTTTTACAGGGGGTCCCCAGAGTCCAGTTGACAGAGCCAGTCCTGGGGGTAAGTGTATATTGTGAAGATATTTCTGATGCATTATGTGGGCCACTAGTGGGAAGAAAGGGGGGTTACAGTGTCCCAGAGGGCTGTGACCAAGTTAGTTTAACTACTGCAAACCCTGACCTCTGGGTGGAGGCACCCTCATTGAACCAAGGCCCTCAACCTGTTAGTAGTTAAGCAGGCAGGGTAGTGGCCCTTGGGATAGCGCCACCTAGGGGTTACACCAGTATCCCCAGCCCTCCTTACTGCCTTCTCGCATTGCTTGCCCACCTTAGGTCATCTGATATAATTACCCTAGGTCTCTCTTTTCATTTTTGTCGTTTATTAACTCACCCCCATTGTGTACTCTTCCCCTGGGTTTTTGTTTCCCAGATGCATTACCTTGCACTTCTTTGTATTGAATCTGAGCTGCCACGTATTTGACCATTCCTCCAACCTTACCAAGTCCTTTTTTATTCTTTCCACCCCACCTTGTGCATCAACCCTGTTGCAGATCTTTGTGTCATCTGCAAAGAGGCATACCTTTCCTTCCAGGTGCTCTCCAATGTCACTGATAAAGATATTAAAGAGGGCTGGTCCCAGTACTGAACCCTGCGGTACCCCGCTAGTTACCCTCCTTTCTTCACTGTGGGCTCCGTTTACTATTACCCTTTGCATCCTGTTGTCCAGCCAGTTTTTTATCCAGGCTACCACCTTGGGACCCACTCCAAGGCTGGCTAACTTGTGTATTAATCTTTGTGTGAGACTGCCTTTGCTAAAATCTAGGTAGGCCATATCCACAGCCCTCCCTGGTCTACTACTTTGGTCACCCAGTCAAAGAAATCTATTAGTTCGTCTGACATGACCTTTCTGCTGTGAAACCATGCTGCCTTGGGTCCTGTGCCCCACTGGCCTCTAGGTACTGAACAGTTCTTTCCTTCAGAAGTGATTCCATCATTTTCCCTACCACTGAAGTCAAACTAACTGGTCTGTAGTTTCCTGCCTCTGCTCTGCTCCCTCTTTTGTGAAGTGGAATCACATTTGCCCTCCTCCAGTCCTCGGGTACCACTCCATCCTCCCATGATTTGTTAAAGAGAGTAGTCCATGGTGTTGCTAGTTCTACCCTTAGTTCTTTTAGTATTCTTGGGTGAATCCCATCAGGCCCCATTGCTTTGTCCACCCTCAATTTCAAGAGTTCTTTCAAAGCCCTTTCTTCTGTGAATGGACTGGTATCGACCCCCCTATTCAGAGTTTCTCCCTTGTTTGGTTTAAGCACCTATCCCTCCTCATCTGTTGTGAATACTGAGCAGAAATATTCATTCAGTATCCCTGCTTTTTTCACTGTCACCCTCTGCCCACATTCCCTCCCCTTTATTAAGTCTCTATATCCCTCCCTTCGTCTTTCTTCGCTCCCTAATGTACGTATAAAAGGTTTTATCCCCAGGAATAGGAAAAATCTAAAGAAAAATCAAGAGGGGATCAGGAGGAAGCTAGAAAGGAGTCTGCTTTGTTTGCTCTTTTTGTTAACTCTTTATGTAAAGCCCTTGTTTTCTGATTTTACAGTACAAACCTTTTTCTTGCTGGAATGGACCCAAAATGGCCACCGAGAGCAAATGAGTTAAAATAGTTGCTTTTAAAGACAAAATAGAAACAAGGGACCCTTACTATAAACATGCCTTTTTTTTAGTTTTTCCCAAGGGCTGAGCATGTCTTCACTCCCTACAGCTAGCTGGCTATTTTACTACAGCATACAATCAGCAACCAGGATACTTGTAACCCACTTGGGCTAAGCAGCGGCACTCCAAGAGGAAATGCCGCTCAGCTATGGACATTCCTGATCATAAGCAGGTTAATTATACATTGTTATAGTGGTGGGCAAAGGAAAATGAAATGTTGCTTTGCTCTGAGTTAATCTGGACATTTCCTGGGGCCATACAGCAGCTTGTTTTATTAAACCCCTCACATTAGGTATGCTGCAATTTATATCAATATCTTATATAACACTAGAGCACTATAGATTGTATACAATACACCTCTGAAATTCTCCATAGCACTTTACTATCTCTTTTTATTTATTTATTTATTACTGCACAGATGCACTTTATCTTTTCTTAACTTTTTATTTTGTATCTCTGTATTTTTAATTGTTAAATGCTAAAGTGCTTTCACTTATTCCTGCTCTGCACTTTGACATAAGTATAAGGCAATTTTACAGGGGGCAAGGAAAGACCCTCCTCTCCCTACTGGAGCACCTCACCCATGACAGGGGTCACCCTGTCACACTGTCTTCAAATCTTTGTGCACTTGGGTACTAGTGATCTGGTGAACCAGCCTGTGGAGGCAGTGATGTGGAATTTTCAGAGGCTGGGGAGATAGATTGAAGGTGCACTTTGCTTCCCTGGCTTTTTCTGAGGTCCTTCCTGTGTAGAATAGAGGGAATGGGAACGACAGAGTAAGGAAGAAAGAGACTGAGGAATTTACTTGGTAGTTGAAGGGATGGTCTCATGAGTAGGTATACAACTTTGTGGGGGATTAGGGGTTTCTGGGATGGGAGACTTTTCAAGTGTGATGGCCTTCACCTGATGAGAGAGGGAGCCAGTGCTCTGGGGCAGAAGTTTGATGTCTGCATTGGACAGTTAAACTGACTGAAGCTAGGGGGAACCACTGAGAAAGGAGAACTAGTGGAGGACCTAGCTAGGGTTCTCCCTGAACAGGGGACTAGTAGCACAAGGTGGGTAACAGTAGGGGAAGAGGCCAATGAGGGAGGGCTGACATAGCCTACATTCAGCATGAAAAAAAAATTAAGGTGACAAAGGAAGAATAAGGGAGAAGGAATAGGAAAAATCAAGAGGGGATCAGGAGGAAGCTAGAAAGGAATCTGCTTTAATGCCAGGAGTCTGGGAAATAAAATTAGCTCCAAGCAATGGTGGCAGAAACTGAGATGGACCTAGTATCCATCACAGAAACTTGGGCCACAGAGAATAATGATTGGGACCCAACAGTCCCCACACCATGCTTATGTGAGACAGAGGAAAAGGTAAAGTAGGAGGCATAGCCCTGTGGGCATACGGATTTTTCCTCGCGTAATTTGTTGCTGCGGACTAGCCGTTATGGACATAATGCCGATTCTTAGTATTGTCACCGGTATACTGATCACGGTCAAATTGTTTCAGCGGCGACTAAATGCTTGCGACGTCTGTTCAACAGCCGATCAACGACCTTTCATACCATTTCTATTATAAGCTTATTAACGCAGTTTTGTAAAACAAATCTGTCTCTCTCTCTCTCATCTCTCTACCAACTATTCCTTATCTTCATTCTCTCTGTACTTGCACTCATCTGTAATTCTGGCAGCATTCAGTATCAATTACCTTAATTAGCTCAATCGTTATGTGCTTGATTGATTGGCTATTGATTACATGATTACATCGCTATAAAAAAGGTCTACCAGGATGTACTCATTAGTAATTTGTGTTTGTGCTTTGAGTCATGGAATTTGTTCTTTCTCAGAAGGGGAAGCAGAAACTGTGCTTGAAAAACTATCTGTATACTAAAGAGAATGATGGAAGTGGTGGGAAAACTATTTGGCGTTGCGAGCTTAGAACCTGCAGAGCTTGAGTGCACACCAGTGGTGAAACTATTTGTAAGGAACCCACCGACCACAACCATGCGCCTCAGCATGGCCGTATTGAAGTAATAAATGCCCGAGCCTGCATGAAACGAAAAGCTTGTGAATCTGAGGAATCAACTAGAAATGTTGTGCATCAGGCACTCTAAGATGTGGCTATTAGCCACGCGCACTTGTTGCCAACTATGGAAACACTACTTTCTCTTTATGAGTTTTTTGCTTTTAATTATTTATAGGATGCTTTTAAATGATTTTAAATGCTTTTAATTGTTTAAATAAATTACTTTGTCACATTTTTGCCAGTGTGTTACTTCCTCAAATGGGGCATAAGCATTACACACCTCAAGCCGTTGTAGATGCAGTATTGCACACTGCTTTATAGGATGCTTTTAAATGCTTTTTGCTGCTTTACATTCTTTAAATAAATTAATTTGTAACTATTTTCTTCTTTTCCGCTAGTGTTTAACATCATCAATCGGTGCATAAGCATTACACACCTGTTGCTTGTAGAAGCTGTATCACACATCATCAGCACATTACACCCGGAGAGACGACCTTTTGTCTGGTAGGAATTTATACCTAACACAATCTGTCCGTCTCCATTTCTTATCGGCGACGATTATTGTAACTGTATTTTGTCCCTGCGACCAATTTAATGCAGCGTTTTGACCGCGACCAAATATCCAGGAACGTTAGGTCCGTACATGAGCCCTATGTGTCAGGGAAGGCATAGAGGCAATGGAGGATGCAAACGTCAGGGGAGGCAGTGGGGAAACCATCGCTGTAGGTTCAGCTCACAGCACCTTCAAGTAAGAAACTGTGGCTGTGGGTGATCTATGAAGCTCCAGAACAGAGGAAGAGAGAGAGAGAGCAGGAGCTTAGGCAGAACTAGAACATGGGCAGCAAAAGGGGAGGAGGAGGAGGTGGTGGTGGGAGAGCTAAACCTGACAGATACTGTTGGGGTCATTCCAGCAGCCAGGAGCTCCAGAAGTCAGGCTCTTCTGGATACAGTGAAGGACTGTCTGCTGGTGCAGCTGGTTAAGGAACTCACTAGGCAGGCTGCCATTCTCAATGTGGTGCTCACCAACTCAGAAGTAGTAGGAGGAGTTAGGGTAGGGGAGCCACTAGGATTCAGTGACCATAACTCTGTGTGGTTCAACCTGGCCCTTGGGACAAGTAATCCCTAATCAGAAACTGAAGTCTTAGATTTCAGAAGGGCAAACTTCAGTCCGATGAGGGAGCAGGTCTGGCCATCTGAGACAAGTTAGTTGGAGTGGACGGCATCAGGGGTGTGGCAGAAAGATGGGGAGCAATCAAGGGGGCCATTCTTAAGGCAACGGAGTCTTGCATGAGAATGGTGATCGAAAGAAACAGGTACAAGACACCAATATGGTTGTTTGGAGGATCAGAGAAGCAGTAAGAGCCAAAAATAATACACTCACCAAGTACAAGGAAAAACAAGGGAATGAAGAAAGGGGAGAGTACCAAATGAGAACAAAGGAAACCAAGAGGACTGTCAAAGAAGCAAAGGCAAACACAGAGCTGCGTATTGCAAAGGGGGTTAAGGGACGCTGAAAACAGTTCTTTAGGTATATTATGGAAAAAAGAAAGAACAGAGGAGGAATTTTTTTGGCTAACAGAGGGAGGTAGGGTAATTGAGGAGGATGGACAGAAAGCAGCTGTTTTTAATGGCTACTTCTGCTCTGTATTCACAAGGGAAGACAGATGGCATCTACCAGAGAGTGGGATTATGGCTACTGTAAGAGAGATCCCTGAGATGAGGTAGCAAGGCTTTAGAAAGAGCTATCAGTATAGTATATTGGTTAAGAGCACTGAGCTGCAAACCTAAAGAACGGGCTTTGACTCTCACATCCACCATTTGCGTAGTGTGTGTGACCTTATAAGCAAGTCACTTAACTTCCCTGTGCTCCCAAAATGTACCTGGAAACAAGCCTTAGTTTAATATGTCTTTCCTGGTCCACAAAATTGTACAACCAAGAAAAACAAGCATTTGTCAATACTGAAGGTTTGATGCTTTGCACCAGTACATCCTCAGATGTCACATGGGCACTTGGGCTGCGAGTGCAAGGAATGTTGGGTACAGCAAACAGCTCTCTTACAGGATGCTATGGACAACACTGAGTGTGCAAGATTCACTTTGGGGAAAAAAATATTTACACCTAGACAGATATCAAGGGTACTGAATAGACAGGGCATTTAGGAGAATAATAACTGTTTTAAGGCTAGGAGAGCTAATGCAGAGGATCAACATAGAAGGCAAATACTGGGATCACTGCTGCAAGGATGGCAAGGAAAACAGCTGTGCACAAGAAAAAAAGAGAATACATGTAGGGGTCTGCCAGTTATTCTTTTTATTGAATTTCAATATATGTAATGTAACCATGTTAAGATCTATGCATCACTCAGATTATGGCAGGTCTTGGTATGTATGCAAGAGCTAAAACGGGAGGGGTAATGGTAGCATACAGGGGAGGGGTATGGATGGCTACGGCATGGGGAGGGAAACATAAGAGGTATGGAAGGAGGGGTAGTGAAAAAGGAAATAAGGGGGGTAGTGGGCAGGAAAGGATTGCAAAAGTTGGTGACATCCATATACCCACAGTTCTATAAGTGTGGGTTCACCTTTCAAATGGCATTCATGTAGTATAGACACAAAAAAGTTTAGAATGAATGTGTCTTTGCCTAGGTTTACGTTGTTTGCAATATACACTTGCTGGTGGAGAGAAACTGAGGTATATTATTTTTCCCCTATATTTAAAAGTTACCACAGTAAGGAGACCAACTTCCATACTACAGAGAGGCAGGCAAGGGTTAATTTTTCTTCAGGAGACTTGCTAGTTTAGGAGAAGAAAGGCAGTAATTTGAGACATCATGGCCAGTTTCAAACTGCCTACAGACTAGGCAGAAGGTTATTGGTCTAGACTGCTTCACCCCTACAGTTTTTTAACTGCAATAGGCTCCCAGAGACACATCTCTGAAATCCCCTTCCACTCATAACAAAAGGTTTGTTGCAGATGTGCATCAAACCTACAAAAAAAAGGTAAGGCCCTATGGCCAGATGGGATGCATCTGAGGGTGTTGAAGGAATTGGCAATGGAATCAACTGAACACCTGGTAGGGCTGTTTAACAGCTCAATTCAGATAGTGGTAGATCCAAAAGACTCGAGGATAGCAGATATAGTCCTGCTCTGTAAGGGGGGGGAGATAGGGAGCAACTGTGTAACTACAGACCTGTCAGTCTTACCTCTATTGTAGGTAAACAAATGGAGACAGCAGTCAGAGGACCTTGTGAACTACCTGGAGAGCAATGGACTACAGACTAGTAAACAGCACATGTCTGTGGCAGGGAGGTTTTGTCAGACCAACTTGATTGTATTCTTTGACTGGGTAATGAGGGTAGTGGATAAGGGTCACACTGTGGATTTACTCTAATTTAATTTCAACAAGGCTTTTGACTCAGTGCCTCACAGAAGGTTGCTGAAGAAACTAAAGGATCTGGATGCAGCCAATGACACAGTTAGATGGGTGAAAAACTGGTTGGAACAGCGGCAGCACAGGGTTGTGGTTGATAGAGTCAGACTAGAAGAGAGGGAGGTCACCAGTGGTGTCCCACAAGGATTGGCCCTAGGACCTGTCCTTTTCAATATGTTAATCAGCAGCATGGGAGGAGGAATCCAGGGCAAGATGTGACTCTTTGTAGATGTCATTAAGCTTTGTGACAAGGCGGATAGTGAGGATGGGTTAGGAAGATGCAGAGAGACTTGCAAAGGCTAGAGAAGTGATCAGAGGTTTGGCAGTTGAAATTCAGTGCCAAAAAGTGCAAGGGGATGCACATAGGAAACAGGAACCACAGGACAGAGTACTGGATGGGGAGGGAATAAAGCTAGACGTGGCATCTGTGGGAAGAGACCTAGGGGTCATCAGCAGTGGCGCCTTAAAACAATCAAGCCAATGTAACACAGCCTACAATAAGGCAGCAAGATGCTGGAGCATATAAGACAGGGTATTGACAGCAGAGGGAAGAAGGTATTGTATTACTACCTCTTTATGGATCATGACGAGGCCTTACCTGGAGTTCTCACCTAAGGAAAGATAAGGACATACTGGAGACAGTGTAACAGGGTGACCAAAATAATTCAAGGCTAGCATGGCAGATTTTATGAGGATTGGCTCAGTGATCATGTATTCACTGGAGGCCAGACAAGAGAGGTGTGATAACAGAGAGACCTTCAAATTCCTGAAAGGAATGAACATGGCAAACTGTGAGGAACTGTTTAGCGTAAGTACAGGATCAAAAACATGGGGAAATGGGTGGAAACTGAAGGGAAGAAGTTCAAGAGGGAAGTAAGAAAATGTTATTTTACAGAAAGGGTGGTGGAGCCATGGAACAGTCTACTAGCTGATGTGGTGAGCACCAAAACTATCAATGGTTTCAAACATGGCTAGGACAGAGTGAAGGGCATAGTGGTTGCTCAGGGTGGTAGCGGTAGGGTGGGGAGCATGGCGGTGGATTGTGTGGGTTAGAACTCTACATAGACAGTAGATCCCACTTTTTTAGGGATGCAAGAGCAGACTGGATGGACCAATGGGCTTTTTCTGCAGTCACTGTCTGTGTTTCTATGTTCATGCATTACTCATGAATGTTATGTAGCATAGCAGCACAATTGTGCTCCCAGCTACCAGCCATTTTAAAACGAGTGATGTGTTTTTTGTATTCTTTCATTTGGGGTATTTGAGTATCTATTTCTCACTGTTATTTATTTTTACACTGCACTTTTTACATATGGCATCTGTTGATGGGCTTCAAGGCACCTGGTTGCTCTACATATTTAAAAAAAGTACTGTATCTTTAAATCTCTCTCTGTGTGAATGAGTACCTGCTATGTGCTGTATTTTGTGCCCCCTGATG
Organism: Neoceratodus forsteri; assembly: GCA_016271365.2. NCBI lineage: Eukaryota > Metazoa > Chordata > Ceratodontiformes > Ceratodontidae > Neoceratodus > Neoceratodus forsteri. Next base: position 1,081,647,495 of record CM057452.1, on the reverse strand, counting down.
AGGGATTCATACTAGACCCAAAGCGCTGGGGTGCCTCGTGTCACACTTCAATAAAATGGGATTTTTTTTTTTACTTTACGACTGTTGGACTACAATACTTTCAAACCAAGTGCCTTCAGATCTGTGTGTTTGCAGTGGTGTATCCTCTAGAAGTGCACCAGCTGCTTTTCTCTGAGAATGTGGAGCCTGTTTGTTTCTCTGAATCAGATGGTGGGCTACTCAAGCAACCTTAGTAGGGACACTGACTTTGAGGAAGCACACAGCTGTGACAGTCCTAGACTCTCCAGGGAGTGCCACTGGACACAATTTAGAAGGAGCACTTGCTGTAAGGGAGCTCGCAGCTACTCCAGTCCCAGCCTCTCCCAGCAGGAGTCCCTTTACATAATTGGGTGGCAGCACTTGCTGAAGGGAAGCTCACAGCTACTCCACTCCTACCTTCTCCCAGGTGGAGACACTGTAGGCAGTGGTACAGCAGCTGTGACTGCGGAGGATCTCAAAGCTACAATACTTCCAGCCTCACTCAGCAAGAGTCACTGTGAACAATGATGTAGGAGCACTGACTATGGGGAGACTCACTGCTGTAGTATTCCAGTCCTAGCCTTTTCCAGCAGAAGTCACTGTAGACAATGGTGCATGAGCACTGACAGTGGGTGTACTCATAGCTACTCCAGTCCCAGCCTCTTCCAGCAGGAGTCACTGTGGATAATGGTTTGGCTATGGGAAGCTGACAACTGCTCCAGTCTGCCAGTCCAGGCAAGAATCACTGTTGATGGAGGTGCAAGAGTAGGTCACAGCTACCGTGAGCGGACGAATTGCCATCACTCAAATCGTCGAGGACTACTGGTCACGAGGACTAAAAGGCACCATTCAAAATGTCGAAATTTAATGTGGTCGCGAGCAACAAAGGGCGAATTGTAATCGTTGAAATACGGACAATACGGGCAAATAGTCACAACTAAATGAATCAGTCTCAAACACTTTATTCGTTACTTAAAATCAATTTGTAGCAATACATAGCATACGTAGCATTCATTTTTATTTATAAAACAGCATAAATAGCACAGTAAGTAAGCAAATATTATGTGCAAATAAAGCAAATATGACATGCAAGTAGGCAAATATGTGCAAATAAAGCAAGTGTGACATGCAAGTAAGCAAATATGTGCAAATAAAGCTAGTATGACGTGCAGGTAAGCAAATATGTGCAGAACATTAAAATGTGCAATAGTAGATGCTGTCATTATGCTACATTTATTTTGATGAGAGTCGCAATGTCTTGCAGATACTGCATCTCGGTTCTGCTTTTAAAGTCCTCACAAATAATGTGGAAAACTTTATTTACTCTTTGATACTTTACATGCTTTCTCGGAGCCTACTGTCCCAGTTCCACCTGCCTTCTTAGTAGGGACACAGCGTGCTGTTCCTGGCGCAGTTTTCTGCCGAGCTTAGCGCGGGTCGGGTGTGCAATTGACACAGTCCTTGAAAATGCTCTGTGCCATGCCTCAAGAGCGTTATTGCTGTGTGGCAAGTCAGCAATAACACATTCATATTGGTTCCAGAATTTTACTAGGAACCGAGGCAGACAATGCTATTTTTTATTTCTTGTTAAGCGTCCAATATATGTGTCCTCAAAATAGTCCAGAAGACACTGTACATCTTCATAGTCTGTGTCATCCTGCAACATTTCAAAGATTGCTTCCACTCAGTGTTCAGGCACAAAGGCAATTGCTAGAATACACCTTATCTTATGCGCGAAAGTCTCGTCCTGTATGTACCGGCTCTGCATTCCCTCCTCCTGTACTCTCCTCCACATGGCTTGACCTAAGTGGAAATGACAGCCAACAAGCTCTGAATTTAGTATAATTTCTTTTATGACATTGATAGCTGCCAATTCAAAGTCAGTCATGACAGTGCTTGCACTTGGCTTTTCACCAAGCATGACTTCCAAGTTCAGAAAGAACTTTCAGTATACGCTCTCACTTCGCCCAGGTAGCAGAGCATATACACATGGTCTGTTGACGCTATTCACTAGTGCATGAAATGTGTACAGCTTATCAACATCTCCTGGTGCAACCGCAAATGTCCCATCGCAGAACCAGTGCTTTGACTGTTTGAGCACTGCAAGATCAGAGCCATTGTCAAATATCTGCATTTCGTCATCATTGACTCGAAGAAAAGGTTCCCCACTTACAGTGAGTGCATACTGCAGCACATCAACTTCATTGTGCCCTCCATGCTGCCATTGTCGGCGAACATCTCGCCGCAGTGTCTCTTGCGAGGGCAACAGGTGGGCATGGCTGACAGAAACTTGTTGCAACCCCTAGTGTACAACATTTCTTGTTGGCTCCTCTGAATCTGTGGTGCACTGTTTCATAACAGCTTGAGCCGCTAACACTTCTACTCATCCATGAAGGGGTGCACGATTGTGTTCGGAGGGAGGTAGTGTGATAGTGTCACCCAAGGTATGGAGATGTGCACGGCAAGTTCTCTGTTCGCATCGCCAAAATATTTTGCCATTTGCTCCGTCCTTCTCCTTGGTATACAGAAAATTGCACAGGGCAAATTTCTGCTTGCCTTGCTGTGTCAGCACATATTCCATTGCAAGCAGTTGTTAGATTGCATAAACTGTTGTGCCTCAGAATATATAGAAACCTGGAAGTGGTGCAGATTTGTACCAGAAAAAACTGAGACTAGGTTCCAGCAGATACAGGATTGAGGGGATTGTACTGTGTCTCTTTAAATTGATGCGGATGTTGGGGACGAAATCATTGATGCACAAAACTGACCATGCAGGAAGTGAAGGAGTATAAATGGTAATGCATACTGTAACCCATGGCACAGCTTTTGGAAGAAGTGTCAACATTACTCTTCATGTGGTAAGTTATCCTATGGTACTGTAAAGTGTTTTACTAGTGTGACCATTAGCACCGACTGTACACAGAAGCACAGGCCCATGTTGCAATGTTACAAATTTTTTTCATCACAGGGTGATTCTAAAATGTGTGCCGTAATGTCCATGGCCTAAAATCCATCAGCGGATTGTCTTTTCGACGTATAGACCACGACGTCTTAACTGCGCTGATTAATACCACAGCGTTTTGTCCGTATGCCCACAGCTACTCCAGTCCCAGCCTCTCCCAGCAGAAGTCATTTGATAATAGTGTAGGAGAAGTGGCTGTGGGGAGCTCACAGCTACTCTAGTCTCAGCTTTCTAGCAGGAGTTACTCTAGGTAATGGTTTAGGAGCACTGAATGTGAGGGATCTCACAGCTACTCCAGTCCAGTCTCTCCCAGCAGGAGTTACTGTAGGTAATGGTTTAGGAGCACTGAATGTGAGGGAGCTTACAGCTACTCCAGTCCAGTCTCTCCCAGCAGGGGTTACTGTGGGTAATGGTGTAGGAGCACTGACTACGGGGTGCTCATAGCAACTCCAGTCCCAGCCCCTCCTAGCAGGAGTCAGTGTAGGTAACGTTGAGGGAGCAGACTGTAGGGGACTTCACAAGTACTCCCCCTCAGCCTTCCAGCAAGAATCACTGTAGATAGTTTAAGTTTAGGTTTATTGTTCAGCTTAAAAAATATAAGACTTTACAAAACGTTAACATACATACAATTTTAAAACCTCATAAATTGCACTAGTTACCAAAAACAAATATACAATACTCATACATTCTCGAATCAAATTCACATACCACTATAAAATCTCTGTTGATATCTAGCCTTTAAAATGTCATTATATTCATCAACAATAAACTACAATCAGTATACATCTAATTATACAACACTTTTGTTATTTAAAGTACCTTTTTCATGTTGACCGTTATCCTATGGCAACTAAGTTCTGGTTGTGGTTTTTTTTGTTTTCACTCATAATTATATTACAAAATCGTGTTATTGCCTCAAGTTGACAAGTATTTGATGTTTTCATTAAATAGTTATATTGGTATCGTTGTTCCATATTCAAGGATTTAAGGATGTCCCCCAGAATATTCATTCTCTCATCATTGTATTTAGGGCAAAAAAGAAGTAAATGGACTGGGTCATCCTCCTCCAAGTAACAAGCACACATTCCTGTATAGTGACGCCATACTTTAATCTTAAGTAATGACTGTCTATATATCCAAATCTAAATCTTGTATACGATTTTCTCTGTACCGGATTTTTTATTTTGTTTAGATATTTTTCCATTCCAACATATCTTTTAGAATTTTTAGCAAGCCAATTACTGAATTTATAGCTATTCAATTTACTGATTTCTTTTTGAACATGGACATCTTTAACTCTACTTTTGATCTTAGTATATGTTTCCATTAATGGAATAGTGAATATTTCTGATAGACATTCCAGCAAGCCAAATGGTTTTATATTTTTTTCTATAGTATAGAAACTTGGAAATAGGAAACCCATCTTAGTATAAACAAGAGTTTCTTCAAGACATATTCTTGGGAGTCTGTTATCTGACATATTGTAAACTTTTGTCCAGTATATAGCTTGTCTAGAATCAACATTGCATTTTATTGTAGTTTGACCTAATTCCAGTCTTACAGGACCTGAAGCAACACTATTAGGGAGCCCCAGTAATTTCTTATATATTTTATTCATTACTGTCTCTATGGAGTCTAGTGTTCCTTGCCCCCATATTTCCGTCCCATATAAAATGTGATTTCTAATTTTTGCATTAAGTACCTTCATTGTGCCCAATACAGATTGTCCCCCATATGTAAAAGAGAACTTCTCTATAACAGCAGCTAATCTGTTGATCTTATTAGATACTGAGCAAATACGCTTTTGCAATTTTAAATTGTAGACAAATTCCATCCTCAAGTAAATAAAACTTTCTACATATTCTATAGTAGAATCACCACATTTTAGAGTCATTAGTTTTCCCTTCTTAACCTTATTTCTATTAAAGATCATAAATTTGGTTTTGCTAAAATTGATATCCAAACTTGCCTTATTACATTCCTTATGGAATTTATCAATACTTATTTTAATTCCCGTATAGCTGGTGGCAATCAAAACCACATCATCTGTGTAAGCCAGATATGGGCACCGTCCTGAACCTAACCTTAGCATGTGCAGCTCTGGATCATTCAGGGTCTCCAACACTGTAGTTAGAAATACATTAAAAAGTATTGGGAAGAGCACACAACCCTGTCTCAAACCAATGTTTGATAAGAATTTGGATGTGCAATCTCCCTCTTTGTTATATCTAATCAAGGTATAGTTCTTACTGTAGAGGATTTTCAGTAAATTGAGTAGCAATTTGTCTATTTTGTATTTCTCCAAGGCAACCCACAGTTTACCCCTATCTATTTTGCCAAATGCAGCTCTCAAGTCCACGAATACACAATACAGTTTCTGTCTTTTAATATTCATGTGTTTTTGGACGAGATGTGAAAGAACAAAACATTGGTCAACCGTTGAGTGCTCCGCTAAAAATCCAGCCTGGGCTTCATTTATAATGTTAAAGTCTGTAATCCATGACATTATTCTAGAATGCAATATTTTTGTAAATAATTTTAAAGATGTGTCCAGTAAGCTTATTGGTCTATAATCATGCGGATCACTTTTTCCTCCTTTTTTATTGATAGGTACTATTATGTTTTCCCTCCAGGATTTTGGTACTTTTCCCGGTCAGCAGTACTTTATTGAATAATCCTTTTAAAACTGTAATCCACAAATCAGGATCATCTAGAAAAATATCCACTGGGACACCATCAGGCCCGGGTACCTTGTGCCTTTTTGTATTATGCAAAGCCATTCTTTTATCCTTCTCTGTAATTAAAACCTCTATAGGTTCCCATTCTTTGGTTAATTGGGTATCTTCCTCTATTTTCTGATCATAAAATAGTGTGATTCTCATGTTTGAGGATCTATATGGTTCTCTAATTTTTAGGGTATATGGTATCGTCCTTTTCTTTTACTGTTTTCTCAAATTGTTCCCAGATATTCTTCCTGTAAGCATCCCTTTTGTTTTTTAGCAGCTTTTTATAGTCTTTCCTCGGTTTGTTCAGTTTTAATTTTCCCTTATTTGTGTTTTTACTATTTAATTTCCTTGCACATTTATTAATTATAGATTTATGCCTTTTACATTCTGAGTCAAACAATCTACTGCCTTTATCCTTAGTTTTGACATGGGATACTTTGATAAGTAATGAGGAAATTTCTTTCATAACTTCCTCAAACTCTTCTATGTAGTTAATAACATTATCCCCTTTACCTAATTCCACAATTAGTTCTCTGATTCTACAATCTGATTGAAGTTTGACATCTAAAGTTTTCAATTAATCCCCATCTTATTCTTTTTCTTGTCCTAATGATTTCCAATTTATCATTTCTGTTGTTTACACTGGTAGACCAAATCCCCATTTCTATTTCCAAGGGTTTGTGTTCACTTTCTGCTCTCATACCCACTGCAAAATCACTAAAATCCAACAGTAAATTGAATGAGATCCAGCAGTGGTCTATAATTGAGGCCCCCCTTGATCCCATATAAGTGAATTCACCCAGGGGGTCTCCACAAGACCTGCCATTTACAATCAGTTGATTCTTGTTCCCTAGTTCCTTTGTAATTTGTTTACCTCTTAAGCATTCTTTTAAGTCTTTTGAGCACCTTTGTTCTTTGAGGACCCTATGATCCAGAGCTGCACATGCCCCTGTAACCTCTATAGAGGGGTCTAGACTGTGCCCCACCCTGTCATTGAAAATCCCCAACTAGAATCAGTCCACTCGATGGCTCTTTGTGTCTGATTTCATCTAGTGTATTTATAAGTTCCTCTATCATGTTTGTACTCGGATTACTGGATCCTCTGGGGGGCAAATATGTGTTAAAGATAATAAGATTTTTATATTTATTTGTCAAGCGCACAGATAAAATATAGTCGGAATCTGTCATTACTTCTTCATATATGTCTTTATCTTTTATCTTACACCAGGTTATCAACCCTCCAGACATTCTACCAAAGTGTTTATTTTTCTTTGCTTTTATCTGAAACGTCTTGTACCCATCTAGATCTATCTCTTCATTTGTCCAGGTTTCCTGCAGGCAGATACAATTAAATCCTGTCAGATAATCCCTGGTGGAAGGATCTGCCAGCCTTTCTTTAATACCCAAGACATTCCAGGACAGTAACTTCCCACAACACTTTTTATCTCTGAACTCTGACTTTCGGATGTTTCCTTTATTTAACTGTCAGTCGCTTAAATCCTGTAGTACCTGGAATCTATTAACTGTTTTTAAGAGGTTTTTCCATTGGTTGTTTCCTAAAATTGACTCTTGATTATCTGCAATTCTAAGTTCACCATACATATTTATGTCATATTTGTCCATTGACTCTGATTTTGTCAGTAAGTACCTATAATCTGTTACATTCCTCATCCATAGTGTCACTTAGCTGTCTATCTCCCATCTCTTAACCCTTCCAATCCTGTTCTGTAGAGTTTTATCTTTGGAGAGACTTTGGAGTAGATTCACTATTTTCCTTTTTAAATTATTCTTTGTCTCTGTCAGGAAAGTATTTACCCCAAAAATTGAAATTTGACATTCCCCACTTCTAGTTGTCCATTCACTGATCTCTCTATAATACTCCGGAAACAGTGTTCCTATAGTAACTACACTGTCCATTTCAAATCCCAGTTGCCTCATTTGTTCTTTTTGATTTTGGATACCTTTTAGGGTGTAGTACTGATTTGACAGTACCAACACTAATTCTTCATTTAGAAGTGGTCTTATTACACTTATTTTACTTAGTAAGTCAATGTGTCTTTTATTCCCTTGAAGAATTGAACCCAAAAATTGTTTTAAATGCAAGTTCAATTTTGTTTGTTTCTTCTGGCATTATAGGTATATTATACAATGGTAGAACAAAATCTTTTTCTAAGGTTCTTTTTAATATCGCCCTCAAGTTGTTTTCATTATTAATTTCATCCTTCCTTTCTTTTGTGTCCAGAATTAGATCTTTTTCCTTTTTTCTTCTATCATTAAATCTCTTTATGTTTCATTTTCCTCGTGTATCTTATCTGATTGTTCTGACTTTCTGCCTGATTTGAATTGCTTCCTCTTTGTCTCCTTTTGTCCCTTCTTGCCAGTGTTCTCCCTCACTTTGTCTTTCTTTCCTATATTCCTTTCTTTTTTTATTTTTCCCAAATTTTGTAGGTATTTTTTGTTATTTGGTCTTGATCTTTTATTAACACTTTTACCATTAACTTTCTGCTATTCCTTATTACTTCCTTAAATTGAGTTAGAGATCTATCTCTTTTCTCTCTTGTTCCCCCCCCCCCCATTGTCTCTTCTGTTGTGTAGTATTTAAATTTAATATTTGTTGATCTGGACTGCTTTGGTTCATCTTAATACATTCTCTTTCTATAGATGTTTCTTCCTGTATGATTTTTCCCCTCTAATATATCATTTTTTGTTCTTTTTCTTTGCTTGACCCCTTCGTCCCATAACTCTGGAATTCTTGTTCTTAACTGATTTATTATGCTATCTTGAGCCTTATATCCATCTGGTAGCATTATCAATTCATTACTTGATAAATTACTGAAATCCTGCTCAATAACTGTTGAATGAAAAATCTCTCCTGTATTTTCTTTGAATAAGTCATCTAAGTCCCTCTCTTCTTTGAATGATCCTGCTAATTTTGATTTTTAAATATGTTGTCAAAAACACTATCCTTTTTAATTGATTCTTCTAGTCTATCTTTATTTATATATGGACTATGTAATCTGTTCTTATTCTCAGATGTTTTCCATTATGGATTCTGTCCTAGTGTTGTTCTCCAATACTACTCCCTTAATAAAGGACATGTCTTGTCTTAGCATTACCACTTGTTCATGTATCATTGTATCGGCCAAAAAAGGTTTTTTTTAAAGCTTTGATATATTCTCTCATGAGGGTTTCCACAGTGATGTGTGTACCTGAATCATGTGGATGGACTCATCCACTGAGTCCCATCCTGTGTCTCTTCCTTACTCTGATCACTTAAATTACTCATATCAATGTGCATATTTTCCTTAGCATCCGAGATATCCTTATTTCCTGCTAGTTCTTTAGCATCACAGAAAGAACCACATCCATATCTCAATTTCTTTATTTCTCTTATCTTTTTTCTATCCTAGTATTTGTGTTAATAGTATCTCTTATGTCCTCTATTATTTTACACACCTCATTATTGACTAATTCCAAAAAGCTTTCCTTTTGTAATGTATGCCATTTGTCAGTTCCGCCCTCCAATCTGGGAGTGTTTTGACTCAAATTAATACCTGGATCACTATCAGTAGCCTTACCATTATTAGCAAATGCCATATCCTGGATAATCCCATGATCTTTATTTTGTGAGTATTCTTTTTTTTTTACTCCACATCTCCCAAACAGAGGGTTGAATCATCTTTGTTTTAACTTTAGCTGTTTCTAACTGGCTATTTTGGTTGTTAATGGTGGTCCACTCTTTTGATTCAGGATGCTCGAGGGTGTTGAATTCCCTGAAACCTAGTTCAGCTGTCCCTACCAAACTTCCTTTCTCTTCAGTCCTAGCATTCTCCATTAGTGGGCCCTCCCACTTAGTTACATTCTCCATTAATTGCCCCTTCCACTCATTAGACAATAACAAATTTTCACTCTGACTTATATTCACATTACACTTTCCTTTTGCTAGCGTTCTTTTTGCTGCTTTAGACATTTTTTTATTTGAATTCTTATTAACTTTGTGTGATAATATACCACTACGTGTATTAACTGGCATTTATATATCTATTTGTAACGATATGAGTAATAAAATGTAATTTCACAATGTCAATAAGTCACAGAAGGTAACAGAAGGTAATTCGTTCTTATTGTATCAGGCTGTTAATTCCGTTTTTATGAGTTAACAACCCTATCATCAACAGTCTAAAAAATCCAATTTAAAACTGATCAAACAAAACAAGCAATAATTATATCACTTTTTGCATTAGGTGGGTATAAACAAAAACGTATAATTCCAGTCTCTCGTCAAAGTCACAAAGTCCTTTGTAGTCTTCAAATATGTCTAATATTACACTCCAATATTCAGCATTGTCTCATCCTTACTCCAATAATTAAAACTTTGTTCCTATGCTTTTGTCTGTGTAAAAGCTGCTAGATGTTGTTCTTCTGTGTGAGAGCACACGCTGTGTAATTTTCAAACTAACGATGTAATTTTCTTACTAGCAGAAAAATGATCCCGGTTCCTGACAGTCGCAGATTTTCAACAGCAAAATCCCAGTTTTTATTTAGTAACTTTTAGATTTCCTTTTCACAAGAAGAGACAACTGTAGATAGTTGTGTAGAAGAGCTTATAGTAGGGGAGTTCACAGCTACTCCAGTCCTAGTCTATGCCAGCATCAGTCACTATAGGTAATGGTGTAGGAGCACTAACTGTGAGAGAGCTCACATCTACTCCAGTCCTAGCCTCTCCCAGCAGGAGTCACTGCAGGTAGTGGTGTAAGAGCACTGACTGGGGAAGGATGTCTTAACTACTCCAGTCTCGGCTTCCCAGCAGGAGTTACTGTATCATATGTTCATACAAACTAAAGCAATAAATTAAAAACCTTGCAGTTGAATAATATGACTGACAGAACTAGCTATGTCTTTACCTGCCAGTGGGACCACAGTAGACAGATTCTTTATACTGTATGTTCCGTTTTTTAGGTCCATGGAAAGAATTTATTCCTCGGATTTTCTTCAGTTCCAGAACCTGAGACCTTTGCCCTCCCTGGTCACCCAGGGGATGTGGAGGAAGGCACATTCTCCCATCTTCCTCAAGGAATGATGAGTAGCCAGATCAGTGACCATACACCACATGAGACTATGGGACAAGAATCAGGTTCTTCTGCTATTGCTGGAACTAGCTATCTCAGCAAAAACCTGGAAAAGAACCAAGTTGTGGCTCCAGCCTCAGGCAGAATTCAGAGGTGGCTGTGTCTTCATTTCTGGATGTATGGAAGCGTCCGAGCCAATGAGTTCTCCAGGACCAACAAGGCTAACAGGAAGGGAGACTGGAAAGATCCAATACCAAGGTATGTACAGAGTCACTAAGAGAACAAGTATTTTTGGTTACAGTGCAATGGCTTTTGTACTGTACAGGGATACTGTCATTATGTCATCCTGAAGGGGCTCTAGCATATGACAGGGAACACAGTTTAGTACCCCAAAGATGGGGTTCCTAGCAAGCTCCAATGTCCCCAGTATCCCTAGTTTGGTGTCCCTGTTAGTTTAGGTGGCAAAGAGGAAGCAAATGAAGTGGCAGGAGCCCCATCACAATAAACTAGTCTTCAGTTTTCAAAGATTTTTTGCCTGCTGCAGCCAGCCCATCTAAGGTGGCACAAGCCTGTGCTAGTCCTAAGGTCTAGCTTGTGCTGGACAACTGGTTGCCTCCCTGGTCATTACGGACTTGGCATCCCAAATGCCAGGAAGAGTTCTGAATGTGGCTAGTAACAGCCATTTTGCAGAGTTCGTTCGGCCAGCGAGGAGTGCAGTCGTGGGAGAGCTTTCAGGCACCTGGAAGAAGAAAAAAGAATTGTGGCTGAAGGGAGAGCAAGAACTCTAGTAGGTAAAAAGGTTTAGGTAGTACCTGCAGTCCTCCGCTCTGTGCTCCATCAGTCGCAGCATTCCCAGCAGTGTCGGTGATCCAGTATTGGCAGTCCTCCTGAAGCAACGGTCAGCTGATTGCAGTGTGGGTGCTGTTTAGCCCCATTTGTTGTTTTCTGTTGTTAAAAAATATATGTAACAAAAGTAACTTTCAGCCCCATGGTGGCAGCACCTACATAGAAACATAGACTTTTATGTCACATAAGGACCACTTGGCCGACCCAGTCTGCCCATTTTCCTATCTATTGGATAAGCTGCAGACCGTAGTTAACCAACAGCCTACTTCTTCCTATCCCCCACCAGAATTGCCTTATGTCTGTCCCATGCATTCTTGAATTCCTCCACTGTTTTTGACTGACGACCTACTCAGGAAGGCCATACCATGTGTCCACCGCCCTCTCCGTGAAAAAATGCTTCCTCACGTTGCCCCTGCAACCGTCCCCCCTCTGTCTTCAAATTGTGCCCCCTTGTTCTTGCACATCTGTTTTTCTGAAAGATGCTACCCTCCTGGACTTTGTTGATTCCCTTGAGGTACTTGAAAGTTTCTATCATGTCCTCCCTCCCCCTCCTTTCCTCGAAGGTATACATATTAAGCTCCTTTAGTCTCTCTTCATATGGCTTCTGGTGCAGACCCTGCACCATTTTAGTTGCCCTCTTCGCTGGACAGCCTCCATCCAGTCTTTGTCCTTGCAGAGATGGGGTCTCCAAAATTGCATGCAGTACTCCAGATGGGGTCTTACCAACTGTCTGTACAGAAGGATAACAACTTCCTGTTTTCTACTGGTGATGCCTCTTCCTATACATCCCAGTATCCCCCAAGCCCTCCTTATTGCCTTCTCACATTGCTTGCTTCCCACTCCCACCACTGTGAACTCTAGCGCTCTCTAACCTTTCTTCCACTGTCTCACAGACACATCGCGCACTGTGCCAAACTAACCTTCAAATTCTGGTTCAGAGTGCCCCACTCCTGTCTCTCATCCTCTCTCTCCACTCCACCTCCCCCCCCCCACCCACTCTCTCAGATCTAATGAAGTCCATACCTTGACAGTCCCTCACCGCTCCACCCTCATCTGTCAGATTGGTTTCACCCATCGCTTCCCTAAAATCTGGAATTCCCTCACCCTGAAATACGACACTCCTCCTCCAACTGCTCTCTTACCTCTGTCCTACACAGTTACCTCTCTCTCAGCTGTTCCTGCTTTAACCCTCCTTAATGCCTATCCCCAGGCTGGCTAATTTGTTTATTAATCTTTTGTGTGGGACTATGTCAAATGCCTTGCTAAAGTCTAGGTAGGCCATGTCCACAGCCCCTCCCTGGTCTACTGCTTTGGTCACCTAGTCAAAGAAATCTATCAGATTCATCTGACATGACCTTCCTGCTGTGAATCCATGCTGCCTTGGGTCCTGTGCCCCACTGGCCTCTAGATACTCAACAATTCTTTCTTTCAGAAGTGATTTCATCATTTTTCCTACCACTGAGGTCAAACTAAGAGATCTGTAGTTTCCTGCCTCTGCTTTGCTCCCACTTTTGTGAAGGGGAATCATATCCTTCCTCCTCCAGTCCTTAGATACTACACCATCCTCCCATGATTTGTTAAAAAGGGTAGTCAGTGGTGTCACTAGTTCTCCCCTTAGTTCTTTCAGAATTCTGGGGTGAATCCCATCAGGGCCACATGTGGGGCTGAATTTTCAGAGAGCCACGCATCGGGGTAGAGCAACCAGCAACACAGCCAGGTCTCAGGAAGACCGCCCAATGCCTGCTGCCAGCACGCACTTTCCCCCACCTGATCCTCCTTTTATCTTCTCCCCAGGCCGGGGCAGTGAGTCAGTGGCAGTGCCAAAAGGGCAGGTGCAGTCCTCCTGGACTGTTGATTAAAAAAAATGATTTAAAACGTGCCAAGGTGCAGCACGGGACGGCCGTCAGTGGGGTCAGGCAAGGCCCTAGAATAAAGGACCACCTGAGGGTGAATTTATTTAAATGTATTCAGATCGCTCCAGTAAAGGAGCATATGGTGAAGGTGGCTCTATTTAAATTAATTTAAATTTATTAAAATAAGCTCTAGCAAGGGAACAGAAGGGCAGGGACAGGCTGTATTAAAATTAAGTGGCTCCTGGAGGCAGAGCAGAGGGCGTGGCAGGCCCTGTTTACATTAAATTAAATAGTTAAGGCTCCAGCCAGCAGCAGTGGCAGGGCAAAGCCCTAGTGTTAAGTAAAGTGAGTCCAGGTGGGCTATCTGAACAAGGGCTAGCAAGCCCAATACTGATTTGTGTTCTTATTAAAATAAACAAACACCAAGTGGGCCAGATAGGGAAGTAAGCCCCAAGTTGTAAAGGGAGGGTGTCCCAGAGTGGTTAAAGGTGACTTGTAGCCAATTGGCCACCAGGTAGTGGGGTAAAATTCTGATAATTTAAGCAAGCAATAATAATCAACAGGGTTGGCGGTATTGGGCAATACCGGACTGCCCAGGGACGTAATGAGGCCCAACGCCGCAGGCCGGGTGCCTTATAGCCCCTGGAAGGTCCGGTATTGCCCATACTGCCCACCCTGGAGAGTATTATTGAGCTTATAAAATGGGCACTGTATTTTATTATACGTGAAATAAACAAGTTTGTATGGTAAAACTTTTAATATGTTAAGTATTTTATTTGTATTGTTAAAAAAATAGTTCCTCTGCCTACTTTTTTTTTTTTTTTTTTTTTACATTTTTCAACTAAGGAATTTTCATGGCTACCTCCCGAAACAGAAAAAAAAACTCTTTTTCTCCGATTTTTTTTATTTACTTTTACAGCCTGCTTTTTTTTTTTCGATGTTGTTTAGTAAAGTGGTTGTCTTGGGGAGATGAGCTGTAACCTCCGGTGTTCATTTGCTGCCCCCACCGCATACAGGGCTTGTGTTTGAAAGTATTTTTTTTTGGTCTGTTTATTTTTATTTTTTTTTATGTTTGCAGCCTGTTTCTTTCCATTTTTTTCTTGTTTAGTGTAGCGGTGGAGCCATTACGTTGGGGAGATCAGCCGTTATCTTGGGTAATAGCTTGAGGCAAGGGCATGAGAAATGGTTGAGAATATGGATTGGGCAGAAAGATGGAGGTGACAAGTATCGAGATGATCAGTAGGCTTTTTTTTTTTTTCAGCACACTCTACCTCATATTAGTCTGTCCCCTGCTTTGTTTTGTTTCTGCACCCCATTGTTCCAATTTCTTTATTTATTGTCCTGCCAGTGGAACAAGAAGAGAATGCAGAAGTAAGGAAAGAAGGAAAGACATTGCTGTAGAGAAAGGTGAAAACGTACTGCCGCTATTGCTGGAGTGCCCAATCCCCGACTGAGATAAGCTGTGCACTGCGCTAATGTTTGGCTCTATTGAAAGGCTTTTGGGATGTGTAAGTCAGGTACAGCAAGGCATTTTGCATAGGCTGTGTTGCTCATTTTATTTTTTTGTGAGAGGTAGGCACTATATGTGAAGCAGCTCAGGCAAGCAGCACTAGAGACTTTAGCTGCTGTGAAGAGTCGCGAGCTGCACTTTGAAATCTGCAGTGAAAACAGATGGTTCCGTGAAGCTGATCTACCAGACTCGCTCAACAAACAGTGAATAGGCTACAGAGAAAATGTCTATTTGCTTTTTTGGGAGGTGACACGGTGTGTTTTCAGTCCTCGACATCGCTGATGGGACAGTTGGAAGTGGGAGGTATGTGTGTGTACGGAGCTGGCTTTCTTTTTAAACCACTCTCATCTTGGGGGGAGGTATCACGGTAAGTGCAGAAGACTGAATTCATGTCTGGGATATTTGTGGTTGGCATACAAATCAGTCTGTTATTTGGGGGTACACTGAATTTAGTGTGGAGGACGTTGCATTTTCTTTAGACTACATTTGACTACTTCTTACTTTGTGACGGGTCAGCCGCTCAGTTTGCCGACTGCTAAGCGACAGAAACAAATGGCGGACATTTGGAATGTAATTAAGGGGTTTTATCCAATTGGAGAGCAGTCTGGGCACCAACATCCTGGTGATGGGGCAGGTCAGGCTGGCTCTTTTAATAGGTGGGCATCTATTGTCTGATAGACGCCCAGCTAGAGAGGTGTCTGAGCCACTCAGATGCCTCAAATATATTTGCACATTTCCTAAAAGTTCACTAGAGTGTCAACATCAGCCAGGAGCAAGGGGAAGGGAGTGGACTAGCCATTTAGCCATCCCCAGCAGTGTAGTAGCCACAGCCCTAGCCAACGGCGAGTAACCTGAGTAACTGACCCGTAGCCTCCAAGCCAGGGAGGGACAGTTAGCGTGGAATCCCTAACATGTAGGCTAGCCAGATTACTCTCAGCCAATAGGGTAATCCTCCTGTTAAGCTCTTTTAACCCAAGTAAGTACCTGTGGGAGGGAGGACGTACCTCAGGATCACCGCGTAGCTAGGTAAATCCAGCATTTGTCAGGTTAAGTGAAACACTGAACTGTCTGTGAATTGTAAAAAAATGGCAAAAGTTTTATTGACTTGAGACTGCATTTAAAGGGACAATGCCTGAAACGTAATAATGTAATTGCCCTGCATACACCAAATTGCCCTTCTTGCTTGAATTTGTCTTGTTTATTCCAAAGACTATTGGATTAACCAGAACTTGCCCTGCATGTTATGAACTACCCAGTATGTGATAAATTGCCCTGCATGTCACTGAACTGCCTGCATGTTTATGGACTTCTCTGCCTGATGCCTTTCATCTTTAATGATTGCTCAGCCAAAGACTGTTGCTAACAGTGACCACCCAGAGACTTGACAGCCATCTGCATATGGACAATTTGGGGCTGGTTGTCAGTATAGAAATAGTGTAGCTAGCTAAGGAACTCCCTGTCGCTTGCTTCTTTGTCAGCTCTTCAGGCCATCCGCTCCTTAACAGTGAGCTAGGTAGTGCAGGGAACTGCACCGATTCACAGATAGGGATCCATTGCCCAGTGGGTTGGGGTTTTTGTTGCAGGTCTTCAGCCTTCCAGAGATTCTTCAGTGAAAGTGTTCCAGTTCTTTAGGTCATCAAATCTTCCGTCTTCATTCTTCTGGTCTTTCCCGGGTGAGTGGTAATAGCCCAGAGGTGCTTCAGTTTTCAGTTCATTGAATCTTGTCTTCAGGTTTCCCGGGTCAGTGGTAACAGCCCTGAGGTCCTACAATTCTTCAATTCATCAAGTCCTCAGTCCCAATTGTTCAAGTTTTCTGGGTCAGTGGTGATGGCCCAAAGGTATTTTTGCACTCAGTAGTTCAATCTTCAGTTTTTAGGCCTTTTCCCGGATTAGTGGTGACAGCCTGGAAACTTGTTTGCATCAATCCTTTGGAATATAAGTGTGTTTGCTCGTATCGCTGGGTCTGATCGATTCCCAGTGGCCAAGTCTTTGCCTCACCTTCTCTACAAGCTAGCCAACAGAAGCGCAGAGGTTTCTTGTTTTTCGTTCCTCTGCAACATCCATTTATGGCACCCAATGAATTTAAATCTACTCAAGAGTACAAATTGTAAATTGTGCAGATGTCACAGTGTTAAGAGTCTTGCAGTAGATCTATTTAGTGATTATAGTAATCTTAACAATTATAGTATTTGTTCTATAAAGTCAGTGATTAAAGTGAGGGGGTAGTGCCCCTTCGTGGTACACGTTAGGGGTAGAGCTCCCCGTTACGAATGTCTGCTTTAAATACTGTATAAAGTTATAGTAGCAATAGATAGTGAAAGTTCTCCTGCTCCAAGCTCTGTGGTCAGTTTGTTTGATAAACTGGTCCTTTTTGTGAGTTGTGCCTCCTGCCATTCCATTTTGGTGAAATTAACATTGTGTAGCCAAATAGTTAAATAACCCCCTTATCACCCCCTTGGTTTATGTCCTCTTCACCCCAGAGGGCGAAGCTACTCGACTACTAACTACTAACTACTGCTTTACCTCTACATAACATCTTCTATGCTCACTTCAATAGGACCATGTTATAACTGAGAAGTCCAAGACTGAGGAACAAGAATTGAAACATCTCAGATCTGAAAGGCCTGTGATTGAGAGCATGGAACACAGAACTATCTTAACCCTGAGAGACTTAAGACTGAAAGTGTGGAGAAAGAATATGTCTCAGCTTTGAGAATACCAGGACTGAGAGTGTAGGCATTGGAAATGTTTCCGCTTTTAAAGCAGCAGTATCTTGTTAGAGGGAAAAAAATCATAGTGATGTAATGATAACATTTTAATATATATGTATAATGTATGTCTGACAAAAACAATATAACCATTTTCTTTTTGTTTTATTTCATTTTTGGATGGATATATGTGGTTTTGAAGTTTTTAAATTCAGCGCTGAATGGTTAAATGTCATTTAGTGATTTACATTGCTCTTGTCTTTTTCAATTTTATTGATTGACTTCAAGTGTGTTAGATTAATTGTAGTGATTGTAATTGGTATTTATGTTAATGGATTTATTAACTATTTAAAGTGTATGTTTCCTTGAGCCAATATCACATTGAAAAATCGTATTTTGGAATGTGAAACGTGCGTCTGTGGCTCTGTAGTGCTGCTCGTTTAAGCTATTTATTAAAAGCTTTTTATCTGACCTTAGCATATAGGTCTTTTCTTTTTTATGTCGATCACTGGGTAGCCATTCTGTTTTCTGTCTAATAAATAGAACATATTGACTTGATGCTGTGCTGTTTACCATCAAAAACAGGTGCTAGCATGATACTAATGCATGCACGCAGGAATCTGGTATATAACAAAAATGGGTCGGCACTCGCAGAGTCAATAATCTAGCAGAAAGAAGTTTTAAATATTTATTCCATCACCACAGAGGTCCAGACTAGCACACAATTGCCCCAGTGCTTCAGCCCAACAGGGTCTTGCTCAGGGGGCGGGTCTACTTTGTAACAGACAGTGCATCATATTTAAAGTCCTCATTTAAAGTGATACACATATAAAACAATGAAACCACAACCCAAACATGAAAAAACTTTTCAAACAACCAGTAGATAAAAAAACGGTAAATAAGTCTGATGTAAAAAAAAAAAATGACAGAGAATAAAAGACGTAGGCAATGATAAATAAGTACAAAAACATCATCAAAAGCACAAGTCTATCAGTTTATCCTTAATTGAATTCCCACAGCCACCTAGGTGCATACTGTGTGATCCTGAGCAAGTCACTTAACTTCCTTGTGCTCCCAAGTCGCATCTGGAAACACGCTTCAGCTTAGTGTGCTACTCCTAGTTAAACAATGTTCCCTTTCCTCTTTCCCTTCTCCCTGTATGTTAACTGACCTTAATGGAATGCTGTATTCCATTAAGGTCAGTTAACATGCAGGTAACAACTAGTCTGGACCTCTGTGGTGATGGAATAAACATTTAAAACATCTTCCTGCCTGGCTTATTGACTCCACAAGTGCCAAGCCATGTTTCTCTTCTTTGCCACGGCATAGGCTAGCTGTCTTACTCCTCCACACCGCCACCTATTATTCCCTGAAGCATGCCACACACTGCTTTGTTTGAATTCTAGGAATCTAGTATTTGCAGTTAAAGTATCCTCTGTGGATGAGATTTTTTAAAATTATGAGTGTAGTCCATCTATACTGACTTGAGTCATAAATTCCAAATCAGCAATCTTAAAAAAGTACTTGAAAATATGTATATTTAGGTCTTCTTCGAGAATATCTCTTCCACTAGGCCACACCTTTGGAACCATAGCCATCAGGCACTTGGACAACACGAACACTTTCGCTAGCTGGAGGCCGCCCATGATGACATCATGCATCAGCGTCTACACAAATGAGTGGCCTCATCGCTCCTTAGTTCTTTTCCCATCATCGATCACACTTGTTGGACCTGCTGAGGAAATGCTGTTCACTCATTTCTTTAGTTGACTGCAGTGTTTTTGTCATCTCCGCATGCTGGCAGAATCTCCATCCATGTTATTTTGGTATTGTAAGTATGGAGACAAAAATAAAGAAGAAAAACTGCCTGGCTTGCCTGTGAAGGCTGTTGTTCCATCAGCGGGGCTGTCAAGTATAGAAACATAGAATATCATGGAAAATAAGGACCACTTGGCTCATCCAGTCTGCCCATTTCTCCCTACCTACACTATTACTGCAGACTATGCCCAGTCTTCTGTTCTTTCTCCCTCCCTCCTTCCTTTTCACTATGATTCCATTGTGCTTATCCCAGGCATTCTTGAACCCCACCACTGTTTTTGCTCCCACCACTTCCACTGGAAGGTTGTTCCAGGAATCCACCACTCTTTCTGTGAAGAAGTATTTCCTCACATATCTCTTGACTCTACCCCTCTCCAGCTTCATAACATGACCCCTTGTTCTTGAGCACCTTTTCTTCTGAAAAATACTCCCTTCCTGTACCTTATTTACCCCCCGTGTGGTATTTAAAGGTCTCTATCATATCTCCCTTCTCCCTCATCTGTTGTAGGGTGTACATATTGAGGTCCTTTAGTCTCTCTCCTCATAGAGCTTTTGATGCAGACCCTGCACCATTTTAGTCACCTTCTTTGGACCACCTCTTCTCTGTGGCCTTCTGGAGATGTGGACCTCCAGAACTGGACACAATACTCTAGGTGGGGTCTTACCTGTGATCTATACAGAGTAACATCACCTCCCTCTCTCTGCTAGTGATACCACTCCCTATGCATCCAAGCATCCCACTCACCCTCCCTACTGTCTTGTCACACTGCCTCGACACCTTTAGGTCATCTGATATGATTACCCCCAGGCATCTTTCCTGCTTGGTGATCATCAATACCACTCCACCCATTTTGTACTCTGCCCCAAGTTTCTGTGCCCCAAGTGCATTATTTTGCACTTTTTCACTTTGAGAACTAGCTACCATACCCTTGACCACACCTCTAGTTTTCTCAGGTCTCTGCTTATTCCCCCCGAGTGACCCCCTACAACAGATTTTGGCCATCCACAAAGAGGCAGGCATTCCCTTCCAGCTGTTCTGCAGTGTCACTTATAAAGACATTAAAGAGGACCAGTCCCAGCACTAATCCCTGGGGCATCCTGCTCATCAGCCTCCCTTTCTTGGAATGAACTCCATTTGCCACCACCCTCGGTTATCAATCCCCTAACCAATTTCTTATCCAGTTTACTACCTTTGGACCCACTCCTTAAGCTACCCAGCTTGCTTACTAGTCTTCTATGTGGAATGATGTTGAAAGACTTACTGAAATCTAGGTAGGCCATGTCCACTGCTCCACTCTGATCTAGGGAAAATCCTTTGTCATCCTGTCAAAGAAGTCTATCAGATTCATTTGACATGACCTCCCACCAGTGAAACTGTGCTGCTTCAGGTGTTGAAACCCACTGGAATCAAGATATTTCACAATCCTTTCCTTCAGCAGTGATTCTCTTAACTTTCCCACTACTGATGTCAGGCTGACTGGCCTGTTACTGCCAGCCCTCCTGTCTGCTACCACTTTTGTGTAGTGAGACTACATCCACTCTCCTCCAGTCCTCCAGTACCACTCCTGTGTCCAGTGAGCTGTTAAGTAGAACTGTCAGAGGTGCAACAAGTATTCCCCTGATCTTCCTCAATACCCTTGGTGAACACCATCTGGCCTCCTTGCTTTGTCCATCTTCAAACTAGCAAGTCCCTTCAGGACTCTCACCTTCAAAAAAAAGAACTGGAAGCCACCTCCCTCCCTCCCTCCAAAACTTTTGTTACTTTTCTGTAGCCCCTTCCTCTGTGAACACTGAACAAAAGTATTAGTTCAGGATATGTGCCTTTTCCTGGTCCCCCTCTCTACAATCCCCCCCCCCCACACACACACACACACTTTTCCTATTTTAACCTTACAATCCCATCCCCGATCTTCCTGTTTTCACTTATATACCTACAAAATGTCTTGTCCCCTTTCATTACCTCCTGGGCTATTCTCCCTTCAGTTTGCAACTATATGCATTCCTTACTGCTTTCCCTGATTCCCTCTGTTACCCTGTTACACCTCTCTATCCTCCTCCCTCTGCGTCTCCTTACACCTTCTGAATGCTAGCCTTTTAGCCTTTGCCTTTTCAGCCACCTCTTTCAAGAACCGTATCAGTCCCTGTTTCCTCTTGCTTTTGCTCACTTGTTTGACGTAGAGGTCTGTTACCTTTGCCATGCTCTCTTTTATCTTTGCCCATTATTCCTCCACCCCACCCAGGCCATCCCTCCCGCCAGGTCACCCCTGAGGCATTCACCCATTTTTATAAAATCTGCCTTCCTGGAGTCCAGGACACTTGCCCTTGTGTGGTTAGATTCCATAGCTGTCCTTATATTGAACCACACCGTACTGTGATCACTGTTCCCCAAGTGGCCTCGCACCTTGACGTCTGCAAAACTGTCCCTGTTAGTGAGTGCCAGGTCCACTGTTACCCCATTATGAGTGGGTTCACTGACTAGTTGCCTGAGGAATGCCTCCTGCAGAGAATCCTGGATGTCCCTGCTTCTAGCTGAAGCTGCTGCTGGGAGATTCCAGTATATTTTTGTCAGGTTAAAGTTCCCCACCAGCAGCACCTACCCCTTTTCTGTCATCCTGCCAGTGGCTTCCACTAGTATCTTATCTAATTCCTCCCCATGTTGGAAGTCTGTAGATCACTCTAGTGTAATAGTGGCTGCATTTCCCATCTCCAGTGTGACCCACAGTACCTCTGCCTCCTCCTGTGTTCCCTGCATCTCTATCACTTTTTTGCTTTCCCTCACATAAAGCACCACACTCTCCCTCCTTTCCTTTCCACCTGGTCATTCTTGAACAGAGTGTAGCCTGGTATGGCCATTTCCAATCATGGTTTTCAGTGCACCATGACTCAGTAATGGCCACAATATCCAGGTTGGCCTCTGCCATGATGGCCTCTAGGTCCAGAATTTTATCTTCTAGATTTCTAGCATTCAGACACATGGCCTTTCCAGATTTTGTTTCCATGCTGCTTGTTGCCCCCTTTTTCCTTTACCTCCTTCCCCCCTCATTTTGTAATGCTCTGTTCCTTTTGCACTTTATCTCTACCACCCTGCTTCCTTTATTCATTTGCATCCTGGGAGAGTCCTCTCCTCTTGGGTTCTCCTTACTCCCTACTTCAGCCTGTTGGGGGGTAGTCTCTGGCTCCCCGATTCCTTCTGCATCTTTGCCGCTAGAGCACCACCTTGGGAACACCACTGCAATGTCTTTGGCTCCCTAAATTGGCCTTCGTTGGACGGAATGCTTGAGTATCCTCTCCTCTGCTTACCTACAGACTTGTCAAGGGCCCCCTGCCTCCAAAATGTTCTGACTCCCAAACCCCAAAGGCAAATACTCAGGTCCTCTGGCTGCACAATACTTGAAATCCCTAGGGTGAGGTCCAGTGCGGGGAAGAGATCCTTTGCCAACTTGGCTCTTTTCCCTCTAGAATGCTCTCCCTGCATCACTCCAAAACGGATTCTTACTTGGAGGTTTTAAAAAAAGGTTAAGGGTGTACTTACTTGAACAAAGTCAGTGTTCCTGTAGCCGCTGACCTGTAGTTGCTACGTCTTCATTCACATTGATCCTAATATGTACCTGACATTTGCTGTTGTGCCTGTGAACAGTAGTTTAACCTTCTCTGTCTTTTGCATCACTGCTGCCAATTTCTTTTGGCAAATTGTCCTGTTTTGATTTGAGTTAGTATGACTCTGCTTCATTGCTATAAATGTGCTTATTGCTAATCGCTTGTAGTCCTATGAATGATTGGCCCTATGCACTATGCCTACGCGCCGTGGAAACTGGGTGCGTCGGCATAGATACACGCGGAATGCCACACAGCATGATCCCATGGACCTCTTGGCATTTACGAATGGCGTACATGTCAGTAATGTGACGGATCCCCTGGACACGCGGACAGCAACGTGCCAGGGGTGGAAGAGGGGTGTGCCTGCATTACATGCTATGCACTAAGGTGCATAGTGCTGTGCACCGGGGGGCATAGGAAGGCGCCAGTTACACCGGGGGGACCCTACCATAACCGATACACAAGCCGAGCCCAGCACACACAGGACACATGCATGGCCATAGCGGCTGTATGCCAGGCCCCCACCCGCCTCTACACACGTCCGCCCCTGTGTGAACCACTCATGCCCCCCAACACGTCTGCCCCCAACCCTGTAGTGGCATAACATACCCCCCCTCCACACATGACTGCCCCTGTCCCTGGTTTTACACATGTAATATCCCTCTCCCCCACACCCACAGAGGAGCCCCAGCCCACTCACCCCCATACCTGGCACTCTGTAATCCTCATTGGTGGCCAGTGGTCCCCCACCCACCCGCGGCACCGACAGGGGTATATTGACTGCGTAGCAAACTGGTTTCTAGAATTTAAACTGTACCGTACAGAACAATGTGTGAACTGGCTGAGAGCGGAAGACTATAGGAACAGGTAACCACTGGAGGAATGTAAACATTAACACAGTCCCGAAAAGAGAATCGAGAATATACAAATCTTACTTCAAGAGGCTTCCTGCAGTAAGTCTTGACAAATAGGACAGTGCCCCCTGGCGTCAGGTCTGCATGGCAAACTTGTAGCTAGCAAACATCAGCGGGGGACCACCCCGCTTCATCAGGTGATGCGATGTCAGCTCGACTATAAAAGGGGGCAGTCCCACGCCTGCCCTCCAGTTCCTTTCTGCCGTCGTGCCAGTTCGCCCAACAGATGAAGTAGAACAGTGATCAGTCGCCCGCTTAATTCAACGTTTTTATTGTCTTTTTCTGCTGTTAGTTTTTTCTCCATCACCCGCCGTGTATGTCATCTCGTTAAAAGAAAAAGTGCACCAAGTGTGGTGCCCAAATCCCGCACGGGGACGACCACTCCTGCTGCCTCCTCTGCCTGGGGCCCAAGCACAACTCGGCCGAGTGTGCAGTTTGTCAGGGCTTTAACCAGGCCATCCGGACCCATCGCAAGCGGACCCTCGAGGCACACCTTCTTACTCAGCGGCTAGCTTCGATGGAAAAGGAGCTTTAGGAGCTTCGCGAGAGGTTGTTGTCGCCAGCCCCAGAAAAAAAGAAAAAGAAGGACAAGGAGAAGCGCGGGGAGAGAAGCCTGTTTCCTCGGGGTGAAACCAACCTTCCTTCTGTCGACGACCAGAGTGTGTCCTCCTCCTCTAAAACCGTAAGTACCACTCTTCCTGGGCCTTCGTCCACTCCAGCGGTTCGAGCGCCCTCTCCCCCTCCTGACAAGGTGAGCAGGCAGGCGGGGGTAGCCTCTTTTGAGGTCCTTGTGCTTCTCCCACTAGTAGCACTGCCAATAAGCCACGCCCGGCCCTGACCAATCAGCCTGACCGCGGTCTTCCACCCGCCGCCAGCCCGGTCGTGACTGATAAGTCGACCAACGGTACCCCCGTCGACTGCACAGCTGCTACTACTCTCCCATCGGGCTCCCTTGTGGACCCTGACTCCAGGACGAGTGCTGGTAGAGGAACCCTCATTCCTGCCGGTTTCCACCCCCAGGGATTCGCCACCCGTTCCTGACCTTTCTCTTCTTTGGGAACGCTTCTAAACCTGTCATTGGTGTCCCTCCCAGAGCCCCCTTCGCCAGGCTCCCCTCCTTCCCAGGGACCCGTCACCGGACCTAGGACTTACAGGCATGGACCCTTCTCCTTCGGGACCCTTGGGCCCGTCGTCTGATCCTTTGCCGCTGCCCAGTGGCCCTTCGGTGCTTTCCTTGGCTGGGCCTTTAGCTCCTCCTACTGGCCCCTCTGGCGGTTTCCCGGGGCCTGAACCCCACTTTCCACCACCAGGTGGCCTGCCGCCAGATTATTCTCTTCCGACACCAGGCCTTGTGCCGCCGACGGCAGGTTACCCGCATACTTCGGGTTACCCGCCGATGCCGGGCTACCCTACGCTGGGTTACCCTACACTGGGCTACCTGACACCAAGCTACCCACCATCCGGATACCCGACACCTGGATACCCTTCGCCGGGGTTCTCAGGTTACCAGTACCAATACCCATACTGGCATCCACCCCCCCCCCCCAGCTACCCATCGTACTCTGGGTATCCCAGGTTTCAGCCTCCTCCGCCACCTCCTCCACCTCCACCGACTGACCGTGATGCCATCCCAGCGTGGTGGCAGAAAGCAACTCCTGACTGAGCTAAAACAGTCCCAGCCTCAAGGAGGCACCCCTCTTCCAGGGGCCCCGCCCCCCAGTCCAGTGCCCTCCAGCCACGCCTCGGGCTCACTCCCAGTGGGTGATACTGGAGTAGACCCCTCTCTGCCCAGCAGACTGGAATCCTCCGAGTCAGACGAGGACTCAGACAGTGATCAGTCAGAACCCCATTCTTCTGCTGAGACTCAACCTAAAGCATCCCCTAAATCCCCCTCCCCCCAGAGGACCCTTCTTTTGGGGAGCTCTTATGGACTATTCAAAAGGCTTCAGGCTGGCCATCCAAGGAACTAGATCCCCAATGTAAAAGACTAGCTGGGCATCTAGACCTTGCCAATGTGGACCCTCTCCCTGTTCCCCCGTGGATGGGTCCACATGAGGATCTTGCATCCACTATATCCCTGCAGTGTCAAGAAAAGTGGATAGAACCTATTTTCTCCCAGAGAGGATCTCCCACCTCACTTCACAAGCCAAAGCTGACTACATGGTCATCACAGTCGCCCATGACCGCTCAGCCCAACCGAAACATCTCAGCTCCTCTCCTCCGGACAAGCACTTGAAACAGCTGGACCAATATACACAGATAAACAGAAATGTGACAGCAGGGAAATGCCCCACGGCCCATCTAGTCTGCCCAACACCCTACCCCCCTTCTGTTATGTTTCCACCCTCTTTTCCCAACCCCTTGAATCCATCCCAAAGCCTCTTGAACCCCTTCACCCTGTCAGCTGCCACCACCTCCGCTGGCAGTCTGTTTCTGGCCTCCACCACCCTTTCTGTGAAAAACTGCCCCCTGACATTACCTCTGTATTGCCCACCTTCCAGTTTAAGGCTATGTCCCCTCATGTTCGTCCCCTTCTTCAATTTGAACAAACTATCACCCTCCACCTTATTTACTCCCTTCAGATATTTAAAGGTCTCAATCATGTCCCCCCTCTTCCTCCTAGTCTCCAGAGGGTACAAATTTAGCTCTCTCAATCGTCTTTCATTAGGTACATCCTGCATCCCTCTTACCATTTTGGTTGCCTTTCTCTGTGCCCTCTCTATCAACTCAACATCTCTGCGTAGGTGAGGCCTCCAGAACTGCACCCCATATTCCAGATGCGGCCTGACCATGGTTCTGTATAATGGCATTAGCACCTCCCTCTTTCTGCTATTAAAACCTCTCGCAATGCAGGCCAACATTCCATTTGCCTTTCCCACTGCCCTACTACACTGGCTGCCCACCTTCAGGTCACGTGATACCATAATCCCCAGGTCCCTTTCTGTTTCCTTCTCCTGAATCACCACCCGCCCAAGGGAGTAAGGTTCCCTCCTATTTCTCCTCCCCAGGTGCATCACCGAGCACTTTTGTGGATTAAACTTCAACTTCCAGGTGTCAGACCATCTCTCCAGGTCCTGCTTCATGGCTTGCACCCCACTAGGGGAATCCACCCTATTGCAGACCTTTGTATCATCTGTGAACAGCACACCTGTCCCTCCAGACCCTCTGTTAGGTCACTAACATAGATGTTAGAGTATTGGTCCTAGCACTGACCCCTGTGGCACCCCACTGGTCACTGCCCATTCCCTGGAATGTGTCCCATTTACCACCACCATCTGACTCCTTCCGGTCATCCAGTTTTCCACCCACCTGGTGATCCTGTGGTCCACCCCTAGTCTGTCCAGCTTTTGCACCATTCCACCATGTGGAACAGTGTCGAAGGCCTTGCTGAAATCCAGATAAGCCACGTCCACCGCGCCTCCCTGGTCCACTATCTGTGCCACCCCATTAAAAAACTCTTATCAGGTTAGTCTGACAGGACCTTCCCTTGGTGAAGCCATGCTGCCTATCATCCTGCAAGCCATTTATCTTCAAGTATTCCAACAACCTGATCTTAAGTATTGTTTCCATTACCTTCCTCACCACCAAGGTAAGACTAACGGGACAGTAGTTTTTGACCTCGTCCTTCTTCCCTCCCTTATGTAGTGCGACCACCTCTGCCCTCTTCCAGTCCATTGGCACCACCCCTGTGTCCAAGGACATGTTGAACAGCCTTGCCAGATGCAGCGCCAGTTCATCCTTCACCTCCTTGAGAACCCGTGGGTGTATTCCATCAGGCCCCATTGCCTTGTCCACCCTATGTCTACCCAGCTCTCCCCTTACTCCTTCAGCTGTGAATTTTGCCACACCCACTTGCCTGTGGCTGTCACCCACCCCACACTGTCCTGGTTCCCAGCCCTGTCTTTCCTCCATGAAGATTGAGGTGAAATAGCTATTTAACGCCTCTGCTTTTTTGAAATCCCCTTCCAGTATTGTTCCATTTTCCCCCCTTATCCTTCCAGTCCCATGCTGTGCCCTCCTCCTTTCTCCAACATACCTAAAGAAGGTTTTGTCCCCACTCCTTGCTTGGTTCGATAACCTCTCCTCAGTGGCCTTCTTAGCCCTCCTTATCTTTAACCCTGCCTCCTTCCTTTTTTCCCTGTAGGTTTCCCTGTCCTCATCCTTTTGTGACCTCGTGTACCTCTTGAATGCTCTAGTCTTCTCCTTGACTCCTAATGCCACCTCTCTAGTGAACCATAGAGGTCTTTTCCGTCTTCTATTCTTCCTTACCCTTCTTATACATAAGTCCATGGCTTTATATACCCCACTCTTGATGGCTGCCCATACATCTTCCACCCCCGTACCTCCCATTTCCTCATGATTTCTTCTCTAACTATTTTCCTCATTCCATGAAAGTCAGCCTTCCTGAATTCCATTACCTTGGTTCTTGTCCTAACCCTCTCCTTGCCTGCTCTCACCCTAAACATGACAGCCCTGTGGTCATTGGTACCAAGCTCTTCCCCCACCTCCACCTCCTCCACACTGTCCCCATTTGTGAGGATCACATCCAACAGGTTTGCACCCCTAGTGGGCTCATTGACCCTTTGCTGCAGGAATATGCCCTGCAGAGCCTCAAAGATGCCCCTGCTCCTTGCAGAGATTGCTGTCTGGGCCTCCCAGTTGATGTCTGGAAGGTTTAAGTCCCCAACCAGCACAATTTCCCCCTCTCCATGCCATCTTTGCTACTGATTCTACAAGGTGTCTGTCCCCTTCCTCCCGCTGCATAGGAGGCCTATAGACTACCCCAATGGACAGGGGTAGTCCCCTGTCTAGAGTGACCCACTTTATCTCAGTTTCCCCCTCCTCATCTCACCCCTCCATGGCCCCCAATCCCTTCCCTGACATATAATGCCACCCCTCCCCCCACTCCCCTCCCGATCCTTCCTAACAAACGATACCCTGGGATCACTGTCTTCCAGGCATGGTGCTCATTCCACTAAGTCTCTATCACAGCTACAGTGTCTAGGTTCTCCTCCAACATGGTGACTTCCAGTTCACCCATTTTGTTTCCCAGGCTCCTGGCATTTGCAACGAAAGCCTTCCAACATGTAGCCCCATCCCTTCCTTCCCTGCTGTTAACTGTTCCCTTGATCCTTGTTGTGACAAGGGGGGGAGGTTGATCGCCTCACTGTTCTGCCTCCCGTCAGGATGGCCCTGTCCTTTGCCCTCCCCCCATTTAGTTTAAATTGAACTTCCTTGCCATGAAATCCCCCAGTTTACTCTTTAGTGCTGCTGCACCTGAAGAGCTCAGGTGCAGCCTGTCTTGGGCATACAGCCCCTCCTCCTCCTCCCATGTAGAGCCCCAGTCCCCTATCCAGCCAGACCCCATCCGACTGCACCAACCTTGCAGCCAATTGTTGAAAGCCCTTATTTTTTCCTTTCTGGGTGTGCTCACTCTTGGTACTGGCAACACCTCAGAGGAGGAAATGGAAGGAAAAACAGTGTTATTCCTACAGAACCTAGCGAGTTCCTCAAACCTTGCCTGTACTTCCATGAGACTATTCCTCTCCAAGTCATTTGTGGCCAGGTGAAACACAAGGTGAGTCCTTTCATCCTGCTGCTTACCCCAGGATGGAATATGATGCCTCACCTCCAGCGCTGTAATCCCTGGCATGCACTGTACCCATACTACATTGTTTTTTGCTCCCTTCCCCATTTTAGCCCTTTAATTATTGAGTCCCCCAAGAGTGCCACCCTACTGCCCCCCTGATTCCTGGGTGTCCTTTTGGCCTCCAGCCTTGTGTCGTGGTGGTTGACTTCCTTTGACCTTCTCCTCATGTTCTATCCTGACTTGGTTTCTGTCCCCGCTTGTCATTTGTACTCCATCACCTAACCTCTCCTGATGTTTATCCACACCCAGCATCTTTCCTTTTCACTCTCTCCCTTTAGCCTTTCCTCTGACCCCCGTATCTCTTCATCCCTTGTACTGCCACCTGGCTTCCTTAATCCCTGCAAACCCCTCCTGCAACACTGCTTGAACCTGAGCCAACTTCACCTTGCCCCCCCTCTATTTGCTCCTGGCCTTCCTCCTGTCTGCCTCACTGTGTGAGATTGTGCCAACTGCGCTTGATCCCCCTCCAACTGTTCCTGTCTCGCTCATCCTTGGAGAAGGTTTTGAGCACCGTGTCCCACTTGGGGAAGTCTTCCTCCTTACCACCTGCCTTGTCCGCATATTTCTCTTCTCCTGCACCCTGCCCGGCCCATGTCCCAGCCTTCTACTGCAGCTCCTGCCCTGTAGGGTTCCCTTCCGTTCATTTTCAGCCTCCCCGGAACTCAACTCCAGCTCTTCCAGTGCTTCCTTCTTGCCTTATGCCACAGTTCCTCTAGTGCCACCCTCTGGTGTGTCCCTAGTGTGCCAGTCCCCTCCTCCACCCCTTCTCCTGCATACGATGTGCATCCCCCCTCTTGTCGCTGAGGTGTTTCCCCTCTTTTCTGCCACCCTGCCTCCCCCTTTTCTGTTGGCCCCTGTCGGACCCCTTCCTCCCCAATGTCCCCGACTAAAGTACCTGGGGGGGGGGGGCCAAACTGTTTGTTACTTCCGCCCACTGGCTCATCACACCTATACCTGTGTCAGCCTTCATTCTTGGCATCCATCTGCCCTTTTCTGAGCCTGCTGTCTTCCAGTCCTCCTGATCCCTGGCTGACCCCTTTTCTCTAGCCACAGGCGTCATTGTCGTGCCTCTGGCCTTTCTGCTCTCCATTTCCACTGACCCTTTTCCTTCTGTTCCGGGCGTCCCTGTCCCAATTTTGGACCTGCTCAAGTCTGTTATTACCTCTGGCCTATCCCCTCTGGATCCCCTTTCATCCTTTTCCTACCAAGCTCCTGGCTTCAGGGGCAGTATATCTGATCCTCCATGGAATCCACTCAGCCCTTCCCACTCCTTCCTTGGCTTACACCGGCCCAGTCCCTCTACCACCACCTCTGTTTCCCAGCTCCCCTCCCCTAACCCCCACCTTAGCCTTGCCACCTCCTCCCTCAGCTGAGCGAGCTGCTTACACATCCTACATCCCCCCATCCTCCAAGCCCAATTTAGAATCATAGCCGTTCCACAGCCACTGCACCCCACCACCCTGCTAAAAATCTCCATACCTTGGTCGCCCCTCCCTCTGTGCTGCCCTACCATTTCTACCATGATACTCAGATACAGCCCAAAACCACACCTTCTGTATTTTTGGTCTCCTGATCCTCACCTCCTCCTCAGTCCCAACCCACAGTCAAGACTTTTAGAAATAATAATAATGCTTATACTTTTTAGAATTATTTAATACAGCATGTGCAAAACCATAGACACCTCTAATTAATAACCATAGTCACCAATTCAAGTCCAAGACACCAAGTCCAGAGCACCTCCCTTGTCAGTAGTCCAAGATCAAGTTCAAGTCCAAGACACCAAAGTCCAGACCAAGTCCCCAGCACCTCTAGTGTCAGTAGTCCAAGATTAAGTTCCCAGTACCGTAGTCCTGACCCAGTTCATATCATCGCAATTTCAGCTCTTTTGTGAATGTTTTCTTAATGACAGTGTCCATTTCCCATATCCACTGAGACTGAAGTCCACGTCCCCTGTGTAGAAGATGCAGGACCCAGCTTCCTCCGTTGCAAACCAATTTCCTGCAGTGCTTTTGTCACTCAGGACTCTCTTTGTTCCCACTTTCAGTCCTTCGATGTACTCTGCCACTCCCCCTTTTGAGCCAGCCTGTCAGCTCCTTTAATTGATAATGGCTCCTCCTCCTCCTCCCATCCACATTTAATAGAGGCCAGGGTTGGGGAAGGTAGGTGGGACCAATAATACAGCCCCTTGGTCACCAGCTGCAACCAGGCTGCTGACTGCAGCTTCAATTTCTCCGCCCTGTGCCTTCTTCCTGGTTGCCGACTGTGACCCGCTCCCGACTCTGCTCCTCACAAAGCTCTGATGCAGCCCTCCGGTCTGGCTGGCTTTTTAAAGCCTGATCTCATTGGCGCCTCACTTCCCCATTGGCCCAATTTTGCACGCGGACTGCAGTTGGCCAAAATACAGCTCTGGGCTAATACAGCCCCTTGGTCACCAACTGCGACCAGGCTGCTGACTGCAGCTTAAATTTCTCTGCCTTCCACTTTCTCCCCAGTCGCCAACTGCGACCCGTTCCTGACTCCTCGCCTCACACAGCTCTGACGCAGCTCTGCGGTCTGGCTGGCTTTTTAAAGCCTGACCACGTTGACGCCTCACTCCCCGATTGGCCCAATTTTGCACCGTGGACTGCAGTTGGCCAAAATACAGCTGTGGGCTAATACAGTCCCTTGGTCGCCAACTGCAGAAAGATTTATGCCTCGACCACCTGTGCTATTCGGTCACTTAATTACGTCTCATACATGGTGGCATTCCAGAAGTCCTCTCTTTCAGAGTTAAAGAAGGATCTTCAGGACATCCCTGACGAGCAGCTCAGGGCCAAGTTACTGGAGAAAGTGACGATGAAAAAGTCATCCTGCCAGCACACACTTCGAGCCACATATGATTCAGTGGACTCTGTGGCTCAGGCTGCAGCCTCGGGGATCTGCCTTAGGCGTCTAGCCTGGCTGCGCCTGGCAGGTCTGGCAGAGGATGTACAGTCCACTCTTTTGGACGCGCCTTTCAGGGGTCCTGTTCTCTTTGCCGGTGATGTGAAAGATATCATTACTGGGCTGCAGGAGAGTGGTAGGTCCTGAAGAGACGTACGCTCCATGTACCGGTCTGGTCAGAAGAAGCAGCCTTTTCGATGCAAAAGAAACTGGAACAAAAATCAGAACCAGGGCAAACATGAAGCAAAACATTGTGCCACTGGCTCAGGAACACAACCTCCTCAGGCCAAATTTGCCAAGGCGGCCTCAGGAGTTAGGGCTCCCCTCCACTCCACGTCCTAACTCGCTTCCCCTCCTCCCGCTTCCTCCGTCCCCCACAGAGGAACTGGTAGGAGGGAGGTTCGGCCTACACGTGGCAGAGTGGAAGGCTGTCATCGCAGACGTATGGGTGTTACAGTTCATACAAAGAGGTCACTCCATCGAGTTCCTAGAGATTCCTCCAGCAAATCCTCCGGGAAGGTCAGATCCCCATCAGCCATCAAGAGATTTGGGCTGTACTCCTAAAAGCTGCCATAGAACCCGTTCCTTTGGATCAAATAGGAAGGGGATTTTACTCCCACTTCTTCCTAGTTCCAAAAAAGACGGGGGACCTGAGACCGATCTTAGACCTCAGCATGCTAAACCACTTTGTGGAGTACAAGCGGTTTCGCATGCTGACTCTCCAGGGACTCCTACACCTGCTCCTATCAGACATCTTGCTGTACTCTCTGGATATGCAGGATGCCTACCTTCATATCCCTATCCTTCTGGCACACCGCCACTTTCTCCAGTTCTTTCTGGAGAACCATTTCCAATTCAAGGCACTCCCATTGGGCTTGTCCTCAGCCCCCTGAGTTTTCACCAAGCACCTAGCGGTGGTAGTGGCGTTCCTCCACTGCAGGGGCATATACATGTTCCCAGACCTGGACGATTGGCTCTTTTCAGCCCCATCCCTGGACAGCTTGAAGGAGTATCTCTCCTTCACTCTGGATCTGTTTTCCCATCTGGGAATTTCTGTCAACCTACCCAAATCCCAGTTAGTACCCTCCCAGCGCCTCCAATTTATTGGAGTGGTGCTGGATACAGTCCAGAGCAAAGCCTTCCTGCCACTAGACCGAGTGGAGACCCTGGTCTCACAGGCCACCTTGGTGGCCAAGTCTCGGTGGACCCCAGCTCACTCCATGCTTCATTTCTTGGGTCTTATGGCTGCTGTCATTCCAACTGTCCCCCTGGCCGGGCTGCACATGAGGGTCACCCAGTGGTCTCTTCAGATCCAGTGGGATCAATGGTTGGACGAAATGGACCGGTTGGTTATGATCTCCAACAGCTTACAGAAAGATCTCCTCTGGTGGCGGGATCTCACCAACTTGTTGGTGGGGACCCCCTTCCACTTCCAGGCTCCTTCCCAAACCCTTACTTCAGATTCTTACAATACAGGTTGGGGAGCTCATCTGGGGGATCACAAAATGCAAGGTTCTTGGTCTCCAGTGGAAGAGAATCTACACATCAGTATCCTGGTGACCAGAGCAGTGCTCTATACTCTCAAGGCCTTCCAAATGTTACTTCGTCTGGGAACACTTCTCGTCCAGACAGACAATATGGCCACTGTCTGGTATCTGAAAAAGGAAAACAGGGAGGTACCCGATCGTACCCTCTTTGCATAGAAGCAGTGAGAGTATGGTATTGGGCGATTCAGCATGGCCTGACCTTGACAGTAGTCCACGTGCCGGGGGTTCACAATGCCTTGGCGGACAGTCTCAGCAGATCAGTAGCCAAGGCTCATGAGTGGGAACTAAAGCAGGAAGTAGTAGAAGACTTGTTCCTTCTATGGGGCCAACCAGACCTAGATCTGTTCGCCTTCCCATCCAGCGCAAAACTACCCAGCTTTTGCTCGCTCGTTCCTAGGCATGGTGCTTTATGGCAAGACATACTATCTCTCCTGGACAGGGAAGTTTCTGTACACATTTTCTCCCTTTCCTCTCATTCAGAAGGTTCTCTTGAAACTTTAGGCAGAGTCAGCTGACATGATCCTGATCGCTGTCTGTGGCCCTGTCAGATTTGGTTCCCACTGTTGCAACAACTAGTTCTAGAACCACCAGTTCCTCTGCTGCTTTCTCACGACCTTCTGTCACAGGAGCAGGGCACCCTGGTACATCCAAGTCTCAAGTCTCTTCATCTCCATGCGTGGCACCTGTGGACATAGCAATTTTCTCGCTACGGAGTGTCCTCCCAGGTTGCTCAGGTCTTGATGGAGGCCAGAAAACCCTCTACCAGATCCACTTATGCCATGAAGTGGAAGAGATTTTCTATTTGGGCCACAGCCAAGCCCTTGGACCCCTTTTCTTGCTCGGCCTCCTAGGTGTTACAGTATCTCTTACATCTTTCAGAGTTGGGCCTTAGTTACTCCTCTCTTAAGGTCCAGCTCTCTGCAGTGTCAGCCTACCACCATCTGCTGGAAGGTAAAACCCTAGCACAGCTAGAGGTTTCCAAGACTTTCTTCCTGGCTTGGAAGATGCTGTTTTTTGGTTGCAGTTACTTCAACTCGAGGGGTTTCAGAGCTTCAGACCTCTGTTTGCAGAGAGCCTTATTTGATTTTTCACAAGGACCGGGTGGTCCTGTGGACTAATCCTTCTTTTCTTCCAAAAGTTTTTTCGGAGGTGACTTTCAGAGTGTTGAACTGCCGGTTTATTTTCCTCAGCATTCCAACAGGGGGAGTATATTTTGTACATCTTCAGTGTGCATAGGATTTTGAGGTACTGTACCTCCCAGACTAAGGAGGTTGGAAAGTCAAACCAACTCTTTGTGGCCTTTGCCTTGCAGTGCCAGGGCAAGGCTATCACTAAACAGACTCTTTCCAGATGGCTGGCAAGCTGTATCCATTACACTTACTAGAAATACGGGAAAACCCAGAGGCGGTCTAAGGCCACTCCACCAGAAGCGTGGCCACTTCTACCACCTTTTTCAGGAATGTGTCCACTGCAGATACCTGTGCAATGGTCACTTGGTCTT
Organism: Neoceratodus forsteri; assembly: GCA_016271365.2. Taxonomy (NCBI): domain Eukaryota; kingdom Metazoa; phylum Chordata; order Ceratodontiformes; family Ceratodontidae; genus Neoceratodus; species Neoceratodus forsteri. The sequence goes on along the minus strand of CM057452.1, from coordinate 1,081,611,854 downwards.
CCATCTACACCTTCACTAAACACTACAGTCTGGACATTGCCTCTAGATGTCGAGCTGGTTTCAGCCTTGCAGTTTTGCAAGGTCTTCTGTCTTAAGGCAGACCCTTAGTTGGCAGACATCTTCCTCCTCCTGAAACCTTGTCTCTGACTCCTTCTTTTTTAGACTGCTTGGAATTCAGTCCCATATGTGAAGACCTACTGCAGGAACCCTCTTGAAGTAAGATATAGCAGTTACGTAAGAACTTACCATAACAGTAGATCTTCAAGTGAGGTTTCTGCAGTAGGTCTAGTTCCCCACCCACCTATCCCCCAGATCCTGGCGTCATTTCCTTTCTCCTGTCTAGTCCTCTGGTTTTTCCAGGGCACAGGGTACCAGGAGTTGTTCCTCCTTTTTTCTGCTTCCTATTTCTAGGTCTTCGGTGGAAAAGAACTGGAGGGCAGGCACGGGACCGCTCCCTTTTATAGTCGAGCTGACATTGCGTCACTTGACGACGAGGGCCGATCCCCGCTGATGTTTGCTTGCTACAAGTTTGCCGTGAGGACCTGATGCCAGGCAGCACAGTCCTATATGTGAAGACCTACTGCAGGAACCTCTCTCGAAGATCTACTGTTACGGTAAGTTCTTACTTAACTGCTATTCCCCCATGCAGCAGGTTACTTCTAACGTCATGTATGCAATGGGTTGCTCATATCCTGATAGTGGTAATCTGTTGGTGAGTGCGGTCTACTGCCTTGGCCTTATTGGGAAGCATACCACACTGCACAAGAATGACTACAGTGTGCCTCCCCACCTCATTGGCAGCAGTTGAGGGTGTGCGCCAGGCATGGGGGAGTGAAGGTCCACTGTGATCCGGACAGTTTCTTAGGTGGTCCTGAGCTGTGTCAGGGAGGTATTCAGGAAGCTCAACGCCCTGATGTCTGAGGAAGTACAATACTGTGCATGCATCTCCAGAATAGATCATACCTATATATGATGGATTGTGTACATGAGGAGCTATGAGGGGAGCGACGACCGGGGGAATATTAAGAGCCAGACAAAGTATACTGTAGTTATAGACCTATTGGTTAATATCTAGTCATGTGGTATAATTTGGACAGTGTATGCACCTGACATACTAAAACTGCAATACAATTCCATGCTGTAGCTTATTCTGTCTAGGCACATGTATGGGATGTAGTAGGTTCGCATTGCTGAATAAACTGCGTGCTGGAATACATTAGTACAGTTCTGTGTCTCATGTGATCAGTTTACAAATATATTCCAGTACTGCATAGCATAGCATTGGACCACATGCCATACTACGAACTGCAGATATGCACCAACTGTCAGGCATGAGGTTGGGGAGTCGGGATAGGGTTGCCAGGGCACCACTGTGTGCATGATGGGGGGTGTTGCACCACACTATCGGGACCAGGGCCAATATATGGTGGTGGTGGTGGGGCTACGCCTATCTCTTCCGTGGACAGGGCTGACATGTGCAGGTGGGGGGGGGAGTTGGGCATGGGGAGGTGGTGCAGCTGGGGGGGGGGACACCGAGCAGCAGGCATGGCCTCGGGGGCAGATGTTGGGCGGAGGGTTCTGCTGGAAACAGGGGAATGGCAACGCGTGTCAGGGTGCATTCCAGTGCTATTCACCCACCCGACCCATGCCTTACCGCGCAAGGGATCCACTTAGGGACCCCTCTGGCAGCCCTGTTAAGTGAGTCCCCAGACACTGGATTGGTCGTAGAGGACTGGAGAAGGGCAAATTTTGTCTCTCTTCAAGTCATAGGAATGTTGGATTCCAGGCAACATGGGTTCACCGCAGGATGGTCCTGTCAAACTAATTTAATAGATTTCTTTGACTGGGTGATAAAGGCAGTAGACTGGGGGGGCTGTAGACATTGCCTACCTCGATTTCAGCAAAGCCTTTGATACCGTCCCAAATAGGAGACTGGTCAACAACCTAGGAAGCCTGGGGATGGGACACAAGGCAGTAAATCGGACTGAAAATTGGTTAAAGGACCGAAAACAGAGGGTAGTGGTAAACGGAACCCAATCAGAGGAAAGGGAGGTGACAAGTGGGGTACCTCAAGGGTCAGTTCTGGGGACAGTCCTCTTCAGTGTCTTCATCAGTGACATTGCAGATGGACTAGAGGGAAGGGTTTGCCTTTTTGTAGATGACACCAAGATCTGCAACAAGGTGGATACCCCGGAGGGGGTGGAAAGGATGAGAAAGGACCTGGAACATTTGGAGAGATGGTCAGATGCGTGTCAACTAAGGTTTAACGCAAAGAAATGCAAAACCATGCACATGGGGAGCAGGAAGCCTGAAGCAAGCTACAAGTTGGGGGGAGAGCCCTTGGCAGTTACTAAGGAAGAGAGGGACTTGGGGGTCATGATCACAGATGACCTGAAGGCCACAAGGCAGATGGCCAAGGCAATGGAGAAGGCCACTGGGATGTTGGGGTGCATTGGAAGGGGAATCACAAGCCGAAGGAGGGAGCTGATAGTTACACTGTACAGGACCCTGGTGAGGCCTCACCTTGAGTACTATGTCAAGCTCTGAAGGCCACACCTTCGTAAGAACATTGACAAAATAGAGATTTTGCAGAGGAGGGCGACCAAAATGGTGAAGGATCTACATCACAAGCCTTACGAGGAAAGAGTTAAAGACCTCAACTTGTACATGCTGGAGCAAAGGAGGGAGAGAGATGACTTGATAGAAACGTTCAAATACCTCAAGGGCATGAACAAGGTGGAAGAGGACAACATATTCCAGTTTAAAAGTAGTGCCAGAACAAGAGGGCATGATACGAGACTGATGGGTGGCCGCATAAGGGGTAATGTCAGGAAGTTCTTTTTTACAGAGAGGGTGGTGGATGTATGGACTAGCCTGCCCCAGGAAGTGGTGGCTGCCTGTATGGTGGCGGGCTTCAAACATGCATGGGACAGGAGTAAAGGAATATCAGAGATGGGACGAAAAAGCTAAAGCCAGTGACCAGATAGGGTCACTGGCCACTTCGTCAGGTAGCATAAACGGGAAGACTAGATGGGCCTGGCGGTCCTTATCTGCCAACAGTATCTATGTATCTAAGACAGGCATCCAATTGGAGGCCCACCTGGGTCCGCTACTCCACCTCTGGCTGCCCTGCTCAGTCCTGTGAGCCATGGGGAAGGCTGCGGACCGGTGGCAGCCGTTCATGCATACCGGTCTGTGCGCACCTGTCCATGGGGTACTTTCCACCTGTTCATGCATAGCCCCCAATGTGTGTATCTGTTGTCTGATTTACCATATGTTTCTGTATATCGCTGTAATGAACCTATGTACAGTAACTAATTGCAGGTTGCCCTGAAAAAGGGACTTCTTGTCTCAGTGGACCCACCCCGTTATCAAAATTTGGTAAGTAAATAAATACATAGTCTTACCATCAGTGCTTCTTCTACAGTGAGAGTGACTGCAACATATTATGCAGGATATGGTTAAACCTTTCATACTGGCCATTACCTTGCAGGTGGTAGGGTGTTTTGCAGCTTTTGGACACTCCATACAAGTTGCACAGTTCTTGGATGATGCCTGCTTTAAAGGTCCAGCCCTGATCTGAGTTAAGTCATGCTAGAAAACTGTAGCATGCAAACCAGTGTTTCGCAAGGGCCTGGGTGGTGATGCGGGCCGTGTAGTTCCATATGGGGACTGCTGTGGTATAGCACATGAACCTGTCTGTCAGAACGTTTTCAGACCTGTCAGTGGTGGCTTCTAGCAGGGTGTAGTCCATCACAAGGATCTCCAGTGGGACAGAGACAGTCATGCATGTGAGTGAAGCTCATTCTCATGGAGAAACATCTTTGGCTAGAGCACATCGCTTGTAGGCAACCACTCATGGAGAAACATCTTTGGCTAGAGGTAATACATGTGCTGGACAACTGTATCATGCAAACCAGTGTTTTGCAAGGGCCTGGGTGGTGGTGTGCGCTGTGTAGTTCCATAAGGGGACTGCTGTGGTATAGTACATGAACCTGTCTGTCAGAACGTTTTCAGACCTGTCAGCAGTGTCTTCTAGCAGGTTGTAGTCCATCACAAGGATCTCCAGTGGGGCGGAGACTGTCATGCATGTGAGCGAAGCTCATTCTCATGGAGAAACATCATTGGCTAGAGCACATTGCATGTAGGCAGCCACTCATGGAGAAACATCTTTGGCTAGAGCTCATCACTTGCCGGCCGCCACCCAGACCTGAACATCAGTGGTCATACCAATCTAAAAGTAGGTCTGTTGTATGACTTCCAATGTCCCATGCTCTCCAGAGGACCCTCATGGTTGTGCTTGGCCTTAACTATAGCATGGAGTAATGCTTGATGAACTACAAACTGCTGTGAGGATTCTCCATTGTGAGGTAGGGTTAGGACTCAGTACAGAAGTCCCCATTCCAGGATCAGCCGCTATCTATGGTGCCACCACATCTGCCCCTCTAGGGTAAGATCGGACACCTCCATTGAGGTGAGACCTCTTTGGGCCTGCAAAGCTTGTATTATGGGCCCAAGGGTGGGGTTCTACAGTTGTATTCTCTGCAAGGCAGGCTGGCAATATCCCATTTCAGATCCCAGCTGGGGACAGACTCAGCCACTTCTGTCTCCTCTGCAGGCCTCTCTTTCACCTCCCTATTATCAATAACCAAGAAATCTTTGTCATCTGCTTCACCCTCCAGCTCCTACTGTTGGGGGAACCTGGACAGGGCATCTGCATTGGCATTTGCATTCCCTGGCTTGTAACACACATCAAAGACCAATTCTGCCAGCTGGGCCACCCATCTCTGTTCCACTGCATCCAAATCGGCAGTGCCCAAATACTTGAAAGGGTTGTGGTCTGTCAGCACCGTGAACTTGCAGTACATGAGGTACTCCTTGAACTTCTCTGTGGCTGCCCATTTAAAGGCAAGGTGCTCCAATTTCCCACTTTAAATCACTGAAGTTCTTGTCATTCCTTTCCACCCTGCACATCCCCCAGAGGGCATATGCAACTGAATGCTCTTCTCCATTCTGTTCCTTCCTTAGTACTGCTCCTAGCCTCTTTAGACTGGCATCTGGGTGAGGATGAAAGGCTGTTGGAAGTCCAGATATGCAAGTGCTGGAATGGACATCAGTCGTTTGCACAGCTTGTAAAATGCCTCCTGACAGTCTGGTCCCCAGCAAAAGGGAATGATCTGGGTGCTCTTCTAGGGTTTTCCCAGCATACTATGCAAGGGGCTGGCCAACTGCAAGAGCCCAGACATGAATTTTTGGAAGTAACCAATGACACCAAGCACCTGCTAGATGTCAGTGGGTGACCCTGAGGTGGGCCATTGCTGCAGGGCCTTCATCTTCTGGTAGTCCACCTGTATACCATACCTCGATACCACCTGTCCCAGGAATCGGATCTCTTCAGTTAACAGCCAGCACCTGCTGAGCTTGAGTTTTAGTCCATACTCATCACCTTGGGTGAACATCAGGTGTAGTCAGTCTTAAATCAGTGTCAGCTTCCTGGGAGAGCACTAAGATGTCATCCAAGTCTGTCAAAAGGATCTCCTAATGCATTGTTCCCCCAGCATGGTCTCCATGAGGCACTGGAATGTAGCTGGGGCATTATAGAAGCCAAAAGGCATACCAGGAGAAACAGAGGGAGGCAGGGAGGGCAGTAAGGGAAGCCAAAGCACAGACAGCAGAGCGCATTGTGAAATCAGTGGTTAGAGGGGACAAAACATTCTACAGGTGTATAAGTGAAAAAAGGAAGGCAAAGAGAGGGATAGTGAGGCTGAAAAGGGAGGATGGGAGTAGAGTGGAGGATGACAACAGCAAAGCAGACATACTGGATAGATATTTCTTCTCAGTCTTTACAGAGGAGGGTGTATGTAGTGGACCAGAGGGGAGAAGAAAGGGTATGAGGGTCACGGAAATGGATACAAGTCCTTTTCTACGGGAAAGGGTCCTAAAGGAACTGGAAGCAATAAGAGTAGATAAAGCTATGGGGCCAGATGGGGTACACCCCAGAGTGCTAAGGGAGCTAAGAGAAGTGGTGGCTGAACCTCTGGCAACCCTGTTTAACCAGTCACTGGAAACATGAAAGGTACCCAAAGACTGGAGAACAGCTGATGTAGTCCCCCTATACAAAAGCAGAAACAGAGAGGAAGGGGAAACTACAGACCAGTCAGCCTGACCTCAGTAATGGGGAAGATCATGGAAACATTACTGAAGGAAAGAATAGTGGAACACCTTGTTTCCAGTGGTCTACAAGACCCAAGACAACATGGTTTTACTGGGGGTCATGCCATACCAACCTCATTTAATTTTTCCACTGGGTGTCAAGGGAGGTGGATTGGAGGGGGGGCGGGCAGTGGACATGGTCTACCTGGACTTCAGCAAGACAGTTGGCACTGTGCCACATAGAAGGCTGTTAAACAAGCTGGGGAACATGGGAGTGGGTAGGACGGTGGTATGATGGGTGGGGAATTGTCTGGATTGCTGGACACAGAGGGTGGTGGTAAATGGCTGTCACTCTGCAGAGGGAAAGGTGACCAGTGGGGTGCCACAGGGATCAGTACTGGGTCCAGTCCTCTTGAACATCTTTATCAGCGACATTACAGATGACCTAGAAGGGAGACTATGCCTGTTCGCTGATGACACAGATCCCTACAACAGGGTGGACACGAAGGAGGGTGTGGATAGAATGAGGAGAGAGCTACAGAAGCTTAAGAACTGGTTAAGAGAATGGCAGTTTAGATTTAACACACAAAAAAGGCAAAATAATACATGAGGCACAAAAACCCAGGGATAATATATCAGCTTGGTGGGGGCAGGAATGCTCCAAGCAGGAAAAGGACCAAGGGGTTATCATCTCCGATGACCTCAAGGTAGGAAGTCAGTGCAACAGGGCAGCAGGAAAAGCAAACAGGATGCTGGATTGCATAGGCAGGGGTATTACTAGTAGGAAAAGGGAGGTCATAATTCCACTATACAAGACACTAGTGAGGCCACACCTCAAGTAGTGTCCAGTTCTGGAGGCCTTACCTACGTAAGGACATAGGGTGGAGGCAGTTCAGAGGAGAGCAACCATGATAGTGCAAGGATTACATCATGAAACTTATGAGGACAGGCTGAAAGACTTAAATATGTACTCCAGGGAGGAGAGGAGGGAGAGGGGGGACATGATTGAGACATATAAGTACCTTACGGGGAGGAACAAGGTGCAGGAAAACACAATTTTTCATAGGAGAAGATGTTCCAGGACTAGGGGACATGGGATGAAACTAGAGGGAGGGAGGGAGGGAGGTTCAGAGGGAAAGTGAGGAAGAATTTCTTCACAGAGAGGGTGGTGGATAAATGGAATGCCCTGCCTGAGGAGGCAGTGGGGGCTGAAATGATTATAGGATTTAAGAATGCATTGGGGATCCTAGTAGTCGGGGGAAGGGGACAACCTAGATCTCACTTCGAGGACTGAAGCCAGCAGATGCTAGGACCCCACAGAAAACTTGTAGCTAGCAGTATACAGTGGGGGACCACCTGCTGATGTCATCCCACCCCCTGATGTCTGCCTATGGTATAAAAGGGGCGGTCCCCTAGCACCACCTCAGTTCTTTTCCTGCCATCGACCCGCGCAATCTGCTTTGGTCAACCTCCATTTCCTTCATGTTACTTGCACTTTATTTACTAATTTTTCTTTTTTTTTTTTTTTCCAGCAATCTGTGCATGTCTTCTTCTTCCTCATCTGTAGAGCAGTGGTGAACGAAGTGTGCTTGTGGAAAGCAACTTCCCCACAAGGATGACCATTCATCATGTGTGCTTTGCCTAGGTCTGGACCACAACACTGAGGCCTGCCAGCACAGCCAGGATCTTAACCAGCACACCCGGCTTTGCCGCTAGAAGACCCTGGAAGCATTCCTGCAGCAATAAAAACTCACAGTGATGGAGAAGGAGCTTCAAAAGTACCTCCTGTTCCCCAGCCTCTGGGGCATCTGCATCTTCAGCCAAGGAGAAATCTTTGGGAAAGTACAAACACTGGGAGAAGCACAGGGACATATCCCAGTCAACTTCCCGCTCCAGGTTCCCACGCAAGTCAGGCACCGAACACAGGTCTTCCTCCCACTCCAGATCCACTCCAGCAGCACTCTGTCCCTCCAGGCTCCCAGCGGTCAAACCACTCACTCTTCTAACCATCTCAGACGATGGTTAGTTGGGGCTCAGGACTTCATACCCAGCCTCTCAGCCCCTGAAGCTCTGGCCCATTCAACAGGTGATCCTCGGCCGGACACTCTTCGGGTGGTGGGTCTTTGTCCATCGCCGTCTCAGTCAAGGCCTCTGTGAAGTCGGATCTGACATCAAGGACTGACATCTCTGCATGATGCCAGGGGCATGCGATCACCTCCCCTGTGAGAGTGATGCCTCTGCCCCGGTCAGGAGTCAGCTCCCCAGGACAGGCTCCTCCCTCTAGGCCAGCGCCAGCTGCTTCACCAGACTGGCATCAGCTCGCGCCTGTCCTCCTTCCTGGCGTCGACCCCGGCGACACCTCATCTGTTGTTCCCTAATCCTCCACAGTCACTGGCTGGAACTGTCGTCGCACAGTCGATGCCCGGAGGACCAACATCTGGTCTCCCAATGAGAGTCAGACCGGCGCCAGATGGTTCCTTACCACAGGGACTGACACTGGTTAACCTGACGCCAGTGGCTCCTACGCCAGGGTTACTGCAGCCTAAAGAACCAACACTAGGGCCCTTCCAGCCTACCCCACAGACACCAGTTCCCCCAGCCATGTCTCAGAACCTACCCACAAACCTTAATTCCCTTTCTGCGGCCTAGTGGGCATTCCTTAAGGATAAGGAAGCCCCAAAGGAGCCCTCAACTCTGACTCCAAGGGAACCTCCTCCCAATCCAACTTAGGAGCAGGTTCCCCTAGGAAGGCCCTGACGCCACCTCTTAGGGAGCCTGCTCCACAATCAAAAGGAGCTGGCGCCAGTTGTTCGGGGACTCACCGACATTGGCCTTGCCACTCACCCTCTCCCTCTCCCTCTCTCCGGATTCTGGCGAATCAGGGGGATATTCCTCTTGTTCTTTATACGATGACTCTGGGAACTCCGACTTACCCTCAGAACAAGAACAGCCCAAGGACACTCCTTGGTCTCCTACAGGTGACTCAACTTTTATGGATGTGATGAGGCACATACAGGCTCTAATGGGTTGGGACACTGAAGAAGTGGATCCCAAGTGACATTGGCTCGTCATTTTCCTTTGTAAGAAGTAGTCCTTGCCTTTAGTTCCTCCCCTGATCGACTCCTTCAGAGATGTTAATAGGGCTGCTCGGAAGCACCTCTCCACTACACCAGCGACCTCCAAGAAGGCAGATCGCCTGTATAATGCCCCGAGGAATGAACCCTTTTATGGGAGCACCCTGATATTGACTCGGTCATTATTAACACAGTCCATGACCATTCTAAGTGACCTTGGCACCTTAGCACTTAGCCTCCTGATAAGGACTGTAGGCAGATAGACAGTTTCGGTAAGAAAGTCTACTCCTTGGCCACCTATGCTATCCTTTCCCTCAACTTTGATACCCACATGGTCCAATGTCAGAATGCCAGTGGGAGAAGGCTTTTGAGGTGGCACAGGCTCAGCCTGATCTTACCAGAAAGACTGAATTGCTGCACTTTTTAAAATCAGGCTCAGATGTGGGGACTCATGTTCTCCGGGCCTCATATGACTCTGCGGACTCCACAGATAGGGCAGCAGCTACAGGAGTTTGTCTTCAACGCTAATCCTGGATGAGGGTCTCCGGTTTTGCTCCGGATGTTCAGTCTAAGATTCTGGACGCTCCCTTCAGGGGCCTAGTTTTGTTCAGTGAGTATTCTCAAAATATCAACACTACCCTCCCAGAGTTGGGTAAGGCTATACATTTGGTGCGTACACTGTACCAATCTCAGCATAAATCGGTCCAGTGGCAGTCCTTTCGTCACACCTCCAAACAGCAGCCCAGAGGTCAACAACCTAGGGGTGCCTTTAAGAGAAAGGCTACTTCCCAAGCCACAGGAGGTTCAGCTCTGAGAGCTCCCAGAACCTTCAAGGCCACATTGCCTGTCCCGACTCCAATCTGACTTCTTACCCGACCCCTCCCTCCCTCCCAGCAAAATCCCTAGGGGAGAGAGTGGGGGGTCATTTCTCTCTCTACTCAGAGGGCCGGCACAGAATAACCTTAGATCAATGGGTTCTGCAGTTAGTGGAACAGGGGCATACCCTAGAATTTTTGGTGATCCCTCTGGACAATTCCCCCAGCCCCCTCCCATTACCCTCAGGCCCACATCACCTTCATTCATGACAAGATCAAAGCGCGATCCTGCAAAAACAGGCCATAGAACCTGTCCCACCAGCGCAGTGAGGGATGGGAGTCTACTCACATTTCTTCCTGGTTCCAAAGAAAACAGGAGACTTGCATCCCATCCTGGACTTCTGCCGCCTGAACCAGTTCATAGAGTACAAACGGTTCAGGATGGTCACTCTCCCCAGCCTTCTTTCCTTGCTTCTTCAGGAGGATTGTCTCTGTTCTCTCGACATGCAGGATGCTTACCTTCACATACTAGTGTTCCCACCTCACAGAATGTTTCTTCGCTTCCGCTTCCAAGAAAACCACTGCCAGTTTCGGACCCTGCTGTTCGGCCTGTCCTTGGCCCCGCGAGTCTTTACTAAGTGCCTTGCAGTAGTGGCAGCAGCCTTAAGGAGGGAAAGCCATTATGTCTTCTCTTACCTAGATAACTGGCTTCTGACAGCTCCCACCAAGGAGTAGTTGCTCAGAACCATGGAGGCCACTTTCTCACTGTTTCGGGATCTTGGGATAGCTCCCAAAATTCCAAAATCCTCCCCTTGGCCAAGTCAAAGACTCCAATATATATAGGGGCGATCTTGGACACAGCACAAGGCAAAGCCTTTCTTACTCCAGACAGGGCAGAACGCCTTTGGACTCAGGCTCATCTGGTCTCGTCATCTCACCAAGTTCCAACCAGAGTCGTTCTGTGGTTGCTGGGACATATGGCAGCGGCCATTGCAATAGTGCCTTTGGCTCGTCTGCTTATGAGGGTAGCCCAATGAAACCTTCGGGTCCAATTTGATCAGTGCACAGATGATGTGGAACAACTGGCGTTGGTTTCCAACTGGCTGCGACAGACTATGACGTGGTGGCTGGACCCCTCCAGCCTCTCCAAGGGGGTTCATTTCCGGTCGGAGAGCCACCTCGTCAGATCCTGACCATGGACGTGTCAGGCCAGGGCTGGGGTGCCCATCTGGCAGACCGTCAAACTCAGGGGACCTGGTCCCCATTGGAGTAGCATCTCCACTTCATTGTTCTGGAGATGTGGGCAATTCTGTATGCTGTACAAGCCTTCCAGACAAACCTACTCCCGGGTCCTCTCTTGGTCCAGATGGACAATATGTCTGTGGTCTTTTACATAAACAAACAGGGGGTAATGCATTCTTACACTTCTGCAGGAAGGCGATGAGAGTTTGTTTTTGGGCCATAGAGCATCACTAGGACCCAGCTGCTGTGCATGTTCCAGGCATCCAAAACACCTTGGACGACAGTCTAAGCCGTTCTCGGTCCAAGGTTCATGAATGGGAACTTCTTCCATCAGTGGTCGAAGATCTCTTTGACAGGTGGGGCCACCCTGAACTGGACCTCTTCTCGTCTTCATCCAACAAAAAACTGCCCAGTTTCTGCTCTCTATATCCGGGGCCAGGTGTTGCCTTCCCTCCCTTTCCATTGCTGCAGAGGGTTCTGCTCAAGTTGCAGTTAGAAGGGGCAGAGATGTCGGCCCGGTGGTGCTGAGGGTTGAGGTGCTGGTAGCCACACCTTGTGCCATGCCGGTGACCCAGGTTAGGTGACGGACTCCGGTAGCTTGAGGTTGGCAGGGGAGGTAGAGTATGGAGCGTCCATAGGACAGCTCTCCTCTACCTGGGGAGGGATCCAGGGTTGCTTGGTATCCTGGTGACCCCCGATGGTGATCGGTGGGTACTGCAGGTACACCAGCTAGCATAAAGGGCAGAGTGCGGCAGACGTCAGCAGGGCAGCCGTACGCAGGCATCATTGCACACTGCACTCCGAGGGGGAAACACCCTATTAAGAAAATCCCCATCCTCGGGGATAGGTGAAGGCACCTCTGCCCCACCGAGCCACACTCCACATGCTGGGCTTCTGTCCTCTCAGGGCTGACCACCTAGCCGACACATTAGATTTGAGATAGAGTACCCTGGGCAGATAGGGCAGCCCCACCTCTGGGGGTGTAGAGCCGGGGGGGGGCTGTCGGGCTGGCGCAGGGAGAGGAGAGAGCTTCAGGTGGGAGGTAGAGCTTGCAGGGAGCGGTGGTTGCTGGAGAGAATTCCCCGGTGGTACGGAGCAGAAATAAAGTCTACAAAAAAAAGAAGGGACAGAGATGATTCTGATAGCCCCTTACCGGCCACATCAGATTTGGTTTCCACTCATGCAGCAACTGGCTGTGGAGCGCCTGGTTCCCCTGCCTCTGTACTCCGACCTGCTCTCACAGGAGCAAGGCACCTTGGTCCATCTGTACCTCAAGTCACTGCACCTTCACGCATGACTCCTACAGACTTAGCAGTTGCCCAATTTAGGGTTTCTTCCTGGGTGGCAGATGTCCTAGTGGCAGCCAGGAAACCCTCCACTAGATCCACTTATGCTATGAAGTGGAAGCGAGTCTGCATATGGGCCACCGCTCGTCAACTGGATCCTTTTACTTGTCCAAAGAATCTCGTTCTAAAGTACCTCCTTTCCTTATCGGACTCAGGCCTAAGTTACTCGACGATTAAGGTGCATTTATCCACCATCTCTGCATACCATGCACCTATAAAAGGCAAGACTCTCATCCAACTTGATCTTTCCGCACTTTTATGCGGGGTATACTGCATATCAAACCTCCCATCTGGGACCCTGTCCCTTCCTGGAATCTTTTGTTCATTGTGGAAAAACTTACTTTGCCTCCCTTTGAGCTTGCCGCAAGCTGCGAGCTACATTTTCTGTCGTGGAAAGCGTTATTCTTAGTTGCTGTTACTTCTGCTCAGAGGATTTCTGAGCTTCAGGCTCTGACGTGTAAAGAGCCTTATTTAGTGGACCGATCCTAAGTTTCTTCCTAAGGAGGTGTCTGAGTTTACTCTGAATCAAGACATCCACCTGCCTGTGTATTACTCGAGTATTCGAATACAGGGGAGGTACAGTATTACTGCATACTCTGGATGTCAACCGGGTGCTTTGTTAGTATTTGGACTGCACCCAAGCCATCAGAAAAACTGATCAGTTTGTTTTCTTCGCCCCGAGGAAAGAAGGTGATCCTATTTCGAAACAATGCTTGTCCAAATGGTTAATTAATTGCTTTGTTTATTGTTACTGCAAATATGATAAGCCTTTATGGGGCCTAGTTAAAGGCCATTCTACCAGGGGTGTAATGGCTTCTTCAGCCTCCTTTGGAAATGTGTCCATTGCTGGCATTTGTGTAATGGACACTTGAAGTTCTGTCTGCACTTTCATCCGACATTACAGTCTGGACATTGCATCTAGACGCAGGGCAGGTTTCAGACTAGCTGTTCTACAGGGCCTACTCTCTTGAAAGTCTTATGCTGACCTCTACCTCCTCCCAGCTGACTGGGGTCAGTCCTTTCACTGATTTGGACTCGATCCTTATGGTGTAACCTGCTGCAAGAGCCCTCTTGAAGTGAGATGGTACAGTTACTTAAGAACTTACCGTAACAGTAGATCTTCGAGAGGAGCTCTTGCAGCAGGTGCTGCTTTCCCTCACTCCATCCCCTTGGTGACTGCTTCTCCATCACTGTTTCCTTTTCCTCAGTTTCAGAGGAACACCTCGGTTCTCCAATCACTATGCTAGCCGGGGTTTCCGGCAAGAGAACTTAGGTGGTGCTGGGTGACTGCCCCCTTTCTACCATAGGCGGACATCCAGGGCAGGCCGACATCAGGGGTGATCCCCCGCTGTATACTGCTAGCTAGAAGTTTTCCGTGGGGTCCTGGCACCTGCCGGCTTCAGTCCTTATGGTGTAACCTGCTGCAAGAGCTCCTCTCGAAGATCTGCTGTTACGGTAAGTTACGGTAACTATACTTTCTAGAGAAGCTTGAAGAAGCAATGCACGTGCACATATGGGCAGACTACGTGGACCATAGGCCCTTGTCTCCTGTCAACATCTGTGTATCTATGAGTCCACTCATACTGACCAAAGGATGTCATCATTGCTGTCCTGAACCGATCCCCCTCATTCACGGCCACATGAAAATACACAGAAGTCAGAACCATTAAAAATAATGGGGTAGCCTCCCCCAGTGTGCCTTGGGCTCCTCGATTCAGGGCAAAGGGTGTGCATCTCTCCTGGTGACCCCATTTAACTAGCAGTAATCATAGCAGAATCAGACACTTCCATCCTTCTTCTTTACAGTGATGGCTGGGGAGGCTCAGGGGCTTCAATTTTTTTGTAAAATGCCCAGGGCAACTAGATTCTGGACATAGCATTTAATGTCTACATACACATGTTGAGACACCTGCTAGTGTCTCTGCCTGATTGGGGCTCTCTCTGGTACAGATCTTGTGGGTCACCACATCGGCATACCCCAGTTCACTTTCTGATTGGGAGTAGACACACTGGCGGTGTTGCTCCAGTAGCTGTATTAGATGCCGTCCTTGTTCTTCAAACAGTTTACCCCAGTCCATCTGCACTGCCAGTTAGCTCTTAGCATTTGTGGGTGTGGTCTTCACCTCCTCCCTGGAACAATGGGACTGTCTCACCTCCTTAGATCCTCCCAATGTGCAGTTCCTCATTTCCTTTTATAAGATGTACCAGGGCCAGGAGCTCTGCCTCATCTGGGTGCGTCTGCTCTACCACCTGCATGCATGTGTGTAGCCACACTGTCTTTTAGCTTGCATTCAGGATTCATACTGGCGTTTTGCCCCGTTTGCCACAGCCAAGGCATGAGGTATCATCATCATCCCCTGAGGTAGGCTAATAGAGAGCATACAAGACAAGAGCACTTGACACAAAGCCATCCCCTGTGGTAACTGGCACTGGCCCTCTACTATGTGCTTACTCATGGGGGAATGTAGATGTCGCCCCCTTCTGAAAACTTGATGTAGCTGTGGTGATGGGCCTCTCAATCTCCCAGCATCAGGCTACCCATCAGGCTTGCCATCAGGCCCAGATCTGAGTCACTCGTCCCATTTGGGGTTCTGCCCGTCCCGGGTTCAGGAGTATGGTTTCCAGCAGGTCAGTAAGGCGGCTCTGCATGTTCACCCCTAGGATGAATGGCAAAGCTGTTTTTTTTTTTCCCCTGGAGGCAGCCTCATCATCCTGGACTATAAAGATGCACTTATAGTGTACTACTTGGACTATGCACTTCATGTTGGCCTCTAGTCACCTCACCAGTAGTATGTCAAGGCCATTAGCTGCCACCAGCTGCACCCAACTGGCATCTACAAGAACATCCCAGGCATCTTCAAAGTTCTACTAAAAGTGAAGGTAGTCATAGTTATTAACTGAGATCCTGTGTCTATAAGGCACTGGGTGCACACTCCTCTAATCCTTACATCTGCCTCTGGGCAGGCACTGAAGGCATGGGCTCTCATCTCTTCAGACCAGCCCCTTCTCCTGCCTCATGCAGTTTGCAGTCAAACTGTTTGTGAGGTACAGCTTGAGGCCTCGTCCCTCCTCTGTGCCTCAGGGCTGGAACGCTCCCCTTGTGGCACGTGAGGGTATTCCCTCCTCATGTGTTCCAGTTCTTCACATACGTAACAGGTATTATTCCCACTGGAGTCTGTTCTTGGTGGACACCTCCTAGGGCCCCCCACTCAGCTTGGCATGGACCTATAATCTGAAGCTGCCTTGGGCCGTTCATCCTATGGAACAGTTCATCTTGTCGGACAGCCAACTGCTCCACTATCTCTGGTAGTTTCTTCAGAGCAGGGACAAACTATCCTCTACTGCTACCAAGATGTGCACTGTCCCCATGGGGATAGCCCCGACCTTGGGCACCAACATCAAGCCCATGCTGTTACTTTCCAACCACAAGATGGTGGCCTGCATAAGTTTAGCAGAACTCATTATGGGGTGATCAAGGTGACTACTACGAATCTCCCTTCACAGGGGTAGTCCACAAGCCAGGCGCCAGCTGTTCTTTCAGCACTACTTCTGCATCGCTGACCCATCCTGGTTCTTTCTGGCACACCTTTTCGAGATGCTTGCTAAGGTCGTATGTGAAGGCCTGTACAGTTTCCCTGGCTTCCTGACAGCAATCATAGGCGTCTGCCAATGGGTACCTTGTGGCAGTAAACTTCCATAAGGACCATGAAGATGTCTTCTGCAGATCCTGTTTCTTTTAGGATTAGGAATCTCACCGTCTCTTGGGCCTGCCCCTGCAGCTAATCCCTCACCAACTTTGTCTGGTCCTCAACTAGCATCCTTAGGACCCTCAGGGCTGACCGGATTTGTCTTACTCATTCTTGCACAGGGAAATCGCCCTGATTCTGAGACTGCGCTGTGAAGTCTGGGATCCTCTTGTCATGCACGATGTACTACACAGGCATCAGGTGTTGGGCCAGTGTTGTCTGCTGTTCGTGGTGTGCGAGCTTCTGCTGTAGATCCACTAGTGGAGTCTGTAACGCTTTCATTGCTGCGCCTCGTGGTATCTGTTACTTGTGCAGTGTGGGAGCCCTTTACCAGCCTGCCTCCAACGGGTTACCTTGTATGAACTAAGTGTTGATCCTTGTGGCTGTGCCAAATGTAAGTGGGCATAAGGGGAACCCAGGCCTGCCCCCTGTAGTTGTGGACTCTAAACCTTCCTCTGCCCTCTCCAGAGCACAGGAAGAACTATAACCTCACACCATTCTGTGGTGCATAAACAGAGTGCATGACAGAGGAGGGCTTTAAATCAGCCTTAAAGACATATCTATGGCACCAGGCTTATGGTAAATGATTAGTTTGTGTAATAGTATTTATGGTGTTCTTTGATTGTAAGACTGTTCTTATTCTGATTTGTTTGATTTTAATCTGTACGGCGCCTTGGTTTTTGAAAGGCGCCTTAAAAATAAAAATATTATTATTATTTATTAAGGAAAAGAACACATTAGGGAAGGAAAATAGTGGGTTAGAATATTGTGGGGTGATAGGCACCTCACAGGCACAGTACTTTGACAATAAACAATGTGCAAACAATGTAAGTCTGCTCAGTTTAGTTTAAGCACATTAGTCCTAGAACAATTCCCATTAAAAGGTGAGATCTTCAGTGGGGGGAAATCATATGAGTCCCAAAGCCCACACACAGCTTTCTCCCGGCTCTAGCAGTATTGGGGAGAAAACAAAAACAGAAGGGATGCTACAACCGCCTAGGTTACTGTAGCAAAGTGACCCCAACACCTCAAGTGCCTTACAGTGCCTGGTGTCCAGCGCACATGAGCTGGACTAGCTACTTCGGTGCTCCCTCCTGCCATCTTGTAACTACCTGGCACTTGGCTTGCTGTGCCATGAGGTTGCTGCCCTTGGTTGTCCAGTCACTCTTGTTCTGCTAGTTGCTCCACCACTCCCAGTTAGAGATGCAGCAAATTTTTAATCCGCCCGCGAAGTGGACACGAAATGGGCACTTCGCGTCCGCAGAGCACAACGTGAAGTGGACACTGCAAAGTGCTCACTTTGCGTTATTATTATTACCACTTCGCATTACCATTATGCCTTAACGCAAAGTAAGGCGAAGTGAGAAGAAAATAGGCACATCACATGGCTTGCAGTACTGTAAGTCGCATGCTTTAGCCAGGCAGGAAGGAAGTGAGTCACAGAAGCAGTTTCACTTTCTCTTCTTTTGCATTTGTAGAGGGAGAAGGCATTTGTGAGAGGAGAGGAGTTACTGCTTGATTGCCTTGTTGCCACTTCGTTGCGTTTCAGTGCCAGAACAAAACAAACGGCTTTTTTAAAAGCTATTTCTTTATTTAGTTTTTGTATTGTATTTGTGTTTTTTTTTTTTTTGTTAGTGAATTTTTTTTGTATAAGTTTTGTTTTGTGTGTGTGATTGTGTATGTGTGTGTGTGTGTGTGTGTCAGCCCATGGACTTCAGGAGAATGGACCTAGGAGAAGGTGAGTCGCTGGCCCATGGGCGCAGTAGGAGGGGATGAGTGCGGACCCGTGGGGGGCGGGGCAGTCGTGTCATGTTGGACCGCTCCCAACTCCTGGCCGGTGTTGCTTCCCCCGTTGAAGCAACAGGAGCAGCAGCAGCAGCATCAGTGCCACCGGTGGCTGCTGCACGTCCACCTTCTTCGCCACTACTACTACCACCACCACCAGTAACAGCAGCTGTTGGGGCTCCAGCAGCACCACCTCCACAGCCACAGGAGGTGGCCCCGGAAATTGTAGGTGGTGGTGGGACTCATGCCCAACGTGTGAGGACTTTGTCTGGTCCCCCCTGCAGCTCCCCAGTGTGGGAGTTTTTTAACTGCGTGGGGGGAGACAGCACAGTGGCGGAGTGCCATGTGTGTGGTGTGCTGGTGCACTGTGTCTCCTGTGGGACAGTTGGGGACCGGTTGCCAGCGCACCCACATGCTGAACCACCACAGAGCAGAGTGGCAGGCTGCCACGGAAGGGACCAGGCGTCCACCTGCTGGCCCTTCTGTGGCAGTGGCCGAGGGTGCTGCTGGGGTGGGAGTTGTGCCTCACAGTCACCACCGCAGCAGGAGAAGGGCTACTCTAGCAGCTGCTCCACCACCAGCACCACCCTGTCCACCACCAGCCCCACTACCTGAATTCCCCGCTGCAGTGGACCCTGCCACAGTCCCTGCAACACAGTCTGACATCGGCCTGGTGTGGGCAGTGCTTGAAGAAAATAATGAGCAGTTCAGTGCTTTGGAGCAGCAGGTGAACAGAGTAGAAGCACAGCAGCAGCAAATACTTTCAATGCTGCACCTGCTGCTGGACTACCATGGCATCCCATGGCCATAGTAAGTGAGGATTGTTTTCGCCCCCCACCCCACCCCTGACTCCACCCCACTACTGTGTTGTACTGTTTTTCTGTGTTTTTTCTTTGTTATTGTTTAATCATACACATTTTCCGTTCCAGGGGAATCTTTCTTGCACCACATAGTGCAATACATTTTTGTGAAAACCACCCGTAATTTCATTACGGTGTGTCACGTGACGGAGGAATTCCCGTTCTGAAAATCTGCCCACATTCTGCCTGCCTTCTCAGCAACGTTAGGACATGATGGCAGGGAGAGCACATGTGCGTGCTCCTTACAGTGACTATCCGATTGTCCGGCAGGTTTCCGAATGTTTCTTTATGTTATAATGGTCAGTTTGTGGTGAAATGTGTGGACACGTTTCCAGTAAGAAGAGCCTTGTTAGTGGAAATATCCCACTTTTCACCACAAAGTCAACCTTATAACGTAAGGAAACATTGGGATAGCTGCCGGACATTCACTACAGTGGAGCATGCACCTGCGCTCCCCCTGGCATCACGTCCCAACATTGCTGAGAAAGGGTGGCAGAATGTGGGTGGCTTTTCTGATCGGTAATTCCTCCGTCACGTGACTCACTGTGATGAAATTATGGGTGGTTTTCACAGAAATATATTGCAGTCTGTGGAGCAAGAAATATTCCAGTGGGAGTAATGCCTCCACATATTAGTTTATGTGCATCACCATAACTATGTAATGTGGTGAATCTCTGTAAAGCAGCAGCACAATAATCTGTTGATAACTCTGACCTATATTTTTTAATGCCATGTTACAACTTCCTTTACTTACATCCTGACTGACTGGAATGATACAAGCATTTACAGTAGTTGAGTCTGCTGTACTACCTTTTTTCATGTGTGAAATAATGAAAGGAGCATTCCTTTTAAATTGGTGCTGACCAGGTCTTTGTCATTGTTTTCCTCTGCTTTTCTCCATCACATCAAGTAGTTGTTATTTATCACTTCTGTTGTTAATTAACAGTTATGCATCAAGCAGTGTTTTATGACACCATGGAACAATAGTTATTGAAAAGCAGCTGCAAATAAGTACAAACCTGGTCCGAACAATATTGGAAGGCGTGCTCATTTTTTTTTCATACATGGGAAAAAAAGTGGTCAAGTAAGTAAAGCAGACATAAATTGTGAAAAGAATCGTATCATTCAAGTCACGACTCTGAGGTAACTAGTGGTGGCTGTGGCAATGTAAAGTAGCATAAAACAGTACAGTTCAGAACTGTGAGGACATTCTTGCAATGCTTTAATTGTAAAAATGTCAGTATGACATCATGAGCTCACAGCAACAATCATAGAACACACAAAAGTGGCACAGAGTCCCCAGATTTTTTCTACCAGCCCAAAATGCATCCTGCTTGTGTGCAGAAAATTGACAAGTGGTTACACAGTGAAATGAGACTGTTTCAGCACATACAAAGTCCTCCAGAATTAATGGAGCACTCAGTCATGCACACAAAAGTGGTACAGAGTCCCCAGGTTTTTTCTGCCAGCCCAAAATGCATCCTGCTTGTGTGCAGAAAATTAACAAGTGGTTACACAGTGAAATAAGACTGTTTCAGCACATACAGAGTCCCCCAGAATTAATGGCGCACTCAGTCATGCGCACTAAAGTGGTACAGAGTCCCCAGATTTTTTCTGCTGGTCCAAAATGCATCCTGCTACTGTGCAGTGTAATCCCCTGCAAATTGGGATTCCCAAAAGTCTTCCAGGAGCTTGCCTGAATGCTCCAAGTCTGGGCGGTGTTCGACGTCTGAGCTGTTTAAATGTGGTTCCAAGTGAGTGCTATTTGAGCCTCCACGTACTGTCTCTTTAAGAGCTGTCTGCTTGCAGACTTAATTAGTTTGTATGGGGGGACTGTATATTTAATGCTCGAATCCTGCCCGAGCTGCAGAGTAGTTGCTCCATTTTGTGGTCGTTGGAAGTGCAAAGGGAGCCTATCTGAAAGCTGTAACTGTTTGCCTGTAATCATTTAAAGCATTAGCAAAACTGTAGTTTGTCTAACCTGCCTTTATTGCAGCTGGGACTCTGTGTGTGTTACCCCTCCATTTTGGACCTAAACTGCTGTGCTGGGCCAATTGGGTTAAGGGAGCCCTAAAATGGAGCCTGTGGACGAATCAGAACTTTGACTTAATTTTGAGCCAGCCACAAGGGGATTGAATGGGCAGTGACTCTGGGAAATGTAGTTTTGACCTTGGCGCCTTTTTCCACCAACAGAGGGAGTCTTATTGTGAATGACAGCTGAACCAGCCAATGGAATGGTGTGGAGCTAAAGGAAATGCCCTGCTCTGTGACTGGAAAGATCAGATCAGTTGTGACAGTGAAGAGAGAAGGAACTCTGTGCTTCTACGGTGTATAGTTTCGCGCAGGAAGCACGTGTGAGGCCCTGAGGTTCGGTCTGCAGCCATTGCAAGTGCCAGTTCAGACTGAATCCAAGTTGTGAGAAGACAGAAGGAAGTCTGAAGAGTGGAAACCGGGCTCACCCTGTAGAAGACTGGAGGAATTGCTGATTCGTGCTCGGTCTGTCAAGAATTGAAGCTGCTGTGTGTGCTCCCGGGTAATGTGCAGTAATTGCGATCAGGATCGAGGAGCAGCCTGCCTGGTATAGTACTTTCCTTTTACATATGAATGTGCGTAGTGCTTGTGGGGAATCACTATTTCCAATCCCCTGTACTGTGTGATGTGTGTTGAAGCTGGAAGCAAACTCCAGCTTGTCTCGGACTAAATCCGTTTGCTATCAACTGCAGTGGGGTCCAGTCACAAGGACCTTGTCTCCATGCCCTGTTGTTCTGGCAATCCAGAAGAACATCCACCATCTGGTCCTCAGCTTGAGTATTGTGAGTACAAATCGGGGGTATTCCCCTGCAGCCTGTTTTCAATCACAAGTGTGTCATCTAATTCTTGTTGTTTCACTGCTTCATGGACTGAACCATCCAGTTCTGGATTACAATTAGGTGTTGTGCATATATTTTCTCCTACAGGGAACTATCCATCTGCACCTGCCGGCCAACCTCAGGCAACGGACCTGGCTAGCCCCCCCTCCCCAACCTGGGTACCCAGAGTGTGACTTTTCAGACCCTGTATGTGTGCACAGTACTGTGATTTAATGCCACTAATTAACCCGATTTCCCCCCCTCCCGTGTTACTGTCCCCTAAATAAATCAGATTTGTTGTTGTTATACTATATACTGTCTGTGGTGTTGGTACTTATGGAAACAGTATTGTGTTTTGCTGTGTATGTTGTTTAACCTTACTTTACAGGGGGTCCTCAGAGACATGCTGCAGAATCAGTCTTGAGGGTAAGTGGTATCTATATGAGTGAACAGTGTGTATACGTGGGGTATTGGGGCTGTAACTCAGTGTAGTGTGTGAGCCACTAGAGGGAATAAAAGGGGGTCTCAGTGTCCCAGAGGGCTGTGACCAAGCTAGTCTAACCACTACAAACCCTGACCTCTGGGTGGAGGCACCCGCCATAGGACTTAGGCCCCTCAACCTGTCCGTAGTCAAACAGGCAGGTGTAGTAGCCCTTGGGATAGCACCACCTAGGGGTTACAGCAGAAAATTGACAAGTAGTTACACAGCAAAATGAGACTGTTTCAGCACATCCCCCAGTATAAAATGATGACTGTGAGCGTCGTGTTGCTGGTCCAATGTGTTCTGCGAGACGATTCCAGCAAATGCAGTGTCATCATCTCAACTGGGTTGAAGGGTGCCCTTTGGCTGTACACTAGTAGTAGCCTTGGTGAGTAGATATATAGATATATAGTTGTGTTGTGTATTTTGTAGGTGAGGAGGGGGGTTGACATGGACATGTACTCACGGTATTGTTCTGCATCACAGGTCACACAGAAACTGTTGGTGTGCACATTCCAGTGCTCAATGAGAATTTTTTGCGCTGAAATTGGAATTGGATAACTCTCAAGCACATGAAGGTAAGTATTTTTTTGGGGGGGGTGGGGGGAATCATATTTGCAGGTTTGTCTCTAATGGTTTCTTATTTTGTTACTTCTTCACAGATTTCATCAGGATCCTTCTGGAGTCCAGTTGTCTTAGGATGGTCATGGTCATCTAATGAAACAACTTCTGCATGTTGCATGTGTGCCCAAGCTCGGGGGATGGGGGTTCCTGATGTTGAAGAACTTTTTTGGATAAGGCCACTTTGACAGAACAACAAAGCATCTGGAAGTTTTCTAAAAAAAAGAAATGTATTGCTTCTTACAACTTAATTGTTATGTGTCCCTCCCTGGTTCTCAAATCTCAATCTAAAGTCAAGTTACATTTCAAACCCACATCTTGTCAACTAACACAACCTGTGTGCAATATTTGCTGCAGTCTTTACAAAACAATGAAATGGATGAAATAAAATCTTCTGACTTACCAGAATGGATTTCACATGGATATTACATTGCTTCCTTTCTGTACGGTACAGCTACAGTACCATTCCCAACGAGTTTTAGCGATGGAGCCTTTTTTTGTTACCCTGTAAAAGAAACAAAATAAGTGTACCGTATGTGTTTTACCATTGAGGCTCTGAAAAGCTACAGAAAACAGAACATACAACTAAAGGAAGTGAAGCAGCATAGTAAACATGAGAACACCTACTCACTTTATGGTTTAAATATTAAGAAGCTTTGTGTCTCTGGCTGATGGATGTGGTGGTCTGGACAGACTCCGGCACAGTGGTGGCAGTGGCTAACATCATTCCCGGTGGTGGTGGTGGTTCAGGGGGCAGACAGACTCATTGTGGCAGTGGCTAACATCAGCTCCGGTGGTGGTGGTGGTCCGGGGCAGACAGACTCATGGTGGCAGTGGCTAACATCAGTCCTGGTGGTGGTGGTGGTCCGGGGGGCAGACAGACTCTTGGTGGCAGTGGCTAACATCAGTCCCAATGGTGGTCGGGGGGGCAGGCAGACTCATGGTGGCAGTGGCTAACATTGGTCCCAGTGGTGGTGGTGGTCCAGGGGGCAGACAGACTGATGGTGGCAATGGCTAACATCAGTCCCAGTGGTGGTGGTCCGGGGGCAGACAGACTCATGGTGGCAGTGGCTAACATCAGTCCCGGTGGTGGTGGTCCGGGGGGGGCAGACAGACTCTTGGTGGCAGTGGCTAACATCAGTCCCGGTGGTGGTTGGGGGGGCAGGCAGACTCATGGTGGCAGTGGCTAACATCGGTCCCAGTGGTGGTGGTGGTCCAGGGGGCAGACAGACTGATGGTGGCAGTGGCTAACAGTCCCAGTGGTGGTGGTCCGGGGGGCAGACAGACTCATGGTGGCAGTGGCTAACATCAGTCCCAGTGGTGGTCCGGGGCAGACAGACTCATGGTGGCAGTGGCTAACATCAGTCCTGGTGGTGGTGGTCCGGGGGGCAGACAGACTCATGGTGGCAGTGGCTAACATCAGTCCTGGTGGTGGTGATCCGGGGGGCAGACAGACTCATGGTGGCAGTGGCTAACATCAGTCCCAGTGGTGGTGATCCGGGTGGGGTTGGGCACACCGCCTTTTAAAAACTTCAGTTAAAACCTGCCAACATTTACCACATCCATCATCCTCATAAAGAAAGCTGCCCTCACAGTCATTGATGTCTGAAGTCTGACCACTGGGAAATTCTTTCTCCATTGTGTCATCATCTACATCAGTGGTGGGCCATTTCAGGCAGCCACTGCCAGTGCCACCAGGATGCTCCATTTCCACATCAGCAAGACCACCATGACTAGGCCGGGGTACGAATACCGAGGTTGCAGTCTGTGCTGGTATGTGCCTCTCATTCATTTTAATGAATGTTAGCAAACTAACATTTGCAGGAGACAGGTTTGTCTGACAATCCTGACTATTGTACCTGCTGAGCTAAATACCCTCCCAACACTTACACTGGAGGGTGGGCATGTGAGGTACTTCAGTGTCACTGCAGTCAGCTCTGGCCATTCACTTACCTTTCCACTCCAGTACAAAAGAGGATCTTCAGTTATTGTCAGATGCCTGTTTTCAGACAACTATGACTCAACCGTTCTGTGAGCCACACTAAGTCCAATTGTTGATGCATCATCCTGTACTCCCAAATCATTTATTTCACAAATACCCACTTGGGACAAAGCTTCCCAAAGCGGGTTGACACCAGCCACTTTGGATGACAGACCACCTGGAATTGCAGTCCCCTTCCCCTTGCAGGATATGCTTGATGGTCCTCCAGGTACACCTTCAGCCGGATTATGCTGCTGAGGTTTGCTGACCTTGGCACCTGACTTCTGTGCCCCACGAACCAAGCGCACCAGTTGACCACTGATATTTTTTACCTTTTCAGGCCCTCCGTCCAGTAATGATGCAATTCCACGTTTGTATCGTGGTTCCAGCATTGTTGCTATGGCAAAGTTGTCACTACGTTGAATGCTCACAACGTGACGATTCTGGTCGAATGCTGTCAGTATGTGTTGCAGCAACATACTGCTACCACCGTCTCTGGCAACATCAAGGCTATACTGTACATTCACCAATGTCTGCCTCAGCACCTGCAGCAGTGGAATTGATTGGCTAATGGAGGCAGACTCACCACTCACTGCCTGTGTGGCGTGTTCAAAAGGCTGCAAAATTGTTATTACAGAGTCCATGAGGCGTCACTGTTCAGTCGTCATAGACATGGAGGCCCCGGAACTGTCATGGCTAGAGTGCATAACAAGATATTCTGAGATGGCTTTGTATTGTTCATACAAACTCTCTGCCATGTATAAAGTGGCGTTCCATTGGGTGACAACTTCCAGCTTCAAGCGGTGCTGAGGCAGGCTGTTTTGTATCTGCAACTGCTGCAGTTGGTCACGGGCCTTTCCAGATCTTGAAAAGTGAGAGCAGATATGTCGTGCAATGGTCAGCATTTCCTTTATATCAGGGTGCTGCAGAAACTCCTGAACCACAAGATTTAAACAGTGGGCCATGCATGGAACACAAAAAAAAACACCATTCGTGATGCATTTCACCACATTTGACCCATTGTCACTTGCTATGAACCCAGCTCTCAGGGACAGAGGGTTTATCCATCTGTCAGTTTCAGTCAGTACCACGTCCAACATGTTCTCACCAGTGTGTGAACAGGTCACACTGCACATAGCAATCGTTGCATGCTGTTGAATTCCTGGAAGATTGCTACCGCGACAGTCCACCTTACTGCACTGATTATTCACACTACCAACATCACAGACAACCCCCGGCACCTGCTAACAGTGTGCAGTTATACACAAATATGAACTCCCCGCTGTTTTGCCACTTGTCCACATATTCATACTTAAATGGATGAATGAGAAGGAAGAATGTTGAAGGGCATGTCTTACTGAGTCGGACACAGTGAGGAACAACTCTGGGACAGCATGGGTAGAAAAGTATGTCTTGGATGGGACTTTCCATTTTGGACAGGCACATGCAGCAAACCGACGGAACCCAGAATTCTCCACAAAGGAGATGGGCAAAGGATCAATTGCCAGCATTTCTGCTACAGCAGCATTGAGTTCATGTGACACTGTATGATTCGGGGGGGGGGGGTACTTCAGCTTATGTGCTCTGTAATGTGGACTGACTTAAATGTTTTACACAGGGTGTGTTGATCACAAATGGTTGTGTGCTCTACGATGAATGGCATTGGCAGGGGGTGGAGTGTGGACATTTGATGAAGATGGTTGCACAGGTGATGATGACAAACCCAGAAATGCTGTTATTTTGCCAGATTTGCCAACCGGGGTTGATGTACCACTTGCACTAGACATACTGCATTCACCACCACCACCACAAAAACTGCTACTCTCACCAGCACTGGACAACATTTCAAAGTCATTATGGTCCTCTACCTCATCATGCCTGTAGTAATCCTCTGTTCTTATTACTGCTCTACTGCACACGTTTAATTTCCTACTGGGTTTAACAGTCATGGAAGGGGATAACATGCTGGCTATGGTTGCTGGTGATGCGGGTGAATGCCCCACTGTGGTATCAGCTGCCAACTTGTGCTGGGTCCACAGTGCCAAGTGCCTATTCTTAAGATGCGTATGCTGTCCTCCTATGCCCAGATGGCTCCCCTTTTTACCTCGACTCACACGCACATGATAAACCTGGCAGATTGCAGCTGAATCATCATTTGCATCTTGAACAAAAAAATCCCAAACAAGGGATTGTGCTGCTCTGCTTTTAACATGTCCATGATGTGGCTTATTTAAGTCCGTTATTTTAAGAACTGAAGTGGGGGAAGGGCACGTAATGTTTCGGGCACTGCACACCTGGACTGCAACTGACCACCACGACTACCTGTCATATTGATTACTGGGTCATCATCATCATCAACTAAAACTGATAGATCACAAGTTTTTACAGGGGGAGATTACTGCAAACAGACTCGGACACAGACACTTTTAATTTCTTTTTCTCCGGTTCCCAACTGGGGTCAATTACATCATCATCATATTTATCAATGTCACACACATCCACATCTGCTTGGATGATAGTATGTGGACTGCATGTTGCAATAACAGCATCATCATCATCACATTCATCATCAGCATCTACACCACCATCACCTGCTATTTTTTCACCACACTGTGAATCACTGCATGGAAAATGCATGACGTTAAGTGCCACGGTGGACGAAATATCACATTGTATGCTATCGTTGACATGATTATCAGAATCCTCAGGTTCAGTTACTGGGATGTTACTGGGAAGTATGACATCATCTGCGCTGCCACTCACCTGCACTGCTTCACACTCAATATTTTTGGATACGGTACACTGGTCGGAATTAGAACTTGACGCAACAATACTAATACTACCTCCACCACCACTAACACCAGTAACACTAACACCACCAGCTGGGAAAACATCATCTCCTCCAACTATGAGTGAAGCTACTGATTGGGCTGTAAAAAACATTTCAGGAGAAATACCTTTCTTCACATCAGCAATGCACTTCTGCATCTGCGTACTACTACCACGCCCACAGACCATCTTACTGCCAACATTGCTGTGGCGAGAAACAGCTTTGCTTGCACGTCTCTTTGCAGGCATTTTGGGGGATCAACCATAAATATTATAACCAAATTCAGAGTTTGATATGTTCACTCTCTGATTGAAGGGACGCTGGATGTGAAGCCAAATAAACAACTGTGGCTTCAGCAACAGATAAGAGACTACTCTGAGATTGTCAGGAATTAAGACAACTTCAGTAACCACTAACCAGTGGTGCTGATGCGGTCATAAAAACAATCCAATCTGGTAAAAAATACCTTTTGAACTTGGGGGTGGGGGGAGCACTGAATGCAGACAGTGCGGATTTTTATAGCACTACAAGCAGCAAAACTAAGAACAGATACCACGATCGCAGTACAAAATCAGGCAGCTGCAGTGGATAGCAGGTTCACACTGCTGCGCCTGCAATTACATTGGTCTGTGGCACAATAAAAGATGTATTATTTGATGCACGCAAAACTGCACACACAGTCACACAGAACACTTTGTGTACAATGCTGAATGAGGAATTCGTCGCAAATGCAAAGGTTCAGTACTATACCACGCTACGTATTGTAAATTTGTAATGTAAACAACCTGAACCTATGAACAGCTGCACCACATCCACACAACAAACAGCAAGAACATTTCTACTATTACTGACAATATTACTGTGTGCACATTAACACAGTCAGTTATATAACAAAAATATAACCGAAAAACAAAGAAATCACTATTTCTCTAACTTATATCTACCTACACCACAGATACGCCTCTCCCCCAAAAGCACACTTTCACTGTCTTTCACCACACACACACACTCAGTGTTGTATATTAACATTCAAAATCCACACAAAAACAAAAACGCTCGATGATATCAGCACAGGAGGGTTTCCTGCAATCGATGAACTAAAGTTGGATCCCAAAAAATAAAGCAAAAATGCTTTTTGAACAGCTTTTACAAGATTCTTATCACAGACAGCCATCAGAGCACACTGTCTCCTACTCCTTCCTACTCATACTAGCCCGAACTGAGGCTGTGCAGATCAGTATAGAGCCCATGTGACCTGAAATCCCATGAATCACTGCAAAATTCACCTTTGGAGCTCAAAAACAAAGGCGAAGTGCACTCCTGCAGTGCACTTAAGCATAGAGGCAACCCAGGTGGTGGCTGGAGATAACGTGAAGTCATTGCTTCCAATGGACTTGCGTGTTTCTCATTATAACACTCGCTTCATGTGTGGAGCACTCGTGAATCTGCCTTTGCTCCACGAATCACGTCATCTAGTCACTCCTTGTCCAATGGTCGTTCTGCCACTTTTGGTCATCTGGTTGCTCCTAGTCCAGTGGTCACTCTATACTTCTGGCTGTATGGTCACTTTTGAGTCCACTGGTGTCACCACCATTCCTGGTCAGTTGGTGGACCCATTCCTTAACTGTATGGCTGACTCAGTCCCTAAATAAAGGTCAGTGCAGCCTCTCACTGTAATTCACTGTTGGGCTTGGGGATGCAGAAGCCCACCCTACCTAGTCTTGGACCATATAGCTATCTGAACCCAACTGGTGCCTAGCACACAGAGGGGAGGAATGAAGGGAAGACTGGACATCATAACCTCCCCAGGCAAGTCAGCAACCACTCCTAAAAGAGGGACCCAACTGGGTTGGAGGGCATCACTAGCCCACAGGAGGAGAATTTTGAGCCTGGACTTTAAAGAGGAGGAACTCAGACAGACCACTTCCTCTGATACTCTTTTCTCAGTGAGAAGCACCAGAAACTCCCTAGCCCCCTTGGTCTGAGCTGCTGCTGTGACCGTCCCACTCCTAACTTTGGCTGCAGCAGTGAAGGTGCTGCAGACTTAGCTCAGTCAGCCTGTATGGACCTCTCAAGTGACCCATACAGCAACAACAGGGCCGACTCCCTTAAAACAATTCCGAGTAGTCACCACCCTGAAGCTGTTTCCACCAGCTGAACAGTACCTTTAAAAGGCATCTGCCACTCCGATGCACTCTCCCCTAGCTGCACAGTTCCTTCAGAAGGGAGCCACTGCTCCAAAGCTCTCTCCTGTAGGTGTGTATTAACTTTTGAACCCACAGCCACTCCAGAGTCCCCACTGCGCCACTTGGAAGGGTCACCTTTTAATCGATGTCTGGCTCATGGTCCTGACTCCTGCACAATGTACACACAAAAGAAAGCACATGTAACCCCTAGGTGGCGCTATCCCAAGGGCTACTACCCCTGCCTGCTTGGCTAGTAGCAGGTTAAGGGGCCTGAGTTCTGAAACGGGTGCCTTCACCCGGAGGTCAGGGTTGGTAGTGGTCAAGCTAACCTTGGCACAGCCCTCCAGGACACTGTAACCCCCCTTCTTTCCCCTCTAGTGGCCTGAACACTGTACAGCAATCACTTTCACAATACCCCTGATACACCACACAAATACCCACACTGTTTTCTCTTACCACCAGGGCTGGTTCCTCTGGCTCGACCCTGGGGACCCCTTGTAAAACAAGGTTATGCACAGCAAATAGCAACAGTACAGTACTTTGAGCACAAACAGGAACCACAGTCAGATTACATGCAGAAAAAGTTAGATCTGATTTATTCAGGGGACTTGAAAAAGGGAGGGGTAAAATCAGGTTAATTAGCTAAAAGATTATATCAGTCAAGCAGTTATGCATGGGCTTTGAGTCCCCCACAGTCACACCTCTGGGTACCCATGTGGAGAAGAGATAGACTAGCCAGGACTGTTGCCCAGGGTTGGCCAGCGTCGCAGCTGGTTGGGGCCCTGTGATGGAAAACACAACATGCACAGTACACAATATTTGTAATCCGGAGCCAGAGGGCTCAGTTTGCAAAGGAAACGAAATAACAAGACAATCAGATGACACACTCAGATTAAGCTGTTGTTGCAGGGAGCTACCCTGGTATTTACTCACGATACCCAAGACTGGACACAGGCTGCACGAAATCGAGACTGCAGGTGGTTGATCTGGAATGCCAGGAGAAACCGGGCCCACACGAGTCGCAGAGGCGTCATTCCTGTTCAAGCGTGAAGCAGGTGACTGATCCCCAGGCAGGTCTCTCGTCAATGGCTTCTCTGTGCAGTGGGTAGTCTGGCTGGGCAAGTCTGGCAAGGCCCAGACCGCATGGAGACAAATTCAGATGCAGTCCTTTTTGTGGGCTGGATACAGCTTCCAGCAAGCAGAACACAGTTCACACATTGGGGAACTAACTCACAACCCACTAGCAGCTCATAGCACATTTACATGTAAGGGACTTCTACTGTACCAGGCAAAGTGCTCCCCAGTCACAATCACAAAGTCTCTGCACACACTGGGAGCTTAGGGGTAGCAGGAACTCCTAACAGGCCGATCGCATTCAGTAAAAATCTTCGGTCTTCTTCAGCTTGAGTCTGGCCCACGTCAGTAGCTTACTTTAGTCACACAAGCTTGGATTTAGTCCAAAATAATTCTCTTCTCTTCCTCTTAGGAGCAATAGACAGACATGCAGGCCAAAAACTCAGCCTTTTCACAGTTCTCCCATGCGTATCCACTCAGAATCACTTCAGCTCCTTTATCTTCAGTTTCCAGCTTAGATCTAACTGAAAACTGCAAGCAGCCCGGGACTTCCCCAAGATCCAAAAGGTTTGGTTGGCTGATTTGGCTGTCAGTCAAGGCAAGAGTTCCCCCTTCAGTTGCAAAAAAGGCGCAAAAAGTTCAAAACTACAATTCCTACAGATTTTGACTTCAGACAGCTCCTGTAGTCCGGCTACATTTTAGGTCCCACCAGTACTGTCTAGTCCAATTTGCAGTCCAGGACCAAGATAGTGGAGACAAACAAAACAGTCCTTGCTATTAAGAAAGCAGGTTAGACAAACTACACTATCATGATCACTCTAAATGATTTTCAGCAAATAGTTACATCTTTCAACAGAGCTCCCTCTCAGATTACAAGAGCTGCAATCAGGCAGCTCTTAAAGAGACAGTACACAGAGGCTATACAGACTCGCTCTGGTAATCACATTTAAACTGCTAAAACGCAGGACACCAGCCTGGCAGTGAGTATTTAGCCAAGCTCAAGGAAGACTTTTTGGGAACCCCCATTTGTAGGGGGGTTACACATGCAAGGGTGGGACCTCTCTTTTTAACCATCTCCTATCCCACTATATTAAGTCACCAGGTTTGTTCCTGTTGGCATGGAGCCAGCCAACCAGTTCTGGAGACCCCATCTCCGCAGAGACATAGACAGAGTGGAGGCTGTCCAGAGGAGGGCAACCAAAATAGTGCAGGGTCTGCAACAGAAGACATACGAAGAAAGACTAAAGGAGCTTAATATGTGTATACCCTTGAGGAAAGAAGGGAGAGAGGGGACATGATAGAAACTTTCAAGTACCTCAAGGGAATCAACAAAGTCCAAGAGGGTAGCATCTTTCAGAAAAAGAGATGTGCAAGAACAAGGGGGCACAATTTGAAGACAGAGGGGGGACAGCTCAGAGGTAATGTGAGGAAGTATTTTTTCACAGAGAGGGTTGTGGATGCATGGAACAGCATCCCTGAGGAGGTCGTGGAGTCAAGAACAGTGGGGGAATTCAAGAATGCATGGGACAGACATAAGGCAGTCCTAGTGGGGGGTAGGAGGAAGGAAGCTGTTGGTTAACTAGGATCTGCAGCTTATCTGTTAGGTAGGAAAATGGGCAGACTAGGTGGGCCAAGCGGTCCTTATCTGCCGTCAAATTTATGTTTCTATGAAGCCCCCTGTGGGAAGCCCGTGAAGGGATGTTACAGGGCCCCCCACACTGGACACCAGGGTTGCAGGGAGGGAAGTAGGAGGTGTCTGAGGTTGCGAAACTCTCCCCCCCCCAACATAAGAATGGACCTCGGCCTGGATTGTTCTTTTTCTTCTTCTTTTTGGCTTTTTTTTCCAGTTAAATACTCAGCCCTCTATAAAGTCAGTTTTATATCTTTCGAATTTAGATTTTTTTTGTTGCATTTTTTTCTGTTGTTATATCTTAGCAAATGAGATTTAAAAGTCTCACTTAGAGTTTTGAAAGCATGTGTACTCTCAAACTTTTTTAATGCTTCTTCTCTTTGTTTTAGTTCTAATTCCACTTCTTTTTATATAATTTTGTTTTCTGATAATATCAGTTGCATATATTTGTTTAGATGCTTTTAGCAAAATATCCCTCCATTTTGCCAAAAAACCTATCTTTTTTTTTGTCCAGATGTATGATTTTTTTTTTTTTAAGATTCTTGGGCATCTCGGCACACTGTTGGCTTCTAGATATGCATTTAAAGTGGTGTTCTCCCAAAGAAAGTTTTTTGATCAAAAAAAAACCTTTTCAAATTGACTAAATACCTGTCTTGCATTCAGGAATCCTGTAGCATTAATTGTTTTAGTATAATAAAAGAAGTCCCAAAAGTTGGGATTATTTTCATTACAGTACACAAAAAAACTAAATCAAATAAGGACGGGCGACTGGCTGCAGCCTGCTCTGAGCTTATTCCACATGCAAGTTGTCTTTGAACTTAAGGACTAACAATCACTGCCACATGCCATTTTCTATAAAAGTCTGTTCTTTATTCTCCTTAGAACCAGTGTTGCTATCCAGAAGAATCAGTAGATTTTTAAAGGAACTGCACTGTGGATATGACCATGCCAGGGCTAAAATAGTGAAATAGCTGCAGACGTGTGGTTCACTGGCACCAGCATAAACTGAGGCTCTTGTACACCTTTAAACTCACAACAGAAAAGTAGAATGGAACATAGTTCTGAGAAGCCCAGGGTTAACAGTATGACTGCCACAGCTTTAAAAGGCCTGGGAATGAGTGTGGAGAATGGAAATGTCTCAGCTATGACATACCGACAAACAGATTTAGTTTAGTTGCCGTATTGGTCTTTGTAAGAACAGATCCAGAAGCAAATGGTTTGATATCTTTTGTTGGACCAACATAGATGTCACAAAAAGAACAGAATGCCTAAGCTTTCAGACCAACCAAGTCCTTCCTCAGAAGCTTATGACCAAGCTTATGGTCATAAGCTTCTGAGGAAAAATGTAGTTGGTCCGAAAGCTTAGGCATTCTGTTATTTTTGTGACATCTAAGTTGGTGCAATAAAAAGGTATTAAACCATTTGCTTCTGGATCTGCTATGACATACCTACACTTGGAGAGTGGATGATGAAAATGTCTCAGTGAGAGTCCCAGTACTGAGAGTCTGGTGAATGGAAATGTCTCCATTTTGAGGGGCCCAAGATTAAGATGGTGGAAAAGGGAGAGGTCTCAGCTCTGTGAGGCCAAGGACTGAGTGTGTGGAGAATGGAATTATTTCCACTCTAGGAGGCCCAGAACTGACAGCATACAGAGTGGAAATGTCTCAGCTCTCTGAATCCCATGACAGAGTGTGGTGAGTGAAAATTTCTAATCTCTGAGTCCCAGGATTGAGAGTGGAAATGTTGCAGCTCTGTGAGGCCCAGGACTGAGAGTGTGGAAGTGAAAATCTTTCCACTCTGTGAGGCCCAGGAGTGAGAGTGTGGAGAGAGAGAAAATGTATCTGCTCTATGAGGCCCAGGACTGAGAGTGTGGAGTGAGAAAATGTCTCTGCTCTGTGAGGCCCAAGACTGAGAGTGTGGAAAGGGAAAATCTTTCCACTCTGTGAGGCCCAGGAGTGAGAGTGTGGAGAGAGAAAATATATCTGTTCTGTGAGGCCCAGGAGTAAGTGTGTGGAAAGTGAAAATCTTTCCACTCTGTGAGGCCTAGGACTGAGAGTGTGGAGAGTGGCAATGCCTCCACAGTGTGAGGACCAAGACTGAGTATGGGAAGTGAAAATCTTTCCACTCTGTGAGGCCCAGGAGTGTGTGTGTGTGTGTGTGTGTGTGTGTGTGTGTGTGTGTATAAAGTGAAAATCTTTCCACTCTGTGAGGCACAGAAGTGAGAGTGTGGAGAGGTAAAATGTCTCTGCTCTGTGAGGCCCAGGAGTGAGAGCGTGGAGAGAGAAAATGTCTCTACTCTGTGAAGCCCAGGACTGAGAGTGTGGCGCGTGGAAATGTCTCGGCACTATGAGTCACAGAATGGAGAGTGGAAATGTCACAGCTCTGTGATGCCCAGGATTGAGAGGGTGGAGAGTGGAAATACATTGGCTCTGTGAGGCCTAGGATTCAGAGGGAAATGTCTCAGCCTATGAGTCCCAGGATTGAAAGTATGAAGAGTAGAAATGTCTTAGCTCCATCAGGCCCAAGATTGAGAGTGTGGCAAATGGAAATGTCTCTGCGCTGTGATGCTCAGGACTGAGTATGTAAGGAGTTGAAATGTCTCGGCTCTGTGAGTCCTTTAATGGAGAGTGGCAATGTCACAGCTGTGTGACACCCAGGATTGAGAGTGTGGAGAGCAGAAACAACTCCACTCTGCAAGGCCCAGGATATAGAATGTGGAGAGTAGAAATGTCTCAGCTCTGTGAGCCCCAGGATTGAGAGTGTGGTGTGGGGAAATGTCTCTGTTTTGTGAGGCTCAGGATTGAGAGTGTGGAGAGAAGAATTGTCAGTGCACTGTGAGGCCCAAGATCAAGAGTGTGGTGAGTGGAAATGTCTCAGCTCTGAGGCGCCCAGGACTGAGAGTGTGGAGAGTGGAAAAGTCTCAGCTTTCGGAGTCCCAGGATTGAAAATGTGGAGAGTGGTAAAGGATCAGCTCTTTGAGGCCCGAGATTCAGAGTGTGGCGAGATGAAATGTCTCCACTCCATGAGGCTCAGGACTGACCGCGCAGAGGTTGGAAATGCCTCAGCTCTGTAAGGCTCAGGAGTGGGAGTGTGGAGAGTGGAAATATTGCAGCTCTGTGAGGCCTACGATTGAGAGTGCAGAGTGGAAGTGTTACAGTTCTCTTAGGCTCAGGATTGAGAGTGAGGTGAATGGAAATGCCTCAGTTCTTGTGAGGGCCAGGATAGAAGCTGTGGAGAAGGGTAAAGCCTCAACTCTGTGAGGCCCAAGATTCAGAGTGTGGAGAATGGAAAGGTCTCCGCTCTATTAGGCCCAGGATTGAGAGTGGGAAGAGTGGGAATGTCTCAGCACTGTGAAGCCTGAGATTGACAGTGTGACAAGTGGAACTGTCTCAGTTCTGTGAGGCAAAGGATTAAAAGTGTTGAGAGTAAAAATTTCTCAGCTCTGTGAGACCCAGGATTGAAAGTGTAGAGAGTGGAAATGTCTCATTATTGTGAGGCCCAAGATAGATTGCGAGTGTGGTGAGTGGAAACATTTCCACTCTGAGGCTCAGGATTTAAAGTGTGGGGCGTGGAAGTGTCTCAGCTTTTTGAGGCTCTGAATTGAGAGTTTGGGGCTTGGAAATCTGTCCACTCTGTGAGGCCCAGCATTGAGAGTGTGGTGAGTGGCAATGTCTCCGCACTGTGAGTCCCACAGTGGAGAGTGGAAATATTGCAGCTCTTTGAGGCCCAGGACTGAGAGTGTGGGGGGGGGGGTGGAAATGATTCCACTCTATGTGGCCCAGGGTTAAGAGTGTAGAGAGTAGAAATGTCTCATAATTGTGAGGCCAAGGAATGAGAGTCTGGCGAATGGCAGTGTCTCCACTTCGTGAGGCTCAGGAGTGAGAGTGTTGAGAGTGGCAATGCCACAGCTCTGTGATGCTCAGTATTCAGAGTGTGGCAAGAGGAAATCTTTCAGCTCTATGAGACCCAGGATTGACAATCTGGAGAGTGGAAATTTCACAGCTCTGTGAGGTCCAAGATTAAGAGTGTGGAGAGTGGAAAGGTCTCCACACTGTTAGGCCCAAGACTGAGAATATGTACAGTGGATATGTCTGCACACTGTGAGGCTCAGGATCGAGTTTGAGGACACTGTAAATTTCTCAACACTGTAAGGACCAAGATTAAGAGTGGGGTGAGTGGAAATGTCTCCGCTCTGTGAGGCCCAGGATTGGGAGTGTTGAGAGTGGAAACGCCTTGACTCTGTCAGGCCCAGGATTGGGAGTGTTGAGAGTGGAGATGTCTCAGCTCAGAGAGTGCCAGGATTGAAAGTGCAGAGATTAGAAATGTCTCAGCTCTGTGAGGCCCAGGATTGAGAATGTGGTGACTGGAAACAACTCCACTCTGTGATGCTCAGGATTGAGATTGTGGAGAGTAGAAAAGCCTCAGATCTGCGAGTCCCAGGAGTGAAAGTGTGGAGTGGGGAAAAGTCTCAGGTCTGTAAAGCAAGAGATTGAGACTGTGGTGAGAAGAAATGTCTCTGCTCTGTTAGGCCCAGGAGGAGAGTGGAAATGTCTCAGATCTGTGAGGCCTGAAGGACTGAGATTGTGAAGAGTAGAAATGTGTCAGCAGTATGAAGTCCGAGATTGAGAGTGTGGTGAGTGGGATGTCTCTGCTCTGTGAGGTCCAGGATTAAGAGTGTGGAGAGTAGAAATGTCTCATAATTGTAAGGCAAAGGAATGAGAACCTGGCGTATGGCAATGTCTCCACTCTACGAGGCCCAGGATTCAGTGTGGAGAGTGGCAATGTCACAGCTCTGTGATGCTCAGGATTCAGAGTGTGGTGAGTGGAAATCTTTCAGCTCTATGAGGTCCTGGATTTACAGTCTGGAGAGTGGAAATTCCACAGCTCTGTGAGGCCCAAGATTGAGAGTGGAGAGTTGAAATGTCTCCACACTGTTAGGCCCAAGATTAAGAACATGTACAGTGGTCTCCACGCTGTGAGGCCCAGGATTGAGTGTGTGAAGACTGTAAATGTATCAGCACTGTAAGGACCAGAATTAAGAGAGGAGTCAAACGAAACGTCTCCGTTCTGTCAGGCCCAGGATTGAGAGTAGAGATGTCTCGCTCTGTGATGCTCAGGATTGAGAGTGTGGTGAGTGGAAAAGCCTCAGGTCTGTGAGTCCCAGGATTGAAAGTGTGGAGACTGGATGTTTCGCAGCTCTGTGAGATGCAGGACTGAGAGTGTGAAGAGCGGTAGTGTCTCCATACTGTGAGACCCAGAACCTCATGTGCTAAGTGGAAATGTTACAGCTGTCTTAGACTCAGGACTGAGAGTGAGGAGAGTGGAAATGCCTCACCTCTGTTAGGTCTGATTTGAAACTGTGGGTAGTGATAACGTCTCTGCTCTCTAAGGCCCAGGACAGAAAGTGTGGAGAGTGGAAATATCACAGCTCTGTGAGTCTCAAGATTGAAAATGTGGAGAGTTGAAAAGTTTCAGCTCTGTGAGGCATGGTATTGAGAATGTGGGAAAAGGAAATGCCTCCATTGTGTGAGGCTCAGAACTGAAAGTGTGAGAGTGGCAATGTATCAATTCTGCGAAGCCCTGGACTGAGAGTGTGGAGAGTAGAAATATCGCAGCTTTGTGAGGCCCAGGATTGAGTGTGCTGAGTGGAAATGTTACAGCTATCTTAGGTTCAGGATTGAGAGTGAGGAGAGTGGAACTGCCTCAGCTCTGTGAGGTCCAAGACTGAAACTGTGGAGAGTGGCAGTCTCTCAGCTCTGTGAGGCCCGGGACTGACAACATGTACAGTGGAAATGTCTCTGAACTGCAAGGACTGGGACTAAGAGCGTGGAGAGTGGAAGCATCGCAGCTCTGTGAGTCCCAGGGCTGAAAGTGTAGGGAGGGGAAAAGTCTCAGCTCTGTCAGGTGAGAGAGTGAGAATATGGCAAGAGAAAGGCCCTGTCCACACTACGCCTCTGTAACGTTACAGAGTGCCCAAACCATTACCGCAACGGTTTATGCGTTTACCTGTAACGTTACAGAAGGCGCCAGAACCATTGTTGAAACCGCCTCATGTGGTTTCAACAATGGTTATGAAACCGGTCCCGCCTCGGTAACGTTACTGGCAATAGTGTGGACAGGCGGTAATGGTCCCCTGCAGGACCCATAGTGCAGCGCGAGCTGCATTGTGGGATTGGGCGCCACGGTAATGATCGCCTGGTTCCCGAGGTGTGGACTGGCGGTACCAGTCTTGTACCGGTCACTGCTGCAGTGTGGACACACTGTACCACTCCCCGGCTGTAACGGTTTCTGTCCGTTACGGGGTCTGAGCAGTGTAGTGAGGACGGGACCGAAATGTCTCTGCTGTGTTAGGCCCAGGATTGAGAGTGTGGAGACAGGAACTGTCTCAGCTCTGTGAGGCCGAGGGTTGAGAGTGCGAAGAGTGGAATCATGTCAGTACTATGAAGCCCAAGACTGAGAATATGGCAGGTGGAAATATCTTAGCTCTTTGAGGCCCAGTATTGCGAGTGTTGAGAATTGAAATATCTTAGTTCTGTGAGTCACAGGATTGAAAATGTGGTGAGTGGCAATGTCTCAGCTCTGTGAGGCCCAGAATTGAGTGTGACTCATGGAAATGTCTCCATTCTGTGAGGCCCAGAATTGAGAATGTGGTGAGTGGAAATGTCTCCATTTGCTGAGTCCCACAGTGGAGAGTGGAAATTTTGCAGCTCTGTGATGCCCAGGACTGAGAGTGTGGGGCGTGGAAATGATTCCGCTCTGTAAGGCCCAGGATTGAGAATGTGGATTGTAGAAATGTCTCAGCTCTGTGAGGCCCAGGACTGAGTGTGGCGTGTTGAAATGTCTCTGCTCTGTGTGGCCAGGATTGAGATTGTCGAGAGTGGAAATGTCTCAGCTGTGTAAGTCCTAGGATTGAGAGTCGAGATTGGAAATGTCTCAGCACTATGAAGCCCGAGACTAATAGTGTGGTAAGTGGAAATGTCTCTGCACTGTGAGGCACAGGACTGAAAGTGTGTAAAGTGAAAATCCCTCAACTCTGTGAGGTACAGGATTAAGAGTGTGGAGAGGGGAAACGTCTTAGCTCTGTGAGGCCCGAGATTGACACTGTGGCAAGAGGAAATGTCACCACTCTATGAGGCCCAGGATTGAGAGTGTGGAGAGTAGATATGTTTCTGCTCTGTGAAGAACAGGACTGAGTGTGTGGAGAGTGAAAATCCCTCAGCTCTGAGGGACACAAGACTGACAGTGTGGAAAGTTGAAATGTTTCAGCTCTGCGAGTTCCCTGGATTGAAAAAGAGGGGAGGGGAAAAGTGTCATCTCTGTGAGGCCTGAGATTGACATTGTGGCAAGAGGAAAGGCCACCACTCTGAGGCCCAGAATTGAAAGTGTGGAGAGTGGAAATGTCTCAGCTCTGTAAGGCCCAGGATTGAGAGTGTGGAGATTGGAAATGTCTCAGCTCTGTGACGTGCAGGACTGGGATTGTGGAGAATGAAAATGTCTCAGCACTGTGACGTCCAAGATTGAGAGCGTGATGAGTAGCCATGTCTCCCCTCTGTGAGGCCCATGACTCAGCTTGTGGAGAGTGGAAATGTCTCAGCTGTGTTAGTTTTCCATTACTGGAGTGCAGTGTGCACATTTATGGAACACATACAAACAGAAGAGTGAAAGATGTAAGTGCTTCATTGGGGACTTGACGCCCCCCCCCTTCCCGGGAATGCCATTCCAGTTGCTCTACCAGCTATGCCACCTGGGCAACTAGAAGCTGGGCCGTCCCGGAGCACATTACTCTTTCTCCGGTGCACAACTTGGTGCGCCACAGGTGATTACATTATCATTCACAAGAGTGCGGTGTGTACATTTCTGGAATACATACAAACAGAAGAAAGAAAGTAATAAGTGCCTTAGCTGGAACTTGAATCCAGGCTGCCTGAACTACCGTTCCAGTTGCACTGTCAACTGTGCCACCAAAGCAACTGAAACCTGGGCCATCCCGGAGCACATTGCTCTTTCCCCAGTGCACAACCTGGTGCTCCACAGATAATTACATTTTCAATCCCAAGAGTGTGGTGTGCACATTTATGGAACACATACAAACAGAAGAGAGAAAGAAATTAGTGCCTTAGCTGGAATGTGAACCCAGACTGCCTGGAATACCATTCTGGTTGCACTACCAGCTGCGCCACAAAGGCAACCAAAAACTAAGCCATCCCGGAAAACATTACTCGTTCTCCAATGCACAGCCTGGCGCTGCACAGATAATTACATTTCCAACCACAGTAGTGTGGTGTGCACATTTATAGAACACATACAAACAGAAGAGAGGAAGAATTAAATGCCTCAGCTGGGATTTAAACCCAGGCTGCCCAGTTGTGCTACCAGCTGTGCCACCAAGGCAACTGGAAACTGGGCCATTCCAGAGCACATTACTGTTTTTCCAAAGCGCAACCTAGTGCTGCACAGATAATAACATTTTCAATCACAGGAGTGCAATGTGCATACAGTATTTAAGGAACACATACTGTACAAACAGAAAAGAGAAAGAAATAAGTGCCTCAGCTGGGGCATGAACTGACCAGAATACCATTCTGGTTGTGCTATCAGCTGCACCACCAAGACAAATAGAAACTGGGCCATCCCAGAGCACTTTACTCTTTCTCCAGTGTACACCAAGTTGTGGCTTGAAAAAGTGCCTCCAGCGTGAAACGATTGTCGGCTGATTTCCCATGTGCTGCTGCTTGTAATTTTTAGCCTGTTAATATGCATGGAGCAAATGGTACAATGCAAGCTTTTTTTTACTTATTCTCTGGGTGTGGTGAAGTCTACATGCGGCTGACATCTCAGACGTTTTTCACCAATTTGCTCGTGTGTTTGTTTGGAGCTGAGCCATTCCCTGAGCTGCAGTTTTTTGCTTACTGAAAGTGGAAATATCCCAGGTCTGTGAGGCCCAGAATTGAGAATGTGGAGAGTAGAAATTACTCCACTCTTTGAGGCCCATGACTAACAATGTTGAGAGTAGAAATGTCTTAGTTCCGTGAGGCCCAGGACTGAGAGTGTGGTGAACGGAAATGTCTCAGCTCTGTAACTCCCAGGATTGAGAGTGTGGAGAGTTGAAATGTCTCAGCACTGTGAGTCCCAGGATTGATACTGTGTAGAGATTAGAGAGTAGAAAAGTCAGAAATGTCTCATATCTGTGAGACCCTGAACTGGGAATGTGTAGAGCAGAAATGTCACAGCTCTGTGAGGCCCAAGATTAAGATCATGTAGAGTGGAAATGTCTCAGTTCTGTAGGCCCAGGTTTGAGAGCATGCGGATTAGAAATGCCTCAGCTCTGTGAGTGCCAGGATTGAAAGTAGGAAGAATGGAAATGTCTCAGCACTATGAAACTCAGTATTGAGAATACGGAGAGTGGAAATGTCCCTGCTCTGTGATGCCCTGAATTGAGAGTGTAGAGAGTGGAAATAGTGTGGAGAGTGGAAATGCCTTAACTCTGTGAGGCCCAGGATTGAGAGTGTGAGAGTGGCAATAGTGTGGAGAGTGGAAATGTCTCAGCTCTGTGAGGCTCGGGATTGAGAGTGTGAGAGTGGAAATGTCTCTACACTGTGAGGCCCTGAACTGAGAGTGTGGAGAGTATACTGTAAATGTCTCCGTTTTGCAATGCCCTGAACTGAGAGTGTGGAAACTTGAAATTCCTCAGCTCTGTGAGTCAGGGGTTGAAAGTGTAAGAGTGGGAAATGTCTCAGCTCTGTGAGGCCGGGGATTGAGAGAGTTGAGAGTGGAAGTATTTCAGCTCTGTGAGTTCTAGGATTAAAAGTGAGGAGACTGGCAACGTCTCACCTCTGTGACTCTGTGGATTGAGCATGTAGAAAGTGGAAATTTCTCTGCACTATGGTCAAGGATTGAGAGTGCAGAGAGGGGAAGAGCCTCAGTTCATTGAGGC
Source organism: Neoceratodus forsteri (assembly GCA_016271365.2). NCBI lineage: Eukaryota > Metazoa > Chordata > Ceratodontiformes > Ceratodontidae > Neoceratodus > Neoceratodus forsteri. Next base: position 1,081,569,247 of record CM057452.1, on the reverse strand, counting down.
CCAGGACTAAGAGTATGGATATTGGAAATAACTCTGTGAGTCCCTGAATTTTCTGTGAGGCCCAGAACTAAGAGTCAGAGAGTGGCAGTGTCTCCACTTTGTGAAGCCCCGGACAGAGAATGTAGAGAGTGGAATTGTCTCCATGGGGCCCTGGATTGAGAACACGGGGAGTAGAAATGCTTCAGCTATGTAAGCCTCAGGACTGAGAGTATGGAGAGTGTAATTGTCTCAGCTCTGTGAGACCCAGGACTGAGTGTGGAGAGTGGAAAAGTCTCAGCTCTGTGAGAGCACGAAGGGATGATTCCCAAACTTTCAGTGGTTATTTATCAAGAATTCAGTTGCACTCTGGATCTGCAGTTGGATGGTCCAAAACGAAAGAAAGTTTGAAACACCAAAATGCACACATTTACTAGTAGCTTCCATAAGTTTATTTCCATTGCACTCAGGTAAACTGGCCACCTTTAAACTCTAATTTTTCACATATCAATTATGCTTTTTCAAGGAGAGTGAGCCTATATGTTATATACGAGATAAAGTATACATCATTTCTTAATAAGCCGCATATATATCATAGCTCTGACTATCTCTTGTGAATCACAAAAATTCGTTAAGTGGCAATTGAACAAGAAAGCCCAAAATGCCCACATCATTTAAAAAACCTTTACTCACAGGTTCCAAAAGAAAGCATTTTCCAAGACATGCTCGGCCTCTAACAGAGGTCTTCAAAAGCTCCATAATCCAATTCTATGCTAGAAAAGTGTGCTGGCTCAGTGATGACCAGACACTCCTTATAAGTGTCTTTCTGCCTCAAAGTGTCAGCAAGTAATGACACACTGCACAGTGACATCAGCACACTGAGCACCTGAGGATGAGCACCTAGTGTTGTCACATAGCAAGTCCCAAGCATCCAAGGCTTCTAGATGCCCAAACTGACCCCAGTCTTCAAATTCTGGTTGTCAGACATGTCAAACATTATAACCAGGTTGAATTAGAAACAGATGGAGGCTGTGAAAAGACATTTGCAATAAGTTTAACATTTTTCAGACCCGAGAACACAAAGGCTTGGCATGGTCAGGCTACAAACAAGAGGACATTATGAAGTGAAGTGTGCACAGTTACTCCACTGCCAATACCCAAATAAGGCCACAGGAATAAGAAATTAGTCAAAACAGAAAAAATTATTATATAGGAGATCTGCTATGCAGATGATACCCAACTGTATACGTCCTTTGCCCCCGTGACATCTGACACTGTGGACATGCTAAATAACTGCCTGTCCAATATCTTGGACTGGATATCCTCTAACTGGTTGAGGCTTAACCTGGACAAGATGGAGGTACTTGGGATTGAGCCTGGTCGTCGGTGGGATGTATTCACCACCAGAGCAGGAACAGAGTTGTTCCTGGGGTCCACTGCACTGGTGGCAGCCACTAAGGTTCGATAGCTATGTGTCATCCTTGACGATGGCTTGACAGTTGAAGCTCAGGTGTCTGCTGTCGTCCAGAGTGGTTTTTAGCACTTTAGGAATGTCGGCAGGATTAAACCCTGAATCCCACCTGATGACCTGCCCTCACTGGTGCATGCCTTTGTTACATCCAGACTTGATTACTGTAATGCTCTATACTTTGGGGTCAGTGGGGGCAACCTCCGCTGGCTGCAGCTGGTACAGAACACTGCAGACAGGTTATTGATAGGTCTCCCGGGGTCTGCTCATATAACCCCGGTTTTGCGCGAACTGCACTGGTTGCCGGACAGGTGGAGGATTGCCTTAAAGGTGGGCTTGCTCACCTATAAGACCCTATACAGCTCGGGTCCTGGCTATCTGTCTGTCCGCCTGACACCTGTCCACCTGGTGTGCTCACTACGTTCCACCGCGGAGAGCCTCCTTGTGATCACTAGGGTGTGGGTAAAGACTTCGGGAGACCGTGCCTTCTAAGTGGCGGGACCAGTGTTATGGAATTCCATACCACAAATATTAAGGGAGGCTTCCTCCGTGGAAACGTTTAAGCGGGGCCTTAAGGCACATCTTTTTAATCAGGCATTTGATGTCCACTAATTTTAACCAAGGCTGACTGAGTTTTAAGATTACTATTTATGGTTATTATTTATTGTATATTTTATAATTTACTGACCCTGATTTAAAATGCTGTATTTTGTCTGTAAATTGTTTTCACCTTTATATAAAGTGCCCAGAGCCTCTGGGATTGGGCACTAAAGAAATAAAATTGACTTGACTTGGTAAAAGGTCAGAGTATTACTAAAAACAAACGCAAAAAATCATATAATGCTCTGACCAACAAAAACACAAAATGAAAACATAAAAAAATACAGTCATCAGCAAAATTAATAAAGGACAGCAGTGCAGCAGTTGACAGCATCATGACGACTTGAAACAGGTCCTATAATGTTGGTGCCCACTCTGTAGATTCATTTAAGGAGAACTGCAGTGAACCTGAAAGTCACTTGTGCCAATAGATGCTGTTTTTCATATATTTGATTCCTTTGTGTTACTGCTCCATCTTTACTGGCCTTTTAGTAAACACAGTAGGTGTTTCTGATGTACACTGTGCTGGTAAGTGCCATTTTAGAACTGTATGATGTAGTTTATGTCGCCTTGTTTGGGCCACAGAATTCCAGAGCAAAACACAAATGCATTGTGAAAACAGTGTAAGTTCTTTGACAGGGACATAAAGTACTCCATACAGTTCTAAAATGGTACTGTCCACCAGAATGTAAAGCAGAAACACTCAGTGAATTTGTTAAAAGGCCAGTACAGATAGAACAATAACAGAATGGGAACCAGTATCAGAAACACAGTTTCTATGGACAACGCAGGCATGCAGATTCCTTTTAAGTCCATATAATGTGGGCAAAGTTCCAAATCTTTGTATCGAAATAGCTTCCCTCTCTAGTAATATATGGCCCAACTACTACCTCTTCTAGACATAAAAAGTCTCTCCTGGCCAAAAAAAATCAGAGGTGATGGAATGATCTTTTTCTTCCCAGTGCCTGGCAACACTAGTTCACTTCTGGTCCATTGTTCGAATTGCAAATTTATGTTCAGAAACTCTGTTTAAGCATCATAGTAGTTATCCCTGCACAGGATAAATCGAGGGACATATAAGTAAATATATAACGTGTGTTGTGCAAGTTATATGTTGTTAATCCCTAGGTCCTCATTTTTATGTTTGCTTGTGCCTGTGCAAGGAACATTTTGGTACAGTGATGAGCATTCCAGAGGTGTGTCACTGTCAGATCCAATGCAGCTCACGCTGCAGTGGGCATGGCAGTGACAACCCAATGATCAGCCAGGCTGATCCTGACGTGTGTTTCTGTTTTAGGGCGTAAACTTCCTGTAGTTGAAAGTAGTCAACCGTTCCAATCAGAGAGCTGTTGGCTGTTTTAATTTATGTACCATACAGCATCCAGCGAGACGTCCAGCTCACTACCCTGCCATATCCAGACTGCCTAAAAAAGAGCAACTGTCATGATTTCCATACCGTTCAGTGGCTCTCTCTTGCATTGTAGATGTCTCCCATTGTGTATTTGCAGTGGTATTTTTCTAAAATCTCCTCCGGGTGCAAGGTTATTTAAACAAAAAAAAGCTATCCTTGTGCACTGCTTTCTAGCCGCCCAGTCGTCTGATTTCCAAGTCGATGTGTCCTACTAGTGTGAGGTCAAGTCGGGAATTACAGGGGCATAGCTTGGGGGTCCTGGGTGCATGCTTCCTCTTGCCTTGCTTAATGTTTAAAAATAGCATCATAATGTTTAAACTGTGTTCAGCACTCCGTGGCAGCTGCAGGGTCGAAATCAAAGGGCTCCGCTAGCGAGATGGAGATGGGCATCCGCTCAAGAATATGCAGTACAAGCCCTGCCTCCCTCCAGAACAGCCACTGGGGACCCTCGGAACATATTGGACTGGTGATGGTCAGATGATCTACTGGAGCAAGGTGACGTGGTTGTTTGGAGCAGCAGTCTAGCATGCAGACTCGAGTGAAACAGTCACTTCCCTCCATGAGTGAGTCGGAGAAGTGTGAGCAGTCTCGCATATAAAATTCTTTTGGACCTGCTCTGACTTGTTTCCCCAAGGAGTCCTCTGTCTCAGTAGATCTAGTGATGGTGGTCGGACTGCGGAGAACTGAAGCATGGTGTAGAAGAGAGGCTGGCCCCCAGACTAGTCAGTCTTCTACATGGGCTGTGGCAGCATTACTCGCAGAGCAGCCAGAAGCAAGTGGCAAAATCATTACATGCTGCCTTGCCCTGTAAAGCCCACTGTCCAAAGTCTGATTAGTGTCTGCATTAGTCGTCCTGCGCAGAAAAGAAAAGGTAGGTTTAAGCCACATGACAGAAGACACATGAGAATGGAGCTGGCAATAAAAGAAAAAACATTGCAGTATAGTGGGGGCTGCTGCTGATTAGGACAGGGAGATTCAAATACTGGAGAGGATATGGAGTGTAGAAAGCAGTGGGCACTGAGGTCAGAGGAAAGATTTGGGTCAAAATGACAGAAATGTTTGGGCAAAGATGTCAGAACAAGGCAGGGGGAAAATAAAGTAATATAAAAGTAAAGGAATTTCAAGTAAAGCCTTATTAGGAGTTCCAAGAATGTAGAATTATCACCTAAAAATGCACTAAACTGCACCATTTAACTCCTAAATTTTCAAACTTTTCCGGGGGAGCAGGCCCCCTAGAAATATTTGGACCCCCTCCCCATAAACTCTGGGCTACGCTCCTGAATTACACTGGTCCGACTCAGTCAGGTAGTGCAGTCTATTTGAAATCAGAGCGCTGTAATAAAAACACCTGTTCTCATTCAGCCTTTGAACAAATATATTTCTGTGCAAGGTTGTATAGAAACATAGAAGTGGCAGATAAGGACCGCAAGGCCCATCCAGTCTGCCCATTTTTTCTTACCTTGTGAATGTGCCATAGGCCTGTACTCTGTCAATGGCCTATCTATTCATACTCATCTGTATTGCTCCCTTATGCCTATCCCATGCCTGTTTGAAGCCCTGCACTGTATTCATATCCACCACTTCCTGAGGTAGGCCATTCCATGCATCTACCGCCCTTTCTGTGAAATAGAACTTCGTCACATTTCCCCTTAATCGGCCTCCCTCTAATCTCATGCTGTGTCCCTTGTCCTGCTATTTTTCTTATATTGAAACATTTTAGACTCTTTCACCTTGTTAATGCCCTTAAGATGTTTGAATGTTTCGATCATATCACCTTTCTCCCTCCTTCTTTTGCTCTAGGGTATGGTCTAGTAGATGACCTTTGAAACCAGAGATCTCAGGTATGTGTCCAACCACAGCAAACAGCTCACTGTGTGTCCAGGAGATGGTCACTTGATGTCCCATTGCTTCAGTTCTCACAGCTGTTAAAGTGCAACTCTCTACTACAACAAGCATTTGTCAATGCCCAATGTTCGCTTGCATGCTGTTTTACCAGGTCCTGCTCAACTGTCCCTTTTTTGTTTTGCAGTTCATTGCTGACTGGTGTCTGAGACCATGACAGTGTATTACCGTTTACAGTAGAACCTGGTATAACAGCATGCAAGTGAACATTCTGCATTGACAAATGCTTGCTTTATTTGTTAGATTAAAGTCTGTAAGTATTCAAGTATTGCACACAGCAACAAGGACAATTCCCAGGTGGTACTGTATCACAATACCACTCTGTTTCTCTTTGTTCAGGTACTATGTGCTCAGTATGCTGTAATCTGTCTTTAAATGTTGTACATTTTTTGCCACCATTAGAGGAGGTCTAATAAATGTATGTTATCCTAATTCATTAGATCTTGAGGTATTCCAATGTTTATGGAAAATGTTCTTGATTTTACCAAAAACTGAAGAATATGGCGTAGAGAATACAATTCGATCTCCTGCAGGCTGTCTCTCTCTCTCTCTCTCTCATTTAATTAATTTAGGTCTACCGTTAGTACCGTATTCATCCAATCTGTACTTGTGCCATCTGAATTACTTTCATAGAATAACCTCTAGCGTATAGCCTCTTTTCCATCACCTGCTTTTCAGCTTGATAGGTATCCTCACTGGAACAGTTCCTACGAGCCCTTAGAAGCTGTCCTAGTGGAATACCATCCTTCAGCTGTCTAGGATGGCAGCTTTAGTGGAAATAACTTCCTGAGTCCCTGTGAAGCCCAGAACTGAGAGCATGGAGAGTTGAAATGTCTCAATTCTGTGAGGTCTGGGATTGAGAACATGAAGAATAGAAATGCCTCGGCTCTGTAAGTCCCTGGACTGAGAGTATGGAGAGTATAAAGGTGTCATCTCTGTGAGACCCATGACTGAGTGAGGAGAGTGGAAATGTCTCAGCTCTGTATGTCCCAGACTGAGAGTGCAGAGATGGGAAATGTCTCAGCTCTGTGTGCAAAGTTGAAATTTCTCATATCTGTGATACCCAGGACAGAGTGCAGAGAGTGGAACTGTCTCAGCGTTGTGAGGCCCAGGACTGAGAATGTGGAGAGTGGAAATGTCTCAGTTCTGTAAGGCCCAAGACAGAGCATGGAGAGTAGAAATGCCTCAGATCTGTGAGTCCCAGGTTTTGAAAGTGGGAAGAGTGGAAATGTCTCAGCCCTGTGAGGCCCATGATTGAGAGTGGAGAGTGGAAATATCACAGTTCTGTTAGGCCCAGGACCGAGACCATGTAGGTGTGGAGGTGTCTCAGCTCTGTGAGGCCCAGGATTGGGAGTGTGGAGAGTAGAATTTTCTCAGCTCTATGAGACCAAGGATTGAGAGTGGAACTGTCTTATCTCTTTGAAGCCCAGTATTGAGGGTGTGGACAGTGGAAATGTCTCTGATCTAAGGCCCAAGACTGGATTAGTGGAGAATGGAAATTGCTCAACTCTGTAAGGTTGCAGGACTGGGTTTGTTGAGAATGGAAATGTATCAATTCTGAGAGGCCTAGGTGTGAGACAGTAGAGAAGAGAAATATCACAGCTCTTAGAGCCCATGACCAAGAGTGTGGAGAATGGAAACATAGCTCTGACAGTCCCAGGAGTGACAGTGAAACTGTCTCGGTGTATTGAAAGCATAGCTAATGAAAAATTATCAGCTTCTGAAAGGCACATGAAGGGGAAAATGTTTCACCTCTGTGAGTCCCTGCATTGAATTCTTTGGCAGTGGAATTGTTTCCATTTTGAGATGTCTAAGATTGAGACGGTGGATAATATAAATGTCTCAGCCCTGGGAGATCAAGGATTGAAAGTATGGAGAATGGAAGTGGTATCGGTCCAAGAGGCTCAGGACTGAGTAGGTAGAGAATAAAAATGTGACAGTTATGAAAGCCCCAGGATTGATTGCATGGGGTGTGGAGATGCCTGAGAACTGACACATTCAGAGAAAACAAGGCTGAGTGTGGACGTGTTATCTCAGTCTTTGCATACTCATGAATTTAAACAAGATTAAAGAGCTGGAGAGATTTGATCTGGTGTCTTGAGGTAGGATGTGTGACCACAGCCTGGCGCTTAGGTGGTAAATCCAGGGGTAACATTAGGAGGTTCTTCTCCCAGAGGGTGGAGAATCTATGGAACCACCTACCAGCAGAGCCAGTGGATATGAGGACAGTACAAGCCTTTAATGTAAGACTGGAAACATTTTGGATTAACAAGCAGCGTATTCAATAGCCAGTATCTTATCGCATTTTGTGATGCAAACCAGCAGCTCATGTTATGTATTTTGTGATTGGAGCGTAAGAAAATGCTGTATATTTACTTTTACTGAACCCTCCCCCCACCCATCTGACCCATCTGAACCTCACCACCCTCCCTACCAGGTGCGCAGTAGTACCTTTGTTGCCCCTCTTACTTGTGTTTACCTTAAATAACTTTAAAACCCCATCCAACACTGTGCAGTTACTCATCCTTTCCTGTCTCTCCACTGGGCCCAAATAATGGTAATCTCAAGCAAAAACAGATTGCCATTATTCAGGCTGGGCAGTTGACCTGGAAAGGATGAAGAACTTTGTGCAGCACTGAACAGTGTTTTTAAGTTATTTAAAGTACACTTCAGTGAGAAAGGCAACAAGGTTGTGACTAAAAGCCTATTTACATGACCTCTGAAACATGAGCTCCGATCAGGTCTGTTGTCGCCCCAACCTCCCACTTCGTTTGGAAATTGTGTATATGTGGCCCCTCTCAGTGCCAGTGTAAGCTGTGCTGGAGAGGGGTTGAGTCTAGTTGCCTGGTGATGGAGAGTTAGGCATCACAGTAGGGTAGGAGGAAATGATATTGTGTTGGAGTGAGCAGTGCAGCCTGTCCACATGGCTGCTCACGCCACGCACTTTGACCAGCATCTCAAGGACTGCAGCATTTCAGTTATAGGAGCAGGGAATGACTTATCGCGATTCAGTGAGTGTCCACATGGCCACATTTGCCCTGGAGCAACCCAAATGCTTGGGTTGCTCCGGTGTAAAAGTGGCCATGTAAACTGGCCTTAAGTATTGAGTGAGGAGGATGGTGGGGCTAAGAAGGGTTAGGGAGGGTTAATATATAAAAAAAATGGATATCTATTAAAGATGTTGCTTAAAGAACTGGGTGAGGAAGTTGACTGAGAATTCTGATAAAAATAAATCAGACATCAAAAGGTGTTACTGAGCACTGGGTGGGAAGGGTGGCAAGGCTGAGATGGGTGGGGAGGGTTTTACATACAGTGGCATCCCCCAGAATGAAACCCACTTTTAAAGCACTCTGCAGTATACTGCAGCAGACCTACTGAATACAGCAATGTAATTTCAATGGCAATTAGTCCCTTTTGTCATGCAGGAAACTGTGGCATTCACTTCATCCTGGCAGCGTCGCATTTTCCTGAATGACAAAAGGGACTAATTGCCATTGAAATTGCATTGCTTTATTCAGTAGGACTGCTGCATCTTTCTGCAGAGTGATGCAAAATGCTGCAGAATTGGGTTTCATCCTGGGGGATGCCACTGTATAAAATCAGACATTCTCAGGGATTGTTGCTAAGCACTGTGTGGTGAGGGTGGTGGTACAGAGGGGAAGGTTTACCATACTTAGGGGCAGGGGGCTGTTATAAGCTAGTGCATCACCAGATCTCCTGTGGTGTGGGGTACAGGAAACCAGGCTACATCTCCCTGAGAGATAAATGTGTGTGTGTGTGTGTGTGTGTTAAATCAGATGAAGCAAACACAAAGTTGATTTTAATACTGGGCTTTACTTAGGTTAAAATATTTAAAAAATAAAAATATCAAGTTTAAACATTTTTAGTTTTGCCAATTAATTTGAACCAAGTGCTATGCATTTACACAGTTAATTAATTTGTCACTTTTGAGTGCAAAACTGCTAATCAGTTTTCCTGGCTCTTTTAAATACTGCCAAGGGAATTACAGGATACCCTGGGTAAAAGAGGGAGTGGGACATCTTTGTGAATTAGTACATATTCAGCATACTTGTTTCTCACTGCTTATGAAGTGGCAGAGGAGACCTGACCTAGAGTCCCTTCTGACCTCAAATTACCATGTTGTTACGTTTCATCTCTGAGAGATGTAGAGTTGTGAGTGAATAGAATGGCAATGTCTCAGCTCTAAGAAGCTTAGAATTGTGCATGTAGAAAATGGAAATTTCTGAGGTGCCCAGGATTGAATTATGGAGAGCAGAAAAGTCTCAGTTCTGAGATGCCTGAAATAAGGGTGGAGACTGTACTTTGAGAGACTTCTCAAAGCAGGGAAGTGTTGGTGGAAAGGATGCTTTCCATCCTTGTTGAGAAACCCCTTACTAGAATATGGTACTGACAAGAATATGACTCCCTTGTGATTATCTAGATTCTGAAGCCTTCCCAGCAGTGCTGAATGCCAGCTCGTCAGGTGCCTTGGCTTACTCTGCTCATTCATTTTATCTGTTGATGGGGGAAGGAAGGACACACTCCTCCATATACTTCTTCACCTATCCCATCAATACCCAGGAACACAGTCTATTGCCCTTGTTTAGTTTTCTGACAGGTTCTGCATGGTGTGACAGAGATGAGTTCCTTTGGTTTACATGGGGGGGGGGTTGCAGTGGTCCAGATTTCTGTAACACAGAATACAAACAACAATCTTAAGGCCTGTCCATATGAGCATATCAGTAGCTGTAGTAAATACACTACTAGACACATAGATACATAGATACATAGACACGTAGACACGTGGACACGTAGACACGTAGACACGTAGACACATAGACGGACACACGGACACACAGACACACAGACACATAGGTACATAGATACATAGACACATAGACACATAGACACACAGACACATAGACACATAGACACACAGACACACAGACACACAGACACACAGGTACATAGGTACATAGATACATAGACACATAGACACATAGACACAGACACACAGACACATAGACACATAGATACATAGACAGTGTCGGCAGATAAGGGCCTGTGGCCCACCCAGTCTGCCCATTTGAGCTTGTAAGTTCAGTTTATGTTTTCCTAGAAGTCTGTTGCCCCTGACCTCCAGAATTCCTTTATGTCTGTCCCAATCATTCTTAAATCCCGTGATTGTTTCAGCCCCCACCACTTCCTCTGGCAGGTGTTCCACTTGTCCACCACCCATTCTGTGAAGAAATTCTTCCTCACGCTTCCTCTGAATCATCCTCCCTCCAACTTCATCCCATGCCCTCTAGTCCTGGAACATCTTTTCACTTAAAATAGTGTATTCCTGCACCCTGTTCCTCCCTGTAAGATACTTGTATGTCTCTATCATATCCCCTCTCTCCCTCCTCTCCTCCAGGGAGTACATATTCAGTTCCTTCAACCTGTCCTCATAGGACTTGTGATGCAATCCATGCTCCATCTTTGTTGCCCTCCTCTGAACCATCTCTACCCTGTCTATGTCCTTACGTAGGTAAGGTCTCCAGAACTGTACACTGTACTCCAGGTGGGGCCTCACTAGTGTCTTGTATAGTGGAATACTGTAATTACTATTTGCTAATCAGTAACATAACTTAGTCATTTATTTATTGTATAACCTTGATCATAAGGAATATAGCTGTTTGCTTCTTTCAGCATACCCTTACACTTAATTTGCTTGTCATATTATTGACTCTGTGCTTCAGACTGTCGGATAAGACAAAATAAAGGAAAATCCCATAAATTCCCAGTTCCACGTTCAAAGTTTTACATTTTGAAGGACCTTGATTTGTTCTGCCAGTTGTGCTGTGCGTAAGTTTCTTAAGTGTTCTTACCTTGAGCACTCTCTGCTCTTATTTGTCTAGGAGGGTGCCAAACCATTCCAGGATGCTAGCAGCAGCATTTTTTACCTCTGCTGGGTTTGTACCTAGAACCACACACTGGATTTTGTGCTCTTTCCAATGAGCATTCATTCCTCAGCATGCGTTCGCACTGGAGGTTTGCACTTGGCATTCTCTTCATGTTTGACTGTTTCGGGAGTAATTCTTGAAACTTCTCATTGTGCTGTATTTATGATAGCTATTTTATATTAGTCCACTAGGTGGTGCTCTAACTACTGTTTTCCTCTCTTTTCGTTCCCTTTTCACAAATTACTGTAGTTACAGTATGAGATGAAATTGCTATACTAGATTAGTTATGGTAAGTTTTACTAATAAAAAGAAAGTTTAAAAAATAAATAAAAGGCCAGCTCGCTGGTGCAGTAGTAACACTACTGCTTGCAGCATTGACGACCTGGGTTCAGAAGTGAACTCTGGGGATAGGAGGGATGTTTGGGGGATCAAGCAGCTGAAGAACTGTGCTCCTCCTCCAGGAGGGGCTTACAGAGCCCAGTGAGTACTAGGCCTCAAGTCAAGCTGGGTAAAGGTACCTCGACTGCCTGGAGCATGGAGGGGCAGAAACTGACATTCGGTACATGGGAGTGTGTGGTGCGCATCATGGTATCATTGCATGCCACACCTCTCTGGGGAGGAGTACAGGGAGGAAAAGGCTACCAGCAGCAGGATGGTGCTAGATACCCCCAAGCCCTGCACCTGACCAGTTGGGCTCGCTGGGCCAGGGACTGGATCTTTCTCCAGCGGGGTTTGGGGAACCTATTCAGTCCCACAAGGAGGGCAAGCCCTGAGGGAAAACTGGCTACCAGGTAAGTCCCTGTGGATGCCAGAGTGATGGGGCTTAGCTGTCCAGCAGATGTGGGTCATTTGGTGGGGGCAGAAAAAGAGTAACAAAAAAATAAATACAAATGTATATTAGCATGCACTTCTATTTATGAATTTTAGTTAGTTATTTCAAAATTTTTACCACAAACGACATACTGAACTGATCACAACTTGTTTCCGGACTCGTCGTGTGGGAAGGAGGAAGGCAATTATACAGGTATCCTGTTCAGTTGTGAGTAATCCTTTATAATGTGCTATAAATGAGCTGTCTTGCCCTTTACACTGTGATCTGTATGGGCCAGGAGGGATTATTTGTGCACACATTGACTGCTGAATACAAATGATTAAAACCATGTGGAAATATATTATAAAACTGACTTACATACTGCAGTTTGCTGTGGCTTCTTTATTGAAATAAAGCATTGGTGTTGCTTATTGTAAGCAATTTCCTTAAGCTGCTACAAAATTATCATCTCTGTTGTTGCAAATAAAGCTATGCCTTTGTCTAATATGTGCAGGTAACTATATTAATTTATCACTGTAAATGCCTCTCATTTTAGCCTGCAGTGTGCAGATCAGATTTTTTATCAAGTAGCAAGCATAACATCCTTTGTGTCTGAATTCACTGGTTTACAGTCATACCTTCTAATTGCAGGTTGATTCTTCGGTTTGAATCTGGGGACTTTCTGGTGTTCTATAACTGTCGTATGCGCTGGAGCGCTAGTCCTGCTTCTCAGTCCACCTCTGACATCCTGTGTGAGGAGTTCAGCCATGATCAGGCACTGGAGGCCCTTCAGAAACCCAGGCCGGTCTGCTACACACTGTTGGACCAAAAGCACTTTTCTGGCCTAGGTATGAATTGGAGTAAGAAGGAACAGGATTAATGCAGATTAACAATATGTTTACTTGTCTTCATTTCCATTAATCTGTCCATCCATTTCTCTGGCTGCCTTTCTCTAGTTTACATATCTTTGCTCACTTGGTTGCATACTTTGTCCTAGTCTGTCCTTTATTGTCGTAAGTCATCACCCCTTTGTTAGTTACTGATCTTATTTACTAATCTTCAATCTAATAACCTTAGAAATTTGCTTGCATTTCATTTTCTACCAAGGGTTTTGAAAGCCAATATACATTAATCATTGGATAGGCTGTACATAGAAATGTATAACTTTGACTGCAGAAAAAGGCCTTTGGTCTGTCCAGTCTAGTCTATCTGATATGTCGCACATGCATTTAAAGTTGCATGTTGCTCCACTACCTCCCTCCCTAGATACCTTAACTCCCCCCATAACTTTATTATAACACTTCTACAAACTATCCTTTGGATTTTGCGTTTACCACATTTTCTGGTAATTTATTTCACCTCTCCAATGCTATCCATGAAGTAGTACTTCCTATCATCCTTTCAGAACCTACCCATGGCAAAATTTGTAGCTGTTTATCCCCTTGTACTTTTGTCATCATTGATCTTGACTGTTTCACTCAGATCTACAATTCTAATGCCCAAATCCCTCCCTCCCTTCCTTCCTGCCCACCTGCTTTCTTTCTTTTTTATCTTCATTTGAGCAACTAATGTTTAGAATATGATTTATTATGAACTGACTGAAAAATATTCCAGGAAGCGAATTGGCTGAGAGGTACCTGAAGCCGTGATTATATTCCACAACATAATCACGGCTTCAAAAAACTTCTTCCACCAGCCTCCTCACTGGCAATGGATCCCTTGGACCATAATGTTCGCCACCTCCTGTGGCCTGGAGCAAGTCACACACCAAAATAATTGGTCTTAAGAAAAAAATAAACATGAATTCCTCAAGAACTATTCACGGTGACATAAATGAAACTACCACCAACTGCGGCATACACAAAAGCACCCACTGTCAACACAGAAATGCCAAAACACTGCCATGCCGGTCTACAGACTGCAACAGCTGCTCACGAGGAAACAACATCCCCCAGTACCACAACAGCCCCTCACACTCAAACAGCTACCAGCTAGTCAACAATCTCACCATTCGAGCTGCTCGTACCGTCTCCCGTCAAAAGCCAATGTGACAGGTTTCCTTTGTCCTGCAAGGTTCCCAGTACGACAGCACAGCATATTGGGGGGGGGGTGGGGAGTGACGAGAGCAGATAACAGATGACTGTCATTGTGGTTCTCTGCAGATTAGGTTTTGAGAAAAAAAAAAACACGCACACAAATCTTCACCTGGTCCCAGAGCAAGCAGCAGGACTGGGTGAAACGCAGAGAAAACACAGTTGCATCTGGGAATAATGTTGGGAGAGAAAGACAGACTTCACAGCTGCACTCCTCCATAAACTCCACTTATAACAGTGCCGCCTGTTGCCCAAAGCCCCCCCAGGAGCTGTTTTCTTAAAAGATATTCCTCCAACACCCCAAAAAAGTCATTAAACTTTTTTTTTTCTGGTAAAACTTAAAACGCCACTTCATAATAGCAAAAATGCACTCCATGGTGTGATATATCATGCAATAGTGTCACTTCTCAGGTGTTGAACACACTCGGCTTACAGCCTTGTGCCCAGCCACCCAAGGTGTGATGATATCCCATGATATACCACACCCTGGTGTGCATTATTGCTTATGTAATGCCCCTACAAATGAGGGTTCCCAAAAAGTCTTCCTTGAGCTTGCCTAAATGCTCACTGCCAGGCTGGTGTCCTGCGTTTTAGCAGTTTAAATGTGATTACCAGAGCATGTATAGCCTCTGTGTACTGTCTCTTTAAGAGCTGCCTGATTGCAGCCTAAGTAATCTGAGAGGGAGCTCTGTTGATTTAGATTGATAATGATAATGTAGTTTGTCTAACCTGCTTTCTTTGTAGCAAGGACTGTTTTGTTTGTCTCCACTGTCTTGGTCCTGGACTGCAAATTGTACCAAACACTACTGGTGGGACCTAAAATGTAGCCGGACTACAGGAGCTGTCTGAATTCAAAATCTGTAGGAACTGTAGTTTGGAGCTTTTTTGCGCCTTTTTTGCAACTGAAGGGGGAGCTCTTGCTTCGACTGACAGCCAAATCAGCTAACCAAACCTTTGTATGTTGGGGAAATCCCACACGGCTTGCAATTTTCAGTTAGATCTAAGCTGGAAGCTGAACAAGAAGGAGCTGAAGTGATTCTGAGCAGCAATCCAGAGTGGATTCGCATGGGAGAACTCTGAAAAGGCAAAGTTTTTGGCCTGCATGTCGGTGTGCTGCTCCTGAGAGGGAGAGAAGAGAATTATTTTGGACTAAATCCAAGTTTGTGTGACTAAAGTAAGCTACTGAAGTGGGCCAGGCTCAACCTGAAGAAGACCGAAGAGTTTGCTGAATGCGATTGGCCTGTCAGGAGTTCCAGCTACCCCTAAGCTCCCGATGTGTGCAGAGACTTTGCAATAGTGATGGGGGACGCTTTGCCTGGTAAAGTAGAATTCCCTTACATGTAAATGTGCTGTGTGCTGCTAGTGGGTCGTGAGTTAGTCCCCCGCTGTGTGAACTGTGTTCTGCTTGCTGGAAGCAGTATCCAGCCCAAAATGGACTGCATCCAAATTTGTCTCCATGCGGTCTGGGCCTTGCCAGACTGGCCCAGCCAGACTACCCACTGCACAGAGAAGCCATCGACGAGAGACCTGCCTGGGATCAGTCCCCTGCTCCACGCTTGAACAGGAATGACACCTCTGCAACTCGTGGGCCCTGCTTCTCCTGGCATTCCAGATCAACCACCTGCAGTCTCGATTTTCGTCCAGACTGTGTCCAGTCTTAGGTATCGTGAGTAAATACCAGGGTAGCTTCCTGCAACAACAGCTTAATCTGAGTGCGTCATCTGATTGTCTTGTTGTTTTGTTTCCTTTACGAACTGAGCCCTCTGGCTCCGGATTACAAATATTGTGTACTGTGCATGTTGTGTTTTCCATCACAGGGCCCCGACCAGCTACAACCCCAGGCATCGGTCCTAGCTAGCCCAGCTCTTCTCCACCTGGGTACCCAGAGATGGACTGTGTGGGGGGACTCAAAGCGCATGCATAACTGCTTGATTGATATAACCTTTAAGCTAATTAATCTGATTTGCCCCTTCCTTGTTCAAGTCCCCTGAATAAATCAGATCTAACTTTTTCTGCATGTAATCTGACTATGGTTCCAGTTTGTGCTCAAAGTACTGTACTGTTGCTATTTGCTGTGCATAACCTTGTTTTACAGGGGGTCCCCAGGGTCGAGCCAGAGGAACCAGCCCTGGTGGTAAGTGCAAACAGTGTGGGTACGTGTGTGGTGTACCAGGGGTATTGTGAAAGTGATTATTGTACAGTGTTCAGGCCACTAGAGGGGAAAGAGGGGGGTTACAGTGTCCCGGAGGGCTGTGCCCAGGTTAACTTGACCACTGCCAATCCTGATCTCCGGGTAGAGGCACCTGTTTCAGAACTCAGGCCCCTTAACCTGCTACTAGCCAAGCAGGCAGGGGTAGTAGCCCTTGGGGTAGCACCACCAAGGGGTTACATCTTGGAGGCTCACGGCTGCGATTAGCATCCCCTAGTGGCCAAATCTGCAAATTGCTGTTAAAAATAAATGGCTACTCCAACAGAAGTGGCTGTATACCAGTTGGTGGGGTGGTGTACTGGGCAGGAGATCGACCCCCAAAATGCTATAGTTATCCTGGATATTCCCCTCGGTACCAATAAGGACACTGTAGAGGGAGTACTTTACAAGGTTGAATGTTTACAAAACCCTGTGGTGGTGGGTCGACAGGCTAATCTGCTCACCCAAAGTTTAATGGTGTTAGTAGACTGTAAGGACCCAGTAGACAGTTCCAAAGTGCCACGGACTATCACCCCCGAAGGAGCCCTCACTGCCTGGAGAGTGATAACTAAAGACAGTAAAGACCCCAGGGAGAATGAGCCCCCCCCCTCACTATCTGAGACTTTTGAGGAGAAATTTGCTAAGTTGTTGCTGGAGGAAGGGAAAACTGTGGAGGACTTAAAGAAACTATTCCTGCCACCTGGGAGTGTTCCTCCCCAACACCCCCTCCCGCTCCAGCACCCGTTATTGTCCCTCCTTCTGTGCTCATGCCAATGCTGGCTCCTATGTCTGTACCTGGCATTGGTCACGACTCTTACCGAAGGTTGAGAATCTTCTCCAGCACCCTTCCCACCCCCAGGGGAGGATGATTGGGAGATTTGGATAGATTGTGTTGCCCCTTTGGTACCTGAATGGCAGTGTGCGGAGGCTGAGAAACGGAAAAGGATCAAAGAAAGTTTGAGGGGTTCCGCCCTAGAGGCCATTAAATTTCTGAGGTCTGCAAACCCTGATGCATCTGCCCAGAAGTACCTATCTGCACTCAAAGGCAATTTTGGGAGCATTGAGTCAGGGGAGAACTTGATGTGGAAATTTCAAGGTACAAAACAATGGCCAGGGGAAAGTTTGTCTGCATATGTTACTTGTCTGGAAAGAGTGCTGCAGAAGGCTTACCGAAAAGATGGGGTAGCCGCCAGTGACTTAAACCATGTGAGGTTGGGGCACATACTGCAGCATGCAAAGCATTCTAAATTGCAGCTCCTTCAGTTAAGGCTCCCAGATAGAAGGGGTAACCCACCGGACTATTGTGACTTGATAAAAGAACTCCGGGAGGTTGAAGATGAAGAGGGGGATTATAATTCTAGGGTGAGCGCAGCTCAAGTGATCATGGCTTCGGAAGGCCCTTCCGCAGTGGGGACCAATGAGGGTGTGCCGCCATGGGATGAACTGCTGAGGGAGTTCAGGGAGACAAAAAACAGTCTCTTTATGAAGGCCACTTCTGCAAGCACAGGCACTGACCCTTATCCAACTGCATCAGCTATGGGGATGGGGGTGTCCACCCAGGCATCTCCTGCTGACAGCAGCTCGACACTCGATGTCTTGACTATGAAAGTAAGAGAATTGACGAGATGTCTCCAAATGCTCACCACACAGCAGACAGAGATGGCACCAAGGTTTTCAGTTGGTAGTACCACCGCCCCAGCTTCCAGTGTGATGCCTCAGTCACCCCAAATCCCAGAAAACATATTTTGCCATAATTGTAGGAAGGATGGGCACATGAAGACAGAATGCCGGTCCACAAAAGACCTAGATAAAGTTGCATACAGGCTTCAAGGAGAGTTTCAGAGAACGAGTCAGCAGTCGAGGAGTGCCCAAGATGACCGCAGTGAGGGTTCAAGAAGTAGTAACTCAAATCCCTATGTGGCCAAATCATCTATCCAGGCCCCTGCTGCTGTCCCTCCAGACTGATCCAAAATAGTGGGCCCTTCAGTGGAGACTACTGTGGCTGTGAATGGTATTCCTGCTCGGGCTGTGCTGGACAGTGGGTCACAAGTGACCATTGTATTTAAGGACTGGTATGACAAACACTTATCTGCTGTGCCCTTACAGTCCCTGGAAGGCCTACATGTGTGGGGGCTGAGCGACAAGTCTTATCCCTACCTAGGATATGTCCACCTTTGGTTGTCATTTCCTGCAGCTGTAATTGGTGTAGAGGAGCAAGTCGAGACACTGGCCTTAGTGTGTCTCCCTACTGGACTGCATGATGGGGTTCCCCTGTTAATTGGGACCAACGCCCATATGTTTGGAGACTGGCACAACTCTGTCACGAGAAACGAGGGCAATGGACTGGGAGGCCCCTAAGAATTCCCGCTCTGATCAAGAGGGCCTATGATTTGCAACAGAACCCCAAGGGAGTGGACCGGGATGAACCGGTAGGGGTCGTGTGGAAGAAGGACCCCGATTCAATGGTACTGGCCCCTAATGCCCAGTGTACTGTTCAAGGAGAGGTCTGCCCTCCGCAAAGATGTCAAGAATAAAATACTGATGTTGGACGCACCAGGCAATGGAAAATTGCCAGAAGGATTATTAGTTAAGCCCAGCATCTTGCCAGCTCGTGCTCATGCCTATGCACGACGAGTGATGGTCCAGATTCATAATGTGTCAGATCAGGAGATCCGGGTGAACAGAGGATGCACCCTAGCTATGGTACACTGTGCAAACACTGCAGTGTTGCCCAGCAACAAGACAGATAGAGTGACTCCCGACTTGTTTGATTTTGGTGACTCCCCATTGCCAGCTGAATGGAAGACTAGAAATAGCCAGAAACTTGCCCAGAGAGATCAAGTGTTTTCGTTGAAGGAGTGGGATGTGTCCAGGGTGCGGAGCGTCACATACACCTGCACGATGAACGACTATTTCAAGAGAGGTCTCGACGCCTAGCCCCTGCAGACATAGATGATGTGAGAAGACACTTGCAGGAATGCTCACGGCTGGTGTGATACAGGAATCCAGGAGCCCATATGCTTCTCCCATTGTGGTTGTGTGTAAAAAGAATGGAACAGTATTAATGTGTGTGGATTATCGGACCCTCAACAGGCGGACCATACCTGAACAATACACCATGCCCCGTATACAAGATGCTCTGGATTGTTTGAATGGGAGCAAATGGTTCTCGGTGTTGGATCTTCGCAGTGGATATTACCAGATTTCGATGGCTCTGGAGGACCATGAGAAGACAGCCTTCATCTGTCCTTTGGGGTTCTACGAATTCCTGAGAATGCCACAGGGGATATCGGGCGCCCCAGCCACCTTTCAGCAACTGATGAAACGAGCTGTGGGAGACATGAATTTGCTGGAATGCCTGGTGTACTTGGACGATGTCATTGTGTTTGGGGGCTCCTTAGAGGAACATGAAAGTCGACTGTTCAAAGTAGTAGACCGACTGGAAGATTTCAGCCTCAAGCTGTCCATTGACAAGTGCCAGTTTTTCCATACCTCTGTGAAGTATGTGGGGCACATACTGTCTACAGAGGGGATAGAGACTGATCCTAGTAAAGTTGAAGCCTTGACTACTTGGCCCCAGCCCCACAATTTGAAAGAACTACAACGTTTCCTGGGATTCTGTGGCTACTACCGCCGGTTCATAAATGACTATTCCAAAGTGATTCGGCCGCTGTTGAATCTTACCCAGGGTTACCCTCCTACCAATCGGTAATACAAAAAAGGGTCTGTCAAAGAACCAGACAAAGCATATTTCCGCCCAGGTGAACTTTTCGGGTCACGTTGGACGCCTGACTGTGAAGCAGCTTTCCACAAAGTCATATACCAGCTCACCCACGCCCCCATCCTTGCTTATGTTGATCCCACCAAACCCTATGTGCTGCATACTTTCACAGTGTGCATGGTCTAGGAGTTGTACTGTATCAAGACCATGAGAATGGTTTGAGACCAGTGGCATTTGCCAGTAGGAGCTTGACCCCGTCAGAGTGAAACTACCCCGTGCACAAGTCGGAGATCCGTGCGTTAAAAGGGCCATTGTCGACCAATTTCCTGATTACCTCTATGGGGCAAAAATATTGGTGAGGACTGACAATAACCTATTGACCTATGTACAGACTTCAGCTAAGTTAGATGCCATGGGGCACCGGTGGCTTTCTGCATTGTCAACATATGATTATGCTGTCGAATACAGACTGGGCCTGAATCATATTGATGCTGATGCCCTATCCCAGAGGCCCATTTCCAAGAGCGACTGGGTCAGGCTGTCTGAACCTGACATCCGAGCATTGTGCCAAAAGTTTGATAGAAATGAACAGATGTCTACGGACACAGCAGACTGCTCAGCAGATTGCTTGGGCCTCTCTGACACCTGCTTACCGGCTGCATATTGCCACTTTTCTGCTCTAGATATTAGTGCACTACCTCAGTTTGACAATGACAGCATGCAGTGGGCTCAATCCCAAAATCCTATGATTCAGCCAGCACTTGACGCCCTTCGTGCAGGAAAAGATGTGTCCAAGTTGCGTTCCTCTGATCTGCGAACCGCTTTATTGTTTAAAGAAGGCCCCAGGTTGAAGCTGCTTAATCATTTGTTGTATAGAGAGACAGTAGATCGGGGTGGCCAAATAGACAAGCAACAACTGGTCCTGCCCACAGCCTTCAAAGATTTGGTACTGCGGTCCCTCCACAATCATATGGGCCACCTTGGTATTGACCGGACCCTTGACCTAGTCTCGATTCTACTGGCCCAAGATGGGGGCCGATGTTGAGCACCATGTAAGGACTTGTAGTCACTGCCTGCAGAGAAAAGCCCTCCCTCAGTGGGCTGCCCCCCTTATCAACATTACTACCAGCACCCCATTGGAACTAGTTTGCGTAGACTTCTTGAGTTTAGAGCCCGATCAGCGAAACATTGGCAATGTGTTAGTGGTTATGGACCATTTCACACGGTATGCACAAGCTTTTCCCACCAAAGATCAAAAAGCATCTACCGTGGCCAAGGTGCTAGTGGAAAATTTCTTCATCCACTATGGTGCTCCCTCAGCGAATTCGCCTGATCAGGGCCAGGACTTTGAGAGTCTGCTAATCAAAGAAATGCTCTCTGAGGCGGTCACGAGAAGTCAGGAACCACCCTTATCACCCATGGAGGATCCTTAACCAGAACGCTTTAATCACACTCCTGCTGGACATGCTAGGCACGCCCACCCAAAAGATAAGCATAAATGGAGCCAGCAGATTAGCACCTGGTACACGTACATTGCATCGAAGAATGATGCTACCCGGTTCTCTCCCTACCGCCTCATGTTCAGGAGAGAGGCCCGCTGCCTGTTGATATCTGTTTTGGGGTTTGTCCCGATAGGGTCCGAGCCGAAGATTACCTGCAATATGTACAAAAACTGAAAGCTCAATTGAACCATGCCTATCAACTGGCCCAGACAATGGCCGGCAAAAGAAATCTAGCCAACAAAGAGAGACATGATAGAAAAGTAAAGGCTCAAGAGCTTAGGGCTGGAGACCGTGTGTTGTTGCGAAATTTAGGATTGCATGGTAAACACAAAATTGCTGATCGATGGCACCATCTTCCCCATGTCGTAGCTGGAAAGTTGGATGATTTGCCAGTGTAGAAAGTGCGCCCAGAGAATAACTCCAAAGCTGTCAAGACCATGCACCGTAACCACTTGCTACCTATTGGTCAAGTTATAATTGAGGCTGAACCCACCAAGATTGATTCCCCTGGACCAGTGACTCGTGTTGCTGCAAGAAAGAAACAGAGTATTTATAGCTTTGAGGAAAGATATGTATAGCTTCGAGGAAAGATATGTATAGCCTCGAGGAAAGGAGGGAGAGGGGGGACATGATAGAAACTTTCAAGTACCTCAAGGGAATCAACAAAGTCCAAGAGGGTAGCATCTTTCAAAAAAAGAGGTGTGCAAGAACAAGGGGGCACAATTTGAAGATAGAAGGGGGGCGGCTCAGAGGTAATTTAAGGAAGTATTTTTTCACAGAGAGGGTTGTGGATGGATGGAACGGCCTTCCAGAGGAGGTTGTGGAGTCAAAAACAGTGGTGGAATTCAAGCATGCATGGGACAGTCATAAGGCAATTCTAGGGGGTTGGGGTAGGAAGAAGTAGGCTGCTGGTTAACTAGTATCTGCAACTTATCCATCAGGTAGGGAAATGGGCAGACTGGGTGGGCCAAGCGGTCCTTATCTGCCGTCAAATTCTATGTTTCTATGTTTCTATGAGTCAGCCTGCCCCCGTGGTTGCCGATGTAAGACTTCCGCCACAGCAGGCCCAGAATGATAGTGACTGCCGGTCTAACTCGGATGACAGTGAGTGTGATAATGCCTGTTACCTCTCATATTTCATAGGTTTTTTCAAGCTAGAGAACAATAGTCCATAATGCTTGCCTATTAATTTTGGCTATAATTACATATATTTATCTTTATCTGACATCACCAGATCCAAATTTTTTTTGAATGTATCCATATTTGCACTTTCTACTACAACAGTAGGAAGATTATTCCATATTGGAATTGATCTTACACTGAACCAGTTTTTCCTCCTTAGTGAATTTCATTTTCCAGTCAGTAACTGTTTGTTATGTCTACGACTACTAAGTCTGAATTTGGATTCAAATAAACCTATTCCTTCAGTAAGTGCAGAATCTTGTAGTAGGCCGTAAATGAGGCACAGATCTCCCCTAAGCCTTCTGTATTTTAAAGTATACAGTTTCAAATCCTTCAGCCTGTTTTTCTAGTTTTTCCCTTTCATTCCTATTATTTCCCTACTAAATCGTCTCTGTACTCTTTCCATTGTGTTAATGTCTTCCTTTATGTATGGAGACCACACTTGCACACAGTACTCAAGATGAGGTCTCACCAGAGCATTATACAATGGCAACATAACTTCCTCTGTCGTGCTTGCCACATGTCTAAATATACAATTTAGATTCTGGTTTGCCTTTTTAACTTGTTTATTACAATGCAATTTAAATTTCAAATCAGGGGTAATGATAAGCCCAAGGTCCCTTTCTTCTATAGTCTGGTGCAGTGTTTGATTCGTCAATTTGTATGTAAAATGTGGGTTATGTTTTCCCAAATGCATCACCTTACTTTATGGTACATATGAACTGAGTCAGTTGTTTCGTGGAAATCCTATGTTGAATTATGGGGATGAAGCTGGGCCTTCTGGACTGCCTAACGCCCCGGCATCATCCTTGGAGCCAGTGCTCCCTGAAGGTGAAGTGCAGAGTATTACGTCTGAGGATGCTGAGTGTTTGTGTATTGTGGAACGGTATGATTTGCCTGAAGAAGAGGCTGATGGTATGAGTCTTTCTGGTGACATGCCAGAACTTGAGGAACACTATGAGAGTGCTGACAACCCCTCTTCAGTGCCAGAGTATCTTCAAAATGAGCCAAGTGTTGTAGAAACAGAGACTACAGAGCAAGGGGTTGACAGTGCTCCCAGCTTGGACATTCCCCCTCATGCAGAGGCACCCCTCACAAGTGATGAAAGCTCCAAGACCATTGCTGAAAGTACAGAGACTGTGGTTGTTCACCCCAGAAAGACTGGCCGAGCTGTCAAGCCAGTGGTGTGCTTCAGTTATGATTCCCCCGGGAGGCCAGTGGATTTGCCCCTCAATGTAGTCCACAAAGGTGTTTATGTCTCTCAGAGCTCACTGCCCAAATTGAGCTTGACGGCCCATTCCAGGTTACTTGTTCTGCCCTCTCCCCATGGTGCCCCTGCTCCCTCCAGCCCCAAGTTAGCTGATAGGGAAGGGCCCCTTCTTGCATTGTTTAAAGTACAAGAAGTTATTACATGATTCTGTATAATAATGTTCAGTTTACCTGTGTGAAATATGCATAATGTGTTGTCAGAATGGAAATGATATAGTGAAGTACATTGAAATGTATAGTAAAGTGACAAGTTATGCCAATTGATGAATCAGATAGTACTTGTATAGCATGCTAATGGTATAAATGTATTGTATATGTTGCATTTTCAATGTTATGATGGTACAGACTTGAAGTGGATGCCAAGTTTTCCTTGGCAGGGAAGGGTGTAACCTCCCCTACAAATGGGGGTTCCCAAAAAGTCTTCCTTGAGCTTGCCTAAATGCTCACTGCCAGGCTGGTGTCCTGCGTTTTAGCAGTTTAAATGTGATTACCAGAGCCTGTATAGCCTCTGTGTACTGTCTTTTTAAGAGCTGCCTGATTGCAGCCTAAGTAATCTGAGAGGGAGCTCTGTTGAAAGATGTAACTATTTGCTGAAAATCATTTAGAGTGATAATGATAATGTAGTTTGTCTAACCTGCTTTCTTTGTAGCAAGGACTATTTTGTTTGTCTCCTCTATCTTGGTCCTGGACTGCAAGTTGGACCAAACAGTACTGGTAGGACCTAAAATGTAGCCGGTCAACAGGAGCTGTCTGAATTCAGAATCTGTAGGAACTGAAGTTTGGAGCTTTTTTCGCCTTTTTTGCAACTGAAGGGGGAGCTCTTGCTTTGACTGACAGCCAAATCAGCCAACCAAACCTTTGGATGTTGGAGAAATCCCACACGGCTTGCAATTTTCAGTTAGATCCAAGCTGGAAGCTGAACAAGAAGGGGCTGAAGTGATTCTGAGCAGCAATGCTGAGTGGATTTGCATGGGAGAACTCTGAAAAGGCTAAGTTTTTGGCCTGCATGTCGGTGTGGTGCTCCTGAGAGGGAGAGAAGAGAATTGTTTTGGAATAAATCCAAGTTTGTGTGACTAAAGTAAGCTACTGAAGTGGGCCAGGCTCAACCTAAAGAAGACCGAAGATTTTGCTGAATGCGATCGGCCTGTCAGGAGTTCCAGCTACCCCTAAGCTCCCGGTGTGTGCAGTGACTTTGCGATTGTGACCGGGGAGTGCTTTTCCTGGTACAGTAGAATTCCCTTACATGTAAATGTGTGATGTACTGCTAGTGGGTCGCAAGTTAATCCCCCGCTGTGTGAACTGTCTTCTGCTTGCTGGAAGCTGTATCCAGCCCAAAACGGTCTGCATCCGAATTTGTCTCCATGCGGTCTGGGCCTTGCCAGACTGGCCCAGCTAGACTACCCACTGCACAGAGAAGCCATTGACGAGAGACCTGCCTGGGGATCAGCCCCCTGCTCCACGCTTGAACAGGAATGATGCCTCTGCGACTCATGTGGGCCCTGCTTCTCCTGGCATTCCAGATCAACCACCTGCAGTCTCAATTTTCGTCCGGCCTGTGTCTAGTCTACGGTATCGTGAGTAAATACCAGGGTAGTTCCCTGCAACAGCAGCTTAATCTGAGTGTGTCATGTGATTGTCTTGTTGTTTCGTTTCCTTTACGAACTGAGCCCTCTGGCTCCAGATTACAAATATTGTGTACTGTGCATGTTGTGTTTTCCATCACAGGGGCCCCAACCAACTGCAACCACGGGCATCGGTTCTGGCTAGCCCAGCTCTTCTGCACCTGGGTACCCAGAGGTGGACTGTGTGGGAGGACTTAAAGCGCATGCATAACTGCTTGATTGATATAACCTTTAAGCTAATTAACCTGATTTTGCCCCTCCCTTGTCAAAGTCCCCTGAATAAATCAGATCTAACTTTTTCTACGTGTAATCTGACTGTGGTTCCAGTTTGTGCTCAAAGTACTGTACTGTTGCTATTTGCTGTGCGTAATCTTGTTTTACAAGGGGTCCCCAGGTCGAGCCAGAGGGAACCAGCCCTGGTGGTGGGTGCAAACAGTGTGGGTACTTGTGGTGTGTACAAGGGGTATTGTGAAAGTGATTATTGTACAGTGTTCAGGCCACTAGAGGGGAAAGAGGGGGGTTACAGTGTCCCGGAGGGCTGTGCCCAGGTTAACTTGACCACTACCAACCCTGATCTCCGGGTGGAGGCACCCGTTTCAGAACTCAGGCCCCTTAACCTGCTATTAGCCCAGCAGGCAGGGGTAGTAGCCCTTGGGATAGCACCACCTAGGGGTTACATCTAACTATAACATGGGTAAGAGAAATAATGTACTGTGATTGGTGGAATCTAGTCACATGACAGTGCTATTTTTTCCAGCACAACTGCACAGGTCAGAAATGCTCAATTTCCTGAACCTCATTACTTGGTCCTAAAATAAAAAAAAAAAATCAGGGAAGCCATTTTATAATTGCAATAAGGCATTCCAGGGTGTGTGAAACTAAGGGATAATGACACTTCTCAGGTGTGTAAAGCCCTCAGCTTTGCCTCGGGCTTCACTTCCTAAAGTGTGCCATTATCCCACAGTAATGCACACCCTGTCATGCCTTTTTGCTTAATTATATACATGTGACCTATTCTTCATTTGTGTTCACCTTTTTGATATTTTGACATTTGACCTGAGCAGGGTAAAACATGAGGACATACTTTAAACATTTGAGGAATAGGAAAATACCATTTGGTTTTAATAAGCTGGTCCATTTAGATTGCTTTTAACCCCATCTCACTGCATTTTGAGCATATCTCTCTTAATATATATTATCTCAGCTGTCACACATTATGAGGTATGTCACTCATTTAACCTCTCAGAAACCTTCTTTCTTACATGGAAAAGGAATTATTCCACATTTCTCACTGAGGCTTTAAAGCAGAAATTCAAAATTGTTTATGATGCTCAGTTGTCAGCAAACATTATGAATATTAGTGTGCTGAAATCCACTGTATTTTGAGCCTGCAGTATCATGTTTAATGATATGTTGCACATTTTACCCATTTATTAAACATTTGGGCAATGAAAGGTTGAGAGTTATGTCCCTCTGTGCCCTCTTTCTCCAAAAAGACATCAAGCTTTTTGCCTTTCTTGTTAATGTATTAACATAATTTTCTTTAAAGGTCTCTTTCGGCACCGTATCTGAATTATCCTTTGAGTGTCAAAGTTCTGCCCCATTTGTCATTGTTCTCCTAGTTTTAGAATATTTAGATGATGTCCCTTTGTTCTTAAACAGTTACCAGATTAGAGACCTTCTATAATGCATAGCACAAAGAGAATATAAAGAAATTATGGGAATACTGTAGGGCAACTATGGCAGAACATGCAGTTTCCTTACAGGCTAATTGCAGGCCAGTTGTTCCTTTGATCAATTATATATGCTGGGTGATGACTGTACCTCTCTACTCTCTGACCATGAACACAGTGCTGCAAAATGGGTTTAATAAGGGACAGATTTGCATTAATATCACTGTATCAGAGAATTAATGAGGAATGGTAAATATCCTGGGTTTGTGCATTGGTATTGTAAGAGCATTAGCAGGAGCTGGTAAATTATCCTAGTTTTGAACATTTATATTATCAGAGAGTTAACAAGAACTGCTAAATATCCAAGGTCTGTGCATTTATATTATCAGAGAGTTAACAAGGAATGGTACATATCCAAGGTCTGTGCATTGATATTGTCAGAGAGTTAACAAGAACTGGTACATAACCAAGGTCTGTGCATTGATATTACGTGCATATCCAAGGTCTGCGCATTGATAGTATCAGAGAGTTAACAAGAACTGGTACATATCCAAGGTCTGCGCATTGATAGTATCAGAGAGTTCCCTGTTTCCACTGGACCGCCGCTGATTGGCTGGCACTGTTTCTCTCTGCTTTTTCTGCTCACTGGGCGCTGTGCCCATAGACTTTATACGCTGCGAAAAAATTTCACCCACTCCCTCCCCATCTTAATTAAATACACTGCTAACCCGCCCACCTGTATACTCTCACCGCCCCCTCCTGCCTACTGGCTCATCCCTCTAAGGACCTCCTTTTTCCTTCATCCATAGTGCATTCTCCATCCTATCGCATCTCTGGACCTCGCAATCTGCTCACTGTTCACCCGGACCCTACGGTGGGATGGCCATCTGCCCACTACTACTTACACTCCTTCTCCTCCTTACCTTTCCCCTCTTTTTCTCCCTCCCTTCCTTGCCCTAACAATCCACATAAGCCACAATGTAACACTCCCTGCCTCCAGATGCAAAACTACCTCTCACAGGGAACACTCCACTACAGACTCTGCATGGCCCACCCACTCGAACTGAAGAGTCCTACATCTACCTGGTTAAACCCTATGCATGGGACTACCTACACTCTATGTACTCTCTAGTACCACATTGGGACGCCCCTCTGACCACCACCTACTTCCATCACCACTATAAATGACATAGACTAACGTCCAAGGGGTTACGCCTGTACACCCTAAAACTCCTCCTTCTTCTATTACTCATCTCGGGTAATGTCCACCCGAACCCAGGCCCTCTGTGCGCCAACCCCCTGAAAACCTTGGGGTTTCTCGTCCTGGCTACCCTCAGTATCTGCAGCTTACTCCCTAAGATTGACGCCTTCCAAGCCTTCATTAGCCAACACAACCCTGATATTTTGGCACTGGTTGAAACTTGGCTGACACCAAAAATACCGGACCAGGCACTAATCTTTCCAGGCTACAATATTCTCAGGCAAGACAGGGTCTCTAAAAAAGGTGGAGGATGTGCCTTTCTTATCAGAGACAGTCTCACATGGCACCCCCTAGGGGCTTCTTCTCGGCTCACCTCAGCACAAATCCTACCAATAAAAATTATACTTGGGGCAAACCAGAAAGCCTTAAGTATCACATCTATATATATCCCAACAAAGGATCAAAAACTCGGGCTCAGCGAAGTTCTTAATTTATTATTTCGTAGCCACTGACTCTGAGCAATCTTGCTAGGAGACTTCAACATAAACTGGCTAGGATCAGGGCAAGTGCCCATAAAGAGCACCCTACGCAGCAGCCAACTTTACACAGATGGTGACATCCACTACCAGAACCAACTACAAAATGGGCACCAGCACCCTACTTGACTGGGTACTCACCAACCAGCCCACCAGGATCTCCCACACCACAGTTCTCCCGGACTCCCTCAACGACCACTCGCCAGTTACCTGTGTATGGTCAAAGAAATTCCTTAAGACACCTCCAAAAATCATCTCCAGCAGAGTCCTTCCTCGTGGCAAACTTATCCATCTCAAACACTACCTGCTTCAGCAAGACTGGTCACTTATTTACACGATGACTGATGTTAACCAGGCCTTTGATTCCTTCATCGCTACTTTCAATTGGGCATGTGACCTCTTTGCCCCTATCAAAAAATGGAAATTAAAATTGCTTTGTAACCCATGGATCACAGGGAAATTGCTAAACCAGCTAAAACTGTGGGATCACCTCTGGGCTGTTGCCAAGGAAACCAGAAACCAGCTGCACACTCAAAAATACAAGCAAGCCAGAAATGCCTGCACTAAAGCCATCAGACACGTGAAAAATAATTACTATAAATATGTTCTCACTAACACCTGGGGGAATGGCAAAGCGTTCTGGGAAAACATCAAGGAGATCACGGGGAAGAAACAAAACAACTCCCCGACTATGTTATCTGTTGACGGATCAATCATACTTGACCATGCTGTCATAGCTAACTCCTTTAATGTGGCCTTTACAGACCTTAGTGCTGTCCTTCCCTCTGACTACTTCGAGGCTAGAGCCACCACCACTGGACCTCCTCAGCCCAAATCGGATCACCCCCTTTTTTTACTTTAGGGAGGTCAGCCTAAAGGATGCGTGCCACTATATTGCCACCGCCATCTCTAAAACTAGAACTAGTGGTGACACTCTGGATCTCAGCCTCCTGTCACTTACCCTAGATCAGGTTCTTCATCCCCTTACAAAAATACTGAACCTCTCTCTTAGCAGCGGGATCTTCCCGGACAAATGGAAATTCACTTTGGTGACCCCTGTCCACAAAGGCGGTGACCAGACCATCCACTCAAACTACCGCCCGATATCAATACTGCCCCCACTCGCTAAGGCACTTGAACATATTGTAGCAGATCAACTCACTAATCACCTGGACAAATACAACATTCTATGTGACAAGCAACACGGTTTCTGGAAGGGCCACAGCACCACCACCGCTCTCCTAGAGCTCACCGGGGCTGTCCACAATTCCCTGGACCACGGCAAACTAACAGGTGCAGTCTTTATTGATCTCTCGAAAGCCTTCGACACAGTCCACCATAGGCTGCTTATTGACCAACTCCTAATCTCCGGACTGTCACCTGAATCTGTTTTATGGTTTAGTAACTACCTCGAAAACCGGATGCAACGAGTAAAAATTGCAAACACTTTCTCTGACACCCTGCTGGTCCGCTCAGGTGTACCCCAAGGCTCCATACTGGGTCCACTCCTTTTAGTCTTTTTCTAAACTCCCTTCCGCAGTCTTGCCCTGAAAACATCATCCTGTACGCCGACGATGCAGTGGTTTCTCCTCCCACAGAGACCCCACGGCTCTTCAGGATAACCTCCAGCGTGGTTTCAGCACCACTGAGTCTTGGTTCCACAATCACAAGCTAGTACTAAACCACAAAAAAGGGGGGGGGGGCGTGGCCAGAAGCTGAGCTAAGAACAGCTCTCAGAGTGAGCTCTGCACCCGGATTGCTACTTATTGGAAAATACAAAAAGAAAACTGCTCCTTTTTAATAACCAGTTCTACATCTTATCAGATCTCATCGAGCTGAACATTTTAATATCTTATTTGGGCCATTTGGACTGGAATTTTAATAATAATGGGGCGATCCAACAAAACGACTACTGGAAGCGAAAGTGTGCGCCCAAAGGACGCTAAGACTGGGCAAAGTAAATATTCGACCTCTGAAGCACTAGATGAGGCGACTCAACCATCTAATGCAGCCTTACTGAAGGCAATACAGAAGCTGGATAGCCGTATGGAGGATTTCACCTCACAATTCAAAATTATGGACACAAAAGTAGAGTACTAGCTCAGGACACCAAGGCAGCAGCCCCCTCGGCTCCGGCTGCGATGTACGCCACGGTGGGTCTGGTGAAAGAGAATGGATTGCTCCGCCATCGACTGGAGAATTTAGAAAATTTCTCCCAGGCTGCAAATATCAAAATTCTTGGGATACCAGAGCATTCGGAGGCCGAGAACCCTCAGGGTTTCATACGAGGTTTCCTACAGGATGATCTGCAGTAACCAACAGCGCTTACCATCATCAAAGCATACAGGATAACTCCACGAGGCTCTAGGAATTGTACGATGAGGGGGCCTAACGATACCGCGCACTTTCCTGGTGGTGCTGGATTCCGCAAGAGAAAAGGATACAATAATTGCTAAGGCCAAGAAATCTGGAACTGTGGACTGGGAGGGGAACAAGATTCATATATTCCCCGATTTGAGTTTTGCAACCAGGCAGAGGAGGAAAGGGTATGACGCCACGCGGGCCCAACTAAGGCAACTGGGGATCCAACCTGTGTTATTGCTCCCGGCTAGTCTCCACTTCTTTTACGGTGGAAAAACCTTCCAGTTCTCGGATCCAGCTGAAGCTGTTACCTTTGCACTGGGTACAGAGGGAATTTGATGCGTAAAACCCAGAGTTGGATAGCGACAATGAGGGCAGTGAGAACTAGACTTTCTCAGGGGTAACACTTCATCAGTTCTTTTCTGATTTGTGTTCTCGTTCTCAATGGGTGTAATGCCCTCTGATCTTTGGGATTGCCTTCCTACAAATTCTGGGCTTACCAGTTCAAGTTTCTTTGTTGGAACAGTCAGGTGGGAGCTATCTGCTCTTTAATCAGGTGGAACTTTTTTATTAAGCAATTCCACGATCATAGAGGACCATAATAAGCCTGAAGAGTGAGGTTTGAGTTTTTCTGGAACTTTAATTGAGACTCTGTTCCATAGAGAGAACTTAAAGAATAGCATAAAGGTTGCAAGAGTTTTTGCTTTTAAAAGCTGATTTAATCTTTTTTCATGTTTATAATGATGTGGATGGGAGATGTATCTATCTGATCGATAGGGAATCTTACAAATATTTCTTAAACAGATGGTTTGGTTATTCTCCCACTCATGGCTGCATTAAGCCATATCTTATACATATTAATTGATAACACAGTTCTTGATAACCCCCCAGTGATGTAACTTGATATAGGGGCTGAGTAATTGTTGTTCCTGTAAGAATTTCTAAATAACATGTAATGCTGTTATTCTCTTACTTTTCAAGCCTGCCTATTGGGTTGTATGCTGTACATGTAATGCAGTAAATCAATAAAGATAAAGTATAAAAAAAAAAAAAAAATGTTATTTCATAGCGCTCAAAATCCGCACAAGCAACATCCCCTGTCAGTCACCACCGCACAGGGAATCACCCTGGAGCAGGTGCAGTTTTTCAAATATCTTGGGATTCTGCTTGATCCTAGCCTCTCCTTCGGGGTGCACATTGACTATGTTGCAAAAACTGCTAACATTGGACTCAGTCTACTATACAGACACAGGCAAAGTCTTACTCCTGACGCGCTAAAGATTGCCGTGCAGAGTTCCGTGGTCTCGATCATAGACTATGGTCTCATCATCTACAGCTGTGCCACTATGACAACCCTCAGAAGGGTGCAAACTACCTTAAACAAGGCCTGTTGACTTCTTACAGGTGCTCACCAGCTCACCCTCACCTGCAACTTATATGCACAGTCTGGATGGCTTCACCTATCAAATCGAATAAAGTATCTCATCTGTACCTTTGCAAAGCAAATCTGCCTGAGGAATGCGCCCTCCAGTGTCTCTACCCTTCTACCCTTCTGCAGGTAAGACCAAACAATCGAAGTACTAGGAGTTCAAACCAATATCTCCTTAAAATTCCCTATTGTCGCACCTCCCAGGTACAACAATCCTTTGCATACAGAGCACCACTTTGGCTGAATGACCTTGACCCCGCCATCTCCTCAGCAAACACACTTGGTACGTTCAAAGCTAGTCTCCAGAAACCATCTCGCTGCCTCTAGCTTTTAAGTGACCAAGCACAACTAATCTCTGCCTCATGTGATTTGTCATCCTTTCACATCTTCCCCTCCCCTCCTACAAGTTTCTTCATTAGTCTCCTGTCTTTTCCTCCTGCCCTCCTCTCCCTACTTTCCCCCTCTCTCCCCTACCCCTTTCTGTACTCTTTCGGTTTCTTGCTCTCCTTCCTTACCCCAATAGCATACCCCTCGGAATCTTTTTCTCCCACCTTCTCACTTCCTCAACTACATGCACTTACTTGCTACCTACTAGCTACTTGTACGACAAATGCCTTTGGCTGCCTGTGTACCCACTCCACCCCCTCCTCCCCCCTTCACTGGTTGTTGCTATTTGTTGTTTCTTATGTAGTAACCACTGTTGTGTTAGACTTTCCTTGCCTCTGTCAAGAAATGTTGTTCTCTGACGTGGAACCTTTGTAAAAGAGCCTTGGCTCAAAGGTATTGTAATCCTAGAACTCATAAATAAAAAAAAAAAAACAAGAACTGGTACATATCCAAGGTCTGCGCATTGATATTATCAGAGAGTTAACAAGAACTGGCACATATCCATGGTCTGTGCATTAATATCATCAGAGAGTTAACAAGAACTGGTACATATCCAAGGTCTGTGCATTGATATTATCAGAGCGTTAACAAGGAATGGTAAATATCGTGGGTCTCCCATGTGAGGCTTACCTTTACGGCTCCACACAGCTTCAGAGGGTTTACCGTCATC
Source organism: Neoceratodus forsteri (assembly GCA_016271365.2). Lineage (NCBI taxonomy): Eukaryota > Metazoa > Chordata > Ceratodontiformes > Ceratodontidae > Neoceratodus > Neoceratodus forsteri. The sequence goes on along the minus strand of CM057452.1, from coordinate 1,081,535,300 downwards.
AGTGGACTGAATAGATGGCTGCTCCCAATTGAATAGAAAACCCTGCGATTGCTGTCTCAAGTGAACTAGACAGCTGAACACGCTCGCGCATAACAGTTTGGGGGTGCAGATAATGTTTAAAGACAGGAGAATTGAAAATAAAGGCATTTTGTGAATGTCAGTACAGTATGTACAATACATTTTCTGCAGCTGTCTTTGCCACCACTGATCTCCCTTTGGCATGGCAATGAGTTCAGTGTAATTGCCGAGCCAGTTAGACATGAAAGCCTGCAGAGGGAATCCTGAAGTGCTCATGAACTAGATTTTATTTAATTCAAGTGTGACTTCAGCAGTCAGTCACTTGTTGAGCAGCAGACCTTTAGACTTGTTGTGATTAATTAATAGCTCTATGGTCCAATCTAGATAAGATTTTCTCAGTGAACAGCAGAGGCTTTTCTAGGACATAGTCAGTCTGCATGTATCCACTGTTAGAGAAAGACCACAGAGCTGAAGTGAGTGTGAAGGAGACAGACCACGTATCTGTCAGAGCAAGCAGAATTCCTGTAACAGAAAGAAAGATAGGAAATCCTGTGTTAGTACAGCGTGGAGTGGAAGACTTAATGAAGGATGTCTGGAGAGGGGTCAGGCAAAGTAAGCCATCCTGTGATCAGTCTCCCATCATGAAGAGAGCCTCTTGCTGGATCACAGTACAAACCTGTAACAGAGAACAGCTCTGTGTCTGGGGAACCACCCGGCCAGCTCCACTGCTGGCACTGGTTGTCATACTGCACAATGGAATTGGATTGCTAAGACATGCTGTTCTGGTCTAGCACAGTCAGGCTCCGCAAGCTGAAGTTGCGTTGTGTTTTCAGAATGAGAGCATCTGCTACATGTGGAGAAGAAGAAAGCCTGACTGAGCCTACGGAGAGTGCTTTTACATGTCCTCACATAGGCCTGCATAGAAAGAGGAGCCAAACCGGCCAGAGGAGGAGCTCGCTGCTGTGGCATCACTGTGCCCTACAAACTACAAAAGTTAAATCAAACTTCAGTTGCTACCAGAGCAAGCAGGCAGTAGACTGAGGCAGCTAGGAGATTGTAAGGAGGGGGAAAGGGGGACTACTCTGCCACTGAAGGTATTGAGTAGGCTTTGTGTGTTATAACAAGCAGATCTTTAAGTATAAGGGACCCTAGAAACTCCCTATTTAGGATATACCAATGTAGCAACTATTTGGGTTACCTCACACAAGTGGTATTCTGCAGAATGCTTGTAAGCTAGTGTTTTGACTGCTAAATAATTAGCATCTTGCCTAACTACCTGTCTTGGGTAGGGGCACATGGTATTGTACAGGAGGTACTGTACTGAATGCTTGTAAGCTTGTGGTGTTTTACCTACTGCCTAAAGTAGCATCCATACCTATCTAGAGCAGGGCCACAAGGTGGCAGTCTAGGAGGGCCAGGCAGGTAACCATGTAAAGCAGGAATTCAGCAGGACTCCATATATAGATTAGGCCACGGTGGCTCTAGTCTAAGGACACTATGCAGCAAGTATTGTTAGCAGACCAAAGTTTATTATAGAATCAGTATGGAGCTGAGGAACAACAGGGAGGTAGTTGAAGGAACTGTGAGGCACTTTTCACTTTTCTACAGGGTTACAGTCTGGAGGAGAGGGCACTGCCCCATTTACGGGACCTTTGTGGAGCTCCATGCTCAGCTGGTAGCAGAAAGAGTTGAGATATCTAAGCTGTGGCACTGGCTCAGTGGGGGTCCATGCCCCACACCTCCACTCTCCCAGAGGCTCACTGACCCTGAGGCATGGAGAGTAGTGGGGAAAGGGTGTCAGGGGCAGCCACAAAGGAGTCAACCAGTCCAGTCCCACATCATCCCGACAGCAAATCACTTTGCATCTGTGGAGGAGGCACAGGCACCTGACTCTGTCAGGGGGAGACTGTGAGTCAGTCGGGGGAGTGAGCAGGGTAACATGGTGGGACCCAGAGGGGTGAGTGGGAGGAAGCTAGCAAGGTGTGTCTTAGTCATAGGGGACTCAATGATTGGGCAGGAGATTTGAGAAGGTGGTGGGCAAGGGGAAGGGTAGGGAGATGGTCAGATACCTTCCTAGTGAATCAACCATCTGGGATACAGCCAGTATAGGGCAGATGGTGGTGGGGGGCTGGGAGTACTCGTACACTTGGGTACCAACAATCTAGTGAACCAGCCTGTGGAGACAGTAAAACAGATTTTTCAGGGGCTAGGGCATTAGCATTGAAGGTGCATTTGGCTTCCCAGTCTTTTCTGAGGTCCTCCCTGTGTGGGTTAGGGTGAATGGGAACGAAAGAGAAAGGAAGAGATTGAAGAGAGGTGGTTAAAGGGATGGTGTCAGGAGGAGAGGTACCTCTTTGTGGGGGACTGGGGTGCTTTTGTGACAGGAGACTCTTCAAGGGTGATGGCCTTCACATTAACAAGAGAGGGGGGACAATGCACTGGGGCAGAAGTTTGATGTCTACATTGGACAGTTAAACTTGACCCACCGGGAGGCTAAGGCTAGGGGAAACCACTGAGAAGAGAGAGAGGATGAAAAACCTAGCTAGTGATTCTCCCAAACTGGGGACTAGTAGCAGCGAGGTGGGTAACAGTGAGGTGGAAGATTGAATTAGGTTAGAGGAGGAGGCCAAAGAGGGAGGGCTCACAAAGCCTAAAATCAACAAGAGGGGATCAGGAGCAAGATGGAAAGTAGACTGCCCCAATACCAGAAGTCTAGGAAACACGATGAATGAGCTCCAGGCAATGGTAGCAGACAGTGAGATGGACTTCATAGCCATTACAGAAACTTGGGCCACAGAGAATAATGACCGGGACCTGACAGTCCCAGACTACACCATGTTTAGATGGGATAGAGGATTATGCATAGCCCTATATGTCAGGGAAGGCATGGAGGTAGCGGAGGATGGATACATTAGGGGAGGTAATGGGGAGACAGAATCACAGTGAGTTTAGTTCATACGAACATATGAAACTGCCAGCAGGTACAAGACAAATGGTCTATCGTGACTGGCAGTTGCTCAACACAGAGATTAAAGACTCCTGCCTTCCCCCACCCTTGTCCCTCACCCCTCTCTTCATCCTTATCTTTCCACTGACTAGTATCTTTCCCATAACCCTATCCCACCCCTTTTTAAAGCTCTCCACTGTTTTAAGAGATACCACTTCTTCAGGGAGCATGTTCCATCCTCCTACCACCCTCTCTGTGAAGTAATGCTTCCTCGCCTCCCTCCTGACTCTACCCCCCACCAACTTCAGGCTGTGTCCTCTAGTAATCCCTTCTCCCTTTAATTGAAACATGCCCTCCGTACTAACCCTGTTGATGCACTTTAAGTACTTGGAGGTTTAGATCATATCACCCCTTACTCTTCTCTCCGCCAATGAGTACATGTTGAGGTCCCTCAACCTATCCTCTTAAGGCTTCCCCTCCATACCTCTGATCATTTTAGTTGCCATCCGCTGTACGCCCTCCAGTAATCTGATGTTCTTGTTTAAGTATGGGTTCCAGAACTGTACACAGTACTCCAAGTATGTTCTCGCCAGTGACCTGTACAGTGGCAGAATGACTTCCTCCCTCCTAGGGGTGATTCCCCTAGCAGTGCACCCCAGTATTCTATTGGCTTTTACTGCTGCTTTCCTACATTGAGATGAGTGGCTACGAACATACGAAAATGCCAGCAAAAATAGGCTTTACAGTCTGTCGAGTCTGCTCGATTGTGCAGCTAGCCCCTCATCTCGCAGCTGCCCCTCCCACTCCTCCCCTCCTTAGATTTATCCTCACCCTCACCCTGTCCCATCCCCTCTTGAAACTGCCCACCATCTTACAGGCCACCACCTCCTGTGGTAGAGTGTTCCACTTGCCCACCACCCTTTCTGTGAAGAAATTTCTCCTTACCTACCTCCTGAAACTTCCCCCCTTCAGTCTGAGACTGTGCCCTCTTGTGTCCCTTCCTCTTCTTAATTGGAAGATCCCTTTTTTCAAGTCTTGTTAATCCCTTTCAAGTACTTAAACGTCTCAGTCATGTCCCCCCATCCCTCCTCTCCTCCAATCAATACATATTTAGCTTGCTCAGCCTTTCCTTGTAGGGCTTGCCCTCCAACCCCTGGATCATTTTTGTTGCTCTACACTGCACCCCCTCCAACAATCTGATATTCTTCCTCAGGTACGGGTGCCAGTATTGCATGCAGTACTCCAGGTGTGCCTGACCAGTGACCTGTACATGGGATGACTACCTCCCTGCTTCTGGAGGAGAATTCCCTCGCTATGCACACCAGCATCTTGTTTGCCTTCGCTGCCACCTTCCTACACTAAGCAGAGTTGTTCATGCTCCCCGTTATAAGTACCCCTAGGTCCTTCTCCTCCACGGTGCTACCCAACTATACCCCTCCTAGATGGTAGTCCCTCCCCTGGTTCTTTGCTCTGAAGTGTATTACCTTGCACTTCTTAGCACTGAACCCCAGCTGCCCTGTTTCTGACTATTCCTGCAGTTTAGTTAGGTCATCCTGTAGTCCCTTCCATCCCTCAATGTCATCAACCACCGTCCCCTTTTTGGTGTCGTCTACAAACAGACTGACCTTACTTCGGATCCTATGTGAAATATCAGTTATGAATATCTCAAACAACACCGGCCCCAGCACCGATCCCTGTGGCACCCCGCTCGTCACTCCCTTCGGTGCTGAAAGTTCCCCTCCCACTACCACCCTCTGCTGCCTACCGCTTAGCCAATTCTTTATCCATTTCATCATCTTTGCTCCCACACCCACAGCTTCCAGCTTTCCCCCAGCCTCTCATGCGGCATAGAGCCAAAGGCCTTGCTGAACTTCAAATACAGGACATCCACTGCATGACCCTTGTCTAGTTTTCTTGTCACCCAATCGTAGTACTCAATGATGTTGGTCTGGCAGGATCTGCCCGAGACAAACCCATGCTGATGCCCATCCTGGAGTCCATTGTCCTCCAAAAAGGTCACCAGCCTCTCTTTCAGGATTGTCTCCATGAGCTTACCCACGATTGATGTGAGGTTCACTGGCCTGTAGTTTCCCGGTTCATCCTTTGGGCCACCTTTATGGATGGCACCACATGGGCCATCCTCCAGTCCTGTGGTATGCATCCCGTGTCCAGGGAGGTATTGAACAGGTCCACCAGTGGCCCTGCCAGAACCTCAGCCAGCTCCTTGAGTACCCTAGGGTGAATGCCGTCTGGCCCAGGTGTCTTGTCCACCCTCAGTGCCCTCAGTCCTTCCAGTACCCTGTCCTCAGTAATCCTTGCATCTGTCACCCCCTCTCCCCACCCTGCCTACCCCACCCCTTCCCTGTGGTACCAGGGGCTCATATTCTTTGCGACCATTACCCCCAAACCTTTTCCTCCTCAGAGACAGACAGCTGAACCCCTCCCAGATTGTAACTGTACCCAGGATTCCTCGCTCCGTAGTGCATGAACTTACACTTTTTAGCATTGAAACCCAGCTGCCAAGTGTCTGACCACTGCTCAAGCCTTCCCAAATCTTCTTGGAGGACTTTTCCTTCCTCTACCCCATTCACAACTGCCCCTATCTTGGTGTCATCCGCGAATATACTGATTCTGCTCTAAACTCCAACTGCTGTATCAGCTATGAAGATGTTAAACAGCACTGGCCCCAGCACTGAACCCTGTGGCACCCCACTGGTGACTGTCCTGTGAGTTGAGAGCCCCCCCACAACCACCCTCTGATGTCTGTTCCCCAACCAATCACCAACCCACTGAACCAGTTTCTCCCCTGCTGCCAGGTTCCTCAATTTACTAGATCTTACTTCGAGATACAGCTCTTGCAGCAGGTAACACCATTAGAACTGAAGCCGGCAGGCGTCAGGACCCCAAGGAAAAAATTCTAGCTAGCTATCTTCAGCAGGACGCCTGACCTGGGTCCGCCTCCGGCCAGGCATGGTACATAAGGGGCAGTCCTACCAGAACTCTCAGTCCTTCCCGCCATCAACTTGTATGCCTCGACCCTCCGGTCTTAGTCTAGCGACGCAGCGTGGTTGCTGAACTTTCCTAGAATTTACTCCTACGCCAGTATTTTTCACTGATGTAGATCTCCGGCCTCGGCATACATCGAAGTGTGCTTGGGGAAGCAGATCCTTCAGGACCCCCACGGCTTACTGCGTCCGGTGCCTGGGCCCAAACACGATACCCAGGCCTGTTCCTCCCAATGGTTTAATAGTAACACACGAGGATCCAGCGACAGAAGGCTCTTCAGGCGTTCCAAGAAGAAAAATTGAGAGCCATGTCCTCTAAGGGGAATCTTGAAATCCCACAAGCACCTAAAAGAAGAGAAGGAGAAGGACCCTTCCAGGTCTCCAACTCGGCCTCCGAGTCCCGCAGTCCGAGTCGAAGTCAGACCGGTCTCCATCCAGGGCCTCTTCTCCCCCGGCTCGCGGTTCCAGTTTCTCGCTCTTCTCAGGCCCTCGCCGGAGCGTCGTGGAATACTCACCCCAGAGCCTCGTGAAGTCAGGGGCGTCACCACCACCACCATAAGTCGGGCTCCCGCCCATCGGACCACGTCCGTCCTCTTCAGTTCCGCCCGGAAAACTCTAGAACTTACCTCTGAAGAGCCGGTAGACTCGCGCCAGCTCGACCTCTGTCGACCGCCCGTCACCCTCCTCGGAGCCGTCTGCCGGCCGTGAGACCGCCGCCGCCAAGTTCTTCCACCTGACGCTTGCTGGGGGACCGACGTCCACCACGCCTGAGAGAGAGACTCTGTGCCTCGACCCGCCGGGCAGGAGTCGCTAACGGAGGAAGATCTGACGCAGCCTGAGGACCAGACGGGCGACCTGCCTGCAGTAGTCTCCCAGGCTCCCTCCGCCCGAGGTCTCTGTGAGCCGCTGACCCGACGACCGCCCGGCGCCTGGGCCGCTGGATTGTCTTTAGCGGATGTGAAGGATCTTCACATACTGGTGGGACACCATCAAGAAGGACGTGGCGCCACCGCTCTTCTCCTCCTCCGGCCCGGCCCCCTCGCCTGCAGGGTCGGTTAGCTGCTCAACTCTCCCAGGAGTCCAAATCTCCTCCCGGGTTCGATCAGCAAAGAGGAGACCTCCGTCAAGATCTTCTTCTGGTTCACCCAGCCCCAAGAGATCCAGGAGACGCCGACGTTCGCCGTCGACGGAGGACACGGGATCAGTTTACTCCACCTCTAGATCCCCATCTCCAATCTCCATCCCTTCTCCGGACCCACGTGAGACGCCACGGTCTCCTCCGGATGACCCCTCGTTCATGGATATCATGCGCCATATCCAGGAGAACATGGGGTGGGATGCGGAAGAGTTAGACCCCGAAAGGTTACGCCTTGCCAAGTATCTTCGGCAGAAGGACCCCATGCCTGTGGTGGTGCCACCCTTGGTGGACACTTTTGTGGACGTCACCAAGGCCACGTGGAAGCGTCCACATTCATTACCGGCGGTGCCGAAGAAAGCTGACCGTCTATACAAGGCTCCTAAGGAGGACCAGTATTTGACGCAACAACCTCAGGCCGATTCTCTGGTCATAACAGCCTCACATGACCGGTCACAGAGGCGTAGCATTTGAGCACCCTGCCACGGATCCAGAATCCAAGCAATTGGACTTCTGGGCAGACGCACGTATGCTTCCGCTTACTCAGCGCCATCAGATCCTTAAATTACTTGACCCACATGGTTCAGTTTCAGAATGCTCTGTGGGAACAGGGTCTGAGGTAGCTGAGAAACTACCGACGGTGAGCAGAAGGAGGAGATGCTCCAGCTCCTCCGCACGGGTTCAGACGTGGGGACCCATGTGCTTAGAGCCGCGTATGATTCCGCGGACTCATCGGCCCGAGCAGCAGCTTCCGGCGTTTGCCTCCGGAGACACTCCTGGCTTCATGTCTCCGACTTCACCCCGGATGTCCAGAAGAACATTATGGACGCCCTTTTCGAGGGAGATGTTTTATTTGGTAATCCTTCGGAGAAGATTATTACCAAACTACAAGAGGCCGGGAAGGCGGTGAGGTCGGTACAGGCCATATGCCGTCCTAGGCTCGGTTCCTTCCGTGAGAACCAAACCGTTATTGTGATGGACACAGAGCAACAGCCCACTCCGCTACACAACAGAGGGGCTCTGGTTTCCAGAGAACCCAGGGTAAACAGCCCGCTAGCAGAGGTCAGCGACCCTCAGGCCGGACTCCAGCCAACGGGCCCATCTGCCGCCACAGTATGACTCCTTTCCGGCACCCGCCCCTCAGGATCAATGGGAAATTATGGTCGGGGGTCGCATTGGAACTTCCTGCCGGGATGGCAGGCGATCACCACTGACAGGTGGGTTCTGCAGTTGGTCAGTGTCGGCCACTTTATAGAGTTCGCAGAAAAGCCACCCTCGAGGCCTCCTCTGCTCTCCCGGTATCCGGGTCAGCACGGAACCTTAATTTGGCAAGAAGTACTCGCGCTCCTAGAAAAGGGGGCGATAGAGTACGTCCCGGGGAACCAGAGAGGACAGGGATATTATTCTCACTTCTTCCTGGTTCCCAAGAAAACAGGGGACCTCCGTCCGATTCTGGACCTAAGCGACCTCAATATGTCGGTCGCATACAAGAGATTCCGCATGGTGACCCTTCCGGGTCTTATCCCCATGCTGAAACAAGGCGCCTTTTTAGCGTCCCTAGACATGCAGGACGCGTACCTGCATATCCCATAGCTCAAGCGCATCAGAGGTTCCTGCGCCGAGTTTCTAGCCACCATCTTCAGTTCCGGCCTCCCCCGTTCGGGCTGTCATCTGCACCAAGGGTCTTTACCAAATGCATGGCCGTCGTGGCAGCATCTCTAAGGAGACAGGGCCACTACGTGTTCCCGTACCTAGACGACTGGCTTCTCATGGCTGCCTCCAAAGAGGCGCTCTTGCTCGCGATCCAGGACACTCAGGACTTGTTCCGATCGCTGGGCATCCTCATAAATCACGAGAAGTCCCTCTTGGTACCATCGCAGAAGCTGCAGTTTATAGGCGCAGTACTGGACACGGTCCAGGGAAGAGCTTTTCTTCCGGCCGACAGGGCGGAACGCATCAGGTCCCTCATAGGGGCCTTATCATCGAACCAGACCGTACCGGCCAGGTCGGTCCTTCGTCTGCTCGGACACATGGCTGCGGCCATTCCTACAGTCCCTCTCGCACGACTCCACATGCGAATAACCCAGTGGATGCTCAAGGCGCAATGGGACCAAAGGCAAGACCATTTGCAGCATCAGTCAGGATCACGAAACCGTGATCCGCGACTGGCAGTGGTGGCTAGCCCCGGGTCGCTTCAAGGGCGCCCTGCTTGCAGCGCCTGGCCCGAGATAACCTCACCACGGACGCTTCAGGTCTTGGGTGGGGGGCACACTTAGATGGGTGAAGTCTCAGGGTGCATGGACCCATTGGAGGCTCATCTCCATATCAATGTCCCTAGAGATGAGGGCGGTCCTCTATGCACTTCAGGCCTTTCAGTCGATAATTCCACCTGCACTATCCTGCTTCAGACAGACAACACGGCGTGTATGTATTACCTCAACAAGCAGGAGGCGACACTCTTACCCCCTTTGCAGGGAGGCC